>OX421365.1:5587500-7987500 GCA_949126905.1 Amorpha juglandis
GTGGGAGCTCGCAGGCGCCGTGCCGCAGCGCGTCCGCCCAGTCCACGCACGCCACGCCGCCCTCCGCACCGATCAGCACGTTCTGTGTGTGGCGGTGGATATATAACAGTGTAGGTACCGGTGCGGTCGAGCACGGCGAGCATGGTCCTGGTGAGCCTTGCTGGTGGGAGCTCGCAGGCGCCGTGCCGCAGCGCGTCCGCCCAGTCCACGCACGCCACGCCGCCCTCCGCACCGATCAGCACGTTCTGTGTGTGGCGGTGGATATATAACAGTGTAGGTACCGGTGCGGTCGAGCACGGCGAGCATGGTCCTGGTGAGCCTTGCTGGTGGGAGCTCGCAGGCGCCGTGCCGCAGCGCGTCCGCCCAGTCCACGCACGCCACGCCGCCCTCCGCACCGATCAGCACGTTCTGTGTGTGGCGGTGGATATATAACAGTGTAGGTACCGGTGCGGTCGAGCACGGCGAGCATGGTCCTGGTGAGCCTTGCTGGTGGGAGCTCGCAGGCGCCGTGCCGCAGCGCGTCCGCCCAGTCCACGCACGCCACGCCGCCCTCCGCACCGATCAGCACGTTCTGTGTGTGGCGGTGGCGGTGGATATATAACAGTGTAGGTACCGGTGCGGTCGAGCACGGCGAGCATGGTCCTGGTGAGCCTTGCTGGTGGGAGCTCGCAGGCGCCGTGCCGCAGCGCGTCCGCCCAGTCCACGCACGCCACGCCGCCCTCCGCACCGATCAGCACGTTCTGTGTGTGGCGGTGGATATATAACAGTGTAGGTACCGGTGCGGTCGAGCACGGCGAGCATGGTCCTGGTGAGCCTTGCTGGTGGGAGCTCGCAGGCGCCGTGCCGCAGCGCGTCCGCCCAGTCCACGCACGCCACGCCGCCCTCCGCACCGATCAGCACGTTCTGTGTGTGGCGGTCACCCACGCCTGTGCACCATAATATATCCCTGACAAACTAGCGATTTTATTGTAATAACTTAGCCGCAATTTAACTTAGCTCGACTAACATTACGATAAGCGTAAAATGATTCTGTTAGTTTATTTAGCGAATTCACAAGTTATTTTTGAAGTGATAACTTCTTATGGGAGGGTGAATCGAAACGTTCCGTAACGCGAGCGGTCCATCGACCAGCCAGCTTTAACCGACCTCCCTGGAACATCGATTATTTCGAAGTCCCAGGTGGTGTCATAAAGTGACCAGTCAGCTTGGACCGAACTTTGACCGGACTTCAACCGGACTTTGACCGGACTTTGACCGGATTTTGACCGGACTTTGAGCGGACTTTGAGCGGACTTTACCCGGGCTATGACCGGAGTTTGACCAGAGTTTGACCGGACTTTGACAGGTCTTTGGCCGGACTTCGACCGGTATTTGACCGGACTTTGACCGAACTTTGACCGGACTTTAGCCGGTCTTAGACCGGACTTCGACCGGTATTTGACCGGACTTTGACCGAACTTTGACCGGATTTTACAGGACTTTGACCGGACTTTGACAGGGCTTCGACCGGACTTTGACCGGACTTTAACCGGATTTCGACCAGACTTTGATAGGGCTTTGACCAGATTTTGACAAACTTTGACAGGACTTTGACCGGTATTTGACCGGATTTCGACTGGACTTTAACCGGCCTTTAACCCGATTTTGACAAGACTGCCATTACTTTGACAGGACTTTAACCGGATTTTGGCAGGACTTTGACCGGTATTTGACCGGACTTTGACAGGGCTTCGACCGGACTTCGACCGGACTTTGATAGGGCTTTGACCGGATTTTGACCGGATTTTGACAGGACTTTAACCGGATTTTTGCAGGACTTTGACCGGTATTTGACCGGACTTTGACCGGATTTTGACAGGACTTTGACCGGATTTTGACCGGTATTTGACCGGACTTCGACCGGACTTTCACCGGACTTTGACCGGACTTTGACAGGATTTTGATAGGGCTTTGACCGAATTTTGACTGCACTTTGACCGGACTTCGACCGGACTTTGACCGGATTTTGACTGGACTTTGACAGGACTTCGACCAGACTTTGACCGGGCTTTGACATGACTTTGACCGAACTTCGTAACGTAACGCGTTACGGCGCCACTCTGGCTTCCCTTTCTCTCACGCATAAGGCAGCAGCCACCAGTAGGCAGGCTCCTCCGCTCTCACTTTAACCCACATTAGTTTAAGTTATCACTTCTGTCGAGCGTCCCGAGACGCACACTTTTTTTTAATAATAATAATACAAGTGCAATAAAGAGTAAGTCATTAAATATATTTACTGTAATAAACATACCAAGCAACCAGCACAGTAAGGTGGTGGAAGCCACTGACTCCAAAAATCTCGTCTTCTTGCGTATAAAGTCTTCTAAGCTGGTCGATCGTTTCTCTAAAGAAGTTCTGAAACCAAAATAAACAGGTTACGCGGTTAACTAACACCCTACTGTTAAAATGTCCAAGCATCGATTAACAAGAATAAAAAAATAATTTAAAAGTGAGTGATATGTTCTCATAGCTATATCGATTTCGATGAATTTATGAAATAATGACGAATAATAGTTACCCCTGACAACAACGTTACGCGTGCGGAACTAGAGACCAATTTAGTTAATTTACTATGTTATATACTTATAGTGTTATTAGTTATATGCCAAAATGTTATATTTTGTGATCGTAGTGTGCCGTGTAGTTGGTCACCTGAGCGCATGCGCGGGCACCCTGCTGCACCTCTCCTGGAAGGCGCGCAGTGTCTCCGCCGCCGGCCGCAAGATCAGATCATCGTCGTCTCGAGGGACACTCACTGAAAAAAACACTCGCTTTATTTAAAAATGAGAGCTCCTTATAACAAAACGTATTCCAATTTTAGACTAGGCTTATATTGGCCAGTTTGCATGGATTACCCTAGTTACTAGTATACGTGGAAACCTAGTTTCTAACAACTAAGTTTAAAGATAGAATACGTTTTGTAATAAGCCCCAGTGTTGTTGCGTTTGTTTTACAATTTTATTCTTTTCTTTATTTTATTATTTTCAGCCGTACTGGAAAGTATTTAAGAAGAAATATCAAGCACCGACGCACTCGACCTAGTGTCAGTTAAATAACACATAATTATATTATTGGTAATCTAAATCACACAAATTTTTGTCTCGGTGCAACCTGAATGCAATAAATAACGATTATTATGTCTGTATTATAATATACTAGCTTTTGCTTGCGGCTCTGCCCGCGTGATCTGCTTTTTTTCGGGATATAAAGTAGCCTATGTCTTATTCTGATGTATAAGCTATAATATTGTAAAGTTTCATTAAAATCCATTCAGTAGTTTTTACGTGAAAGAGTAACAAACATACATCCATCCATCCATCCATCCATCCATACTTACAAACTTTCGCGTTTATAATATTAGTAGGAAGTAGGATTTCCTACTTACATTGAGATAAGTCGCAAGATTCGCCGATTAATGTATCCAGTCTTTCGTGATCTTCTAGAAACTCTATCAGGGCACAGTCTTCGCTTAGTGGCTTTACCTGGTGAAATAATATACACAAGAATATAGCTGATAATTCAACCCATAGTTGCGCGTCTTATTTGCGTATGTATGTATGTATGCGTGATGCGTGGATGTCAATTTGTATAGGACAAGGGTTTACGTATCACGGCCATATAATTCAAACTATACTTTACAAGCTCACATAACATAGGATAACAGTATGTGCACAAATGATGCATACCACCTATATAGATTTCGTGGCGCGACATAGGGGTATTGGCAGCTATTACCGCGAGAATAGTGCATTCATTGGCCCAGTGGCAGCGTACAAAGGTCGACATGGAGTTTTGGCGGGAATTCTGACAGTGCGGTTCATCGCTTATTTTATTTTTTTCAAAAACAAATTGTAGTTTAAGTGGTGTGGATTTGTATAGTAAACATTGACGGTGATGAACAGTGAATGAAAACATTGAAATAAGTAAATTAAGCATCGTACTGGAAGTAGTTCACACCAAAACTCCAACAGGATCTTGAAAACGTCCACTCCGATATTTCATAATTCTTGTGAAAACTTGAGAATATATTATACCTGTCATTGGCGAAATGCGTAAAAATGCGAAGCCATCAATTAAAAAGAAGAAGAAGAATGGTCGATATCGCAGCTACATCGGCCGATCACGTGAGAGGGAGTGGGAGTGTGACACGGTGAGTACTGACAGTGTAGGTGGTGACGTGGGGCAGTAGGGCGCGGGCGAGGTGCAGCACGGCGGCGTCGAGGCGCGGCCGGTCGCCCAGCTTGTGCAGGTAGCGGCGCCGCGACCCGCGACCCGATCATGTGAGAGGGAGTGGGAGTGTGACACGGTGAGTACTGACAGTGTAGGTGGTGACGTGGGGCAGTAGGGCGCGGGCGAGGTGCAGCACGGCGGCGTCGAGGCGCGGCCGGTCGCCCAGCTTGTGCAGGTAGCGGCGCCGCGACCCGCGACCCGATCATGTGAGAGGGAGTGGGAGTGTGACACGGTGAGTACTGACAGTGTAGGTGGTGACGTGGGGCAGTAGGGCGCGGGCGAGGTGCAGCACGGCGGCGTCGAGGCGCGGCCGGTCGCCCAGCTTGTGCAGGTAGCGGCGCCGCGACCCGCGACCCGATCATGTGAGAGGGAGTGGGAGTGTGACACGGTGAGTACTGACAGTGTAGGTGGTGACGTGGGGCAGTAGGGCGCGGGCGAGGTGCAGCACGGCGGCGTCGAGGCGCGGCCGGTCGCCCAGCTTGTGCAGGTAGCGGCGCCGCGACCCGCGACCCGATCATGTGAGAGGGAGTGGGAGTGTGACACGGTGAGTACTGACAGTGTAGGTGGTGACGTGGGGCAGTAGGGCGCGGGCGAGGTGCAGCACGGCGGCGTCGAGGCGCGGCCGGTCGCCCAGCTTGTGCAGGTAGCGGCGCCGCGACCCGCGACCCGATCATGTGAGAGGGAGTGGGAGTGTGACACGGTGAGTACTGACAGTGTAGGTGGTGACGTGGGGCAGTAGGGCGCGGGCGAGGTGCAGCACGGCGGCGTCGAGGCGCGGCCGGTCGCCCAGCTTGTGCAGGTAGCGGCGCCGCGACCCGCGACCCGATCATGTGAGAGGGAGTGGGAGTGTGACACGGTGAGTACTGACAGTGTAGGTGGTGACGTGGGGCAGTAGGGCGCGGGCGAGGTGCAGCACGGCGGCGTCGAGGCGCGGCCGGTCGCCCAGCTTGTGCAGGTAGCGGCGCCGCGACCCGCGACCCGATCATGTGAGAGGGAGTGGGAGTGTGACACGGTGAGTACTGACAGTGTAGGTGGTGACGTGGGGCAGTAGGGCGCGGGCGAGGTGCAGCACGGCGGCGTCGAGGCGCGGCCGGTCGCCCAGCTTGTGCAGGTAGCGGCGCCGCGACCCGTCGCTCAGCACCGCACGCACCAGGCACGGACGGCGCACCGAGTCCGTGAACACCCGCACCTGACACACACATTATATCATTCAAAACTCTATGTAATTAACTCCTCACTTCAGTCTTGATACAATTTTTTTTATTATTAGACTGAATGACAAAGAACATGTCGCACGTCTGATGATAAGTCCACAAACCTGTTCGTCGAAGCTGACGACGCTGAGCCCTGGCGGCAGCTGCAGCAGAGCGGCGAGGTGTGTGTCGTCGCGAACCTCGTCACTGGCGAGCACGCCGCACAGCTGCGACAGTCGAAGGGTCTGCTGCGGCGGACGCTGCAGTTGGCCCTCCAACTCTCTCAGCACCCTCAGCTTCCTATCGCTCGGACTCTCATCTGATAAAAACTTCATACTTGACTTTTGGCGGGAGCTCTGACAGTGCGGTTCATCACTTATTTTAATTTATTTCAAAAACTAGTTTAAAGTTGTGTTTGTTGTATAAAAGTGGTTTGGATTTGTGCAATAAACAATGACGGTGATGAACAGTATATGAAAACATTTAAATAAGTGAATTAGGCAGCGTACTGGAAGGAATTTACACCAAAACTCCAACAAGACCTTGAAAACGTCCACGTCGATATTTCATCGTTTTAGTGAAAACTTGAGAATAAATTATACTTATCATTGGCGAAATGCATAATAATGCGAAGCCATAAATAAGAAAAGAAGAAGAACTTCATACTTTATTCACACATTAAAGCTGGATTGCACCGGAACCGGTTAAGAAAAACATGGGTTACACTTACACCATTTGACTAATGTTATATGATGTCGTAACTTTAACTTTTAACCGCAACCACCCAATATTCGCTAGTTAAAGCTATTGTTTAAGTTAAATAGTTGTCAGATGGATCAATTATAACCTTCAAACCGATATATCTCCTAAAGCTATGTGCTCCAAAATAATATCTTGTGCCTGTTTTTAACCAGACCCCGAAACAAATATTTGTAGATCACACAAACATTTGACTCGGTGCGGGGATCGAACCCGCGGCCTCTCGTTTCACAGCCGACTACTCGCCCCCTGCGCCGCGGAGGCTGAGGGCGCGTTTATATGACAAGGAATCCCACCGCGTTGCGGCCGCACGGCGATCGCGCGGCGGCCGCGCGGGCGCCTCACTCGAATCACTCGAAAAACTAATGTAAACTCTATTGACTAAGCCATAATGTTTATTCTTCGCAACGCTCCAACCACGCGGCGACTGCGCGATCGTGTAAACGCGACCGCGCGGTTGATTACTCACAAAGAATTTCAACGTTAAGTCCTAGTTAATTAGACATACATTTGCTATGACTGAAAAATTCATCATTTTTCGCGTCGTCTAACCGCAGCCTGATAATATTGTTAGTTTCACTCACCGTATTGTTTAATTGCATACAGCGTGTTCTTGTATTTGCCAAGGAGCAGGAAGTCCGTACCCAGGTACTGGTTCTCGAACAACTTCTGGCTCATTGTTTCGAAAGTTTTATTCCACTGCACTGGATCTGCAATGGTTACAATAAGTGTATCATAAATATGATTTGTATGCTTGTTTTTAGTTTTCTATTAAGCATACTCGAATATCGATGTTATTTGCCGTAATATTCTATATTTATTATACAGTCAACTTAAACGACTCATGGCCAGTTTAATGCCAAAATAATGGTTAACATAATGATTTCTTACGTTTACGCGAATATTACTCATTGGAATAATTTAAACGGATTATATCACGGTTTTTTATTAATTTTGATCCCGACGTTCGAAAGCTTTTCAGCCTTCGTGGTCACGGGGTGGACTGAGGTGTAGGTTGTCCCAAAATGAAGGTAGATAATGTAATATTAACATTTTCATTAAAGTCTTCGAAGCGTCGGGATCAAAATTAAAATAAAAAACCGCGATAAAATCCTTTTAAATTAGTTTTATTTCAACAACCCACCATTATCATGGACGGCTTTCGCGAGCTGCCTACAGTAGGTGGCGAGCGTGTGCCGCGGCTCGCAGATCAGCTGCAGCCCCGCGCGGAACATGTGCGTGCGCCCCGACTGCACCGACGACAGCGCCGCGTGCCCGCTCACGGCCGTGTGCGGAAACTCGCGCACCAACGACAACGTCTCGTCCAATGAGAACGATGCCAAGTACGGCAGCGACACCTCGATCTGATCACCAGTAACACACATTTTGAGTTTTGGCGGGAATTCTGATAATGCTTATTTTAATTTATTTCATAAACTAGTATAAAGTTGTGTTTGTTGTATAAAATTGGTGTGGATTTGTTCAATAAACATTGACGGTAATGAACAGTATATGGAAACATTGAAATAAGTAAATTAAGCACCGTACTGAAAGGAGTTAACACCAAAACTCCGGCAAGACCTTGAACCCGACCGCACCCGTGTTTCATCGTTCTTGCAAAAATAACTTGAGAATAAATTATACTTGACACTGGCAAAATGCATAATAATACGAAAGCCATAAATAAAAAGAAGAAGAAACACACATTTTTACTATGCGGTCGAAGGATCTGCGTGGCTGGACAAACGGAGTGGGAGCGAGTGGAATAAACTCGATAGTAAATTATGAATACCACTGTGTAAATATACTGAACCAGGCTGAATTTTGTGTTTGTAAAAATAGTCCAACACCTGCGACGTCTATCGTAACTAACTTCAGGCGGTCCAAGTTATTCTGAGAGTATTTTTACTTTGTATATGATAGCAATGAGAAACATAGAATTGTTCGAATTTCCGTTATCATCAACCATTTTAACAGGGTTAATAAATATAGGTTGTTGAGTCAAAAAACCATGTGACGGCATTAGTTACATATCATGTTTAATGTTGTAATGGGTACCGTATGGAGCAGCTGGTCGTGGTGTTGATCCGTTTGTGTGAGGTGTCGTGCTCTGTCGAGCAGTGCCGCCACCAGCGCGTCCACGCCGCCCACCAGCAGCTCCACGGCGCGCGCCACCACCGAGCACATACCGCTCACCACCGACATATGGTACTCCACATCTGAAACATCACCACGGTTACACACGCCACGTACAATGCGATCCAAATAACAATAGAAACCACTTACAGCTATATTGCTGTGATACCCTAACAAGCCTATAGACTTATAGACAACCGACTTTTGATTTACCTCACAAATTATCCTAACTTTAATAGATTAAAATGTAGTAATAACAATGTAATATGACGTTGATTCTACATCGTTGTGTGATCAAAATGAGAAACTTCTATCAAAATAGATTTAGTGATTTTTAAGTGACACGCAGATAAACAGACAAAAAGCCAATACAATAGTACGGCAGCGTTATATTAATACTTAGGTAGAAATGTACTTTACCATTGTTCGCAGTCCAGAGTTCGTAGTAGCAAGTCATCGCGAGTTTCAACGTATCGTGGACCGTCTTTTTACTTCTAGCAGACAAGGCCTCAATCCTAGAGCACTGTTTATTCATATTCTCAAGAGCTTCCTTCACATCGGCTATCGACACTCCTGACAAAGGAAATATGGTGTGAAGAAAAGTGAACAAATTTCATTGCGGTAATGCTAAAATAATGCTGTTTTCATTTAAACTCACTTTTGTATACCTGAAGAGGTGGACAGAGGTGCAACTAGTACACACAACCTATCCACATGTAATATGAAAATTTTAGGGTGTGTTGTCGACCAATCACCAGAGGTATAGTCAGTTGTTACTTACGTTGGAGATCACGACGCAGAAGTAGCGTGAGGTGGTTGATGCGCAGCAGCACGGCGGCATCACTGCACGAGAACTCTACCGCGTAGTTTTCTGTAATCACAATCTATTAACGAGTGACGTCCTCTCAAGATTAGATTTCGACTCGGCCGCCAGCTGCCTCGACATTGAACGAGGATAAAAACCCTACGGAAATCTCCCTTTCCTTCCACATCAGGTCCGCCAAGCTTCTGCAATTCATGTGACATTGTGAATGTACACGGACCACGGTGCTCACTTACCTTCAAATTAACCAATTGCTCATTTCTATAAAATAATGACGAGTTTTTCTTAGAAACTAAGGCTCCATTTAAAAAAGATACTCACGGCCGGCTTATCAAATTTACGATATTGCGGTACCAAATTTATTTTTTGGGTGGTAGAGCCACGCTGTAGACGATTTTGTCTACAGCATGAATGGACCGGCTTTACCACTGTCTCACAGAATACCGACGTAAAGTAGCTGCTTGCTGCTGCGTTTTGTACGGTAAGCGATATCCGAACGCCAAAATCCCCCTCCCCTTCCCGATCCCTAATCATCCCTTTCCTTTAAGGTCGTCAACGCTATGATTCTTCTAGTATTGTGGACGTACATGAGAGGGGGGGGGGGTGGAGATCACATACCATCGGGTGACCCACTTGTTCGTTTGCAGGTGTATGCTATAAAAAAAGACACTTGCCTGCGTCTTTTAGCACTTTGGACAGTTGTGCGATGTCACGTTGTTCTAGGGCTTGAGTTCTTCGAGCGAGGAGGTTCTGCAAGTGCCACGCCAGCTTGTCCACCACGCACGGATGTCTAATACAATCACACATTATCTCTAATAGATACAGTATTATAACCCTCAAACGTGATATAGCTCCGTAATATATATTTTTTTATTATTATTTATTAATTAAATTTAGAAAATTCTAGATCCTATGGACTTTTTTTTTATCCTGGCTCGGCAAAGTGACTACGCTACACCTGATGGTAAGTGTAGCGCAATCCAAGAATAGTGTCGACCAACGATAAACAATGTGTCCATCGTAGGTCGGCAAGATCATGCCGGCCTGCCAAAGGGCCAAGGGGGAGGGGGAGGAAAAGGGATGGGAAAAGGGTTAGGATCAGGGGGCAAGCCCCCTGGGGAGAACCGGATATACACTGGCTGACCCTGGAACGCGACCCACGCAAGGTGGGCCACTATGGCAGGTTTTAGCACCAGTGTACGGTGGTCGCTATCCGGTCGGATACAAGTATCCTCCCACCAGCACTAAGGTGTAAGTGTAGTAAGTCGTGTAAACAGTAATTCAAGCTAATAAAAAAACCGTTAGTTAATAACTCTAAGGATTGCTTAGTTTGCAAATAACCCAGTGGATCATTGCGAAATAAGTATCGAGTATGCATATAGTAGAACTGAACACAAACAGGTACGAACCGTGAGTGCCTGTGGGTGCACAGGAACACGTGTTTGTATAGTGGTGTCTCGCTCACACGCTCACACCAGTGCAGCTCGTGCGGACAGGACAGATCGAGTCGATCTACGTCAGGCTGCGAAAGGAACGATGCCCTGCACACACAATAATAATTATAATATTTACTATAATAAAATATTCTATCAGTATTGTCAAAGTTGCATTTTCAAAAATGTATAAAGCTGTGATACAGTTTCATCGCCATCCAGCTATCCCAAGACATGATAAGGGGTTTGGTAATTTTTTTTTTATAAGTGGACACTAAAAAACCTGAACTTCTTGTTGCGCTTCATAAATGGCACTGAGATATTCGGAGCACTGCAATAATCCCCTCCAGTTCCAATCATGACTTCTGTAGTTATAGGTAGGTAACAAAATCTTCTGACCTTGATTTCACTTACCATCTGGTTGTTTGTCGACCTTCTGCTATGGTTTTACCCGTCTTAAAAAGTACGTTCTGTATTCAACCGGTATGTTATGTGTATACAGGGTTATTTTTAAAACACCAGCAACCTCGCAGGGGTAGATAGCTGTCTCCATACGGAACAACTTTTGTTCTACGAGTTTGGATATAACTCAATATATTTAAAAAAAAATGATTTTACAAGTTTTTGTTGTGTCGTATTTTTCTTCGTAGTATGCGGCGCGGCGCGGCGTGCGCGCGCGACTCAAAGGCGCCGCTCAGCTGAGCGGCGCGTTCACCTTCAAAGGAGCTAGCCCGGTTCCCCACGCTTCGCGTATTTGTTTACGTAATCTGCGATGCGCGTTGTAACAATCAAGACGGAAATTAAATGAATACTTATTTTTGTATGAAAATAAAATCTAACAAATTATCAAAAGTCGTAGAACAAAAGTAGTAGCTTATAACCTTAGGAATCTACCCCTGCGAGGTTGCTGGTGTTTTAAAAATAACCCTGTATATGTCGGAAAATTAATGGGTTACCTATATAATTCCCAGTGACGGACCCTGCCACTGTATAGCTTCTGTCTCACCTGAGCATGAGCCTGGCGGCCCACTCCGCGAGACACTCGTCGCGCGGCAGCTCGCGTACTCCGCGATACAACGACAACAGGTCGGACGGACCCTGCCACTGTATAGCTTCTGTCTCACCTGAGCATGAGCCTGGCGGCCCACTCCGCGAGACACTCGTCGCGCGGCAGCTCGCGTACTCCGCGATACAACGACAACAGGTCGGACGGACCCTGCCACTGTATAGCTTCTGTCTCACCTGAGCATGAGCCTGGCGGCCCACTCCGCGAGACACTCGTCGCGCGGCAGCTCGCGTACTCCGCGATACAACGACAACAGGTCGGACGGACCCTGCCACTGTATAGCTTCCGTCACCTGGCGAAAACTCTATTTCAACATTTTTCACGGACAAATAATAAAAAAAATGTATATCCTTTGGCGGAGATTTCCACACCAGGTACAAGAAAAGTCAATTCAGTCAAATTACAAATATCCCTAAGCTAAGTATAAAACAAATATTATTCGACGTAGACCATACAATATCTAAACTTGGCGCAACAACCCAAAACGTTGGCAATGATGTAAGTAAATGTAACAAGTGGATAAGTAGGTTACTATAAGTATACTCACAGCAGAGAGTCGGAAGTGGCTGGTGGGCCAGCGCTGCAGGTCCCGCAGCCAGTGCAGGGCGCGCAGGCGGTGCGAGCCGCGACACGACCACACCAGCTTCTCGAACCAACCCTCACCATCTACATACATTTTCAAGTCATATTCAAACACGTTTCGTTTTATTAATTGCCCTGATCGCAATCTTGAAAATAAATGACACATAAACTGAAAAATGCTTTCATACCTACCTGATACTTACCTGTTTGCAATCTACTTTATCCAAACCAAAACCGCTGACACAAAAAGCTATTAGTTTTATTGTATCCACTTATAAAGGGTGGTCCATCTATCGGTTGCTTTTTTAACTATCAATTATTTCGGCTTTGACAGCTCGAATGACTTTGCCAATGTGTCAAATTTTTAGTAGAAGGTTTGCGGTTTACGAAATGATTAAGTTTACGCTCGAAGAAAATTGGGAAACGAAGCAGGAGCCGCCGTAACCATCAATGGTGAGCGCTATCGCGGCATCTTGGATGAGTCATATGAATGAACGTTCTGGCGATCAAAACGCCGTCTTATATAATACTTGCCCGCATCGTAGTTGTTCAGCGCGGATCTGAATGTATCCTCGTCAGTCCAAAGTGGGGGTAGGCTGTGCTCTATACGTCGCTTTTCTTGCAGAGTTAAGTTGTCCCAATTCGATAGTTTCCCAAAAGACGACACCAGATCTGCGAGCATATGCGATAACAATTACAACATAACTTCCCGCCTGTATACCTAAAATGATTGACAGAGCCTATCTAACTACTATTGGTCAACGGTATTTTCGTCCCTTATCCAGCACAAATTGATACAAATTTTTGTTTCGTCTGACCCAGCACATTACTGCTTCTAAGGCAGATATGTCGTCCAGTAGACCAACAAGGCGACGTGAAAAATTTGATTCATATATCACGCGGTAGCTCTACTGGTTTACTGTTCGGTCTTAGTTCGATCTTGGTTATGATTAACTAGAGATTAGTCTTAGTCTTTCCATAAAAAAAAAATCAAAATCCGGAATAAACCCCCTGCCTCTATAGCGCCCGGGTGCTATGATATATTCTTCAAACTGGCTTAAACCTTGTTTTTAATTATCATTATTTCAAGGGTACACAGGGCCTATCATCAGGTGAACCACTTGCTCGTCGGCCTATCCAGATCATAAAAAAAAAACAAATATTGATCAAAAACTGTTAATAAATTGAATCCCACAAACCTTTTAATGAAAATGGTGTATCTGCGTTCACCGGGTTCACGTCCATCTCGTCGTGCTTTGAACTGTGTCAAGAGATGATTAGTCACATTTTTAATGCCATACCATTCAATGTAACATTCTAAAGATAAATTGGCGTCAAGACGCTATACAGTACGCGCAATTTGAAATGGTCGACTAGTGATAGGCGGTCTACGTTCGCATTTTAGGCCGCGGACTCGAAGTCAGCGGCAAGCGGCGTCGTCGCGGGTGCGGCGCGTTCAAATGCATAGATTTAAATGGACCCGGTCTCGAAAGCAGCGGCGCGGCGCGGGCGCGAGGAGCGACGTACGAGCGGCGCGCGCCAATCGAGCGGCGCCTGCGCGTCTGCATTGACGTAGTGCTGTGTATTTTCAAAAATGCCCGCCGACGTGGTGGAGCAAATTATTTCAATGATTTTTTATATGGAACATCATATTCACATCAATTTCTTTCGCGACCGGACACTAATTTCTCATAGTACAACACTACGCCGCTCGTCGCGCCGCGCGATCTGCCCGCTGGCTTCGAGACCGGGTCAACGCCGCACCCGCGCCGCCGCCGCCGCCGCCCCGCACACGCTGACTTCGAGTCCGCGGCCTTAGATGTGATACATATGTGTACCCGATTACATAGGGACCACCGTACACGTGCTGTAAAATCCGCCTTATTGGCTCATTTATGCGAGTCGCAAACCGAGGACAACCAGTATATATCCAGAAATAAATAATAAACGCAATTCAGGTTGTCGTTTTTCTTCCGAGGCAGTCTCTTGACCGTCAACATCATAACTGGACTACACAGGACTGACCCTCATTTGGTGCAAAGTAATACTTTTTGTTTGTTTTTTTTTTTCATTTTTTTTACCACAATGTCAAAATGTCGGCAATTTGCATGGTCAGAAAAAAAATATTTAAACGGATAAGTATAGGAGGATTACCAGCTTCATATGTCATCAACAAAACAATTGTTAATCTATTTTCGCCCTGTATACAACTTACCCTAAAACGAAAAGTTTAGGTCCACGAGTTCTGAGTAGCACCTCCTCGTGTAGCAAAGTAACGAGGTCTTCGCCCTCGGTACCCATCAGCTCCCTCCTCAGCCTTTCAACTGATTCCTGGAAACTGATCAAATAACATGATGTGATCATGTTTCCATAATACCTGGGGATAACTGCGGCCGGATTCAGAAAGCAGTACCGCCGTGTTGAATCGGAGAAAAAATAGTAAAAGTTATTGAATATAGATAGATTAACCAATCTTAGTATTTTTGCTATGTGCGCGTAAACTTGTAAATATAGTTTTTATTTTTTTGACAGTCGCGCGTCAGGCATTCTAAACATAGTTAATAGCAGCAGGTGGTCATTGTGTCTATACAAAGACATCACGCGCACATTGTAAGACATGCAATATAGAGTCATTGTATTTGGATGCAAATATGCAATAACGTTTCAACCTACATCAAGTTAAAATTGATTTATATATTTTATTTCGTTTAATTCATTACATGTAAGTAGCTTAAATTCCGTATTTTATAAAAAAAAACATAAATAAAACATTTCCCATGTACGACTATGCAAAATAATACTTTAAATTATTGATTTAACTTAATGAATTTAGCAAAATAAAATGAATATCTTAATGTTTATTTGATGTAGGTTGAAACGGTATTGCATATTTGCATCCATTTATAGTACCCATTGTGATGGCAGAGGTGGGGCAGCAGGTCGCGCGCCAGCTGAAGCAGCAATGGTGTGAGCGCGTTCACTCGCGCCGCCAGCACCTCCGCCACGCACGCACCCACACGCGCCGCGCTCTCACACGCACCCGCACCCGCACCTGCACGCACCGCACCCGCACCCGCACGCACCGCATCCTCCACCTCACCTACAACACACCGCGTCACCGCACACACCAGCCGCACCGCCGCCATGCCGTTCATCTGCACATACACACCGCACAATAGTTAAATCAAAAACGTGTTCACACCTAATTGTAAGCCGAGTTGCGAATACTATGTAGCTATATACCGCATAGCGATAATAAAACATACACATAAAACCACGCATGTTGAGTATATATGTGGTTACATTTATTTAGTAGATTACTCTCACTTCTATTTAGATATGCCATGCTCTCACTAATTTCTCAAAGCGATCATGATACATCATAATCGAAATCATATTATTTGTATTAACCCTCACTCGCAGCTCCACCCAAGTGAACGCATCTTGTATTATTTTCGACAGAAACATACCACCAGGATAATAATAATTTCATCTAAATCTGTCCAACTTTGAAGCGTGATTGTTTTCTTTATCAAATACCCAAATGTTCATATTCATAACATTAGTAGGAGCAGGGTATGAATAGTGATACAGGATATCGTGTAAATTAACTCCACATTACCTTCGTAAACTGAAATAGACTCGAAAGAATATTGTCAATAGTTGTTTGAACGTCTACAGCTGGAACACAGGCGTCTGTAAAAATACACAAAAAGTATGAATGGTGGTTGTCCCTTACAGCAATACCTCCAACTCACTCAACTTATGCTGAAGACTCGACATGTCACAAGCCCAGTGCGCTGACTCACTCCGTTAATAGTCGGAGAGTTGGTAAGGCCCTGGTATGTGAGGGTCAGGGTTGGTACCAACACTATGTCTATTTCTACCAACAAACAGCAGTATTTGAACACTATTGTTTCGGTTTGAAGTACATTCGTACAGTCATTCAAGCTAAAATTGCAAATATAATATCACATTTGAGGTGTAGAGAAATAGCCTGGTGTACAATCTTACCGTTTAGTTAGCGTAGCGTAGTTTACCTTATTACATTTTCATTAAATAAATAATAAATAAATACACCCAACAGTCACATACATAGTCCTGACCCCACAGTAAGATATGAGTCTTGTGTCGTGGGTATCAGGAACTACGAGAGACTTTCGGTCTCAAAACACCCAGACCCCGATACAAATCAACGTGGATCACACAAACATTTGTCTCGGTGCGGGGATCGAACCCGCGGCCCCTCGCTTCACAGCCGGCTACTCGCCCGCTGCGCCACGGTGGCTGTCATTAAATACTTAGTGTGTTTAGGTTTATTTATATTATTATTATTTATGTTATGAGCGAATAAGTTTGGAATGTTTTATTGAGTGCCCATACCTGGCGCTTGCATCGTGCCGGTGCCAGCAGTGAAGTGACGCACACTCGAGGAGAAGGTCGACAGACGTGGCGGAACACTGAAAGACGACACTACGTTACTGCATTACTAACGAAAAATCTCACGGCTAGTTAGTGTTCACAAAGACAAGTTTTTAAGCTCTTTTTTTAAGGCACGCCTCGAAGATTAAGGCCTAGGAGGGTAAAGTCTTAGCTTACACTATGGCATAACCTAATACTATGGTCATATAAAGTTATTATTTTACAATAAATTATTAATTTTAATCATTATAGTAAATTAGGATAAGTTACTTATCTCATTTAAAACTGGCTAACCCCAGAAATAAAAGTGGCTCTTGATGATCTCTTGCAGAAAACATATACCACATATATATTATTGGATTAAGAGCTAAAAACATTACATGTGCCTTTAGTTATAATTTTTCTGTATGTTTCCCAAATAAATAAATAAATAAAAATCATCCAACCATGCTGACGCCTGGTACAAATTAAGCAAGCTATTAAGATATATATCGATAATATACATGTATCGATAATTCGATTGTAAGATCGATATAGACGCACGTAATCTGCAGCGGTTCGTTCTTCAACCGTACGTTCTTGAAGGCATCGTGACTCCTGATCCCACTGAACAGCGTCTCCAAGAAGGTGGACGCCACCTCGCACAGGTCGAGCTCCGCGCCCGACACCGAGGGCAGGTATACCGCCAGGTACAAGCTCTCTGCGAATCTAACAAATAATGTTTCTAATAATAAATAATAATAATAATAATGTATAATAATAATGTTTCTAATAATAATGTAACGTCGGGACCATAATTAAAATAAAAAACCGCGATAAAATCCGTTTAAATTAGTTTTATTTCAATAAATAATGTTTCTGTCGGAATCCTTTAATAAAGGTATGCTACAGGGACAGAAGACCACCATAGGTCCAATTGTATGGAATTTGGATCGCGACAGAGGTGTGCGACTGCGACATGTGAAATTATTTCGTGCGTCCTTGTCGTGCACCCCAAAACCTGCCTATATAACCAAAAGTTTTAATCCAAAACTCGTTATCTAGAATATACCCACCAAATAAAATAAGCCTTGCCGATAAAACGGATTGGCTCATTTTTGAGAACGACTTCGATTAATTTTAGGCGTAAACAAATTTTGTTTCCTACTTTGGCTCGCGGCTACATCCGCGGGGAAATCTTTACAGACATTTTAAAGAACGTGAAAATTAATCTGCCAGAAAGAGCTACCACGGTAGTTTATGTCTTAATACAGGACCGGTACAACACATTCAAATTCCGTCCAATCGGCATGATTAATTAATAAATATCGAAATTCACAAACATGAAATCTCTCTCATTTATAATATTGGTAGTACATTAGACATCCCAAAAACACGGACGAATTAAGTTACAACCCAGCTTTGTATAGTGTCACCGCTGTGAATTCCATTTATCATTTGCAAAATTGGACGTAGTTGCGCAAAAAGGATCCCACCCACAACAAGTTCAAATGGAGATAATGAATTTGATTTGCTAAATTCATTAATTTGAATTGATTTTAATACCGTATTTTTTTTGCAAAATCGTACATGGAATAATTATGTTTCGTGCCCGATTTTTCAAAAAATCTAGAGATTAAATTAGTTTAAATTATTAAATTTACTAAAACAAAATTAGTATCTCCACTAGAACTTGCTGTGGCTTGGATCCTTTTTGCGTAACTACGTCCAATTGTAGTAACTATGTCGATGATTTTGGAATGAATCTTTGGTGTAGTTTCGTTGAAGCATGGTGCGTTGCATGGTGGTGTAGATGGCGTACCTGGTGGGCAAGTGTTGCGCGAGTGTGGCGGCGACTCGGCTCGGCAGACTCCCGCCCGCGCACGACAACGCACGCAGCACGCACGCACGGTGCGGCTCGGTACTGTCCAACACCACGCTACCGCCATTCCCCTGCCACTCTGTTCACATATCACGCTCCATTTAATTCTCTATCGACGATTAATCCATCTTAAATATATAATGATGCAGCTAGATGGAGCGATGACATACGCAGGGTGGCTGGTACTGGTTGGATGAGTAGAGCCGAGGATAGGACTCAATGGCGTGCTTTAAGAGAGCCCTATGTCCAGCAGTGGAGTAACACAGGCTGATGATGATGATGATGATGAAATATATAATGATTTCTTATATTTACGCGAATATTACTCATTGAAATAAATCTAATTTAAACGGATTTTATCGCGGTTTTTTATTAATTTTGATCTCAACGTTTCGAAAGCTGCTCAACCTTTGTGGTCCGGAGTCCACCCCGTGACCACTAAGGCTGAAAAGCTATTGAAACGTCGGGATCAAAATTAATAAAAAAACCGGATAAAATCCGTCTAAATTAATTTTATTTCAATCATCATAGATGCAAAACAATGCTCGTGTGACTGTCAATAGGTCTGCCCTATGGCAACGACTGCCGCATCACCGCTATACAAAAGTACACATAATTATACGACTTAACACCCGATTGGGGATACGAATTCGTCTTTCTACTTTTCACAATAAATGATAGCATGAATTTACGAACATTGCAACTCATTGGCTTAAATACAAACAAATGTAAGGATATTGTTATGTTTTTGCTAGCCCCTTTGGAATTTTAACATCATGAAGCGAAGCAAAAGAACGGCAATGTGTTCAACAATTTATGTATATACTTGTAAGTATTCCACTATAGCCTTGCTCCTCATTGAGAGAATTTGGTAAAATAAACGACGTATCAAACGATTCGTTTCTACCACAATAATTGTGGTACGAAGGGTATGTTTGTGCGTATTCGTGTCCGTGTGCGTGTGCGAGTGCATGTGCGTGTGCGTGTTTGCATGTGTGAGTTACAAGTATCGTAAACATAATAAGATTTTTCATAGCCGAGTTCTAATTTCCAAACTTTTTAAACATTACATTGATATTGTGACGATTTAAGCGGATAAGATGGTGATGTGATAGAATTCAAGACACGTGCATATGAATGTACATAGGATTATAACCTTGAAACACTTTGGTGACGACGTCCAATGCAGCTTCGCGCACTTTCTCCGACGAGTGGCGACAGTGATCGGCCACTAATTCCACCAGGCCACGCTTTAATGACGTATCCATCAGGTGCAGACCACATTTCACTACCTTTATTGCATCCTGTAATAATAATTATATGTATTGTGCGTGCGCGCGTGTTCGAGAACATTATGACAGGTTACTACATACATTGAAATATGAGTTGTACATTTTATTTATAGCAGAGGCCGACAAACGAGCTAGTGGGTAGTGATCTCCACCGCTAATGAACATCCACAATATAAGGAATCATGGATGCGTTGCCGACATTTAAAGGGATAATTAAGGCATTGGGAAGGGGAGGATATTAGTACCTCCGGGTGTCTCATACACCGTACGAAATCGTCGATTTCCTGTGTGACAGTGGTAACAATCCGATCGTGCCGGTCCATTCATGCCGTAGACAAAACAGTTGCACACATGGGGGCTTAACATATATCCACGAGAGAAGAAAATCATTGATGACTAATATCTCAGATAAAAGTGTCAACTTTTTTTCTGTTTTATCTTTATTGTACCTCTACTTTTGAAAACCAAATCGAGTATTCTATGCGACCATGTTAGCTTCTACAGCAATATAAATAACCAGATAAAACTACTTTTTACGAAAAAATTTATATCTTGTTGCATATGTAACGAATTTAAACGGATTTTACCAAATAAAAGCCGCGGTAAAATTTATTATATTTCAACACGTCAGTAAATGTGGTCAAAATCATTTAAACCAGTACTGGCACCAACCTCAAGCAGTTCATCATCATCTTTATTTCTGATGTACTCCTCCAGTTGCAGTTTTTTGAATATGTAACTTTTCTCCGGCAATGGATCGAGAGTCGACAGGTACGAAGCCATGATTCGCAGACATTTCTTCTTATCCAAGTCCGGTACCGTCGGGAGTAAGTTGTTCACTCTCCTACGAAAAAAAGGCAGGTAAGGCAAAAAAGGCAGATTGGTCGACTTCTTTTTTTAATGAAGTCAATAAGTTGCGTTTCGAGAATCCTACTATTGAAGAAAAGAAGTATCTCAAGTTTGAAGCCATTTAAATCCGCTGGAAGGGGTAATTATCGAATGACGGACGTGATCACAGTACCTCGATGAACATAACTGTGCACGCGAAAGAGAATGGTGTTGACTATTCACACGGATAGACTTGTAACGCACACTGGTGTTCACGGGCGGTGATGACCACTTACTGAAACCAATTAATCTGCTGATTGCTTTGTCGTCAATATTCTATAAAAGGTGGTAAATATTACAAGGTGGTAGGTTCCTCGTCTAGGTTAGTATCACCGCTTTGTTTATTTATCTTTGTTTATGTATATATATTTATAAAATCTATACTTGAAGTGTTCGAAGCTGCAGCATCGGTGGCAGTGTGTCTGCGCGTAGTACAGCGTCCTGAGTAAGTCGATATTCCCAGTGATGTTGTCAAGCAGCCGAGTGAATAGCTCGAGCGCGTCATCGTCTGGTGCGAGTGCGAGCGCGGCGCCCACCAGCCCCGACAAGTTCGCGCTCGGTGCACGCTGCTCCTATACATACTATTAATTTATTTATTTGCACTTTATATACAAAATGTATATAGGCGGATTTAATGCCAGAGGCATTCTCTGCCAGTCAACCTTAGGATGGTGCAGAGATAGACAAGGTAGGTGCAACAAGAAATATTACAAAATTACGAGATACAAATAATCATAACATACAAACAAAAAGTGGAGTTTTGTTTAAACATATACATGAATAATAAAGAATACGTATACATAAATAAATATGCACAACTATTTGTTTATTCATCTCACCTAGCTCGGCCGTATCGTCACTGTCACTCACATGACGTTAACTATTGAAATAAAACTAACTTAAACAGATTTTATCGCGGTTTTTTATTAATTTTGATCCCGACGTTTCAGTAACGACGACAAATCCCTCCACCCCGTGACCACGAAGGCTGAAAAACCTTCGAAATGTCAGGATCAAAATTAATATAAAACAGCGATAAAATCAGTTTAAATTAGTTTTATTTTAATGTGTAATATTCGCGTAAACATAAGAAATCATCATGAAGTTACCTACTTCACTGGGCCTCAATGACTCCTGTCATCCTCTACACCCTTAGTTCCCAAAGTGGTCCAGGTGGACCCCCAGGGGTCCACGGGAGACTCAACGTGGGTCTACGTTAGTGTGACAAAAAATGAGGGTTGTGACCACGAAAATTTATCTGTTTTCGATATTGACGAACTAAAATGTTGGCTTGACTTGCTCAGCGGCTGTTACTTCTATATATATATACAGACATGTAGCTGCAGGGGGTCCACCGGAACCAGCTAAATTTTGCAAGTGGTCTATGAGAAAAAAGTCTGAAAACCTCTACTCTACACTATAAAAACTATAACTGCCGTTTTCAACTAACTTTAGGTTGATCAAATAAAGTTGCGCGCATTGTACTAACCTTCATCTTGGCTATAATGGCCGCCGCCATGCCCACAACGTAGACCTTGTTCTTAGTAAATGTCTGCAATATCTTAAAGCAGCATTTTTGGATATCCGCATCTTCATCTAAAAAATACATTACATAATTCAAACGGGTGCTCCCGAGAAGGTATTTCCATTTCACGTAGCATTAAGACCATCTCAATATCACAATCGCGATAACTGAACTGTTGTCTTTTGAGGAGTTTCATTTTTTAAACTGTTTTCCATCATTAAATCTAAACTAAATATATATGCGATCACATCGCAGCTAAACTCTATGAAATGTTTTTTTTCGACAAAATCGGTCCACAATAGGCGAAAAAATCGATGTACATACATAAAAACAGCAAAATAAACTCGCCGAATCATGGTCCTCCTTTTTTGAAGTCGCTTAACAAGGGCGAATGTATCGCACATGGGAATATCGCCCCTCATTTGTTTTCCCGTAAAAAAACTTACACTACGATCTGGCCCGAGTTACATAGTTAATTCTTCAAATTTACAAACCGCTAATTAAAATACTAAAGACCCGCTTAATGGATAATTGTTTCTCAAGCGTAAAATACCTTACCATTGAAATAACTTTCAAACAGCGGCCATTCAATGGTCACCATCGGCCCGTACACTTGGAGCAGTTTCTGCAGACACTCCAGCAGTACACTGTAAGTGTATTTTCGTTGTCTATGGTTTATTATGGCCTGCACCAGATGTACTACGGCCATGTTCAAGTGCGTAGAGTCCGGCAGCGTTACGTCATCACGCCATTGGGACACGGTGGTGAGCTAAAAAATAAAAAATCTGGTGCCAAAAACTCGTATTAATGTTTTTTTTATGTTTTTACAAAAAAAAAACAAATACAATAAGTGAATTTTAGTATGTACATTGTAAGTCAAACAGAAATCTTGAAACAGAAATTTAATTTTCCTTAGGAAAATTGTAATCACGTCTGATATTACTTTCTGTTTTAATATTTCCTATCTTAGCTCATCGCATCTGTTATAATTTAAACGTGAAGATACTTAACAATTAACCGACATAGCACAGTATTGTATCGTTAAGAACCATCGTCTTGATAAAACAAATGTAATAATATGGTGAGAATATGACCTCAATCTTTTCAAGTCGCTTAAAAGTTCCCAATCGGTTAATAAGCAAAAATTTATTCAGTTTATTTCTAGTGAAATTGTAACTTGACCCGATTTTTTCCCTAAAACTCTTCCCAAACCATAAACAAAACAAAATAAATTATATTATAAACAAAAAAAATATATTTTGTTTCGTGATAGGCATTAGCCTATCCACCGCGCTTTTGATTTTGTTTCTGATTTTACGATTCCGATTTATTTTAGATTCGTGAGTTATGGTCTTAAGTTCATAAAAAAAAATCATAGAAAAAGCGCTGTTTTAAGCAATTAAATGTGGACAACTCTTTCAATTTTTCTTTCCATAAAACCCTCATTCGGATTATTACGAACAATAGAAAAAAGCCGAATCAGTCCATCCGTTCTCAAATGACCAACAAAGTGAAATGAAGTTACCAACGAACAGAATTTGATGTTTATTTATACAGAGACAGTGTATGTGCGCAGTATGGCTTACAATGTCGAGATGGAGTGAGTTGAACGGTTCGTCGTCAGCCTCTGCGACCAGCTGGAACAGAGCGGGGCGGAGCGCGTCGGCATACGGGCCGAGTACATCGCTGCAGTTGCATATCACCTGCGGATATTTTTTTTAATAAATACACACACGGCAGTCACATGCATAATCCTAATACAGCTAACCTACATCCTACTATAATAAAAACATTACAGCAATGTCCTCATATCTTGATGGAGTGTGTTAGGAATGAGACTCCAAGACGGTTAATACTACAAAGTAGTTCCATTGGATTATGTAATTCATGTTTGGCACTTCCTATAAATGCAATGACAGAAAAGATATTAGACTTAGTCAAGTGCGGTTTTTCCGGTAGATGAAGTGCGATTATTTTAATTATAATCATGCTTTATCTTTTTAGTTATAATCACACAAGTACAGTCAACCTGGGTAATTTTGGCTCACTTTAGAGATAATTTATAGTAGTACGGATTTACTTTTATTGTTATTTGTCATAAATGAGTGTTTCTAGTGGGATATTGGCCTCTATAATCTAAATTCCTGTGTTATTTATCAAAACGATAAATAAAAGATCCTTAAATTACCAAAAATTTGGTGAGCCAAAGTTACACTGACATTTGGGTAACTTTAATATGTATCAGGAGTTGATGAAGAAAATCTCTAATTTATGTATTTTTTTTTACTCCTTGGTAAGATTAGCTTGTCATATTGATAAAAAAAATACATTTCGTTTATATCACTATCTCCTTTTTAGTGGCAACGTATGGTTGCCATATTAATACAAAATTTGACTGCCTGGTTTATCGAAATCAACTTTTATTTTATGGACCTCTTAAATCAAGTTTTTATTGTATTCATCAGGTTTTGATGTACTTATAATCAGTGAGCAATACCTAAAATAATAAAACAAACTCAATCACATATAAAAAAGAAACATAATATTGGCTCTCAATTCCCCCATTCCATGTATAGAAATTTATCATCAATCGCATAAGAATCGCCTCGTTTTGTGATTTTAGATCCTCCAAATCGACTAACTATATTTCGGGGGTGACAATTAAATATGTCAAGCTTTGATGGCCACTTCCACCCTTCAAAACTTTTTTGCATAATTGAAATTTTCACGCATTGTCTGTCCTCAGATATGATTCGATTCAACATTGGCCCGAGCTAATGTTACCCCAAATGGTCTGAAAATGAAACGGATCGGAGATTAATTAAAGATTTTTTAAAAAATCTATCAATATCGCGGGATATTTCAGTGTTATTACATAAAAAACATATGATTCTTCAACATAAAACTGAACTCGCCTTCTGTAGTTCTTCTGTAGTAACTGCTATACACAACTTTTTAGAAAGTTTATTTTTAACTCTGTAGGCACACACACATGTAAACTGTAACTAGGTTACGTTTGCGTGATGTATGCGTGAGTAACGTATGTAATATATGCTTAGTATGTAAGATTTATAGATATATAGTAGCGGCTGCGCCCGCGCATAGGAGTTCTTAATTAGTTCTTAGTTAGTCCTGTATACGGAGTCGCAATAAACATCTTATACTTCACACCCGTGTATAATTGTCCATCCTCATTAATAGGTAATATAGCCACTCTATTATTACCTAAAGTGGTGACCCTATACATTAAACCGAGTTTGGACAATAGTACAATAAGGTGTTGGACAATGAATCCGCAAAATATAGTATATCAAGGCACTCATCTGCAATCGGATTCCGCCATTAAAACTGAAACACGTGGGTGTGACAACGCAGCGCTGGCGAGCATCACCGTTACCTCCAGAGTTCCTGATTTTTGGACAGACCAACCGCGACTCTGGTTTGTCCAATTCGAGGCGGCTATCGAAAATCAAAAGTTGGGTGATGCGGCCAAACACAATCTCGTGATCACGAAACTGGACAAGACAGCCATTCAGCAAGTGAGTGACTTGATCTTGACACCACCCGAGTCAAACAGGTATGGCACCCTTAAGGATCGTTTACTGCAAGTGTATGAAGAATCCGAGACGAGACAGTTCCAGAAACTGTTGGAGGAGATGGAGTTAGGTAGCCAAAAACCCTCCCAACTACTCCGGCGCATGAGAGATTTGGCGCGAGGAAAAATTCCTGACCCTACGCTCCAGATCATGTGGAATAGGCACCTCCCGTCAGCAGTGCAGGCTGTTCTAGCCGTGACAGAAGTAAAGGACCTGGAGAACCTGGCGATCATAGCAGATAAGGTGATGGAGGCGTCCAGGCCATCAGAGGTGGTGGAGATCACGAGGCACGGATCGCCGACCCCCAGCACCAGTAAGGACCTCATAGCCGCATTCCAAAAATTGAGTCTCGAAGTTGCCGAGTTACGACAATCGCGACATCACGACAGGGGTCGCGGAGGGCCAAGGAGATACCTTAACCGCTCGCAGTCACGGACACGGGACGCTAGCAATAATCGGAGGCACCCGGATTGGCTTTGCTTTTACCATTACCGGTATGGAATTAAGGCCGAAAAATGCATCCAACCGTGTAATTGGAGGAAGGGCAAGGCATCGCCACGTCCGGCGGAAAACTGAACGCGATACAACCAAGGGCGGAGGCTTGTATCGACAACGTCAATCATCGCCTATGCGTAACGGATAAGACAACAGGACTTAGATTTTTAATTGATACGGGCGCCGACGTTTCCGTTCTTCCTGTGTCGAAAGTGTGCGTGTCCGGAAAATGTGTGAGTGATACCTCATATAAGGTTTATGCGGCAAACGGCACGGAAATCAAGACATATGGTACGCGTACATTAGTGTTAGATTTAAATTTAAGGAGGGCATTTAGATGGACATTCATCATAGCGGCGGTTAAACAACCCATAATCGGTGCCGACTTTTTAGGCCATTATGGTTTGTTAGTTGATTTAAGCGCGCGGAGATTGAGAGATCAAATTACTCAACTAAATGTCCTCACTTCAGTTGTTAGAAATATTAGCTGTGAGTCATTAATTAAGACTATAGATTGTAACAATACATGGCATGAACTTTTAGGTAATTACCCGGAACTGACTAGGCCTGTATCATACAAAGATACTCCTAAGCATTCCGTGTATCATGTGATCGAGACCACCGGACCCCCGGTGTATGCGAAAGCAAGACCTTTACCGCCAGATAGGTACGCGAAAGTCAAGGAGGAATTCCGGATAATGACCGAGTTAGGTATCTGCCGACCGTCTAAGAGCGCATGGGCAAGCCCTTTGCACGTGGTACCCAAGAAAAACGGGGAACTGCGGCCATGCGGCGATTATAGACGCTTAAACGCGATGACTAAGCCCGATCGTTATCCGATTCCCAGGTTGCACGATTTTAAATATTTATTAGCTGGTAAGAAGACTATATTTACTAGGCTAGACTTAAATCGTGCATATCATTTTATTCCAGTTGCTCCCGAAGACGTCGAGAAAACTGCGATCATAACGCCATTTGGGTTGTTCGAGTTCCCACGGATGACTTTTGGGTTGCGCAACGCTGCACAGTCATTCCAAAGATTTATGGACAGCGTAGTACTACGAGGACTAGATTTTTTATTTAACTACATCGATGACGTCATCATTGCCAGTGAGACTCTCGAACAGCACAAAGAGCATTTGAACACAGTTTTTAAACGGTTCAACGAATATGGTATCACGATTAATGTGTCTAAATGTGCTTTTGGTAAATCTAGTCTTGAGTTTTTAGGTTTCGAAGTGTCAACGAACGGGCTCCGACCACTTGACGACAAAGTGCAAGCCATCATTAATTTTCCGAGACCCGATACAGTGGCGCAACTGCGACGATTTCTAGGTATGTTAAATTTTTACAGATCGCATATACCTAGGGCTGTCGCATATCAGTTAGAATTAAATAAATATTTGCATAACACTAGGAAAAATGATAAAACTATTATAGAGTGGACCGATACAGCAATCGAGGCATTTAAGAAATGTAAGGAAAGCTTACAAAGCGCCGCTACATTATCTTATCCATTGCCTGACACCAATTTAGCGCTGATGACAGATGCATCAGATACTTGTATTGGTGCAGTTTTGCAACAATATGTTGACAATGTTTGGCAACCACTCGGATATTTTTCTAAGAAATTAACGCAAACGGAGAATAAGTACTCTACGTATGACAGAGAGTTGTTGGCAATATTTATGGCTATTAAACATTTTAAAAGCTTAATAGAGGGTCGATCATTGACAATTTTTACAGATCACAAACCCCTTATTTTTGCTTTTTCAAAGATTAATAGTGATAAAGAGAGTCCTAGAAGAATACGACAACTGTCATACATCAGTGAATTTACCACTGATATAAAATATGTGAGTGGCAACCATAACGTTGTGGCTGACGCGCTGTCTCGCGTTGAGACCATTTATTGCGCTACCGTGTTAGATTTCACTGAGGTAGCAAAACAACAGACTCGTGACACATATTTACAGCACGAGTTGGGCTCATCAAGCAGTAATTTGCAATTTAAGCAAATATGTTTACCAAACACTGGTGTAAATATTTATTGCGAAACTTCCACAAAAAATATAAGGCCATATTTACCGCCATCATTTAGGGAAGTAGCATTTCGTTCGGTCCACAACCTTAGTCATCCAGGCATTAAAACAAGTAAACAACTAGTTAAGCAGAAATTTTTCTGGCCGGACATGGATAGGGATATTGCGAAATGGGCAAGATCGTGTATGCAGTGTCAAAAGACAAAAATCACAAGACACACGATAACCGGTCTAGGAGAATTTGAGCGATCGGACAAATTTTCCCATGTGCACATTGATATAGTGGGCCCACTCAGTACATCAGTTGATGGCTATCGTTATTGTGTAACAATGATAGACCGTTTTACTGGATGGCCTGAATGTTATCCTGTACGAAATATTACAGCGGAGACGGTAGCTAGGGTAGTGTTTGAAGGATGGATTTCTCGTTTTGGATGCCCTGAGAAGCTAACGAGCGACCAAGGCAGACAATTCGAGAGTGATCTATTTCATCATTTAATGAAATACTTAGGCATCCATAAACTACGTACTACACCTTATCACCCGCAAAGCAATGGCATGATCGAACGATGGCATAGAGCACTGAAAGTGGCTCTTATGGCACGTTTAAATTGCAACACGTCATGGGTCGACGAACTGCCAGCCGCGTTACTAGGTTTGCGAGCGGCACCTAGAAGTGACAGTGGCGTGAGCGCAGCTGAGTTGACCTATGGAAAAACACTTAGACTACCAGGTGATTTTTATGATAACGCGAAATTTAGTGGTTCGGACTCTGAATATTTAAGTAAGCTCAGAGACACCATCTCTAAATTGAAACCGAGGCCACCTAGTCATAAGAATTCACGCTCTCTATTCCTTCCCAGCGATCTCGCCACGTGCAAAAGTGTTTTTGTGAGAAGCGAGGTAATGCGAAAGTCTCTACAACCTCCTTATGATGGCCCGTACAGCGTCATAAGAAGGCAGGGCAAGACTTTCGTCATTAAGGTAGGGGATAAAGAGACGACCATTTCGGTAGATAGAATTAAGCCGGCGTATGTAATTAACGACTCACAGGCTACAAATATGTGTGATAATGATATTATTGTTAGAGATAGTAATTTTTGTTCCGATAAAGCAGACACTTCTAGCAAAGTTTTCCATCCGAAAACGACGCGGAGTGGACGCATTATCAAATTGCCCATACGTTTTGCGCCGTAAGCAAAACAGTGCATGTGTTAGGTATATTAAATGTATGTTAGTAATGTAATGTATGTTAGTAGGTCACCTACTGGTCACATTTTGTAAACAGTGTAATTTGCTTTTATTTTCGTTTATGTGTTTTAATATTTCTATGTGTTTGTGTATTTTGTTTATCTTGTGGTGTGTCCCTGTATTTTGTATAAGTTTTTGTACCCCATATCTGTGCAGTTTGTTTATTTTTTGTAAGAGGGGGAGTACTGTAGGCACACACACATGTAAACTGTAACTAGGTTACGTTTGCGTGATGTATGCGTGAGTAACGTATGTAATATATGCTTAGTATGTAAGATTTATAGATATATAGTAGCGGCTGCGCCCGCGCATAGGAGTTCTTAATTAGTTCTTAGTTAGTCCTGTATACGGAGTCGCAATAAACATCTTATACTTCACACCCGTGTATAATTGTCCATCCTCATTAATAGGTAATATAGCCACTCTATTATTACCTAAAAACTCTATTTACCGCCAAAATTTTGAATAATGAGAAATAAATATATATTTGACAAATGTCAAATGTCACTGCAGGTTTCGTTCAAAAACACTTTTTACCTTTATAAATTAAACAACTTATTACTATACAGTGATTCAGTAAGCAGAGAAAAAATTAAACATTCAAATACAAGTTAGTGAGTCAATGTTATATTGAAAGCTAAAGTTACCCAGGTTGACTGTAGTAAATAATTACATCTTATCTATAATAGTTGTATTGTACCTTATATTACGTTATGATAATCATGTAATATTATTGCGGCATATCTTATCGAATAAGCACAAAAAAAAATAATGTGGCGTCGAGAACAGTGCTTTTTATTTTAAAGTTGTGGGTGGTGTGCTACTGTTTATTGGCAGGTAAACGACGTGCTCGTCTCGTCAATCAGGCGAAAAAGACATTAAATAAAAATAATAGGATTCAGTACCTGTGCGTGGACTAAGGCCTAACCCCTCTCATTCAGTAGAGGAGGCCCGTGCCCAGCAGTGGGTCATGTATAATACAGGGCTAGTAAAAAAGTACCTGTGCCAGCATGAGCTTGGCGTTGGTGTGCATGTGTTGCCGCAGCGCGTCGGCGAGGCGTCGCGGCGCGGTGAAGTGTCGCGCGCACGCGTGACGCACCAGCGCCGACACCTCGCGGCACACGCGCAGCGAGTTCAACCACGACTCACGCACCTCCACCTCCACCTCATCCTGACACATTTTGCTGGTGGGAGGATACTTGTATCCGACCGGATAGCGACCACCGTACACTGGTGCTAAAACCTGCCATAGTGGCCCACCTTGTGTGGGTCGCGTTCCAGAGCCAGCCAGTGTATATCCGGTTTTCCCCAGGGGGCTTTCCCCCTGATCCTAACCCTTTTCCCATCCCTTTTTCCTACCCCTCCCCCTTGACCCTTTGGCAGGCCGGCATGATCTTGCCGACCTACGATGGACACATTGTTTGTCGTTGGTCGACACTATTCTTGGATTGCGCTACACTTACCATCAGGTGTAGCGTAGTCACTTTGCCGAGCCAGGATAATAAAAAATATATATATATATTGGACACGTCCCGTTCACTAACAACGGCCCCGACAAACTTGTGTCTCGACTAGAAACTTTACCGAAACAAATCTGCGACTGGGCTCGACTGGATTTGGTTCAATTCGACCCTACGAATACACCAGTTTGCGCGATGGCTAAAATGGTAGCATTCGTTGCATCTCCGCGGTTCGAAAACAATCTCCTAAGTACCATCAGTATTCTGGGTGTCGACGTATCGAGTGATATTCAGGTCCGTCCACTCCGAAAGATAAAGCCCAACTAGCTTCCAAAAAGTTTAATGTGCTCAACAGAGCGATATTGTATTTAACGGCGGCACACCACCTTCAACTTTACAAGGCACAGGTTCGGCCTTGTATCATGTATGGTGTAAGTCAATAAGACGAAATTGAAACGATATCCTCGACTAAAACATGACTACATATATTTACTCTGAATCAATTCACTCTCGACATTTACCGCTGTAAGTCATCAGCCGAACACATGAATACATTATAGCACCGTAAAGTATCGTAAAATACAACTTTTGACAAGTTGTGTTTCTCATCACTAAACTGCTCTTGTAACGTCAGAACAAGTACAAAACATGTGGTACACTTTTTGATAGAGACTGAAGACACATCGTGTATTTGGATCGACGTCTGTGATCGGTAGCCTTTTACGAACCTCCCTACACCAATATGGTTCCGTTGATAATTTGAAGTCGTTCACGACCGCTATTCAGTGTTTCGTTAGTTTAGATATCCGGAGGCCCAAATATCCGTACCCTTCCCAATGCCATAATTGAAACATTCCTTTAAAATCGACAACGCATCCATGATTCCTCTGGTATTGTGGGTGTTTACTTTGGATGGAGTTCAGTTACCATTAAATAAGCCAGCTCGTTTGTCGGCCTGTGCCATAAAATAGTCGAGGTATGCAAATAAACAAGGTGGACAGACGACCTGATAAAGATCGCAGGAAGTCGCTGGATGCAGGCCGCTGCCAACAGGTCGGTCTGGAAATCTTTGGGAGAGGCCTATGTTCAGCAGTGGACGTCTTATGGCTGATGATGATGATGATGCTAATAAATATTTACCGGTCCGTCGTCGTGCGTCGGCTCCCGGTCGTACTCCAGCGGGTTCTGCGACAACGTGCGTATGAACAGTCGCGAGCGGTGCGTGCTCGTGAACATGCTCCCCGCACTCCACACACTCCCCGCAACTCCTGACGCATCCGGGTCTTCCGCACCCACAGTATGACGCACTGTACGAACAAGCTGGGCAGTGGAAAGTGCGTGCTTTCTTTGGTTTGCGTATACAGGGTTAGTTTTAAAACACCAGCAACCTCGCAGGACCAGATAGCTGACCCTATACGGAACAACTTTTGTTCTACGAGTTTGGATATAACTCAATATATTTAAAAAAAAAATATTTTACAAGTTTTTGTTGTTTCGTGTTTTACTTCGTAGACTGCGGCGCGGCGCGGCGTGCGCGCACGACTTCAAAGGGCCGTCAGCTGCTCGAGCGTTGACCTTCAAAGCCGCTAGCCCGGTTCCCCACGCTTCGCGTATTTGTTTACGTAATCTGCGATGCGCGTTGTTAATATTCAAGACGGAAATTAAATGAATACTTATTTTTGTATGAAAATAAAATCTAACAAATTATCAAAAGTCGTAGAACAAAAGTAGTAGCTTATAACCTTAGGAATCTACCCCTGCGAGGTTGCTGGTGTTTTAAAAATAACCCTGTATATTTACGTATTATACGATTGTATGTGTCTCAAAATGCCTACATTGCATGAATATTGTGTATATTTTGAGAATCGATTAGTAATACATACATCTACTTTATTTTTTAAATAATTGATCCTAAAATTTAAATGGATAATAAAGATTTTTAACACATTCTTAGAGTGTTCATCTACAATTCATTAAACGATAATGAGTGACATAATAATAGGAAATGTTTGTTAAATCAATGCAAAATGTATCGTCGCTACTATTAAAACAACAAAATACTTATTATAAGCATATTGCTATTTCTTTGTCACATTTATTTATTAACGTAAAAATAAATTAGTGCACAAACAAAGTCAGGTTGTGTCGTTAATGCTATATTTTTTAAATCAAATTGGGGAAAATCTACGGAGTAGGGAGGGAATACCGAAGTATTTTATTAAAAAATATTTCCAATATCTATGAAATGAATTTATCAGCGTCACTTTTAAAATTAAGTAAAAGAGATAGATGCGATAGATATAATAATGTTCGCTTTCAAATTGTAATTAGTTTCAAGGCTGCGTCTCGTAGTTGAATACTGACTATACTTTTTTGAAAGACTCCTTGTACGAAAATTTAATATAGCGTAGAGAAAATAAAATGTTACTGACACCATGAGACGGTAGCGGCAGTTCGTGGTGCGTGTGCGAGTCGACGAGTACCGGCCACAGTGCAGGCTCGAACAGCGACGAGTACAGCGCCTCCCCGGGACGGCGACGGCGCAGCGCCGCGCATGCGCACGCGAACGCACTGCACTGCGCCTGTCTAACCACCACCACACTTATGGTTTCATCGAACAGCGGACGGGCAACGCAACGCTCATGCGACGTGTTACACGCCGACGATGGCTAATTTACAAATTTTTATATGGGAACATTCATAAAAAAATAGAAATGCGATGGTCAGCGTCAATTACGTAGTCGTATAGCACGAGAATTAGGGCCGCAACATACATCACGGGACAGACATTACCAATCTTTGGCCAAATGTGGTACGTAATAATACAAATTATATGACCGACAGCCCTGACAAGTGATCAGCGGCATCTTATCTATCATAATGTGGAGCGGTGAGCAAAACGCATATTATATATGGATGCAAATATGCAATAACATTTCAACCCACATCAAGAAAAAAATTCGATGTAAATTTTATTTTGCTACATTCATTAACTTAAATCAATAATTTAAAGTTCTGTTTTGCATAATTATACACGGGAAATATTCAATTTATGTTTTTTCTTTGTAAAATAAGAAATGTAACCTACTTAAATCTAATAAATATTGCTAAATAAAATCAACGTCAAAAATTTTTGCTTGACGTGGGTTGAATTGTTATTGCATATTTGCATCCATATAAGCCACACAACATAGCACACAGAATTGTATGTCTTTCTGTTCTAACCCTCACCCATATAAAGAATTCCAATGTACGCCATTTTAGGTGAATTGTCGAATGTTATACAACGTTGATGGATCCACACAGTATACAGTTTTGTCTAAAGTATGAATGAGACGGTTCGATCGGGTTATTGCCACTGACTCACAGAAATCCAACGTGAAGCTTGCTGATCCGTTTCGTATTATGAACGAGATATGCGGAGACTAATCTCCCCGCTCCCCCTCCCAATCCCTTTAATGTCGGCAGTTCATCCAATATTCTAATACCGTGGATGTTCATATGTAGCAGCGATCATTTACTATTAGATGACTCGGCCTCTGTTATCTTTATCTTTATACTAGCATTTGCTCGCGGCTCCGCCCGCGTGATCTGTTTTTGCCGGGATAAAAAGTAGTCTATGTCCTATTCTGATGTATAAGCTATATTATTGTAAAGTTTCATTAAAATCCATCCAATAGTTTTTACGTGAAAGAGTAACAAATATACATCCATCCATACTTACAAACTTTCGCGTTTATAATATTAGTAGGATATGACAAAGAGTTATAACTATATGTGAGTTCCATATGATTCCAACAGATGCCTGTGTAAGGTAATTTATCGGCTGAATTGAGTAAGTATCCAATAGATGGCGCATACTGTATTGAATAGTTTACTACAATATAATTTAACATATACATTAGCCACAGCAACGCGTGGCCGGGTCTGCTAGTAAAAATAAATATATTGATATGTTTATAGTATTGTTATATTATATAGAGCAGTGTTTCCCAACGTGGGGCGCACGCCCCACAGAGGGGCAATTTAAAAATGGACTCGACACGACTTTAACCCTTTCGCTTTGGGTTATTTCAATGCAATGCTAGATATCGGTGATAAATTTTACAAAAAAATGTTAAGTAGGCCTAAAAAAGGTTGGGAAACATAGAGACGAAACATAGAGTATAGAGCATATATAGTGACCTGCAGACGTCCCTGAGCGTTGAGTCCGCGCCGTCCGGACAGGCGGCCTGGTGCCTGAAGCTGACGCTGAGCTTGGCCACCTCGCGGATCACGTGCCACGGCTGGCTCGCGCCCAGCAACGTGTTCAGGCGGGAAGAGCTCAGCTCCAGTGTTTGAGTGCTTAGCTGTCAAAGGACCAATGTTTATACTAGCTAAACACCCTTAGTCTCAATCAGAAAACATCTATAACTTTTAATTGGCTGAACAGGTTTTCATCAAATATGAACTGTTTCGATTAAACCAGCTTATAAAAAAAAACGTTTATTAGTATGGGTCATATGTTCTCAAACTTATTTTGTCTGCTGCCCATTTTGATAATCAATTATTTTCTAGAGCCCCCAAAATTACTAAGACATACCTAGTCATTATCATATCATCACCCAACCCCCTCTAAATTACTTCATCACCACCCAAATTCCTCTAGACCCCTTCCGCTCCCCCAAAAGCCAGCAAAAGAGGCGTTACCACCCACCTTGAGATAGACTGATCTACGCCCTACGAAGCCACAGACAGACAAAGAGTTAAACTTATGAAACCCTTCCTTTTGATTGATTAAAAGTGGCAGAGATACATTGTAGACAATATTGTATTAAAATGTAATATTTTCGGGAAGGCGAGTAGACACACGATACCTTCTCCAAAGCGAGTTGTATGATAGAGAACGCGATGGCATATCCGGTGACCTGCTGCCGATACGCGAACACCGGCGCCGCTCTGATCTGCGAACCCTTGAACTTGGACAGGGCGTTCACCACTACCTCGGGTAAGTACTCCTCACAGAACTTAGAGCTTGAGTGTCTGCAACGATTGAAGGTAACAATGGTTCACAATCAGTTGGTCTAGTACGAGCTACAAAACCGTATTTGACTCAATTATTTTTATTTAATTAAAAAGTTACGTTCCCCAAAATCTATTATCGAAAGAATTATATAAATCAAGTCAAAATGAGTAATTTAGAAGACATTTAAATCTGCTGGAGGGAGTCAATTTCAAATGATGGAAAAGAATGCAGGACATGCCGTGTTACATCACAAAATACGCTATTACGGCGCACGAATGCGAGGGAGATAGAGAGGCTTTCCCACTACGCCACCGATTCAGGACAGATTTTTTATGTAAAAATAACTATATAAATGTTTTTATAGTCGAGCAAGCCGCCCACCAGACGGTTAGCGGTCACTGCCACTCATGGACACCGGCAATGCCAAGGGCACAGCCAAGCCGCTGCGTACCGTTCAAAGAATGCTGTTTTGCATGTACATGCTCTTAGGAGTAGTTTCGAACCTGCAACTTTTGTCTCGGTAGTACATACCACTCCCCACTGAGGTGGTCAAGTTGGTGTAAGAAGTATTCGGTACTGTATACTGACCGCAGTAAAGGTAGATATAATCGCTCGCACACGCCCAGCGAGTGGTCAGTCCAGCAGCGCGTGTGAAGTCTATCGTACACGGCGGGCTCGGCCTTCAGCGCCAGGCTCGCCATGCAGCAGTCCATGGCCTCCACCCACCAACCCTCTATGTTATCAACTACACAAACAAATCTCTAGTACTTTAGATGTATGATTTGCACGTCTGACGAATGTGCACTGCTTATTGTGCACACATGTGCAAAAGAAGTTGGCAGTTTCTTTTTTTTTCAAACACACCATAGAGACTATACTACACCTAATAGTAAGCGCAGTGCAGTCCAAAAAACCAGCGAACATCGACAAATAATGAGTTTATCGGTGACCACCAGAATCATACTGCCCTGTATAAATACTTCTTCACACTCTGATGAGGGATGAAGCAAATCGGGAAGCCTGCGACAGGATAGGCGGATGACCGATGCAGGCACGGGGATACAAGGATGTACTACTGTAGAATATACCCGCCCCAAACAACCATCAAGTCATATCGCAAGTCTCTCGGGGCAACCGGATATACACTGGCTGATTATGGAGCGCGATCCACACAAGGTGTGTGGGTCACTATGGCAGATTTTAACACCATGTATACGGTGGTAGCTATCCGGGCGGATATGAATATACCACCTGCACTCTGTTATTTTAAGCGCGAAGATTATTCAAGAATTCACAAGGTATGCGAGAGGCCGTCTGAGTTGGTACCACCGTTTAGTCTATTTCTGCCGCAAAGCAACAGTGTGTAAGCACTGTTGTGTTTCGGTCTGAAGGACATTGAAACCAGTGAAATTATTGGGCATTATGACACTTAAAATCTTATGTCTGGGGCGACGAGGGTGTAGGGTGACGAGCGCAATTCAGTGCCATGCAGTGCTTCGTAATTCAAAGTTCTTTGGGGTGTTGCTTCTGTTTATGGGCAGGCTTACCATCCGGGAAGCGCCTTGCTCGTCTCGTCATTCAATCAAATAATAAAAAAAAGATAAATTGTCTTCTTCTTTTTTATTTATGGCTTTTGCATTATTATGCATTTTGCCAGTGTCAAGTATAATTTATTCTCAAGTTATTTTTACAAGAACGATGAAACACGGGTGCGGTCGATTTCAAGGTCTTGCCGGAGTTTTGGTGTTAAATCCTTTCAGTACGATGCTTAATTCTCTTATTTCAATGTTTCCATACACTGTTCATCACCGTCAATGTTTATTGAACAAATCCACACCACTTTTGTACAACAAACACAACTCTTAACTAGTTTATGAAATAAATTAAAATAAATGATCAACCGCACAGTCAGAATTCCCGCCAATACTCCAAGATAAATTGTCTAGCGCGTACCGGAAGCGAGTGTGGCGACGATGTCGATGAGCGTGTCGTCTCCGTCGGCGGCGGCGTCCACCAGAGCCCGGAACACGGCGCGCGACTCGCCGCTCAGCTCGTGCACGCGCGTCGGCAACTGTGCCGCCAGTGCACTAAACGACCACCTGAAATATTACTATATTACCTGAAGTATTTATTAGTTTACATATCAGAACTTTTTAGTATTGTGTTATTACCTATTTGTTAGTCAAGTGAGAAAGCTTTAAAAATAAATCTGGTGATTTAAGACAAGCTTGACAATGGACGTTTTATTTTATTAATATATTATTTTATTATAATATAAAATATAACACTATTACCTACAATTCCTCTTGAATTATGGGTGTTAATGGATCGCCTCGCTTGTTCACAGATGTTGAAATTATAATTTTTTTTTTTATCCTGGCTCGGCAAAGTGACTACGCTACACCTGATGGTAAGTGTAGCGCAATCCAAGAATAGTGTCGACCAACGATAAACAATGTGTCCATCGTAGGTCAGGGGGAGGGGAAGGAAAAAGGGGTGGGACAAGAGTTAGGATCTGGGGGCAAGCCCCCTGGGGAGAACCGGATATACACTGGCTGACCCTAGAACGCGACCCACACAGGGTGGGCCACTATGGCAGGTTGTAGCACCAGTGTACGGTGGTCGCTATCCGGTCGGATACAAGTATCCTCCCACCAGAAAATCATAAAATAAAACAAAAAACCTATAAGCAAAATTAAAATATATTGAATCGGTGCTATTGCAGTTTATTGGTCATTTATTGATACCACCGACCCAAAATTGTTTTTTTTTTTGTAATGGTGTTATTTGCTGACATAAAGTATTTATTTTACAATTTTTTGTGACATAATCATCAAAGTGGGTGCATAAATGTCGAATTTTTAATATTCCATCCCAGATTTCATCCCCTTAGGATTCACCCCCTTCAATTGTGACTGGGATCACCGCAGCAAAAACCGTATCGAATTCAAAAAGAATCATCAATCGATCTACATTTACGTATTTTTGAGTTGTTTAAATAGGGACTTGTTTCAACAGCTTACTTGTACGCTTCTCCTGGCGGCAGGACGGCCACTAGTCTAATCATGTCGCCCACGTCTCTGCTCGCCATCTGTTCAACCGCCCACCGCATGGGCGCCGAGTCTGGTGCGAGAGTGTTCGTCAGACGTCGCATTTCCAGCAGCAGAGACACCTTCCGTGCGAATGGCACCTGCTTCTCGTAGCTCGCCCATAACTAATACATTAAGTGCTCAATAGAACACACACATATTGATTTCTCATGTTTACGCGAATATTACTCATTGAAATAAAACTAATTTAAACGGATTTTATCGCGGTTTTTTATTAATTTTGATCCCGACGTTTCGAAAGCTTTTCAGCATCCGTGGTCACGGGATGGACCAGTTAAAAAACCGCGATAAAATTCGTTTAAATTAGTTTTATTTCACACACATATTGTCACATATTTGTTTGACAAACACCGACAAACACAAATCTAGTCGATGTAGCTTTAATATCAATAATAACCAAACATTTAACATTTTGATATACTTTTTGTGACGCCGATTAATGCTTCGATAGCGCATTTATAATGTGTATGCGGTACGAGTGCTGTGCTGAGGTCTCAGGTTCGATCCCCGGGGTGGATAAAGGTGTTATTAGAGTTTTCCATCATGAAATGCTGAGGCAACATATCATAAAATCAAAAATCAAAACATTTTGATACTAGGCCACAAAGAGCTCTTTCACACGTCAGTGATAGATAAACTACATTGAACTGCCATTACTGGTCTCGAGCACCAGCCTGAAGTCTGGAATGGTGCATGGCATAGCGACAGGCTCGCCCCATATCATGTCATGTGACGGATATAAGCTCGGCGAAATGAGGGTGTACTCGTTAGACCTCTGCCTACCTCTTCGGGGATTACAGGCGTGAATGCGTGTCACAATAACAACTGCTCAGGAACGCCCTTGGACTACTTTTCGAGTGTTTACTACAATTTATTTTGGTATAAAATATTTTCATGTGATCGGCTGATGGCTTACTGGTTCCATCGAGAGCAAAATATTGCTCATCTAAAATATCGTTTAGATTTCGGTAGGCCAAGTTAGCACACACGTGGTAACGTGCGTCGTTTTACATTACATCTAAGTTCGTAAGTTAAAAACTTGGCGCTTACCTGATTGACGAGATCCAGTACTGCATCAGCCCACTCCGGCGGACACTTCCTCCGAACATACCACTGCACCAGGTCGTTCAAAAGCACACCACACTTCGCCATATCACTCTCAGCCAACAAATACGGCTTTTTCGCTAAATATTCAAAAAACACACCCATGTATACACAACAAAATTTATTGATCTCATCGGAACAATCTGCTGTATTTCCTTGACCATTCAAAATAAAATTCTTAATTTCAGACTGAGTCAGGCAACGCAAGCCTACTTGGAGTACGTCAGTCGGGTAATCTATATTTTGTGTCCACATTTTAAATAGAAGACGCGGCCATTGTCTCATGTATGTCTTGTTCGTCTCGTCGAGACAGCATCCGAGATCGGTGATGACATTTAGAGCTGACACCAGGGTACCATGTTGGGGATTGAAGGTACTATTCTTCAGATTCTGTGTGATCTCCTGCAACGGTACGCTCACACACCACTTATTGACACTTGTGTTGACGAACTGCTGTCCACCCGACCGATATACCTTGACACATGACTCCAGGGACTTTTTGACGCGTTTGATGATTACTGGATCTAACCGTGGAATTATATCGGCTATGATTTGTATTGTTCTCTGTAAATAAGATGATTGATTTTTTTTTTCTTTTTTTTTTTATCCTGGCCTGGCAAAATGACTACGCCACACCTGATGGTAAGTGTAGCGCAATCCAAGAATAGTGTCGACCAACGATAAACAGTGTGTCTATCGTTGGTCGGCACGATCAAGCCGGCCTGCAAAGGGTCAAAGGGGAGGGGAAGGAAAAAGGGATGGGAAAAGGGTTAGGATCAGGGAGCAAGCCCCCTGGGGAGAACCGGATATACACTGGCTGACCCTGGAACGCGACCCACACAAGGTGGGCCACTATGGCAGGTTTTAGCACCAGTGTACGGTGGTCGCTATCCGGTCGGATACAAGTATCCTCCCACCAGCAATGAATGTTAATATCATTAAATAAAGTTTAAAATATGTCTTATTGAAGCGAACGGAGTACGAAATTTTTGTACTGTACACAGTTTTGTAATCAGCAAATTGTTTACGTAAAATAGAAATAAGGTTTACAAAATATTCAGAGGTAGTATTGGCCAGACTGGCAGAAATATCAATCGCTACATAAATATATTCAAAACAGGTATACTCACACCAGCATTATCTTTTAGAAGAACATCTGCAAACTCTTCAAGGAACATCAAAAATGTTTCCACTTGGAACCAGTCAGCTGTATCGAGCACAAGCTCCAGCGCTTTTTCCACCACATGTGACCCTGCTAAATCATCTATTAGACATTTAGCGTCCAATCTCCGCGCTTGCACTGCCACGTACAACCTCCTAATATTTATTTCAGTGATATCTATTTCTTTAATATCTAGACGAGTTAGTAAATTTACAACTTTTTTTACAGTCACTTTGTAAATTCTCATATCATCAGTGACTACTTCCATTTTGTCACTAATTATAGCCTCGATCAAACCCCTTTGGAGTTTTTTGAGTGCGGGTACATCGAAAAGTGCGATTTTATCAAAGAAGACTTGAGTAGCAGCGTCGAAAGCAGCATCGGAGTTTATTTCAAAAGCCTTGACTGTGTGTATTAAAATATCTGGCAAGAATCTTCGTGATAAATCGTTGTTGTCGTTTAGAGGCACCATTAATGCTTCAATCAAGTCTAGTCCGGCACGTTTAGATGTGTCTGCAAATAATACAGTTAGTATTGGCGTAACAAATTAGAAAAAGTTGGCGATTAAGACGGAATGATAAACGACTAGTATTTTAACATTTGTTTAATTTTTGACTGCCTAGGTGACGCAGTTGTATTGCTCACGCGGTACGTCTGCCGTACTGAGGTCTCGGGTTCGATCCCGGGTCGGGTAAAAGTTATATTATATAATGGGTAAAAGTTATATAACAAGTTACTGGATACACACCGACTGACCTCGGAATACGACTCGCCAGAACGAGCCACTATGGTGGGTTTTTTGTGAACTCAAAAAAGAAAGCCAGCCCAAATCCCCTCCCCTTCCCTACCCCTAATTATCCCTTTTCTTTAAGGTCGGCAACGCGCCCATGATTCTTCTGGTGGTGGGCGTACATGGGTGGTGGAGATCACTTACCATCAGGTGACCCACTTGCTCGTTTGCCGGCCTATGCCATAAAAAAAAACAGACTAATTTCGGAATGCGATTCGCCAAAGCGAGCCACTATGGTGGGTTTGTCGTGTACTCACTTAGCGTAGTGTTGGTGAGTAAGAGAGCTCGTTCGATGGCGGCGGCCAACACGTCGTCTCCCGCCTCGTTCAGCAGCGACACAACACCCTCCGCCAACAACCGCCGCACACCCCACCGCCGCTCCGACATTATGTACTGCAATTTGGCATATTGACAGAAACCCACACTAAATATAACCAAAAAAGTAACCCAAACCAAAGTAACTTGGTCTTTATGTTATGTGTTTACTACTCTGTCCTGATAACAAAGAATGCAGTAATCGTCATTTTTGAGATTTTCACTTTTTCCAGAAATGGCATCCCAAGAGGTTCATGTACATGAAAAAAAAATATTTTCATATAAATATTCACTCGAAGTATGTTTTTTATGTAATGATTTTCGCCGTACACGCAAAAAAATATATGTTTTTTGCGTTTATCTCGTAACCGCCATTTTGCGATTACTGCATTCTTAGTTATGACGGCAATACTATCTATCCGAACTATGAAGGAAGAAATTAATATGGAGATACCACAACTATTGCTCGTATGATTCAAACTGCGTATCTACAATACTGTAGTTTGTACGAGCATACGTCTCCCCCTTTAAGCCCTAAGAAATTTGGTAACATAAAAGACTTCAGATCGAGGCAGTGTTTCCACTTCAGCATTCGCAAGTTATGATGTTAACTCTAGTAGATATAAAAGTAAAAAAACAAATACATGCGTCGAATTGAGAACCTCCTGTTTTTCTACATCCGAGTAATAACAAGACGTGCATTACACGTGCCGCTCCCAATATTCTATTTATCGACAGATTTGCTTACGGACAATATATTTTTAGACGTTTTGTATAGATCTTACAAACCACTATTGACAGTAGATAGCTAAACTATCTGTAAATAGAATAATTTATTGTTCTACTAGCTGTCGCCCGCGACTTCGCTCGCGTGAATGTCTTTTTCTGGGATAAAAAGTGGTCTATGTTCTAATTCGTCAACGTCTTATTACATGACAGTGGCGCCATCTGTCGAAAATTGGTCGTACCAACTCAGAAACCTTCGTGGGCTCAGGCACAAGAACTTTGCTAAAGATCATCACATGATCAAATGCATAGTATACGATTCTATAAAGGACATACAGACAAATATAAATTGTTATATATACAGATTTGTTTATATTATAAGGCCCGGCCATAGTAGCGTGAACAAGCGTCTCACCGGCAGCACGTGTGTGAGCGCGAGCGCGGGCGCGGCGGGCGCGGCGGGCGCGGCGGGCGCGGCGGGCGCGCGGGCGAGCGCGGCGCATGCGCGGAGCCCGCGCGCGCTGTGCGCCGCGCCGCTGCACACCACGCCCGCACACCACGATCCTGCACACGCACACACACACAACAATTACAACTTATTTATTTTATTTATTTAAACTTCATTGTACACAAGGAGTACAGTACATAACACAAAAATATAACTAATATAGAAGTACAATTGGCGGCCTTATCGCTCAGGGCAATATCTTACAGGCAACCATGGGATGGAGATGAAAGAAGGAGAAAGAAAGGGCAGTTAAGAGTGTACAATAAGCTAATTTTAAGAGTAGTAGTAAGTAGTAGTAGTAACTTATATAATATATACAAGGTGATAGGTCCCTCGCGAGAGGCCATCTGGGTCAGTACCACCGCGCCGTCTATTTCTACAGCCAAGCACAGTGTGTTAACGCCGTTGTGTTTCGGTTTGAAGAACATTGAAGCCAGTAAAATTATTGGACATTATGAAACTTAACATCTTTTATCTCGGGGTGACCAGCGCAGTTCAGTGCCATGCAGCTCTTTGTAATTCAACGTCCTGTGTGGTGTTCTGTTTATGAGCAACCGTGACGCTTACCATCAGGCGAGCGCCTTGCTCGTCTCGGCAATCAATCAAATAAAAAAATACTAAAAATATTTATCTACATCCTCACACCTGTACCCCCGTTACAGTAGTACAAATAGTGCACCCACGGTACCCCGAACTTATCTCCGTCCCATGATAGTGAGCAGACTTATCACCATACCGATCACAAACACCAATGCTCAGGAAATCTTAAGCTATCGAATGAAAGGATAAAACTCAAATTGTCGACAATCTCGCAGGTTCTTTGCATAAATAAGATACGACCCGATCAATGAGGCAATATAATATAAAAACATTAACCTTAATCGATTGACGACATGCTTCTATCTAAGCCAATCTATTGAGTCACTAACAAATGTCAAAATTAATTAGAATTTAAGGCTTCGTCAAACAGAAAGCGTACTTAGCGCGTACTTTTTCTGTTTGACGAAGCCTTTATGGCACATACCATTGCAGTGCAATTTTATTATACTTAACAAACGCAACAAGGTTTTTTATTTATTTACAACCTCTGAAATATTGTAAATGGCTTGTTAAAATAATAAGTAATAAGTCCACATTAAACTTACTATTAGCACAGACTACAGCCAATATGCTCCGGAGCGCATCTGCGTTCTCTTCCGCTTCAGCCAACTGAAGGATCTCGCGGAGCTCGATCTGTATATAATCATTAAATAACAATAATATTGAGTTTGGCAACGTTTTTTGGTAAAGTTTGAGATAATTGACGAAAGGTAGGCTGTCGGACCTAGACACTAAGCCAAATCCATTCTACACGGCTACAGACATAAATCTCAAGGGACCACTAAAGTAGAGCCACGATGTAGTCTACAGCATGAATGGGCTGGCTCAACCGGGCCAAATTATACTGTGACCGGGTCGTTACCACTGTCTCACAGAAAACTGATGTAAAGTAGCGGCTTGCTGCTGCGTTTCGTACGGTGAGTGAGATATCCGGAAGCCCAAATCCCCTCCCCTTCCCAATGCCTAATTATCCCTTTCCAAAAGTTGTTCAAGTTGCCGCATACAAATTGCATACACATGGACACATGTCCATTCAGAATAGATATTTAGTCCGTATGTAGAACATAAAGTGTATGTAGCGCCGTTTTTGTTAGCCGTTTTTACGTTTCGTGCAGTGGTGGTAGGGGTATGAATTGACGGTAAGTAAGGTGACTCACATTGTAAGTGTGCCCGTCCGTGGGGTTCTGCACGCTCAGCGCGAGCGGCTCGTGGCCTCCGTCCGTTACATCGGTCGGACCACTTCTAATGCTCTCACCGAATTTACCTGCAACATATATTTTTTTGAAGTTATACTTCTTTAGGCGCGTTATGAAAAAATGATGAGAGTGAAATTTTAAGATGCGCGCGCACCTGTGACACAAAAAATTAACAGTATGAAGTTAGGCGCGAGAGCAGTATGAAGTTAGGCGCGTTATGAAAAAATGATGAGAGTGAAATAAAAAAATAAATAAATAAATATAAATAAATAAATATAAATATATATATATATATATATATATATATATATATATATATATATATATATATATATATATATATATATATATAACGGCGCGGGACATTATTAAATAATGAAAATCAGTTCATTATGAGTTATAATTTGGTTTCCTTTAATGTTCCTAATCGTTGGTATAGCTTGGCAAAAAAGTGTAGAAACGGAACTAATTCTTTATTTCACCTGGCAACACTATCACGTCGTTGACATTTGTGAATTTTGATTGTAACTCGCGTTGAGTTTTAGTTTTTATTGAATTATTTTCAGTGAGCACGTTTATTTCAAGCCATTAGTGTTACAAACTGAATAAGCCGATTCGAAGTTCCGCAAGGGAAATTATTTATAAAGCTTACCGACGATGTCTTGCAGAAAAAGAAGCAAATACAATTGTGTCGGACCTCGACAATGTTTACTAAAGAACCGCTGATATGACTGGTTAGTGGAAGTTTATTTTGTGATATTTAAGTCAATCTTATATTTTTCTATGGACATAGAATGGTTTTTATGTCTTGTACAACGTATTCTTTCATATTTTGGAACATTATTATCAAGCCTATAGGTTATGTTTACATTCATGTGACAGAATCAGTTTAGAGATTGACTACCCCAATTTTGATACTTGTGTTCATCAATAATTAGTAATATCTTACAATACAATTTTTTGATTTAAAAAGTGGATGTTTTTATCATTATGACATAATTCTTTCTTAATCGACCAAAGTGGTAATTTATTCTGGTTTATTCAGAGCAGTTTTAAAATTAAAATTTACAATCGACTTTTCACTTACGAAATAATTTAAATATTTTTTCATTCATTAGGATGCTGCTGAGCGTGAATTTTAAGAAATCACAGTAAACATTGGAAAGACTCACACCAACAAGTAAAAAAAAATGAAGATGAATATTACGAGAGAAAGAGAGAGCATACTTTGTATGAAAATATTGAAAAGTTAGTTATTAAACTTGCAGGCGAAAGCACTAGTACTTCTGGATCAGATGATGTGGATGATTGTCTACCCAGCATCAGTCATGATAATATGGATGTTGATTTACGGATATAGAATACTTGGTAGAGAGTTTCTCAGACTGATAGAGACCCTGACAATCATTTTATCTGAAAATTGTAATGTTAAAATTAAAGTTATAAATAAACAGACAAAATGAATACATTTTGGGTTTTCCTTTTTTTAACAGTAAATAGTCACATCTATAAAATAAGATGTTTCTCAATCTTAAAACCTGACATCATAACAATTTTTTTGTACAATGGTGACTCACATACATATAGTAATAATTTAATGAAATAATCATTTTAGATACCTTCAGTCTTAAATTACAATCAAAAGTCGATTCTGTCTACGTTTGTATAGTAACTCACATAATAAGTAGGTAAGTTCACTTTTTAGTTCATTATCCGCCATTACATAATTACAATACAATAACACTTTATTTCGCACCAACGTACAGTAATAAACTTAACTATGGATAATTACTAAGTGTTTGGTATTAATGCAACGGGCGGTCTTATCGCTTATAGCGATCTCTACCGGACACCCGTGGGATGGACAGTGACGGAAATAGTGGTAGACGGCGCTACACAATAAAGTAGTAGAAGAAGAGAATAATGCGGAAAACAACTAATATCTATCATACAAATACTTATATACACAAACAAATACATTAATACATATTATAGGTATATAACAAAAAAGCGAGTATAGGATATTTAGATAGAGGTTTCTTAATTGGTTTTATAATAATTGTTATTTGATTGCATATTAAATATTATAACAAGTTTTTTATAATTTATAATAACAAGTATCAAAACTAAAAACCGAACTATATAGGGGTGCCATATAAACGGCTCAGTGGCGCCTCCATTTATTTCTACATTTTTTTGCCAAGCTATAAATTATTTAGTTATTTTGATAACATTTGTATGAGCTTAAATACTATTTTCAAGTAAGAGCGGGTAACACCGAATGAGGTTGCGTTTATCATGACGGGCGAACGTCAGTGCTTGGCATTGGACTTGTCTTGTGGACAGCGATCGTGCGTGGTGGTTATTCGCAAACTCATTGGCTCTAAATCGCCAGTTATTATTGTGATCTCTAATTATTTAAGTAAACCAACGTTATAAACTAACATATTACATTACAGTCTATTTAGTTTCAACGTTTCCTGAAGTCTAACGCCCACCATGGATTCCGGTACTGGCGAGCTCACAAATCAACAACCAGATATAACTGCCCGGTTTTCCCGACATCCCGAGTTCAGAAGTGGGATTACCAGAGACTTTTCAGGAACATCCTACAGGTCAGAGTATTGCCACTAACCTAAAAAGTGAATCCGAACGTTAGGAAATGTTGTTTGAAATGCAACAACGTAGCATGACGCAATTAATTCGTACTATGAAGAAAACAAACACGGTTGATTGATACTAAGCTAGCATTCCCCGAATACAATTCTGATTCTCGCGACGCCGATGCCAGGTCTTGGTGTAATACTGTAGACTTATCCATGCACGAAAAAGAATTATTTAGTGGTACTTTGATTATCGCCATGAGCAAAACCACTTAAGGGCGCTAAGAAACCGCAATTTGAACTGAAGAAAAAAATTGTGGCAGATTAGGTCACATGCCAAAAGAATGTTTTTCCAAAGAGTTTCGTAGTACTAGCACTAATTTTAAACCTCAGTTTTCAGCAACTAATAAAGAGCAAGGGACCAAAGACAGCAGTGTATCAAGCAAAACGTCGTTGCTTACGTGTTACTACTGCAACGAGCCAGGTCATATCGCCACTCGCTGCCTTTAAAAAGACACCAAGATTAACAACGGCTACGTAGAGCATCGAGTGAATACCTTTACTATGAAGCCAGCCACTGACCACCTAGTAACTGAATCCGGTGAGATATTTTCATTTTGGTTTAATTCCGGTGTTCAGTGATCTCTAATTAAAGCGGCAAGCGTCATCTTACCTTAGTGACATTAATAGGTATAGGCCAATCTAACGTTAAGTGTAATGTCCAAATATTGACAACTGTAAGTATACGGGGATACTCAATGCAGTTGTTATTGCACGTCGTACCATACTATTGTAGACTATTGTATCTCTAATTCGATTATGATTGGAAGGGACTTGCTATCAATGGGATTTTCGGTTGGAGTCTGTGTGAGCCGGTGTGAGTTAGGTTTGGAAACAACCACAAACGGTGTAGAGTCAGAAGATGGCGATAACGGCGCAGCTGCAGGTAAGCTGTACAGTCAGATTAACTTAATCAGAGTAAAAGATCTGACGACTAGCCTGTGTGGCGACGACTAGCCTGTGTGGCGACGACTAGCCTGTGTGGCGACGACTAGCCTGTGTGGCGACGACTAGCCTGTGTGGCGACGACTAGCCTGTGTGGCGACGACTAGCCTGTGTGGCAACGACTAGCCTGTGTGACAACGACTAGCCTGTGTGGCACTAGCCTGTGTGGCACTAGCCTGTGTGGCACTAGCCTGTGTGGCAACGACTAGCCTGTGTGGCAACGACTAGCGTGAGGTAATAGCCTGTGTTGTACTAGCCTGTGTGGCACGAGCGTGAGGTAACAGCCTTTGTGGTACTAGCCTGTGAGGTAATAAGCCTGTACGGTACAGCCTCTGTGGCTCCAGCCTGTGTGGTACTAGTCTGTGAGGTAATAAGCCTGTACGGTACAGCCTCTGTGGCTCCAGCCTGTGGTAATCAAATAATTGTTTTGTGCTATCCGATAGCTGTGGTCGCTCTCTGTGATATGTGCTGTTTGATTTGAAAAAAATGGTCAGAATGACCGAACGTTAAGTGGTTGCTCTTTTACAATTGTCCACAGATGATGAGATAAACTATTCACCCGAGGACGTGTGAAGATGCAGGACGGCCGTAACGGCGCGGGACATTATTAAATAATGAAAATCAGTTCATTATGAGTTATAATTTGGTTTCCTTTAATGTTCCTAATCGTTGGTAAATTATTTAGTTATTTTGATAACATTTGTATGAGCTTAAATACTATTTTCAAGTAAGAGCGGGTAACACCGAATGAGGTTGCGTTTATCATGACGGGCGAACGTCAGTGCTTGGCATTGGACTTGTCTTGTGGACAGCGATCGTGCGTGGTGGTTATTCGCAAACTCATTGGCTCTAAATCGCCAGTTATTATTGTGATCTCTAATTATTTAAGTAAACCAACGTTATAAACTAACATATTACATTACAGTCTATTTAGTTTCAACGTTTCCTGAAGTCTAACGCCCACCATGGATTCCGGTACTGGCGAGCTCACAAATCAACAACCAGATATAACTGCCCGGTTTTCCCGACATCCCGAGTTATATATATATATATATATAATTATATTATATAGATGCGGTTTTTATTTTATAATTTGGAACATGGTGCCGTAAAAAAAGTACCAGGTTCGCATAAACGCGAAGAGAGTAGAATGTCCATTTTTCATGGCGAGTAGCCGTAATTAATAAACAAATGACGATTTGGACAAAGAAAAACTCTTTAGGTTTTTTCTTATTCGGAACATGTTGCCGTAAAAAGTACCAGGCTCGCATAAACGCGAAGAGAGTAGAATGTACTTCTATCATGTCGAGTGGATATGTTGATATAAATTAAAATACTTTTATTTAATATAATTAACACTAAATATTATTAAATTATTAATGTTAAATACTTATTATTGGTTATTTAATGATGCCAAAGAAGTATAACTTCTCACGCGCGTACATAAGTACACGCACCCATATTTTTTTTTTTTTTATTTTATTTATGGCTCTTGCAGTACTATGCATTTAGCCAGTGTCAAGTACAATTCATTCTCAAGTTATTTTTACAAGAACGATGAAACACGGGTGCGGTCAATTTCAAGGCCTTGTCGGAGTTTTGGTGTTAACTCCTTTCAGTACGATTCTTAATTCACTTATTTCAATGTTTCCATACACTGTTCATCACCGTCAATGTTTATTGAACAAATCCATACCACTTTTATACAATAAACACAACTCTAAACTAGTTTATGAAATAAATTAAAATAAGCGATAAACTGCACTGTCAGAATTCCCGCCAAAACTCCCTGCAACATATTATTATAGAAGCAGCGATAGCTCAGCGGGGAGTGGTACGGACTGTCGAGACGAAAGTCGCAGGTTCGAAACCAGCCCCAAGAGCATACACCGACGACTTTTCTAAGTTACGTGTATATTAATTGTTAATTATCGCTCGCTTTAACGGTGAAGGAAACATCATGAGGAAACCTGCATACCTGAGAACTCGATAAGATGTTTCGAATGTATGTGAAGTCTGCCAACCCGCATTAGGCCAGCGTGGTGGACTAAGGCCTAGCTCCTCTCATTCAGTAGAGGAGGCCCGTGCCCAGCAGTGGGACGTATATAATACCCCATTCTTGTTCGTTACTTTCGCAAAAACTCCTAAACGGTTAGACCGATTTCGATGACATTTTTGTGTGTGTTTGAGTGGGTCCCAGGATGCTTTAGATTCACAACTGGACTCGATAGGTGGCGCTGCAAATATTTTAATTATATGTTGCGGGTAAAACCGCGAACAACTATTTTACATATTTGTACGAAAAGGACATTGTTCGTCGTCCATACATAGTTGGCCTAAGAACCAACAGGGAGGTGAATTTACTTTTTGGATTTTAGATAATGTATATATTTGATTGAAACTAAATTAAAACTACGGACACTTGAGAATTCCGAAAAATAAATCAAATACTTTCGGATTTTGAGGTTATAATTAGGCCAATAAATACTATCAAATGTCAAATGTTGTCATATGTTAATTCATTTTGACGGAGTTTTGGCGGGAATTCTGACAGTGCAGTTCATCGCTGATTTTAATTTATTTCAAAAACTAGTTTAATGTTGTGTTTGTTGTATAAAAGTGGTGTGGATTTGTGCAATAAACATTTACGGCGATGGACAGTGTATGGAAATATTGAAATAAGTGAATTAAGTATCGTACTGAAAAAAAGAATGCACACCAAAACTCCAACAAGTCCTTGAAAACTTCCACACCGATATGTCATCGTTCTTGTGAAGACTTGAGAATAAATTACACTTGTCATTGGCGAAATGCATAACAATACGAAGCCATAAATAAATTAAAAAAAAAAAAAATGTGTGCGTGTACTAGTGTACACACGTAGGAAGTGAAACTTCTTTATGACCTTATTTTTCAAAAAATGATATGCAATTTTACAGAAATTGGTCTAATAAAGTTAAATTAGATAAAGTTTAAACAAAAGGCTTTTATTATCATAGACATGAATACAAAAAAATGTGTGCGTCTCGGGAGGCTCGACAGAAGAAGTCCGGTCAAAATCCGGTCAAAGTCCGGTCAAAGTCCGTCAAAGTCCGGTCAAAGTCCGGTGAAAGCCCGGTCAAAGCCCGGTCAAAGTCCGGTCAAAGTCGGGTCAAAGTCCGGTGTGTGTCCGGTCTATGTCCGGTCAAAGTTGGGTCAAAGTCGGGTCAAAGTTCGGTCAAAATCCGGTCAAAGTCCGGTCTATATCCGGTCTATATCCGGTCAAAGTCGGGTCAAAGTCCGGTCAAAGCCCGGTTAAAGTCCGGTCTATGTCCGGGCAAAGTCCGGTCTGTGTCCGGTTTATGTCCGGTCAAAGTTGGGTCAACGTCCGGTCAAAGTCCGGTATGCCCGGTTAAAGTCCGGTCAAAGTCCAGTCAAAGCCCGGTCAAAGTCCAGTCAAAGCCCGGTCAAAGTCCGGTCAAAGTCCGGTCAAAGTCCGGTCAAAGTCGGATCAAAGCCGGGTCAAAGTCCGGTCAGAGTCTGGTCAAAGCCCGGTCAGTCTGGTCAAAGCCCGGTTAAAGTCCGGTCAAAGTCGGGTCAACGTCCGGTCAAAGTCCGGTCAGCACGGTTAAGTCCGGTCAGAGTCTGGTCAAAGCCCGGTCAAAGTCGGGTCAAAGTCCGGTCAAAGCCCGGTTAAAGTCCGGTTAAAGTCCGGTCTGTGTCCGGTCTAAGTCCGGTCAAAGTCCGGTCTGTGTCCGGTCAATGTCCGGTCAAAGTTGGGTCAAAGTTGGGTCAAAGTTGGGTCAAAGTCGGGTCAAAGCCCGGTCAAAGTCCGGTCAAAGTCGGGTCTACGTCCGGTCAAAGCCCGGTTAAAGTCGGGTCAAAGTCCGGTTAAAGTCCGGTCAAAAACTGGTCAAAGCCAGGTTAAAATCCGGTCAAATTCGTGTCAAAGTCCGGTTAAAGCCCGGTCAAAATCGGGTCAACGTCCGGTCAAAGTCCGGTAAGCCCGGTTAAAGTCCGGTCAAAGTCCAGTCAAAGCCCGGTCAAAGTCCGGTCAAAGTCCGGTTAAAGACCGGTCAAAGTCGGATCAAAGTCGGGTCAAAGTCCGGTCAATGTCGAGTCAAAGTCCGGTCAATGTCGGGTCAAAGTTCGGTCAAAGCACAGTCAAAACTGGTTAAAGTCCGGTCAAAGCCCGGTTTAAGTCCGGTCAAAGTCCAATCAAAGTCCGGTCGAAGTCCGGTCAAGGCGGGTCAAAGTCCGGTCAAAGCCCGGTCAGAGTCCGGTCAAAGACCGGTCAAAGTCCGGTCAAAGTCGGGTCAATGTCCGGTCAAAATCCAGTCAAAGTCCGGTCAAAGTCCGGTCAAAGCCCGTTTAAAGTCCGGTCAAAGATCGGTCAAAGCCCGGTTAAGGTCCGGTCAAAGCCCGGTTAAAGTCCGGTCAGAGTCCGGTCAAAGTCCGATGAAAGTCCTGTCAAGTCCAGTGAAAGTCTGGTCAAAATCCAGTCAAAGTCAAAAACGTGACGCGTGCCGCGTAACGGAAAAATGTGACGATTTTATTTTTCTAACGCCGATAAAGAAGTTTCACTTCAAAAATCATTTTGACAAGCCGTATGGTTCCGCGACATCATATCGGACTGTTTGTGACTAAAAACCATAATCATGGTTAATAAAATAATGGTTTTTAATTACACAGACAAGCGTCAGTATCAACACACACTTGAGTTTTGAGAATACTGACGTTTGTCTGTGTCAAACTCTTATTAAGAGTGCTGTTACAAAGACTTGGCTGTATGAGCTACAATACCTTTGCCTATTAAAAACCCGAATTTGAACCAAAAATTATAATACCGAGGACTATGACGGAAGTGAATACTTTTTAAATTGTTTTCGAAATTAAGAAGTGTCCGTTCTATTGAAATAATTATAATGTACATTATAAATAATAATAATAATTATAGTAAATGTTTCATGCGTGTTGATTCATAGGCCATTTTTGACAATGTCCTTTAGGTTATATGGTCAAAAAAAAAAATATTACGCGATTAGTGCACAAACTTGACTTTAAATTTTTTGGAACAAAATAAATATTATCAAAAACAAGTGTACTTGTGGCTGCACTGAGCATGTATGCTCAGTGCAAATGAAGTGTTGATCAAGACAAAAGAAACATAACGTCGTGATTGTCGATATCCGAATACTCCATTGGTATAGCGCAGAAAACATAATTTACTATTTCGTCTAAATTACATTAATGTAATCATCTCACCTAGAAACTTGAGCACGTCCTTCCTCAGTATCCTGTCGTGTTTGCCGTTGGCTCGTCTCATTGTACGCACCTTTGCCACTTGACACAATATCTGCAAACGATAATGTGCAAGATTATTTAATTGTTCAGCTCCGCTCTCTCAGATCGCGGGTTCGATCTCCGCACCGAGACAAATGTCTGACACTGTTATCTATACATATAGAACAGTCTCACCTGGTCCACAAGTGTCCGGTGCACATGTTGTTCAGGGTCGGAGAGCAGCGCGTCCAGCTTGCGCAGCGCCGCGCTCACCTCGCTCGAGGACGCGGCGCCGCTCGACACTGTTATCTATACATATAGAACAGTCTCACCTGGTCCACAAGTGTCCGGTGCACATGTTGTTCAGGGTCGGAGAGCAGCGCGTCCAGCTTGCGCAGCGCCGCGCTCACCTCGCTCGAGGACGCGGCGCCGCTCGACACTGTTATCTATACATATAGAACAGTCTCACCTGGTCCACAAGTGTCCGGTGCACATGTTGTTCAGGGTCGGAGAGCAGCGCGTCCAGCTTGCGCAGCGCCGCGCTCACCTCGCTCGAGGACGCGGCGCTGTTCGACACTGTCATCTGAAATATTCACATCTACTTTAACTTCATAGTAATTAACAGTTTTTTTTTTTATTTTAGACATTTTTGTCAAATAAATAAAAATTAAAGATATAATGTGGGCCCCGAGACCTGCAAAGCGTCGAGCACGTTATCGACGCGGCCGAGACCTGTAGGCGCGTGCACCAGCGCCGCACACGTCTCCTTCAGCAGCTCCTCATCCACACACGCGTCCACATCCAGCAACTTAAACAAATAATAATTATAATATAATGCAATGTTATGCAATAGGTTAAGTAGGCTAAGTCTCGCACCTGTAAATAGTCGTCAGTGTAGAAATTATATATAAGTAGTGTCAAATTGTATAATGGCACGCACTCCTGAGTTACTCTTACTTAACATAGAAAATACAGATCACTATAATATATGGCAACACGGCGTTTAATTTAACAGCACCCACGATCTGGGTTACCTGTGAGGGTAACGCCGTCGACAGCAACATAATGCTCAAAATAATGAAAAACATCGAGGTAATCAAATACGCAGCGCTAGCTCAGCAAGGAGTGGTACGGACTGTCGAAACGAAAGTCGTAGGTTCTAAACCAGCCCCAAGAGTATCCACCTCTGACTTTTCTATGTTACGTGTATATTCATTGTTAATTATCGCTTGTTTTCACGGTGAAGGAAACATCGTCGAAACCTGCATACCTACCTGCATACAGAACTCGATAAGATTTTTCGAAGGTATGTGAAGTCTGCCAACCCGCATTAGGCCAGCGTGGTGGACTAAGGCCTAACCCCTCTCATTCAGTAGAGGATGCCCGTGCCCAGCAGTGGGACGAATATAATATATAGGGCTAATAAAAAAATAAAAAATAAAACAAAGCAAATACAGATCACTATAATATATGGCAAGACGGTGTTTTATTTAACAACACCCAAGATATGGGTTACCTGTGAGGGTAACATAATGCTTAAAATAATGAAGAATATCGAGAGGTAATCAAATACGCAATGGACACTTACGTCATAGAACGGTCGTGCATGTTCGTGCGGGAGATGCGGTGCGAGCGCGGCGGCGGCGGCGACGAGTGCGGGCGCGCCGCCCACCCGACACGTGCTCTCCACCACCAGCTGCAGCGCGCGCACGCACACGCACACGCACGCGCACGCACCCTGCGGCTGTACAGCGTCGCCGCACGCACGCACGACGTCACCGCACAGGTACAACACACCCGACAACATCGCAGGGAACACCTGACCGAACACACCTCACTGTTACTTACATTTGCTGGTGGGAGGATACTTGTATCCGACCGGATAGCGACCACCGTACACTGGTGCTAAAACCTGCCATAATGGCCCACCTTGTGTGGGTCGCGTTCCAGGGTCAGCCAGTGTATATCCGGTTCTCCCTAGGGGGCTTGCCCCCTGATCCTAACCCTTTTCCCATCCCTTTTTCCTTCCTCTTCCCCTTGGCCCTTTGGCAGGCCGACATGATCTTGCCGACCTACGATGGACACATTGTTTATCGTTGGTCGACACTATTCTTGGATTGCGCTACACTTACCATCAGGTGTAGCGTAGTCACTTTGCCGAGCCAGGATAAAAAAAAAAAACATTTTCTTCTTTAAACACGTTCATATGCAATTCATCATTTTATACTCGTACTAGCGATCCGCACCAGCCTTATCGTTATATTTCAACCAATTTACACAAAACCTTGACAAATATATACCTAAACATTCGTCAGGAATTTCTCTATTGCCGAAAACTGCATTAAAATCCTTTAAATAGTTTAAAAGATCTAAGCGAACAAACAGCGGCAGCGACTTCATTTTATACTATATAAAGATATCCAAAGGGTTAAGCAGTGGTATGGTGCTGCCACACCGATATTATAAAATGTTTACAAACATTTTCTAACATGAAATCTAACATTTTATATCATTTTTTAACATTTTCTAACATTTCTGAACATTCTTCTTTGACGGCTTCTTTGACGGCGCCGCTCTCAAAAGTACCGCAGCCCGCGGTTAAAAAATGTTACAAAATGTTACAAATTGTTAAGAAATGTTTACTAAATGGTGCTGCCACACCGCTGTTATAAAATGTTATATAACACTTTCTAACACCGGTGTGGCACACAGCACTATTAGACCAGACCGGCCTCGTACAGTGAGGGTGTAACGCAGTGTCGATGTCGGAAGCAAAATACCGGAAAGAAAAAAAGCATCAAAATCCGTCCTCATCAGGTGGGATTACAACGTAACATACGTAAAATTGAGCATCTTCATTTTTACAAGGTCGTTCTGTCACCTGAGCCACATAAAATTAAAATTCGAATTATATAAAACAAAAAGTAACCTCATGCTCTTCATCAAGGAACATCTCGAGCAATGACACAAGGTACTCCATGAAGTCTTCGAAGACTAGTCTTGAACCTTTTAGGATATTATCGTCGACTTTCCCATCGCAGTCGAATATCACAGTCCACAGCGGTCGAAACTTCTCGAGGGAAGCGTCGTCTTGACAGGACTCCGTTGTTAGGAAGATCACGGAAGACTGTGAATGAAAGTTTTTATGTTGACAAGGCAGGGTGATCACACAAGTATTAGAACAAGAATTATAGTGATTGGTGGATAAATGATGATTTTTAGTTCGATTTCCACGCTGCTATCGAAATCGAAAGTGTGTGAGCTTTTAAAAATACACATCGACTATTCCAGGATTGGATTCATATGATAACAGAATGGCTCTCACAATAATCCTTAAGCCTTTATTTAGATGGAGATTACTATTGCATAACACGAACAAGAGTACGACAGGAAACTCTTGTTTACGAGGCCGCGTCATACAGTTTAGGAAAGTAACCGTATGATGCGGTCTGGTAATTGTCAGTTTTCTGTTAAATTCTCGGGTATTTCGTACGAGAAACTAGCTCCATCTAAATGAGACTAGTGTTGAGTCATTTTTATAAGTAAGTTACCTTTCTGATGTGATCGGGCGCGGCGAACAAGTTGTAAACAATGGTCTCCTTCACTTTCGTCTTCGGCAAGTTCGTATAGAACATGATCGCAGTCTGCAGAAGTTGCTCGTTGTTAGCCACGTTGGACTCAAGGCACCAAGCTACCTGAAATAACGTGTATGTTTATCTAACGATTTTTTTACAATGTATGTAAATCTCTTGCATTTTCTGAGAGCGCTGTGGGCTATCATTCAATTTCAACCTGAGCGTGGGCAACGCAGTTCTCCTTTACCTTTACAGATAATCTGTTTAGACTCCAAATTACAGCAAGCCATTAATACGTATAGAGGTAGACATAATTTGTCCATATCTCTTTATTTTCACAAGTATTAGCTATTGTACTTACGTCATCAGCCACTGCGTATGTGACTTTGCCATGCCGAAGTTCGAACTCCAGCACGTGCACGTCGCTGTCTATATCAACTGTTGTACAAAGGTCGTGTTCCTTCGCGAACGCCAACACTCGCAGCGCCGTGAACTTCGACAGACGATTGGCCTGCAGTTGCGGTATCACCTCCTCATCTATTATGTTCTGTAACGTAAACACACCAATTGAACGTAGTTACGCAGAAAGGATCCAACCCACATCAAGGTCAAATGGAGTTACATATATTGTTTTACTAAATTCCATAATTTAAACTAAATTAATCTCGTAGTTGTAAGATATGGAAGATATTGCAAAAAATACGGTATTACAATCAATTTAAATTAATGAATTTAACACAACAAAATCAGTATCTCCATTTGAACCTGATGTGGGTTGGATCCTTTCTGCGGAACTACGTCCAATTCTGAATGAGACAATTGACCATCACAATTAAAGTAGATATAAAGTACCGAATAAGGCATAAACTGTATTGAGAAACGCTTTAAAGCTCCACAGTAAGAAAAGAACTTAAAATATTTTTACATCTGATTTTTAAAATATGTTAGTAAGGTAACTATTACAAAGTTATATTTCATTAGTCAGACAAATTGTAGTAAGTTCATTTCTTTTAACATTTTTAAATTACGAAAATACGAATAGGTCAAAAGTGATCAAAATGCAGTTAGGCCACTCTGGTTCTAGCAGCCTCATATGGATGCAAATATGCAATAATGTTTCAACCCACATCAAGAAAAAATTGAGATGTCAATTTTATTTTGCTAAATTCAATAATTTAAATCCATAATTTAAAGTTCTATTTTGCATAATTGTACACGGAAAATGTTAAATTTATTTATTTGTATATAAAATACGGAATTAAACCTACTTAAATCTAATAAATTTAACAAAATAAAGTCAACATCTCAATTTTTACTTGATGTGGGTTGAAATGTTATTGCATATTTGCATCCATATGTAACGTACCTGTACTAGTTGGTTGGTGTGTCCGGGTAAGATGGTGCGGTAGATAGCGTGCAGTGCGGCGGCGATGTGTCTATCGGCAGCGAGTCCTAGCTGGCGCCACAGTGCGCACCGCAGTGTCGCGTCCGCACACAGCTGCTCCGCGAACAGATCCGCGTGACTCCTCAGTATTTGCAGCACCACTGCACGCAATAACCATGACAACGTTTACATTTTAGTCTTAATTTTACATGTCTCCGTACTTTTTATACCTAGCAATAATAATGCAGACAAGCACAACAGTGTGTGCATTTCTTTTATTTCCTTTATTCTTTTATTTATATATTTTATATATACTTTTATTCTTGCATTATTATGGGGTTTTTATTAATAAAAGATGTTGAGAATTTACAGATGGGGAAAATCTCTAAATAATAATATCAGAGGGACGAGAGTGGGGCATAGAGCCCCACAAAAAAAAAAAAACCATGACAACGTTCAGCACTTCCACACGAGTCGACCCATATGTAATGTTGGTTATTTGATATAAAGGAGTAAAAACTGTTTTCATCTAAAACTGCAGTGACTTCACTGCATCTGATAATTGGACCCACTTATACCAAAATGTACTGAACAATATATAAAAAAAAACTAAAAAAAGGCATACAAGATGTTATAGAAAAGTTTTTTTTTATTGAATGACGAGACGAGCAAGGCGCTCGCCTGGTGGTAAGCGTCACGCCTGCCTATAAACAGAAGCAACACCACACCGAATTTTAAATTACAAAGCACTGCATGGCAGTGAACTGCGCTCGTCACCCTGAGACATAAGATGTTAAGTCTCATAATGCTCAGTAATTTCACTGGCTTCATTGTCCTTCAAACCGAAACACAACAGTACTTTCACATTGTTGCTTGGCGGTAGAAATAGACAAAGCGGTGGTACCAACCCAAACGGCCTCTCGCATACGAGGGACCTACCACCTTGTTCCATTCAAATCCTTATGTCTCGAGAACGCCATTGTCAATTAACTTTAAATTAAGCATAGTTATTCTGATATTATTGTCTAAAAAAATGACACTAAATTCGTGGTTGTAACGTGTCATCAAGATGTGGGCCCAACAATATAGGGAAATTGGACATTTGTTGACTTACAAGTTACGTACGATATCAATAGAATTAAGTACCCGTAATTCACGTTTCGTTTATTAAAAAAGTGAGTGTCGTTCATAATTAATAGTGATGTAACCGATCTTAATAAATGAGTGATAAAAACGAAAGTAAATTTTTAGCAAGACTCAATTTTAAAAAGACCTGGCACATAAATACTCACTGTAAGGAGTATCTAGCAACCCTTAAATATCAGCACACCTTTCTGTAACATGTTTTATAACAAACTTCTGAACTCACCTATGTCACATTTAGGCCTAAGTATTAATTTCTTAGTCATCTTATCATAAAGCAGTCTGAGCTCCGCTGTGGGCAGATGATCGCCGAAATTCTTAATCAGCCCAGCCAAACCTTGTAGTGCGCTGCACATCACTGGGTCCTATATAAACATGAAATCCATGATACATACATAATATCACGTCTTTGTCTCATAATTAGGGGTACGTTTTTGGTTTTCAACCACATCACAGATTGCATTTCCTCATAAATTACGTGAAAAATAAAGTACCTTTACCCCCGAACCTTAACCGAATTAAAAAATTCGGCGGTTCTCTATTCGTCTTTAATCTGTATCTGTGGTGTGAGTATTAAATAACGAGACTGACGCATGTGCCAAAAGCCAGTGATGGATAACTGTTTAGCGTGAAGCCATCTCTTTCAAATGCAGTACCTCTCGCTTCTGTAAACATAGCCATAGCATAGTAAATATAGCCATAGCGTTCGTTCGCATAAGAGTTGTTTATTTTTTCACCCAATAAAAATGTTCGATTGAAAAAATGTTTCCTATGGCTCTATGTGATTTAAATGGTGTTCAAATATTAAAGACCAATGTTTTGTCCTTCAGGTACTTACCTTGTTACTGTTGCTGTCAAGCATATTAGTGCTTAAATAAGTTCTGAGTACGGTCTCAGCTTTATCCCCTACTTCTTCTGGATGATGCTCGCATATTGCCCCTGTTAGTTACATATCAGTTTTTAATTAATCATAATATCAACTGTTGTTTGCGGGTGTTGTTTTGTCTGTTAACATTGTGAAATAGGCCTTAATAAATATTTTTTATTAGGGCGTGTTTTACAATGTCTGTTTCACTTACCTACAAGTAAAGCAAGCTGTGCCTTACAAGTTGTAGAGCGTAACAGCTGATCGATGTACGAATCAGCATTAATTAAATTTATCGTTGACAGCCTGACCACGTGCGTCAGACATATCAGAGCTTGGTTGCGGGTCTTAGCGTCGTACTGCAGCTGACACACCTGAACACAAACAAAATAAATTATGTAGAATATTCCTCATAACAAACTATATGCATTCAGTACACAGTAGACCTCAGTCTAATTTTCCATTCCATTATTTTTAAGAATTTAAGCAATTTAGTGGTTAGATAGAAGAAATTTAAATGTGATGTATAAAATGTATTTGAAATTGATCTTATTACAACATAATTCTTTAAACATTCAACTTTTTATTTGCATTCCCCGAATGGGGAATCCAAATTATTCAATAGTTATTATAAGTGGCCATGTTACAGGATAGCATTGGTTAGAAGAAACAAGATAGCACTATATGCACTACACACATGAGACTGAAAGAGACAGATCAAGGCATCAAAAGGTGCAATGGAGAAATTTCGACAGGAAAATATGCTTACTTGTGAAATATAAGACTATCTATGGCATAGCTAGAGGTTGCACTATTTTATCTGCAATACTTTACACTACACTATTATTAATATTAATATTACACTACAGTATGACACATTTAAGGCATTTTTATTCATTACACATGTATGTACACATTTCATGCATGTACACGACGCGTACGCGCATGCACCCACATACATGTGCACCACCACATACATATGTGATCAAAAATGCATCAAATCACACATCCACCACCATAAAATAAATTTTTACTTTGAATGGACGTAAAAATTGGCATGTAATCTTTGCCAAGCTCCTAAATGAAGTTCCAAGTACATAAAGGTATTTGTGGAGGAGTTTTCCAATTATGGACGTAAATTGGACAGCTACTGATTTTTTCTATGAACATTATCAGCATATTTATCTATATCAACATATTTTGCTAGTAGGATAATCAGTTAACACTACATAGTTGTTTTTAATATTTATATACAGGCATTACAAATGTCATATTACCTGAACAATATCTTCATAGTACTGTTCAACAGCATCCCCAAATCCAGTGACCACACCAGCAAGGAGTTTGAATGAGGCCTCAATTGTTTGTTCCAATGCCTCATTACGCTTTGATGATATTGTTTGGAGTAATTTCACTGGCTCATCAAGCAAGGTATTTAGAAACCAATCTGGAGTAATGGAGAAAAAAGTGGAATGAAATTGTGTGTGCATAGTATTTACTGCTATTTTGAATCAATATTCTGTAAAATACCTATTTCAAATGGGGCTAAGTCTTCTTCAAGCACAAGATGACCTGCCTTAAGCATTTTTATGAATGTTCGTTGGTCCACAGGGTTTGGGTACTGGTGTACTAATGCTTCCCATTTCTCCATTGTGTGCTGTTAAATAAATGTAAAAGATATCATGAATTTGAAATGTAATGTCATATGTTTTGCTCAATAATGTACTAACTATTTTTATTTTTAAACAATTAATATTTCAGTTTGTAAGTCTGTGAACCTGGCTATTCATAATTAGTATATGGAAATAATAGAAGCAATCATCACCATTGTACACATGAGCGGCAATATATACTGACCTTCATTCTTACCTAAAAGCAAAACTAATTCAAGCCTGTGTCTACCACATTCTGGCAATAAACTTAAAATAGTATAGAATTTGTTATAAGGCGTAATAATTTCCATATACATTTTATTAGTACTATTCGCGTAATAACATGCTTGTGCATCCATGCACAGCATGCATGTAAGACAGCAGGACCTAAAGCTGTCGAATATGCACCAAACGTAAATAATGAATAACCAATAAATGAAAACGTTAATAATTCATACTACATTTTATATTCTTTACTTTCTTTTTAATCAGTACATAATTAAATCGGTAGGTATAATAACTTTTTCTTACCAGCAAGTTAAGAATATATAGTAGCTGTAAGCTGAGTATGATTAAATTACATTTACCAATGTATCTAAAACAAAGATTTGTTTCGCCCAACTTAATTGAGTTATTTAACGGAACACAATACCATAACGGAATATTAAAATCTAGTGATTTATCACAAAAATAAAAGTCTGCAGCATTAACTTTACCGCCGACAGATAGTGACAGCATAAAAACAAGTCAGGGCTGCTAGAAAACTTAATTAAATTATTCAGCTTAAATTATAAACTCCTAAAAATAATACTTCATGAATTAGGATACAAACAATAGTTTAAAAATAATGAAATAAATATGTATGAAAATTGTTATTAATTTTATAGAATTAAGCTACATTCGTTGGTTATTATGGATCTCATGGATCTACAATACAATAAGATTTTATTTAACTGACAAACAGATACTGTTTTTGTATCGAAATACAGTTTATGGTACGATGGCAGCATTAAATTTTAAGTGTCATTTGTCAACAGCTGTAGCGACAGGATTTATGGGGAATTCCCAATTATAAATAACTATAGAGGATACCACACAAATTAGGAAAAGTAATATGTTAGGAAAATCGATGTCGAAATACACAGAAATATCTTTATCTCATTTATGCAAAATAATTTGAAGGCTACAAAAGAAGATAAATAATCAATACATTGTTACTATTGTAATTGCATTGTAAATTTTGTGATATATTGAGAGTTTAGTGGTTAGTAGTAAAACCTTAATTAAACTCACAGATTACTAAGGGAAGCTACATTAAACTTATGGAAACATAAATGTAACATTAAATGAGAATTATAAGTCGATGATGAGAATAAACAATAATATATCCATTGATTGCTCACCGAACAAAAATTAATCATCTTTTGCCATCTTGTTTTTGCAACCCATTAACTGCAAGTCAAAATTAAAACATGTGGATTTATGACCACAAAGTACAAACCAACTACAGTGTTTTTCATTTATATTTACACTTTACTCATGTTAAATGTGCCAGCAAAGAATTTTAGTAACAAATAATAAATAATTGGGGTTTTGGCGGGAATTCTGACAGTGCGGTTAATCTCTTGTTTCAATTAATTTATTAATTAGTTTAAAGTTGTGTCTGTTGTATAAAAGTGGGGTAGATTTGTTGTTTGTTGTCGTCAATAAATATTGACGATGATGAACAGTGTATAGAATAGCATTGAAATGACTGTATGGACTAAATCCCTTTGCTTTCCCAATAAAAGGGAAATTTTAATTAAAAAAAATCATTGTGTGCCAAATAAATGAAAAAAGAGAAAAAGGGCGGGAAACGTTCGACTTGCAAGGCGCGCTTTTTTGATCTCTCACTTTAAAATTTAATTTTATTAGCTTAATCATAGTGATCAGTGATATATAAACTGTTTCTAGATATATATTTAGTTTAAGTATTCAATTTATTCTTTATTTTCTAACGTTTTCTTCACTTCTGGCTATCTGGTAAGTTCTTTTACTTTACTTACCGGGAGATGGCTGAGCCCCCCGATCCTGGGGGGACAGTCCCTCCGGTGGGCTGTAATATAACTATTAACACTAGTTATAATGAATCGGAATCAGGAATGGACACGGACGGTTCGCTTTCGCAACGTCCACTTAAGCGAAGTCGATTGAATAAAATTTGTAAACGATGTAATAAGCGCAGAAGGACACATGGTTCGGACGATAGTAAATCTATTTCCTGTCACTGCAATAACTCTGATCTTACTGAGCAATCTGACACTCAAATAAATTCAAAAAACCCAGTTATTCCGACTACTTTGAATCCGAGTACTGATAAAGCAAATCCCCAACATACACATGCCCCTGTTGGGAGACAATTTTATGAATGTACGGATAGCGCGCCATATGTAATACATATAGAAAGAATACAATCATCCCCCAATGACGGCTCCACACTCCACCCTTTAACTTTTGGCAAATTCCTTAAAAAACATGATTTTAAAAATATTATAAACGGCAGTATAAAACGAATTGGTAGAAATAAAATTTCAATGGCATTTTCAAAATCTTCTGACGCAAACAGTTTTATTGTACACAACAGCTTATCTTTACAAAATCTTAAAGCCTATATTCCAACATTTAATATTACACGAATGGGACTGGTACGGGGAGTTCCTGTAGAATGGTCACCAGAAGAAGTTTTAGATAATGTTACAGTGCCTATAGGTTGTGGCAAAATTATAAAAATGAGACGATTAAACTATAAAGTTTTAGTGGAAGGTTCCCCAACGTGGAAACCATCCCAAACAATTGTAATGACATTTGACGGACAAGTGTTACCCAAACGTATATTTATGTGCTACAATGCTCTTCCTGTTGAATTATATGTTTACCCAACTGTCCAATGCTTTGCATGTTGTCGCTTTGGCCACACAAAGGTGCAATGTAGGTCGAAACCCCGATGTTTTAAATGTGGTCAAGGGCATACAGGAGATTCTTGCAATGTGGTTGAAGATTGTGGCTCATGCTGCTTATGTTCTGGTAATCATTTTGCTATTAGTAAATGCTGCCCTGAATTTAATAGACAAAAAGATATCAAGCTGTATATGGCAGAGAATTGCATTTCTTACGCTGAAGCTGCAAAAAATTTCCCACCCGTTAACAGATCTTTTGCTGATGTACTAATAAATAAACCACTGCATGAGCAGCCTTTAGAATTTAAACAGCCTAACAATAAATCTACATCTCATAAAAAAACAATATTTTTAAAGTCACGCTCACCTCCTAAGCATACAAGTGGTTATAATCAAGATGTTCATAAAGAATTAATTAAGGATTACAATATGCCATCCCAGTCATCTAATGGTTGTGCTTTACAGCTACCACTACAGCAACAGGAACAATCATTATCCAACATTGTTCTAGCACTTATAAATTATCTATCTCAATATATAATAGAACCGTCCAACGTTGCCCCAGAAATAGTAAACTCTCTCATCTCTCAAAACAATGGACCAGTTGATTCAATGGAATTGCCGCAGTGTAGTCAGCAAAAAAAGTGACTTAGCTTATTTAGTTAATAAATACAAACCTTTTGTGATAACACTTACTGAAACATGGCTCAAACCTCACTATAATTTTAAAATTCCTAATTATATATGTATTAGAGAAGACAGATCAGATGGGTATGGTGGAGTTGCCATACTTATTGAAAAATCACAGTCATTCTCTCGTATAAGTCTCCCTCAACACAGTGATGATTATTCAATTATAGCAGCCCTTATTAACAATATAAGTTTTATATCTATCTATATTCCTCGCCCTTCTTCTCACATCTTTAATGAAATCAGCAACATTCTTTCTTCTTTACCTCGGCCATATATATTGCTAGGGGATTTCAATTCACATCACAGATCATGGGGCAGTTCCATCTCTAACTCCAATGGAGAAGCTGTTTTGGAACTCATAGATACTCATAATCTTTGCATCTTAAATACCGGTAGTGCAACTCGACGAACTGGTCCTGATGGAATCATAAGTGCCATTGATTTGTCCATATGCTCCCCAAATTTAGCTTCCACTTTATGCTGGAATACATTGGATTCTACCTTTGGAAGTGATCATTTCCCAATTTTAATTAAGTTTCCCCAGAAATACCTGAAAATCCCACGAAAAGGCCCAAGGATAAAGTACAGGTTGAATGATGGAGATTGGAATAATTTTAAATCAATAGTTGAAAATAGTGTATCATCTCTTCCAAATGTCTCATTAAATGATCCGTGTATTTGTGCAGATGCTTTATGTACATTACTAAATGAAGCAGCTGATAAAGTGTTCCCTGTAAAAAAAACACCGAAAAATAACATACCGTCTCCACCTTGGTGGGACAAGGAGTGTACAGATGCCATTAAAAACAGAAAGGCAGCAGAAATTAGATATCAAAACGATATGACTGATGAGAATTTTAATATTCTGGAAAAAAACATGAATGATACACGTAACTTGTTAAAGAATAAAAAATTTGAAGGTTGGAGAAAATTCTGTGCTTCAATCTCCCCTGACATTCCGTTCTCTGAAGTTTGGAATCGTATAAAAAGATTCCGATCGTCTTTTGTTCCAAGCACTTCCATAATGCCTCCTTCTTTGTCTGAAAAGTTTATAGACCATCTAGCTCCTCCAACAGTTTTACAAAAAGAAATAATAACTCCCTTCCCCGAGTACATTCCTTACCTGTCATCAGTTAATAGTTCGTTTACACTAACCGAATTAAAATATGTCGTGAATAGTGTTACAGATTCAGCCCCAGGAGAAGACGGTATTCCCTATTCTTTTTTTTCTAATTTAGGAGATGAAGCGTTAAATTATTATTTGAAAATAATAAATCAAATAATTGAAACAGGCTATATACCTCCGTGTTGGAAACGACAATTAGTGTTGCCAATATTGAAGCCACATAAAGACCCCAACGACTATTTGTCATATCGTCCCATAGCCTTATCACCTGTAATTATTAAAATAGTCGAACATTTAGTCAAAAATAAATTGGAATGGTTTCTTGAAAATAATAATATTTTATCAAATACCCAATATGGTTTTCGAAAAGGCAGAAGCACAATAGACAGTCTTAGCATATTCACAACCGATATCCGCATATCCTTATCTCGAAATCATTCCACCATAGCAGCATTCTTAGACATTTCATCAGCATATGACAACGTTGTGATTCCAATTCTTAGAAATAAATTAGTTAAATTAAAATTTCCCTTTTTATTAACACGTTTCATAATAAACATGTTATCAGAAAGAACTATAATATTAGATACAGAATCCAAGCCGTCAAGATATATTTGGAAGGGACTTCCTCAGGGGTCGGTGCTGAGCCCCATATTGTATAATGTATATACCTATGATTTAGATTCAAGTCTACACAACTCAATTTCTATTTTACAGTATGCAGATGATTTACTTTTATATTGTTCTGATCATTCTGTTGTTAACTTAGTTTAAAATCTGTCCAATTCACTCTCTAATCTTAATAAGTGGCTGGATAACCACGGATTACAATTATCTACATCTAAAAGTAATGTTATGTTATTTTCGAGACAAAAAATCGTATCGCCCATTTTAATAAAATACAATGAAGCAATAATTCCGTTTAAAAACTCTGTAAAATTCTTAGGTCTTATATTAGACTCTAAAATGACAGCTACAGCTCATTTTGATTATATTTCCGATAAGTGCGAAAAAATTGTTAATATGATTAGATGTCTCTCTGGTGTATGGTGGGGAGCCCATCCCTCTTCCTTGAAATTAATTTATAATGGGCTAATTAGATCGATACTGGACTATGGGACCTTTTTGTTGGAGCCATGCAACTTATCTGGTCTTAGAAAAATGGATAAAATCCAATCAAAAGCTTTACGGTTAATTACTGGTGCAATGAAATCTAGTCCCTTAAATGCACTGGGTGTTGAATGTGTTGAGCCTCCCTTACATCTACGGCGTCAATATTTATCCGATAGGTTTTTATTTAGAATTATGCAATTCTCAAATCATCCCTTGCATTTTAAACTTCTCACATTGATAAACGAATTATCTTCCTCGTCTTACTGGCTCCATAAATCTACCCCATGTCTTGTTTTAAGTTACAATAAATATAAATCATTAAGTGCCCCTGCTTATAGCTCGCATCTTCTTCCTTTGTTTAAACATGATTATTGCACATTGATAACAACTCCAAATATACTTGATATTGGTATTAATAAGAAAGATCCTAACGGAAACGTAAAATTCAATGATATTGTTAATACCAAGTGGCCTGACTGGCATCAAATATACAGTGATTCCTCGAAAAGTGGCTCATCAACTGTGGGGGTAGGAGTGTATCACCGGCAGTATAACATAGTGCAAAAAATTAAACTTCCTCTGGAAACTTCTGTGTTTACAGGGGAATGTTATGGAATTCTGAAATGTTTAGAATATGTTCTTATTACGAAACTTAAAAAAGTGTTAATTATTTCAGACAGCATGAGTGCCCTTCAGGCATTGGCAAAAAATCCTTTTAAGTCGAGTAGTAACACCATTATTAGTGACTGTAGAAGTATGCTTTATAAATGTTTAAATAATAAAGTTGACATAATTTTTCTCCGAATCCCCAGCCATACAGGAATTTATGGTAATGAAAAAGCTGACCAACTCGCTAAACAGGCTATTTCATGTGGTGACATGTACCCATATAGAAATGTTTACCATGATCTTTAAGCACTACCTAAACTTTATCTTTTGGAGTCTTGGAATAATTTTTGGTCAACCGATAGTCAGTATAAGGGAAAGTTGTATCATTCTATTCAACCAAATATTCCAAACAAGCCTTGGTTCTGCAAAATGGACTTCTGTAAAAAAACGACTACTATTTTGATTCGTATGCGTTTAGGACATGTTTGCACCCCACATCATCTTGCTAGGTTTGGCATTGTACAATCAGAGTTATGCGAGTGCGGTGAGGATGTCGGAGATATAAATCATATATTTCTGTCTTGTCCTAGAAACCATACCTTGTCCTTATTCCATCAACTTAAATTGCTTAAAATTCCATTTCCTACATCGATTCCTACTCTCTTAAGCTCTAACGATTATCTTGTTTATAAAACATTAAGTAGATTTATAATTGAAAATAATATAAAAATTTAATTTATTTGTTTATTTCCTTCCTTTTTCCTACCTTTCACTTATATTACTGATCCTTTTCAAATTCCAAAGATTTCCGTTTTAAAACACATAATTCCTGTCGTTTCCCTAACTTGACATTGGCATAATGTTTTATTACAATTGCCATAAAAAAAAAAAAAAAAAAAAAAAAAATGAAAAAATACCTAATGATGCAGTGTAGTTTAACTTTGAAACTCTATAGAAAAGAAAACACATGAAATTACTTAGCTTGTATAATGTGTTCGTGAATTTTACTCATGATATAATCTCATTAGAATAAAGGTGATACAGTGTAATGTTTAAATGCTTATACGAGTATGCAGTAGTTTTTACGACATTTAAGCTTTGTGTAATTTTTGCGACTTGCCGAATAATTTCAAAAAATAAACTGGAACCCTGTTTGTCACCTAGGATTGCAAGAGTGTATATTTTGATACAAACACTTTAATAATGCATGTGGTTTGTGTCGGTTGGTTTAGTTGGTTTTATTAAATACGATTTTTAAATTACGTTGTACAGTACTCTTTATTTTCAAAGGATTTTTTTTACATTTTTAAATATAATTTACAAAAAAAAACATTTAAAAATATAAAAATCATAACCCTCCAATGGCGAGGCCTAGGACCCAAGCCACCGGCGGTTAGGACCGAAGAGAGAGAAACCTCCTCACAATGCGTGCCGAGTCCAATAATACCGCTTTTTGTATCTGGCTTTTGACCCATTGACCAATTGAGAGCCTCTGAAGATGTTGGTCGAGGCTCTTCGGTATCAACCCATGGGCAGAGACGACTATCGGGACAATAATTGTTGAGTCCACATCCCACATCTCGGTACATCTCTTTTTCGGCTTTTCCGAGGTTCTCGTCATGCGGAATGGTGACGTCAACAAGCATCTCCCGGCGAGCCAATCGATCTATTATCACAATATCAGGCTTATTTGCAATAGTACTCCTATCCGTAATAACAGATTGATCCCAGTAGAGCGTTGCATGACTATTTTCGAGAACTGGTTGGGGTACATATTGGTAATATGGCACCTCAAAAGGCACAAGGCAATATCGAAGAGCAAGTTGCTGGTTGTATGATCTTGGCTACTAGGTTATGTCTATGCAAGTACTCGCCGTTAGCAAGAAACGAACAACCGGAAATCACATGCCTAATTGATTCTCCGGGATGGTGGCATGCCCGACAGATGTCGACCGTTCCGTCCTTTATGATGAAATTATGAAATTACGTTGTTATTATTATTATATATGCATATATATGTCGTAGTGTACTCCATGTAGATGCGTCAGAGGAGGAGGGTTTTACAACCCTTGCTCTTCACTTGTTGTAGTCAAGATGTACGGCATATTATGAGTCTCAATAATTACAACACAGGATTATCACATGATTGTTTATTCACTCTTTTAAGCTACCACCGGCTCGGAATTGTGATCTTAGGTGGTAAAAAGAGCCGGCGACAGAAAACATCCACCCGTAACAACAATTATGAGAATTACACAAACATTTTAACCTGACATACTTAGCGGTTTATAAATCACAATATTTGCAGTTTAACACTGTACTTAAATAACCCTAGTTTGCCATAGTTTTAGCAATTTCCTGCTGTTACGACAAATACAAAGGGAGGGACCCCACTCACTAAATAATTCGGTTGGGCATCTTATTCAAACACGATCATAATAATTGATAAATGCACTCAATTCCTGCTAGCTGGATTCCTCCGTATTATAATTTGAAAATGTGAATAAGATGTGAAGACTTGTGGTGAGGTAGTTCAATGTTGAAACTCGATATATTCTTTCAATTGGCCACAATGAGACTTTTGACACAGTATAATTATCTACAGTATTCCATCTTCATAGAAAAGGATGAATCGCGAGCTATGCCCACGTGACTCGATATACGTGTGCGTTCAGTGTGCAGACAGTCCCGACTGTGCCGCAGTGACGAACGGACGGTGTGTTTTTTTTAACAATAACCACGCAATTTTTTCACTAAAAATAAGATCAAGTACATATTTATAATGACGAGTAGGATGTATTGTGCTGTTTTTGGTTGTATGAATTCGTCAATAACGCATCCAGGGATAACTTTTTTTACATTACCTGGAAACTGTGAAAGGTAAGACTATAAAATAATTTTACTTACTAGTAGGTAGGTGCATAATGTATGTTTTTTTAATGGATAAGTATTTCTTTTTAACTCCCGAAAATAAATGTCTGAATTAATAAATAAAGTAAACAGATTAAATGAAAGTGATGGGCACGAGTGAAATAGGTAGTTATAACACGCAGAAATCAACTTGGCACCTCAGTGGAATGCGCGTCCCTTCCCACCACACCCCACCGCCTACCGCTCTCGCCCTCGACGCGTCATTACGGTCAGTAAATTAAATACTACCGTTACGCACGCACCTCCTTCGTGTTTTTTTCGTTGTTATTGTTATTTTTATGGATATAGAACTGTTACCAAAAAATATATCTACATTTAACCCCCTCATTGATAAACGCTGAATAGGTATCTATTGATTAATTATTATATGTTTAGCGTCAATCACACATTAATTGTCATCTGTGAGAGTGAGAATGAGACAAAACATATTTTAGTAACCAATTTAGTAGGTACACACGCGAACCCACGCCCATGAACTTCGCTTGAAAACGTGCCCATCCACATTCGCAGTCACAATCACTTGTATTGATAGGTCTCATAAGGGTACTTGAATTTTTTATGCAGTAGTACATTCCTATGACGTCATTACACCGAGGTGCCTAGTTAACTTCTGCGTGTTGTATAGGCTGTTGATGCGGTACGGTAGGTACGCTTGTGTTATGGCAACTTAAAAGGTACTTTTTATTACTTAGTTGTTGTCGTTATTTAGAATGGGTGTAATGCTCTAACTGAATCCATAAAAAAGTATTTTATAATCACAAAACTAAATGGAATCACAAAGTAGGCAAATGTAATTAAAATGCTGGAGGCGGGCAGCCCTATCGCATGTTTACGTACCGCGCGGCTGTAGGCATTTATTTCTAAAATTCAGCTGAGTTACAATACAGTACAGTGCTTTTGATGTTTTATCACTGTTTGTATCCTGAATTCCTACAGTATATATATTAAGCTATACTACAGCCGTATATATTAAGTTACCTTGCTGGCAGCCTCATTGTCAAATGTCAACGTCAGTGATCAGTCATTAACGTCATTAATCTGTATCATTCGTGTCTATTTCGTAATATTAAATTTTAATTGACACCATTGACATTACATATTATATCAAACATTCGTTAAGATTATACTACATATAATAAATTCATTGGTTCATTCAAGCTGGCATCAAAAAGGCTTTTGTTCGTGGGCTTCCACAATTACTCACCAACCTTTTCATATCGAGCCAGCTTTAATAGGTTATGATTTTTGTGTTACTTTGCTTGTATTTGAATCTTATGGCATAACATATTCAAATATTTACTTAGTACTAGTTGAACTTGTGCAGTGTTTTAGGCGCAATAGAGTAGTGGTTTGAATAGTAAATATTTCGACAAGTAAGTTAATTTTAGATAAATACATGTTTTGAATATCAATGTAAACATAAAAATGGGTAAAGTATACCCCGAGAAATAAGGTGTTAAGTCTCATAATGCCGAGTAATTTCATTGGCTTCAATACATTCGAGACATACATTTAACTGTTATAAGTTTATTTAACATTAATTCAGGAAAATAATGTATACTTCATAAACATGGTGTCATGATTTCAGTTACATATTGTGCCAGCGTCGCCGCCATTCAGGGATGACTTCCCCCCAGTTCTCGCCGCGGCACCCGCCGCCGCGCGCCGACCAGGCCGGGCCCGGCGGCACGATCACCGCTGGCGGTGTCACCAAGCGCTATGATGATATCATCAAATCGCAGGAAGATAGAAGAGATTATAGGTAAACGCAGTTCTATAATACTTATCGGAGTGCAAACATCACTATGTTATGCACTCCAGCAATCTTTATGATGAAAATAGGAATAAACATGCAACCAATGTGGCTAGCCTGGTCATTCAATCGAAAGAAAAATACATACATAATTAAATATTGTATGGGTATGTATCAGATCATCAACATCACAAGTTGAATTAAGTATGAATGAACAAATGAAGATTGCTAAAGTGCACTTATCATATTACTGTACATAAGTTAATATGAATCACTGCATTAAGCATCAGAGAAACTGTGATTCTGAATAGTAATTTTGGTCAGTGTCACTGGTAGGTAATGTGACAGATATGAAATCTAATCCTTACACCACCCCATGTTCCTTTTCTTTCCTCAAAATTCGGCAACTCTCCGATGATTTCTCTAGTATTCTGATTGAAGGGTGTTAATACATGACCACACCATTAGGTAACCGCTAATCTAAACACAAGTACTTGAACATTTGTGCTCTCATTAAATGTTACACCCACATTAAACAACAACACTTAAGTGCGTTCTTTGTAGTAAAAGATTGTGCCTTTATTTGGGCCAAAATCTTAAAATCAAAAAAATTACCAATATGTGTTCTTGCCTATGAAACGGTCATAGGTTTAGTTATGAAAACGGGGGTTAGTATTTAAAGAATCTCCTTGGTTCTAGGGGCTTGGTGCTATCAAATCGTCTAAAAGTGCTGCTAGTGAGCGATCCCACAACAGATAAGTCAGCGGCGGCTCTCGATGTCAATGTTGGTACGTAAGTGTGTTTTAAGTAATTTCTTAAATAATAATTAATCAGTGATTATTTTCTCATCTTCAATCACCATATGAGATGGAAATACACTTTGTGAATTGTGGATGCAGTTGTACCTACTTCTGTAAGGATAAGGTCATTAACTTATGTAGTAGTTATATTATATTAGTTAGATACTCGGCCTTCTAATAATTTATGTGTACAATAGCGATTTGTATGCATACAGTAGCATAGAACTGCTACTTGTGTTATATCAGCAATAGAAAATTAAATTAAAAAGTTCTTATCTGTAGCAAGATCAACTTGGTATAACTATCTTATATTAACAAAATAGAGAATCTGTGGAACCAATTTCTACAAATCCACCCAATTCTTGCCATTTAATAAAAAAAATAAATTAAACATCAACTCCATGTAGTGAGGCCTCTTATGTCAATCCCCATAAAATATTATATGAACTGGTTGCTTACTTATTCATTTTAGGTTACCTGAGTGATCCGGATGAATTGCCCGGCCTGGCGCACTTCTGCGAGCACATGCTCTTTTTGGGCACTGAAAAATATCCAGAGGTACATAAAATAAATAATAATCTGTCGCACACCTAGTGCTGACATCACAATAGGGACATATTATTTATTTATTAATTATAAGATGCCAAAAAACTTCGTCTCAATATTTAAAGTCGATGTCGATATGTTGATGAGATTCAACATCCTATGTCTCGGGGTGAAGAGCACAGAATGTGTAAAATAGAATACATATTTTTTTATTCACTGAAAAACTTTAAATCTTTGATTGGTCACTGCACTAACACCGCCATCCGTCACATCGGATCTTTTGATCCTACACCCCTCCTTTGGCTAGCTCACCCACTCACCCATTTTAATTATTATCTTATTCTCTTCTTTCATCTGCCCTTACTTATACCATTTACAGTGTTACATGTTTTAAACACATGTTACAGAAACATTTGGCTTGTAGGCTTTTTACTACCTAACGGGCGCCGGTCTAACGTCAACGCCTCAAGGGAGAATTATCTTATTGTGTCTGTTTTATTTAATTCCAAGTTGGATATTGTATAAAAATCTATTTAATCTCACCTTTAAATTTAGTCGGTATATATTATTAATATTTAGTGTACTGCAGGAAAACGAGTACAACAAGTTTCTGTCGGAGCACGGCGGTTCGTCTAACGCGTCGACGTCATCGGATCACACCACCTTTTACTTTGATGTGCTGCCCGCACACCTTGCCAAGTCTCTCGACATGTGAGTACTGAGTAATGACCTCTTAATTTAATATACATAATGTGTAGGCTCACAGCCTGTATGCCCAATGGGGCGAAAGAAGTACAAATAGTGCATCAATGGTTAATCAAGCCTATTTTCGTGTCATCATAGTCACATCACATGCACGCTCATCGGAGGCGATCCTATCGCTATACTAGGTATAAATTCCATTCCCGGATAGCTCAGTTGTATGCATAATAAATAAATGCATAATATCTCAAATGCATAATAAATACACATTATGTAATTGTCTGATCTGAGATTTGAGTTAAGAACCTCTCAGTTTCTCAGTATATTTCCCAGTCAACCAATGAGGTTATTTATAGTCATTGTTAATCTAATTGTAGATCTTGATGTAATAAATTAATATAGTAACTCAAACAATTATGATTTCTTATGTTTACGCGAATATTACTCATTGAAATAAAACTAATTTAAACGGATTTTATCGCGGTTTTTTATTAATTTTGATCCCGACGTTTCGAAGACTTTTCAGCCTTCGTGGTCACAGGGTGGACTGAAAACTCCACAGTCCATCCTGTTACCACGAAGGTAAGATAAAATGCGATAAATTCGTTTTATTTCAACTCAAACAATTGTTTAATGTAAGAGAAAGTAAAGTAACGTGAAAAAATATGTGTTTTGTTACAGTTTCGCACAGTTCTTCATAGCGCCGCTGTTCACCGAGTCGGCGACGGGCCGCGAGCTCAGCGCCGTCAACTCTGAACATGAGAAGAACGCATCCTCCGACACATGGCGCCTCGACCAACTCAACAAGAGTACTGCCGACCCCACACACCCCTTCCACAAGTTCGGCACCGGTGAGTAACATATACCGCCTATTGTAAACAACTTCACCTGTCATATGACGTCACGTTGAACAAACTTGTATCCTCACTGACCTTACAGCCTCTTCCCACTGTGTATTTACTCTTTGAACGCTATGACTGTGATTCTGCTTATGACTTATGAACTTTAAAGCGTCCAATTAACCACGTGCATATTTAATTAAATAAACACGTGGTGAATTGAACGCTTTAAAGTTGTTAATTAATTGGTTAATCGGCCGCTATTCATCGCCAAGGTTTTATACTTCTCTGGCAAAAAAGTAGTTCCCGTAGGCCGCGTTATAGTTGTTTATGGTTTTTTTAAATTTATATTGTAATTATGTACCGTAGTGTTAAATAAAGGTGCAATCAATGCAACCACAATTCGCCAATAAAGTGCATGACAGCAGCGAAATAAAATGTTTTTTTTTACAAAATACATTCCCTGTCTTCTGAGCTAGCTTATAAGAATAAGCTTAGCTGTGTTTGTGTTGTAGTTAGTGAACTAGCGTATGCATGTCGAAAGTGCAAAAAGTATCGATTTATATCGTATTGATGGTTTTTTCATATATTGAGACAAAATATGGATAAATCGATATATCGGCTTGACATTTGGATGACCATTTTTGGCACCCAATTTTTTCGGTTCACATTTCGTAGCATCTTTTTTTAATATATCTTATTAATATTAAATATCGATTGACATATGATTTCGATACATAATTTAAAACATCAAATAAATAAAATGTATCGACAAAAAATATCGGTGACTCACAGAAAAACCATCAATGTATCGATATTTTTTCTACATCCCTAAACTAGCGGCTGTAGTTTGATATGAGTGCAGGTGCCTATAAGTGGCCACACTACACAGCGATTATATTGCGATGTTTTAAACCTCTGTCAACTGTTTTAAATTATTGATGCGGCGCCTTAGATATATCTGTCAGTGTAACCGCAGCAAAGCCGTTTGTAATATTTGTCGCAACGTCTGTTGCGGCCGCGCCTGTCATACGCTACATTGATATGGCTACAAGCGTTATCATACGTTTGATATCACATCTGTTTTAGCCTTCGTGACTCCATAGCCTCCTCTGAATATCATTAATTATAAATAGACAAGCTTAACACTATGTTGGGGACACACACTATGTTTTTCTAATTTTAAAAATGCCTACTTTCGCATAAGGGTTGAAGATATATTCTGTTACAGGAAATAGGGAGACCTTGGAGACGATACCCAAAGCTAAAGGTATCGACGTGAGGAAAGAACTACTCAGCTTTCACAATAAGTGGTATTCAGCCAACATCATGACACTGGTTGTTATGGGAAAAGGTATGTTTCATTACCCGAGAATCTCGAATACCTTGTACTTTTTTAATCGGGATTGGTTGGGACCTTCGACGGTTGCCAGAATTGTGTAGTTGACTTGATTGTTTTTATTTAAATCAATAAGTTACGTTACTCAAAACCTATCATAGAAAGAATATCATTAATGCATTCATAGAAAAAATGATTAGAAGCCATTCAAATCTGATAGCGAGGACTTTGTCAAATAACAAACGACACAAACGTTGACGTCACTGTGTAAAACGGCCATTACGGTGCATGCATGCGAGCGAGATAAAGACGTGTCCCGAATAGAAAATATCTATGTATTCGCATATTATGGTGAGTGTATATGTTATATACATGGTTGAGGTACAAAATAATTAATTTTTTTAGAATCATTGGACGAACTGGAGGAGATGGTGGTGCCTCTGTTCTCGACGGTAGAGGACCGGTCGGTGACGGCACCGTCGTGGCCGGACCATCCGTTCCCGCCTGCGCGGCGCCGCAAGAGGGCCTACTGCCTCCCAGTGAAGGACCTCAGGTCTCTCTCCATAGACTTCCCCATACCGGATACTAGGAAACACTACAAGAGTGGGGTGAGCACACAAAACTATTCACAGGAGGCATTGGCCTGGCATTGATGACTGCTTGCCATTGAGACGATATACACGCCTCCGTGGCGCAGTGGGCGAGTAGCTGGCTGTGAAGCGAGAGGCCCCGGGTTCGATCCCCGCACCGATACAAATGTTTGTGTGATCCACAAATATTTGTTTCGGGGTCTGGGTGTTGTAAGACCAAAAAGTCTCTCGTAGTTTCTGATACCCACGACACAAGACTCGTATCTTACTGTGGGGTCAGGACTATGTATGTGACTGTTGGGTGTATTTAAGACGGGCTGTATGTTTGTATGTCCATGTAGGCAATAAAAAATATATATAAAAGTAGACATCATATAGTCGCGTCACACGAGAGCATCAGTAACTCTACATCTGCGATTTAGAGTTTTTTATTGTGCCTTGTGGTATAAATATAAATATGATATAAACCTATATCCCACTAATATTATAAACGCGAAAGTTTGTAAGTATGGATGGATGGATGAATGTTTGTTGTTGAATGAATGAATGTTACTCTTTCACGTAAAAACGACTAAATGGATTTTAATGAAACTTTAAAATAATATAGCTTATACATCAGAATAAGACATAGGCTACGTTGTTTTTCAAAAATCAGCCCCTGAAGGGTTTAAAAAGGAGATGAAAGTTTGTATGAAAAATCTAAACTGCTGAACCGATTTCAATGAATTTTGGCACAAATATAGTTGATGACCCAGAGTTAAATACAGGGTATTTTTGTCTTTCTCTGTCAACGCGATTTATAAAGTGGGTAGAAAAAGTTGAAAATAGTGTTATAACTAAGCAGTGCCAAGAAAGCTTATAAGTAAGGCCCATAATGTATATATTTTTGTAGCCAGGCCACTACCTGTCACATTTGCTCGGGCACGAGGGTCCCGGCAGTCTGCTGTCAGCTTTGAAGGCCAGGGGATGGTGTAACAGGTAATTATAATCAACAAATTATATTGTTCTAGAACTACATATATCACACAGCCGTCATGAGCCCAAGTTGTTGTAAAATTCCTTGACCATGTTGCTACCAAAGTGGAGTGGGGATGAGATGTGATTTATAAGGAATCTAATTAGTCTATTCCTGCATGTGTCATCTTTGCACCACTATACACATAATATCACGTGAGTTATAACAAGGTGGTAGGTCCCTCGTATGCGAGAGACCGTTTTGATTGGTACCACCGCTAACAAGCGCCAAGCTACAGTGTGTAAGCGCTGTTGTGTTTCGGTTTGAAGGACATTGAAGTCAGTGAAATTACTGAGCTATTATGAGACTTAATATCTTATGTCTCGGGGTGACAAGCGTAGTTAAGTGCCATGCAGTGCTTTATAATTCAAAGTTCTGTGTGGTGTTGCTTCTGTTTATGGGCAGGCGTGGCGCTTACTATCAGGCGAGCGCCTTGCTTGTCTCGTCATTCGATCAAATAAAAAAAAAAGGGTTACTTGCTCGTTAGTTGATTGATGCGGTAAAATAAAACCCATATTTCACTGACCCCAATGATGAAGACAGTAGTGCAGTTTAAATTCAATGGAAATAAACTATAAAACCTTTATCGCCACAGCTTGGTGGGTGGTACGCGGATCGGCGCTCGTGGTTTTGGGTTCTTCGGTGTCCAGGTGGACTTGACCGAAGATGGCTTGAAGCATATCGACGACATCATCTCTCTAGTGTTCCAGGTAGAGTATTTTGAATCGTTTCATTTAACTGGCTTGAAAAAAAATCAGCTGGATGCATACCACAATTGAAAAGATACGAGCCATTTAAAGGTGGGACAGGCAGAAACAGAAAGAAAGTGGAACTGCTTAGTAATATGGTTCTGTTGGCACTCTTTTGGACATGAAACCCTACAAACTCATTTAACATATTGTGTCCACTTACTTTTTTTTGTCGCGGGGAAGGCTATTTCTTGCTACCGCCACACCGGCGGGGAGGTGGAACGGTTATGTTGGTTTCTATTACGACCCAGCTGAGACGCCCGGGAGAGATGGAAAACATCCGGGCGACCGTTGGGCCGAGTCTCTAACACTATTTACACCCTATGTCGGTTAAAAAATGCTAAACATCACGTGATTAATGAACGGCCCGTTAGTATAAATAAAGTGTATTGAATGTGGTATATTGGTTGCAGTACATATCTATGGTCCGCGCGGCGGGTCCGCAGCGCTGGGTGTGGGAGGAGCAGCGCGACCTGATGGCGCTGGAGTTCCGCTTCAAGGACGCGCAGGAGCCGCGCAGCCTGGTCACCGGACACGTGCATCTCTTACAGGTCTGTGTTATATTCACCTATCACCCCCTAAATTTATTACTATTGCCCCACCCCGGTACAGGTGGGACGGTTATACAGGGTTACTTTTAAAACACCAACAACCTCGCAGGACTAGATAGCTAACCCCATAAGGAATAACTTTTGTTCTACGATTTTTCATAATTTGTTAGATTTTATTTGCATATAAAAATAAGTGTTATATTAATTTCCGGCTCGAATGTTCATTAATCTACGTGCATCGCAAATATTACGTAAACAAAGCCCTGCGAATCGTGATGCGGGAATCGAACCCACGGCCTCTCGCTTCGTAGCCGGCTACTCACCCACTGTGCCACGGGGCTGTTAACTGTGATGTTTTAAGAGATTAAAGGGTCACGATAGGTGTAGAGGTCTGATGAAGCTACTAACTTCAGTCGAATCAAGTGATGCGCTTGTTGTACGTATCGACAGATACATTGTCTAAATAAACACATAGCGTGCAAAAATGAGTTGAATTATCAATACAGAATACAGAAGTAGCAGATGTTTTTAAAAAGTGGTTGAGCAAAGAGGCTTAGATGTAAGACGCTTCTCTGACGTCATTATGCCGCTTAGATGTTGTTAGAAACACTCACAAAAACGTCTAACGTAAAAAAAACACAGGACCTTCCCAGTCTACATAGGGTCCAAGTCGGTAGGTTCCAAGTCTACAGACAGGTAGACTGGCAGCGAAGATAATGTGTGTGTTATAATTAAAACTCGACCTTATTGTCTTAAGATGTGAGTCTAGTTTCGCCGGACGGTGTGGTGCCGTATGGTATATGGTGTCCAGTGACTGTATGCGTGTACTGTGCAGGAGTTTCCGATGGAGGACGTGCTGAGCGCGTACTACCTGGTGACGGAGTGGCGCCCCGACCTCATCGAGGAGTTGTTGGCGATGCTCACGCCGGACAACGTGCGCGTCGGCATCTTGGCCAAGTCAGTCACTCTCACTCTCATTCTCATTCTCACTCTCACTCTCTCACTCACCACATCTCATACCACCATTTCAACCGAACTCTACTAATAAACGCATATCGTCTAATCCAAAATGGCATACCCTACTACGAATTTTGAGTTTTACTGCACACGAAATGAATAAATACACTGAATAGCCCTAAACCCACACTAAGATGTTATAGCGTATTCAGGCACTACAAAAAACACCCAGAGTCGAAATAAGTATTTGTGGATCAAACAAACATTTGTTGCGGTGCAAGAATCGAATCGACAGACGCCCGTTTCACAATCGGTTACTCGCCCGATACATTACGGGGGTTGCCAATAAAAAAACTATACCACAATATAATTTAAATTGCAGATGTTTTGCTGAGAAGTGCACGCTCACCGAGCCTTGGTACGGCACCAAGTACCTGCAGGAAGACATCGATGACGCCAAGATTAAGGTATGAAGTGGAAGAATTTTGTACTCATGCAGGCAGGACAACTGTATCGCATACAGTTATTTCGTAGACAAATAATGCAGCTAATTCACGAGCTTTAGATGGAGTCTCTTTGAAGCTTGTACAATTCCCATGGCTGTAAAATGATTTCCCCTGGAGCTCGACGTACGACGAATATCAACGAATGTCGTAGTTCGCGCATATATGCTAGTACTCTTGTGCGGTATACACAGGGTAGTGCAATTGAGTACGTACATTAGCAGCGTATTGCGTATGAAAGTGCGTACACATTAGAGTGGTAGAGCCACGCTGTAGACAGTTTTGTCTACAGCATGAATGGACTGGCTCGACCGGGTCGTTACCACTGTCTCACAGAAAACCGATGTAAAGTAGCGGCTTGCTGCTGCGTTTCGTACGGTGAGTGAGATATCCGGTAGCCCAAATCACCTCCCCTTCCCAATCCCTAATTATCCCTTTCCTTTAAGGTCGGCAACGCGCCTATGATTATTCTGGTGGTGGGCGTACTTGCGCGGTGGAGATCACTTACCATCAGGTGACCCACTTGTTCGTTTGCCGGCCCATGCTATAAAAAAAACAACATGCTGCTTGCGTCACTGTCAAGTGTCCCGTATGTTACTGGCAGGAGTGGAAGTCGGTGCAGGCCGACCCTGCGCTGCACATGCCGCCGCCCAACGAGTTCATCCCCACGCGGCTCGAGCTCGAGACCGGCGAGGATGCCACGGCCGACACCATCGCGCCCGCCATCATCAAGGTACCGAGTACATCTTATAAACCACCATGACGCTAGTCGACACAATATGGTAGTTTTCTACGTTCAATATTATGCTTTATTCTATACTAGCTTTTGTTCGCGGCTCCGCCCGCGTTATCTGCTTTTTCCGGGATAAAAAGTAGCATATGTCTTACTCTGATGTATAAGCTATATTATGTGTTCCGTTTGACGTCTGAAGTCCATATTATGAGAGAGAGAGTACATCGCTTCCTTCCGTCGGTTTTCGGCTAGGTGTCGCTACTTTCCGTACGCTTCCGGCCTAAGCGCCCTCTGCTGGCCCTAGCTGTAAACTAATTTACACGAGACAAGCCACAATTTTGTTTCGTCATTGTTGCGTCGTTTTTCAAACAGTCGTGACGGTTAGGTGATCTTAAGTATTAAGAATAATTAAATCTTCGATATTTCGAGAATAAAGTAGAAATTTCGATAAGATTTTTGAATATTTTGGTTTTCCGTACGCATTTATTCCAATATGGATAAAAATAGTGATAAGGGTGATAAAAGTATCGCGCGTTCGGGTTCTTCAAGAAAACGGCCGGCCTCACCACCACCTACGGATTTGGATGGAGCATCCGAGGAGCATAGCGGTTCATCATTGTCAAAGCCCTCCGGCTCGTAAGTATAACAGCGGGAACGTAGCTTGGAAAGGAGGTTTGAAATTCTTTTTCAACAGCTGGTGAGTCATGTAAATAATATTTTGTGTGCGAATTTTTAAAGTCAAATTAATTCAATACGAGGGCTCAGTCATCGGCTTCTAGACATTTTCATTCTAGTACTATGAGTGTGGAGCCATCAGCTTCTTCTCAAATTCAAAATGAGTTTTTACGTCTACCCTCAGATACTAATACGTTTGATTATATTGCTAATTTAGATGTTACTATTAAAGACCCAGCGGTCTCTAAAGCGATTCCTGACCTTATAGCTTAAATTTCTTCCATACAACGATTTGACTCGCCGTAATGGAATGCAGTACGTTACTCAGATACCCAGAAAAAGTACGTGGCATTTCCAACATTTACTGAGTTAAGAGTAAATGAAGAATTGAGACGGTTCGAAGATCCTTTCGCCCCACTGCGTTGGTTTCAAATGTAACTTAGTTTGGCAACGCTTTCAAACGCTTTTTTGGCTCAAAACGAATTGGTTAATATTGCTTTGCAAACTTTTATTAATTGGTCAGCAAAGTCGGATACTGCTATAAACTCATCTGCAATTTCCAATAAACTTAAAGATTTGGTCGGTAATGGCTCAGATTATAAATTTATATCTCAGGACAACGTCTTCGGTCCTTGTTAAAAGCTGTAAAAGATAAGTTTATATAAGAAGACTTGGCTAGAATTCCCCCTTCGGTAGAATATATGTTCAATCCATCGATTTATAAAAAAAGGAGGACGGAGCGCTACTAATATCGACAGTGATGCAGGTTCTTGATGTATGTGTGCGAAAGTTGAGGGATACCAGATAAATGAAAATATTCCCCATTTTTAACCAACTCCTAAAAGGTTTTATATTCGACCCGTGTGTATTGAATAAAGTATGTACATGGTAATTAAGTACTTAGTTCAAATAATTAATTGATTCGTGTAATTGTGGGGTAGGTATATGAAAAGATAAAAATTAAATTAAAATCCTTTAAAATGATTTAATTTTTTATAAACATGCCTTTTACTTTGCACGGACCGTTCAGTAGCTTCTAATTTGGAAATATGGTGATCTCGAATGCTCAAATATATTTCTAAAATACATTTAATTAGATTAATCCTATATTCGGTGCCTGCCAGAGTGTGTTTTAATTCCAAATTGAAAAAAAAAATACTATTCGCTATAAAATGTCGTCACCGTTCCGCATGACGAGAACCTCGTAAAAGCCAAAAAGATAAAACTACCAAATATTTAGATGTGGCACACGAGGTTACCGAGATGTGGGATGTTGACTCAACAATAATTGTACCGATAGTCGTCTCTGGGTTGATACCGAAGAGCCAAGACAAACATCTTCAGAGGCTCTCAATTGGTCTTTGGGTCAAAGTCCAGATACAGAAAGCGGTGTTATTGGACACAGCACACATTGTGAGGAGGTTTCTCTCTCTTAGGTCCTAACCGCCGGTGGCTTGGGTCCTAGGCCTCGCCATTGGAGAGTAATATTTTTATATTTTTAAATGTTTTGTTTTTTGTTTGTAACTAATATTTAAAAATGTAAAACATCCTTTTAAAATAAAGAGTACTGTACAAAACAAAGTTCAAAACGCACTGATAAATAAATAGTATACATTACGTATAAATAATGTTAAATAATTTTATTCTAATATGTGTAATGTAATTATTATGATCCATGTTGGTTGAAATAAATGATATTATTATTATTATTATAAATAAAAAAAGTCGGGGCTTGTGCAGCTGCCGCGCAACACAAATTTTACCGAATCCAAAAATACCTTTAGACATTAATGTTATTATTTACTTCTCACAGAGTTTCTAAAGATAAATTTTATGTTTTGGTAATCTTGATAATATGAAGCCGGTTAAGCTTCAAAAAAGAAGGTTCTCAATTCGGCGAATTTATTTTTTTATTTATTTGTTTGTTCGAGGAGTTTAATATCTTTACTCCATATTCCGTTATCAGATTTTAACAAAATATATATGCAGTACCATAGCTAGGAAGGGAGAGGGGGGCACTCTACCCCGGTTGTCACCGGTTTTGGGAACTCGACCTGATATAACCCGAAATAATATTCAAAAATTGGGATATCCTCTCCTCTATCCTCCTTTTTTGAAATCGGTTAAAATACATTAAATCATTTTAAAGCTTTCATTCTTAGGGTGACAGCCAAATCAAATCCACCCCGGGTGCCACCCGTGCTAGCTACGCCATTGTATATGTACTTAAACTTTATCGAACATCAACATATTTCAACAAAGCGGTCCATATTTGATGGGAAAATATATGTTCGTACATTAAAAATAAAATATACGCTTAATTGACAACCTCCTCCTGGTTTAAAGTCGGTTAGTAATTTTTGAACTAATGTTCTTAATTACAACGGAATACTCACACTTTGGGGAAAATACCTCATTTATTTTCTGGCAACACATGCACGTGAAGTTGACGTTTATATTCCGAATATTACGTAAATAATTTTACCAAAAACGTTATAAAAGTGATTATAAATTTATATGTTACCTGTGCTAAGTAATTCCTTGATATTTCTTTTTCGATGTCGAATTGTTTTTACAATGTTTTATGACACATGTCGGCATTATTATATTTTTTTAAATCCAAGTTGGAGTGGACGTTACACAAGGCGGTCGTGTCGCGTAATGGCGGAAACTGGCACACTATGATGAGAGTGTGTGCGTGAGACCCGTATACGTACAGCATTCTGGCACACTATGGGTCACTTCACTTTCGATGTATGGGACGTGGTGTCCCCCATAGTCTATGGTTCAATCCTGATGGCTAGGCTCATTTATTCAAAAGATTAGTGGGGTCGTTGGAATTGCAAAGCAAACCAATTCTGGACGGCCTAAAGCTAATTCTCCAGAGCCATCTATGTCTAAAAATTTCGAAAATACCATTTCAAAAAGAAAGGGTGGGCGAAAGGAGAAGTCGGGTAGTAGAACTAACCGTAGAGATAAATAGCTCGATATTCCCAAGCTTATTATCATCTGCCCATAAAACCGGAGCACAGGCGCTTTCTCCGATTCAATTACATGGGCCAGCTGCTGCAGATGCCTACCTTTCGGTTTGGCAGCAGCTCCAAAGAGGTTCACAACAGTGACAAACTGGATAGCAGAGGTTTTACGATCCAAGGCTCTACGTGTCGTAGTATACCTCGACGATTTTTTGATTGCTCACCAATCACAGAGCACTCTCGCCACCCAAATAACCTTAGCACCTACTAGAAACTTTGGGTTGGTGCGTCAATCTAGAAAAATCCGTCATCATTATTGGATCGTCTCGCAGCCGCCAGTTGGGTCCTCAAGCATGCGCAACGTCTCTTAGGGTATGTTAACTTTGCGACCTTCATCACCCACCGGGGAAGGTTGCATTGCCGCACGCTGCAGAGACAGCATCACTCCAACAAGGACGGTCGAATTTCTAGGCATTCTAGGGGACACACAAACAAATACAAAGTCCCTGCCGTTAGACAAAGTAAACAACGTTTGCCAGTATTTAGTGGATCGTCTCACAGCCGGCAGTTGGACCCTAAAGCAGGCGCAACGCCTCTTAGAGTATGTCAACTTTCCGACCTTCATCACCCACTGGGGAAGGTTACATTGCCGCACGCTGCAGAGACATAGCATCACTCCAACAAGGACGGTCGAATTTCTAGGCGTTCTAGAGGACACACAAACAAATATAAAGTCCCTGCCGTTAGACAAATTAAATAAGGTCTGCCAGTATTTAGTGGATCGTCTCACAGCCGGCAGTTGGACCCTCAAGCAGGCGCAACACCTCTTAGGGTATGTCAACTCTGCGACCTTCATCACCCACCGGGGAAGGTTGCATTGCCGCACGCTGCAGAGACACAGCAGTCAACTTCGCAAGTTTCCTCGCGCCAGCAAACCATTTTCGATGGAAGTGCGGCGCGAGATACAATGGTGGATAGACAATATCTCCCTGGGAACAGAGATTCACCCAAGTCCAAGACCAACAAACTATTTGATCACGGATGCCTCGGACATACGAATGGGGTGCTGTGCTGAACAACCAGAGAATTCAAGGTACCTGGGGACACCATCAAATAAACTGGCATTGCAACTTAAAGTAGATGTACGCTGTGTGTGCGGCTTTATCAGCCAAAGCCACAGCTCTAAAAGACTCGGAAGTCTTATTACAGAGCGACAACAAGACTGTGGTGGCCTATATAAAGAACCAGGACCAGATCACAAAAAACTATTGGACTTGACCATGAAACTACTGACACTGGTGGACGATCACATCACAACCTACCAGGAGTGTACAATACAGAGGCAGACCACTTGTCGAGAGATCTAAGCAGAATGGTACTTGGTAAGCGAGGCAACCGAAGAAATCTACAAACATTGGGGAACTCCGGTTATAGAACTGTTTGCCTCGCAGAACGCTCAGGTCGTTCCCATTTGTTTCTCGAAACTTGTCAGACTCGAACGCTTGCTTTCACGACGCGTTCAGCAGGGGTTGGCATTACGATCTCGCTTGGATATTATTTAAACACATGGCTGCAATTGCGGCGAACAACTGACTTTATTACATACTAGCTGTCCCGCGCGGCTCCGCCCGCGTGATCTGTATTTTCCGGGATAAAAGTAGCCTAACAGTGGCGCCATCTGTCAGCAATGTGTCACGCACCGACGCCATCTACTTAAAATATTGGTTTGTAGTACATGCTATGTATCAGAGATGGCGCTGTATTTAAAAAATGATTTTCCCTATTTTCCCGCTTTTCTATTGAAATTTTTCCTAGATTTTCGTTGCTATAAACCTCACGGAGCCCGAGACCTTTCCAACGAATGCAAAACCGTGGAAATCGGTTCGTGCGTTCTGGAGTTATATCGTCAGGAAGGAAAACCCGACTTATTTTTATATAATAGATAAAAAGACAATTCAGATCTGGGATCATAGACAGTGGCAATTACTTGTAAACTTAGTACATAATATAGGTAATAGATGGCGTTCGTGTCCTTGATGTATTGTAACTTTTTAATAATCTCATCCACATCAAATGAAACTATAATTGCACAATATGCAACCATAAATAGTTATTTTTTTTACAAGTCCTAAGCTTTTAACACAGTTATGATGCTTTCTGGGACTGAGAGCTTCAGTAAGTACATCAGCCGGCAGGTCATCAGTTTGCAAATACTTTATAATATTTTTTTTTTTTTCTTTAACAGCATCTTTTAAAAAATAATGGAAATCAATATGTTTACTTCTTTTATGTAAAGAACAATTATCTACTAGCTTTTGTGCACTCTGACAATCATTATATAACACTATGGGGTACATGTGATTAGTAATTTCATATTGCAGAGCTTTGAGATTGCTTCTTTGCAAGCATCTGCCATAGACATGTACTCGGCCTCCATGCTTCATGCTGGAGAGAGTACTGTCCTCTGCTTTCTACTCTCCCATGAAATAGCTCCCCCTGACACAGTGCCGGATTTATATTTTTTGAGTTGAGTTTGCCACTTTATTTCCGCCGCCACATGTAAACAGTTTATATATGTGTGTATGTAGGTTTCTAAAATACTTAATAATTTTCCATTTCCTTCCATAATACAAACATTAGGGAAGGCACTAAAGTTAAATAAACGAATGAGTTAGAAAGTTATTTATAAAATTATTAATTATTTAAAGATAATTAGTACTTTTTTACTTAAATCGAGTGAGCGTCCTCTGAAATCTGCCGCCCCTATGAGACTGCCACCCATAGGCCGCGGCCTATACGGCCTATTAACAAATCCAGGACTGCCCTGATATAGTAAAACAGTAACCAGTATAGCCAGATCGAAATATTGACCCTGTCTATTGGCTAAAGAGGCTTTTAAACTTGACTCGAGACATCAGGGACTCTGTATTGAATTTGTTTCTTACAACCAAAGCACCTTGCAAACCTGCCTCACCCACTATAATTGGTGACTGGGTGCAACGACTTCTGTCGGAAGCAGGAATAGAAGCCTCACCGGGCAGCTTTCGAGCAGCTGTATCTTCTTTGAATTGGATTAAAAACTATCCTATCAATGAAATATTTGCTAAATCGAATTGGATGCACGAACGTTCAACGTTCCGAAAATATTACCAAAGGCATATACTTGATTCTAATATTCCAAATAATTCGGAGAAATCGCTATCTCAATATGTTTCTGTACCTTGATTCTTAGTTAAAGTTTAAGTATATTGTTTTGCTGATTAACAAAACTATTTTTTGTCAAATGCAGTACATTTATCTAATGCACATCAAAGTAAATTATTGGTAATTCCATAATAGCTTCATTTAAATTTACACTACAGTAGATCACATTATTGCGTCTTTACATACAAGCCACCAGGAGATAACAAACAGATCTCTCATAATATGGACTTCAGACGTCAAACGGAACACATAATATAAAAATTTTACCTTCCAATAAAATTTGTATTATGTTTCCTAAGACGTCTGAAGTCCAAGTGATGTCTTCCTGGTGAATATTACATCCATCAATGCATTATGAGCCCAACAATGACGAAACAAAATTGTGGCTTGTCTCGTGTAAATTAGTTTACAGCTAGGGCCAGCAGAGGGCGCTTAGGCCGGAAGCGTACGGAAAGTAGCGACACCTAGCCGAAAACCGACGGAAGGAAGCGATGTACTCTCTCTCTCATAATATGGACTTCAGACGTCTTAGGAAACATAATACAAATTTTATTGGAAGGTAAAATTTTTATATTATTGTAAAATTTCATTAAAATTACGTAGTAATTAGTAGTTTTTACGTGAAAGAGTAACAAACATACATCCATCCATCCATACTTACAAACTTTCGCGTTTATAATATTAGTAGGAATTATTGTAAAATTTCATTAAAATCCATTCAGTAGTTTTTACGTGAAAGAGTAACAAATATACATCCATCCATCCATACTTACAAACTTTCGCGTTTATAATATTAGTAGGAATTATTGTAAAATTTCATTAAAATCCATTCAGTAGTTTTTACGTGAAAGAGTAACAAATATACATCCATCCATCCATACTTACAAACTTTCGCGTTTATAATATTAGCAGGATGCAACAGAAAACTATACAACATAGAAACCCTTGCTATACTCCCTCAATAAAATAAACCTGCAATTATGAAATGAGTATTCGTGTGAGCAAAGGTGGACGCGTAGTAGAGACATACCACTATCTTGCTCGCACCCGTGCATCTTAATGGCCAATTTATACGATGACGTCAAGGCTTGCGTCGTCTGTCTTTTAACAAGTACCCGACCCATCAAATTTAAATGGGTTGTGACTTATTTATTTTTAGACGAAATTCTAAAGTTTTGAAGTAACGTAACTTATTAATTTAAATAATTAAAAATTCAAGTCATCCTCCCTATTCTATTATACATAAAACAATTGATTATAGTCACTCTTATCTAGTCGGCCATGGGATCACAGCCAGCTTTTGGGTACAGAATTCTAAAAAACGATAATAAACGCGAAAAATACGGCCAGTTATACATTGACGCGCAATCGCGATTGACATTTTTACGTATTTGGTTCATTTTAGGATACGCCGCTAATGAGGTTGTGGTACAAGAGGGACAATGAGTTCCACCTCCCGAAAGCTGTAATGACATTCGACCTTGTCAGGTGAGGATATCAGTACATAAACAATCTATACATCAATAATTAGTAACCATTTCTTAATTATAAGAACATGAATGTAAGATATTGTAGATGTTTTTATAGCGTAAGGTTAGCATAATAGGCGAGTAATTTTTTTTGATTTCAAGATTGCCTGTTATTTGTCAAAATACCAGAATTAATCATGGATACTTAGCAGTTTTTTAATGAGTAGAACTGGAAAGACGAGGAGAGGTCTGGGCTGTGTTTTTGAACATTTTTTTTTATTTTTTTATTGGATTGAACGATGAGACGAGGCGCTCGCCTGATGGTAAGCGTCACGCCTGCCTATAAACAAAAGCAACACCACACATAACTTTTAATTACAAAGCACTGCTGTTACAGCAGTTGCTTGGCAGCTGAATTAGACAAAGTGGAGGATTGATACAATACAAAACTCTTTATTGTATAACCAATAATCACTTAAAATAATTAACATAGGATTACTTAATGATATTACAATGGGCGGTCTTATCATTACGGGCGTTCTCTGCCAGACAATCTTTGGATGGACAGAAATTCAAGTAAAAGAAGACATGGTGGTGTACAATAAAGAAAGAGAGAGAAAGTGAGAGACAAGGACATCGTAAATGTAATAAATTAAATTGAATAAATGTATAGTAAACTAAAATACTAATACATATATAAAATTGATCTGTAGTACAATATGTAAATGTAATTATCCCTTCCCTTTAAGGTCGGCAACGCGCCTATGATTCTTCTGGTTGTGGGCGTACATGGGCGGTGGAGATTACTTACCATCAGGTGACCCACTTGCTCGTTTGCCGGCATATGCTATAAAAAAAATAAAAAAAAAATGTTGTCCCCAGTCCGCTCGCGTACTCGGACCCGCTGAGCTGCAACCTGACGACGGTGTGGGTGCTGGTGCTGCGCGACGCGCTGCAGCAGCGCGCCTACGCGGCCGAGCTCGCCGGCCTGCGCTGGAACATCGGCAACGCCAAGCACGGGCTCAGCGTGAGGACACCACCACCACCACCACCACTACCACCACCACCACTACCACACTAACACTACATAATCCTACTGTTATACTATTTATTTATTTACACTTTATATACACTGTATAAAGGCGGACTTAATGCCAAAGGCATTCTCTCCCAGTCAACCTTTGGGTAATGCAGAGATGAACAAAGTAGGTGCAAAAAAGATAAAGAAGAAGATACATAATTTAAAAATATTACATGTACTATACTATGCTACTTATATACTTATAGCTGGCGGTAGGATATTCATATCCTCCCGAATATAGACCACCGTACACATGGTGTTAAAACCTACCATAGTGATCCACACGCCTTGTGTGCAAGGCAGATGCTATCGATTACAACTCTTGTTCTTCCACCTGCCCTTGTCCCACTCACAGTGGGGTCGGCGACACATGTTTTTTTTTACATTTTAGAGAATGCTTTGGTGACGGCAACCCCTCTGGTCTATCGACTACAACACATAACTAGTATAAAAGCTGATACAATTTTTCACTTGCGACGATTAAAGAGTTATTTTTTTTTGTACCAGTGAGCTATAAATCGTCCGCCATTTTGAAAAACCTATTGTATGCTACCGAGTGTACTGACAGTCATCGGTGTACTTAAAATTCCGTTCTTAGGTGTCGATCGAAGGCTACGACGACAAACAGCACGTGCTGCTGGAGAAGATCTTCGACGAGATGTTGGACTTCAAAGCGGACACGCAGCGGTTCGAAATCATGAAAGAGAACCACATCAGAGCGATCAAGAACTTCGAGGCGGAACAACCTTATCAGGTACATATCATTTTCACTACGCGAGCAAATGCGGTATGTGGCATAACATGACATGTGTTTTATTGTGATTGCATCGCACACATCTGTTTGTTTGTAGCATCGTCGCGTCTAAACAAATGGAACAATTTAAATGCGATTTTTAATTGAAAACTATTTTAATCGACATTGTTCTTAGCTATGTTTATACAGAATCTGCTCAGCCAGCTCAGCCAAAGTTACAAATGTTTTTCTAATTAACGTGTGTAGTTTTTAACGTTTATCGTATATCGTCGATGAAGTACCAATACCTCCTAAGTGTTTTGAATCTAATTTTACACCAGGCTGTTTAAAATAATGTTTTATTTGTTTTGATCAACTATTGATAGTATATAGTTTTCAATACATTACCTTTTTATTAGTTACTAAGGGATGTGGTTTATGTTTAAGCCTATTGTAATAAAAAAGTAATTTTGGACTAAATTGTCAGTTAGGAGGTATTGGTACTTCATCGACGATATGTCAATCACATTATATTGCACGACTATGTTAGCTTAAATTCCTATTTCCGCCTCTTATCAATTTATTTCAAAAATCTTTATTTTATAGGTACATAGTGAATATAGTTGTCATTTTTTTCATAGCACGCTGTGTTCCAACAAGCTCTCTGTCTGTCCGACGTCGTGTGGACGCGAAGCCAACTCCTAGACGCTGCTAAAGGTATCATCACTATCTCAACTTACTTTAATCTTGCAATATCTTAGTTTTGTATTAAATAATACGCAAGTATTATATCTTTTAATTATAAAAAAATGTATTCCGCTTTACCACAAAACATAAAATATTACATAAAGTCCTAATCCCAGACTAAAATAACCTGTATCGTGTATATCTGGAACTACGAGGGACTTACGGTTCGACAACACTCAGGCCCGAAACAAATACTTGTGGATCACACAAATATTTGTCTCTATGCAGTGATTGAACATGTAGCCTCTTTAGCTTCACAGCCGACTACGCGCCTTCTCGCCCGCAGCTGCAGTATGGAAGGTGTTCTTATATATATATATATATATATATATATATATATATATATATTTCTATCTTATTTAATACGTTTGTTTGATAGATATGACTGTGGATCAGTTGAATGACTTCGCTCAGCGGTTTATGAAGAAAGTCCACGTGGAGAGTCTGATGCTCGGCAACCTCACCCGGGAAAGAGCTATGCACATCGCAGACAAGTTTGAGAACAAGTGTGTTATCAATTAGTAAAAATTATAGCTATTGTATAGGACTCAATCTTTAAGAATAATTTGTCTTTCGATATGCATCAATCTGCGAGACGATATATAAGTCAACTAGCAGACCCGGCCACGCGTTGCTGTGGCTAGGGTATATGTTAAATTATATTGTAGTAAAATATTCAATACAGTATGCGCCATCTATTGGATAGTTACTCAAACCAGCCGATAAATTGCCTTACACCGCCATCTGTTAGAATCTTGTGGAACTCACAGATAATTATAACTCTTTGTCATATAATAAACAAATAATTTGATAAAGAAAAATATTGCTACTATAAATTGAGATATATACTATCTTTTATCTTTTAAGTTGGATCAAACTGTTCAGTAGTTTAGGAGTTCATCGCGAACAAACAACGTGGCACGATTTTTTTATATATAAAGATGAATTTTATTACACCACTGAAACTTTTCAACGAGATTCCAAATGTCTACAACATATTAAAGTAATTGCGTTTATTTTTTTTCTCAATATCTAATAATAGCATCTGAAAAACGACTATGAAGTTCTACAATATAAATATTAAAGCGCTTCGTTTACGTTTTTTTAGATTACCAAAAGATGGTACACCGCTACTTGCTCAACAACTATTGCTGCATCGTGAAGTCGAGATGGAAAAAGGTATATTTTTTGTATTGAATTGTTATTACTCAACTAATGTATGTTTTAAAGCCAAAAAGTGGCAGTGGTAAAATAGGCTCGCCGCCAATCACATCGTAAAATAGAAATAAGATCGGTGTATCGTGCGCTAGTTGCGTGTCTACTGTCTACCCGTTTGAGATAGAATGTTAAATATCACATTCTAACGTAACAATTGAATACCACCACTTCCTATCTATCCGGCGTGGTAGAACGCAGGATTTACCCCTTTCATAAGCTAGGGTCCGTGCTCAATACGGCGGTGGTACAAATCGATACAGGGTTGGCACATACCATAGGTAACACATAAATTTCAAATGTTTTAGTAACATTTAGAGTGTCGGCCCAATACGCGTTATAAAATATATGCCCACCACGATAGCAATGTTAATATGTGTAGTAAAAATTGTCGTAGTTGGGGGCTTAACATTATATAAAACGAGATAATGTTGTCGATAAAAACCAATTTTATCTGGTTATCTCTATCAAAGTTAACATGGTTGCATAGAAGACAACTCGTTAATTCAAAAGTAGAGATAAAGTAGAATAAAAAAGTAATTTCAACCCTTTTGTGATAATTTTCCTACGAACCCTAAAATGATGACGTAGACGAGATGTTTATTATCGATAGTTTTTCTCTGACGCGCGTGAGATAAATTGTGGGCATTTGTTAAGACTGTTCTTTCCTATACGAATCGACATATATTGTCATATTCTCTCTCTATTAGATAATACGAATAATAGAGTAGATATTCTATTATTCGTGACCTGTGAGGTTCTTAGTATTATATTGTATCTTTACATAGTATAAAATGAAGTCGCTTCCGCTGTCTGTTCCCTTAGATCTTTAAATTATTCAATGGATTTTAATGCAGTTTTCAGCAATAGATAGAGTGTTTAACGAGGAAGGTTTAATTGTTATATCACGCTATGAGCCATGGGAGTAGGGCGTAACATGGTGAAACCGCGAGACACAGCTAGTATAAATATGAGTATGTGAGCGTATGTACCACATGTGTATGTGTGTGTGTTTGTCAGGCGCGTGGTACTTGCGCGCGACCCCGAACACGGTGCACAAGTCGTCGTGCGCGTGCGTGTACATGTCGTGCGGCGCGCGCTCGTCCCGCAGTAACGCGGCGCTGGACCTGCTCGCGCAGACGCTCGCAGAGCCCTGCTTCAGCGTGCTGCGGACCAAGGTATACTCATTACATGTTTTTTTATTCGAACACGGCAAAGTGACTGCACTACACCTGATGGTAAGCGTAGTGCAGTCCAAAAAACCAGCGACCACCGACAAACAATGAGTTTATCGGTGGTCACCAGTGTCATGCCGACCTGTATAAATGCTTCTTCCCTCTTGAAGAAGAAAAAGAAGCAAATCGAAGGGCCTGCGATGGGACAGGCGGTTGACCGATGCAGATACAGTGAATCCCGCCCGAATCAACCATCAAGTCATGTTGCAAGCCTCTTGGGAGAACCGGATATACTCTGGCTGATCCTGGAACACGATCCACACAATGGCACTATGGCAGTTTTTAACACCATGTGTACGGTGGTCGCTATCCGGGCGAATATGTATCCTACCACCAGCAGCATGTTTTATAACCTAAGCCAACGCACGAACAAGTGGCTCATCTAAGTGATATCCACCGTTCATAAACACCCAAAATGCCAGAAGAATATGAGACGCGTTGCTTTACTTTAAAGTCATATCTCGGCGTCACCCTAAGGTTGACTGGGAGAGAATGCTTATAGCATTAAGTCCGCCTTTATACTCCATGGGCTTTACTAATAAATGTTGTATACGAGTGTCATACTTATACAGTGTTTTGTCTCGCTTCTTCTTATAATAAATGTCACTCAACATAGCAAGACAAAGTATTGTATAACTATTACCAACATATACAATGTTTATTAGTAAGGGCTCATGTATATAAAGTGTAAATAAATAAAACAATTTAGATTGGGAATTGTCAACGCAAAACAATCACAACGCGATAGACTTATGTTACGAGTATGTACTATACATACACATCTATGTACTTCTCGACTTCTGTTTTAATATTGATAACTTTTTCTACCACATTTTAGGAGCAATTAGGATATATAGTATTCAGCGGAGTTCGAAGGTCGAACGGTGACCAAGGCCTGAGGATCATAGTGCAAAGTGACCGGCATCCAGAGTATCTCGAACAGAGGATAGAAGCATTCATCGAAAATTATCTGGTAATTTTTATTTTAAAGTCGATATTGAACTGTCATACTTTATACTGTCTTTGCTGGTGGGAGGATACTAGGATAGCGACCACCGTACACTGGTGCTAAAACCTGCCATAGTGGCCCACCTCGTGTGGGTCGCGTTCCAGGGTCAGCCAGTCTATATCCGGTTCTCCCAAGGGGGCTTGCCTCCTGATCCTAAACCTTTTTCCTTCCCCTCCCCCTTGGCCCTTTGGCAGGCCGGCATGATCTTGCCGACCGACAATGGAAACATTGTTTATCGTTGGTGGACACTATTCTTGGATTGCGCTACACTTACCATCAGGTTTAGCGTAGTCACTTTGCCGAGCCAGGATAAAAAAAATAAAAATAAAAATACATTATAAAATTTGAGGCTTCTCCTTAACATTTATATTATTTCCACAGGATGTAGCGGAAAGTTGAAATCAACTAAATATAGTTACGTATACGATTCGGAATTCACCCGTATAGGAAAAAACCGCAAATCATCCTGTATGTAGTTTAAATATACCAAGTTTATGTTGCATGTTTAAATATTCCAGGAATACTTGGAGAACATGAGCGAGGAAGAATTTTTGAAGCACCGAGCAGCCCTCGCCGCGCAGAAACTGGAGAAACCCAAACGGATGAGCAGCAAGGCGTCGCAACTGTGGGCTGAGATCACCGTGCAGGTCGGTATACTTGGAACAATAATAAATAAATAAATAAATACATCCAACAGTGACACACACATAGTCCTGACCCCACAGTAAGATACGAGTCTTGTGTTGTGGGTATCAGGAACTACGAGAGACTTTCGGTCTCACAACACCCAGACCCCGAAACAAATATTTGTGGATCACACAAACATTTGTCTCGGTGCGGGAATCGAACCCGCGGCCTCTCGTTTCACAGCCCGCTACTCGCCCGCTGCGCCACGGAGGCTGTCAAATATATTCCAGCTAATATAAAATCAAAATCGTTATTCATCATGTAGGCTAAGAAAGCGCTTATGACTGGTCAAGTACAGAACATTGGTCTTTAATAAGATTAAGTTAAAATTAAGGGAACTTTGGAATAACCGCCGCGCTATAGGCTGGCAGGAAAAGACACACCAACAAACAGGGGAAGAGGGAGGGGATCCTTAAATGTAGGGATTCAATATATTTTTTTTTTTTTTTTTTTTTTTTATTATTAAATACTTCCAACAGTCTCACACATAGTCCTGACCCCACACTAGGTTAACTTGTATTGTTAGTATGAAGAACTGCGAAGGAGGATAGTGTGTAAGCACTGTTGTGTTTCAGTTTGAAGGACATTGAAGCCAGTGAAATTACTAGGCATTATGAGAAGAATACTATTGTAGAATACGATGCTTTAGATGTGTTCATTTTGTTAAATTTCCACAGGTGTACAACTTCGACAGACCTCGCGTGGAAGTTGAACAGCTGAACACAATCGATAAAAATGAAATCATCGAATTTTATAAGGTTGGTGACGTTAAAAATAAGTCTGTTTTTTTTTTATTGGACCACATTATGATTGCATTAGTAAAATTCCAACTCTATTTAAAATATGAACTGTTGTCTTATTTTTTATTTCCCTATGCGATAATCCGTCTTCGTATGTACCACCGCTTTATCTGTTTCTGTAGGATATAATTCGAAGTTCTGTGTAGTGTTTTTTTTTTGTTTATGGACATGCGTTACGGTTACGTCATTAAGGCTAATAAAAAACATGTGAGTCTCGGGACGCTCGACAGAAGTGATAACTTAAACTAATGTGGCTTAAAGTGAGAGAGGAAGAGCCTGCCTACTGCTGCCGTATGCGTGAGAGAAAGGGAAGCCAGACAGAGTGGCGCCGTAACGCGTTACGTTACGAAGTGGTTTACCCTCCCATAAGAAGTTATCACTTTAAAAAACTCAACCAGAGAAAGAGGTGTCAGAATCATATAGCTTGTGACACTCAGTAGTGTATATGTCGGAGCATAAAGAGTACAGACACTGAATTGAACTATTTAAATGACGTTATTCTACGTCAATTGTCGGTACCGCCACTCATATTGATAATTTGAGGGTGGTTTGCGTTGTTTACCCAGTAATTCTACTTTCGAAGTAGGGATAATGAAAATCCCTCTATATAAAGTGGCGTCTTGTCATTTCAAGATCAGTTGAGTTCCGTCCGCGATTCGTAACAGTCGGGAACTGCTAAAATTATGGCAGACTAGAGTCATTTGAGTACAGTGTCGATCTTAATAACTAGTTGACCGCAAATAACGTGATTTATAACCGCGAAGTGTTTCGGTTCAAAGTGTTAAAGTATCCTCAGCACTGTAACGGGTGGTTTTTCTGTTGCCGGCTCTTTTTCCCACCTAAGATTGTACCTCCGAGCCGGTAGTAACTTAAAAGAGTGAATAAACGATAAAGTGATAACCCTGTGTCGTTATTATTGAGAGTTTTCATTCGCCGAACATCTTGACCACATCAAGTAAAGACTAAGGGTTGTAAAACCCTCCTCTCTGACTCATCTACATGGAGCTCGCCGCGTCATCAGAAGTGGGATAAGTCCACAGCCTATCCATTGAACACGCCCGAGGAATTGCAACTGTCTACGAGTAATTTGGTGAGTCTATTCCAATTTACAATGTGATGAGTTGGATCATCACGGTGAACCATAGTCCGGCAGTCCAGTGCCATACAAGAAAGTGATATTACAATGTAATGAGTTGGATTATCACGTTGATCCATGGTCCGGCAGTCCGGTGCCATACAAAAATTGATTCAGTGTAAAATCATTGCATTCCTGGATTTGATGGTGTTCAGAAATGTAAATGAATAATTATCTACCCCATATTTATTCATAATTCCAATATCTTGAAAGTTACAGATGTTAAGTTTACTGCCCATGGATACGAAAAGTCTTACATATGGTGGGGATGATTGTGTCCACACCTACAAAGTTATTAATCGTGTACCAATTGTTGTGAGAGTTTATCTAGGACTATAATGGACGAGTTCTACTGATGTACCACCGGCGCTGTAGTTCCCGATCATTGAACCGTAACGCGGTACTCACGGTGTGGCGGTACCACTTACAAAGCAGCTTTACGGGACGACGGTGATCGAACGGATTTACGAGTATTGAAACTAACAAGGATTTGGTGAGATCGTTCCATTTTTATGTAGATCTTCGCTACAGTTCCTTTAGTTCGTCGAGAGTAGGAACGCGTTCCCACCGCCGTCGACCCGGATGTCGATGAGCCATTAAACCCACTCTCATCGGTGACATACAAAGAAGTAAGCCAACTGGTCAGGTTACCCAAAAGACGTAAAGCCCCCGGCGGCGACTGTATTCCTACCCGCGTCCTTAAGATACTCCCCAGCCATCTGCTGGAAATCCTAACTGTGACTTTTGGTACAGTCTTCCGCAACTGCCTCTTTCCACAAAAGTGAAAGGAGACAATTATCATAGGAATCCCCAAACCGGGTAAACCCGCTGCCGAACCGACATCTTACCCAAAGAGCTAAGGAGGCTAATGGGATGGTACAAGCAGTTGTTAGGAATCTCAACCTGCTCCCCGAGGAACAGTTTGGATTCAGAGCCCGCCATAGTAGCGTACATCAGGTGCTCCGCATCACGGAGCACATCCACGCCAGGTGCTCCGCATCACGGAGCACATCCACGCAAAGTTCTTTACTAAGACCCCCACCGGAGCCATATTTTTCGACGTTGAAAAAGCGTTTGACAAGGTGTGTCACAATGGCTTGCTTCACAAGCTATACACTATAAACGTGCCCAGTCATCTCGTGAAAGAAAGAAAGAAAGAAAGCTTCGCGGCTTCAGATATCGCGTGGAGGGAAGCCTCTCTTCCCGACACACTATTACGGCCGGAGTACCGCAAGGCTCCGTCCTATCTCCCCTTCTTTTCACGCTATATACTAGCGACATTCCCAAACCAAGGGACACCCATCTGGCGCTCTTTGCCGACGATACCGCGATCTATGCATCGCGCAAACAACCGGTTTATGTGGTTCGCGTTTTGCAAGCCGCTACCGACAATCTCAGCAAGTGGTGCCACAAATAGCGAATCACCATCAACCCAACTAAAAGCGCCGCGACCCACTTTGACCGATGTCCAGTTCGTCTTGCAGATTCAGTACATGTTTAACATGGGCATTCCCTGGACCAAAACGGCTAAATATCTAGGAGTGAACCTCGACCGGAGGCTTGCCTTCGCTCCACATATAAATGCAGTACGTGCGCGAACTACACTCGCGTGCAGCTAGCTTTACTGGCTGCTTAATAATAAAAACGAACTCTTGATCCGCAACAAGATTAGGACATACACCACGTGCATTAGGCCGATCATAACGTACGCGTCGCCCGCGTCCGCTCATGTCCCCGAAGTCCGATATAGACGATTGCAAACCCTGTAAAATCGTTTTCCGCGTTACATTTCTGGGGTCCCGTGGTTTGTGAGAAATCACAATCTCCAAGTGGACACACATCCGGCAGTTCATGATAATGAACAGCAAGCCCTATTTCGATCGCACCACTCTAGCCATCCAAAGGAGGGAGGAATTCAGACAACAACAATACTCTACAAGACCGACATATCGTCCTAGCCGCCGAGGACCGCACCGCGTTCCCCGTAACTCCGACCCTAGTACCGGCCCGCGAGCCGATGATGATGACAAGTATAATCCTCCAAACCAATAATCGCAGATGCCTCTGCCCACAGCGTGGTCACTTAAAATTAAGGGTTGAGAGCGCTTAAAGCGCTCACCTGAAAGTCCGGTGAAGCTGTATATAGCCGACTAGCGTCAGGCTTACAGCAAGCGTCCAAACAAAACTTTTGTCGAAAGGATAAAAATATTAAGAAGTTCAGACACACACGAACCTGTCTTCCTTACCAACAGACCAATAGACAAATAGGGTAACCAGCCCCAAACTCACGATCTTCCTCTCCAACAAACCAATAGTCAGGAACGAGCCGAGCAATCGTGCAAGTCGACGTTGAAATAATCGGATCAGCTTTTTCCTACTTATTACTGTGCCGGATCACTAGAAATTCTGATGAGTTTACCATGTAATAACTGAACAATATGTTGAAATCATTTATGGTGACAGGCCAAAATGTTATTTGATTTCAGAACTCCGAGAAATCTACGAGAACCTCCGAGAACCTAAAATGTTATTTGTTTTCAGAACCTCCGAGAACCTTTTAGATATCTACGAGAAATCTACGAGAAATCTACGAGAAATCTACGAGAAATCTACGAGAAATCTACGAGAAATCTACGAGAAATCCACGAGAAATCTACGAGAACCTCCGAATACCTGATATCCTTAACAACAATAACCCTATAAAAATAAGCAACATAGGTTGCTTACTACCATATACCAGATACCTACTTAAAAGGAGTGATTTCTCTTCTTTCAGGTCAACGAGAATCGACGAGATCCAACGAAAAACTACGAGAATCCACGACAGTCTACGCGAATCTATAACAATCTACGAGAAGCAATGAGGCAAGCGTAGAGCACGCGCTGCCCTACAGCATGGCCGTATCGGAGCATGAGGAGTCAACGGGAATCGACGAGATCCAACGAAAAACTACGAGAATCCACGACAGTCCACGCGAATTTATAAACCTACGAGAAGCAATGATGCAGGCGCAGAGCACGCGCTGCCCTACAGAATGGCCGTATCAGAGCATGAAGAGTCAATGAGAATCGACGAGATCCAACGAAAAGCTACGAGAATCCACAACAGTCTACACGAATCTATAACACTCTACGAGAAGCAATGAGGCAGGCGCAGAGCACGCGCTGCCCTGCAGAATGGCCGTGTCGTGGCATGAAGAAGATGAGGCAGGCGCAGAGCACGCGCCGCCCTGCAGAATGGCCGTGTCGGAGCATAAAGAGTACAGACACTGAATTGAACTATTTAAATGACGTTATTCTACGTCAATTGTCGGTACCGCCACTCATATTGATAATTTGAGGGTGGTTTGCGTTGTTTACCCAGTAATTCTACTTTCGAAGTAGGGATAATGAAAATCCCTCTATATAAAGTGGCGTCTTGTCATTTCAAGATCAGTTGAGTTCCGTCCGCGATTCGTAACAGTCGGGAACTGCTAAAATTATGGCAGACTAGAGTCATTTGAGTACAGTGTCGATCTTAATAACTAGTTGACCGCAAATAACGTGATTTATAACCGCGAAGTGTTTCGGTTCAAAGTGTTAAAGTATCCTCAGCACTGTAACGGGTGGTTTTTCTGTTGCCGGCTCTTTTTCCCACCTAAGATTGTACCTCCGAGCCGGTAGTAACTTAAAAGAGTGAATAAACGATAAAGTGATAACCCTGTGTCGTTATTATTGAGAGTTTTCATTCGCCGAACATCTTGACCACATCAAGTAAAGACTAAGGGTTGTAAAACCCTCCTCTCTGACTCATCTACATGGAGCTCGCCGCGTCATATACTATACTGGTGTCTAAAATATATTTGTTACGTTGGATTTATCAAAAATCGACGTGGTTGTTGTTACTAACATAACCTTTAAGTAAAAAACTGATACTAACTTACTAACATGATATAGATGTAAATTAGGTTAATTTAATTTTTTTTAAAATACTAACCTGCTACTAATATAGCCTTTAAGTAAAAATTGTTACTAACATACTAACATCACTATGGACTATCTGGTCTGAAATAAAATTAATATTATTATTATTATTGTGCAGAAACACATAAGCCCGAGGTCTCTGGAGAGACGGAAGCTGTCGGTGCATGTGATCTCTATGGCGGAGGGCGGCGCCGGCAGGGAACAGGAACACGAGCCAGAGACTGACGACGACACTGACGGCAAACAAAAAGAGGTTCGTATCAAATGTAATGCTCAGTCGTGAATAAGGAATATGGTTGGCGCTCACTTGGGGAGGCTTACGTTCAGCAGTGGACGGCAATAAGCTGAAATGATGATGATGATGATGAATAAGGAATTGGATGATCAGTCAATCAGCCGGTTCAACCAATGTCTCGTAGAAAATTGATGTGTAATGGCTGCTTTGCTATTGCGTTTTGAACGGTCAGGTATATTCCGGTGATCCAAAAAATCATCACAACCCCTCTCCCCTCTTCCCGATACCCATCGACGACGGACTCGCGATGCTTCTGGCATTGGAGGCGATTACTACTTTTATGTTGGTTTAACCAATTGACACATTTATTGGTTTTATACCATGGGTGTAGTGGATACTATATACGGTGCGTATGGTACGAAAAAATGATCATGTGTATACTCTTTTCATTCTGCCTGGCGTTATCCCGGCTTAGTGCCATGGCCTTCCTGCATAGACACTTCCACTTCGCCCAATCTTGAGCATCACCCATACTGAGACTATTGGCTCTTGTGTCTTCCGCCAATACGTCAAGCCCACTAAATATTATAGAGTCATTATGACAAACAATTATAAAATGCGCAATTAATGAGCAAGCGCCTTATCCGAATCATGTACTGTTATCGTGAGAATAAATTGATAATACTAATGTTTATTTCAGCCCATAAAGATCACAGATCTGGTGGAGTTCAAGGCCAGAAGACGTCTGTGTCCTCAAGCGCCGCCATTCACAAACATCCCGCGGAAGGGAGCTCACTGCAAGTTGTGATTACTTGATCAGCACTGGTCGACTCGGTCTATCAACACTAACTGTTAATGTACCAGTGGCGAAGGGAAGAGTAAAGTGGACGCTAGTTCCTCTTTACCTAGTAAAATTACATATTATATTTATCTATTTATATTCGCCACTGCAGTGCATTTTATTGCGCATTGATACGACTAGGGTATGCTCGATTTGAACAAAATAAAAAAATACATAAAATGGAACCTGGAACAAGTAATTATGCTGACGATAATGTAAATTCAACACGGATCACACTGTTGTCCGTATTGAATCATATTTATATTCATATTCATTGTGGGTATACGAGTAACGCGCGAGCGAGTGATAATGACAATGAAGCTTAAGAGATGGCGCCACTAAAAAAGTACATCGCGATATGGTTTGCATGACATCTAAAAGCTATAGGCTCGTGCCTCATTGTATAGTCAATTCCAATCCCGGGCAGTGTAGTCACTGCTTGACTTATACACATTTTTGCACAATCCCACCACTTTATTGTGTGAGGGATTTAAGTACTTCAAAAGTGATTCTTTTTCAATCGCAGATGTCTCTGCCCTCCCCCAGTAACTGCCCTGAGTCGAAGTACGTACACCAAAGGGAGTGCCCTCAGCGAGGTCACTTATCTGTAAGGGTTGAGATCGCCTAAAGCGTTCGCCTGAAAGTCCGGTGAAGCTGTAGAAAGCCTAGTCTCGTCAGACTGACAGCATAACGCCAAGCAGCAAAAACAAAAAAAAAATTTTTTTACTAATGGAACTCAACTCCCAGCCAATGATGGTTAATTAATACCGATTTTAGTAGGTATTAGATTAACATTACCTATACTTTTACTTATATGTGAATGGCACTAATATCATCATAATCTGGCTCGAATCACCGTGTATCCACTGAGAAATATTATGTGACCGATTTCTTATCAAATATATTCGTTTCACTTCTACTGCCAGCGACAACCGGTAAATCAAACGCATTCTGACGACCTCACGGCGTACGGTTTGTGCAAATCCGATGTTGTTTTGTTGGCATTACCTAGCTGAGCTAGCTAATAGGAGTAATTTTACCCAAATTGTTGGAAGAATAGTTCAAATACAGTAAAATTGATAAATGATGGGTGGTCACGGGGTGGATCGAGGTATAATAGGTTGTCCAAAAAAAGTTGTTGTTACAATGCCTACCTTCAGTTTACAATTATTGCTAAAAATTTAGTATAGCAACATCAAAATACACTCCGAAATTACGCTTTTCATTTAAAATCTAGTTTTCGATTATATCAAAAGTAACTACACGATAGTAACTACTGATGATTTTTAGTAACGAATACCTACGGGTAGACATTTTCGCGATACTTCGCGATCTACAAAAAAGTTATTCGAGCGTGACAATACAATATTTACAAAATATGGTTGTATATGTGTAAACTGCTATCCGTGTATCCTAGTCTTGTATCCCCCTCACTGTATGATCCTTGCTTTTAGGTTACTTCATTTGGTGTGTAAAATATTCTTTATATTCTATATACCTATCTAACTCGAACGAAAGCATTCGAATTGAATCGAGCGTAATGTGACCGTGGTAAAAAGAATCGTATATTAACTACTATATCGTCGGTTCAAAGGTAAAACTCATTTAGTGTCATAATTGACTAATGGAGATAATTAAGATGTTGCGTTTTTTTATTCTGAAGAATTAATAGAATGATAACAGGTACTGAAACTTTCTGTGAACATGTGAAAGTATGTATACACTATGCACCTGGTGATTTTTTCTTATCGTAGATTTTCTCGATATAGAAGCAAAAGTAGCAAAACTCATTTTAGGTCAAAATGTCGCTTAGTGAGTTTTACCTTTGAACCGACAATATATCAATAGTTTTTCTATCGCGAAATGCTCAGTATCAACCCAGAGTCTGGAATTGTGCTGGGTATGGCGATTGGCTCGCCCTATCGCATCATGGGACGGAAATACGCTCGGTGAAATATGGGTTTACTGGGCTTACCCCTTCGGGAATTAAACGCGTGAGTGCCTATTATATATTAATAGTGCGAGCATACTTTGATCGTGTCTCTGCAGATTTATGTTGGAGGTCCACTCGTCTGTGTTTTTGATCCAACATTACAGGCAGCTGGCGATGCTCCTTATTTCATTCGTCATCTGCTACGTATGGTATTTTTGTTGATAAATAATAAATAATATGAATATGTATATACGGACGGGCTTGTAGTCAGTGGCACGCTGGCCGTGCGACCACTGCGGGCGATTATTGTAATCTGAGAAGCGACCAATTTGTTGGCCGATACTTGGAATTACTCCATACTGTTGGATGGGATGTTAAGTGTCGGTACTATTGTCGAATAGCAATAGACCACTAACGGACACTAGTCGTAATATATTAATTGACCACAATTGTGGACAATTAATATTTCTAACTCCTCCCTAACCTTCTATCTGATTAATTTTGTTGCGGGACAAAGACATTTAGGCATTCCCAGAGACTCGCCGAGCTTCACTGCTCGGTGTCAACAAAAATGCGTGCCACTGTTGATCCTGGTGCACAGGAGTTACAGTGGCGGGTGTGTGGACGGGATAGTCTCTAGTCGTTATATATCCGTCCACCGACCCACATTGGGTCATCGTGGTGGACTAAAACATGTGGAGTTCCATTTTTACATTAATAATAACAGTTGGTGTTGCCATGCAAATATGTATTTATTTTTTATTGTTTTTTAATATTAATAATTTAAGAATAATATAGAATAAATTCATGGAAATCATTGTTGTTTCATTTGTATTATTGTTATTACATTGGTTATAAACATTATTTTACGAAAGTTTGAATACTATTTACAATAATAAAGAAAATACATAATTAAAAATATATAGGCAATCCGTTTCATTACTTCAGAATATCCATATATTATCTTGTAATATTTGGTTGGCAAAGATAGTATTATCGGTAAGGTATCCGGAGGCCCAAAACCTCGTCTGATGTTGCTTCTGGTATTGTGGGCGTAAATGGGCGGTGCAGATCACTTTTCATCAACACTTTGTTTGTTTACCGACCTATACTATAAAATACTGCAGCTTTGACACCATGTCTAATATCTAATTAGAGATATCAAAAATAATTATTGTTGTGTTAGAAGAAATAAATATACTATTTAGTATACGGAATATATTCACGGCCACACAACACTCTCAATCCATGGTATATAGTAGGAGACTCGTGTGTACATCCCTGCTCCGTCCGCAAACCCGCACTGCACGCCGTATGACGTCACTCCTGCAATGATGTGGATGCAGTGGAGCGAAGAGTTCTGGAACTGCAGAGGACCTCCGCTGTCGCCCTGTCATAACAATATATTAAGAGTAGCAGTGAATAATAATACTAGCTCTGTACTATATACGTTCTACTGTTGGACTCGGCTCCTAGTCCGTGGCTAAAGTGGCGGACTAATGCGAGTTGGTAGACTTCACACACCTTCGAAATTTTTATGGTTAGGTACAAAATCCAATTTGGATGGATGGAGGGATTTGTACATTGAATATGCAACGCCTACTGCCTTGGTTTGTAATGTTACCTCGCAAGTGTCCATATTCAGTTTTCCCTTGTCGCCGTAGCACATCTGTGTGCTTTTGTCATAGCCTTGGAGCAGAAGTCGATGAGGGTAGTAGATGGTGGCGCACTCCTCGTCACTGAACTTCTGTAGGTGTACCTGCACATACGGTAAAATATTATACAATAACTCTCGCGCTGTTTCAATGTTATAAAAGTGTAGGCGCAATATGCTTTTGTACGTTGTTAAAAGGGTTTGCTTAGTTAGGTACGGACAAGTATTGTACCCGACTCTTCGTTATCCGGCATTCGAAGAGACCAAAATGTACCGGATTTTTCTGTTACCAGTACTAGGGCAGAAACTCTGTGTGCCTAACACGATATGCCATGAAAATCGCTGTGCGTGAACTGCATACGTATTCGACTGGTTATTATTCGTATTAATAGTCGTATTTTATTCTTAACTTTAAAAACATTTTTAATGCAATGTTCACCGATGTTTTTTTATAAGCTATCTCAAAATCTTCTCATTTATAAACAACTAACCCTCTCTTTAAAAACAATGTTTCAATAACGCGTATAAAAGGAACTTTCGATTTCTGAAGCGGAAAAATAAACTATCGGAAAATATTTGTCAGTCAGTATTGTGCATAAACTTGTTAGGTACTGATAATTACTCGTATACAATACTGACCACTTGTAAGACATCAGCTACAGTTTGCTGATGACCAAGCGTGCCCCATCCTGTCGCTCTGGCCCGCTCACTCCCGCCCACTCTGCCTTCTATATGCAGACACGCAGGCAGCACGTTCGCATTAAAAATTATTCTGAAACAAACGATGTTACAAAAAACTTGAGCAGACCAGTCTTGTCTAGGCCAAACACTGGCACCTTGCTAGGGTAAAATGACATTGCGTTAGACGTATTCAAACAAAAACCACGCTCTAATGTTATGAAGAAAATGGGTAACAAAATTTTTAAAGTTGGGCCCTTTGGACACGGCTCCTGGATAGACATTCTTCTTGTTCTAGTCTAGGGTGTATACTAGTTTTGATCTTTATAGTCTTGGTTAGAGTGTTAAGTATTACCATATTACTCAGCAGCAAGCTAGTTGAAAATGCTACCACGAGTCGCCATTTCGTACAAACGATTATTCTTTTCAGTATCGCACGATAAAACCAAAGCAATTTCTTCCCATTCCTCGCTTTGAAGAACCCATCATCTATCTATTTACGTCAGGTTTGTATTTTTCTAAGACTTTATAAATCTTACTTTTTTTCAGTCTTGAGAAGAGCAATGTCATGGTATTTAAAAGGTGACTTGTACTGTGGATGAGGTACAATGTTGCCGATCTTGTGAACTTGCCACAACTCTATTGGATCCGATCGTTGCAGTATGCCCAATGCTGCGAAAGTTACCGGACCCCTGAAATTATAGGAAATATAAGCTTCACACTTTGAATATCGATATTTACAGTAACAAAACAATTTTGAGTCGGTGGTACCATAGTTTAATAGCAACAATAGGTTCCTCCTCCGTTTTTACTGTCGAATAAAAATAAATATATCTACCATGCCTATAATTACTAAGTTTGATCTAGACCCAAAAAAAGATAAAAGCTATACACAGTCTGCGGCAGTATGTATATTATTTAAATTCAACTAATGACATTCAAATAATGAACTCGAATAGTTCTTACAAAATATTTGTGGAGATGCAGTGGCCGGCAGTGAGGATAAATCGATCGCTGATCACTGATCCGCCGCAGAGCCACTGAGCCGTCGCCTGATCATCGCCGTAGCCAAGTAGCGCCTGCATGCAACAAAAACCATATTAAAACATTGTCACATCATTATCTGAGCACTTACATGGCTATTTTTATTATATAAACCGGCAAACTAGCAAGTCGGCCACCTGATGGTAAGAGATCTCAACCGCCCATGAACGCCCACAATATCAGAAGAATATTCATTAGAGTTAATGGGCATGCTTCGCGTTAGTTCTGTGGTACCTAATAGCCCGCTCGAGTAGTCTACAGCGGAATCTGTCATTTGTAAAATGTCTACGACTTACCATGTGAGGGTATTCGCTCCTTCTAGCAGGCTGACCATTATACGAAGCAAATCGCCTCACTTCAATGAAGTCAACCTTGCTGCACTGCTCATCTTTCTGCCAGGCAGAGCGTAGGGCATAGCTGTAGGACTGGGCACATGGGTATGATAGCTTGTCGACGTATTCTAAGCATTCTAAAATCAGTATAGCATTGAATGAATGACCTGGTTATGTTACATTCAGTTATTGGGATGTTTGATTTCAGAGAGTTGTGTGTCATCTTACAACCTCGTTGCACGAGGTGGTGTGGTGGAGGAATGGCGGCCTTGAGCAGTACCTTTTAGGGTAAAAACTTAAAATTATAAATCCACTTTGAAGTTACTATTAAAAAACGCAATTAAATTACTCAGTGTGTAATACTCACTGTCCCATGCTTTCTGACCATCTTTCCACAAGTAGCCGGATATAGGGCTCACAATTAAGTTACTGAAAATTGTTATTTCTAATTATTGATTCAGTCATCCACTTTATAGTCGAAGCCATCTGGAATACCTAAAGGTTAGCTCAGGTCTGCAGGTCTAAGTATAAGTTTTTAGAATTTTCGGAAACGAACAGTTTCCGATTTCTCTTCATACATCGACTAGCAGAAGTTAATAGCGCCCAACGGAGGCTATGACGAACTATAATAATTAATAGGGTAATAATTAATAGGTAATTATGATATTTTGTAAGTCTAATACAAATTTAGTTTTCGACCGTGTCTTTGCATTATTTTGTACAAATAAATTGCTAGTTTGACACTTAATCAATAATAATTGTATACACGCATTTGGAACCAATGAACGCATTTGTAGCAGTAGTAGACCTGCTGATAACAGTGGCTTATACCTTATATTCGCAACCAGAGTGCAATCCGTGCAGCATACCAACGGCTCTGTGTCCTGATACCCACAGATCTGTGGAAATAATGATAAATAAATAGTGTTGTACTTTAGCGCTATTGGAAGTTTGTAGAATATTCCGACAGCCTCCATCAAGAACCAATTTGGGCATACATTTTCCGCTCGCTAACATCTGCGTTGACTTTATCAGACATAGTTCACGTCAAGTAGGTGTATGCCCTAACTCATTTACTAATTTTAAAATAAATTATAAAACAAATTTATGGCTGCCTCGGTGGCGCAGCTGTATTGCGTACGCGGTACGACTGCAGTTCCGAGGTCTTGGGTTCGATCCTCTTTAATATTGCCTTTACAGTGACGATATGTATCCTGTTGGTATTTACACCAATTTAAAAAAAACAACATCGCCAAGCTCAATTGACGTCGGTTTTCAGGTCATTAATGCTGTATGTGAAACTGTCTACACTCTACAGCATGGCTCTACCTACCACTTACAAACACATTTTTTATGCCGCTACAGTAAATTGGTTATACAGGACTGTTAGTGTTATTCAAATATAAGTAATGTCCCTCGACAGTCAGCAGAATTATGCCGGGTTGAAGTTATTGGAAATCTATACACTATGACGGGGTTTTTACCATGCGTAACGTGATCGCTATCCAGTCGGGTACAAAAATGTATCAGGTATACGAGTGGTAGAGCCACGCTGTAGATAGTTTTGTCTACAGCATGAATGGGCTAGCTCGACCGGGTCACGGCCACTGTCTCACAGAAAACCGACGTAAAGTAGCGGCTTGCAGCAGCGTTTCGTACGGTGAGTGAGATATCCGGAAGCCCAAATCCCCTCCCCTTCCCTATCCCTAATTATCCCTTTCCTTTATGGTCGGCAAAGCGCCCATGATTCTTCTGGTGGTGGGCGTACATGGGCAGTAGAGATCACTTCCCATCAGGTGACCCACTTGCTCGTTTGCCGGCCTATGCCACAAAAAAAGATAAACAATCCCCCTCCCCCCAGCCCCACCAAGAAACCATATAATAAAAACTTTTTCATAAATAAAATCATGGATTGCCATTACTTAACTCACCGTAGGTCTTTCCCTATTTTTTAATTTCTTGACTACATCGAGGCACGTATATGCGCTAACGCAAGTCCCTCTTTTGTCTCCGTCAAAACATTCTGGCCCTGAAAGAAGGTTTATAGAGAATAAGTTTATCTAATGGAAAATAAGCGATAGCTCAGCGGGGAGTGGTATGGACTGTCGAGACGAAAGGTTCGAAACCCCCCCAAGAGCATACACCACTGACTTTTCTAAGTTATGTGTATATTAATTGTTAATTATCGCTTGCTTTAACGGTGAAGGAAACATCGTGAGGAAACCTGCATACCTGAGAAATCGATAAGATTTTTCGAAGGTATGTGAAGTCTGACAACCCGCATTAGGCCAGTGTGGTGGACTAAGGCCTAATCCCTCTCATTCAGTAGAGGAGGTCCGTGCCCAGCAGTGGGACGTATATAATACAGGGCTAGTAAAAAAAAATAAAAAAAAAATGGGAATTTAGTGACATCAACTAAAAAAAGATCTGTTACACTTGATTCCTAAATGCCTGAATATTTTTTTGTAAAAAATAGTTAAGAAAGATTTAATCAGATCCGATTAAATCAGCTATGAAATAAAAAAACGCATTCAAATCGTTTATATTCATTTAAGGGTCTTCCGTGAGCAAATGACCTTGACTGACTCGCGGCATACTAACTCGTGTACTTGGCGTGTGAGTTTTCGTGCAGAATATGCACGTATTTAGCGAATAATTGATTAAAAAAAAAATTTTGGCTTTGGTCTTTTCGAAAATTTAAAACGGGCAAAATATTCGTTTTTAAATTGCCTATCTATTGATGTTAATCTCATATGAAAACAATCTGTACTTTAAAAGGATACGCACGGAATCTTTGCATTTTTCTCATTTTTATGGCTCATTTATAACGATAATTTAAAAAAATATGTCAACGTTAACATGAATTTGAATCGAACAAAGTAAAGCTGACAGATTGTAGAAATATATAATGTATATTTTTTTAATCAATATTTATTTTAAGTAATGACTAGATAGCCTCTAAAATCTCGATCGCGCGGCGTTTTGCTGGGGGTATGGCCTTAAGCGGTACGGCAAAACGGTCAAACTCACTATTATAACTTCCCTATTCTTCTTTGGGCCTAAATGGAATTATATTTGGATTGGATTATAAACCGAAATGTGCTTGAGTATCTACGATTGAAATCACGCACTCCAACCGTCGAACTATTACCTAGGTACTCTTTATGAGTATCAAACCCACATCAGGCATCACAATTGGCCACACATGATGGTGTTGCCAACCTTTATATATGGTCCAGTGGTCTTGGCGCACCCTAGAATTTGGTTAACTTACCTCTGAATCCCGTCAACTACCTCCTTGATATCTATATTTACCTCAGCTTTAATAATAGAAGCTGTAATTTTAAACCAGGCCCATTTTGGTAAATCTAATTCCCATATCACAAGTGGTCGCGTCACACGTGATTATGATGCCAACCCTTTTTACACGCTTTTTATTAACTTCACCTGTATGTTTGTTTGTTTGTTTGTATGTTTGTAACCGACTCCTTTGGGCGCGATTTTGACCCACTTTAAACGGCCCGATTTCGTTCAAACTTTGTAGATTTATCGAGGACCGATGACAATACAATAATTTGATAAAAAAAAAAATAATAATTTAATAATAAAAATAATAAAATAATAATTTAATTTAATTAATTATTGATATTCGGGTTAGGAATTAAAATTGTACTCTCTGGATCTTCGTTAATTATAGGGAATATCGTAGTATCTAATAGTGTCAATAGATGGCGCTTTTTTGATGTTCGGGTTTAAAATTAAAATTATAGTCTCTGCTACAATATATTTATATTTTAACTAAAAAATGAAAAATAAATAATAGTTTTAAAAAAACTAAAAAACACGCTTTTATAGAAAGTCTAACTAAAAAATTGAAAATAAATTTGAAGAAAACAATGTATTTTATTGTAAAAAAAGCGTGGGGTGCTTTTTAAGATACTATTTAAATGATAATCCTTCTACTCATATGTAGTCAATGTAATATTGATTACTATTGACACCATGCACCACACGCTTTTTTTACAATAAAATACATTGTTTTCTTCAAATTTATTTTCAATTTTTTAGTTATATTATAATATGCCTACACAATCTACGTGAAACAATAATTTGTAATTACTTAAGAGAAAAACCATATTCATAAAGGAATTTAAATAAATCAATAGGTAAATACACCCAACCGTTACACCATAGTACTGAAAATTTACCCAGAAAAATATTTATTTGAAAAACTCATGAATGAAACATTGAAATAAAGTTAATTTAAATGGATTTTATCGAGGTTTTTTTATTAATTTAAAATCCGTTTAAATTAGTTTTATTTCAATTGTAATATTCGCGTAAACATAAGAAATCATCATGAATGAAACGTTTAATTTTATATTACATTTAATCCAAATTTAAGACATTCCTTACCATCTTCTTTAAAGTAGATTCTGCTTTCGGCCGTTATATTCTGACAAGTGACGCTATCGAAAGCTACTAAAATTATTAAAACAAAAATCATAGCTTCACAATAAACGACTGCCAACAAACGTTAAGATGATGTTACTGAGCTGGCTCGATTTTCCTTATTATTTTTTTGTCTAAAAACGTGTACTAACTTATTGGCTAGCTGACCTTCGTTTCGCATGATGTTTATTCATGTAGCTATTAATTGATCATGGATGGGGTCTGCCATCACATGTTCCGTGTTTTGGAAATTCCAGGGCCGTTGAACTGTCCTGGTGGATAGAATTAGCCGAGTACCTATTATGGGTTTTTAAGTTGAGGCAGAGATTTAGCTACAGGATCTTTTTAGAAGACTGGTTAATTAATTTAAAGATACTTTGGCCTACAAACACGAATTATGGAAAAAATGTACCTATTCCAGTGATTTGTCGAATCGTAGACTCAAACACGAATTGTGATTGTCCAACTTGGGCTTTGAATCCAGGACCTCAACGGTTTCTTAGTCTAAGTAGTTACCCCTGAAGGGTCCCCATGGGTCCCAAAAAGTACTAAACTAGTTTTTTTACATGGTGGTAGGTTCCTCATATGCGAGATTACATTAGAAGAGCCCTAACGCTAGTCTCTCATCTTCTCAAGATTCGAGCGCAGTCCAGTGCCATACAGTATCTCATAATTCCAGGTTCTGATTGATGTTTCTAATTATTGGCTGGCGTAACGCTTACCATCAGGCGAGCGACTTTCTTCTCTCGTCATTAAGGCTAATAAAAAAACTGTATCATGCGAATATTTAAAACTCCAAATGACCAATTCCCAAGTCAATTGAAAATTATCATATTTAATCTCCTAATCCAAGCAGCACCTTTGTGGACTGATAAAAGCGTGTAGAAATATATTTTTTCTGGTATAACTCATCGTTTCGTTTACAAAACTTTTAAGGCAACTTTCTGTCTTCTATCATGGTACTACCTACACTTTTGTTAGGGGGAGAGAAAACGATTTATCATTATGTTAGACCAGGTTAGCTGATACGGTGTAAGAACAGCTCTATACAGACATACCTACAGACAAAGCCGTCAACAACTTAGACGGCCTATCAACGGGACCTACTATCTATTAAAGTATAAAGCAGGAAGCGCATATTCCGCGATTATTTTTTCTGCGTATGCTAGGGGGGATCCGGACCGGTTATATACGCCCATTGTTAGGTAATTACAGTAAGTTGTGGAGACGCACCGCAAAAGCGGTATCGAAGGACCAAATATCGATATCCCAACTTAAAACTACGAGCTTTCAATTCTAATAAGATCGCACGAGTATATGAGAGAGAGAGAGAGAGAGAGGGATAGAGGCGTGGGATAGGGGAAGGTAATTTGTTAGGTTGTTACTCACACAACATTTTGCGCCAAACAATAAATTACTGAATTGGAGGTTCCGCATGACGGATATGCAATGCGGCGCGGCGCTTTTATAATGATTTTATTTCATTATTCAACTTTTTGTGAAGAATGTTGTAAACGCGTAAATGCTGCACATTACGTTTTTATTAGGTTAGGTAGATTATTATGTGAATCGAGAAGTTATGAATAGATAATTTACATCAAATACATTATGAAATAGCATTAATTAAAACTATATAAACTTATTTTACATCAGTTGAGCTAATTTATTCAAATTCTTCGAGAGAATGTTCTTTGAAGCTTTAAATCTTAATTGACGTCTTTGAGATGTAATCGAATTCTAAGAAATGCCGTATTCATAATTAAAGTAAATTCGCGTCTCTAAGTGCCGCACGCAGAGCACGGGCACGGTTCTTCGAGTAGCACTTACTTACCATACCTAAGTTTGATAGATGCTGTATTAATATTTATATAAGAACTTATCTCGTTCATTAAAGAAAAAATAAGAAGGATAAAAAACGTTTATTTTTGAAAACGTTGAGTTTCTTCATTAACAACGGCTTTTGCTCCATTTCAAATTCCTTTTTTAGTTTGCGTTGATGTTTTTCAGTCTTGTTTTCAATCAATATATTTATTTCTGGTTGATCAGGGCCACACTACGCTTTCAATCCAGGGCAGGTAGTGCGACACTCGTGTATACATCCCAGCGTTGCCCTCGTATCCGCACGGCGTTCCAAATGACGTCACACCCATGATAGTAAACGCACAATAGGATACCTCACCACCAGGCCGATTGAGAGGTCCTCCGCTATCGCCCTAAAGGGGAAAATACGCTATTAGTCATAGGCAGAAGAGAAAATAAGGCTGCAGAACTAGAAACCAGAACTGGCTAAAATTGTTAAAGATTAGATGACAAATACCAAATATTGATCATCTAATGTTTAACGCAGATAAATGCTAATCAATTGGCCATTTGGCCATTTGACAAAATGTAGGCACATCTCAAATGTTTAACACGATCATTAATTATTGATTTGAGTTTCAGTATGTATTCGTACGACAGTTTACATTTCTTTAAAACTGTTTAATGTCGTCATAAATTGAGTCCATGTATGTGAATCCTATCCGTTACCTCTCAGTATATTCATGTTTATTAAATAAAATACTTAACAATAATTGTGCCAAACTGGTTAACATACAGTTTTTAATATAGACTTAACTCGCTGCTCCGTCCCGTGAAGTTATTTTCTGGGATGAAACTTATTTATAGCATAGGTCGGCAAACAGCAAGTGGATCACGTGATGGTAAGTGATCTCCACTGCCCATGTACGCCCACAATACCAGAAGAATCATGGGCGCATTGCCGACTTGAAAGGAAAGGGATAATTTGGGTTTGGGAAGGGGAGGAGGATGGCCTCCGGATATCTCACTCACCGTACGAAACGCAGCAGCAAGCCGCTACTTTACGTGGGTTTTCTATGAGACAGTGGTAACGTCGCGGTCGAGCCGGCCTAACTAAAAAAATGTCTACAGCGTGGTTTTACCACTCATCAATTTTATATTGTTTAATTTAATAATCTCTGACATATGTCACGGAATATGTAGTCTACTGAAGATTGCATCGAAATCCATTCAGTAGTTTCACGTTCTGTGCGTTCAAATTAATATATTGATAGTAGAAATTACTGTTTTATTATATTATGTTCAAATGATTCTAGTTCAGGTGAACTCTCACCTCGCACGTGTCAGTAATGTTTTCCTTGCCACCGAAACACATCTGTGTGGTGTGGTTGTACCCTTTTTTAAGATGTCGATGGACACGGTACTTAGCAGCACACTCCTTTTCACTAAACTCCATCAAATTTACCTGCAAAATATAGTTTATATTTTTTCCTTTTTTTATAGCAATCTTTTATGGATTCCTTAGTATCATCAAATCTTCATGTCAACATGTATTTAGAAAAATAAATACCTACATAATGTGTTTAAGTCTTTTGTAAAAACACACTAAGCTGTTTATTTAAAATATCACTTAATGTAAATTTACCTTTTGCAGCACATTTGCCAAAGGTTTTTTAGGTCCTAGAGACCCCCAGCCAAGAGCGTACGCTTTTCCTTTGTATGGATTTATCATGCCTGAATGTAGACAGGCTGGCAGAGATGACAGGGTGAATTGAACCCTGTAATGAAGTGTTTATTAAACCAACGAACAAAAACGGAGAATGTAAATCATGCATAACTCCGCTAAATGTGGCCAATTTTGATGATTGGAAAGAATATAGCTTTAAGCTTATCCTATTTAAATTTCATAACGAAATTCCACCCCTGAAGGGGTGAAATCGGGGTTAAAAGACTAAAACGTTGCCATTTATGCACCAATTTTTACATTAAAAATAATATTAATAATATTAATATTATAAATTAAAATTATTCAGTTACAAGTCGGTACGCTCGGAAAGAAGCAAATCGAGTAGCCTGTGACAGGACAAGCGGATGACTGATGCAGACACAGTGTACCCCTATACCCGCCCCAATCAACCATCAAGTCATGTCGCAAGCCTCTCGGGAGAACCGGATATAGACCTGCTGATCCGGGAACGCGATCCACACAAGTCGTGTGGATCACTATGGCAGCTTTTAACACCATGTGTACGATGGTCGCTATCTGGGCGGATATGAATATCCTACCACCAGCACTGGTATACAGCAGGCTACAACTTCGCGATGTACCACATTCCGATTTTTGTCGGAGCACGTAGGGTACGCATATCTATCCCCAGGAAGATTCAAAGAGTCGGAGAGTTAAGGGTTAGCTGTTCAAGGCACCCCATCATTTGGAGTGTCGCCGGATTCCTAAATATATTCCAGAATCAGGCAATAAGGTAACCGTACCGATAAGTGACCAACTATTGTCCTTCTCCAAGATTTATCACAAATTCATCAATATTATTTTCTTGTACCTCAACGATCAATAAATTTTTTTGAAACTCACGGTTTGTCAGTCTGCAGCAGCGCAATGTCATGATACTTGCTGGGCGCGCGGTAGTCTGGATGGGGAATGATTCTGTCAATGGTATGCTGTTGCCACAGCTCCGTCGGGTCGTCGCGTTTCCACACACCCAAAGATGCAAACTTCACTAGACCACTGGCAAATTACACGAAATTAACTCTTATATTGTGGCAGACTCAATAAACTGAAATAATAAATATAGGACACCCAACAGTCACACACACAATCACCGCCGTTAACCTGTGTCGTGGATATCGGGTAATACTAGTCTACTAAATGTATTGTTATTAAATAATACATCCCTCTAGTAATATTTAAATGGTCCTTGTTTTTTAGATGATACACAAGGGGTATCATCTAAAAAAGTTATTGTTAGTATAATAAGTTATATTTTTACTGAGATGCGCTGTAGATGCAGTGCGCTGCTGTTAGAATGAACCGCTCGCTGATGAGGGAACCCCCGCATAGCCACTGCGCGGAGTTCAGGTCAGGACCGTAACCCAGGAGCGCCTGAGTATCAAATAACATTATATAATCACTTACATACGTATTATAAAGATAAATCTATGTTCAGAGCCTTTCTGTACTACCTACCTACCTAACATTTTAAAGTTAACAGCATAAAACGACTGCGAAGGCCTGCTGAAGGCCTCTGGTTAACAGGTTTGAATGCAGGTAATGTGACCCGGGTAGAATTCACCAAAGAGGTTGGACGTAAAGCTGACAGCCCTTGTGAAATTCAGTCTAATATTTTCTGTGGACCTTAGGAAGAATTTCCGTGTCTTTTGCCGAGTTTTTTTGCCGTACTTATTAGGCATTGGAATTAAGTTTAACAGCTCGCGTGATAGGCCCCACTTAATGACATCCGTGGTGCTTTACATCTGGCTTCTCCAATTCTAAATAAATGGCCTTGTGCTTGAGATTGAGGTCCCCTCCTTAATTCGTTATTTTGTCTTCCGCTTTGCTATGGAGGTAAGTGGACAGTAAATATTTCCAACTCCTGTCTAACCTTTTATCTGATTAATTTCATTTGCGGGACAAAGATATTTAGGCATTCCCAGAGACTGGCCGAGTTTCACTGCTCGGTGGGAACAAAAATGCGTGCCACTGTTGATCCTGGTACACAAGAGTTACAGTGGCGAGTGTGTGGGCGGGATTGTAAAACATCTTTTCTACGACGTGTTTAAAAATACGCCTCTTTATAGGGCACAATAATTATGTTGATTACTAGTTCGTAATAACGAACTACTATTATCAATAGGTAAAGGTATAGACAAAATAGTCCATTCATCAAACATAATGCTTAAAACCACTAAACGAATGTGTTTCTACAAGATAGGAATTCTAAAACTAGCATTTGTTAGTTCTCACCATAAACGGGAACTCCCTCCTCTTAGTATCCTGCCCTCCGACGGGCGCTCGCGGCATCTGGACGACACGATGACATTTCCTCTGTTCATCCCAATACTTTACGACATCGTTCTTCACATGTTCCTTGCATTCATACGGAAGGGTGTTGACATAGTCGATGCAAGCTAGAACATCATTAAAAGGAATAGAATAAACAGATCCCCATTAAATAAAGCTTTTGCATAATGTTATGAATATGTACAAAAATGTATTGCTGACACAAATTAGTCACAAAGGTGTAGTTGTTGGTACGTGATGCAGGAAACGAGCCACAGATGAACTTGTACCGAAGTTCTGCCGAGTCCTTAATAAACAGCACTATTTTGAGTATTTTTATGAGCAGGTTGCGCTTTGTCCAGGGCTCGGCTTGCGCCATGACGCGGACGCGTCGTTTAACCGGACCATTAGTCTAACGTCTTTTCATTGTGGGCTGCGACTTACTCTTTGGCATAGTGTAAGTTTTGGATTAATAATATCCATGTAATAAAATCTACAAGATATCTTACCGTCCCAAAACTTCTTTCCATTTTTCCACAAGAGACCTGTATTTTCATTTGGAACACCATAGCTGAAACAAATGTTTATAATTTACTTCTAAATTCCAAGGCGACTAATAAATGTTTCGAAATTTTATAAATCAAAGTGAAGATTGCGTTTATTCTACTTCCGCAAGTTATCACACTTGAAATCTAAATTAGTTATTAAGAGAACCACTCGTTCCGAATTCCTTCGTGATGAATACGTATCCCATCTAAGTTTAACTTATCACTAGAGCTGAAAATTATTATTACCATCACAATATTAGTTTTTGCCTGCATTGCCAGCCTTTTATCAGCCTTCAATGTGATATTATTAATTTATATTATATTTTCCCTTAAAAACGTATTTTTATTTTTTAAATACCTTATATTTGCCACACGTTCTTCAATACAGTCGGTGCAACAGACCAGAGGTTGATTTCCTTGGAAACCGCACGTCTATGGATGAGAGGAAAATGAGCAGGCCATGAACAATTTTATCGATCACACTCTTCGTATAATATCCATAAATAAACAGGTAGGTAATGACATAATTCCCATCTGGAGCTCAGTGCCTCTCATGCTCTGAAGAGGGCCATCCAGGGGTTTTAGTCGGTATTGCTGTTGTAGGGCGTATATTTCTAAGGACTCGGCCCAGGGTTATCCGAATGTTCTCGAACTCCCGGACTGGTGGCGCGGCACGGCGGTCATAAGACCGGTGTGTGTCGCCTCCCCCCGAACTAGGGTGATAACGATAAATTTTCTTCGCGAAAACAAAAGAGATGGGTAGATATTATCATAGTGTTCATTAAAATAAGTATCATACATACGGTAATGATTAATAGCGGATTTAAAAAACGATATACAGGGCACGGTGATGGCTAGAAGCCGGAATATAGAAAACTGCAATATTTGGGGAACCGCTACATAAGTTTAACCATTCATAAGAATAATGCTATGGTACTTACCGGTGGAGGCTTCTTGTCTCTGAAGTCTAAAATTACCGATTGGCATTTGTAGATGTTGATGCATGTGCCCTCGACACCATCTCTTTCGCACCGAGATCCTGGCAGCATTAGATGTTTCAATATTCATGCGAAATATATTTTTCTTCAAGTCCATAACATTATACATAAAATTTTATACCATATCACTTATCTCGCTATACTTATTGGTGACAGAGTTTCTAGGTTCAAATCACAGGTAGGTACGGAAAACACAATTTCTGTTTGAGTTTTCCTTTTGAATGAAATCATACATACATGATGCGTTGCCTAAGATTGGAAATTGGAATTATTTTGAATATGTACTGACATCTTCCTTCTTAGGAGAAAGAAGAAGCAAAATATCTTGTCCACGACTGTCTGCGGTTCGTATTTTGATATAAATTTGTAATCGTAACATGCATTTTGCAGAATAAAATACTGTGTGGCTGTTAAGGAAAGCACTTCAGAAACTAGTTACGTAGGTACTATATTTATACAATGACGGGTTTTTTACTATTCGGTACGCTCATCATCTATTTTATAAAAGGGAAATAACTACCTCTGACAGTTCAGTGACTAGCTAATTACGAAGTCTCGGGAATTCCTATAAAACCTACAAATAAAATAATAAAAGCGTCTTAATCTTTTGGAAGTTTATTGGCTTTTAAAACACATACGTATATAGACAGAAAGATTAAAAAAAAATTGTTTTACCTTCAGTAAGATGAGCTACTTCCAAGCTGCGAGCCACCAGGGTCTCAACAAGAAGCAACACTAACACCAAAATACCCATTACCGTAATGTATGCAAGCAAGCTGTATACAACCTCCCAGCGCCATGCCACCGCGCATTCTGATTTCTCGAGTCAAGAAACCTTGAATTGTATTCTCATATGAGAACACAAACTTGACGACGCCGTGTCGCGTGAGCAGTACCTATTTATTGTATAGGACTTAGTTCACTATACTGAAACTCACTAATATCAAGCTCGATGTATACATTAATAATATGAAGTTGATAATTTATATTTATAACTTCATTATAGTTAAAAATGTAATTAATATAAAGTTTTATTTTCTGGGTGTAAATGGGAGGGTTTATGTATGTTTATGTTACGTAGGTTTTTATGTATGTACAGAACAGGTACACCGAATATATCATCACATCATGCGTTCTTTTAATACAATACCTACCTAAGGCGAGCACGGTAAGTCCTAATTTTTGGACTATTTGGCCACTAGTAAATCCAGGAAACCGGCGGTTCTGCGGTTTGGTGGAGGAGTTATAAGAGGGCACTGATCTTGGCTGTCATAATCGAAAGACTGCAGACTGCAGTCCTCTTGCCGACCATGGAATGTATCTTAGTATAAGTAACTACGTTACAAAGTGGTAGGTCCCTCGTATGCAAGAGGCCCTCTAGGTTTGTACCACCGCTTTGCTATTTCTGCCGCCAAGCAACCAAGTATACACTGGTGTACTACTACTGGTGGTGGCGCACTATTGTGTTCCGGTTTGAAGGACATTGAAGCTAGTGAAATTACTGGGCATTATGAGACTTAACACCTTATGTCTCGATGTGACGAGCGCAGTTCAGTGCTTTATAATAATAATAATAATAATAATTCTTTATTTTTACAAAATACAATTACACCTGCACTGCATACATGGTAAGTAACGAATCAAAACAGTTATGATTTAGTTAAGTACAGTTAGTAAACCCTGTCTCTTAAACTAGGCATCGCCTGTATCTTAAGAGGCAGTGTTCGGCCATAAGGGTCTTATCAATAACAGTAAAGTTTAACTTATAAAGAGAAGCGTGTCAGTTCGGTGTACCTGTCTTTTTGTGATTAGCGATAGTAGATGTTTGCGTGAGCGTGCATGTGTGTGTGTGTGTGTGGGTGCGTGTGTATATGTGTGTGTGTGTGTGCGCGTGTGCGCGTGCGTGTGTATGTGCGTATGCGTGATTGTTTTATGTTTCAGGGTATTAAGAGTGTATTAAATAGATTATGTTATGTACGTTAGTAGTGATTCTGTTTTATGATAGTCCTGTTGCAATAACCACTTTTTCAGTTTCATTTTTAAGGTAAATCTTGTAAGATTGAGTATGTTTAAGTGTTTATGTACTTTCTTATAAATATGATTACCAATGACATAGTGTTGGTGTTTAGAAAATGATGTGTTGTGTTTGATCCCTAAGGGGGTATTTCTGCGCTTGTGTATAAGACTTTGGGGCATTAATGTGTGAGTTCTAAGAATGGATTGGAGAATGAATAACTGTCGGACTGATAATACTTTACAGTCATCGTAAAGTTTTTCTGTTGGGTACCTGTAAGGTTTTTTGATCATGACTTTAAGCACGGCTCTTTGAGCTCTTTCAACCCTCAGGAAGTTTGTCTTTGGTGCTGCTCCCCACACTGTTATGCAATATCCGATAATGGATTGGCATAAAGCGAAATAAACCATCTTCAAAATATCAATATTGGCTGACGCCCTTAGGGACTTAAATACAGAAATTAGGCGCATTGTTCTATTAGTAATCATATCAATATGTTTGTCCCATCTCAGTCCGTCGTCAATTTGGACACCTAGATACTTGACGGTCTCAGTTCTTGCAAGTGTAGGACAAGAGCATGGTGTTGTTGAGATTGAGCAAGAGTGAGCACTTATAATAAACGAAGGAGGGGGTCTCATGTTTCGTCGTATGGCAAAGGGAATAAAGTATGTTTTATTAAGATTTAATGTTAGGAGGTTAGTATTAAACCATTGCATTATACCGCTCATTGCTGTTTCTGCCCTAGCTTTAACGGTATCCCAGGTAGGACCATGGACTACAATGGCAGTGTCATCGGCGTAAACAAAGATGTTACAGTTTGGGAAAGACATTCTGCAAAGATCATTAATATAAATTTGGAAGAGTGTTGGTCCCAAAATACTGCCTTGAGGCACGCCATACTTCACTGATACGTCATCACTAAGGAAGTCGTCAATTTTTACTCGCTGCCAGCGATTATTTAGATAATCTTTGTATATATCAAGTGCCACGCCCCGGACTCCCAGAGATTCCATCTTGGAGATAAGTTTTGGGACAGAGACTGTGTCGAAGGCTTTTGATAAGTCCAAAAATATACCCACGCATTTAGACCTATTATCTAGTTTATTAGCTATTAGTTGTGTCAGATCCAGTACGGCGTCCTCAGTTGAGATTCCTGAGCGGAAGCCGTACTGGTTTGCGGCAATAAGATCGTACTTATCAAGAAATTTCCTGAGATTCGTATTAAGTATTTTTTCCAAAATTTTTGATAAGGTATTCAGGACAGAAATTGGTCTGTAATTATTAACACAGTCCCTGTCCGCGCCTTTATAAACTGGGTGAACTATCGCCATTTTAAGGGCGTTTGGGAATACTCCTGTTTGTATGCAGAGGTTACATATATAGGTGATAGGTGAAAGCAATTTACGATAGCACTTTTTAAGAAGTGAGGTTGATATACCGTCCCAACCCACGGCACAGTCATTTCGAAGATGGAGAATGATTGATTTAATTTCGCATTCATCAACACTCAAAGTGGCAAGGGAGTTGCACGGTGGGTCCTTTTTTCTAAGTGAGCCCGAGAAGAGTTGACGGTCAGGTGTTATATTTTGGTTCTGCAGTATGTGGGCTGCCAAGTTACTCCCTATGTTACCAAAAAATGTACATACTTTATTTAATGAGGTAGTGGGATTATTGCATATCTTTAAAAGTTCAGTGGGACTATTATGTGTTTTATGAGTATTAGTGATGTCCTTGATAGTTTTCCATAGTGCTTTTGGGTTGTTACTAGCCTTTTCCAATTCATTTTTTTCGTAAGCTCTTTTGAGTTTTTTAAGCAGAGCGTTACAGAAATTTCGATAACGCTTGTAAGTAATTTGTAAAATGTGGTTTTCTGGTGATTTTTTAGATTTTATATGTAATTTATCTCGATTTTTTATACATTTAATAAGACCTGAGGTTATCCAAGGTTTAATATTTTTTTGTTTTCTCGTGACCCTAATTTGCTCTGTGTGTTTAGAAATTATTGTTGAAAGGATTTTTATAAAAGTCTCCATAGCAACATTAGCATCATTAATATTTAAAATATGTGTAAAATTTGTGTTATCTATCTCTTTTTTTATGGCATCAAAATTAGGCCTAAATCTAATGGGACTTTTTTTCCGGTTAGGGTATGCATTTTCTAGGATAAATACTGTTGGTCTATGGTCCGTTATATAAGATTCAAGAACTAGTGAAATGGCGTCTAATTTGGTCTTTAGAAATATGTGATCGAGACAATTTCCCAACCTGGTAGGAATTAAGTGAGCTGGTAGGAGCCCATGTGAAGCGTTTAAAATAAGATAGTCTAGACAACCATCGCTCCTATTATCAGCTATGATATCTACGTTCAGATCACCCACTAAAGCAATATTTGGACAGTTGGACAAACTGTCGTAAATTTCATTAAGGTCACATAGAAAAGAGTCATATTGTTGCTTACTACAGTATGAAGGGGATCGATAAACCGCTACTATTGCAAGCATTTTGTCAACTTGGCATACCAGGCAATTGGCATATCTTATCTTAGGTTCCCATATCGTGACGTTTAGCCCTAATTTGGTGTATATTATGATACCTTCGTTCTGGTTGGATGTGTTCTTTGTAGCCTGAGATTGGAATCCTTGTAATACAGGTATGTTATTTACTTTTCTCAACCAACATTCCGTTAAGACAACAATATCAAAATTAACTTTGGTGAGACATAATAATGTTTGAAGATTATCAAAGTTTTTGTTGACGCTGCGGATATTCATGTGTAATAATTTTATGTTAGAGGCTAGTGAATTAAAGTGAATCGAGCAGTCCTCAGGTTTACATAAATACGATTTATAGTTGGTGTTATCTAATTCATCACTTATGTTTTGTATTAAAGCCATTTGTAATTAAGATAAAATTAAACAAGGACCAAGTATTTGGTGACAATTAATTAAGATTGAATATAACTCAGACAACGCACAGCTGTGTATTAAATTAATAAAAATATAAAAAGGCTGAAGTTTAACTGTATAAGTGTGTATATCGTCGTGATCTTAGAATAGTGTCGGATGTGAAAAAAATACGAAAATGACTTTTTAGTATATTTGGGTACTACATCATCAGATCTTTATGGGTATATAAAAAAATATTTTTTTTTCCTAAAGGATTTTAAATTACACAGTCAATATACTGACGGATTTGATATTCGCTCATAGAAAAATGACGGTTGAATATTTCCGTCTGCCTACGATGCGCGGGATTGCCCCGCCGTCCTTTTCCACCCCCGACGGATATGCGCAACCGTCACTGTTCGTTGAATTTATTCCCGCGTTGCATCTGATTTGTTTTAATCGCTATTACTCAATTACCCTAATTAAAATCATGTTATAAATATTGCTTTCGTGGCTAGTATTTGACATACTATGTACTACAATAAAATTAGGAAGATTAAAACTTATAATGAAACTTTTGAAGGAATTAAACAAATATAAAAAATTTACGAAATTCCTTCACCAAGAGAACAGTAATGAGGACTACATACCAGAGACTCCGGATAAGTTAGTGCATGAGGTTTATACATTTTTTCACACTTATAACCTGTTTATACGCAAAACTATGGAAGGTAAAACTTTGAAAGGGCGGTATTTATTATCCGTCAATTTTCTACGGAATACTATCGATACATTTTGTTATTTATTTTCCAAAAATTTTAAGTAACCAATTGTAAAATTAAATTATTGAGTTTAAATAGTATCTTTAACGGGGATACAATTTTTGAGCTGTACGTAACTATACTACATTGTTATATGGACATGATACTGACGAAAGATAAGTACCGACGATATTCTGCGTACACGTTGTTCTATCTGAGTGTCGTATTTGCCAATCCGATTTTATTCTCGAAACTCAAATTCACTTGAGTCTTTATTCTTTTCAAAAAAAAGTTTGTTTTTATTGATTTCAATTTATTACAATTAAAACATTAAACTAGTTAACGTAATAGTTGTGTAAGTGAATTGAAATAAATAAACTTTAAATATTTTATGATGTTTTGATATAAACTCCTTTGCAAAAAAAACGGGCACCTTACACACACACTTTACCTTAGCTTTTCTATGGGTAAATATTATTATATTTTTAGTATGTCATTAGCTTGGATGACTAGAAATTTCTTATTATCAATGAGAATCTAGTTTTTTAACACTTTTATCCTGGTATCGGTGTTTTAGTCAATGTAAACAGAGAGCCGTGTTAAAATGGACATTTTTATGGGTATAATGAAATTAAGACTACGAGTATTTTTATGGTATTTTAATAAAAGAGACATTAAAAAATAAAAATTAATAACGAGTATGACCTCCTCTTGCAGCGATTACGGCATGTAATCGTCTTGGCATGCTTCCCACCAGGCTTTTGATGGTGTCCTGTGGAATGTGTTCCCACTCAGTCGAGATTACACGTTTAAGCTCTCTGATGTTTTGTGGAGGTGGTTGGACAGATCGTACTCGCCTTTTTAGGAGGTCCCAAACGTGCTCAATGGGGTTAAGGTCGGGGCTCCGCGCTGGCCAATCCAAACGACGAATACCGACCTCTTGCATATAAGCATCTACGTCGCCAGAACGGTGGGCCCGAGCATTATCGTCCATGTAAATGGCATCTTCACCAATTACAGTCAGTGCGGGTTGTGCATTTTGAGAAAGGATTTCTGTTATGTACCTATGCGCATTTAGTGAGCCATTTTCTATGAATACTATCTCGGTACGATAGTTGGAAGTTACGCCCGCCCAAAACATAACGGACCCTCCACCATAAGGGGTGATTTCTTCAAAACACACATCGGCATAGCGTTCCCCTGGTCTTCGTAACACTCGCCGACGTCGGTCCTCACCATGCAGACAAATTCGAGCCTCATCGGAGAAGAGTACGCTACTCCAGTTACCTGGTGTCCAAGATAGGCAATTTCTAGCGAACCTCAACCGCGCAATCCGGTGCTCACGGAGTAACTTGGGGGCCCGCGCTGGTCGTCGACTACGTATATCAGCAGCTAAAAGTCTTCTCCTCACAGTCCATAGGCTAACTTGTGCTCCTCGTACCTCTTCAAGGTTTCTTTTGAGGTCTATGTAACTGCATTTGCGGTTCCTCAGCGCCTGAGTCACTAAAAAGCGATCGTCTCGCGGCTGTGTGCAACGTTTTCTCCCAGAACCTTGCCTTCTCTGAACGGAACCTGTCTCTTGGTATCGAGTCCAGGTTCTTTGTACGGTTGAACGACTCACGTTTAACCGCTGTGAGACGTAACATTGGCTACACCCCTCTTCCAGCAGCGCTATAATTTTACTAGCTCTCATTGCTTTTTCTGCCATTACGATAGACACAAAGATATCTGTTTTAAGTCACAATAAGGCAGAATTATGCGATAAACATAAATTGTTGTACTAAAAATAACGAAAAGTTACTTTTAGTTGCTTGATAACCTTTTAACCGCAAACCCGCGAAAAGTGTCACAAAATGAAAAAGGGATTAATAATTTAAAAAACAAAAGTTTTGAATTTGGAATGAACTTTTTTTTATACCCAGACTCTTTATTAAGTGCCAGTAACATAGTTTGGCTATTAAAACCTCTGAAGAACTAATTATTACCAATAATGTTAAAAAATCAAACCCGCCCGTTTTTTTTGCAAAGGAGTGTATATACGGTGTGCGTTATTGATACTATTGAACCACCGCTAAAAATAATATGCTTATTTTTTAACTAACATAGAAAAATAATAATATTTAAAGTGTTTCACAAAGTCTTTTTTTAGAAAGCCATTTACCATTATCCTCAGGAGTACGCGTAATAATTTAAAAAATAGAAGCTATTTGTAGGGATGTTTTTCAGAGGACGACGATACATTAAGTGAGGTCGTAAAATGAACATGTGAGGAAAATATGAATCCTAATATACCATCACCCGCATTCATTCTTAGAAAAGGTCCTTTTATGCCCGTGGATCAGAATTCATCCTAATATTTAGTCCTATTAAACTATCAGTAAACTGTCGCTTCCTGCTTAAATGTCAGCTCAGCTCCAACACTATTAGATACCACTTTGATCTCACATATCCACTTTGATCTCAGATTTGTCACCTTTCCCTCAACCAATTTCCTCAGCCATTGAAAAAGAAACATCTATGCTATCACCGCAAAAACTATGATAAGTATGTAAGATATGTAAAGATTTTTTGTCCTGTTTACGATTCGAATGATTATAGCAACTGTTCATCTACCAACGCAGCTGGGTGTTAATGCCAGTCGTGTCCAGCCCCTACTGTTTGATGTCGGGGTAAAATATGGGTCTGCAATTATGGCAACTGGGAAGAAGTGAAGAGACAGCGCCTAAAAATTAAGAAAAAGAATATTCATCCAAAAAGGGTATAACTGTTCCAGCAATAACTATGTGTAGACTTTGCACATGCAGAAATAAATATGGAACATTGTTGTCATTTGAAGAAAGAGAAAAGTTTTCAAAAATAAGCGATTGTAAGAAACAACGGCTTCATTTTGTAAACTACACTACAAAAGAGAAAAATAAAAGGGGTCCTCAAAGTGTATTAAAGCGTGATCATCAAATTACATTCAAATATTTTTTTGTCAGGAAACTCTGAAACTCGTCGATAATACCGTAGGTCTAGTACGATTTACAAATACGTTCATAGTTTTAAAATCCATCTCATTCATTGTAATTCATCATAGTTCCTATATGGAGAGCATGGAGATAAAACGAGAACCGTCATCGTTTTAGAAAACTAAGAACTTGTACTAAGCATACGGGTATGCAAAACTATGTTTTTGAATACATCATTAGTGAAAGATACGTACGAACGGTTTGGTAGAAGTACGGTGGAAGCACTTCTGTAAAAAAGACATAAGGGGGAAACATAACAGTCATAAGAAGGTTGTTAACGAAGAAATAGTTATATCGGTCTGTGCCTATGTAAATGCATTAATATCGGTAGAGTCTCATTGTAACACAGCAGTTTCCAAAATACTGTATTTAGATGGTAACTTAAACATAGCTCGGATGTTCAACTTATATAAAGAATGGCCTGAACTTAATAATTACTCATTAAAGCTTTGAGTTTTAGACAGTATATAGACATTGTAAATACTCACTTTAATTTGAGTATTCATATACCCAAAAAAGATGATTGTGATCAAAGTCACAGTTTTAAACAAAAAGAAAACCCATTCGACGTTCTCAGTGATAGAATTAACTAATTGTTTTTGTACTTAGTAATTAATAACTCCAAAATGGCAAATACATTCAGGACCTTGAAGAAAAATAATAAAAATGATGCCATTGCTTCCAATGGACGTATTATTTCTACTACATTTGATTTCCATAAGGCTTTATCGTGTCCTTATGGGCCAATGAGTGTATTATAAGAAAAAATGCCTTGTTATAATTTCACATATATCACATGGCTGACAAACAAGGTTACTGTTATATGTAAAGCGAAATTGTTGCCAAACGTGTGGCAAGCGAAGTGGGCATTTGTGTTTATGATTTCATAAAGAAGTTTGCATTGTAGTGTGTAAAAGAATTTAGTTTCTGTTCAGACAATTGTGATAGCCAGAATCTAAATCGTATAGTCTTCTACATGTATGCACATGCAGCCAAAAGATTTGATATTACTATATAGAATCCTTGAAAAAAGACACCTAAAATAAAGCCGCCTCTGTCCATAGTGTTATAGAAAGGGCTGCATTATTTACATTCCAGATGAATGGAAATTACTGGCACAGTGGGCTAAGGTAGCAGGTCTAAAGTAACGTAAACAAAAGCATATAGTATAACTAAAATCGACATAATTTTTGTTTTGTGTCTAATACGTTATTCTTATTAATTAAAATGGTTACATCCTTATAATATGAGTATAATTTTAGAAAAACTTAAGTACAATATATCAAAACCGTCAATTTTTTTTTCATTTGTCGATAGAAAATGATCGTAAAGTAACATCCGTCAATCCACCAAATTTTTTTGTTCGAAGAAAAACGTTGGATGGTATTATGTGGCTGCGTTGACTCCGAAGTAAAATGGAGCGAGTGATTTTTCTAGAAAACCATTAAATAATTACTTATTATTTCTATTTCATTTCAAAAAGTACCCCATCAATAAGATAAGTTTAAATTTTCAACATTTTATATATTGTATTAAAAAAGTTATGGTAAAAAAACTGTAATAAATATTTGAAATGGCTGCCCTGTAAAATTTATAAAATGTCACATCCGTCACTGTTCTACGATCAGGACGATATGTTGTATAATATATTGTGTGTTAAGGTTTTTAAGTTGTGAGTTAAATAATGTTAAGTGTTTGTTTCTATTGGGTATAAATTTGTAGACAAGTGTTGTGTGTATTACGGTATAGTAGTTAAATAATGCAAACAAGAGTTTGAAATTTATATAAAACTTGGAAACACATAACAATGATAGTCATTGAGCCTTATTTTCAAGATCTCGGAGTGATTTTTCTGAAGTAATTAAGATCTGTTTATCACTCACTTTTTTACGGAGGAAAATGTTACCATTAGAGATCCAACAAAACATGAAATTGTTAGATTTTGCGTATTCTCGGGCCTGATGAAACAATTTTTTTGTAGTGGGAGGCAATTGTTCGGCGACATAAACCGGCTGGATCTTCCCCGGTAAACCTATTTGTTTTGTATTCAGCTTGTCTTCTTTTGTTTTCTTATTTTTATTATATGACCGTACTGCATTTAAGAGATTTTGTCTCATTTGTACTGAGCTAAATTCCACAATGATGGGTCGTGAAATGTTTGCAGAAGAAGATTTTTTCGGTAACCGGTACACATCTCGGCAATCTGAGTCCAGAATAGGAATTCCAACCAGTTCTCCGATGTTAGATACTATTTTCGAAATACTTGTAGTTGATTCATGTTCTTCCGGTGGAATGTTGCGAATTTCAATCCCAGACACGCGCGAGCGATATTGAAGATCTAATATTTTTTTTCCAAATTTTCGATGTATGATCGTTGTTCTTGTCTCTCTCTTCTTAAGTCCTCCACCTCCTTTTTTAGATCTTCAAAGGATTGGTTCATGAATAGCAATGAGCGTTCAATCTCTGCATTCGTTTTGCAAATAGTTTCATTCGATTCCTGTATTTTCTTATTTTGAGTTTTAATGACCCTTATGTCGTCAGCAAGCTTTGACATAAATGTTGCTTGTTCCGATAGCATATTGGACATTCTAGTTTCCTGTTTTTCCTCCCATATAGAGAATATATTATAAAATTCCTGGTTACCTACACCTACACCAGATTTGGTCTTCGGTGAATTTTCAGGTCTGGGCCGTTTATTTCTACCGGTTGTATAATCATCGCCCAATGAAGAAATCGTATTTATATCGGGTTCCGACTGTGTATGGCTGATATTGGTGCCTTTAGGTTTAGTTTTTGGAGGGGTTCGTTGAACACTTGCCATGGCTTAGCTATAATCAATTAAGAATTATATATAATATTAATATCTAAAGCGTTCGGAAAGTATTCAACTTATCGATCACAAGGCGTAAGTCACACCGAATGCAGTAGCATCAAAATAAAGCTTCAGTATCGCTGCACTAACGTAGTCGCTGTATACTTGTTTACTTTGAAAGCCGCCTGCCGCGCTGCGCCGCGCGCCGCGCCACACGTACAGGTCCGTAGTTTCGCTTACTCCGGTAAGTCACTTGGTGGCGCCGGCGCACGTCGATCGGGTCGCTCCGCGCAAGCCGTCTCCCTCCGCCGTATGTTGTCGGTTCAAGTCCCACAAATCACGAACACTTTTTAAGACTGGTTGCACAGAGGCAATTATAAAAGTAAGTTTATCCCTTTCTAGGACCGCCCAGTAGGAGTAAACCACTAATTTAGAGTCTAAAGGTGCAACAAGGAAATGAAAGTCTCGTTGATCAACCAATCACTGAATTTAGAATTGCAAAATTATAGCGCAAACTGACACACGTCCGCTCTCCACGGGTCTAGCGGCCGATAACCGATAGCCGATTTATAGTTTAAAGTTCTGTGTGGTGTTGCTTCTGTTTATGGGCAGGCGTGGCGCTTACCATCAGGCGAGCTACTTGCTCGTCTTGTCATTCAATTAAAAACTTAAAATAAAAATGCTACGAAACTATCCTCATGTATTATAGCAAAGTGCATCAGCATTAGCATTATTTAATGTTCTGTCGGAGCAGCTTTTCATTTTGCTGTATCAACGCCTACTATTAACCTTACAGCAATGCTTTTTAACAATACATAATTTATTTACAGCAGTACGCCTATTGTTGAGTCAATATCATTTAACAATAATTAAAGATTTTCTATGGATAATTTAACTTGAAAAGCAACGTAGACTTAATGAATGTTCAGGTTTCGATTCCCATGAATAAAAAAGGAAATCATTCTGTGTTCAATCTGTATACGTTTATATACAAAAAAGCGTTAATCAAACATATAGCTTTTTTTTAGCTAGTATGATGAAACAATCAGGTCTCGTAAATAGAAGCATCACCACACAGAACCTTGAATACAAAGCACTGCATTGCATTGGAATGCGCTTGTAACCCGGAGACATAAGATGTTAGGTCTTTATGAGATATGCTTAATAATTTCAATGACTTCCGTGCCCTTTATATCAAAATATAACAGTGCTTACATGCTTTACTTAGCGGCAGAAATAGACAAAGCGGTAGTACCGCATATGCAAAACCCTCACAAACTAGTCTACAAGTTGCAAATACACATTTTGATCCAGCCTATGCTACTACGTCACTAAAGTTGCAGGTTGGAGGCATTCTGGGTTCATTCGCAGAGTTACTAGCTAAACTAATTAGGCAAATATATCATGACATCCGCCCTGGATAGCAACCACCATACACATGGTGTTAAGACCTGCCATAGTGATCCACCTTGTGTTGATCGCGTTTCAGGATCAGCCAGTGTATATCCGGTTTCCCGAAGGGCTTGCCCTCTCTTCCTATATCTTTCCCATCCCTAAATCCTTCCCTTCCTCCTTAGCCCTGGGATGGGATACTGCTGGGGCCAGGTACGAAGCGTCTCTTAATGATCGCTATTATATTTAGACTGCGCTTTGTTGAGCCAGGATAAAAAATAAACAATTATTTATGCATTATATACCAGCTGTTGATAATGCCCATACGTTCGCTCGCCAAAAACACCCTCCATTGTGGTGGGAATACATCAAAGTCGCCGGCACGCAGTATTATTCAAATTTTATTATCGCCCTGTCGTCGGAAAAACAGCGTGGAATATGGGCCGCCATTTTTGCACGGAAAACCAATGATTTACTTAACATCCGCGCCATTACTGAAAGCTAAATGATTCGAACGATATATAAGTAGGTAGTAAAAGCAACACACACGGTGATCACTGGACTAGGTGTTGTTTTTTCGAATGACAAAACGAGCAAGTCGCTCGCCTGATGATAAGCGCTACGTCTGCAAATAAGAAGCAACATCACACATAACTTTGAATTATAAAGCACTGCATGGCACTGAACTACGCTCGTGACCCCAAGACTAAAGATGTTAAGTCTCATAATGCCCAGTAATTTCACTGGATTCAATGCCCTTCAAACCGAAACACAACAATGCTTACACACTGTTGCTTGGCGGCGGAAATAGACGAAGCGGTGGTACCAACCCAGACGTCCTCTCGCATACAAGGGACCTCCTTGTAATGTGAGTTCGAAACAATAACTAAGGAACGCACATAACTTGACTAGTCAGCTTTTGTTATTATGAAATCCGGAAGAGTCCCCTGATAATGTACTGAGGCAAGTGTCTCTTAGCCCAAGAACTACCCTAACCTTAGTTCCTACCTAAGTTCTGGTTTTCACACTGAATTTCATTAGTTGGAATCTTTTAACATTTACAATAAGATCGATATCTGCCACCTTATTTCATATTAATAATTATGGTATTAAAACAAAAAGGTGACGAGAATAGAATAGTATTTGAAAAGCAACGAAACCACCAACAAAAGCTAGTATTCTCTATATATCTTTCTCTGTCTAACACGGGCTGTGGGTGTGTGTCACCCTTTCGTGTAACACGACTCCCTGTGAAAGCTTTGCGCGTGTGTGAGTGTGGACAGGTATCATTTTTAGTGATACCACAGTTTAATGAATTACGGAATTTTGTGATAATCATGGGAAGACTATAAATCCCACCAAATAACCTTTAATTATTAAAAAAAAAACGTGTGCGTCTCGGGACACTCGAGAGAAGTGATAACTTAAACTAATATAAGTTGAACTACATATTTAATATTAAAATTGTTTAACTTGACAAAAGCTTAGGTTATTACTTAAACTTTATGTATAATAATATGATAATGTGAGGAAAGGTTATTTATTAATAAAATCTTTTATTGATTATAAAATATATTTTATCCTTAGTAACAATTCTTGAATATGTACATTAGAATTTTGTGTATGTACATTATTAGTATCATTATTTAATCCTATAAAAGTAACAATTGGCTTATGGTAGCTATAATAAGCAACGAAATTTTTACATTGTATGTCATCTAAAAATCTTGCATAGACTGCATCAAGTACAGTTCCATGACTTGTAGTGGCTTCTTCTGGCTTATTAATCATTTTTAATTGTAATTTTACTTGTAGGAGCGATACTAAATTTTTAGCTCGATCAGAAGCAAAATTAACATTAAAATCTCCTGTTAAAATTAAAGAAATTTTACAATAATTTTCATTAAGTAAAACTGAAACTTCTTGTGTATAAATTAAAAGCTGTTTATGAATAAATAGAATAATACTTGAAATACTTTTGTTGGGAGATATGTATATGTTGGCAATAATAATTCGTTGCTTGCTTCATTGAGACATTCCACTATACACATTTCACGCTGTGGGTTAAAGTGAGTGGTTAAATTCAAGTTCTGCAAGTTCTATTGAAAAAAATATTCTATAAATTGACAATACAAAATCATCACAGACAATACAAATACACCATAATCTTTATATATACGTCGGATATAATAAGAGGGGTACTTTATGAGGTAAAATCTTTTTATTTTATAGCAACACCGAAATGGAACGAACAAGCTTTAAAACAAAATTCTTTGGCCAGTCCCGCTTTTCCCTTCGTCGTGTAAGGTTATGCCCGTTGCGCGTGTGATAGTGCTATACTAAATATTACGTACAAAAATACATTTTTGTGTATTGTTTATTGTGCTTTGTGATAAAATAAGTTAACATTGTGTTTTTGGAAGATTTTACCTCGTTGGTAAGCTATTTAACGATATTTTACCTTCTGCAAGCATTTCAAAGCTCGTATGAAGGGACCCTTTCGTTTATTGTAAGCCAATTGAGTATTGATGGTTGACCACACGAAATTCTATATTTTCGACGATGTTTTTATTTTTACACTCATTATTCACGAAATTACTTTCATTTATATCGAGTATTTATCTATTTTGTAACTTAAACAATTACAATACCTAATCATAAGATTTTTAATCCATGTTTTTTACGATATCATGTTCTTATTAGCAAATTATGCCAAAAGTAATAAAGTCTAAACAGTGTGTAGGTAAGTAGTAAGTACCTAAATTACGCGATACGTACATGTATCTGTATATCTATACACATAGAATGATGAGGTTATACCTATGTTTTGAATTTTGACTTTATTTATCTGGTGTGGGTACCTGTGACTTACGAGCCTTAATAATATTATTTAGCCTGAGTAATTTGTGTTGTTTTATTTTTAGTCATTGGTTTTCTTAGACAATAGTAGATAATGCAGCAATGGAATTCAAAAATTGCCTAAAACAACTACAATAGAGGTGGTCTGGAAGCAATCGCTGATAGTGATAAGAACGTTATAAGTATGTAGGTACCTACCTAACTATCTTTGAAATAAAAAAATGTGCAAGGATCGTAGCAAGTGGCTATCTGTTTTCTCTGCCTACCTCTATGGAAAACAGGCGTAAGTTTATGACAGAGACCATTAAAATATTATAAATATTATAAAGGTGCCTAAATATCTACCTAACTATACCTACATCAATAAAAGTACTTCAATCCTCGGTCCAAGCACAGATCCAGAAGCAAAGTGTCGGATGGCGGGCATAGAGTAGGTACCTATTTATTGACAATCTAACAAAATAACCCCATTGCTAAATTTAAAAAAAAATCCACAAACGCGTTTCATAACTTTAATGAATGAAGTTCGTTGGTCTCATTACATTGCCGTACGGGTTGATGGGTCGCCGTTTCCTCGTTTAACTACTTTTTTATTGTTAAATCAGATAATCAATACGTGATATTCACTCTTGTAAACGATCAATTTAGCCCCATAGCTGTATGTAAGCGAAGCCAGAAAAAGTTAATTAAAACTTAAAAACCAGCTGCAAAAATTAGCATGATATAAATAGAATAGCCTCAAATATTTCTTTTCGTATAGCATAGATCTGCAAACGAGCAAGTGAATCACCTGATGGTAAGTGAGCAGTGATCACTACAGCCCATCTTTGTTCACAATACCGGAAGAATCATGAGCGCGTTGCCGGCGCTGTGACCGAGTGATTATTGAGATTATTGGGAAGGCGAGAGGGACTTGGGCCTCCGGATATCTCAAACGCAGCAGCCAGCCGCTAATTTACGTCGGTTTTTTGTGTGACAGTGGTAACGAGTAGGTCGAGTAGGTCCATTCATGTTGTAGACAAAACTGGCTCTACCATTCTCAAACTATATTTTTTTACAGTAACGTAAGTAAAGATCTGTGCGGAGTTGTTCATGTAAAATACTTTTCCACGAGACATCCCACGACAAGATAAAATTTTAATTTCGCCACGTGCCATATAGTTATCCATATATAACTTATACTCTATGAACCGTTTTATCATTACGCGACATCGCACAGCACGCTAAATACTTTTCGGCTTCGTCGGTGACATTGTTGTCACAATATACAGAGTCTCCGTCATTGCGTACAGACCTATCGAGACCTTCCGTGCGGCGCGGTGCGTTGGCTCGTGGAAAAGAGCTCTTGCATTCATATCCGAAGCAGTGTAGGCGCCCACCGATAAGACACTTGTTAGCTGTACTAGCTACTCGTAATGTTCATAGCCACTTTTCATCTTTATGGTCGTGTGGCCCGCCGAGGATAGTACGTTCTGACTTGCGAAAAATCGATGGCAACAGAGTAAAGATAGACTTCCGATCTGGCTACTGCTTGAAGTGATAATCGGTCTACCATAAGTTTTAAACGGCGCGACGCTACATCACTTTTGTTTTGTTTGCACTGTGTAATCTGTACAAGTCGACCGTGCGAGTTATGGCAGTGCATCTACTCGCACCGTGCGACCGCAAAATACGAGTAACTGTCAGGTGCGAGTTGGTCAGCAGTGCGACAACTATGAGTTGCCAAGATGGAGTGGCGCTGTTGTTAAACGATTATTGGCTGACTGTCAATTTCAACAGATTATTCAGTACATTTTCAGTTCCAAAACTTGGTACCGCAAACTTATGATTGTTGCACTCTACTTCAATTTTGTTTTTTTATTAACCCCCTTCCATGCCACAAGGCACTTCACAGTTGTTTGAAATAGTAGTTCATCATGTCCACAGCTAGTCATCATTGTGTAACAGGCCGGAACGAGTCGAGATTCTGGCATGCGTGATGCGTGCTAACGATAGCAGGAGCTCGTCTACTGTCAGCTTACAGCTCGTACTGTGTAATCAAGCCTTTCGATAAGCATGCGATGTCTTAGCGTGTGAATGGAGCCTTAGTTGGAATTTAAGTCATCTTCTATATGCAGGTGATCGATATATGAGTCATAATACCGCAGTTTTATGCCTGACGAGTTAACTCACGATTGCTGATAATAATCGAGTGGCAGATCAAAGTTTTGCTTTGGATTTTACGAGCCACGACCTATGGCTAAGCCTATGTATGCACCGTGCTGTTGTTTAGTGATACGCGAGGGAGCATTAGGCATAGCGTGTTTCAGCCGGGACCGTAAGTATTTTCGCCGTCCCCTTTAGGTGTTTAAATTCAAATGACAACTGAAAATTTTTCGAGTAAAAAAAAAATGTTTCGTAAAGAATAAAATAGTTGTTGCGTATTCAACAACTTAAGTTTGGAATGTATGTGGGTCACCAACATCTTAAGCTCAAAGCCAACGTCACCTGCACGTATCACAGTCTGTTGGTTCACAGACTAGGCAATGGAGAAACTTGCTTGCTTCCCGTTGTGGTTACTGGGGGTGATCCCACTTAATACTAAACCCACTATCAAATCATGATGGAAAAGCGGACCCTGATATCAAGTCGGGATAACGCCAAACAGAAAAAAAGAAAGAAATTATTATACATTCTAAAACCATTAAGTAGTCCTATGCTAAATTATTTTATGTGATTATTGGTAGTACAATAAAGAGTTTTTGTATTGTATTTTATACATGTTCCTAATCATTAATTACAATATTGAACACTATTCTTTATATCAACAGTGGAAAGACTAAATAGCTAAAGCGCCAATACGTCAACTTTACGGTACATAGAGCAGTTTAGTTTTTTTATTTCTGTAAGCAAAAAAATATGACTCAATAAATAAAAAAAAATGCAGAATTATCCAGTAGGTAAACTTATATGATTTTTTATCGTAAAAAGTCAACTGCCATTAATTGGCATCAAAATCAGAGTAACTGGATATCATTTAAATCAGGATCGAAGTTCAACCAAACTGTTTAGCTGGTTACTACAGCTTGAGTTTTTGATATTTTTGTATATGGAAATAGTCAGTTACCGCTTGGTCGGTAGTTCATGACTCTAACGCTCCAGTGACGTTATAGGAATCACGGACGAGAAACCACCGCGGTGGTACCTAACACCTCTTCCCATTACGTACTGGGCGTCGAACGCGTCAAGCCATAGATCCTTGTGGAAAAACGGGAAATGGTTAAGGTCAAATTAGAAACTTTGTACCAGCTGTTCCCTATATTTCATACTAGCTATTGCTCGCGGCTCCGCCCGCGTGATCTGCTTTTTCCGGGATTTCCGGGATAAAAAGTAGCCTATCACCCAAGTCAGCTCATATCCTGTCTGTATACCAAATTTCATCAAAATCCGTTCAGTAGTTTCAGCGTGATTGAAGGACAAACATCTTAACAAACAAACTTTCACATTTATAATATTAGTAGGATTTTATAAGAAAACTCACATATTGAACGAATTTAATTAATGATATAATTTCGTTAAAACCAGTGTAACATTATTATTTATACGTGCGCGCAGCCATTTTAACATTACCATGATCTGGAGATTTGGATTCAAATTGAGTATCAACATCGGCCCTTAAGCGTAAAGTCGATAATTAATTAAGTAGTGTGACAACTAATATTAAAATTAAAAACTGGTTATAACACGTCATTATTATGAAAGTTGTCAAATCATTAACTAATATTGTTGTTCAATATACAGAATGATAACGACGAATACAAAACGCTCGCGGACCTTTTAATACAAAACCTTTATTATTATATTTTTTACCGTGGGGAAAATCTAAATTAAGTATACGGGAGGATTCATATCCCACCTTCACTCCCTAGGGGATTGACGAAGATGATGGATGGACCTCCATAGGGATGGTTATGCCAGACTCACCGGCTTTCCGAACTAGTTCACATTAAAATCACTGCACAATCGGGACCTTAACCTTTCATTAGAATGAAGAATTTAAATCTCGCACAGATATAGGATGCCAGCATTACATTTATGATTCCGCCTAACCAGCTTCATACTATAGAGTTAACTTTTTAGTATAGGACACGTAATAGTAGGTCTACATGTTGGAACTACTCTTATTAACAAGTGTATTCTGTCCACCAGACTCTAGATTAGTTATATGTATGTACTCGCGCGTAAAGTCTCCATAGTTAATAAGCTTAGAAATAATTCCAAACGTTATAATCCTCTTATGTATTGAAGGACGTCTTCAAGAGAACCTCGGCTATCTTATTTCGTAACCAGCATTATTTTTATCCGGTAGAACTGTAGCAAATCTAGTTTCAGTACCTATCCGATCAACATTTTTAAACTGGGGGCGCAGACTGCCAATTTGCCGCCCAGTATTTTTTTATTTAATTGAATGACGAGACGACCAAGGCGCTCGCCTGATTGTAAGCGCCACGCCTGCCCATAAAGAAGCAACACCACAAAGAACTTTGAATTACAAAGCACTGCATGGCACTGAACTGCGCTCGTCACCTCGAGATATAAGATGTTAAGTCTCATAATACCCAGCAATTTTTTTTTAATTTCATTGGCTTCAATGTCCTTGCACCGAAACACAACAGTGCTTAAACACTGTTGCTTGGCGGCAGAAATAGACAAAGCGGTGGTACCAACCCAGACGGCCTCGCATACGAGGGACCTACCACCTTGTAACTAATGAAATACTAAATTTCTGGTATTGTGAGCGTTCATGGGCGGTGGAGATCAATCAACTCAAATCACGATCACTCAACCTTAACGCCTTCAGTTATCCTACCCTGAAAACTATGACTGTCAACAAGAGACAAGCAAATATATTAACAATTCCAAAATACCCTTTGGCCCTTGTTTATCCAAGGGAGTCGTTAGTGACAGACTAAGAAATCTAATCGACCATAATTAAGGTTTGGTGATTTAATCTTATTATATATTAGTTTTGGATTATCAACAAGTACACTAGGTGCTCGATCCCTCGTATATGCGTAAGGCTAGTATAGGCTGTCTGGGTTGGTACCACCGCTTTGACTATTTCACCCGCCAAACACCAGTGTGTAAGAACTTTTTTGTTTTAGTTAAAATGACGTTGAAGACCAAATTTCATTGGCCTCCAACCGAGAAATATATCTCGGGGTGACGAATGAAGTCCAGTGACATGCTATGTAATGTGAAGATCTGTGTGGTGTTGTTTATATTTATGTGCAGGCGTTGCTTTTTCATCAGGCGAGCGACGGTCGTTTCTTCGATCGAGCTAATATAAAAACTATCGTTGGACTGCTCACTCACACGAAATGTATTAAATGACGCTTTGACGCGCGTAATCAAAAACCCTAACGGATTGATAAGGGATTTATCAATTTATCTAAAAGTTTGATTTAAATGTTTATCTTCCCACGTTCAATATCGTTTAAATATTTTCGAAGTCTCGCAGACGTGCCGTGGCCGACGTAGTACGAATATCAATCGTACAGTGGTTCCAGAGCAATCTACTCTGGTAGGGGTGTTCACTCGTCTGGATAGCGACTTCACACCACGCTGCGAAAAACCTGTTATACTCACCGACATGACTGCGAGTCACGTTTTGGAATCATCTAATGCAATACAAATGCGGCAACAGCCTAAGATAAATAAATACACCCAACAGTCACACAACAGTCTTGTGTTGTGGGTATCAGGAACTATGAAAGACTTTCGGTCTCACAACACCCAGACGGTGAAACAAATATTTGTGGATGACACAAACATTTGTCTTGGTGCGGGGATCGAACCCGCGGTATGTTGCTTTACAGCCGGCTACTCGCCCGCTGCGCCACGGAGGCTGTCAAAAGATGTTGGCCTTTTTGTTGGTTATTCGGTTACGGTTACCCATGAAGAAATTGCTATTACAAAATAAAAATTGTCGAATCAGTAATTCTTGCGCGAAAAGCGAGATTCCAATAAATCAGTTAACCTGTCTAGACAGGAAATTGTTTTTTCTTTAACAAATTTTTCTCTCTCGAAACAACATTTTGTTAGATGTTGGTGGTTTATTCTATAAAGAGGTCGTTCTCTTGGTAACACGACAGGTGGAGTCACGAGGATTTTAAATTATAAATCCTAGACGATAGCTAGGATGTTAAGATAGCTCGTACTACGTACTACCAAAATTTGTTCACGTTTAACTGGGTCTAAAAACATAAAGCAATGTTTACTAAATATTTACTAATGATAGGTTTTTGTGTATTTGCCTCGGTGACGTATTTGTATTGCGTACGCGGTACGACAGCTGTACTGAGGTTTCGGGTTCGATCGCCGGGTCGAGTAAAAATGATATTTGTTTTTTTCTATGACGTAATGCAGTATCGGCCTGAAGTATGGAATTGGCCGGCCCGGTATGGTAACAGTGTCACAGGTATCAATCACATCATGGGACAGAAATAAGCCGTGAATACGTATGTATTTATGTTGTTACTAAAAGTTTCCATTTGAATAACACCAAGAAGTAAACAAATCTCAATAGTTACTGTCGTCCTGACGCGAACGGTAAGTTTTCTCTCAAATACAAGTATCGTCGCGGACGTGAGCTATATGCTCACGACTTTGTCTCCCACAGCTCTGTATAGTTATGCATAAATTACACGGACAGACAAACAAACAGCTCTACAAGACAGGGCCTAATTATCCACTCGCTAACTACGCTAGTGATGGGGCAATGTTGTCGACATGGTAGATTGTATCGATAAGTGAATTGTATTAGTAGTATATTTCTGTGACTAGTTTTATCAAGTTATAAAATTTAAACTAACGATTTTCTATATTGACTTGTATTTCAATTAACATCGACTTGCAAATTCTGTTAGCAGTATTTACCTACATATTTAATAACTGTAAAATACAAACTCAAACATAATAAGAACCATCCCGATTAAACTATTTTTCAAACACAAAATCCGCAGTCAAATCGCTCCATTCGTTTAGGCCAGAGGTTCCCAGACTTTTTTCTCATAGACCACTTTCTAAATTTAGCTGGTTCCAGTGATCCCCCTGCAGCTACATTGCTACCATATTCCCAAAACTCGACAAAAAATGTGAAGAAATATTCAAGTTTCTATTAAATATTATTTGCCTGCATTGATGGGTGAAGTCAAGCCGACATTTTAGTTCTTCACTATCGAAAGCAGAATTGTGAACCTGCATTTTTTTGTCACGCTAACGTAGACTCTCGTCGAGTCTCCCGTGGACCCCTGGGGGTCCACCTGGACCACTTTGGAAACTAAAGGTTTAGGGGCTACAGTGCTGCAGTTAGATACACACTTACACCCATAGACAGACAAAGAGGTCAAACCACACCCCTCTTTTTGTCGGGGGTGAAAATACAAAATGTAAGAGTACCCAGATACTTAGTTCCATAAGACGATTTGCTGTGTCGGCGGAGGGTTGTACGATCCTATAAGTACATAACAAGTGCGAAATTCGACTTGGCCTGAATGAAGTTAGTCACTTCGCCAGCCCTCTAGCCAATACGTATCTCGACATTCTTTAGAAATGAAAATAACAGTCGTGACTCCGCTCGTGATTTACAGGCCAACCAAATTATATAATACGCGCGATATAATGTGTAGCAGTATAAGACGAACTTCAGCTTGGTCAATTTAAATTGCACGGACACATATCCACCCACAATTTAGCAGAATGTAAAACTGCCCATATGGATATGATCAAGGTGCATGTAAACACCTAATGGGTTACGACTATACATAATTTAAGTAACCAGGACACATAAAATCAATCGTTTTCCAATTTATCATTCTCACGAACAGCGTCCTACAGAGAACGCCATGTTATTTTACTTTTCGTATTGGATGTTTTATGTTAATTTAATATCGCATGTAACGATTTGTAAATAAAACAGGTATCAAAATAAATTACACAAACACTGTTAAGGTTATTGATTTACAGACACGCTGCGGTTGCGTTTTGAAATAGACAATTTTTTATGCTTCTTAATTTTGTTATATTATATGGGGGTCGTAGTACATACATTAGTGCTGGAGTGGTATAAGTTAATGCGTACACTAAACAGACAAAATAAAAGAATGAAACTAGATGATGATGTAATTACTAATATCAAAGAGTTGTGGAAGTAATTTTGGAGCAATCTTCAGTTCAGTTTGTCATTCTTTTGACAAATAGCAAGCGAACAACAAGCACCGTCTGTGTATCGTAATTGCGAATGATGAGTTTATTTATCTTTAATAGCTGTTAATGTCAATATGTTTTGCAACAAAACCTATTTAAAATACGACTGCGACATCCATAAAATTAGTTTACAATGATTGGTTTCTTTCCCGCTGAGTGTAATGGACTGTTTGATAGAGCTATTATAATATATTTATTTTTGGTTAAAATCCAATGATCTTAAAGGCCTTTCGCTGCAGGTGGTCCTGGGTTTCAGAACGGTCTTTATATCCTCATAAAAATTATTTATCAAATTGTGGGCTTAAAACGACAGGTGGCGAACTCTATTGGTACAGCGGAATAAATTCGTGATCCGAAAGTATTTGTGTAGGTGTGTGACCGATACTAGACTGCAGCCTTCAAACTTCAGTCTTAGGCGAGAAAAAGCCTATGCATCTGATTACGGCCTATACTTACTTCCATACCTATTTAAAATCTAAAAAAATAAACTAAGATCAACTTAGATGTTTAGACTTCAATAAATAATAACTATAAATAATAAATAAATACACCCAACAGTCACATACATAGTCCTGACCCCACACTAAGATACGAGTCTTGTGTCGTGGGTATCAGGAACTACGAGAGACTTTCGGTCTCACAACACCCAGACCCCGAGACAAATATCTGGGGATCACACAAATGTTTGTCTCGGTGCGGGGATCGAACCCGCGGCCTCTCGTTTCACAGCCGGCAACTCGCCCGCTGCGCCACGGAGGCTGTCAATCTAAGCAAAACTAAGCAATCGATCTCACGCATTCTCCAAGCTGCAAAAAATTATGTAAAAAAATGCAATTGGAACAATGAATTAACAGTAGCTTCATCGATATTTTGCACGTCCCGTCTCTATAGTGTTGCGAAATGTATTCTGCTGCAGGTCGCCGATAACGTGTTCAAATAGTGATGCGCTTGCATACAATTTACATATCGATTTATGACACTCCCCTTCCCATTCTGATTTACATATAAATACAGTACCCTGAGTATATTTGCCGTAGCGTAATTGTTATTATGGCTGCCGTGCTTCGGTAGGAGTTTCCACCAGATGGGTTGGTGGAGTTTCTTGGGGGGGAGGGGGTATCATGGGGCGATCAATCATGTTTATTAAATCTTTGTATATCTGGAGTAGAAGGAGAATGTTGCAGGCAATGTTGAGTCTTTAAGTACAGACTTACCTACACACCGATGAGTTCAGAATAGAAACATGTTCCTGCTTGTGATTGCAGCCAAATCTGCCAATTTTTGCATTTTTTTAATTGAATTACACTATTTCCAACCATTAAATTTATCTGTAAGAATATTTTGTAGTAAATATATGCGCAGTTATTTATATGCGTCGCAATTCATAACTTGATCCATGTGATACAGTGAATTCTTGGGTAAGAAATATTTATAGGATTTATTAAAACCACCCGTAGGGTTTTTGACGAGGCTTAACGATTACTGCAATTTGACAACTCAGATTTATGCTCATAGGTGAATTGACTACGCTTCTGCTGTAGACAAATAGCGAGCGTTTGGTAACTGTCTATCGAGAAGAGGCTATCATCTGCGATAGCTCAGCGAGGAGTACAGACTGTCGAGACGAAGTTAAATGTTCTAAACCAGACCCAAGAGTATGCACCTCTGACTTTTCTCAGTTACATATTGTGTATTCATTGTTAATCATCACTTGCTTTAACGGTAAAGGATACATCGTGAAGAAACCTGCACACCTCAGAGTTCCATAAGAATTTGAAAGGTACGTAAATCTCCGTCAATCCGCACTATACCGTGGTGGACCAAGGGGTTAGGCCCCTGCGATTCGTACAGGATGCCCGTACCCAACGGTGAAACAGTGTTTGGTACAGGACTAATATGCATAGAAACTGTACCGTCCACATAGCCTCCACTGTATTCATCCTGGATCATGGTACACGTTTTTGACACCAAAAAATGAAGTTCGGCTCGTCTCGTCTGTGGGAATGCAAAGCTATCATTACTAGTAACTACTCTCACCATCACAGTATACATATAAAACTTTGTTCCTTATTTATTTTCATGTTGTGCGATCTGCAATATTATACACTAGCATTGTATAGTCAGTCACTGTGAGTCAATTTTCACCCAAAACCGTTAAACTGTTAACGCATGATTGAATCACAAACATCCAAATTCACAAACATACAATCTTTCACATTTCTAATAGTTATAGGATATTGAAGTGCTTATGAGACAAAAATGTGTTGAATTCTTTTCTAAACGGTTAAGTTATAAAATATCATAAGTGCACAACTCGCAAGTAAAATAAAAATCCTATACATCGAACCAGGCGCATTTGCATCGTCTTGCCACGTTTCTTGCGTCTACATACTAAGTTGCTAATTTGTTGGTCTTTCAACTTACGAATATGTCTTTTACCCGTCGCGTCGCGTATCATACAACTCATCTTAGTGAAGTTAGAAACTATTTATATTTATAATAATTAAATTTATATAATAATTTTGACAGTAAATTAAGAAAATAGTTACATAACCTTTTTTAGTTAGACCGACGATCAAGCAGCCCGCCTGATACTAAGCGACCACCGCCGCCCATGGACCTCAGCATTGTCAGGGCACAGCCAAGCTGCTGCCTACCGTTTGAGGAAACTTTTTTCAAACCTCGCTTAAAGAAGGACACTTAAAGATGTTCATTCCAGAGCTTAAACGTGCGTGGTAAAAATAAACGCTGGAAACGCACCCTGTAGACGGGATAGTTTCCAGGACATATGGATTAACTCTACATCAATGTCGGATGGTGATGTTAGAATCATTTTAAATAGTAATTATTTTCAATAGACCTTTTCTTTATAACAGTATTATTTTAGCATATTTTTTACATTATGAACTAAGTTTTTTTACGGAAAATAATTCACAAAGTTTTATTTTCAGGTACTAAAATAAAAAGATACAAACAATAGCCAAATTTGTGCCACGCGTCCGCCGCCATCTTTAATCGGCCATATTTTGCAATAAACGTCAAGCTGACGATCGTTTATGGCAAAGTTAGTAACATAATATATCATTGGTTTATGGTATTAAGTGAAAAATAACGTGATAGAGAATATTTTACGTACTTTTTAAAGACTTCGAAAAAGGAGAAGGTTCCCAATGTGACGAGGGTTTTATTTTGCTTTTTTTTATGTATGTACAACGATTTCGCCGCCAATTTAGTTGGAAAATAAATTATATAAATTTGGTGAAGAAAAAAAATCAGCTCAGCCAGCTCAATTGTGTTATTGAGATGAAAATTTACATGCCATAGCTGTACTTAACAGTGAAACACGAAAAATAAAATAAGTTTTAAAACTTATTTTATGTAAATAATTCTCCGGGATAAACAACTCGCTACTTTATGGTTCCAAAGTCAGTTTTTTAAGTTTGGTTATTCAAGCTTCACTTAAAAAATATATTTACATTCTTCAAACACTTGAGCCTACTAAAAGCTGTCCTTAGCTGATAATTATAATTAAGCATAGTATAATTAACATAAATACCATAGGAGAGTGGAAAAAGAAAAATCTAAGTGTGGGCCGCTTGTCGTGCGGTGTTAATGCGTGTGTCACGGACAATGTTGGCTCTTCTCACATAGCGATGGGACGTCGACAAACTTATCGATACAGACAAATATCAGGGGTATGCTATTAGAGTCTCTAGTTTGATGTTCTATTTATCCAGGCTTTTGGTATTATTTTAGAACTAATTGTCTTTCCTTTTTGGATTTACTCATGATATCGGTTAAAACTATTCTTCGAGGCACATATATCAATTATCGAGTTAAATTAATAACGCATACATTAAAATAACTTGGTAAACCTGCATCGATATCAACGTTGTCCCATCCCTATCGGTCAATATTGATCTATCGAGCGAGGACTCGCGCATCGTCAACAAACTCACAAATTGGTTCTATGTGAACTGTTATTTTACGTTCTCTTATTAGGTAAATGCTAGGTAGTGTTTAAGAACGACTTTTCCATGTTTTCGTCGCTCATGACGTCAGAAGACTGAGGTTTGAACGCCACTGTCAACTGGTCACAATTAAAGTCTAATAGATTTTAATGGATTGGATGTTAAAATATAAAAATTTTCCAATTTGATTTAACTCAGTGACTTCTACAATATAGCTTTTGGAAGCAACTGCTGCTCTTATTTCTCAAGCAATATAGAACTTCCTAATTCCATTTGAAATTGCGTTACCCTATTATTGCGCTCTTTTCATATCTTTATGTTTACTTAATTCGGGGCCCGTTTGTCTCCTATAAGACCGTAATGTGTAAAACAAAATTCGGCAACGGTCACATTCCCCATAACCTTTATCGACGAATAAATATCGATAGCGCATGTTTATCGACACGTGTCCGTCACAACGCTAATATTGACTATCGGTCCTTCGTGCCGGATCTGTCAACAAAACTACTTTTTGTCATTCCTTATTAGCTTTTTTATGGTTCGAAAATTACTATACTGATCATAAGTGCAGTAACATCCTAAAACACTCAATGAGGGTTCGTCTCGAGTCGTTATTGTTAAAGCACTGTCACTGGCTCATTACTAAAGCGGTTGCGGGTTTGTGGCATCGCCAGTCACAATTCCGCCCGTATGTGGCGTTTGCACCGTATCATTCACTATAAAACTAAAGACTCATTTCGTCATCCATTCATTGGTCGGCACTTTGGCACTTTATCTTTAAACAATAATAATAAATAGTAACTCATAAAATAAATCATTCAACCCATTCAATTAAGATAACAATCTTTAAACTGACATAAATCATAAGCTAGTTAAAATGGATTTGCTGGTTACACACCCTTTTAATTTTCTTAACGAGAGAGAAGTTAAAGTTTAATTGATGAAAAGTACCAGGGCGTCATAAATTTGTAATAGTGTAAATTGAAAATGCTTATGTTAGGATGAGGAAAAATGTGCACAATGCACGCAAGGCTCGCTAAAATGGCAGCTTGTGCACCGCGCAGTCATTGGTGAATATGAAAAGATAAATTAATTTTGTTCGTATTTATAAAATACTATCTTATAATAATTCTTATAATTTAAATTGAATTTTGTAATCTAGTTTTAATGTTAATTTAATATTGATTTTGTTAGTTTAATTTAACTACATTTTAATTTATTTATTTTTTCTATTTTGGTTAAGATCGAAGTAATTATGTACTATTTTGCATGCTGTCTTCACTTATAATTACAATGGCATTAACTTGTTTTTAACTTTAGCATTTGTTAGCGAAATTGTATCGGTGTACATTGTGTTGGTGTTCATTATTAAAAAAAAAGAAAAGAGATCGATAGGTTTAGTTTGTTTGAATATTAGACTTTTCTTCTTTTTGTTACCCGGTTAAATGAATCCTAGTATCTAATCTGGACTACATATGTGACTTAATACATTGATACCTTAATTTCCATGTTGGTTAGAATACAGACTAGGTAATCACAACAGACCCTTAAATATTTGATACATTCAAGGTGTCAAGAGAGGTCTTCCCTCCTTGTAATGTGACGATGGATATAAGAAATTTGTTTACACTCTAATTCTTTTAACGCATCCATTAGGGAAGGGACTGAACGGTTTCAAATAGGAGGATCCGTATTTAGATATTTTAACTTAGTTCGTTAGTTAAACCGCCTTTCCCTTCAGTAGCTTCAAGCGATAGTCGTTAAGGTGAATTAGAAACAAATGATGATTCAAGCCTGAAGAATCATTGAAAATCTTATTTGCGAATGTAGCGAAAATCTTTATATATATAATTCTTCTGTGAGTGTGTATGTTCCTGAACTTCTCTTAAACGACTGGACCGATTTTGATGAAATTTTTTGTGTGTGTTCAAGGGGATCTGAGAATGGTTTAGATTCACAATTTTGTCCGCTGGACAATGTTTTTTTAATTAATTTTTAATTTATTAGTAGTTGTTGAGTTGTCGTTGCGAAGCTTGCCGTGATGACGGGTCGTATAGCGTCTAGACTGGACAGGGACAGGACAGGGACAGGACAGTGAGACAGGACAGTGAGACAGGACAGTGAGACAGGACAGTGAGACAGGACAGTGAGACAGGACAGTGAGACAGGACAGTGAGACAGGACAGTGAGACAGGACAGTGAGATAGGACAGTGAGACAGGACAGTGAGACAGGACAGTGAGACAGGACAGTGAGACAGGAAAGTGAGACAGGACAGTGAGACAAGACAGTGAGACAGGACAGTGAGACAGGACAGTGAGACAGGACAGTGAGACAGGACAGTGAGACAGGACAGTGAGACAGGACAGTGAGACAGGACAGTGAGACAGGACAGTGAGACAGGACAGTGAGACAGGACAGTGAGACAGGACAGTGAGACAGGACAGTGAGACAGGACAGTGAGAGGACAGTGAGACAGGACAGTGAGACCGGACAGTGAGACAGGACAGTGAGACAGGACAGTGAGACAGGACAGTGAGACAGGACAGTGAGACAGGCCAGTGAGACAGGATAGTGAGACAGGACAGTGAGACAGGACAGTGAGACAGGACAGTGAGACAGGACAGAGAGACATGACAGAGAGACAGGACAGTGAGACAGGACAGGACAGGGACAGGACAAGACGGGGACAGGACGGGGACGGGACGGGGACGGGACGGGACGGGGACAGGACGGGGACGGGACGCGATCAGGACGGGGACAGGACGGGGACGGGACGCGGACAGGACGGGGACAGGACGGGGACGGGACGGGGACAGGACTGTCCAACCGGAGGGAGGTGGGAGACGACCTGACTTAGGTCGTCGAAGTCAATTAAATGTGCGACGGGCTACCTCACGTGCAATGGCGCAGTACCTCACTTAATTGCATTTAATGTAAATAAAACATTTGTATTAAGTTTTGACCACATTTTACACAAATATATTATGTAGGTGACACGAAGTTCACCGGGTCATCTAGTGCTTTTATAATAACACAAACCCTGTATTACATACGTCCTACTGCCAGCAGTAGGACGTATGTACCCAGGCACGAGTCTCTACTGATTGAGAGGGGTTACGCTAACCTAATGCGGGTAGACATGCTAGACATCACATTCATCATCATCTTCAAGATTCTTGTTGAAAACTTCTCAGATATGCAGTATTCCACACCATCTTTGCTTCACAATTAACCGACCGATAATTATTAACAATGAATACACACGTACCTTAGAAAGTCAGAGGAGCGTTTGTTCTTGGGTTTATTTCGAACCTGCGCCTACCATCTCTGCAATCTAAACTACTGTCCGCTGAACGAACGCTGCTTAAATTGCATTTAACAATAATATTAAAAAAACTCTAAGGAAGATTCAATCAAAATTTTGATATCGAGCGTAGTCACGTGTAAAGATTAGTGTCAATGTTTTTTGTTGAGCTATCCTTAATGTGTCAAAACGGTATTTAAAAAGAAATTCTTTCAAGATTTGAGCAGGTAGATTTTACAATAATTTTATACTATCCACATTTCTCTTAATGTAAGATTTAATCAAATATTCCAGCAGTGATTTTTCGATCTTGGGAAGATTATACAGGTGGTTTCATTGAAATGTTTGGTTAATAAACTATGTTATCAACCATCAATATGTATACATATTGCTGGTTATATAGGCATAGTCTCAGATACAGAATGAGTTAATGTACGAAACGCTAGCAGCAAGCCGCTAATTTAAGTCAGTTTTCTGTGCGAGAGTGGTAATAACCAGGTCTAGCTGGCCCACTCATGCTGTAGACAAAACTGTCTACAGCGTGGCTCTACCACAAAATCTAGCGACTGCAATCCGTAAGTACCATCGATACACTAATAGGTGGTAGGTTTCTCGCATGCAAGAGTCATAAGTAAGTACCACCCTTTTGTCTATTTCTACCTGACTGCTTCTCGCATATGAGGAACCGGCCACCTCTTAACGACTTTACATAAACCAAACTCTATGGTACGCTATATCTAGCCCCATTAGTCCCTGGCCGACACCCTGCTACAGAACTTAACCACCGCCAACAAAGCATAAACGTCTGTAGATTACACCTTATTAACGAAGTGGACGGTAGTACATTTGGTTTCCGTAACTCGATTAGCACATGCTAATTCAATTAACAAATCTGAATGAACAAGTTCCCATGGGAAATTATGTCTCATTTATCTGACGATTTGGTAATAAATTCTGTTTGTGGCTGTGACGATCAGGGATCATCGGTTCGATTTCCTGTTCGAAATAATCTGAAAATCTTCTTTCTTTAATTCTTTTACAAGGTGGTAAATTCCTCGTATGCGAGAGGCCGTCTGGGTTGATACCACCGCTTTGGAACTACTGGGCCGATTTGAAAAATTCTTTCACCATTAGAATCCTACATTATCCCTATAACTATTATAACGGTGCAGAATTACACGCGGGCGGAGCCACGAGCGAATGCTAGTTAACAATAAATACACACGTCACTTCGAAAAGGTAGATAGATATGTGGCCCTAGTGCCGGTTTCGAACCCGCGTTTCCCGTCTCTACCGTCCATACCACTCCTCGTAAGACCATCACCGCTTTACAACAGTATAGTAATCCTGACTAATGTATAGTCTAAGTACAGTTAACACTTTAATCCCGTACCCCTTTAGTGTTTGATGTTTGATAGGGGGTCGCAGCGACCCTGTGAGGGAGAGGGTAAGGTCCGCTAATTGCATTACCCACGATAAACTGCCCCGCGGCGCGGTGATGCTTGCTTTTACCTAATCTTGAAAGTTTCCATTTTGGCTTCGACTCTCAGTTTTCGGAATGAGCAATTTTTGAAATTAATCACGAAATTTCATTGGTCCAATTTTAACTCTTATGTGTCTAAAAAGCGCATTTTTTTTTATTAAATATGATAATCATTATTTATTTTTTGAGAAACCATTTTATGAAAAAATTAAAGTTAAAGTAAAAATTAAAGCCTTTCATACAAATAATATTTTTCGTCTTATTACATTAAACATATCTTTATATATATAATTCTTCTGTGAGTGTGTATGTTCCTGAACTTCTCTTAAACGACTGGACCGATTTTGATGAAATTTTTTGTGTGTGTTCAAGGGGATCTGAGAATGGTTTAGATTCACAATTTTGTCCGCTGGACAATGTTTTTTTAATTAATTTTTAATTTATTAGTAGTTGTTGATTTTCCGGATGGTTGTCGTTGCGAAGCTTGCCGTGATGACGGGTCGTATAGCGTCTAGACTGGACAGGGACGGACAGTGAGACAGGACAGTGAGACAGGACAGTGAGACAGGACAGTGAGACAGGACAGTGAGACAGGACAGTGAGACAGGACAGTGAGACAGGACAGTGAGACAGGACAGTGAGACAGGACAGTGAGACAGGACAGTGAGACAGGACAGTGAGAAAGGACAGTGAGACAGGACAGTGAGACAGGACAGTGAGACAGGACAGTGAGACAGGACAGTGAGACAGGACATTGAGATATGACAGTGAGACAGAACAGTGAGACAGGACAGTGAGACAGGACAGTGAGACAGGACAGTAAGACAGGCCAGTGAGACAGGATAGTGAGACAGGACAGAGAGACAGGACAGTGAGACAGGACAGTGAGACAGGACAGTGAGACAGGACAGAGAGACATGACAGAGAGACAGGACAGTGAGACAGGACAGTGAGACAGGCCAGTGAGACAGGATAGTGAGACAGGACAGTGAGACAGGACAGTGAGACAGGACAGTGAGACAGGACATTGAGACAGGACAGTGAGACAGGACAGAGAGACATGACAGAGAGACAGGACAGTGAGACAGGATAGTGAGACAGGACAGAGAGACAGGACAGTGAGACAGGACAGTGAGACAGGACAGTGAGACAGGACAGTGAGACAGGACAGTGAGACAGGACAGTGAGACAGGACAGTGAGACAAGACAGAGAGACATGACAGAGAGACAGGACAGTGAGACAGGATAGTGAGACAGGACAGAGAGACAGGACAGTGAGACAGGACAGTGAGACAGGACAGTGAGACAGGACAGTGAGACAGGACAGTGAGACAGGACAGTGAGACAGGACAGTGAGACAGGACAGAGAGACATGACAGAGAGACAGGACAGTGAGACAGGACAGTGAGACAGGACAGAGAGACATGACAGAGAGACAGGACAGTGAGACAGGACAGGACAGGGACAGGACAAGACGGGGACAGGACGGGGACGGGACGGGACGGGGACAGGACGGGGACGGGACGGGGACGGGACGGGACGGGGACAGGACGGGGACGGGACGGGGACAGGACTGTCCAACCGGAGGGAGGTGGGAGACGACCTGACTTAGGTCGTCGAAGTCAATTAAATGTGCGACGGGCTACCTCACGTGCAATGGCGCAGTACCTCACTTAATTGCATTTAATGTAAATAAAACATTTGTATTAAGTTTTGACCACATTTTACACAAATATATTATGTAGGTGATACGAAGTTCACCGGGTCATCTAGTCTTTATATATATAATTCTTCTGTGAGTGTGTATGTTCCTGAACTTCTCTTAAACGACTGGACCGATTTTGATGAAATTTTTTGTGTGTGTTCAAGGGGATCTGAGAATGGTTTAGATTCACAATTTTGTCCGCTGGACAATGTTTTTTTAATTAATTTTTAATTTATTAGTAGTTGTTGATTTTGGAATGTTTTACATTGGATCCGACAGACGGCGCGACGACAACTTCATTTTCCAGTACAAACTGTTCCTGGGTATGAAACACTTGATGTCTTTTAGATGTGAAACATCTATAAGCGCAGGTATAAACCGGATGGTTGTCGTTGCGAAGCTTGCCGTGATGACGGGTCGTATAGCGTTTAGACTGGACAGGGACAGGACAGTGAGACAGGACAGTGAGACAGGAAAGTGAGACAGGACAGTGAGACAGGACAGTGAGACAGGACAGTGAGACAGGACAGTGAGACAGGACAGTGAGACAGGACAGTGAAACAGGACAGAGAGACATGACAGAGAGACAGGACAGTGAGACAGGACAGTGAGACAGGACAGTGAGACAGGACAGTGAGACAGGACAGTGAGACAGGACAGTGAGACAGGACAGTGAGACAAGACAGTGAGACAGGACAGTGAGACAGGACAGTGAGACAGGACAGTGAGACAGGACAGTGAGACAGGACAGTGAGACAGGACAGTGAGACAGGACAGTGAGACAGGACAGTGAGAGGACAGTGAGACAGGACAGTGAGAGGACAGTGAGACAGGACAGTGAGACCGGACAGTGAGACAGGACAGTGAGACAGGACATTGAGACAGGACAGTGAGACAGGACAGTGAGACAGGACAGTGAGACAGGCCAGTGAGACAGGATAGTGAGACAGGACAGTGAGACAGGACAGTGAGACAGGACAGTGAGACAGGACAGTGAGACAGGACAGTGAGACAGGACAGAGAGACATGACAGAGAGACAGGACAGTGAGACAGGACAGTGAGACAGGACAGTGAGACAGGACAGGACAGGGACAGGACAAGACGGGGACAGGACGGGGGCGGGACGGGGACGGGACGGGACGGGGACAGGACGGGGACGGGACGCGGACAGGACGGGGACAGGACGGGGACAGGACGGGGACGGGACGGGGACAGGACTGTCCAACCGGAGGGAGGTGGGAGACGACCTGACTTAGGTCGTCGAAGTCAATTAAATGTGCGACGGGCTACCTCACGTGCAATGGCGCAGTACCTCACTTAATTGCATTTTATGTAAATAAAACATTTGTATTAAGTTTTGACCACATTTTACACAAATATATTATGTAGGTGATACGAAGTTCACCGGGTCATCTAGTCTTTGTATATATCAGGGGCGGTAATTTTTGCACACATTCCGTCACTGCTGATTTGATGGACAATTGCAAACCGCCCCTCTTGTGGGGCTAACACGAACTTTCCACGTGTCTGTAGGGTGACTAAAATTTGTAAAATATATGGATTTTTTCATAGCCGTCATATTCTGGTGGTAGATACGTCTGTCATAAGTAGCTTTGTATATTTGTGGCGCCAACCAGCGTCGGCAGTATGTAAACACTGAAGTATTCCTGTTTAAAGGACATTAAAGTTAGCCATTTAGCTGTTATTTTTCATATGGCCCTGGCGTAATACTGCCAAGTCAAATAATTTTCCAATATTTTGAATTCATTTTTGGTTTTCCAAAGGAATAGAGGTAATATAGATTTTAATATTTAAAAATAAATTATAAGCACCCTAGCAGCCCTTATTATAGGGGTAGTTAAATAAAGGGTTCAAAATTGAATGCACCCGGTCTTGTCCATTCTTTTGTTATTTAAATAGTTTGGGAAGGTTTTAGTCCTATGAAAAAATACTAAAATATATTTTTTATGGCAACCGAGCAAGTGGGTCATCTAGTGGTAAGTGAACTTCACTGCCCATGTGCTCCGATAATAACTACCGTGGGCGACTCGTAACTCATGTATCATTCGTAGTGCTGGAGAGACATCGTCGATTTACATCCCGCGTGACAAAAATACCGTGATTACTCGTGCCTTGTTCCGCGATAACAAGGAAGACAACCGGAAGTTGGAACGTTGCGGTGTTCCCGTAGCATCGTCGTCGCGACTCCAGCCTTCTTTTTTCAAATATTTTTAACGGAAAATTAAACAAAATGAAAATCTAAAATCGTCCATTGTAGTATTAGTGAAATTACTGGGCATTATAAGACTTAACATCTTATATCTTTCCATATATCTATGCTGACGAGCGCAGTTCAGTGCCATGAAGTGCTTTGTAGTTCAAAGTTTTGTGTGGTGTTGCTTCTGTTTATGGGCAGGCGTGGCGCTTACCATCAGGCGAGCGCCTTGTTTCGTCAGTCAATCAAATAAAAAAAAATGTTGTGGCCCTTAGAGCTTTACCCGGGTGAAAGAATACTTCTAACTATACTTTAGAACTTACTCGTACTTTAAGAAAATTCAACCGTGCTAAGTGAAGTGTGAGCCAAGCAGTGGGCTACAGGTCTCATGTCTAAAACAGCACACACTAACACGCCTATAATCGTGAAAGGGAGACAATTTCCACTTATGTTGTCAATACAAAGAATGGATTTTTATTAATACTGTTAGCTCAATTGCGAGGTCATTGCTCCCGTTTTAATAAATTTAATCAGACGGATGGGGTCCCTGTACAATGGGTGCCCCATGGGACCCGGCCTTGTGGAACATTTCATTATGTTTTAGTATGTATTTGTGAAGGTATAAAATTAGAATATAAGTAAAACATACCGTTGAATTCCTTTGCTATAGTTTACGTGAATTTGACATCATAACATGAAATTAGAAACTTTATATATATAAAGTAATATAACACCCAGAATAATTAACTTTAATTGACAATTAGCCATTTCTCAGAATTAACTTTTTTCTCGGAAATTGTAATCAGTAGGTAACGAAGCTTAAAGCTTCAATAAACTAGCTGGAACTAACTAACTAGTATGAAAATGATTTTGTTATTATTATTTTATTAGGCTTTTATTATCAGGGTCATGAACGCAGTCTATTGCCAGTACTTTATAATACAAAGTTTATGGGCATGTGTGGCGCTTACCATCACGCGAGCGAGCTGCTTGTTTCGTCATTCAAGCTAATAAAAAATGCCTGAGTTTAAAAATCATTTCAATATCTTGAATTACTTTCAGGTTAAATCCATTCGTCCACAATTCTATATAATCGTTTTCAGAATCAAACAAACCAAAGTCAAACGGACGTATGAATTGATGAGAGACGCCCAACGCCTTTAAATTTGTATAAATTCACCGCTTCCACAAACAATAACATTTTCGATAAATACGGATAAATCTACCAGATCATAAAAGCATCATCCGCGCTCGCACATCAATGGCACTGTTGATTGATTTACAGCGAGTGGCGACGCGTGCGCACATCATATGTGGGACAATACCGACTATATACTTTTTAGAGACAGTAAATTTTAGGAGGCACTCAATCGCATCACCAAAATTAAGGAGGAAATAAATTAAAAAGTTCATAGCATAAATCATAATACATATAATCCTAGGTGTACCTATCTATTAGTTATCGTTACTGTCCTTGAGCATTTTTATAGAGGCCCAAATAACAAGACAACAAACAAATACACCCAACAGTTACCCACATAATCCTGACCACACACTAGGTTAAACCTGTATCGTGGGTATCAAAGAAAGAAAGAAATAATTTATTTGGAACACTAACCCGAGACTTGAAAAGTTAAAAACTATTCTTATGAGAATATGCATTATTCACAAATTCATATAAACTAGGATGGCCACAGGCATATCCTCTACTTCACAAGGGACAATCTGTGTCTCAAGTTAGGCCAAACAGGCGTCAGGCTCAGCATGTGCCAGCTAATTAAAAAACTACCTGGCGCTGGTATTCTGCGAGGGCCTTTCGAATGTCACACGGATGCCAACAGATAGTCCGGCAATAGATTCGTGTGAGAAAAAAATTAAAAATAAATATATATTTGTAATAAATTAATTAAAAGGTGAACTACATGGGTAAAGCATTGCGAACGGGTATTATCAGGAACTAAGAGGGACTTGCGGTCCCACAACACCCAGACCCGAAACCAATATTAGTGGATTACCCAAACATTTTTTTCGGTGCGGAAATCGAACCCAGGGCCTCTCGTTGCGTATCCGGCTATTAACCCACTGCGGCACTGAGCCTGTCCACGAATGCATATTAAGAAAAACTACGGTAATTAAAACTCCACAGTCGTCGCATTACTTAGCTGAATCAGCAGAATATTGTTTCATAAACGTAGTTTATGTTAAGAGCTATTCACATTCCACTCAAATACTTAGTATATTCAGTTGCTAAGCCGCTTATGTAACATCATTACTCGACATCGACAACTTTCTATCGACACTTTCCCTTCACTATAAATGTAATATGTTATATGATTGAAATCAACGGCGCGTGCGCTGGAATTCCTTGGGATGAAAATACCCTTCTTGTTTATTTTGTTTCGATCTTTTGTGTTTAATGTTTAAACGTGATATGAATTAAGTGTAGGTTGGTATGTCTATATGTGTCTGATTATACAAAGGCATACTAGGAGCAGGATTGCGCTGACAATAAACAACAAAAGGCGCTGTCTTGACGTAGGTAATCGAGGAAGTTGTGAGTCAATGGTCGAACAAGTGAATGAGGACCCTAGCACCGAGCCGGTATGGTATAGGTCGGGTTTTTTTTTTGTGGGGCTCTATGCCCCACTCTCGTTCCTCTGATACTATTATTCAGAGTTTTGTAAACACCTAGGAGTCACATGCCTTTATTTAAAAATTTGTATACAGAATAAAACTCTTTGTTAAAAATCGCTGACTTACTATGTAAGTGTAAAAACACGGTATAGGTCGGGTTACAAGAAATCATTTAGGCTATATACGGGGCGATTCACGGGTATGCATGAGGCAAATATTTCAAATATTAAAGATGGGAACTTTTACTTAATAGTACATTCAAAGATTCTTAAAAAAAAACTCCTGTCTGAGCCGCGACTGGAATCGACTAAATTAGAAAAAGATCAATCTCGTATTTATGTTACCGAATGCAAGGGTCAAATCAAAGGCTCCTATAAGGATTAATATTTTTTTAATCGCCTCACTGGTCTAAGGGCAGCATAAAATGGCTGAGAAACTGTGGAATCATAGGTTCCAATCCCAGGTTGGGCAATTACAATTATTTGAGTTTACGATTCGAAAATCCTTTACGAGTTGGTTGCAGTTTGTGCACAGAATGGTCATCACCCCCTACCACATAATAGGAAGTAAATAAGTTCGCTAAATCGTGGGTGCACTAATAGCACTACTACCTACCCTTTCGGGGATACAGACATTGCGGGATCTTATGTGTGTAAAGACTTTTTAATAAGAGTTAGCTATAAAACTATAACATGACAAAACCTTTTAAAACACTTTTAAATAACACAAACTATTATTTCTTAGAAATACCACAAACAAACCACAGAGATCCAAAAAGATATTAAAACAAAAAATATTAGAAAAAATAAGTTATACCGTCCTAAGTATTGGATGTCGTCCATCAAAGGCGCCCAAAGCCCTTGGGATCAATACACTTGTCCTTTTCCAACGTTATACGTTAAATAGAGACACGAAATGGGATAGTAGAAAAACTTTTTGTATCATATTTCATAAACACCTCCCAAGAATAAAAACTTGCCAAGTGCAGTTTATTACTCAGTTTATTACTTTATTACTTATTAGCTAGTTTGTGACTGCGGCTCAAGGATATTCGCAAAAAAGAAACATTCAAGAGCTCTCACGGTACTTTGTACTGAGGTATCAGAAAGACTATGTTTTGCTCGTGGGTTCGCCCCCGTGAATGTCTTTTCCTGCCCTGCTCCTCTCGTCATTGAGTCACATAAAAAATAAATCACTTAATATACATATATAACATTAGTACGATGAAACAATCAGGATCGGAATAAATATTTACAGATCACACAAATATTTGACTCCGATTGAACCCGCGGCCTCTTGTTGTAGGTTCCACAGTCGTCTGCGTTCCTACTTACCGCGTTGTACTTACCGCGACCTACTCAGCCCTCTCATTCAGTAGAGGAGACCTTGCCCAGCAGTACGGGGTTTATAATTCAGGGCTAGTGTTAAAATTATACCTACTTAGTCGCTAAGCAGAGATAGCTCAGTGGGAAGTCGTGCGAGGCTGCTGAGACGTAGAGGAGACTCGTGCCCAGCAGTCAGACAGTATAATACAGAGCTGATATTACAACTACATGGAAAAAAATCCACGAGCCAAAACTGTCTTTCTATTTTTTACACTTGACTCGCATCTTTGGAAGTGAATTTTATGATTTTGTCATTAATTCCGCGATTATTAGTCTTGGCATTGGTTAAGTTTATTTAAAACGTGACTAAACCAACTCGGCGGCATTTCTGGAGCTTATCAGCCAAGTCGCGGACTCCGAGACTGCCACGAACACGTTATTCATACCACTGTAAATATCTAATACTGCAGGTAAAACATATAGGAAACCAATGCAACAACGATCTAAAAATATATATGTACTAACTTTTGCTCGCGGCTCCGCCCGTGTGATCTGCTTTTTCCGGGATAAAAAGTAGCCTATGTCCTATTCTGATGTATAAGCTATATTATTGTAAAGTTTCATTAAAATCCATCCAGTAGTTTTTACGTGAAAGAGCAACAAACATACATCCATCCATCCATACTTACAAACTTTTGCGTTTATAATATTCCTTTAATGGTCTTCAAAACTTGATGCTCCGTAATTAAGAGTATTTGGTAAAATCTCTAGTGCATTTCTATTTAACACACCATTATTCAAAGAATGATTCTCCTCTAAGGACAGAAACGGTTTTATCCGTAAGAGAGTTAAGAGTTTCACGAGGGTTTAGCTGTGAGCAAAAACCAATAATCTATAATTACCAAAACTACTTCGGTATATATGTACTATATCTCACGACTGAGAATATGAAATGGTGCATGTAATACCTCTTGCATAATACATCCTATACCATCTACCATGCGATGGCGGGCGGTTGCCCTTATTTCGCTACATGTACGTGAGGTCAGCGCAACATGTGTTTTTCATTTGTTTTATCAACCACCTGTGTGACGTCATTAGTTCTTGGGGAATACCCGGTACATTTCCCAAGGGGTAGGTTTACATGCTTTATATGTGCATGGTGAATGGGCAATAGTTATGCAGCTATAGTTTTTAATAGAATAATAGTAAATGCAAAAAATTATAATTGTTATGAAATTATCAAAACGATATTGATGAAACTTGTATAGATTGTCGCTTGCAAATCATCCAATGACAGGCGTTATGGTAATTAGATAATTAATGATCTATTAAGATAAGTGGACAAAGGCCCTTCTATAATGACAGAACTGTACAAACGCATTTGATATACGAATAAAAGGTAACTATGTTGAGTTCACTTACAAGATGCTATATATATATATAACAAAAAAATCAGCTCATTCAAATCATTCTTTATGACCTCGTTATCGATACCTATTGGAAGCCCCTCCTTCCAATAGGTATGATTACTAACCAGCTGATTTTTTTGTTTTTACTTAGTTAATATTCATATAATTTAACAGTCATATTGTCCTACAAATAAAATAATAATTTTTTGAGTATCATCAAATCGAAATATTTTATCCTTGATATCTCTGTTAGCTACCACAATAGAGAATTTTCGCATAGGGAATTGTTGGGCGTCTCATCGAAACGAAGCTACTCACGGAAAATGAGCTTGATAGTAGTCAAGTGGATCAGCTACCCGAGGGCTCCCTGTCTATTCGTGAATAACTTGGTTTCGATGAGACGCCCAACAATTTCCTATGCGAAAATTCTCGATTGTGGTAGCTAACAGAGGTAGCAAGGATAAAATATGTCGATTTGATGATACTCAAAAAATTATTACTAACTGGTTTTTTTTTGTTATATCTCAAGATAATTATCTAAATTATTTGAAAAAATATTTTGCCTACGAAATGTATGGCTTGATCAAAGAGTCTCCCCCTTCCAATATTTATAGATTTGAAAAAGAGTATAAATCAAAAAATGAAAATTAAGAAATTTTAAAACAAAAAATCGTAGGATATGATCAGTTTGCCACCAACAAAACAAGAATTGTTGCAACAAATTAAAAGAGGAAGACTCAAACGGGTGGGGGGTAACGAGTGTCCGTTCTATACGTAGTATTATCATATCTTCTTTGGTAATACGTAGCCGATGAAAATGGCGGCAAAATTTAAATCTTTGATGTTCGGAGCCTACAAAAACTCCACAACGCATATGGAATATATGCGCTACTATGTATATGTCAGATCAACATTAGTTCAAAATTTGATAGTATAAATGGAATCACCAATGCATTGTAGTTGAACAGAGATCAACATAATACTCCGGCTTTAATATATAAAACGGATCCAATAAGTACGTAGGCGTATCAGAAATTTGACCGTTGCGGAGTTGATTGAGTTCAAAATTATTGGAAAAAAACTTTCAAGTATATCGCTTTCTCATAGAATATGTACCTCCGTCTCGATCAGTTGAAGGCGACGTTGCCACTCCCAGCAGAGTACGCGCAATCGGACTAGAGTTATTCTAGGGAAAAGGTGGACTCAGTAATGTACGGGGGCCCGGCTGGATCAACATAATGCCCAAGTTGGTATTTATATATATATATATATATATATATATATATATATATATATATATATATATATATACACAGGTCGAGTTACGGGCGGGAGTGGACAACTTTTGGTTAATTTATCAATAAATACACCTAGAACACATTAAAAATAAACAACCCTGGTGTCATGTAGGCGTTTTTACGAACTGCTTCATATATGTACATTTTTCCCATAGTTCAACATCATCAAATTCCTGACATTTTGTTTGTCTACTTTAAACGGGTGCTGCGCAACGGAAGTAGCTAATGAGATTATATCAATAATGTTCGTTTATCAATTAAATAATATTGTTATCTACAAACAAATGCGTAGAAATTATTAAGTAGGCTAGTACCAATATAAAGTAAGCAGCAACAGCCTAGTTGTGGGAAGTGGTACAGACTGCCGAGTCGGAAGTTGCGGGTACAACACCAACCACCAGGGCATGCACCTCTGACTTTTCGAAGTTATGTGTGTAATTATTTTTATTATTGCTTTCTTTAAGGAGGCTGGGGGAAAGAAGGGTGAGCATGTGAAGGTTTCAATAGTAGGTTCCTCATACACATAAGGTCGTCTGGATTGGTACGACCGCTTTATCTATATCTCCCGCCAAGCAGCACTGAGTAAGCATTCTGGGTGACGAGCGCAGTTCAAGGCTCTATAGTGCTTTGTTCTGTGTGATGTTGCTTCTGTTTATGGGCAGGCAGAGGGCTTGCCATTAGGTGTAAAAAAGGGCGTTCTTCTCTGGTTAGTAGCGGTAGGATATGTGCTACCAAGATCGAGATGTTTGCTGCTCATTTGGGGAGGCCTATCTAATAGTGGACGGCAAAAAACTGAGTTGCAATCCGTACATACAAAATAGCGTGCCCGCCCCTAAAATTAGTCGTGAGCGCCTTTAAGGCTTCTGTATTCAACATAAAGGGTAACTGGAGGTGAAGATGGCAGGTGAAGTTAATAATTCAGCCCGGCCAAGTTATTTTCCGCGTTCAATTGCCCAACAACACTCAACAGAAAATGCCACATGACTTGCCCACTCAGCCAGCACTTGAGGTTAAAATTGCAACCAAATGTTTCTGATTCCTTCCTTCCGTCGATCAGATAGCTCTGTTTAGACTCCCCGAGATCTCGGCCGGTCTCAGCAGTAAACATGTTTAACTGCATGTACTGAGCTCAAGGGGATTACACCGTGACAGGTTCTTACAGTTCTGAAAATAAACTAAACACCACACTCCCTTGAATAGCTATCGTAGGAGTCAATAGTATTTCGAAAACATTATTCTCGACTATGCTGAAAATTATGCGCTTGGGTCATCTTCGTTTGCGCTGATAAGCAGCTTTAACCTCCGACAAAAAAGAGGGGGTTATAACTTTGGCCCCTTAGTCTGTCTGTAGGCGTGTGTGATATAGTCACGCCGAAATGAATGTGACTTTTTTTGTTTGGAATCTATTTTAATCGAGATGGCTTTTAGCTATGTTTGAAGGAAATCTAAACAGTCGTTTCAAAGTTATAGGTGGACGTTTTTCTAATTAACGTCGGTGGTTTTTATCGGTCAGGAATGTTAGGATACGGATAGTTAATTAACGCGGCACATCGCGGAGGTCGTGAAAAGAAGAATTTCATAAAATCCTCGCCGGACAGCGGTGGTATGGCGATAAGAACATAATCTTATGGTACAGGAAATTACAACATGCAATGACCGTTGATAGAAGCGGATAGTTTCATGTACCTACCTACATGAGAACCGACCGGCTACTACATTATTGGACAAAAATAAGCTCAGCGAATCGTGTACTAGTTGTACCTCTGCCTACTCCTTAGGGAACACAGGCGTCCGTTTATGTATGACGTTTACTTGGACATCGAAACAGGCCCTTAATTCAAATCTCCACATTTAATATACACTAATCAAACTACCCAATCTGTGGGCGGGGTTATAAAACTTTACTCTCATTAGATCAATTCCGAGATTAATCTGTATATTTCGATTCAGTTCGTTCATTAATTTTTTACAAGCAAAGTGTTCCTGAAGATATAATAAACTAGAAGAGAAAAAAAACGCATGGAACTTTAGATTAATGAGGTGTATAACATAGACAAAAAATATTTAATTAACGTTTTTATTGTCCTTATTATTGATATTTGGCCAGCATGTTATCAAAGACAAATAATTACTAATTAATTTGTCTGTCTGTCCGTGTGTGTACTCAATAGAGTGCCCATTCAGTCTACGTCCAATGCACGACCACAGTGCAGCGAGGGGAGTGACTGACTTAATTGGGTCGTCAAGAATTACGTTCTTTGACGTGTGTTGATTTATACGGATTTTAAGAGGGGAGGGCGAGATGATTTGTCATAATAATATCAAAGTAATAAGATCTGGACGTGTCGGGAGCGGGAGCGGAGTGATTGATGTGCAGTTTCGTAAGGACGCAGTTCCTGTGCCGCGAGATATGCTTATCAGATCGAGGTGGCTGGGAGATTATTTTTAATTACCTTATACCGTGTGCTCATTCGTTTTATCATGTCTTCTGTCACAAAAAAATGTTGTTTCTTCCTGTGTATTTTATTATCATAGGACAACGGTACAAAACACAGAAATAAATAGACAACGTGTTTAATACTTTCCGTTTCTTGAGGTTTCCTACAAGCATCCGAACTGAAAACATTGACAAAAAAAATAAAGCAAAAACTATCCATATTAACGAGTCCAAAAGTAAAAGCCGAATTAATGTGTATGTAACATTGCTGCAAAAAACCTATTTGAATATCTTGTGCTATGGCTTTCATGTTGTGATCTTGATACATGAATTATTAATGAAATATTCCACAATGGTTAGTGGTAGGTGGCCACAACTCGAAGTGGGCATTGTGGGGTGGTTAACTGAGATGGACGGACAACACGCGCGACCGTTCAGCCGAGGCTGTACCATCGCACTCACATTGCGGATAATAAAAAAGTTGTAACAGTAACTCAAACTGGCTCTAGAAAACTATGAAATGAAAAAAAATCCTACTAATATTATAAACGCGAAAGTTTGTAAGTATGGATGGATGGAGGTATGTTTGTTACTCTTTCACGTAAAAACTACTGAATGGATTTAATGAAACTTTACAATAATATAGCTTATACATCAGAATAAGACATAGGCTACTTTTTATCCCGGGAAAAGCAGATCACGCGGGCGGAGCCGCGAGCAAAAGCTACTATTATTTAAAATATTTGGTGGCACTGTAGTTCAATAGTGAATAAACCTTATCGAATACGAATCCAAATCGGTCTACATTGGGCGGAGTTAAGCGTGAACGGACATAAAAAATATATAGTACCTATATACAGACGAATTAAGAACCTTCCTCCATTTATAGTCGGTTAAAAGGTGATGATGATGGTGATGATTTTGTGGCAAAACTAAAACACGCCCGGATCTTTTTTGACCTTGTTTGATAAAATTTGAAACTAAACACCCACAATGTTACTAACATGTCGACATACAAATCGAAGTACAAAAAATCATGTGATTAAGAAAGGAATCGTTTTACGTCTAACGGTATTCCTATCTCCAGTGGTAGATGAGTATGTGCTTTTGATGATCATCGTCACCTCTGTTTCGTTATTCTAGGTAAAAAATACCTGGCTGTATTAGGAAAAAAATAAAAGTCACTGACATCAAGAAAAAAATATTTAATTTTCAAAAAAAGAATTACATTAAAGACCATACGCCATACAATCTAGTTATGAAGTACATTGTGACTTGTCCGCTCGCCTGTCCTCATCTCATAATGCTATTTGTCGTCGGAGGCTGATTGACAGCGCGTTGGCTAATTGAGTTCCGTTTGAGTTACACTGTACTGCACACGACGGCTCTTGTTGCGAACTGAGTTAGAGAGTTATCGCCAATCCTAGTTAGATAGGGTTAACTGTTACTGCAAAAAAATGTAGTCTTGGTGCTTTACATAGCAATGTGGTGGGCACTGTTTGAACTAACTACGTTTAATTATTAATTGATAGTTAGTTTAGTGCAATCTCTAAACGATAGACTACGAAAACAGTATACATTACTGTACATGAAAGCGAGATTTTTAAATATTATGATAAATGTATCTAAGCGGACCCAAGTACCTTACGAAAGTATAATTATACTGCCTAGTAGCTAAGGCCGTTGGCGCCCAGATGAGATTCGGATATTACGCTTTTTAACGATCGTAAAGGTAAAAAAAATCGGTTGCGGCCTCCCAGAGTTTGCGTCCTTGGCACCAGTCCCTTTTGCCATCCTCTATCTACGGGACTGGTCTCTTGAATAGTGTAACAACTTTTCTTGTCGATTGTACTGATCGACATACAAGTTGATATTTCCTTCTCACTTCTAACGGACAGAATGACGCCCCAATTACATTCCACTTGTATGCATCGTAACTACTGATTGCAAATGTTCTCTCAACAGCGATTGTTTTGTATGAACAAGCTTTTGTCCGTGACTATGCTTGTGCAATGTGTAAAAAGCAGTTGCGTGTGGGAACACCTAATATTTTTTTTAAATATTATCATTGATCAGAAAAGCAAATGAATAAAATGAAATCGGGTTGTATTTTAAATCAACTGCAGGGCAACGATTGACTCCATTATAAAGCCAGATAAAGCTCGTAGTTTGCGAATTTCTGTAACCGTGGGTGTTCACGTATCGGCTCCGTATATAATGAGTCATGGCTAATTTGAGTTGTATAGCTATATGTGCTCAACAGGCAAGCCTTACTTAACAGAATAAACTACATTAGTCGGGTTTTACATGAGTATCCTACTAATATTATAAACGCGAAAGTTTGTAAGTATGGATGGATGTATGTTTGTAACTCTTTCACGTAAAAACTACTGAATGGATTTTAATGAAACTTTACAATAATATACCTTATACATCAGAATAAGACATAGGCTACTTTTTATCCCGGGAAAAGCAGATCACGCGGGCGGAGCCGCGAGCAAAAGCTAGTATACTATAACGGCGGGTCTTCGTCATATTAAAATCTTAACCGACAACAATAAAAGTAATAACGGCATTTACAAAATGGCGGTAGTGTTAATTCTCGATAAATTGTTTTTTAAGTGTTCTCAAGAGTTCATCGACGGGTGACAGAGAGGGTAGTTTAATGGGTGCATTGTAAAGTGAAGTGTCTCATAATTCTGTTGGTTCGATTCTTATATGGATAGGCAACGGTCGTGCCAAACATAAAATGTAACATACATAGATTCACGCCTGTTTCCCATAGGGGTAGGCAAAGACAACAGACAACCTGCTACGATCCATAACAAAATGTAAACATGTAAAATTACCACTGTCTCACAGAAAACCGACGTAAAGTAGCGGCTGGCTGCTACGTTTCGTATGGTGAGTGAGATATCCGGATGCCCAAATCCCCCTCCCACTCCCTTTAAGGTTGGCAACGCGCCTATGATTTTTCTAGTATTGTGGGCGCACATTGGCGGTGGCGGTGGAGATCACTTACCATCAGGTGACCAACTTGCTTGTTTGCCGGTCCATAAAAAAATATATTTATTGGTGCCTTAAAATAAACCAATTATAACATAGAAATCTACAAACCAGTACATCAATTAACGTTTTACGGTGAATGATCGTAGTTTTTTGTTTAAAATAGCACTAACTGGGCAGATATACGGTGATAAAATACGTGGGAAACATTGTTGATGTATGCAAGGTGTACAAAAAGAGGTTGGCTAGGTTTTGCAAAGGAGTCGATGATCTCAACCGAGATATGGTTAATTTGCTAAGGATTAGGCAGAGAAGAAAAGCGAACCATGACGTCAAAACATGGGTACCACAGCATTTTTATATGTACGAGTAGGTATATTTTGTAATGAGTATTAAGGTCAGTTGGAAGGCAGAATGGTAATTCCATCATATTAAATTAAGATGATTATTAAAAAAATTGAAAATCTAATATCTTAGGTGTCTAGGCGGTCTAATAGTCGTAGCCTGGCGTCGTAGTCGTAGTCGTTTCCCCCCTTTATATTTTGACATTTATACATGAAATGTATACATGGAGGCCTATGTTCAGCAGTGGACGTCCTGTGGCTGATGATGATGATGATGATGATGATACATGACATTAATTACCTCACGCAAAATATAATATAATATGCTCTTTCAAACTTCCACTAAAGTTCAGGGAAGCGGAGTCTCGGTCAGTAAGTAAAAATAATACACAAATATGCAAACGTTAGAAGAATAGATTTTTTTGCACTTGTTTCGTTTCCAGTAGCTTTCGCCATTTACAACCCTTGACCAACAAACAGACACACAAAACGTTTTATAGAGAATTCAATTTGGTTTTGTATCCAAAGAAACCCCGGAGAGAAGTCAGAAATGGGTATAAAAAGCGGTCTAGAGATGTGGGTGATATCATTTATCGACAACAATTTGTTGTCTGATTATTGCAAATATTCGAATGAGTGTCGAGATGTTTGTGAATATTGATAAATGTTAAAAATTAACATCAAATTTAGTAATAAAAAAAAATATTCTTAATATTGTGTGGGTTGATTTTAAGTTAGCTAATATATTTCATTTTCGACACTCGTTACATTACTTTGAACGGCGAGCATAGAATTATTTGTCATGATGTACGCAAGAAGATATACTTCGATTCTTTAAAACATTTTATCCTAAACGAGAACATCAAGAATGATAACAGTTATCGATAGTTATTATCGATAATAAATTCTCATCGTTCAGTCATCCCTACAACTAGGTGTAAACGCCTGTTTGAAACTGGTACAATGGCGCTTGACGGCTCAATTCATATTTTTTTCTTTGAAACGACTCGGCAAGTGGTTTTTGTTCGCCATCACAATGACTTATGGTCTCGCGACAGCTTCGTTATGATTGAGTCAAGTTTTACATTTAATTAGCTTTGCCCGCGACTGCGTTCGTGCGGAAGTACTAATTATTAACCCGTGGGAATATAGCCTAGTTAAAACATAGGTTAATTAATAATAATCATGTCACAATGTCTGTCAATGAATGTCGCTGCAATTATTTTCCCTGTTACAGTAACATATCATCGAATCAATAACAATAATTCGAAATATTTCCATTAGTCTTCTACGTATAGTACGGCTACAACCCTATTAGTCGATTTTGAAAATCGAATAAGATCTACTCTTCTTCCAGTAATGCTGGAACAAGCATATAGAACACAAGTTATTCAAAATCTGTCTAGGTAATAAAACTAAATATAATCATTGACTCATGCTCGTAGATATCAGAAACACCTTGCTCCCCTAACCCCTACGTCCGGTCTCCGGAACTTATATGTACGATAAATTTAAATTGTCCTTGCACAGTATAGTATGTTACCTACTTAGATTAAACCTGCGACCTTACTTGACTGCACACTCTTGACTTTTGCACCCGGGAGTCAAATAAATTAATATAATAGGCATATAATTACGTCACTTTATAAATGATTATCTACTCTAATTGACCACTAGTCACCAATCGTAGTTGTCACGCCGCGCCGGCCACACACATTTCCTTTTCGTCAAAACATGCGTTCTATTTTCATAAAAAAGGCAGATAATAAAGCATTAAAATATTTTAATACTGTTTTAATGCGTGTCCATCGCATTACCGATGATAAGCGCACTCACAACGAGATAACGCGGGAGTCGAACCTACACTCAACGCTAATGGACTGACGCTTTTAGCCGAGCATGTGCGCTCTATATTTAGTTATTAACCCTGGATGCAGATAGCCTTGGACCTGGTTCAGTTTCTTTGAAGATTGACTTCCTAGTAAGAGCCATCAGAGACCCAGTTTCTGTATTAATGGGAGAAGAATTGGGGTCATTTGATTTATTAAAAGCTCTCTATGGATACAAAAATAAATACTATGGGAAAACAATGCCACGTTAATGAGATGTGGTGGTGTCTGATACATATTTGTACCTGATTGTGTAGTACGTAGCGATAACCATACACATAATATGGTGATAATCCCCCCATAGTGGCTCATTTGAAATACTAGCTGACATACTGAAATTCCTATTAAGAATAACGAATTGCGTAATAAAACCAAACAGTTTATGGGATAGAGCCTTCAAGCTATGCTTATTTTATCGTTTGCTGTATTTGACAAATTAAACTTTGAACTAAAATCCCTAAAGTATTAAATGGGATAAAATTTAACACTTCACCAAGATGCAAACTGTACGAGTATTTTATCTTCAAGCCCAACGACAAACCCTCCTCCATTTAACATTCAGATCAAAGACAATGCTCGTCTTCAATTAACCGTGACCGGGCATCGAACCCGTAAATTCAATTCCAATGACTAACAATTGAACCGACGCGACCTCCGGCGCCTCACAATTGAGTTTTTTATATCCCTCATTGCACAAATATGTACGGCAATGATGATTTATACAGCTTGCAGAGAGTACTGAGTACTGACACACTAACCGAATTATTTACATTTAATTTGATTATTGAGACGGCCCATGATATAGACCAAACTGTCTACAGCGTGGCTCTGCCACTCATAAACAATTTACAATTTGAGAAATCTGCTGATCCAATCACGGTAAAAAAAGTGTAATATTGTGGAACTTTCAGTCGAACTTTCAGAATTGTGTTGTAAATGTTTATGTGCAGTCAACTTTAAAAAATGTTTTTATTACAATATTTTGTAATGTATGATGCAAAATTACTAGCGAATCAATTCTTGTGATCGATTAATAAACCCCAATTGCATAAAATTCTAAACCAAAAGTTAAAATAACAACTCAAACCATTGAAGTCGCTACCGCTGCGCTGCTTTTCTTTAGCGCGAATCCTCAATTTGCCGAAATTTCGGCGATGTCATTGGCGTGGAGTACAGTCTTAATAGTTTTGGGTAAGACTTTAAGTTTTTCAGACGAACTAGCTCTAAAGATGCAGTTCACGTGCGAATTTGGTGCACTTGACATAACTACCTGCATTGTAACTGACGACCGACTGCACAGTCTGCTAGCAGCAAACATGCAATTCTAACAAATTCATGCTGACTGCCAACTACATTCGGTCGACAGTTCTGTCAACTGCATTAAAACTGTATTCAAACTATTGCAATTAGCTTGCAGTCCAGATGCAGCTCGTCTGAATGATCTTTAATTATTCTGAAGCAAAAAGTTCAGTAAAGCATATAATTTGTTCCGACGTGGTAATTAAATTTTATAGACCTCTCGTTACTGAAACAGCTATTTAACGCAACAAACTCAACAAGTTCTATTTTAATAAATAATTAAGTAACATCATAAATATTTCTAACTTATCTCACTGAGGTTGGTGGAAAATGTGGCAAAGTTTTTGACCTTTACTGCCACCTGGCACTTCCGTCTTTTGTAAATCTTAATCTCACACAAAGCCGGAATGCTTACATACAGTATTGACAACCTGGAACCAAGACCCCATACGTGATGTCTGACGTATTCAGTACATAAAACTACTACCATCTCACAAATCTATAGTGCTATTATTCTAATTGTATTGCACACCACTTTCTATTTCTCTTTCATTTAATTTTACCGATCTGAGCAATTTGTCCGGAAGCAATTTTCTAGCTTCTTGCGGTAAGACGCCTAATGTCTATTATAGGCTAAACACTAGTTTTTAATGGTTGCTCTAATTGTAAATGGTCTGCGATAAAGAGTATTTGTATTGTAATATCAATACGATTTCCAACGATTTGTTCTTGTCCCCAGGTACAATGACTTAACTCCACCATAATCCAGCAAGTGTTCGTGGTTGCGCGCTGCGTGCGTGCGTTCGTCGGCAGCATGAGGGCGCGGTGGCTGGTCCGCGCGGCGCTGGTGGCGGCGGTGGTGGCGTGCGCGGCGAGCGGGGTCCGCGCCGCGTGTCCCTGGGCCTGCTCGTGCCGTGCGCAAGCCGCCGACTGCGCACACCGGGGGCTCTTGCACGTGCCCAAGAGACTGCCCACTGACTCGCACAGACTGTAAGTTATATCTAAATATATAAAACTTAAAGGTGACTGACATAGTGATCTATCAACGCACAGCCCAAACTGAAATTTAGCATGCAGGTAGATGTTATGAAGTAGGCATCCGCTAAGAAAGGATTTTGATAAATTCTACCCCCAAGGGGATAAAATAGGGGATGAAATATGAAACTTTGTCAATTTTAAACGTTCACGCGATACCTTATTCAAAACCTAGTTTTGAATAAGGTTTGAATCTAATGATAAGGAATATGTCAAGTGTTTGCGTGCGATCACTTAGCGCACGTTTTTTTAAAGAGTAAGGCGTTTGTCTGTTGGTAAGCGCAATACCACACAGAACTGTCCAATCTGCCCATAATCAATAGCAACACCACTCAAGTTTTTGAATTATAAAGTAGTGAACGGCAATGCAGGAGCTGCATTACGATCATTATCCCGAAATAATATGTTAAGACCAAGTTACATAATATGCAATTAACATATTAACCGCCAAATAACTATTTACACATACATATTGAGGTATTGATAGAACATATTGTATTGACCGCGTGATATATTTTACTCATATTATATTTTAGTTGACAAGTAACGTTTACTTGGATATTGTGAAATACTGGCAAAGACTGGCTGCTCAATAATTTTATAACTACACTGTCATGTCAGTGATGCCGTGCCCTGACCATAGAAAGGCTGTCTTATGACTTGGTTAGGTTAGGTCACCTACGACTAAAGATACGGTTAACTGACCTAAGAGGCTAATTATTTGGGCAACTTTTAGGGATAACCGAAGGAGACGAAACGTCGCGTTCCCATACACAATTGGCAATATTCTAAGTGTCTGCTTAGTAATAATCACCACCTCTGAGTAAATACTACTCACCAAATAAAATATGGCAAGTTCAAATACTAAAGTCACACTGTGACATATTATAAGGAACCGAAAGATGTCTACTTAGTAATTTCAATAATAGTTGCCTTATACGTTAATTGTTAGTTAAATTTTACTCGTATATTGTGAAATAGGCCCTTAAACCATCGTTAATTAACCGAATATTTTATTTATAAATGAACTTTTTAAATACCGCACTCGGTTTAATGTCAGTGAATGCGGGTCGTTGGCAGACGTGCGTGTTTCTGGTATAAGCGTACAATACACAGTTTTCTGCGTAACGAAGGTATCGATACAGCAATTATTGTAGTTATTGATCAGCGTTTCCAGGGCTCAACAGACCTATTGTAAATTACAGGAGTCTTGTTTATGTAGATAAATAATACATTAATATTATTTGTATTTTTGTATGTAACGAATAAACTTAAAAACTACTGGACCGATTTGATTTTTTTTTCACTATTTCCTAATGGCGAAAGATTTTTTCCGACATTATCCCTGATGAACATAGACTATTTTTTATCCCGGAAAAAGCAGATCACGCGGGAGGAGCTGCGAGGAAAAGCTAGTCTTATAAATCAACTGAACAAATTATTGTACACTGCAGTAGTAAATATTAAAAATGTATGATGCATTATATTTTTATACTAGAGGAACGCAAACGAGCAAATAAGTTACCTTACGTTTAGTGATCGCCGCCGTCAAAGAATACCACTATAGTACGGAATCGTCAACTTTTGAATTAAGAAGCCTTATTCTCGGGCCTTTGGTATTGGACAGACGAAACGTAACAGCAAAGTGGGTTAGTATGTATTCTGTAAGGTAACGTGATCACCACGGTCGAACCGACCTGTCGATACTGTGGAGGCTAACTTAAGGTTACTGAGCTGGTTATTTAGGTCTCGAACACAGAGACATGACCAGTTACTAAACGTTGTCCCTGCCCATCCGGCCTGGTTATACGCTACCATTTAGTTTGCAAGGCGCCGTGCTGGGCCCTTTTCTTCGTAAACAAAGGGAAAGTAAAAGTATCTGTAAACCGACACTACTCTACGCCCTGCGGACTGCAATAAGGCACAACCGCTGAACACCGCAATATCTTGGTACAGACACGTGCAACGTAGAAACGTTAGAACTACATTTTTGTTAATAAATTTTATTAGTACAATATTTCAATAAAATCTACTATTTTATTCATACACATTTTAGAAATTAGATCAAACGATCTACCATAAACGGCTTTGTTAAAATGGAGTAAAAAAAAAGGAATCGAAATGCAAATTAATTGAACACAACAATGTTTGTTAACCAATTTTTTCTGCATTTCCAATGCTTTATCAAAGGAAATGATAGCACAAAATATCTACTTAGTAATAAACACATACCTAGTTCAACGCTGTTTCAAACAACTGTCTTTCAATCTCTAGGATACGACGACCTCTTTCAATACGACTAAAATATAACTTGGCTATTATTGACTTTATACTAACAAAATAAATGTATCGTTGAAAGCACCGTTGTACGCGACGGTACGTCGGCGTGCGTTCATATTAGCATGATATTGCAGGGGTGGCGTCGACCCCCGCCAATATGTCTTCATGATACAGTTTACTTACACAGCGGACAATAGCCGGGAAGATATACAGAGAGTTTACACTATAAACATAAAAAAACACCCCACAGTAACATACTGCCAGAATGTTTAATACCAATAATGGTATGTTTACCTCATCGATTCGGTGATTTGGAATAGAATAATATTAAATAAGGAAAAAAGGAATAATACACGTCTAATTGAGAACCTATTCCCTTTTCTATCGGTTAAATTTGACGGGAAATGGCAGCTCGCTATTGTATTAATTGTTTTGGTTTTGTTTGTATCAGGTGACATACTTGATCGTTTGGCGACCTTTGCTAAAAAAGCAATATATTACGCAGTCACAATATCCACGAACAAGTGGATAGAGAAGCAATGAGCACATCAACCACATTTTGGACACATTATTTTCGTCGTATTGTGTTACATGGAATTATTACATTATTATTTATATTTATGGAATGGAATCGGATAATTTTACGAAAGATTGCTTTACTTGGAAGTTGACGCACTAAGGTTCAAGAAGACGGGTAATTATTTACATCATTACTTTTTAATATGTTACAAAGTGTTTACATTCTAGATTCTAAACTCGTTGTTAATTGCACATGACTAGGGAAACAGTAATTTTCATACAATAATAGAATTTCCAAATTAATCCGAAATGAACGCTTGGCTTGGTTCCAGGCCACTGTGCTGCAGCCATACGTCACCCTGACCAATGACAGACGGACTAACACTGCAGTGTACGGGGAAATATTGCGGTTAGGAATTACACTGATTGATAGTGCGATGAAAAAAAAAAGATTTAAAAAAGCGTTTTGTTTTATAGCAGACTAGCTTTTCCTCGCGGCTCCACCCGCGTGATTTGCCTTTTCGGAAAAATAATTTCTTAAATCGGTCCAGTAGTTTTTAAGTTTATTCCTTACATACAAAAATACGAAACTTTCCACTTTATAATATTAGTGTAGATGGTGTAGACGGCAAACGAGCAAGTGGGTCACCTGATAGTAAGTGATCTCCACCGCCAATGAACTTCTATAACACCTGAATAATCATGGATGTGTTACTGACCTTAAAGGAAGGGAAAGCCGCTTTAGGCCTCACCGTACAAAAAATACAGTTTTCCAGGAAAAAAGCAACTTATTTTGAAAGGAATTTGAAATGAAGAAGACTTCCAAATAAAATTAAATGAAATTCCTCTGTTAAAACATTCTAAAATTATACTTACGAGTAGGGTCAGGAGAAAAATTTTGAATACTGAATTTATTAACTAAGTGATTATGCAAACTAAATCAGACGAAGATAGGAAGTCTGGTTTTCCATTATAAGCTCAGAGATGATTGCTTAAACTTTTATAGGTATTTTAGAGAGTAGTCAGCTACTTGTATTTAAGTCCAGTTAAAATACTTAGCAATAGCCGAGAGCCGTTGATTAATTTCAGTCTAGAAATGTACTGGCGGCAGCAGAAATGATAAATATTTCACTAAATGGTAAATAAAACTAGTTTTATTAACATTACAATAATTAACTATAACTATTCTAAGGGCTCCTTTCACCGTGTACCAATTTGAGATATGCTTCTCTGTGTGTATTGACATTATGTTAATATTTAATATTGGTACAATTTAAAAAAATATTATTGGTAATAACATTCGCTTGGACATAATGAAACAGGCCATCATACAAACAACTCGTTTAAAACCCAACGCTTATCTAAAAAACCGAAATAAATAAATTATATTATATTGTTACCAATTAATATTATAATTATATGATACTATAAACATATTAAAAGCTGAGTAGAGTTTATTCATAATATGTCTTGTCTGTATCACTTTTATAAATTACAGTCCAACGTTGCTTATACGTTAGTTATGTTTCATTTGAATATGATATCAGGAAAATAATTTATATAATAGTTATGAGTAAAAACTTCAAAAATCGACTTCAAATCTCGAATCACGATGTAATTACTGTTGTCCGTTTAGTTTTAAAAATTATCTTTCGTACTCCATCATAAGATCTTAATCAAATCTTTATGGGACCAGCCCGGATGTAAACAAAAAAAAAACCTTAAAAGGTGGTCCACATATGGATGTAAATACTCAACATTTTAATCTACAGCAAATAAAAAATGAGCTATTAATTTTATTTTACTAAATTCATCAACTTAAATCAATAACATAAAGTTGTACTACTAGTCGTACATGGGGAATGTTACATTTATGTTTTTTTAATACGGAATTAAACATACCTACTTAAAAAAATAATATCTCAATAGAATGATGTGGGTTGATATATTATTGAGTATATTCATTCATTTGGCAGATATCGCTTAATTTTCATTAAATAATAGTTACATATATAAGTATTGAGAAGTTCGCCATCAACATCTTGGCCAAAAGCCAATTTCACCTGTTCGTGGTACGCTGTTGATTAATGGACGAGGAAATGGCGAAACTTGGTTCCTGTTGCGGATTTTGGGGGTCACACTGTGGGTCACCCCATATAATATTAATCTACAAATCATGATGGGAAGGCGCACTCTGGCATTAAGCCAGGATAGCGACAAGCATAAAGAAAATAACAAAGATAAGATTTAAAAACTTCCTCTTTTTCAAAGTCGATACCTGTAAAAATCATGTTTTGTTGAAACGTTAAAGGGCCGGAGATTTTTCCGTTTTCATAATATAACTAGGTATCCGTGAAAACTATGGTTTTCGTGTACCAAAATATGATTTCACAAAATATAAAAAGACCTCGCCATTATACATATTTTGGCTTCCACACAAACCAGAAACAAATAGATATGAGTAATTCGCAGAAGCCGTAAGCAATTCGCAACCTTTAATTTCTCAGTGAGCGCACTCAGCGCAGCGTTACGCACAGGTACATTTATTTATAAACAATAGTATGAACTTGTTAAACTACTCGTTGCACGTTCAATGTTCTAATAGCATAACATGTTATGGTCTACAGAAGTTGTTATGACTAGAATTAAATACGGCATGTTTTGAATTATGATTATAACTTGCGTAGAATTTACATCTTGTGGCACGCGGTGAAAGGCCACGAAGCAGAGTACCTGCCATTCTCCCGAAAGTAAAAGCATAATATTAGATTGCTGTATAGATTACTTAATGGGAGGATGGTGCCACATGCACTATCAGTGAGTGTGAAACCACTATAATGTGAAATAATGTGATTGTTGACTGCCTTGGTGTCGCAGTTGTATCGAGTTCCATCCCCGGGTCGAGTAAAAGTGATATAGAGTTTTTCTATCATGTAATACTCGGTATCAGCCTGGAGTTTAGAATTGGCCCGGCAAGGCATGCTCTATCACAACATTGGACGAAATAAGCTTGGCAAAATGTGGGTGTACTAATTACACCTCTGCGTGCTCCTCTGCACCTTCGGGGAATACGGGCGTATACGGGCATTGAGTATGTATCTGTGTTAATGATACCAAAATATCCTACGTACGACATTTTTTCCGGATTGCCGACATTTGACGATGGTGTAAATCGAAATTGTTTTATTATAATCAAACAGCTCCAGCTTGTTACTATAACATTAGTAACTGCATGACAAATTGTACGCCATGATCCCCGCAGCGAAATTCATAAACGTTGCGGATGCACGATCCTTGTTCTCCCAAAGGCAATATTCTACGAAGGCCATTGGATTATAATACATGATTATTGTTAAGTTTGTATATACAATTGTTTGTACCGATAGTTACTCTGACTGCAGATTTGCGTGTGGGAGGCTCCAAACGATAACCATTTCATCTCATGCCAGATTGCAAAATTCTATATTTCCATATCTTGTGGCTTTTGTCAAGCCTGTACCTCTAATAACAGCTTCAATATCTACTAACTAATCAATGTATCCAAAGGTTCCCTATTCTCTATATCTGACATAATTTGTCTGTTGAACAGTACACCGCGTTCCTCAAAGCCAGCGGTGAAAGTTTTAACGAGTTGGGAACTCTTCCATGGAGCGGCGAGAAATGGTTGGAGCTAAGAATGGTTTTTTTAATATTATACATAACGTCTCAAAAGAAAACTATCATCCTATTATTATATGACTGTCCATTTAAATATTTGGTAAGCATTATGGTGCAATTTCATCGTATTCCTACTGTAAAAGCGACAGTTATAATCCTGAAATGAAGAGAATGAGGTCCCCAATTAATTTGTAATCTTGGATTGTAAATGCGTCAACAAATATCCTTCGGAACCCAAATCCTATTTGTTCGTGGTTCAGACAGCTGACTAACAGACGAAGTAATGATAGATTTAGCAGGTGATCCGATTTTACCTAACTGTTATTTTATCCTGACAAAAATACCTAGGTATGAGTTATGAGTAGCTCGGTATTTGTGAGGAGTCCATTATTAACATAAAATTATTTATTGATTTGCAATATCAAATCAGTAAATATTTGTAATACCATTGCTCGCGTGCTCCTCAAAGCAAACTCGATGTCGATATGTCGAAAGCAGAATCTATATATATAAAAGAAAGTGGTGTTAGTTACACCACTTATAACTCAAGAACGGCTGAACGGATTTAGCTGAAAATTGGTTGTAGGTAGCTTAGAACCAGGAGACGGACATTGGATGATATATAGGATGATAGGACTTTTCATCCCGTTCGACCGCGTTTCAGTCAAGTCACTATAAAACTAAATAATTAAACTTTTTTTTTGAGTGGTAGAACCACGCTGTAGACAGTTTTGTCTACAGCATGAATGGGCTGGCTCGACCGGATCGTTACCACTGTCTCACAGAAAACCGACGTAAAGTAGCGGCTTGCTGCTGCGTTTCGTACGGTGAGTGAGATAACCGGAAGCCCAAATCCCCTCCCCTTCCCAATCCCTAATTATCCCTTTCCTTTAAGATCGGCAACGCGCCCATGATTCTTCTGGTGGTGGGCGTACATGAGTGGTGAAGATCACTTACCATCAGGTGACCTACTTGCTCGTTTGCCGGCCTATGCAATAAAAAAAAAACTTAAATGACAGCTAAACGTAATTTTATCTTTGGTTAAGTAAGGTAAAAAATTTGACAATTATAAAAATGATAGCTAAACGTAATTGATAATATCATCAGTAATTTGTTTTCTCTTTGAATCATCGTTAACAATGCCGCGACCAAGACGATCAAATCTTTCCCGACAAAACTATGCATTTGATCATGTGATGGTCTTTAGCAAAGTTGTTGTGCATGAGCCCACGATGGTTTCTGAGAGAGTACGATCAATTTTCGACATATGGCGCCACTGTTAGGCTACTTTTATCCCGGAAAAAGCAGATCACGCGGGCGGAGCCGCGAGGGACAGCTAGTTATACATATATTCGTTGAATTATATTTTCTTAAGTTTGCAACAAAGGTAAGGGTCATGGGATACCAGTGAAAGGACATCTCCTTTAAAACGAGCTGGCGTCATTGCTAAGTTGTGGAGCAGCGAGGCTTTCTACGATTAATAAATTTTGCAAAAGAACACAGTAAAATGAATCCATTAAAACTATTTCCGAAGGAGGTTAAATCAACTAGATATTTGTGCAATTCGTAGAGACTGACGATACAAATACATACATTCATTTATATCTAAAATTTATATATAAAAAGGACCAGATAACGTCGCGCACAAATTGGTGTTTTCAAGCAATTCTTACAAGATATTGACGAGTATATACGTTTCTTCAAGGAAAATACGACACCCCAGAGATAAATTTAATATCATTTGGTCCGTGAAATAAAGTTATTGAGTTTGGCCACGCGATACAAAATCCACGGTTGTTTCGGCCGTCCAGTAAAAGCAAATTTATTGGGCGCCACGACGCGCGCCGTTCGATCATAGTAGATGTTAATCCTGGCTGACGAACTAGCACGGTGTTAACTTCTTGTTCTATGTTGCTTATTGGATGACAGAATATTGGCAACAAAAAAAATCACACACACAATACTTATAAAACTATTTTATAAATAATTTCCTGTCGCCTAATGAGGAACACATTTAAGGTAAAAATCAAACAAAGGCGCGAGTAGGTACCATATAAGACCGTAATAAAAAATCGATGTAAAAGCAATCTAGGTGCATTCTAGGGCTACATTATTGGTACAGGCGTTCGTAGGCGGCGTTTTAGATTCGACTCCCGCGCAATACCACATGTTACTTGAATTTACTATCGATCGATGCAAATGTAGTAAAGAAGTGAACGGCCTTGCAGTATAAACAAATAAATACTCCATAGTAAATAATCCTGAATCAGAAATGTTGCTTCTGTCGCGGGCTTGAAAACTGAGACGCAACATTTCTATAGGTACGCGGAAATTTATTTCGGATAATACAAACACTAGACCCATTCCGGAGGCAGGCATACACAATAGGATATACTCATTTTTAAATATACTGTAAGTCTCCGTGGCGCAGTGGGCAAGTAGCCGGCTGTGAAGCGACAGGCCGCGTGTTCGATTCCCGCACCAAGACAGATATTTGTGTGATGTGAAATCGGACATATTGTGCAAACCCAATTGATGTATTATATTTACATATACAAAGCAGTACAATGTGACACAGAACTGCAGGACGCACATCAATTGAAACATCGCAAATTTCAATTGATTGCGCAATGTTTATTTTTGTACTGTTGCATATTATTTTACACACATAATATTTTGTAATAACTGGATAATGATAGTCGTTGCGGTTAAAATTCAATTTGAATCGTTCGAACTGATTGTCAATTGACTGATTAAAAAAACCATATACCTTCATTTATTGATTCAAGTCAGTTGATCACGTAAAATTGAAACGTATGAACTCGTTATAAGAGGATGGAAATATTGGGAATGAAAGCCTAAACTCTATAACTTCAGCTTTTATGCAGCGATTTCAATGAATAATAATAATAATAAATAACACCCAACCGCCACACACATAGCATGGGTATCAGGAACTACGAGAGACTTTCGGTCTCACAACACCCAGACCCCGAAACAAATATTTGTGGATCAGACAAATATTTGCTCGGTGCGGGAATCGAACCCACGGCCTCACGTTTCACAGTCGGCTACTCGCCCACTGCGCCACGGAGGCTGTGAATCTTTTGCTAAAAGTTGTGAAATACAGATTTGTAACATAAATAAAATCGTTTGCGATGGAAGGAAGTTCGGCGAATCGGAGGAGCACAAGTTGCACCTCTGCCTACCCTATAAAGAATACACATGTATATGTATGTCTGTGTCACATTACATTAAAACTATCTATTTTTGATCTGTTTATTCGCCGTCATTTAATTAGTTCCAGTTTGTATGTAAACCTTTGCATATTATTAGCATTAACTATGCCATTTTTACACGTTGCGGCTATAACACGTTCCGAACCAGTGGTAATATAATTTCTCGATTTAAAAATCTTTTAAGGCTTTTTTATTTTATTTTACTTTAATGCAGTCCTAAAAACTGTAACAAGTATAAGTAATGTCTCTAAAGTATGTAAGATACGTAACTTTGCATTGAGTACCGTTATGTAGCCGCGTAAATTTGTATAAAACGGGCTCAATAATAAGGATCACCTTTATTATGCAATAGTTGGCAGTAGGCATATTTATTTACGCGACGCGAAAATGCACTCACTACACATGTCGTTAAGCGCGGTACAGTCCAAAAAAACAGCGACCACGAAACAATGAGTTTATCGATGCTCACCAGAATCATGCCGGCCTGTATAAATTCTTCTTCGCACTCCGAAAAGGGCAGAAACAAATCGAGGGTTCTCTGACGTGTGTGGTCCTGGACAGGCGGATGTCCGATGCAAGCACGGGGATACAAGGATGTATCGCTATACTAGCCCCAACCAACCATCAGTTCCTGTCGCAAGCCAATTTCAAACCCGCCTGTTTATAATAACACCCAATAGTTCTACACATATTTGAACCCATTGTAAGATACGGTCTTGTATAGTGGGTACCAGGTACGAGGTACTGACCGTGTCAAAATACTGGCCACTTACCGGAAACAAACGAGCAAGTGGGTCACCTAATGGTAAGTGATGTCCACCGCCCATTAACCTCCACAATATCAAAACATGGCTGCGTTGCCGACCTTAATGGAATGGGATAATTAAGGGCCTGGGAAAGGGAGGGGGATTTGGGCGTCAATTATGCACTAAGCTTGATACAATAAAATAAAACAGATTGAAAAAAAACCTTTTAGGATAAAACTGCCTACAGCGTGGCTGTCCCAATTCTAAATTGTTGATATTATTTCAATGTTTCAGGTACATATTATGCGGAATGATAGCAAATATTTACAAATTACTAAATGCACAGGATGTATTTCCGAAAAATCCTATGGCAATCGAACACGTGTTTCTAAGAAAGACGTTATTATTTATTAAATGGGTCATAGACGACTTTGATAACAAATCCTTATATTATACTTTTGCTACTATAGAATTATCGTTAATTTGGCATTACATACTCTGTACCCATCGTATTTATTATACGAGACTATGGAGTCCGAGCTATAATTAACAGAATATATATCAACCGAATATATATCAATGAAAACCAATTACAGAGAACGTCCAGAACCGAATTATGCTTCCATGTCTTTTATTACGTAGCGTAGTGCTGTGAAATAACGACATCGATGTTCATAAAATATCAATTTAGTGCGAATGGCGCGGCGCGCCATGCCGTGTGAATATTCGCGATGACAGTGATGCGAATGGACTCGATATTTACATTGAAGTTTATCGATTTGGTAAATTACATAATTTAAATAAGCAAATTACTAAGAGATGGAAATTGAAATGAATTTATAACCATGGTGATTATAGATAACTATAAAGGAGACTGTTATTTATAATATTATTGACTATTAAAATAAAGTATTTTAGGTGAAGAGATGAAGAGGAGGTCTTTACCCATTAGTGGGGTCAGATGGGCTAGATTAGATAGATTAGAAGTAGGTATAATCTTATAAACTAATTTAATTTTTCTTCACTTCGTTTCTTTTTGAAGTTTGCTTAAATGGTAGTAATATGATGTGGCATTATAAAGTTAAGAACTTAAAACTATGTTTTATTTGATTTTAAACAGGGCTTAAAAAAATTAAAAAAGTTTATTTCTCGCATTTTAATAGAAGTGTAGCTTTCCGCGAATAAGAATCAGGTACAATCTCAGTTGCTACCCGTTTAAATTGTGTTAGGACCACTTGCACTAAGGCAACGAGTCGAGTTTGGATTAAACCAAGATTTAATTAACGCACCATCCGATTATTTTAAATTTTAATAATACTAGGACATTATCATAAATGGTAAAGCCACTTTGTAGACCGTTTCGACTGCAGCATTAATTGGCCGGCTCAATCGGGTCGGACCACTGTCTCACAGAACACCAACATAAAATAGCGGCTTGCTGCTGCGTTTCGTACGGCGAGTGAGAGGAGACCCATATCCGGCTCCCCTTCCTTCCCTTAATTATCCCTTTCCTTTAAGGGCACGTTGCCAGTCCCCTTAAATCTCCTGGGTATCGTGCGCGTGCATAAGCGCGTAAGTGGACATCACTCACCATCAGGTGACCCACTCGTTTGCCGGCCTTGGCTATAAAAAAAACATAATTTTAAATGTTATTAGCTTAATTTTAACGCAAGGTTTCGTAATATCAAGTACTCTACAAAGTAGAGTACAAGACAAAATAATAGCTAGATACGTAGTGTGTTAATTATTTTAAGATGCAAAACTAAGACATTCAAGCGCAGTTGGTGCACGCCCTCTTTATACCTACAGGCTATAAAAGATAAAAATTATTCAAATTCACTGCGCACACAAAATTCATTACCCAGTACATATAAAGCGTTCAGCTACATACATAAATCTTCCTTTAACGCTGTGATCTGGAGCCCAGCCAAATGTAGACAATTGAATTTAATTCAGCGCATTCCGTCGGAAAGTTTCTTAATTTTCTTGAAGAACGTAAAAGACGTTATTTTCACTCGCTTTTCAGCTTAATGAATTCGCTAAAATGTAGTGCCTGCGACGAATAGTACCGTTATGTCCTTTTTTAATTAAAAACATCTATCAATCAATTAAAATCTTGATGTTGGAAAATAAATTTACTTTATTTATGTACCTATACATATTAACAACGTCTTCAAAATCGTTTGTTGCACAATTCTCGTAGAACTGCATGTTGAATAATAACAGCATAATTTGCACGTTCATCTCGAATTCATCTAATGCTTTATTTTGATGATTATTAAAAATAGCGTCAGTTATCGTTCGTTTCATTATATTCTTAGTGATATGAGATAAAGTAATATGTGCATCTATACATATATAGGTATAATTACTTTTGACCTGATTGACTGACTGATTCACAAACGCAGAGCCTAATCCGCTGCGGCTACAAACTTGAAATTGTTAGTTGATGCCTTTTATGTTGTATCATAATAAGGAAGGATTTTTGTAAAATTTACAGTAATCTAATCGTCTGTTACAAATGTATCTGTCCTGTGGAGCAGTGATTACCATTAACAGTTGATGAAAATTAAAAACACCTTAACACATTGTGAAACACTCACTAAACTTAACAATTCGTCGTATGTAGTAGGATGTTTGTTTAACTAACAGAGTATGTTGAAATTAGGTTTAAAGCTGATTACTAAACGTAAAATACGTAAGTAATATTTTAATATCGATAATGGTCATCGAAACTGTCCCCACCCTACGTGGCAATGTTTGTTAATCGAATAATTAAAAGACGTCAATTAAGTCTCGGAAATTCGATAACCGGCCATCACTGACGCAATTGAGTACGTGTGAATCGAATGTGTGTATAATGCACACAGCAGTTCTGAATAGTTCTGATTATTTGATAAAATAAGAGACCACGTGTTAGTTGCTATACGAGTATATACTTGTCTGTTGACTGATGGTCTATGATTTATAAAATATTTTTTACTTATTTATATATAGGTACAGACTCAATATAATATCTTCTTTGAGTGGCATCTCCTATCGGACATATTACCGTGTATCGGAGGTCTGTCTATTTCTGTCACCAAGCAACAGTGTAAGCAATGTTGTGTTATATCGTGAATTACATCTTATATCTCGGGGTGCCGAACGCAGTCCAATGCGATGCAGTGCTTTGTAATTCAAAGTTCCGTGCGGTTTTGCTCCGGTTATGGGCAGGCTAGACGTGGCGCTTATCATCAGGCGAGTGACCTACTCGTTTCATCATTCAAGCTAAATAAAAAATAAATAAAAGATATTTACCTACGTATTGTTCCTTATTTTTTAACACGCTTTTATTAGCTTCAGACGAATGTATGTTGGTATGATTGTCTGTAACGGAATCTTTGAACGTGATTTTGACCTCCTTCAAAACGTCGGATTAAATTGAAATTTGGCATACTTATCAAGGACCGATGACAATGCAATATTATATTTAAAAAAATAAAAAGTTTTGAAAATTGTGATTAATAATTATAAATAATTGTGTTGTGTGTAAAATTTAGTTTAGCGCCATCTACACGACACATAAGATTACTCTCTGGACCTTTGCTAATTACAGGCAATATCGTAGTATCTAAGAGCGTCAATAGATCGTCACGTTTTTTTTTACAATAAAATACATTGTTTTCTTCAAATTTATTTTCTATTTTAGTCTAACTAGACTTTCTATAAAAGCGTGTTTTTTTTTTTTTTTTTTTACGAATTACTATTGAATACTCAACTGCCTCCATAGCGCAGTGGTCGAATAGCCGGCTGTGAAACGAGATGCCGCGGGTTCGATACCCCTACCCAGACAAATGTTTGTGTGGTCCACAAATATTTTTTCTGGTTTGGATGTGTTTTTTCTCCACAAGGGTTGACGGTCACTGGTCAGACCAGCAGTCGGTCGTGAAAATTAAAAGCCAAATCTTTCTGTGATATGTGTGAAAAAGTATGTTGCGCCGACTCCACTGTGAGTGGGATAAGAGTAGGTGGAAGAGAGGAAGACTATTTAATACACGTCATTGGCGGAATCATCGAAAGCGATAGAGCCATATTCTAAAATTACAATAGAATAGAAACGAAAACTGAGACATACTTTGTGATTGCCCGACCTGGGGTTAGATAATTGAAACTAAGACATCAATAAGACTATGTGCTACGCTACCATTGGCCAATGAGGCTATTTTCCATTTTCACCAAGCTCCCGCGTAGATAGCAATCACATAACGCGAATGTTGCAGGTTCGAAACCAGCTCCTTGAGCATGCACTTCTGACATTTCTAAGTTACTTGTGTATTCATTGTTAATTATGCTTCAACGGTGAAGGAAACATCGTGAGAACCTGCATACCTTAGTTCTCCATATTTTTTAAGGTTTCTGAAGTCAGCAATCCGTATTAGGCCAGCGTGGCAGACTAGTCTAACTCCTCTTTTTCAGTAGAGAAGGATTCCAGCAGTGGGACGTGTACAATACATACAGGGCTGGTATTATTTGTCAATATAATATAGGCAACTTGATAACGGCATATTTGACAGCCTCCGTGGCGCTGCGGGCGAGTAGCCGACTGTGAAACGTGAGGCCGTGGGTTCGATTCCCGCACCGACCAAATATTTGTCTGATCCACCAATATTTGTTTCGGCGTCTGGGTGTTGTGAGACCGAAAGTCTCTCGTAGTTCCTGATACCCACGACACAAGACTAGTATGTTACTGTGGGGTCAGGTCTATGTGTGTGACTGTTATTTATTTATTTATATCCGGGGAGAGAACTTGGATCCCCTAACTTCGTAGGCAGTAACTCCGAGCCAAGCGGCGCCATACCACATTACCTGCTCCGACCTACTTTCTCCGGTTCGATTGCTCCATTAATTTTACGTCGTACTGTTTTATTATTCATTTAGTTTTATGGGCCGGTGTATTCCTACGACGCCAACGTGGCCTCCAAATTTCTTCAAGGATAATTATTTGTATGGCTCGTAGGACGTTTACAACACAGTTTATATCGAGTAAGGTTGCTAGGCTAGGATTTATAAAGCGAACTTCGACTCGGTCTTACAGCTGATTTCAATAAACTTAGATTGAGACTCGGGATCGATCCCAGAAATGAGCCAGTAAGAATACAGTTTGAAAGTTAAGTACAAATTACTTAATTTGATTGGTCGATTTTCTGGATCGTTCTAGTAAATCAAATCGAGATAGTTTATTGAAATCAGCCATCCGTCTGAGTGTACTAAACGGCGAGTGAACTTAACGGTGACTCGGCTCCGTAAGAAGACTTCGATGACTCCAGTTTCAAAATGTTACCAATATCGATAATTTTCTTTCTATGCTTTTATATACCTAACACATTTCGTATCGGTTTTAATTGTTTTGTAAAAAAAGGTCTCATTTTCAAGGCCACTATGAAGTTAGTCACTTCAACCGTCTACATTTTATAATTCTTTAGTCTCTTGGAAATAATAACTGATACACCGCTCGTGAGTCGGATCTAACTTCAGTACTAACGGATTATTTTTCTTTTGTTTCAGAGATCTCCAAGGCAACAACATCAGCATCATATTTCAAAGCGATTTCCAGAGCTTGAAAGAACTGAAAGTCCTGTAAGTATGGATAATTCAACTCATTAGTGCACGTTTTGCGATGATTTTTTTAGAAACAATGACATAATGATATAATAATAATGATGATTAAAATATAATTATATTTCAGGCAATTATCAGAAAACCAGATACACACAATAGAGAGGGACGCGTTTTTGGAGTTGAACGCTTTGGAAAGATTGTAAGTAATTCACCTGAATACAAAATAACCCCATACGGTACACTGTGACGTCACACTCCCTAACTGACCAATCACACAGCTTCATTTCAAACAATCCGCACGAACTCACCTGCAGCGACGTCCGAGAGTATTTTTTCATTTTTATTTTTACAGGAAGTTGAACAATAACCGCCTCGGAAACTTGCCCGACGGTCTATTTGTCAGATTGAGGCACCTACAAAGACTGTGAGTAGTCGGTAAGGGGTCAAGCCCTAACCAACGGTGTGGTCCCCGCGTACTGACCTCCTGGCTTACTTTGCTGTGTTTTGAAGCTACATACATGAAACACAGCGTATAACTCCTTAATCGGTACCTCTTGGTGGTGCTTCTTAATGCCAATCTAAGCTGAATGTTCTGTATTTATGACGTCATTGCGTTTGAGTATGAAGCCAAATCATCTTGCTTGAGTGTTGTCATCCAAAAAGTATAAGAATAAATATTCCTTTAACTTTACAAAATTCTACATAGAAGTTTTCGATTTTATCACGTGCCTTTATGTTGTTATATAATAATAATTATATATTGTCATAATTATCTTGCCATGTCAACTGCAAATTGCTTCAAATGGAAGAAACAAAAACGAAAAGAAACGTATATCAAGTAGGAGTTCTCTACGATGCATTTTTTTATAAAGCTGTATCTAATAAAAAAATCTTGGTCTCAACTCTCAGGCATAACGCATGACTTCATAAAATACAGAATATCACGAAAATATTGTAGTAAAAAGTTTTTTTATACAATATTTCCGTAAAATCCCCATAGACCCCGAAACGACCGCTTATGTGCCTAAAACTCGTTAACAGTTTTTTAATTTTCTGATACCTACCTCAAAATGCGAAAAAAGTGACGCAATTTTGGTTTTAATAATTGATTGTTAAAAAATGACGATTTTACATCCAATAGTTCCATTGGATGCAAGTAGTGTTGTTAGGTTCATGTCCACGGGCACCTTACCTCACATCCGCAATGCCTACTTCCTTTCGGATCCTAAAAAAATTCGCGGTAGCGTTTCCTTAAAAAATCTAATATAATATTTCCATTCAAAGTGTAGTTGATTTTGACAAAATAAAACCAAAACTGCCGTCATAATTTTTTTGAAAACCTAACCCTACTTTTTTCTGAAGCTCCCAATTTGGGCTTTTTGGTGTGGCCAGGTGGACCCTTGCTAAAACCCTTAAACAAGCTTTGTACAATCGCTAAGGACAACAAGTATTAATAAGTGCAGGATACCCTATAGTTGTAGAATGTATTGTAAAATTTTAAAATCAGATATAGGTACATTTTTTAAACTCTTTTCCTCATTTTATGTTACACCGTATTTTCGTATGTTTTTAACACGCGGTTAATTGGTTCATCGATTGATTGATTGTCAGGTTTTATTATTGTTTGTTGTGGAACAAGATCATAGTATTAAAAATGTTATGTGATAAAGGATATTAATAATAAAGACTATAATTACATCGTCGCATTTCGGTTGAATTATACCAATACGGTTATTATCTAAAATAACTCCAGATTATAACATTACTCTGCTTCAGGTCTATGTCAAACCGTAGCCAAAGATAACAGAATAGATAGCCACAGAAATGATCAAAAATCCACATGAAATTCATCAATATCCCGTATATTAGGAACATTTAACCAATAAATGGCAAATCAAATTGATTAAAGCATAATAGCTGTGATAATCGTGTCGCAACTTGACGCATACCAAGAAAAATACGACGATTAAATATTTAGCAATTTGGAATTTACCATTACAGGCTATCAAACGAAGGATTTTTGCAGGAGATTATCTGTTCACTGCTGTCTAGTCGGGAATTGCACTACGTTAAAGCTGAACGTATAAATAAAATCCTTTACGGGCTCCTCGGGATTAGTAAAAAGTGTCAATTGATATTCTTGGGTCGTCGCCCCAAGAAAAACTCAACATTTTCTCTAAAAGTCTAGACTTCACTGCTTCTGTAAGCGATATTTTATAGTTTTAAAAAATCAATCTAAACGTTTTATTCCCATAATGTGAGGGCGTGTGAAGGTCTTCTAGGTACTAAAATATATTTGTCTAACAATATAACATGTTAAAGTCAAATAACACAAGTTAAACGTTATATTTATTGTATGCTGTACGTTGTCACACTTAAAACACACGAAGTCGCGCCACGGGTGGTTTTGGATTTTTTAAAGTTTAATATAAATTCGAAGAGAGTATTATTAAAAGTTTGTTTGCCATTACTATTTTTAAGGTATAAAAAACATTTCACTTCAAGTCGTTTTTCTATAAATCGCACCGGCGATTTTCCATACGTATTCTCAGATAGACCACTCAGTAGAGTCGGTCCATCCAATACAATTTTAACAGATAACTGGCTCTGCCGTTTCTACCACCATGGCAATTAGTTAACAACATCAATTATTTAATTATTTATGGCCATGATTTTTTTTTTATTCCAACCGTTTTGTCTAATTGCTACTATTGTATGTAGAAATGTAAACAAATATCTATCCAGTTTTCAGTAACCTCAATTTGGTGTTTTGACAGGTAAACAAAATTAACAGGTTTTCAATTTGAACAGGTTTAGTAAATATAATTTAGACAGTAGACACGTTATTTGGTAAATTGACTGCCTCTACGGTACGACTGCTGTGCTGCGGTCTCTAGTTCGAGCCCGGGATTTTTCTACCACGAAATACTCAGTATCAACATGGAATCTGGAATTGTGCCCGGTATGGCGATAGGCTCGTGGCTCGTGCCACATCTTGGGACGGAAATAATCACGGAGAAATGTGTGTGTACTGGTTACACCTCTGCCTACCCCGTCGTGAATTACAGGCGTGAGTGCGTGCAACAAACCGCATTGATATCATGCGGTAGACCACGATCCTAACCTTCAGTGATGTGAGAAGACCTTCGACAAATATGGACCAAGCGAGATTGCCGAAGTATGTCAGCCACGCGACATGGCGTGGCGTCTGGTATCCCGAGTCTTCCCGAACAGGATGTCCACATTTCATAATCGTATTAACAGTACAATACAACGCTACGTGCCTCGGTGGATAGTGGCGCGGATTACTCGATATTTTTATTGTCGATGCCCCATTGCCGATAGGAGCCGAGCGTGACTTCTGTTTGGGGATTAGTGTTGTATTCATTCTTGTATGGGGAGGAAATATAGCAATTGAAACAGTAAACAGTATATATTCAATTCTTGATCTTATATTACGGCAGTAAAGTCTATATTAGGTGTCATTTTTTGTTGTTATCGTTACTTCAAATAAAACAGATGTATTGGAATATGCTACTTTCAATACAACGTACTTTTCAATGTTGCGTCGGATCAAAATAAAATAAACATTTTATATCCGGACTATAGGCACTGATTCGATTTTTTATGATGAATATTTTATCTATGACATGTCGTAATTAAGAAGTCTATAAACGTACTAATCCACTTAAATCTATCGATGTTAGATACTGCGTCCTATCCGAGCGTCCCTAAAGAGATGCGTACGCGCCGAATCTTGGCCCTAGCACCTAGATGACAGCGCATGATTAATGTCCATGTGAACATGGCTACGCAACGTGACGCATCCTCTACGGGTTATAGTACTTTATAGCCTATCGTTATGGACACGTCTGGATCTTCAAACACCGCGTCCTACTTCCCCGCACCTTTATAAACTAAAATTGGTTAAGAAACCCACGCCCGGTATCTGAAATGTTTATGAATGTGAAAATTAACTAATCATCTGTCAAATCTCATAGCAAGTCCAAATTGAGTTGCTAGAAGCGTGGTGGACGGTTTTGATTTGACACACCTGTTAACAAGGCTTTTAAACTTCAAACGTAAAAACGTATGTGAAACGCTATTTTGAGTTTCCGGAAGATTCATAGATAATTCTATCGTTAAATTGAGATTGTTCGCAAATAAGATACGAGAATAATGAATTTGTCACTAATCAACGTTTCAGAAACTCGAATTGATTTGACAGCACTGTCAAAATCAAAGTGCTGTTATTTGAATGTTGATTTAATCAGGCTTCGAGAAACTGGGTGTAATTCGTCCTAAACTAATATTGTGCTTCCGTGTATAGCTTATTCGTAAATATATCTTAATGGCAGAAGCCAGTGTATCTGCTAAGAATCCTTCATGAGTTTTATTTTTGCAGCTTGAAAAATGTAGCGCTCATTAAAATCCATCCAATCCATTTTAGTTTGTACCCCTGAGACGGAAGATCTTCCGCTCTGTGATGTGAATCCTAGGAGAAACATGATTTTGAATCGAAATAATCGTATAATATTACGATCTCCCGTCTCCCAGTCTGGGAATATCATACTATTACAGAACATGACAAGAACTCCTGTCCTTCTGTCAGAAGTGAAGTAATTGGTTAAAAGTATGTTCACTGACCGGCCTAAATGCAGCATTAATTATTGTAGCTAAATCAGTCAAGTTAAGGAAGGGCGTCAGGTCTACCAAGTCGCACTATGTAAATAAAAAACCACCAGGAAAACAGCCTAGGAATAAAAGTTGATATTTGACTTAATAGGAAATGTCTCGAAATTTCAGTACGACGTACACCCACTGAAACTAACACTTTGAGAGTCAACCGCGCGTTCTTAAGTCGAGGATAAAAGCCTTGTATTCTACACTGGCGGCCACGAAAAGTGAGCACATTCAAATTATAGCATATAAAATAAATTCTGCATGTCCATAGTAATTGATTATACATCTATCTTACAATTTATGTGCATTAGTCATGTAGATTTGTGAAGGGGACAAGTCGAAGTTACGTAACATTGTGATGCCCTGTTTATGCAGAAAGCATACAATGCTTTCAACTCTGATTATCGCCTTTACCATAAATTTAAAAAAAATATATAATAATACTGATTCTGATACGCTACTACCAGCCAACTGTAATCGGAATTAACAACAATTGTATTGTTGACAGTTGTAATTGCTTATTGTATATTTTCTTAGGAGTCAGAATGACACCTCTGTATACATAAAAATCATGTTATCAACGCTGAACAATAGCAATTTAACTTTTTGATAAAAAAATATTGTAACAAAAACACATATTCGACAAAAAATACGAAACAAAACATTATTGTAGCTAAAACACTGATTTTAAACAATATGTTAAAATATTTATTTGAAGCCAAAACGCTAAAATTCATTATAATATGAATATAAGGATATTATTGTCCGTGACTGCAACATCACAAAAGACTCCTTTGAGACGCGCTCATGCGTGCTCCGTAAAGCTTTCCCGCATGCCACAGCTTCCAAAAGCGAGTAGAAACCTCCCGGCACACAATTACAGTTGATAGCGTACTCAACATACAAAACACTGTTTTCGTAAGAAGGGTAATTAAAGCATTCAAAAGACCTGACGGCGTGGCGTTAGCATGAATTAGAACGATCATAGAAAGTGCCTTTTTCTTTAATTCAACGTTATTATTGTGTTTTACTACTACAAAATTATCAAATTATTTTCTTGCTTTTCCTACTGTATGTTTCGAGATTAAATATCAAAGAATATTGATAAAAGCATACATTTTGAAAGTCAGAGACACTGTGCTGAGTATTTCTAACACTAAATTATTTTAAAACCTTTTTTTTAGAGATGGCGAAATAGATGAGTCTGCTCATAGTATCAACACGCCAGTCACTTATAAGATAGATTAGGCCATTATTATTAGTGTTAAGCTGGTCAATATAAAATGGCTGGTATTGTAGAATCTTATACCTACTACATCGACACTTCGGCGCGAACGGAGTCGCTATAATTCCATTAATCTTTTAAAGTAGACATTAAGCTGTAAATGTAGAATGATGAATCTAGTTAATATTTTCTGGTTAACTTTCCATACACATAATATGACAGTCATGACAGATAAAGTACATTTAGACCACGTTACTAAATTGACTGGCAGTGCTATTAGTACCGATGCTGGTTTAACTTAAAGACTGGTGTTCGATTTGCTGACAGTGCTGCCTCTACTTGTCAAAACGGAAGTCAGTAATTCAGTAAGACCAATAGCCAACATAAAATGGCTGTTACACTACACGATTTCTTGGACCCAATGTCTCGGGTGCCCTGTTCCATAGCCAGTGTGCGCGTTGTGGATCGCTACCTGTTTGAAAGTCTAAAGGCGAACTTGGATACGATGCATGTCCGTTTACTGTGGTGCATAATCTGTCAAGGCATTAAAAAATAAAATATACTTTGAGCTGAGAGCCCCCTGCCTCCCTGTTTATTATTACACCACCCCGTCTCGAGAGATAGGGCCCGAGAAATCGTGTAGTGTTATAGCCGTTTTACGGTTCTCATTTTCAATATCTACAGCCTTACTGGAAAATATTTTTAAACAAAACTCCAGTTATTCTATGCGCTCCTAGTATAGTTGCTATGAAGTAATTGATCAACGCGACGGTCCTGTCATATCTAATGAACTACATCAGAATACACATCTTAGGCATCAAACCACTACTCCTATATTAAGTGGCAACGTCGCAAATTAATTTAATGAAATAGGTCGACAGTGCCTTCGCTAATTGCAGTGGAAGTGGCGCCATCTTGCGGAGCGCCACCAAATGGCGGACGGAAGCGACGTCGCGTGCTCATATGTTAATTAATTGCAAAACGATATTAGGGAATGAACTCATAGTTCGGGTTATACGCAGATGCGGCTGTTATTTGTTCAAATCCCGGTTTTTAACCGTACAATCGGAAACGGAAATAGATGTGTGATCGATGGATGTCGTAAAAATACCGCATTCTTCACACAACTGGTAGACAATAGGGTAATTGACTTGATTTTATTTATGATTTTAATCATTAATCCTTTCACAAAAAATAAATTAGAAGTCATTAAAATCTGCTGTCATTAAAATTGCTACTTTTATGACTTTCATTAGCGGTCCAAAAATCTGCAATCGCAATAACACAATAAAATTTCCACTCTTTTCTACATCCATAACATTAGGCAAAGGTTTTATAAGTATACCTAAGTAGGTGTACTACATTCTATCCCGGAAGATACGGAGACGTCCCGGAATTTGCTCCGCCATGTTGACTCCTCCGGAACTAATCTCAAGTTAATGAGCTCCTTTGGCATTAATTGCTTCTCAAAAAACAACTTCAGCTTGTTGGACGCAGGACACTGAACATTACCTGAGAAAAATAATAAATATATACGCATCGAATTGAGAACTTGCTCCGGGTTTTATCAACGGTTAAAAATGAAACTGGTTATAAAAACTTAGTTATTGTTTTGCAGCGTAATAGTCACTTGCTATGGATTGCTGAGTGCTTTAATAGGTTTTTAACTTCAAAAAGGAAGAGGTTTTTAAGTAGTTTTTTATGTTCTGTGTATCTTTATGCATAACTTCGACCTATATGAACCGATTTGAACTGTTTTTCAAAATTTCGTTGATAGTTTTTCCAAGATGGTCCCATTTAAAAGTTAAATCTAATGATGAAGTGTGACGGAAAATAGAATATCTACTACTCAACAGATAACAGCAACCGCACGACTATTCAGGATTTGTCTCGGTACGGGATCAAACTAGCGGCCTTACCTAAAACTCGTCTATTAGGGCGCTGTCAAATATTACAACTACTGCCAGCCAGTCCGCGTGTATTGCCACTTTGCCTAGCTGTAAGATATTCTATCTAGCATCTTCAGAGCTGCGTCGTAATTAACTTTATGTTATTCAATGTGATGAGTGGTCGTGGATGGTGCCAATAAAGGTGAAATTCCACGTTAGATCCAGCTAAGTGTATCCGCAGAAATTGTAAAAAAATTGTTAGTGTTCTTGCGAGGTGCAGTCAGGGGCGCGATTGATGGAGATTTATCAATATTTTTTTGATCCATTGAAATCCGAATATTAATTTTTTTTGGTGAAAAGTCGAGTACATATTATAACAAATGTTTAAACAATTGGCTACAAACCCCTCATTTTGGGATATCCCAGAAACGAATTAACGTATTAATTTGAAATTTGCAAAGAATATTCTCTAAACATATTACTTCAAGAAATAGCAACAAAAAAAGTAAATTTTCTGAAATCTCTAATTGCATTTCACCCCTTAAGGCAAAAGTTTGACAGTCGCGTCAAACTTGTGACGCTGGCGTTAACGGACGCTCTAGTCTGTCAATATCCTACTAAATTTCTGCTTGACAGTTAGTGACGCTACCGTAGAAAGGTCCCTCGTACATTTACTTAGTACGTTTTACTAACGCGCAGTCATGGCGTCACTGACGCTTGAAACATGACCATCGGAAGTCGGCCTGTAGGAATCAGCTTATTCAACATTCTAATTCTTTTTTAGTTTTCAAATTACTTTCAATTCAGACATTTATTTACGAAAGCTATATTTTTTACAAACAATCCACTGATCCTCTAGAGGCAAAGCTGAAAGATAACTGTTTTCATTTGCTTACGTAATATCTCAAGTAAATGGGAGAGACAAAAGCTTTTCGTTGTCATGAAAACAATAAAACTTTATGGGGGTGGTTTCGGGTGCTTTTCTCGAAGCAGTTTAGCTGTTATATTAGCTCGAGTAAATTGCAATTGGTATGTGCAGTGAAGATCAAGAATACATAATCTCCGTTTTTCTCAAAGAAAGCTCGCTAAAGAATCGCCAGTGTGGCGAAAGGATAATGCGCGGTAAACTTAAAAAATAAAAAATGGGCCGGCTCGACCGGCGCATTACTTGTCTCACAGAAAACCGACATGAAGTGGCAAATTGTTCGTGTGTTTCTTATAGTGAGTGAAATTAAGGGAGTGAAATTGGGACCCAAATATCCTCTCTTTTCCATTTCTCATTTCGAGGCCAGCAACGCATCTATGATTGTTCAAGTATTGTTATTCATGGGTGGATGGTATGACTTGCCATCAGGTAACCGACATGCCAGTTTGCCGGCCTATGTTGAAAAAGCCTTAGATAATGTGTTATTTAAACACATTTAGAAGAGTATCTGACTTTGAGTTTCATTCTTGTTAGATCAATTGTTTTAAGTTCTGCAAGAGTTACGTCTAAGGCAATTACTACAGTAGAAACCGTCGATCATATTCCTATATAGGAGTACTAGAATTGTGTAAAACCAAACCTAAAGTTTAAACCAAATATAAAGTACCTTGCTCAGTTGCTCCCTATAGATGATGATGTTATAATATTGTAGCTATCTTTTAAGAACGAATTTCTCGAAATTCAATCAATAGAGGGAGGTATAGATCAAATGTATACGAGACTTTTTATTAAAGCTCCATAATATAAGCGAACACGCATTTCGCCATTAAAAAAAAACAACCCCTAACCCCCAAGGAAGAGGATGGAAAAGTTTGTATTTATCACAGGCGGAGCCGCGAGCGGAAAGCTAGTTATGTACAGAATACGAAATGTCATTGTACGCTGCATTTGTATACCACGTTTTAACAAATATCACAAACGCCTACAAGACAGGTGTTGTGTAAGGGTAGGTGAATATTTTTATTAAATTATTCAAATTTCCATCTTCCGTACATTTGTTTGAACGCTACGTTGTATTCTCATGGTAATAGATTCCCGCAGGGCCGGACGATCCTTCGGGAACTCCCGGATGTCGAGGGTTGACAGATGTCGAAATACATTTTATATTACGTCTGTAAAGGGTACGATGAAAATTCTAAAGCTGACCTGTTACAGTCGCGTTGAGCATCAGATTTGAGCGTCAGTAATGTTATGTAACGTAATACCGAAAGCCTATGACGCCATCATATATGGTCTCCCATAGATTTACGTAGATCCCCATACAAAAGCGCAGTAACTTTGTCACTAACGTCTGTCACTTGGCGCGATCATCCGAAATCTAACTAAATGGTGAGACTAAAAAGACTGAAGGAATTCTAGGACTCTGTAAAATTAGAAGATATTAAGATATCCTCTGCAATATTTTGATATTCATAATAATTAGTTGTTATCTTTCAACATTGCAGTTTGCATCATTTCATCATTCTACTAAGGTTTTCAATTATCTTGCAAGTTGCTAGATGTATCTCTCTGTGCAACTAACATATGGTTATTATGTATGCTTTTGTTATTTAATTTTTGTGTCAAGCTTGTTTACTTATGATAACAGTAGTAGAGACGCAGAAACTGTAGAAATATTTTTCTATTATTGAAATTTCAATGAAATGATATTGAAAAAGGGACCATACAAATGCGACGTTGAATAGATCGTATAAACCACTATAGTGCCCTCCATAACATTTGCGGAACCTAAAATAGATATTGAAATTTAAGACGTTATTATATAAACTACCCTTACATCAACACTGTACGTCGTAGCCGCCTCGGGGTGTATTAAACGATCCCGAATAAAGTTCTCTATACACTTGTATTTTGTTATGTCACCTACTAATAGTCTTTTTGCCTATGCTTCTATTTTGAAAAAAATAAAAAGGTTATTTTAAATGTCATTGAATGCTCTTTACCAGTTCCATAAATGGCAGGAATCAAGGAAGAAAGATGTGCTTTACGCACTCAAACTTACAAATATAGCGGGTTCAAACGGTTCAATTTCATTTGGTCAACTGTCTTGAATAAAATAAAGCTATATCTGTTTTTGTTGATAAATTCGATTCAAAGTTTGTTCAGACTATGACCATCGCATGCAATTTAGCAGTTGATCAACTAAAGATCGAGCCGTGTGAATCCGCTATTAGAAAAAATGGGGTGCTATTATATTTTACCTACACAAACACAGCTTCAGTTAGATTATGATTGTCTAATCATATAATCGCGATGGCGTTTCTATCACCCATATTACCGTTCTAATAGTCTTCAACTATTCGAACCTATCCTAATGTTGGGAACATATCCAATCCTTTGCCAATTAATTCCTTATAACCCAATTGCACTTAGTCATGGTTTACCGATCACTAGACCAAGAAGGTGAGGTTTATCAAGACCATGCATTTAGTAAGTAAATCCTGAAACGCAGAAAATGAGCGAGTCACTGCGAGTAATATTCCACTGTGTTATGCTGGCTATCCGAACTGAGTTCCGTTCCCCCAATCAGAGCATCCACTCGGAATTAATATCCCCATAAAGCCGCGTGTCCAAGCTAGTGTTGCCGGAATATTTCTTGCTATATTTCCGTAGTGAGGTCCCTTCGCGCGGTCGTCTTTCCTGTCCGTACGTCATTTAATACACCTCAGGGAATTCGCGCCCTTATCGAAAATTCCTTTTTATATCCGACATTTTTGAAGCTTGCATCTACAGTCTATTGTTATGGAAACGATAGCTGTATGAATTGTTTATTTGGAAATGGTCGCTTATTTTCATCTTGAGGATAGTGAAAATTTTCTAAATATCCAAGTAGTATTTTTGTATATTATTTACAACTGAATAACGAGACAGGAAGGTGGCTCGTCTAAAAGTAAAAACAGTAATTGTAACATCACTCAAAACTTTGGATATCAAAATTCTGCTAGGCATTGCACTGTACTCACCATGCCGAGATGTTGTTAAATCTCATAATGCCCAGTAACTTTACTGGATTCCATGTCCTTCAAACTGAAACAAAACAGTACTTGCACACTGCTGCTTGGCAGAAATAACTTATCCATACAGATTCCGGTACACGAGAAATGTACCACCTAATAAACGTACCAGGTATCCAGATCAGGGATCAAATGGAGAAAGTATAATATAATACTTATAAATGAAACCATGTCAAACCCTATCGTATTGTTAGTGTCTTATTTGTCACGATTCGGGAGAGTATACGAGTGTAATGAACGTTAGTCGCTTCGTCGCCAGTGCTTAGTCGTCCAAAAATGGACTGACCGATCATAGTGACACATATACTGGGCACCGTCATGGCCGCTGCAGTCAGTCCTATTCTATAAGTCCATTGCGTTACAATAAAACTAAAACAGTTACATCAGTTGGCGTCAGTCGTCACTGAGTTTAGGACTCGTTTCAAAACATTAAAAAAACATTTTAGTAGACAGTTAAAACAATCACTGGAAACAGACATATCCACCATATTGAATCTCGCATTTGCCATTTTAATGAAACATCAGCTGCCGAGATGGTGGCGTTTTCGTAACATTGGCTAATAAACTTCTTTACGACAGTTCTGTTTGCAACTTATATTTAGTTCTGACTGCGATGATGTATGTCGTAGCGGTACATTCGCAATGGGGTCGCATATATACTATAAAAACAATATTATAATAGGACCCAAAACATTTAGTCTCACTGGTTTAGTTGGATGGTAGGCCCACCTTATAAGGGAGCATCCGCGAATTTCCTCAAACTTCTCCAAGGGAAAAGTCACTAAGATGGAAGCTTGTCAATTGTCACTATTGGCTGATGTAAACAAACAAACAACCCAACAAACAGTACATAACGAAAATATTAGTTTACATTGCAAATATGTATAAAAAGGAAATCTGAATTCCCCTACAACTATAAAATGTACCTAATTAACTGCCACAAGCCGCACTGCAATCCACTTAAAATAAGTAAAAATACGCTTATTCCGACGCCCTGCGGCAACAGAAAGCCTTTTATACCCCAATCCGCCATTTGGCGGATTTCCCGCGCTCTTGAAAAACAAAATGGCGCACTCTTAACCACAACATGGCGCTGGTAATGGACGCCTGAGAGCCGAAAGTGAAAAAACAAAGGGCTTACAATGACCTAAGCCTTAAGAAAAGCTAGATCGAAGACAAATAACATTGGAGACAAATATTATTTGATTGAGTGTATGCCAGCATTCAGGATACAGATGGAAAATATTTGTGTTCCCACACCAAGTTCCAAGTGAAATGGAACTAAATCAGCCTTTGGTATCTACGTCACAGGACGAATATTAAGTGTAATTATTGGACCATATATCACGAATAATATAGCCGTCGGATGTTGATCTGCATCGATATCATGGCGACATTTAGCCTAACTTTTAGCCCAACGCTCCAAAACGTACTACAATAATCTATATGCACCGCGATGATAATAATATATCATCAGTCTATGTAGTATAAATTGATACACTTGGTTTCTTGTAGTCATTACTTGTGCTTTATCTTTTTTTTAACAAAAGTCATGAAAACCTAAACGTCTGAAAATATTGTTAACCTCCTGCTTGTATCACAAGTGTAATGTAAATTTATTCTCATATATTTAAAACCGCGCAAACCCACAGGAATTCGTAGTCAATATACCTTGGAATACTTTATGTTCAAAACACAGCGCGCGAAGGAATGCATTCAATTCTACAGAGTCATTCATTATGCAATAGATCGTTTTCGAGAATTCACAACGGTTTAGGAGTAATATGGATGTGACAGTCTAGAGTAAAACGAAGCCATAGTTGTAGACGGGGAGTTAACTTACTATGAAGACGACGGGTGCAGTGTAGATACCTATTGTTTTCGTGGAGTAAGTAACAAATTAGAAAGGGGGTGTTGGACGATGATGTCTTTAATTCCCAATCATGGACCTCTGTCCATGATTGGGAATTAAAGACATCAATGACCACGTTAAATGGTTCAAAGAGTTAACTGCCCTTTACTAGGTATCAAATTAAAAGATAGAGCGGATATTAGGTGTTCGGTAAAAAAAAATACAGATCTAAAGTAAAATATTAGTGGTGAACGGGAGCGGAATCTACCATCTACATGACATGGTTATGGTTATAATACATGTACCTACTTCTTATTTTTATTTATTAATGATTGCTTATGATATAAAATCATAACTAAAATTTATTATTGAAATACTAATTCAGGATAGCTACGTGTTTTACATGTCAGATCTTCCACATTATTCTTTAGATCTAAGAAGAGGGGTTCGGAGTCATTAAAGATTAAAATTTAATAAGGTGAAAATGGGCTGTAAAATGATCCATTTGTCTGACTCGTAAAGAAACCTCAATGGTACGGACCCTGTGCTGCCGTGATGCACGGACAATGCCACATTCGGTACCCGAATAAATTTAGTAGTAAACATGGAATTTCGTATATGGCGAAATTTCTTTCTGCAGGATGTACGCTAATTTGTTGTTAATCAGTTAATTTATATCATGTCATAAGCTAAAAAAGCTTATGGCATGACTAATGGTATGATGGAGTGTACCAACCGCATTAAGACAGCGTGATGGACTACCGACTAACAACTAATTTCTTTTAATAGAGGAGGCCGGTGCCCTGCAGTGAGTGAGAATTATACCCGCCTGATGCTATTATTATTACTATTATGAGTATGCCTCAAGAATAAAGATCAAAAATCTCTATATTTACATATCTTTGCCTCGCCCAGGCCATGGAGAGAACGGCCATGCGCTATCAGAATAAATGAAATAAATATCATTGGGTGGTGCAAATGCTTTCACACATATTCGTCGCGATTCGATGACCCATCAAGACCAATACTGAAACTTACTATTAGTTGGGCTGATAGCTGCAATGGCATGCAGAAAATATACAAAACCATGAATTATCTTTGACTCAGCCCAGACTGATGATGGAAACTCATTGCCATTTTAAAACGAAGATGAGTATCGATGTGTCATTAAGTCGGTTAAAAACTCATTAGAATAGACATAGAACACACTACAATATGGTCCGTAAATCAAGTTCAAATGACGTTGCACCTGCAGAGGTATATTTCTAAATCAAACGCCCCATAATATTGCTTGATCTTAGGGCGGTGTGCGCTACAACCTTCTAATACGACAAGTAAATTTTGATCTAATAAGCAATCAAACATCGCTTTCGCAGGCCTTGTAATTGATATGGTGAGGGTGGAAGAAGAATTAGTCAATTCCAACTTGAATGCAGTTTATTTGGCTTTTTCTAATTATGAACAATTCCGCAAAAACCTCTGGATATAGCTATTTACACTCGTATAGTAAAAGATTATGTTAACAACAGAAGGGTATTATTCTCAGTATTTTATAAATCGTTGTCTTTTATAGACAGGGAGCCCTCGGTTAACTGATCCACTTGACTACTATCAAGCTCATTTTCCGTGAGTAGCTTCGTTTCGATGAGACGACCAACTATTCCCTATGCGAAAATTCTCTATTGTGGTAGCTAACAGAGGTAGCAAGGATAGAATATTCTTATGACCTCGTTATCGATACCTATTGGAAGCCCCTCCTTCCAATAGGTATGATTACTAACCAGCAGATTTTTTGTTTTTACTTAGTTAATATTTATATAATTTAACTGTCATATTGTCCTACAAATAAAATAATAATTTTTTGAGTATCATCAAATCGAAATATTCTATCCTTGCTAGCTCTGTTAGCAATAGAGAATTTTCGCATAGGGAATAGTTGGTCGTCTCATCGAAACGAAGCTACTCACGGAAAATGAGCTTGATTGTAGTCAAGTGGATCAGCTACCCGAGGGCTCCCTGTCCATTAACTTTAATTGAACTAAAAAAACATAATACGAATGTTATTTAATCAAAACTACAGTGAAGTAATTAATTACCGTTAATTTATCTAATGTAATCGATCGAATGTGCTCATTAATAAATCACTTTTTCAGGGATCTCAGTAGGAATGAACTGACGGCTATCAGCAGAAGGACCTTCCGAGGTCTAACAGCTCTTAAGAGTTTGCACTTGGATGGAAACCAGCTGAAATGCATCGATGAAAAGTCACTCGAGAATTTGAAGAGTTTAGAAGTTTTGTAAGTTCTTTATAGTAGATGCTGTCAGTTTCAACTATTCTTTTTCTTTAAAAGCAATGCCAGAAAAGTGCTGCCGCGTTTATGATAACAGCAGAAGTTTTCTTAGCTAGTATAATAAACACTCTTTGAGCAGAAGTATGTATGTATGCTTTTTAAATAAAGTAAAAATCATAATACTGTTTCATTCCACAGCGAACGCTTGCTTCTTACAATGTAATTAAAATTATAACGTTTCTAAAAGATTTTTTTTTTCCAGGACTCTAAACAACAACAACCTAACATACCTGTCACTGGAGCCGGCGGCAGTGACCCGTTTGAATACGCTGCGACTGAGCGACAATCCAGTGGTGTGCGACTGTAGAGTCGCGCGACTGGCTACTGCTATACGAGCGGCGGGTATTATGGGCGTTGGTGCTAGGTACGTATGTATGACTCTAGGAGTTATTGAAGATTGCAAGTCCGATTTTGTTTTTACAACCATTGCTGGGTTATTTAGTGTAAAAAAGTAGGAAGACATTGAAAATAAATCGCTATCTTTTTTCTCAACGACTCCACTTTGCTAAGAATGTGCTGTTATTTTTAATTCGCTGTTATCCAAAATTAAATAAAGTAGCCACGAATAAACTGTGCAAAGAATAAGTTGATAGTCAAGAGTATATCAACATACAAAAACATTTTGTCCTAGTCACTTTGTCAAGAGGTGATTGGTATTTTTCATTGTTTTATTTTTATTATTTTTTATTTATTTGTATTTTCAATGGTAAATGCAGTGCAGTTCAATCACAATATCGACCACCGAGACAGTGCGTAATCTTTTTTCGGAGTGTGTCGGTGTATACCTAACCAAGGTAGACACACTCCAGGAGAACAGGGATTCGCCGGAATATTTGATGTCAATGCCATTATCTTGAAAGGATTTTAAATTATTTTAAAATTAAATTAGGATATTATTATAAAATATTTTGGTTTTCAGGTGCCAAGCACCAGCAGCTCTGAGAGGAGCATTGCTCACTGACCTGGAAGTTCATGAATTGATATGCAGTGGTAAGTGTATTGAAATATTCGGATTGGTTCTTCAGAGCTTCCTGCCCTGCACCTATCGTGTCATTTAAAATAAGAAAATAATTTCAAAGTGGTAGAGGCATGCTTTCGATTATATGGACTGTACCATGAAAATGTCTGCTCGGCCAGTGTTTAAGTTCCAATATCTTATAAAAAACACATATGAATTAGCAGTTTGATGTTGCGTTTCGTACGGTGAGTGAGACTTCCGGAGGTCCAAATCGCTTCTTTGCCATCCATTTCTTTCCATAAAGGTTCAACAACGCACGTCTTAAAAGTGGTAGAGATTGAAGATGACATCATTCGGTGACCCACTTACTCGTTTGCCAACCTTCTGCTCAAAAAAGAATATTGCACAATATAAAGACTGCAAAAGCTGCAGTGCGAGATAAAACAACCTGTAAAGAAAATGTATTGTTTCTAGGTCCCACCACAGCATCGACGGGAGAGTGTTCTGCTGAGCCTCGCTGTCCACCTCCTTGCAGGTGCACTCCCGAGGGGATCGTTGACTGTCGAGAAAAGATGCTTTCAGAACTACCTTCTACCATCCCACACAGAGCTACCGAAATGTGAGTACTTAAAGTTAACCTTGTCTTATTTCAGCCCAAAGGTGTCTTTAACCTGTAAAGTTCATTTGGTGGTCGAGTCTTCAGTGAATTGTACACTAAAACCGGCCTTCGATTGTCGCGCCAAGTAGACGCAGCTTCAATTATGTGTTGTCTGTGCGTTTGTACTGGGGAATATGTCAAACTACGGGAGCGTCACTGCCCTTTCAGTTTCTGACTCTTGACACGGCCATGAGGGATCAGCATTTGCAGGGTGTCCAACCACAATATAAAGTTTATTGTCGATGTGTTTAAGCATCATGAACAGTTTGGTATGAAAATAAGCATCTTCCATCCCTTTCCAGCCGGTTAGAACAGAACGAGATCACGGAAGTGGGTCCTGGAGCGTTCTCAGCTGTTAAGAGAGTCACTCGCATAGATCTGTCCAACAATAAGATAACGAAGCTAACAGCTGATGCTTTCACTGGACTCGTGCACTTGACATCACTGTAAGTAACTATTTTGTGGTCGTTTGAGTACGCAACGCTAGCAACACTGTTTTATTAGTAGCAAAAGTTGATACCTACGGATAATTTCAATTATTAAGTGCTCGCGGGGATATTTGTGTGTGAGCTTGTTAAAATTTGGTATTGATTTATTTATTTATACTTGTATATATTTGTTAATTATTTATTCCCGTTGATAGCGAAATAAGTATATATCCGTATACCTGTGCAGCAATAAAGCTTTAACAGTTATCATATCTATACACCTCACGCACACAAATGAGTTAAACCATCTTTAAGCATTATCGTTTTTTTTTCAGAGTGCTATACGGAAACAAGATTAAGGATCTGCCATCAGGAATTTTCCATGGACTCGTCTCCTTACAGTTATTGTAAGTGAAACATATTGTTTTAAAAACAATAAATTATATAAATACGTATATATAATAAATACATCACCAGACAAAGAAGACATTCTAATACTACTGTACCTTTCAGGTTATTGAATTCAAACGAAATAGCATGCGTAAGAAAAGATACTTTTCGAGACTTGGGAAATCTTAAATTATTGTAAGTATTTCAATATTATTACAATTTCTTACTTCAAACGTACATTACTGGAATTAACCAACGTCAGCGCTGGAAAATTGTTTAATTAATATTTACTGCTACCGGCAATCCACATTGAGCTCGCATGTCCTTTCAAGTATTAAGGCATGTTTTGATATACGCGACCGAAACAGGCCAAGCTCTCAAGTCTGCTTTGTATGGACGTCATGCAAGTATTATATGAAACTATCTTCATGACGTACATCAGAACATCAAACAACGCCTTAATGCATAAAAGTATACTTGCATGGCTTCAAAAATATTTAATAACTTACCATACCTTATCAAGATTTAAATTTGATACAATTTAATAGGCAATTATATATAAGACTAGCTTTTGCTCGCGGCTCCGCCCGCGTGATTTTCATACAAACTTTTTTCCCCTATTTTATCTCCTTGAGGGTAGAATCAAAATCCTTTCTTAGAGGATGCCTACGTCATAACATCTACCTGCATGCCAAATTTCAGCCCGATCCCTCCAATGGTTTGGGCTGTGCGTTGATAGATCACTATGTCAGTCAGTCACCTTTAAGTTTTATATATTTAGATTCATAAAATTCTTTAGTAAGCTACATTATCTCTGTTCACTATAGGCTTTTTTTATGACCTAAAAATACTATCATGGGAGAACAGCTGTGAGAAAACCCTATGGAATATAATATACATATTTTGTTTCAGGTCTCTATATGACAATAACATAAGGTCTTTGCCAAATGGAACATTTGATGCTTTGACAGGAATACAAACTTTGTAAGCAAATCATTATCTTCTAGTAAACAATTATACGGTATTGATTGTTGTAGATTGCCGTCACTGTGTTATGCAGAGTCGGTGCGAAAACGGTATGTAGTGTGCTATTATAAAAAGGCTTTATAATTTATCCTGGCCTGACTGTGTCCACAAGTTACCTGATAGTAAGTACAGAATGTTCAAGTATATCTCTCGCAGGTCGCCTGAATTATGCACGCCTAGTGTAACAGGATAAACATTAGCTGACCTCGGAAAACGACTCGCTGGAGCAAGCCACGATGTTTGGTTTGTCACCATGTGTACGGTCATCGCTATGCAGTCGGGCAAGGAGTATGGTTCAGATACTACCCCAACTAATTTTTAATACTAAAAAAGTGGTGGTTACCCACGATAACAATAATTTGATACTAAGAAGTTCCTGGTAGGCTCAGTTCATACACAGGAGGTATAAGTACGCCCTCACGCCTGTAACCCCTGAGCAGAGGTTTAACTAGTACACTTACATTTCGCCAAGCGTATTTCCGTCCCATTAAGTGATTAGGAGCGAGCTCCGGGCTGAGAATTTCGTGATAGAAAATGTCACTTCTACTCGACCCGGGAATCGAACGTGAGACCTCAGCACATCAGTTGTACCGCGTACGTAATACCACTACGCCACAGAGGCAGTCTAATAAGATCCAAGTGTATTAATCCAAATCGAGGCACAGAAACACTTATTGATTCGAAAGATGTTCATAATTTAAATCTTATTCCACAGGCATCTAGGTCGAAATCCGTTCGCTTGCGACTGTTCCCTGCGCTGGCTCGCGGCGTACCTTCGGAAGAATCCGATTGAGACTTCAGGAGCAAAGTGCGATTCTCCGAAAAGGATGAGCAAGAAGAGAATAGATGCTTTGAGAGAAGAGAACTTCAAATGCAAGCGTGAGTATTAAGAGAGTGTATACTTATAACTAAAAAAATATTTTGGTGCTCGCCGGTTCGGTGATATACTTAATTCGTCCCTAAACTTATGTCGCAACCATATACTAAGATTTAAATAGATGCCGCAAGTACTTCGTAATTCGTATTTTTTATGATAACTGTCCATACTACTGACATCACTGCAATTCAAGTAAGTTATATAGTGCGCGTTGCCCAATGTAAGGCGCGCAAATTAGGTAGTAGGATATACCGCATCTATTTAGACCCTTGGTCCGTGGTCGTAACCAACGAACAGGTGCGATAATTTTAATGAAGGCGGCAAAGAGCAGAAACAAAGTTGTGTGAATTCGCACACCACGCGGTGGTATTGCGAGCAAAGCGTGGTAATTTTCAAATCATATTAATGTTGGTTATTCATAACGGTAAGTATACGAGTGACAATCGTCCCACTTTGCTCCACCGTGGCTACGCCCATGGTTGTAAGTTGTTGACCGCCCGCTCATTTACCTATCAATCCAGTCAATCCAAAGGTTGCCTGGAAGAAATTGCCGTTAGCAATAAGGCCGCCAATTATTCTTTATTATTATTTTTAGATGTCTTTTTTTGTTTTTTCAATACTTTTTGTCGTGATCCTACTAATATTATAAATGTGAAAGTTTGTTTGTTTGGATGTTTGTCCGCCAATCACGCTGAAACTACTGAACGGATTTTGATGAAATTTGGTATACAGACAGGGTATGAGCTGACTAGGGTGATAGGAAAAGGCAGATTACGCGGGCGGAGCCGCGAGCAAAAGCTAGTGTACAATAAAGTTATAAATAAATAAATAAAACAAGTCGTAACCATAGTTTTGTATGTGTCAGCGGGTGAGGAGCGCGCCGCGTACGTGGGCTGCGGCTCGTGGGAGGGCGGGGGCCCGTGTCCGTCGCACTGCGAGTGCGCCGGCGCCGCGCGCGCGCTCTCCGTCACGTGCGCGCGGGCGGCGCTGCGAGAGGTGCCCAGGGACTTGCCGCTCAACACTGATGTGCTGTGAGTTACATTAACTTTTTTTTTTTTTTTATCCTGGCTCTGCAACGTGACTACGCTACACCTGATGGTAAGTGTAGCGCAATCCAAGAATAGTGTCGACCAACGATAAACAATGTGTCCATCGTAGGTCGGCAAGATCATGCCGGCCTGCCAAAGGGCCAAGGGGGAGGGGAAGGAAAAAGGGATGGGAAAAGGGTTAGGATCAGGGGGCAAGTCCCCTGGGGAGAACCGGATATACACTGGCTGACCCTGGAACGCGACCCACACAAGGTGGGCCACTATGGCAGGTTTTAGCACCAGTGTACGGTGGTCGCTATCCGGTCGGATACAAGTATCCTCCCAGCAGCAGATTTACTACACTATTTATCTATATCTATACATAGTAGATACAAGTTTTGTGGTAAGCAGCGGCTTGTCTGTGCCCCTGGCATTGCCGATGTCCAATGAGCGGCGGTGAACGCTTGCCATCAGAAGGGCCGCTAGCTCGTCTGCCTATCAAGGCAATAAAAAAAAGATATTGATTAATGTTTTTTTACTAGCACTGTATTTTTTCCTTTATTTACCGTTTGCAAAAAAGTTAAAAAAAATTGTAAGTAACAGCATCTAGAAACCACAAAGATTATACATATCTCATTGCTGGACACAGGCCCCCTCTACTAAATGAGAGAGCTTAGACCTTAATCCACCACGCTGGCCTAATGCGGGTTGGCAGACATCAACTTTAGAAATTCTCATGATATATTTATTGATTAAGAAATAAATATAATTTTTCTTAGGAATTAAGGTATTTGGTACACGATATAAATTACAGATGTTTAAAATTAAATCCGACGAACAAAAGAAGAGTAAGTAATTCAGATTTTGGTGTATCGCGGACATGGGAGTGGTATTTTGAGTGGTAGAGCCACGCTGTAGACTGTTTTGTCTACAGCATGAATGGGCTGGCTCGACCGGGTCGTTACCACTGTCTCACAGAAAACCGACGTAAAGTAGCGGCTTGCTGCTGCGTTTCGTACGGTGAGTGAGATATCCGGTAGCCCAAATCCCCTCCCCTTCCCAATCCCTAATTATCCCTTTCCTTTAAGGTCGGCAACACGCCCATGATTCTTCTGGTTGTGGGCGTACATGGGCGGTGGAGATCACTTACCATCAGGTGACCCACTTGCTCGTTTGCCGGCCTATGCTATAAAAAAAAAAAAAAAACATGGGATATAACAATATAATCTATACCTATCCATTGCACGACTTACAGCTATCAAGATTAGACCTTTGATGGTCATCAACTGAACACTAGTTTCAGAAAACTCTAATAATCTTTTTTTGTAGGATAATGTCAGACAACAACTTAGGACAAATAAAATCCGACGGGCTGTTTGGACGGTTGCCTGACCTTACTAAACTGGATTTACGGAACAACGGTATGTACAATACTTATTTCAATTGCAGCAATAGATTTTCCTCTGTTGTTAAACGAGGTTTTTTTATGTCTCTGTGAATTGGGTTGGAGATAATAATACTTGGTTTTTGTTTCCTAATTTTTTAAGTCGGTTTCCAAAAGAAAAACTACCTATGCACTAAACTATGTGGTATTTTGTATAATACCTAGGACATATAGTACTAAATGTCAAACTTTGTTGAATCAGAGAGCTAAATGATTGTGCGAATCGCATTTACTTACTAATTCTTCGCCGTTGACTCGATAGCAAATAAATTTTTATACGCCCTTTCCTAAACATGATTAAATCTCCGCGCTGCTTATTTAATAAATAATTATTAATTAATATATATTCTGTGTTTATAATTAATCATCTACTGCAGGTATAACTGTGATAGAAGACAACGCGTTTGACGGGGCTGCCAACATTCAAGAGTTAATCCTCGACGGAAACCAACTCCAGACCGTCACAGATAAGATGTTCTACGGCCTACATAGCTTGAGTGTGTTGTAAGTGTCGAGGTACTTGTTACCTCCTTTCCTAAACTTACTAACCGTTCCTACAGTCCGGTCCGATACTTGTACCATCACAATCCTACATTTGTGATGGAGCAGTATCGGCAGTAGGTATTTTTCTATTGGCTTTTTAAAATGTTTGCGATGCAGCTTATGGAAATCCATTAGCAATTTATTGAAATAAAACTAATTTAAACGGATTTTATCGCGTTTTTTTCTTTTAATTTTGGCCCCGACGCGACGTTACGAAAGCTTTTCAGCCTTCGCGGTCACGGCGTGGACCACAAACATTCGCGTAAACGTAAGAAATCATTATGTCGTAAATTTAATAAGTGGTATTGATTGCTATTCTTTAATTCATCGACAGTAATTTGCAAAAATGGTTGAGAAATTTAATACAGAATTATTTTACAAGACAAATATAATATTCTTAATAGATAAACAAGCTGCCGTAGCTGAGATTCTTAAACGATTCTGGTTTCGTCATAAATGTTATGCTCTATATATGGTTACAACAAATAATTTTGAGGATGTCTTCTCAGTGTATTTTCTTTCAAGTTTAGGCTCTTTATGATGGCTTACAGACATCCTCCTGCTTAACTTAAGAGCCCCTATTCACATATTGAATCATATAGCTCACGATGACAGTCCGACGCTTAAAATTTTCCAATCACCATAAAACGAGCCTTATTAGTAGCAGCTGTTGACTCTAATATTAATTAATTAAGTTTAGGTAGTTTACATACTTTTTAATTTTCTCATTTTTTATAGATCTCTAACAGACAACCAAATCAAGTGCATCACGCCGGGGGCATTCGATCATCTTGCCATGCTGTCGACACTGTAAGTTGAATCAATTCTGAGTATTACGCCGTAGAAATATGAATCGGCCAGTTCGACCGGACTGTAATAACTGTCTCACAGAATACTGACGTGAAGTAGCAGTATCCGAAGACTCAGTTCCCCCTTCCTTTCTCAATACTTTAATTATCTTGAAGGTCAACCCTTGAATCTTCTGATATTGTAGGTGGTCAATTACGATGGAGATCACTCATAATCAGGTAATCCACGCTCGTTTTCTGAGCTATTCTATTTTCAAATACTACACTGGCTACATTACATAAGTAAGTTAGTGAATAAATAATAATAATAAATACACCCAACAGTCATACACCTAGTCTTGAACACACACTTGGTTAAAACCAGTATCGTGGGTATGAGGAACTACAAGACTTGCGATCCCACAACACGCAGACCCAAAACTAATATTCGTGAATCACACAAACATTGTCTCGGTGCGGGAATCGAACCCACGGCCTCTCGCTTCGCAGCCGGCTACTCGCCCACTGCGCTTGAAAACTGTCAAACGATGTCAATACATAAATGTGTTGATTATTTCTGCATGTATTTCCTTCTGGCAGTAACTTAGACAACAATCCCTTGGACTGCACTTGCCACATCGCATGGTTGCCGAACTGGTTGCGGTCGCGGCGGCTGTCTCCCTCCGCGACGTGTCGCACGCCGCCGTCGCTGCGAGACGCCAACCTGCACCACTTGGAAGTGGCCGATTTTAAATGCACACGTGAGTGTTCGTTGAAATATCAGATTTTTTTATTGTTGTACAGACAGTTCAACTCATTTGTGCTCTCGGTGCTAGGTGTGTGCTTGTCAATATTTAATATTAAGTTGTGTGGTAGTAATGCGTTAACTATTGTCCTATTAACGCAATCATAGTGTATACTAATATGTCACGTACATACAAAATCGCAAGCACAAATGATCTATCTAGATACGTGATAAATGCACAACTATCTATGTTTTCTGAAGTCAAGAATCGTTAGCTACAAAATTACGAATTCAACTAATCACCATTACCAGCCTACATTCGTCATCTACTGGAAACATCATCAGTAACCATCATTTTTAGGCGGTCTTGAACTTGTCACAAACTTCATAGGTACATTCATTCTATAAAGCCAACATGTCATTAGATTAAATTGAATTACTGAAACGTTGAATGTGCCCATACTCGCGAAAAACTTGCCCGGGTTAAAAGTTAAACTTAGTCACTTCACCGACCTTTATGCCTAGCGTCACCTTTTATGAGCAATAGCGGCGACTCCGCTCGTCACTAACTTCAGGCCGGACAAGTTATTTTGTACGGATTTAAACATACCTTTATAAATGGACCGTGTTGTGCATAAATGATCCAACCCACACTTTATGGGTGATTTCTGTACAACACGGCCCATCTGACCGTCGTTCTCCAGCTGAAGACAAGGGTTGCCTCGCCCCGGAGTACTGTCCAGCGCAGTGCGCGTGCACCGGCACCGTCGTGAGATGCTCGCGAGCACATCTCACTCTCCTCCCCGCCAATATACCGAAGCAGACTACTGAGTTGTGAGTATTTTTAAATACAGTATGCAAAAGACTTCAAAAAGGTTTGGATACAGGCGATTAAGCCAGTTTAAACAGGCCTATGCTATACGGCCTTTCAAAATGTAACTACAATATCAGTGAAATTACTGGGCATTATAAAACTTAACAACCTATGTATCAGGATAATTAGTGCAGTGCAATGCCATGCAGTGCTTTATAATTATAAGTTCTGAGAGTCGTTACTATTGTTTATAAACAATCATGGCCTTTGCTATGACGCGCGTGAACTGCTCGTTTCATGCGTCGTTCAGTTGTATAATAACATCTGCCACTTCGGCTTTATTGGAAAATCGAATCAGACATCTGTCATGTTAAGTAACCTTGTATAAAGGGGTGGTACGGTCAATTGCCTCCTCCTATGCAAAATTCCTACCCACCGTAAATATAACCAAAATAGAGCCCTTAGTCTTATAGAACAAAAATTACCATACACCCCGCTTGCCCCCCACCCCCGAGAAATTCTGAAGCCGCTGCTAGTAAATGTACATTGTAACTCTTGCAGATATTTGGAGTCGAACGACATCACGAGCATCCTTCCTGATCAGATCCGCCACCTGACCCAATTGACGCGACTCGACTTGTCAAACAATAAGATAACGGTGCTTAGCAACAACACGTTTGAGGGGTTGACAAAACTCTCCACTTTGATCGTCAGCTATAACCGGCTTAGATGCGTTCAGGTATTTTTTTTTCTATATTGGATGTGTTGTAAAGTGATTAATTATCACATTGTAGTTTGTTCGCCCCTCGTGAGAACCGGATATACACTGGCTGATCCTGAAAGCCATCAATACAAGGTGTATGCCTCGTGAGAACCGGATATACACTGGCTGATCCTGAAAGCCATCAATACAAGGTGTATGCCTCGTGAGAACCGGATATACACTGGCTGATCCTGAAAGCCATCAATACAAGGTGTATGCCTCGTGAGAACCGGATATACACTGGCTGATCCTGAAAGCCATCAATACAAGGTGTATGCCTCGTGAGAACCGGATATACACTGGCTGATCCTGAAAGCCATCAATACAAGGTCTATGCCTCGTGAGAACCGGATATACACTGGCTGATCCTGAAAGCCATCCATACAAGGTGTATGGGTCACTATGGCAGGTTTTAAGACCATGTGTATGGTGGTCGCTATCCGGGCGAAGTCTTTTTTTTTTTTTTTTTTTTTATAGCATAGGCCGGCAAACGAGCAAGTGGGTCGCCTGATGGTAAGTGATCTCCACCGCCCATGTACGCCCACCACCAGAAGAATAATGGGCGCGTTGCCGACCTTAAAGGAAAGGGTTAATTAGGGATTGGGAAGGGGAGGGGATTTGGGCTTCCGGATATCTCACTTACCGTACGAAACGCAGCAGCAAGCCGCTACTTTACGTCGGTTTTCTGTGAGACAGTGGTAACGACCCGGTCGAGCCAGCCCATTCATGCTGTAGACAAAACTGTCTACAGCGTGGCTCTACCACTCACAAAGTCCAGTCTAGCTACCAGTCTTTAGAATTAGTTGCAATTTCCTATGGTAAATAAAATTGAAGGCCATATTATTTTAAAAACAGGTGCAATATTCGATATACTCCCAGATTTAAATTACTTGTTTGCTCCACAGAGAGACGCGTTGAAAGGGCTCACGCAACTTCGAGTACTGTCTCTTCACGGGAACAACATATCGATGTTAGCCGATGGAGTGTTCCGAGATTTAGAATCGATATCTCACGTGTGAGTATAAATTCAACTCCATGCTGCACTACTGTCACACTAACACTCATGAGATTGTTATTCTGTACAATATTTTTATTATATTACCTTTTGCAGTGTTGCGATGTGTTTTTACAGAGACAATGATTGTGGGTGCCTGTTATTATTAACCTAAATCTGTATAAGCCCACGGATACGTAGCGCAACGTGCATAAATAAACTAATCTATCTATACTAAAAGTGTATCCATTGAAGTTGATTATTGAGGTTGATTGTTAATATGAAATCCTCTCATGTTCTCACTCCAATTAAAACATATTTTTCACGCAGGGTCATGGCGTTCTATTCCTCAAGTGTTCTGTTAACATAAAGATATTGTTCCCACAGTGCCCTAGGTTCGAACCCGCTATACTGCGACTGTAACGCGCGCTGGCTGTCGGAGTGGGTGCAGAGTGCGGGCGAGTACGTGGAGCCGGGCATCGCGCGCTGCGTAGAACCCGCGCCTATGAAGGACAAACTGCTGCTCAGCACTGCTTCACAGACCTTCGTTTGCACTGGTAACATTGCATACAAATAGAGTAACTACCCTATAAATGAATCGGTATATATATTACGTAATTGCTTATGTAATGTTTAACCAATATGCTACGTCACATTAAAAGCAAAGTCAAAATGATTTGTAAATTGAAGCAGAAATTTAGCTTTTTTAAATATGTATATAAATATTTCGACACCGTATTATGCTCCTTAACATCTAAAATTTAATGAATTTTGTAAACTACAAAACTATATAAGTTGGGAGGTTTTCAAATTTGCTGGTTGGGGTATATGAAATCACAGAATAATGTTACCGTAATTATGATGCGAGAATTCGGTATTTTTTTATCGACCTAAATGAAGGGCTGAGTAGGTCGCACGCTTAATGATACAAGCCACATCTGCCCATAAATAGTAGCAACAATACTATTCAACATTTTGTATAACAAACCACTGCTTGCATGTACTGCGCTTATCCCGAGACGTCTCACAATGTACAGAAATTTTATTACTTGTATTTTTAAAGTAGTAAATGGTAGGTCTCTTCGTTTATTTGTGATACCCGTACTTCATTTCTAACTAAGGGTAAAGTAATAATAACGTTCAGTTTGGAGAAAAATGTGAGAAATGTGTTGTATTGTGTGTGAATTTGACAGCCTCCGTGGCATAGCGGGCGAATAGCTGCGAAGCGAGAGGCCGCGGGTTCGATCCCCGCACCGAGAAAAATGTTTGTGTGATTCACAAATATTTGTTTCGGGGTCTGAGTGATGTGAGACCGAAAGTCTCTCGTAGTTCCCGATACAAGACTCGTATCTTACAGTGGGGTCAGGACTATGTATGTGACTGTTGGGTGTATTTGCTGGTGGGAGGATACCTGTATCCGACCGGATAGCGACCACCGTACACTGATGCTAAAACCTGCCATAGTGCCCCACCTTGTGTGGGTCGCGTTTCAGGGTCAATCAGTGTATATCCGGTTCTCCCCAGGGGGCTTGCCCCCTGATCCTAACCCTTTTTCCCATCCCTGTTTCCTTCCCCTTTCCCTTGGCCCTGGGATGAGATACCGCAGAGTCTTTATATAGTCGGCAACGCGCCCATGATTCTTCTGGTGGTGGGCGTACATGGGCGGTGGAGATCACTTACCATCAAGTGACCCACTTGCTCGTTTGCCGGCCTATGCCATAAAAAAAAAGGGTGTGTCTCGGGACGTTCGACAGAAGTGATAACTTAAACTAATATAGGTTAAAGTGAGAGCGGAGGAGCCTGCCTACTGCTGCCGTATGCGTGAGGGAAAGGGAAGCCAGACAGAGTGCCACTCTGTCTGGCTTCGGTCATCGTCATCGTCGTCGGTCCAAGCCGACTGGTCACTGTGTCACGAAATTATCGATGTTCCAGGGAGGTCGGCTAACGCTGGCTGGTCGATGGACCGCTCGCGTTACGGAACGTTTCGGTTCACCCTCCCATAAGAAGTTATTACTTCAAAAAAAAAATTATTTAATGTGCGTGCAGGAGCGGTCCCGGCGGAGGTGATGTCGAAGTGCGACCGGTGCTACAACAACCCGTGCCAGCACGGCGGGTCGTGCCGCGCGGGCGCGGGCGGCGGCGCGGAGTGCGCGTGCGCGCGCGGATACCACGGCGCCTGGTGCCAGCACCACATCGACGCCTGCTACGGCTCGCCCTGCGCGCACGGACACTGCCATCTACTGGAGGAGGGACGATTCCAGTCAGTACTATTTTTTTTTTTTTATAGCTTAGGCCGGCAAACGATCAAGTGGGTCACCTGATGGTAAGTAGTCTCCACCACCACAAGCATCATGGGTGCGTTGCCGACCTTAAAGGAAATGGATAATTAGGGATTGGGAAGGGGAAGGCATTTGGACTTCCGGATATCTTACTCACCGTACGAGACGCAGCAGCAAGCCGCTACTTTACGTCGGTTTTCTGTGAGACAGTGGTAATGACCCGGTCGAGCCAGCCCATTCATGCTGTAGACAAAACTGTCTACAGCGTGGCTCTACCACTCAAATTTTTTTTTAAACATTTTTTTATTAGTCCTGTATTATACACGTTCCACTGTTGCGCACGGAGCTCCTCTATTGAACTAGAAGAGTTATGGCCGGCGCTCATTGACGGCATGGCACGGCAGGTCATGCTGCGGCATCCCGCGGCGTCCCGTGGCATGCCGTGGCATCCTGCTGAATGCCCAGCCACTCTCTCTCTCGCGCACCGCGGCAATCCGTGGAATGAAACGGCATGCCACGGGACGCCGCGGGATGCCGCGGCGCGTCGCGTCATGCCACAGCATCCCGCGGCACGTCGCGGCACTGTGGTATTGAAATAAAGTAACGTGAATTCTAAACTCGTGGCAATAAGATTCAAAATAACTTGATTAGTAATAAAATCCTTTGCCATGCCATGCCGTGCCATGCCGTCTATGAGCGCCGGCCCTTACACTACTATTAAGTATACTATAATCATAACCTTATCGATGATTTCAATGTCGAGTATTATATAGCAATAATTCAAAATAAATGTATAACTTAATCTAAAAATTACTAAAAACTGCAATAACTTCTAACAGTCACGTCAAACGTCCGTAACGCTGTCATCTGTTAACGCCTTGCCCTATATTACAGTGACGTGCGTTATTAACGATACCGTCGTATTCGAGGGTCTACCATGATAAGTGCAAAGTGAAAATACGCAAACGCAGTACAACTGACGTGCGCATTTGATGCTTAACGCGATTCTGTTGTTATTCATTAACGATAGTTTGCAAGTTTTCTCTCGTAATCAACGTATTACATTGTAACCACCCAAACTTTGCATTTGATCTGATAACTAAGCCGCAGTCATTAGACTCAAAGAATAGGGTCGGAAAAGTATGGGAAAGAGATAAATCTCACAATATCCAGCCTGCTTTCCCATTGCAGCTGTTCGTGTCAGGCGGGATACACAGGCGTTCGCTGTGAAGTGAACATCGATGACTGCGCCGAACACCGCTGCCAGAATAACGCCACGTGCCTCGACCACCTGGAAGGGTACTCTTGTAAATGCGCACCTGGCTTTATGGGTAAGTCTCCATCACCACGTTTGTGTATAAAAAAATAGGGGCTGTTCTTTAAGTTTTCAGCGAATCTGAAATGTATGTAATGTAGCTTATGTTCTAGGTATATTTTAGTATACAAAATATCCGGCCATTTCACTGTTTAGTAATAATAAATCTTTTCAATCATAAGGGCCGGTATCTTTCAAAAGGCAGATGGGCGGAGAAGACCGACGCAGTGAACATGGTTTTTCCACCAAAGCGAAGAGATATGAACTAACTAAAGTGGAGCGTAGATATGTGTTGGCTAGAACGGTTAAACTGTATATGTTCAATATGTGAAGAGTTCACGCGATGCAGGCAGATGGCGATCTGGCGGCTCAGATCTCGTATTTACAAAGATGTGTCCAATAAAGCTAAGAAGCTATGGGGGAATAACACAACCTTATTACGTATTTAGGAAACACATTGCAATCTCTCCTCCAATCTTCACGATACCAGCCTTTATACACATTTTCAATATCGCAAATCTCAATAGATCTTTACATTATTGATTTTAAGGTGAATTCTGCGAGAAGAAGATCCCGTTCTGCACGACAGAGTTTAACCCTTGTGCCAACGGGGCCGTGTGTACGGACCATTACAGTCACTACACTTGCGCCTGTCCGAAGGGTTACTCCGGTCAGAATTGCACTGTCAACGCCGACGACTGCATTAACCATATGTGTCAGGTGAGTGCATCGGTCAATCCGTTATCACCTAGGTACTTTAAGAATACGGTCCGCCGCTAGTCGACGGGTTGAACTCCTCAATGGGCTCAGTTAAATGTTCCATTCATCCATACTTACAAACTTTCGCGTTTATAATATTAGTAGGATAGGATAGGATATTCGGCTTTCTTCATGAAACATCACTAATTATTAAACAGGTGAGTTTTGTTTCGCTCCAGTATTGTTATTCTCGCTCACGCACTTCACATAAAACAATGGTGATGTGATCGACCTTATCGATTGTAATAAACGATTGATTAAAATTAGTGTGAATTTCAGATGTCTAGATTTTCATAAGATATCTAATACCACTCACTACCAGGTGTATGTACGAACCTTAAATATTATTATCCATACAACTCTTTGTGACACGTTGTATATTATTAATTCGACTACCCGGCCAAAGCAAATGGAAATAATAATCAAATAAATGCGTCCGCAATCTATTGTTTCAATTTCTTTGATCAAATTCATGGGAAATAATATTTATTTATTTTGGCACTTGGCGTCATCATTTATTCCTCGGTGTTTCCCGAAGTACTGCTTAACCTACATAAAAAAAATCAGGATAGGAGGAGAGGAGGTTCCCTGGCATTATGGATGTTTATGTGGGTGATATACCAAAAGTACAACCGCTAGCTTTTTGTATGAATAAAGAAAAAAATGTGGGTTTTTAGAATGGTGCGACTTGTGTGGATGGTCTGGAGGAGTATCGGTGCGCATGCGCGGCCGGGTACGCGGGCCGGTACTGCGAGGCCGCGCCGCACGCCGCGCTCGGCACCTCGCCCTGCGCGCACCACGACTGCCTGCACGGCGTCTGCTATCTACCGCCCGCGCGCCTGCAGGTACACACTATACATACTGTACTGCGAGGCCGCGCCGCACGCCGCGCTCGGCACCTCGCCCTGCGCGCACCACGACTGCCTGCACGGCGTCTGCTATCTACCGCCCGCGCGCCTGCAGGTACACACTATACATACTGTACTGCGAGGCCGCGCCGCACGCCGCGCTCGGCACCTCGCCCTGCGCGCACCACGACTGCCTGCACGGCGTCTGCTATCTACCGCCCGCGCGCCTGCAGGTACACACTATACATACTGTACTGCGAGGCCGCGCCGCACGCCGCGCTCGGCACCTCGCCCTGCGCGCACCACGACTGCCTGCACGGCGTCTGCTATCTACCGCCCGCGCGCCTGCAGGTACACACTATACATACTGTACTGCGAGGCCGCGCCGCACGCCGCGCTCGGCACCTCGCCCTGCGCGCACCACGACTGCCTGCACGGCGTCTGCTATCTACCGCCCGCGCGCCTGCAGGTACACACTATACATACTGTACTGCGAGGCCGCGCCGCACGCCGCGCTCGGCACCTCGCCCTGCGCGCACCACGACTGCCTGCACGGCGTCTGCTATCTACCGCCCGCGCGCCTGCAGGTACACACTATACATACTGTACTGCGAGGCCGCGCCGCACGCCGCGCTCGGCACCTCGCCCTGCGCGCACCACGACTGCCTGCACGGCGTCTGCTATCTACCGCCCGCGCGCCTGCAGGTACACACTATACATACTGTACTGCGAGGCCGCGCCGCACGCCGCGCTCGGCACCTCGCCCTGCGCGCACCACGACTGCCTGCACGGCGTCTGCTATCTACCGCCCGCGCGCCTGCAGGTACACACTATACATACTGTACTGCGAGGCCGCGCCGCACGCCGCGCTCGGCACCTCGCCCTGCGCGCACCACGACTGCCTGCACGGCGTCTGCTATCTACCGCCCGCGCGCCTGCAGGTACACACTATACATACTGTACTGCGAGGCCGCGCCGCACGCCGCGCTCGGCACCTCGCCCTGCGCGCACCACGACTGCCTGCACGGCGTCTGCTATCTACCGCCCGCGCGCCTGCAGGTACACACTATACATACTGTACTGCGAGGCCGCGCCGCACGCCGCGCTCGGCACCTCGCCCTGCGCGCACCACGACTGCCTGCACGGCGTCTGCTATCTACCGCCCGCGCGCCTGCAGGTACACACTATACATACTGTACTGCGAGGCCGCGCCGCACGCCGCGCTCGGCACCTCGCCCTGCGCGCACCACGACTGCCTGCACGGCGTCTGCTATCTACCGCCCGCGCGCCTGCAGGTACACACTATACATACTGTACTGCGAGGCCGCGCCGCACGCCGCGCTCGGCACCTCGCCCTGCGCGCACCACGACTGCCTGCACGGCGTCTGCTATCTACCGCCCGCGCGCCTGCAGGTACACACTATACATACTGTACTGTGAGGCCGCGCCGCACGCCGCGCTCGGCACCTCGCCCTGCGCGCACCACGACTGCCTGCACGGAGTCTGCTATCTACCGCCTGCGCGCCTGCAGGTATACACTGTACCATACTGTACTGCGAGGCGGTACCAGATATACACGTAGTCCAACGACACACGCGTGACTGTTGAATATATTAACTTTAACACTTGATTCACTTATAAGTGGTAATGTTATATTTTAATTGCAGGATGACATCATTATGGAAAGATCTTTACTTGCCCCGGCCAACGACTACCTTTGCAAATGCGCTCCGGGATACTCAGGTACATTAACGCTTTTACATTATATCTATATTTCAAAATCGACAGATGATGGTCTTAGATGGTTGGTGATACAGTTTATTATTTTATATACATACATTGAAGTTATTTAAAATGTTATTGTGTTTACAATATGTATGAGTTTTCTTTATTTCGTTGTCAGGTCGTTTGTGCGAGTATCTCACTTCATTGACATTCAGTCACAACGACTCCCTTGTGGAACTGGAGCCGTTGAGGACTGTACCGCAAGCGAATGTCACTCTGGGTGAGCTCGATAATTACGCATGATAAGTGTTGCAAAAATATAAATTAAAAATAGGCATATTTTTTATTTAATTAAAAATTTAGCTAGAATCGACCTCTTATACTTCTAATTAATTTTGAATAGTAGTTGGGCTAGCTTTAGTGAAATTGTAAAGTTATGATCTGGTAAAATGTTTTATAACGTCGCTGTAATTGTTCTAAACAATGCCTTTTCTGCAATAAACTCTGAGTGTTCGTGTAATGACGTGAGAGGAGCTCACTACCCTCGAAAATTATAAAAATAGACAAACTCTCCATTCAACCCCATAACCAGGACTGTACAGGCACGACAATATGTTTACACCATAAACATCTACATAGCGATCGCAAATACTTCAATCTGTATGATACAGTACGTGTCAGAATTTCAGTACCCGCCTTATGTAACGTCTCAAAAGCAATTTAGTAATGAGAAACTTTAGGGGAGTTGTTACACAATACTTTTCGGCACGAAGAAGCATTTTTCTTGTGTTAGGCTTAAGTCTTACTGCGGTAACGTGAAGTGGTGGCTAATACCATTTATGATTGCATTTGCGATGGTTAGTTAGACCAGTGGTCATCAAACTGCGTGCCGTGGAGGATATTTGTACCCACGGCTTAGCAAACAATTTTAGTAGACAATGAGAATATTATCAAAACTGATTTTGTACATGAAGTTAACTAAACAGAAGAAAGCGAGACGAAGACATGAGTGTAAAACTCATAAAAATATGTCAATTAATTGGTGATGTCAACTACCCAACCCACGAATGTGCAGCTCGCAGTGATATCTCATATTGTACTATGTGTATTGTAGAAAAGTGTGACGACCACTGATCTAGACTATTCTAAACCTATGACGCGAGTTATAAATGATGACTCGATATGTTTTAAAATATATGTTTAATATAAAAATTACATTTGTATCTCTAGTCTAACTTAAACAAAGGTCCGATGGATAATGAATAAGACAACTGTACTGAGCGTAAGCTGCCAACGCGACGCTTGCACTTTCACACACGCACACACTGTAACACCCCCCGCACTAGTTGGAAGCCCGCTGTTCTCGAGCAGAGAAGAAGGGCTGATTAGTCGAGGCTGGTTCAGTTCGGTCCTCGGCTGGTGGTGGTCGCCGTGAGTTGCGAATGAATTTGGTGAAATAGAAGAGACCAATTATCAACAATAACACATATATCGAATTTGTCCAATAGTGATAAGAGTGATCTTGGAGATCTTCTTCATTAATCGGCTTTTCTCTTTCAAGCAATGTTTGAAGTTTATATAGATGATCTAAGAGGATATTATCCAGTTACAGCGGTTGTCCAGAGTTTTCGACTGTAATATTGGATAGTTTGAACGACAATAATTTCACAGGCTGACCCTTAATTTCATTTTTATAATCTCTTATAGTGTTGGTCCTTGTGGTTAGACTGCATCCGCTAGGAATTTCCAATAAGTAAGTACCTTTAATGGATTGGTAAATTTCTTGTTTGCAATGTATCTTTATTTTGGTTCGCTGTGAACAGGTGAGAATGTAGTGATTGTCGTCCAATTTCTGCAATAACTCTTCAGTAGTTTCGTAGTATACAAATTCGCAAGTACTTGTAATATCTTGTTTCAGGATCAATTGATAGATACAATCTTTAGAGTCAGAGGTGGATACGAAGTCAGCTTGTTTACAGTAATAAGTTTCTCTAAATATTTTGCATTCATTCTCCATATAAAGATGCTTTTCCTCGTTCATAGCCAGGTAAGGTTTGGGTGGAATCAGGAGGGTATTATTGGTAGTTGGTGTTGGAAATAAGTGGCAGTAGGAGTATGTGTCTTTATACATTATTGAGAACTTCAGAATAAACACAATGTTATTGTTTGCGTAATAGGAACCGCAACTAATTATGTCATAATAATCCCTAATCTAATTTCTCTCATTCTATAACAAAGGGTTTTGCATATTAAGCGGTCTCCTGGCAATTCTTTTGTGGTGGCTAACATTTCTATTATCTATGACCTTAATATTTAAATTTTTCTTAATTCTACGTCCTACATATCTAGGTTTCGTCTTATGGCGGACAGCTAAGGGGTTCTTAACGTATAAGGCATTGGATTGTTGGTATTCTATTGGTTCTGATCTATCACGATTTGCTCGAGTCATGGTCTTAACTTGATTATCCATAAGTTTCTGATTGACATGTGAATACATTTTCTGAGTTGTGGCTTTATGTCTACACATATAATGTTGCAGGCATAAAGCTTCTGTGTTTATATCTAAGGGACTACGGGTACATAAATGTCCATTGATAATATCCATGGGTTTCATACTTGTAGCAGAGTGGATACTATTATTGTACCCTATTATAGCGTACAATATCATACTGCTGGTAGATAAATCCGGACTAGTAGAATTTAATATTCTGATGTGTTCCAATAGAGTTGAGTGAAGTCTTTCGATGGCTCCGTTAGATTGCGGATTATTTACGCTAGTGAAATGTAATTTAATTTTATGTAATTCCAAATATTCTTTGATTGGCATGTTTTTAAATTCTGTTCCTTGATCAGCAGTTATGCTTAAGGGAACTCCATGATGGGACATAAACTGAGATAGCGCATTTACTACACTAATTCCAGTACAAGACTCTAACGGATATGCTTGGGCATATTTAGAAAATATATCAATAATAGTTAAGAATTTTTGACGATTTACAGATAGCGTATCGATATGAAGAGTATCGAATGGTTTATCAGGAATTGGAGTTATTTTAAACGCCTGGTTAGTTGGATTCCTTTCATATTTGTTAGTTTGACATATTTCGCAATTATTTACAAATTTAGTGACTGAGTTTTTTATATTAGGCCAATAGTAGTATAATTTAATCCTTTGCTCTAATTCTGAAATTCCTCTATGGTTAGTATTATCTTCGTGGAATTTCTTCACAATTTGGAATTGCTTATCGCTGTCAACTACATCATCTACTTTATTTTTACAAAACGTTAACGAATAGGATGAACTATTAAATAAACTTTGTAGACAGGTCGTGATTCTAGGAATTAGCGAATTATCTGTAACATAAATACCGTATCTAATATTGGGTCTTACAAATTCTCTGAATAGCTTTAGGATACTGTTTTCTACATTATTTAAATCAATTTGCGCTAAGATTCTTTTTTTGCCTGGGAAGAGATCAACCGTTTTTGTTTCAGCAGGAGAATGATATACTGGGTCAATCAGTAACTGATTATCAAATACATTTATTTGCTTTTCAGATATTGGTATATCTAAAATAGGATTTTCAATTCCGGAATGCACTGTACTTTGATATCGATTAGGTGCAATATCAGCAGCACTCGGGATTTCAGATTGATTGACAATCATAGATAATGTAGATTCATTATCGTCTGAAGGGCTCGGTAAGTTAAGTTTGTCTTTCAACATAGATAGTGGTATGTCGTCATCGTCGGAATTTTTATCTGTACATTGTGGTTTGCTACGGTTCATTAACATAGAGATTGGTAAATCCTCCTCGTCTGTGTCACTAAATTCGCGTGGTCCAGGACTACCTAAAAGTCGAAAAAGAGGTATGTTGTCCTCAGAACTATTGCTTGATACTGAATCGACATCATTATTATGTAGTTCAATTCTTGACAATGCATCAGCAATTAAATTAGTATTTCCCTTTTTGTACATTATTTTATAGTCATATTCCTCGAGTTTTAATCTCCACCTTGTTAATCTACTATTTGGCTCTTTAATATTCATCAAATACTGAAGTGGTTTATGATCTGTTATAATATTGAATCGACGACCGAATAGGTAGGGACGAAAATATTTAGTGGCCCATACGATGGCGAGAAGTTCTTTTTCTATAGTGCTATATTTACTCTCACTATCGTTAAGTGTTCGCGAGGCATATGCAACTGGCTTATCGGAACCTATGGTGCCTTGAGATAAGACAGCTCCTAGGGCAAAATTCGAAGCATCCGTTCGCAGATGAAATTCTTTTTCAAAATCAGGGTATTGTAAAATTGGATCGTTAACAAGTAAATTCTGACAATGTTTAAAGCAATCTATGTATTCTGGTGTTAGTACTATTTTTGCACCCTTTTTTAAACAAAGTGTCATAGGTTTAGTAACCTTGGCGAAATTGGGAATAAATTTCCTATAATACCCCAAAAGCCCGAGAAAGGATTTTATTTCCTTAGTTGTGCGAGGTATCGGAAATTCTTGAATTGCTTTAATCTTGTTGGGGTCAGGCTTGACGCCTTCGGAAGTTACTATATGACCTAAAAATGGTGTTTCTTTCTTCATGAATTCCGATTTATTAAGTTGTATTTTAAGATTTGCTTCGCGTAACCGTTGGAATGTGTCCTGTAAATTTTGCATGTGTTCAGATAGCGACGTAGAAAACACAATTATATCATCCATATAAACCATAACATTCTTAAGGCCAAGGAGTACCCTGTCCATGACGCGTTGAAATGTCGAGGGAGCATTTTTTAGTCCGAATGGCATTCTTAAATATTCGTAATGCCCTCTACAACCGTCACCGTCGTCAACACTAAAAGCAGTTTTTTGTATGTCTTTGGGATGTGTTTCAATTTGGAAAAATCCTGATGCAAGGTCGAGAACCGAATAATATTGACACCTACCTAATTTATCTAAAATGTCATTAATATTTGGAATTGGGTACCTATCAGTTATGGTCTTCTCGTTTAATTTGCGGTAATCGACTACGAGTCGCCATTTGGCTTCGCCCGATGCATCTGTTTTCTTTGGTACTATCCATATCGGTGACGACCATGGACTGCTAGATGGTCGAATTATATTTTGTCGTAACATTGAGTTTATTTGCTTGCCTACTTCTTTTTTATGTACGTATGGATATCTGTAAGAGCGCGCATAAATAGGTAACTCGTCAGTTGTGTTAATTTCATGTTTTATTTCATTGGTAAAAGTAAGAGGAGAGTCCTCATTATAAAAAACATCACTATATGACTTGCATAACTGTAAAAGGTTGTGTTTTTCCTCTTCATTTAAATGTGTTGTCCTAATTAATGATTCTATATTAATTATTCTGTCACTAAATATTTCAACGTTATATAAATTAAAATTTTTGTGGAGTGTATGGGCCTTAACAGGCGACATCAAGCTTACAATGATGTCATAGTTCGTCGGATTGATTATCTGCAGGTGCGCATAGCCCGCCTTGGATCGTGTTACCGTTGTCGGGATGTAGCCTTCGTTTATTATAGTGTGTGGTACAAAAATCTCGTCATTTTGAATTGAAACGGGAATTTTGACATATTTTGATGAGTTGGCTTTAATAAGAGCTTCGAAAATATTTTGTATTCCCGAATTCATTATTTTTATACTTATTTTAGCATTTGGTGTAATTAAAAGTTTATTTTCGAGATCAATTTTAGCTTTCAAGGATTTTAACATTTCATAGCCTAATAATCCGTCAAAAACATCGTGAAATTTATAAATATAAAACTTCGATAAAGTTTTTTCATTCAACTCTCGGAACATGGGTATCTCTATAGAGTAGTTATTTTGTGTAGTACAGCTTACATTAGTAACTGAAAATGGTTCGTAATTTAAAGGGACGTTTTCATAATAAGAATCTATTATTTCAGGCGAAAGAAAAGACTGGTTAGCCCCCGTGTCAATAAGCAATTTGAGGGGTGGTTCCTTAATTTCTATGTATGGAAGTTGCCTTTTGATGTGGACATTAATTTCCATCAGGATTGGGGTTCTTTGTCCATATATCCTGGTGAAAATTTTGATTATTGTCACACGAAACATCCTCTGTTATTGGCTCTATAGTGTTCTCGTCGCTAACATAGTCAGCATGAGCGCACTGATAAGCTTGTTCGGGGAACGCGTCGCAAATATTATCGTCTGTCTGGTACATGTCATCTACAGTATGATAATTAAAATTAGACGCATGGGGACGTGGTGGCATTTGAGCTGATCGATATGAAATACCGCTCATTGGTTCAGGAGCAGGTTTTGAAAATGACTCGTTACGGGGTAATGCCTGTGGAGGCGGGAAATTTTGTAATTGGGCCCTCGGCTGATATTGGAACCTATTGAAATTTTGTTTACCAAAGGAATTATTGTATTGCATTGGAGATGGGAACTGTCTATTACCATATCCGAAATTTTGAGGGTTTCTAAAAGAATTAAACGTTGGTCTAGGAAATTGAATCGGCTTGTTTTGTTGAGGGGTATTTTTCTTCTGGACATACTGTATATTTTGTTCCTCTTTTATGTACTGTAAAGCAGTAGGTAAGTCTACTGGTTTCATTGACCTGATGGTAGTCCCCAAAGGTTCTTTTAATCCACCCAAGAAAGTTTTAAGGGTTTGTGCAGTGAAAAAATCTCTTTTGCATTCAATAACGTTCGAAACAGTTTCATGAAGGTTTACATAATTAATTATTATGCTAAGAAGGTGCACACATCGGTTATAAAAATCAAAAGCGGATTCATTTTCCTGACGCATTGACACTAAATCGCGACATAAACAATTTTCATCGCGTTGATCACCAAAGTTTCTTAAGAGGACGTTTTTTATAACGTCCCAAGAATGGACCCCATGTATATTTACCACTTCTTCGGCTTTGCCTTTAAGTTTATTAAGAACGCTATGCAGAAGAAACTCATTAGTAAAACTATCAGGCACTGTCGGATTATAGAACTTAGTAAGTACCGTTTCTGCCGTCGATATAAACCTATAAAGCTGGTTGTGATTCCCATCATATGAGGGTATAATCTCTACAGCCGCTTTAATCAGACGCAAATTATTATCACTTTCATTATTGGTAGGTTCCATTATTTAATGAAATTAATAAAAATATATACTTAACAAAATTATACTATGAAGAAAATTATACTTGAGTTTAAAATAATATTTCTTTTTTATTTATAAAAATCGGACCCAACGTTATCAAAAACTGTATACTAAATCAAAAATATGACTTGATATCAGTTAATGTCAAGTAATAATATTAGTAAGAGTAAAAATTCAAATCGATGTATGACCATAGAATTAATCTCTCTTACGTTATTACCTACGCAATTGAAGTTCACAATAATGCACAAAACCACAACGGATGAGATAAGGAAATGAGACTCACAGGAGTGGCATCCACAGCATCAGCATCTTGAAGCGAGGTTGAGTACAGGAAACTTTTGATTTTTGAAAAGTTTCGACTTCTTGATCCTTCTAGACTGCGCCAGTTATAAATGATGACTCGATATGTTTTAAAATATATGTTTAATATAAAAATTACATTTGTATCTCTAGTCTAACTTAAACAAAGGTCCGATGGATAATGAATAAGACAACTGTACTGAGCGTAAGCTGCCAACGCGACGCTTGCACTTTCACACACGCACACACTGTAACACGCGCCACACCCATGCCAGCGCTGTCTCAATATAAAACTACCTTTGTGGATGTAATGTAAAATGAAACCAATATTTTAGTGTTCAGCACTAAGCAGCACCACGGTGTTCTAATGTACTTCGGCGAAAACGAGCACCTCGCCGTGGAGCTGTTTAATGGACGCGTCCGTGTCAGCTACGATGTCGGCAATCTACCCACATCCACCATGTATAGGTACTGAACGTCTTTTTTATACGATATAAATGTATTATCAATGTTTCGATGGATAAGACAGTATTGTTACACTCGGTGGTGCCGGGCTAGGTAAATAAACTAAGAATCTATTCTCGTGTACCTGAAACTACTACATAGTTCGAGAATGTTCTGGAAACTTGTACACATTGTTTCTCGATGTTTCTAGAATGTTCCAGAAACATTAGCTGCACATGTGACACACTATTCTTACGCGACAAGGCGGATTCCAAGCGAGATGGATGAATGATTATGAAGTATATCGAGTTTTTTCTATTCAGTGGCGTAGTTGTATTGCGTACGCGGTACGGGCTGCTGTGGTAAGAGTCTCGGGTTCGATCCCGAGTCGGTTAAAGTGATATTGAGTTTTTCTATCACGAGATGCTCAGTATCAGGTCGGAGTCTAGTATTGTGCCCGATACGGCGATAGGCACATCATGAAACGGAAATACGCTAGGCGAAATGTAGGTGAACTGGTTACACCCCTGCCTACCCCGGGATCGGGGATTACAGGCGTGAGTGTAATTTCTACTCGGAACCCCGAAATCGTAACAATTTTAAATAAAATATGCTTAGTAAGTTGTGCAGTTGTGGTATTATTTCATTGGTTCTAGTTTCGAGATGGTGTCGGACGGTAACTATCACAAGGCAGAATTGATCGCCGTCAAGAAAAACTTTACATTGCGAGTCGACGACGGACCCGCGCGCTCCATTATAAACGAGGGTTAGTGTATTACTATATTGTTGATGAAGTAAATTAGTGTTGCTAAGGCAAGGAATTTTTTTTTTTATCCTGGCTCGGCAAAGTGACTACGCTACACCTGATGGTAAGTGTAGCGCAATCCAAGAATAATGTCGACCAACGATAAACAGTGTGTCCATCGTAGGTCGGCAAGATCATGCCGGCCTGCCAAAGGGCCAAGGGGGAGGGGAAGGAAAAAGGGATGGGAAAAGGGTTAGGATCAGGGGGCAAGCCCCCTGGGGAGAACCGGATATACACTGGCTGACCCTGGAACGCGACCCACACAAGGGGGGCCACTATGGCAGGTTTTTGCAGGATATTTTGTAAGTGGTAGAAGGACGGCATTAATGGGCCGGTTCGACTGGATTACAAATATTGGCGCAAAGGAAACCCACGTGAAGTGACAGTTTGTTTTTGCTTTTCGTATGGTGAGAGGTTTCGATGGCCCAAATTCCCACCCATTTTCATCCTACTAATATTATAAAGGCGAAAGTTTGTAAGTATGGGTGGATTCATGTATGTTTGTTACTCTTTCACGTAAAAACTACTGAATGTATTTTAATGAAACTTTACATATAGCTTATACATCAGAATAAGACATAGACTATTTTTTATCCCGGAAAAAGCAGATCACGCGGGCGGAGCCGCGAGCAAAAGCTAGTTTGCCATACTTTTAACATCGGCATTTATGACTTTTCTATTATTGAGGGTGTTAATGGGCGGTGGAGACCACTTACCATCAGATGATGCGCTTGCTCGTGTGATAATAATACTGTGCTCGGGTGCTAGCCTCTGCTAAATAAAAAGGGACCTGGATGGCAAATAGCGTTCACCGTACACGTGGTGAAAAAATCGGTAGGGTTCAGCCGGTATATGGGTAAACAAAACATAAAAGCTAGACAAAAAACTAAAAGTAATAAATATCATCATCAAAATCGTAATGATAAGCGTGGTCATATGCTCATAAAAACACATAAAACGTAACGCGCTGAAATCTTTTTTGTATCAGTCAAAAATGATTATCATTACAGGTAGCAAGGAATACCTGCGGTTGGAGAGGCCGATGTACCTCGGCGGAGTGCCGGAGGATGTCGCCAAGGATGCGTTCAGCAAGTGGCATCTCAGGAACATCACCAGCTTTAAAGGTGCTCTTATTTTTTGCTTCTGTTCATAGCGTAAAGTATTAATATCGCTGGTGGGAGAATACTTGATACATTTTTTATTTTATTCCCAACTGAAAGACGACCTCCGTACACATGGTAAGACCTGCCATTGTGACTTGTTCCAGCAAACCAATGATACAGTTAATTCAGGCCGGCAGAATTGTGTGACTGTCGAAGGATGTGATATCTCTGAACAGTCGATATTATATTTGGACTGCACTGTACTTACCATTAGTTATTGTGTAGTTACTTTGCTATATAATAGTATAATTACGCTCGCAGTAATTAATTTTCTTCTACTTGGTATTTATTCAAAATTTAAAACATTAGCCAACATTTTTGAAACTGTTTAAAATGATGGTAAGAGATGGCGCCTCTAAAAAAATACATCGCAATATGGTTTACATAACATCTAAAAACTGTAACTTCGGATCCTAACAAATGCAGTATCCAATCCCGGGTATATTATAATATGTTATTTTTAAATAGTCCCACCACTATAAAGTGTAGAAGGATTATAGAAATTACTGGTGATAGCTATGTACCAATCACTTGGACCTTATATTAAACTAGGCTAGTTTTATCAAAAAATAGTATAGGTATTGGTTTACCATAGCAACCAGTACATATGAGCCACAGAGTACATTATTATATAACTGAAAACATAAGCATAGTTTAAATTTAAACAACGATTTGTAATAAGACCGTATACGTCTGTACGAACCCTGTAACAAATGCGGTGAGATTAAGACTTTAGTGAGGTATAGTGCTGCGTCATGTCGGGGAGAAGCGGTTCATACTAACTTAGGATCTTCAGAGTCGTCACTGCATTTGCCATGCTTTTGGAGAACAGTGTTACTGTGGAGAACTGTACCCAATCATGATATGGGTAATTTGCAGGGTGCGAAAATATCCGATATTTATTATAAATATCAAAATATCGGGTATTTATGATATATATACGATATATATCAAGTTTGATATATATATCAATTTTGTATGAAAGCCATATTATTATTTTATTGTATTATTTATGAATACTGTTTGCATATTATGTGTTACATAAACATACTAAATATACATATATACCTACATATAACATACTAAGGCAAAATCAACTAAAAAACATAAAATCTTCTTTCAGGACAGAAGTGATGCCATTTATGTATTAGAATTTACCATTAGGGAGTATGTTTTAGCTCTACTCCCACGCCATTTACATTATATATCGTCGAACCCAGTCTGATATATTATATCGGATATATATCAAGATATATATCCATTGTTATATATCCTCGAACCCTGGTAATTTGTGTTGTCAGGGTGTTTGAAAGAGGCGTGGATCAACCACAAGCGCGTGGACTTCGTGAACGCGGCGCGCGTGCAGCGCGCGGGCGCGGGGTGCGGCGAGGAGGACGCGCCCGCGCTGCCCGCCGCGCCCACCGCCGTGCAGGAGGACGCCGGCAGGCACAACCAGGTACAATACGGGCCAGTACCCTACGTCTCCAGTGTTCATTTAAGGCTGCTAGAACCAGAGTGATCTAACTCTATCACAGAAAACCGACGTAAAGTAGTGGCTTGCTGCGTTTCGTACGGTGAGTGAGATAACCGGAAGCCCAAATCCCCTCCCCTTCCCAATCCCTAATTATCCCTTTCCTTTAAGGTCGGCAACGCGCCCATGACTCTTCTGGTAGTGGGCGTACATGGGCGGTGGTGATCACTTACCATCAGGTGACCCACTTGCTCGTTTGCCGGCCTATGCTACAAAAAAAAAAAAAAAACTGCATTTTGATGACTTTTGACCTATTTGTATTTTCAAGTTTAAAAAGAAGCATTTATATTTACAACCAGTACCTGGGGTGGACATAGGGTAAACACGGACCTGACCATAATTATATACACTACAAAGCATGTAGTATTATAGTACGAAGCAATAAAAATAATACGCAGAAAGAACGGAGTTCGGAGTTACAGCCTTTATTAGTCCGAATGACTAAACGAGCCGGGTGCTGTCTATAAGCAGAAACAACACAAGAACTTTGAATTATAAAGCACTGCATGGCATTCGACTGTGCTCACTATCCCAAGACATAAGATCGCAAGCAATGCTCAAAGCGTATTAGCTCTGCGCTGCAAGTATCAGTGCTAAGACAAAAATATATGAAAGACATACGTTGGTTCAGGCGTAATAATAATAAATAAATAAGCCCAACAGTCACACACATAGTCCTGACCCCACAGTAAGCTACTAGTCTTGTGTCGTGGGTATCAGGAACTACGAGAGACTTTCGGTCTCACAACACATACCTCGAAACAAATATTTGTGGGTCACATAAACATTAGTCTCGGTGCGAGCATCGAAACCGCGGCCTCACGCTTCACAGCCGGCTACTCGCCCGCTGCGCCACGGAGGCTGTCAAGTAATATCATAATGGTAAGTAGTTGTAGTTTGATGCAGGTGGTACGTTGTTTGCAGGACCCGTGCGTGCCCAACCCGTGCGCGCGCGGCGGGCGGTGCGTGCGCGAGGAGGGCTCGCCCTCGGACTACACGTGCCGCTGCCCGCCCGGCACCGCCGGCCCGCAGTGCGAACTCAGGGCTTCTATAGGTCACCACTCTTCTTCTTTTTAACACGCTTTTATTAGCTTCAGACGTATGTATGTAGGTTTGTCTGTAACTTGTTTTTGAACGTGATTTTGACCTACTTCAAAACGTCGGATAAAATCTTGACATCGCGATGTAGATGTGCCAGTGGCGCCATCTCATGATTTTTTCTTGTCAACTTGTAGTTTAAATGCAATAAAGGTGGCGCTGGTTGTTTTGTTGTGTTATTTATTTATGGCTTCGCATTATTATGCATTTCGCCAATGACAAGTATAATTTATTCTCAAGTCTTCACAAGAACGATGAAATATCGGTGTGGAAGTTTTCAAGGTCTTGTTGGAGCTTTGATGTGAATTCCTTCCAATACAATGATTAATTCACTTATTTCAATATTTCCATACACAGTTCATCACCGTCAATGTTTATTGCACAAATCCACACCACTTTTATACAACAAACACAACTTTAAACTAGTTTTTGAAATAAATTAAAATAAGCGATGAACCGCACTATCAGATTTCCTATTATATACTCTCATAATATTAAAGCGCCTATAACCAGGTGCATTCGTTAATCGGTAGTCGATTAGCAAGTTATGCAACATTTGGCGCAGTCAGACTCAGTCAGTTATGTTAATGCTTGGTGATATTTTACCTGAGCATTTCCGTGCCTCGTAGGACTCCTAAAATAGGTCCCGGCTGTTATCAACTGACAGCAGTCATCAATCCAAGTCGGAAGCCTTTGAGCGAATTGACGTTGACGTAGATTGGCCATGAAAATTTCAAATAATTTTAAGTGGTAGAGCCACGCTGTAGACACACGCGACCGGGTCGTTACCACTGTCTCACTGAAAATCGACATAAAATAGCGATTTGCTACTGCGCTTCGTATGATGAGTTAAATATGCGAAGACCCATTCTTTAAAATTTTTGCTAGAAGCAATCTCTTCCAGTGAACTTTTAGTATGGAAAAAGAAGACAAATAAGTAGCGATGTACAATAAAATATGGAAAAAAACAAAACAATACCTATACTACAATTGCATGTAAAGTATAAGATTGAATATTTTCTCAGGTGGTGCGCCAATAATCACTCAAGCTAAGAACTCAGCGAGAAAACCCGGCTTTAGCAACGTACAAGCATCGCCTGGTAAGTATACCTAATTTGCTTTTGAATATAATTCTCTACAAATACACTCCCATCAAATTTAATGGATATGTCAACATTCAAAAGGTTTATGGCAGTCATAACAGCGAATATTAAAGGCCAAAAATCCTGGTCAAGCACTGTTGTGTTACGGCTCGACGGAAATTGAAGCCAGTGAAATTACAAAGCATTATTTATAACAATATAACATCGTATATATAGGGGGACGAGTAACATTGCTGATAATTATTATGCGTAATTATTGCATATGTTAATTTTTTCAGCTGCGCCTTCATACAAGCAAGAGTTCCCAGCTGAGCCGGCGTCTCCAGCTACACCTGCAGGTGCTTGCAGAAAAGTATGTATCCCTACTGCTCTCAAACTTGTCTTACTACTATTTTTAATATCAGCGGGACTTTGTAACTAAAATAATAAATTTAATTAAAAATATTGAAGAATTTTTAATTTTTACCCTTCAATTCATCACATGGTAACCTCTATATGGGACTCTTGAGGTAAATCCTACAGACTTCAAAAAGAATCATCAATAAAAATAAAATGTTTTTCAGGAGCCTACACGAGAATTCATAATAGAAGGGTCGTGCAAATCGCGCAGGGCCGTCCGCGGCGCCAAGTGTGTGACCCGCGCCGACCGACAGCTCGGGGGGCCGCCGGGGGGTCCAGCAGGGGGGCCGCAGGGCAGCGCGGGGGTATGCGCACGCGGACATTGCTGTGCACCACGCAAGACCAAAAAGAGAAAGGTATTTGTTTGTTCAATATGTATTAAGCTCCTGATTAAAAGTGTGATGTCATGCAATAGACGCATTTATCTAAAGCCTTAGTTCCCAAAGCGGTCCAGGTGGACCCCCACGAGACGCGACGGGGGTCTACGTTGGCGTAACAAAAAATGGCAAAATTCCGTAGTTAAATCTAGTCTTCACTTTTTTTGTCGAGCTTTGGGAATATACCGGAATATAATATAGCACCGGAACCAGCTAAATTTTGAAAATGTTCTATGAGAAAAAAGTCTAGGAACCGGATGGCGACAACTGGACACATGGTAAAAAAACAGCCTTGATGGTTCCGCGTGTCCCGTTACGATGCCCGCTGGTCTGTATCCGGTTTCTTCAGGCCAAGATAATTCTATCGACATTTTATTGAGGCTGCTCATATCAGGAGCAATGCCACTTCGGCGAACCATAATAAAAATCAACCCAAAGTACTAGCACTACACGCAGGGACTCGAAATGTAAATAAGTATTGTTTTCAGGTTCGCCTCATCTGTTCAAACGGAACGCGATACACCAAAGACATAGAGATCGTAAGAAAATGCGCCTGCGGTAAGAAGTGTCCGAGGAACAATCCTTTTCATTGAATAAACAACAACGCATTTTATGTAGTGAGACAATCTAAGGACGATGATAGACATTCAGACGGCTTTTAATTCACATTTTATAGTTTCGAGTGGACGTACTCAAGAATGTGAATGGGAGTATCACCTTCACTAGGCAAAAGTGCATTAGCATTACAATACTACCCGTCCGTAACGTTTTCAGAATATTTCAGTATGGACTGCACTGTATTACAATGAAGTGTACAATTTTCCATAAAATATAGTTTGTGCCGACTTCTGTGTACTTAACTATAGCATTGGATTGTGTCACTACTTGTTAGAAATTATTGTAATATGAATTTAATTTTATACTGATGTGTTGTTATGATTACCGACATTGAAACAGACGACTGAAAATCGGTGACTCCACCAGAACCGCACTTGCAATATACTAGAGGGGCATTTGGCCCAAAGCTAGCGTTTTTCGTGGATAATTAAAATCCCACTAATAAAGATTTTTTTGTTAAAATTCAATAATAAATAGCACATTAAATACAATATATAAATGAAGTTAAAACGTAAAAAGCGGAATTACGTCACATAATCGATGTCTTATAAAGCAAACTACTGTATTCATCATTAACTGTCCCTCGCGGTTTCACCCGCTTGCATACTACTGCTCCGCTCCCGTGAGTCATAGCATGATGTTACATAGCTATGAACCAACGTCACTACAAATCAATCGATCAATGTGACATCAATCGTTCAAAAAAATCGTCAAAGTTCCCAATAACGAAAAATTTATTCAGTTGAATTGTAACTGTCCCGAATTTATTTTACCTAGTTACTTTTCCAGAACTGTAACGAACAAAATAAAAAAGAACTGCGCATAGCCATCGTCCGAATCATGGTTCATATAAAAATGACAAAATTATAGAAATATCCCTATCAGTTTTAAAATGTTCGGGGTAACTATTAAATTTTTTTTTCTATACAAATTTTATTCGGACGAATTTTATACGAACAATAAAAAAATGATAAAACAGTCCAGCCGTTCTCAAGTGAAGCCATTACAAACGAACTGCATTTCCATTGTATTTATACAAATAGACTAGATGTTTATAACGATTGAATAGCATTGTCCATTATCATTTTAAGATAATATTAGAAATAATAATTGACAGTCTCGGATAGAACAATGTTTTAAGTTTTGTATTTTGTAATGTTTTGTCACAGTAAATATATTTGTCTATTGTTTATCAGCCCCTTATTCTCTATCTCTTATGTCTGAATATGTAATATAGTACTATCCCTAGTTTGACCACCCTAATAGGTTCCTGAAGCCGAGCCTACCAAAACGCGTCCACCGTCGAAATACTCAATACTGTAGACAGACAATAAAAAATACTTTTCTGTAGAAAGAAGCACATTCAAGCGTTTAACATTTGTGAAAACTTATTTAGAAGGGTACATGTCGTCCAAGTGAATGCATTAATCCGCATTACACACTTTAATCAACAATATACCTATGTGAAAATTGACATAATAAAAACAAGTATCTAAGAAGTGTCAAATTAAGTATCAAATATTGTTATAATATTCACCTGGACGACAGTAACTTTACAAACAAATAAGTATGACTAGCAGCGGGTTCACACGAAACATTTTTAGTTGATCAAATCACATGTGACTTAAACCGTCTGAACAGACTTTCAGTCGAATTGTTCAACAAAAATCCTTACAACTTTTGTTGTTTCAAGTCTCTGTTTGAAAGCGATTTGACTCGTCTGAACCGGTCATGACATAAATGAAAATATTCATACACCATCGCAAAAATCAGAGGTTCTCTATCTAGAGGATAGATAGAGGTTATCTAAGGCAGAGTTTAGAACCTCTGATATACAGTTTAGAAGAAACTGAGCCGAGTATATGAGCGATATTTTGTTAATATAATGAAACGAAGATTTTGAATTTATACTAACAGAAGTTTTAAAAGATCTATATCGATGCTTTTAGCTTACTTTAAAGGGTGCGAATCAGTAGCGCAATGGCCAACCATTGATTTCTATTTATAATATTATTAGGTAAAGTACACGCTAAAATCAAGCAGTTTGTCGTGTACACTTTGATAATTTTCCTATTTTCAGTGCAGAGCCCGACTGCCAAACTAATATCCAAAGTATTGTTCTTGCTTAAATGATAGTTTTCGAGATTACCTTCATATCAGTAATTGCATTTGACAAGTCAATAACGATTTTATATAGGAAAATCGACATCTTGACTTGGAGGACTTCGGCAAGCGGTCTAGTAGTTCAATTCTCAGTATGAATCTTTAGCACAGATTAAACTACTGGTGAGAGGGCAGCTGTGATTCCGATAGACGACGAGCATCGAATATTAAATTCTTATGATAAAACAAAGAAATCCTCCTTACAAACATCGAAATATCGCTAATATGCTCGACATATTATTACAGTTTTTAAATAATATGATAAATAACGAATTTACATGTGTATAAAATAATAAGAAAAGTAGTGGCGGCCTAAATGAGTATATCCTATCCTACTAACGTAGTAGTTAGGAAAGATGTATTATAGACCAAACTTATTTATGGTATTGTTCTAAACACGAGATCAAAGACAAAATGGTTAGGGACTTTGATCATCGGATCATCGTCGGATTTCTTTACTTTTCACTTACTTACTCAGAATGGTTGGCAGGTTCCTAATAATAGCAACACTGGCACATTGGATAAAAAAACGTATAGTTCTTTCCTGACTACTATATCTTTAAACTCAATTTTATAAAGTAGACTTTTGTAATTCTTCAAATAGTTCTAAAACGTATTCTGTAAATTAAATAAGTAACATCTTACTATATTAATTGTAAGCTCTCAGATACTTTTATATTTACCAGGAGTATTGGGATGCATAATCGCCCTATGTGTAATGATAAATTCCTTGGTTTTCTTGACCTATCTTCCTTTGTCGTTGACGATTGATTACCGAGTTCAAAACAAATATTTATTGTAGTTTTAGTATTTTCTAAACTTATACCTTTAATTAGCATGTTAACTAGGTCGTTTCCTAATTGATCAGTGACTCATCTATAGTACCTATGTATTAATGCATAATTAAGGAGTTGGTAAAATATTAACTAAATAAAATTTTCAAAACAAATCATTAATTTTAAACCCATAAAAGTTTTAGACCAGACGACTATCTCTGTTAAATTGATTGAGTTTAAAATTAAGTTAACTTACCACAAGCCACAAAGAAACGGACTTGAATATTCTATTATTTTTTGAATATGTATAAACAAGACTTAATTTTTAAACATATATTTTTTAAATATTTATATCAATATTTAAATATTCAGTTTTAAATAAGATCCCATTATTTTAAATTACTCGCTACCTTTTTCAATCTACAGAAAAGAGATTATCTTTTCAAAAGCTGCCATCATTTTGAATAATATTAAGATTTAATAAATAATAATGCCATCAGAACCAGAGTGGCCTAAGTGGCATTAATCTACTTTTTGGAGATAATTTGTATTAATTTTTTTGTAGCTCTGTTTATGAAAAATGTTAGCTTAGATTTATTATACTGCCACATTTTATAAGTTACAATAATTATGAGCAAGCCACTCCGCTTATTTTAAATAGACAACCGTATTTTATTACAGTGACGGTTGTTAGGCCACTATAGTTCTGACGGCTTTGCTAACGTATGGTACGCCTAACTTAGGATAATTTACGTTACAATATTTTTAGAGTAATGTTTATAATGTATTATAATTGAGGCGTTAGTGTGAGACAGTCAAAATCATAAAACCTAATCATTCATCCATCATTCTCTATAATCCAATAGATAAGTTTTGTTATTTACAATTGCAAAGATTTGTCACTAAATATATGCCGTAAAGGCATTTTTGTTGGCGCTGGGTTCATAAATTATGTTACTAATTTTTTTAACTTCTAAATCTATTATTGACACGTTATCGCACTCAATCCATATCTTTTTGATTGTAAAGGTATCTTGTTATAGTTTTGTTGCTAATCGCTTCAGGCTTGTATATCAGTAGTGTTAAGTGTAAATGTATAGATATAGTTTAGATTTTTAATGCATTCCCTTATTTATTTTTCTACCATTATTTTAGTATGGTAACACTGTAAACAACGCATTTAGCGACCTAACTTATTGTCAGTATTAAAGGCGTAAGAATCTACCAAGAGAACGTCAATCCATTGCCATACAAGTCCAAGTATTGCCATAGTTTTATGTTTTCTTACTAAATAACGTTGTTTTGGTAGATTTTTAATTTAGTGTAAGCAAGCTTTAATTTTTTAAAGAACCTAAGCAAATATATTTATAATTCTTAGGAATGGGAATTTCTTGAAAATTACGAATAATTAATTCTCTAGTTTAGTGTTGTAATATATTATGGAATCGCTTAAAATAGCCGTGGTCGATTCTGAAAATAGTCTATGTATTGCAAATAAAGGTATGCTCTCTGAAGCATAGCATGCGCTTTTTTATTATAAATAAAAAATATTGCCTATGGACTTTATAATTTATTTGATGTAATAAAAATGATGTTAGAATATATTTGTCTATATTATTTAAATCCCATCCATATAACTACCTTCGTAGAAATATCTAACGCTTCATTAAAATGACCGGGTGGTAGAGCCGTCGTATGCGAGGTCATCTGGGTAGGTTTGTATTTCCGCTGCCAAGTAGCAGTGTGTAAGCACTGTAACTGTTGTATTCCATTTTGAAGGGCATTAAAACCAGTGAGATGATGACACATACCACGTTACAGAAAGGTTGTCATTTAAGCATTTTTTTTATCCTGGCTCGGCAAAATGACTACGCTACACCTCATGGTAAATGTAGCGCAATCCAGGAATAGTGTCGACCAACGACAATCAATGTGTCTATGTGGTCGGCAAGATCATGCCGGTCTGCCTAACTGCTTCAGACTTCTTTTAAAGAACCCCATATTATGGGAAGGAGGGAACACGTGTGTTGGCAAACTCCCCTGTCACGGGCCTCCTCTACGAATGAGGGGAACCCCACTAACTAAAGCACCAAGGCCTAACCAGGTCTTATTCCACCAAGCTGAGAAAGTAAATAATATCCAAATTCATTAAAATATAATTTATATATTTCCTTGATAAATTTGTACGTTCAACACTGTGTACATAGTTTCCAAAACGAAATAATTCATTTACCTGATTCCATTAAAAGGCAGACAGATTCAAATAAAAACAAAACTCCAGCTTATTTTGCCAAATACTTACAATGGCAATCTCCATTATTATGCCGACGTATACAATACTGCTGCCTTTCAATCGAATCAAAGCGGTATTAAACATAATTTATTATACAAGAATAATTATAATACAATAAGTAGTTAAAACGAGGATCCATACGAGAGCCAATAGCCACAGCGGAGACGACCAACTGCCGGTGCCAATAAACGATCTTGGTTTGATTCTATGGATATATAAATGAGCCAATCAGAATACAGTTTAAAGACCACGCGTGCAAATAACTTAGTTTGATTGGTTTATTTCCGTCTTCTATCCAGACAATCAATCAAAGATCGTTTATTGGGAATGAGCATAAGTTAACTATAATGGTTGTGATAGGACATATATTTGAAATAACTTTCGAGTCCTCACGAGTGAACATCACATTCAAATTACGGGAAGCACGCCTAAGAGACTTCATAGCTCTTTCAAACTAAATTACATTAACAAATGTATGGGGGTGGAACGTATCATCACGATGCTAGTTGAGCAGATGCATACCATCACGTAACCTCAATGCGATTACACTTTTAACGTTTAACAATAAGAATGGCCAACCATTTCTACGTATGTTCTATGTTCAGTTTCTTTTTGAACATATTGCAACTTAAAATCTTTGTATAATGGACTTAGAATAGTGAAATCTCATTTTAAAGGCCCAATAGTGATAATTTGCACTAAGTATAAAACCACTTCAGGAAGCTGACAGATTTTTCAAGTGGTCGTATAATCCTATAGTTGCACTCGATTCATGAGACAAAAAGATATATTTCAAACATATATGACAGTACCTTGCCTTAAATATTCTAAAACTATTCTCTTATCTAAAAGTGGCTCATTAGTACAGGCGTGATGTATAACGGATCGTTTTTATACAAAGATTTTAATTCATTGGACGTTTGTAAAACTTTACAATATCTATAACAATATTTACATGACAATACTTTTCGCTGTACACACGTGAAAACCGAATTTCTTTGATTAAAAAAAATGTCACTATCTGTTACTATCGTATCGATAAATCAACTCATTTATACGTGTGGTGCTAATTGTATAGACATAATGACTCATGAGTTTCTGTCAGTAATATAAACCGACGCGACGTCTGTCGCGTTACTCACACATGTCTAAACTATTTATTTACAAGCTAATGCACGCACACACAGCAAGATGGACACAAATGAATCGAACTACCTTTAATGCTACGAAAGAGCGAAAAAAAAGCAAGCGCACCTGCTGCATTATATGCGTCTGAAATATGAATGGTATTAGGTGATCATTTTCGACATTAGCTCAAAATAGGCGAAAAACTGTGCACAATATGATATACAACATAATAATCAATTGCAACTACGCCATTAACTCATACACACTTCAAAAGTCGTATATTGACGTATATGAACATTCTGTAACGTACATGGTGTAGAATTATATGCATTTTAACTGTGGACAATAATCATGACCAAACCAATTCAGTTTTCACAGAATGTATACATGAGTTTATAAATTAATCATTAAAAACATTTATTTATATAATTATATATATCATTTTATTTTTTACAAATGCTTAATGAACGTATTAATTAGCGCTTAATACAGAGTTACTCTGTATAAATAATCGTCAGTATTTTTTTTAATAAGATTACTTACGATATTTATTACTGCGGAGAGTAATTGGGGCTGCTTGTATAAGGCGATAATACGTCCAAATAATTTGTGTGTTTAATAAACAAAGACACAAAATACAAACAAATTAAATTCGCCGAGGATTCAGTACCCACGAAAATACAGTACTCTTCATACACAAGTTTATTATCTACATGGTGAAAACAATATTTTTCGTTGTCTTATTTATTTAAATCGGAATATCACATAAGTACATACTTGTTTGTATTAGTGGTATTCACGTGTGTATAGAATTCTCAGAGATCAATTCCCACATAACTCGTCTCTTGCTTTTTTAAATCGATATTCTTATGCCAAGAATTTATTTCTCATAATATAATATAATAACTATTGTGATATTATTTAATTAGAACTACATAAACCGCGCCATGGAACTAAGAAAATATTATGTTATTTACAAATCTGTTTGAAACAAATTTATTCCTTACAATAGTGTGATGATGTACATGAATTTATTTAATAAATGTAAAATTAATTTAACTTACACTACTGCTGTCCTATTATTCCGAACATGGTAAAAATATTGGTGATTTAGCATTATAAGTTATATAATGCATTCGACATTTCTCGTTGCTATGTTTATACAGTTTGTTATTGTTTCTAACATGACATGGTTACAATATTACCGAAGTGAATGTATGAGTATAAGACAACGACGTGGGTAGGAAGGTATGGAAGTACTGACCAGTAAGGTTGAGATCCAGATCCAATGAGCAGCGAGGATCGGTCGATGTGATGGTTCAGCAGTGATGTGGTTGGTCGTAGAGATCGGGCTCGAGCCTGCGCACGCGCACTCTCTGCCGGTAGTGGTACTCCTTCAGGTAGAGCCTCAGCCGCGCCGGCAGTGGCAGTTGTTCCACACCTGATCACATCACATCATACAATCATATCGCTTCATCAGCTTAACAACTCAAAAACATCATTACTTACACTACAACAAAATAGATTTTATAGTAATGAATTTCACATGTCCTTGGCAAAGATTACTGGACATCTCGACAGGAGTACAAAACAACGTAAGCAGTCAGGTCATACAGAGCCTATATATAGCATACAGCGGCATTTTATTTCTTCAATGTATCGATATTCTATCTCGACATATTTATATCAAGTATCGACGTCATATCAAAACAATATGATGGAGGGCATATCAATGGAACCTATGCTGTGCACATTATAGTTAATTAAATAGTAACCATTGATTAATTAAAGAGATACTGTTCCATATGGCGACTCAATTAACGATCAGTAATTCTGGGCATGCGCAACACACTACCCTCTCCAAATATGTTGCAGTTTTGTACAAGTTGTGAAGATACATATTATATCCATGATGATAGTAATATAATATGAGTAGTACCGTCGTAGGTGGTGTGCGAGACGATGACCGCCCGCGCGAGCTGCTGCAGCGTGAAGGGCTCGGCGCGAGGCAGCGGCGCCGTCAGCATCGGCTCGAAGAACATCACGCATGCCGGGTCCTACGCGTAACGTACAAACAGTAAACAGTAGACAGATCAGTAAAACACAATACGGGACAGGACTTAATAATAAAAATAAAAAGGGGTAAGCGATCACTACCGCTCATGGACGATGTATCCGATGGCAGATGATTTGTGGCTGTTAACATCTTACTGATGTTTCAGACAATAATTACAAGGGAATTTGAGCTTCTGACAATCTCAAAAGTTATACGACGGCGCTCTGTTACCGGTGCTGGTAGTGTTCAGTGGCAGAGCAGACAATGGTATCAATACCTTGTAGTGCTCGATGAGTCCGGTGACGGTGGGCGCGGCGAACACGCCGGGGTCGTGCGAGTCGAAGCTGAAGCGGTGCTGGTAGTGTTCAGTGGCAGAGCAGACAATGGTATCAATACCTTGTAGTGCTCGATGAGTCCGGTGACGGTGGGCGCGGCGAACACGCCGGGGTCGTGCGAGTCGAAGCTGAAGCGGTGCTGGTAGTGTTCAGTGGCAGAGCAGACAATGGTATCAATACCTTGTAGTGCTCGATGAGTCCGGTGACGGTGGGCGCGGCGAACACGCCGGGGTCGTGCGAGTCGAAGCTGAAGCGGTGCTGGTAGTGTTCAGTGGCAGAGCAGACAATGGTATCAATACCTTGTAGTGCTCGATGAGTCCGGTGACGGTGGGCGCGGCGAACACGCCGGGGTCGTGCGAGTCGAAGCTGAAGCGGTGCTGGTAGTGTTCAGTGGCAGAGCAGACAATGGTATCAATACCTTGTAGTGCTCGATGAGTCCGGTGACGGTGGGCGCGGCGAACACGCCGGGGTCGTGCGAGTCGAAGCTGAAGCGGTGCTGGTAGTGTTCAGTGGCAGAGCAGACAATGGTATCAATACCTTGTAGTGCTCGATGAGTCCGGTGACGGTGGGCGCGGCGAACACGCCGGGGTCGTGCGAGTCGAAGCTGAAGCGGTGCTGGTAGTGTTCAGTGGCAGAGCAGACAATGGTATCAATACCTTGTAGTGCTCGATGAGTCCGGTGACGGTGGGCGCGGCGAACACGCCGGGGTCGTGCGAGTCGAAGCTGAAGCGGTGCTGGTAGTGTTCAGTGGCAGAGCAGACAATGGTATCAATACCTTGTAGTGCTCGATGAGTCCGGTGACGGTGGGCGCGGCGAACACGCCGGGGTCGTGCGAGTCGAAGCTGAAGCGGTGCTGGTAGTGTTCAGTGGCAGAGCAGACAATGGTATCAATACCTTGTAGTGCTCGATGAGTCCGGTGACGGTGGGCGCGGCGAACACGCCGGGGTCGTGCGAGTCGAAGCTGAAGCGGTGCTGGTAGTGTTCAGTGGCAGAGCAGACAATGGTATCAATACCTTGTAGTGCTCGATGAGTCCGGTGACGGTGGGCGCGGCGAACACGCCGGGGTCGTGCGAGTCGAAGCTGAAGCGGTGCTGGTAGTGTTCAGTGGCAGAGCAGACAATGGTATCAATACCTTGTAGTGCTCGATGAGTCCGGTGACGGTGGGCGCGGCGAACACGCCGGGGTCGTGCGAGTCGAAGCTGAAGCGGTGCTGGTAGTGTTCGATGCGAGCATGCAGCGACCGCCCGTACTTGCGAAACGACACTGAGAACAGATGCTCCTCTTGCGCTGAGTCACGCAGCAGGAACGTGCCTGCAGGACATGTCAATATATCAGTATATTTACAGCAGGACAATGTTCACTTTTCAAAATTGTATATGAATAAAAAATCGACAAACCATGTTACATGAGCTCAATATAACAGATGACAATATAATTAATTGTAATGTAAATATTCAACCATTGTTTGTGTCGACAATATCATTGTGTAGAAAAGTACACACCTTCAGGTTTATTCTCCAATAACCTCTCGGCTTCATATCGATCCATTTTGCCCCAATAGAACGAGCATGCCGTAATTTTCTGCAAATCGGGCACTAAGCAGTGTATGTAGTCTACCTGAAATGTTAAAATAAATTGTATTAAATCGTAATTTATCAATAATGATAACACGGCATTTATAACATAATATATAAAACAATACAGAATAAACATATAAATTTTGTATTGGATACATTTAAAGCATATTAAAAAACGAGCCCAGTTACAACTGATGTTACTGTGTACAACATACAACATTGAATGTGTGTGTGTGTGTGATATTAGAAGAGTTATGGATAGTACCTGCGTGTGCACCCGTGCCGGCGGCGGCAGCGCGGGCAGCGGCGACAGCGGCGACATGGGCGGCGCGCGCACCAGCACCGCGCGCACCTCGCCGCCACACACCACCTGCAACACACGCACTATCATACTACCAACCATGTATTACCTGCTCTATATCACACCACTACTAGACGAACTCAACTGCTGCTGCGTCTACTTCTCAAAACTAATGTCAGTAAATTTGTATCGCCTATTGGCGTTACGAATTTACTAGTAAAGTTTCATCATTATGTTATATTGTTATTACAATATAACATAATGGTGAAACTTTTCAATATTCCCCACCATACTGTAAAATATTTTAAAGCCAATGTCCAGTACTGTCAGATAATTTTCCAATGCATCCAAAATATATAGAACTTATGTGTAAGTGTATTTTTTTCAATTTGCTTAATAACTAGTTTCCTTATTCATATTCTGAGAACCGTTTTTTAGCTCTTGTGATACAATAGACAAGTAGCCAGCTGTAAAATAAGAAGCCACATGATTGAACTCTGCACCAAAGCAAATGAAATCAACAAAAAAAATCAGATTCGCGTGTTGTGAGGCCGAAAGGTTCTTGTAGTTCGTGATAAATAAATAAATAACTACAACACAAAATAGTCTCATCTTACGATAATTATATAGGAATAGGGTGTAACTATGGGTGTATTTTCCAACCACGAACAGTGGTACATGGTACATGCCACAACTAACATGGTAAGTGTGTCACGGTTGGGTGTATTTATACATAATCATAAATTGTAAATAAATTTATTAATAAAAAAAATCTATTCTGATTTATTTCCACCTTTATTAATTCTATTGCAGCCTTTGAGTAAAAGTGTCACAGGAAATGCTCATCACAAAATCCTTCAACCTGGTGCTTATGAGCTATGTTTTACGTACTTGGAAATGTGGGTGCAGTCTTATAGACCCGTCATTTGGCTGCGACAGTTCGTTCCTCCGTCCCTCCTGTGAACTTTCCCCTTCCACGCTGCAATGAAACAGTATAACATTATTGACATTAACATTATCTTTTATAATATTTATACAACCACGTTCTCAGTCTCGTCTTTGTATTACCTGTAAGTTGACTATTGGACAATGCCTCTGGCATTAAGTCCGCCTTTATACATTATTTGTATATAAAGTTTAAATAAATAAATTACGTTAAACATAACCACTTGTACCATCTGTAAGTGGCAGTAATCCGCTGTAGACAGCGTAGTCTACAACATGAATGTGCCAGCTCGACTGGGGAAGTCCCAGTCTCAGAAGAAAACAACATGATTGAAGCTTGATGTTGCATTTTGTATAGTGACAGTGACACTGCACTAATATGTCATCAGGTATGAGTAAACAAAATATAATTATAATTTTTTTCAATGATTTTACAAATATGATTGCTATGCAGAAAAATAAAAATATAATTTGAGTAACTTTCTTCTTTTTAACTCAAACAATAAACATAGGTTCTTAATTTGTCTATACACTTTTTTATGTATTTTCAACATAAGTTTAAATAAATAAATCATACCTTCTGGGCGCCACAGATAATACATAAACTTCCGCTGTGGGCTCTCCATTCTCCCTGCTTGAATCAGCTTCTGAAAATTATAACACCTTTATAAATATTCTATCATCCATCTTAATTTAAAAGTAATTAACAATTTATCAATGTCTTTCAAACTTCTAATTCATTTGTTTTACAAATACGGGTCCATTGATTGAGACCTGATACTGTGACATTAAGTCAAGATTTCCGGTACACTTGTGGAATGGTGATTCAAATTGTTTTTTTTTGTGCTGACCTGCGTTGATGACGATGGCGTCGAGCTCTCGACGCAGATCTCGCGCGCCTAGTGTCAGCACGGCAGCTAGCCTGTACATTTTATAAACAAAACATTTAGTGTTATATGTAGGCCACATTGGGATATTTTACACGTCAACAATGAAGTTATTACATGTTTTAACAACGGACTCATGTATCCATAATTCTACTTCGACAGTTCCTATGTACCTATTATCCCATATGTGGTACTTAAGTGATTTGAACTTTGTTGTTTTATGGCCTTCAGCTGTCGATATTGTCCATACACATATTGACTAGTTAAACAAAAATACATTAGAAAATCTGCTGAATATTGAAGTTCAACAACTACAACTTGTTGTAAACTTTAAAATAAATCTCTACTATTTTTTTCTCTCTTATTATATATAGCGACTGTCGTCGTAATAATAATATTATTTAATTAAGTATATTTTGATAAAGAAGGTTTATTTCTAGTCTTTCCTATGAACATAGAATATTTCACCGTTTTGCTCATGTGAAGTAATATTATTAAGTGCCGAAGTTAATTGATAACAAGTGTATGTGACCTGTCGTCCCTGCACGCGTCGCTGACCCTCCTGTAGGCCGTGCACACGCACGCCGGCCGCCGCCATCGCCGCCGCCGGCACGCGCACTCACGACCCCCGCTCCACCTGACAACCAAATAGTACCGAACACTCCGTAAATACACTATCTAAATATATAAAACTCAAAGGTGACTGACTGACTGACTGACATAGTGATCTATCAACGCACAGCCCAAACCACCGGAGGGATCGGGCTGAAATTTGGCATGCAGGTAGATGTTATGACGAAGGCATCCGCTAAGAAAGGATTTTGATAAATTCTACCCCCAAAGGGATAAAATAGGGGATGAAAGTTTGTATGAAACTTTGTCAATTTTATACGTTCACGCGGGCGGAGACGCGAGCAAAAGCTAGTATTGAAATAAACTCTAAAATACGTTTCAACACATCTTTCAAAAAATGTACTGTGATGTAAAATGCCCAATATATCACCATGATCTTTCATATATCATATTGCGTCAACAAGCTTTTAAATCAAGTGTAAATCCACTTTGAAACTGTACATTTATCTTAGAGCGTGCGCAAGCAAAACCAATGAAATTCATACAAATCTGATCAGTTTGTTTACAAAATCTACGAGTTATGTTGAAACATTTTTATTCTAAGTTCTTACGTTATAATATTCCTAGGATTCTATCAATAAAAGTAGAGGGAAGTAATAATTTTATTTCAGTGACGCTACTAATGCATAACGCAAGGCTTATGTAAAAATCGAAAATTATCATATTACAGTATAGATTGTTCTGACGATGACGAATCATTGGGTTTTATATTTTAGATCACATGTGTAGTCAGTGAGGTAGTGATAGAAACGAGCCTAGAATCTATTATAAATGTGTATTCTATTAGTATACACATTTATAATGGAAAATAATGTTGTAAGTGCCATAATATATGCATATGCACACCATTCATCTGATTAGGTTGAAACTTAGTGCAGATGTTGTTGGCACTTGATGAATAATAATTTCACTTATTATTCATCATGTCCACTTATTTACTGTGCAGATCCCTTAGGGTACCGATAAATCTAATGACGCAAGCGGCGCAGCTCCGCTGACTGACTGAAGCTAATATTTGATATAATGTATTTTTACAGACCTGTCGGTCACTGCACTGACGTATCTGTGAACGCTGCTGGGCGACTCAGCGTACCTCCGTCTCTCCCACGCGCCACAACCGCACGTGCACTCTCCACCTGCTACATTTTATTTGGATAATCAGTAAACATAATATCTACACACACAGGAATCAAGATCTTCATTTCTATTTTTAATTGATTTCAAAATGAGGTTATATTTTTTTTACCATTTTTTAAGTATGTAATCCGATTTTTCCGCCAGTAGTAAAATTTTTGGTTAAGCTCTGATTGATGATTTGATACATAAATAAAAATTACTTACTTTTTCTGGATGTCTGCTGTCCCATTGTCTTGAGATATGTTTACTACAGGGACAATGAGATGTTCGCCCAGCGAACTACCATCTGGAACCAAAAATACGTATTATTTATTAAAAAGTTCATATGTGTAAATCTATGAACGTTTAAAAGTACTAATCACTTAATAAAACTAAGATCATTTAATTAAATCTGGCACTTGTCTATAATAATCGATAAAAGTATATTTATTATTATGTAAACAAAATAATCCATATTTTTTATGAACCATCTATATTCTATATTGTATGGATTTTAAAATTAATGAACATGTTATCTTTCAAAATTAAAAACATTGATGTTCTATGAAAGATGGTAAAATATTCAGTAAAATCTTTGTTTACATGTGTGTATTTGAATAATAAATTTAAGCAGGTTGATTAAAATCCTTTCATTTTTGTGGAGTGTAGTGACCTATCTAATTTATATGTGTTCGTTTATTAATACATCACTATATATCATACATAAATGTATAGTAATAAATGGGATCTAATAATGTGTCATAATAACACTAAATACAGAATAATCTCAAACAGTGGAAAATTGACGAATAGTAAAAATATCAAGAAGTTTTTAAACATGTGATATCACCATTGGTCTACTTAGCTTCCATGAACATGTTTATACAAAACATTAGGTGCAATTGAAACATGAAGTATTGAACTGTTATATTTTCATCCTTTCATATTGTCCTTTTAATGCATTTAGAATAGGGGCCCATATATTAAAGTGTCATCCCAATTATTTATTGTAAATTTTAAATTCGATCAATCCTACGCACATCCCATTTTGATGACAGTACAAAACATGTGTTAGTGTGTAGCTGAATGGGGATAAGTCAAATACAAAATTAATTTGTGCTCTGGCCTTAATACCTTAGGACAGAGACAGGACAAACACCTAGTTGGTCACAATTGTTGCTGGCAATGGTCTTAATTACGTTCAATTAGCAGAGCTCAAGAGTCTAATTGTTATGTGTGGTGAGTGAATGAGTTTGATCAAACAAAGTAGGCAAGTGTCAATGACATTGCAATAATGCTATTTATATAATGGTTAGAATTTTTCATGAATTTATAATGGTGTCAATCAAGGATCATATGATACATGTTAAAATAGTGATTATCTAAGAAGTGAACCCAAGACACCATAGAAAGATTCTTTTAAACCACTTTCAAGTCCAGTAGATGAAATACTTCATACAATTACAAATATTTATAAAAAAAAACATATATTTATACACTGAAAATTATAAGCATTATACATATAAAGGCCTCACTATACTATAATACGAATGATGCCTATTTTTAACATAATGTATGTGAACTATGCAACACATCTATAGCAAACAGCATGAACTTAAGTTAGTGTTTGTTTTATTAAACAAACCGATTATCGGTGGCATCTGATGTAATGCGTTGCAGCCTTAGAGCAGTAAACACAAAGCAAGGTATACTGGATTATGATTATGATGGGAACATCTGCGAGTTGCACAGACAGGTGATCATCACACTATAGAGGAACCATTTCCTTTTTAATGTCAAAATCGCTTACAGTTACACAGAATTTTGGTCAGTTATGTGGGTTAAATAAAAACAAAGTCTACTGTGCAGATAAATAAACAGTATTTCAGTGCTTATATGCTTGGAGAGTGCTTTCAGCAACTGAATATAGTAGGTCTATGAGTCTATGCAGTTCTTTTTATATGGCCTGAATAAAATATGCAGGTTGCTTGCCTGATGGTTGGCACCACACTGGGTCATAAATAATAGCAACAACAGTCAGAATGTTGAATAATAAAGTACTGTAAAGCGCTTGTCACTTTCAGACAAGATATTGTTTTAAAGCACAATAATTTCATGGCCTTCAACTACCCTCAAACCAGAACATAACAGTTACAGACACTGTTGCTTGATGGGAGAAGTAGTCAGAGTAGTTGTGGTCTTCTGTATCTATGGTGTATTTACATAGCCATCAACTGCCCCTTACCTGTACCTATACCCATATTACATTAAATAACTTGATCATCACCTGTTTGACATTTGTAATTTTTTTATGTATAATCTTGCAATCAAGGGTCTCCCACAGATACATCATATTTCATTTTAAAATAATTCAATTGGACAAAATATTATGGTTTATGTATTTCTATATGCAATAAATATAACCATATGCTTAGGTAATATATGGTCGTATTTAAATTCAGAGTAAAATTAAATAAATGACTATGATTAGAACTTCCATATAAAGGTATGATTTTGAGTTTGGAACAAAGTGAAACTATGGAACGGTTACAACGTACAATACATATAATAAAGGGAATAGTTTTCTCTAAAAGATATCAAATATTATAACATTAGCTATACTCAGACCTCACTCAGTTTGTCAGTCAACTCAGTCAGTTTGAATATTCTATATACATACATTATTAGTAGTATATTAATACCTCTTCAGTCGGCAGAAAACTAGCCTCTCCATAGTAGCGAGTGTATTTATCATACTTCATCTAACTCCAATAAACTTAATAGTGTTGGTAATATATAAAGCAGTACAGTAATAGGTAATGCTATTAACGGACAGATTCATTAAATTTCTCTATAGTCAATTATTAATGTTCATATGAAAAACTTGAACATGTCACAACAGGTTCAGTAACCTATGACTTGATATAATATATCGCAGATTGTAATCACTCATTACAAAATACACTTTATGATCATTTTATGGGATTTTTAGTAACGACGACTACGACCACAGCATCTACTATGTTTACAATGTAACAAAATGAGAAAGTAAACAAATAGACGAATGAACTTTTATAGGCTCCGCCATTTTGGATTCTGCGTACTGAAAATTTCATCATGCTTTCATTCATTCGACATTAAAATAGCTAGCAAAATGTCCATATTACTTACGTCTGGTAAAAATAAATAGTTCTTTCTTCCAATATTTTGTTTCTCTAATGTCGGTTCACATCAGAAATACATCGACAGTCGTTCGACACAATGCTTTCCGCACTCAGTATACAACTTTGAAAATCATTTTTAACACGCAAACACACTGCGATATTAACATATCTATAAACACATCGTATTTACAAATTTACAAAAGTAATTTACAAAATCTCGAAAAACTATTAAGCATCAAAATATGTACGCAGTTCTCACTTCTCGCAGACTGACATTTTGTTTATGAATGATAGAATGACGACAGATCATTAAGGGTGCACCGTGCAACCGATTTAATAATATTCGTTAAGATATTAGTCTTATTTGATGTATTCATGTAAGTATCAGTAATCCGACAAATCATGTTAAGCTTTTATTCCTTCACTGTATTCATTTAACAGCCGATTAAATTTGGTCGTTTAATATTAGTGATATTCAATGTATTCGTATTACTTTTACAATTGACATTATTACACTGACATTTCCTAACGAAACAATTTATTGACAATTTCGCGATGTACAACTGTTTTGAAAATGATTCATATCGGTGTAATGTTCACAAGCTTCAAAGTAATCCTGAAACTAGTTTTTCGAACTAATCTTTAGACATACATGATGCACTCAGGATAATCTGAGATGATCAAAGATATCAGAGTTGCAACCAATATATTAATATTCGTTTGATTTTGTAATATTCAATGTATTCATGTATCAGTAATCCGACGAATCGTGATAGCCTACCCTGTTTTCCAATTACAGCACTAGAGCGCATTATGCGGCATAATGGTCAACGTTGAATGTTTCAACTACAGCAACGCTACGCACAATCAAGCACTCTCAAAAGTACTGCTTTCGGGTGATACATGCAATCGATACCAACTCAGTAATAGAAAATTAACAAGTGTTTTTTCTTTAAGTTGGCATTGATCGAAATTTTATTTATATTATCGTTAGTAATTAATATTATTTATTGTTGAGAATTTTTTAAAGTTTTTGTCTTATCGTAATGTTTTCGAAATATTCAAAAGTTAATTCAGACCCTGTTAAAAAGTAAATGTAAGGATGGATGAAGGTATAAACATTGACTATTTATATTTTTATTCTCAACACTGAACTTAGCGCACACTGCTGGTGCACTAGAAAACTAATTCACGTTCCAATTTTCTTCTTTTAATTTATGGCTAAATGCATAGTATTATGCATTTAGCCAGTGTCAAGTATAATTTATTATCAAGTTATTTTTACAAGAACGATGAAACACGGGTGCGATCGATTTCAAGGTCTTGTCGGAGTTTTGGTGTTAACTCCTTTCAGTACGATTCTTAATTCACTTATTTCAATGTTTCCATACACTTCATCAACGTCAATGTTTATTGAACAAATCCACACCACTTTTATACAACAAACACAACTCTAAACTAGTTTATGAAATAAATTAAAATAAGCGATGAATTGCACTGTCAGAATTCCCGCCAAAACTCCACGTTTCAATTAGCAATTAGCACACTTCGGCATTGTGCGCCACTGAGTCGCATTATGCTCTGTAATTGGAAAACAGGGAGTGATACTCTAATATATTAGCTAATACGGACAAATATCGGTATTAAGCCATATATTTAATAATGAGATTAATACACGAACTTGCAAGACTTACTACGGATTCATCCACATGACACATTACTCTGAAACTCATCTCTATTATTACCCTGGCCCCTGGGCTTTATAGCCTGTCTAGTTTTTTTTTAATATTACTTTACTGCTCTTGATACTTTTTTTTTGAGCCCGTCTTGAATATCTTTTGCTTCATTTAAGGACGAAACAGGGGTGCAGTCAATTTCAAGGACTTACTGGAATGTTGGTGTTGTTTCCTTTTAGTACAATTGTTCCCAGACGACTTTCTCCAAGCAAATAGAACGCACAAGGTCGATCAATATTCATAATAATATTTCGATACACTATTCATGACGGTTAATATTTACTGCACAAATCCACATCTATTTTATATAGCAAAACCAATAATAAAACACAGCTTTAAACTAGTTTGGGAATAGGTGATAAACCACACTGTCAGAATCCCGCCTAAGCTCCCTCTAGGTTCCAACTTTAGCTCTTAGCAGTGTTGTTAGCGCGTAGGGATATTGAAAGAAAAAAAAAAAACTAAAACAAACAAATACGAACAGAAAAATATTTCTTCTTTTTTATTTATGGCTTTCGCATTTTTATGCATTTTTCCAATGTCAAATATAATTTATTCTCAAGTAATTTTTACAAGAACGATGAAACACGGGTGCGGTCGAATTTAAGGTCTTGCCGGAGTTTTGGTGTTAACTCCTTTCAGTACGATGCTTAATTCACTTATTTCAATGTTTCCATACACTGTTCATCACCGTCAATGTTTATTGAACAAATCTACACCACTATTTTTATACAACAAACACAACTCTAAACTAGTTTATGAAATAAATTAAAATAAGTGATGAACTGCACTGTCAGAATTCCTGCCAAAAACTCCAGAAAAATATTTATTTATACTTAGGTAGATTTTTGTGTTTTCCTGCGTAAGTCAGGCAGGCTCAATAATTTTTGGTTGGTCACATTGGGAGCGGCCATTTTGTTGGTTGTCCAAATTTTATCGGGAGAATCGTATATTTTCCCCTAGCTTAATTTCTATTAGGTAGTTTTATGTTGTGAGATATAATGTCTAAGCGAAGAATTGAAGTCATGGATCCATTTATTAAAAGGAAAAGGTTTGTTAATTATTATAATTGTGTACATTTAAGACGCCATGCCCCTGCGTTTGTTGCCTCTTTGTTATTTACACATATTCATCCGTTTACTGATTTAACAATCGATTATGACAACATTATATTATTATTTATCTATAAATATACAATTTAACAATTTCATTTAACCCAAATGACTTACAGAAATATTATATGTGGGTTTAGTAATGAAACTAACATGAATATATTTTGTTCGCCGGAACTTATTAGAGTACAACAAATTTGACGCATTTAACATTAAAAACCTATTAAATCGTCATGCCATACATGTGCGATTTTACACGCATATTATATGCGTAGATAGTCAATTATGCAAACAGTGGCATCTTACAAGGTTCCATGGACCTATGGCGATTTCGTCCCATGATGATCATACTGGACGCGTGTTTTTAGGTTATAGAAATGTTTTTGTTGGCGGGGGAGTCGAGCTTGGTACTTTGTAATTACTTGTTGTTGCGTGGATTATTGATTTTTACCAGACAGGTTATCAATGCATTATTGTAGTGCTTGAACAATTAATACCATTTGAAATAAATTGGCAGTCATTTAATTTCTGCAGTTTTACTTCTTTTTTTTTTTATTATTTTTTACCACAGTAAATTACATTGTATGCAATATATTTTTTATTTTATTTATTGTGCTAAAATTATAGCATCAAAAATAAATACTTGCAAATAAAAGTCACTTTCACAATATTTTGGATAGGGAATCCTTAAATATTTTTTGCTCTATATAAAAGTAAAATGTCCAATAATGTCAACATAAAGTTTACAGCTGTTTTACCCGGCTGTGAGGTGAGAGGCTGCAGGTTCCAATTCTCCACCCAGGCAAATGTTTGTATATTCTATAATTATTTGTTTGGGGTCTGGGTTTTTTTTTGTCACTAGAGGCAGTAACATCAGGCAGGCGGCCAATCATAAAATCTAGAATCCTCAACTTTCTGTAATATTTGTTAATTTTATTTTGTTAAACTTTCTTAAATCAATCTTTATTATTATTATTATTCTTTATTATCATAATCCTTAGTAGGGAATGTTAAAATTATGATTTTAAAACAAAATTGGTAATGTAACCTACTTAAATTGTAATGTTATCGGCTAAATTCATTAGAATTTAGCAAAATAAAATTCATGTGGGTTGAAATGTTATTGCATATTTGCATCCAAGTAATAAAATAATAGTCTTAAATATGTTAAAAAACCCATAATTGATTTAAAAGAAATGCATATTCACTAGTGCTGGCAGTTCCTATGTACCTATTTTATGCACAAACAGTTGAATCAATAATTTTCCATCAATGTGTTATATTCAGGGTTCGAAAATATCCAATATTTATTATAAATATCAAAATATCGGATATTTTTGTAATATATCGGATATATATCAAGTTTGATATATATCAATTTTGTATGAAAGTCATATTATTATTTTATTGTATTATTTATGAATACTGTTTGCATATGTGTTACATACTAAAATTATAAAAAAAACTCGTTTTTGAACAAGGCAAAATCAACTAAAAACCATAAACTCTTCTTTTAGGGCAGAAGTGTTGCCATTTATGGATTAGAACTTACCATTAGGGAGTATGTTTTAACTCTACTCTCACGCCACCTATATTTGGGAAGTAGAAATACAGTAACAAACTCTAAAAATTACTTAAGACCATTAATTTTTTAAACCATTTGTATTGCAATATATTAAAAAAAAACGTTTGATATATATCGTCAAACCCAGCTCGATATATATCCGATATATATCGGATATATATCTTGATATATATCCATTGATATATATCCTCGAACCCTGGTTATATTATAGCTGAAGTCATTTACATAGAACTTGAATACCTAATTACAAGTTAAGGATATTTTAAAAACAAAACAAAACTTCCTTCATCTTTTTGTGCCATGAAAGTAACCTTAATCACAACATTTCTTAAAACTAGTGATCTTGATAATAGTTTTTTTTCATAATCCAGTATTTCTACCAAGATAAATAACTAATTTTTTTTTGGTCGTGTAAGCATAAACTATCTTAACTATTGTAAAGGATATACAAATAGAGGTTTAGTTTTCAAGTAATTAGTAAAATACGAAAGGGGCTGTTCTGTTGGTTACTATTTATATGTAGGTTGCTAACATAATGTCTGTCACCAGGGAAGAAAAGGCGGCGGCTGCTGCAAAGTCCGGAGGCAGCGGTGAGTCCTCCGACGCATCCACCGCCACCCTTGGCACCAGCATGCCTCCCACGGCGACCAGCACACCTGGAGTTAATCCATACACAGGTATGTCAGGCACATCTATCTCATATAAATGGTAACTCAATTAGTAAAAACACTAAGGGTCATAGCTCATTAGAGCCACCTGGCACCCAACCAGCACCGCCTCGTCGTTCGGCGTCAACTCGTTATCGACATGTCGTCCACGGGTGGACGACGTGAGATAAGCCAGTGAACCTCGCGTGGCCAAAGAGTGAACGTCGCGTGGTCAAGGAGTAGACATCGCTTGGTCCACGAATTTTCGAGTTGTCTGCTACCATTAGCACTAGGTCTACACGTGTTTTTCGTAATGTCAAATTTTACAAAACGTGAATTAGATCACATAGCTGTCAAGCTTGATAAAGAAGAAAATGAAAGACGCATCGCCAACGCGTTGTCCTCGTGTAAATCATTCGCGGGCAACGCGCGGTCCACTCAAGGCAAGCGTGCGAGCAGCGAGTTGTCACCGAGTGGTCCACCCGCCGTCCGCGCGTGGCCAACTTGCGAGCGAGGCAATCCGATGACGATACGGAGTTGATGTAGTGAGCATAGCATAGAAATCCATAAAAAGAATACTAACCGCTCGAGGCGAGGCGGTGCTGGTCGGGTGCCGGGTGGCTCTAATGAGCTATGACTTTAAGTGTTAGTGAAGTTGGTTGCTCAACAACCATTAATTATATTTAACCGCTAAACATGTATAGTAATGTCAACTTTTCATACGATTTGACTTATTGTAAACATGTTTAGTGGCTGAATATGGCGTAACAACAGTTAATCCTATTTGAAATTTCTCCAGGTCTTCCCCTATCACAACGTTACCACGAACTTCTTCGACGCCGCCTTGGCCTCCCAGTCTGGGAATATAAGAACGACTTTATGAGACTACTAAATACCCACCAGTGTGTTGTCCTAGTGGGTGAAACTGGTTCTGGAAAGACCACTCAGATACCGCAGTGGTCTGTTGAGTTTGCCGCAGTAACGGTTGGCAAGTCAAAAGGCGTCGCTTGTACGCAACCCAGGCGAGTGGCGGCGATGTCTGTGGCACAGCGTGTCGCTGAGGAGATGGATGTGGCGTTAGGTCAGCAGGTCGGGTACAGCATCCGTTTCGAAGATTGCTCTGGCCCACAAACCGTTCTGAAGTACATGACAGATGGTATGTTACTTCGTGAGGCTATGTCGGACCCAATGCTTGAGCAATACAGGGTCATACTTCTGGACGAGGCTCACGAAAGAACACTAGCTACAGATATACTGATGGGTGTCCTCAAAGAAGTTATTAAACAACGATCGGACTTGAAACTGGTTATTATGTCAGCGACACTTGACGCTGGCAAGTTCCAACAGTACTTTGACAATGCACCATTGATGAACATTCCTGGTCGTACACATCCCGTAGAGATATTCTACACGCCACAGCCCGAACGGGATTACTTGGAAGCCGCAATACGTACAGTTGTCCAGATACACATGTGTGAAGAGATTGCAGGAGACATATTATTGTTTCTCACGGGGCAAGAGGAGATTGAGGACGCCTGTAAACGGATCAAACGCGAGATAGACAACTTAGCATCGGATGCTGGCGAGTTGAAGTGTATTCCATTGTATTCGACGCTGCCTCCTAACTTACAACAGAGGATATTTGAACCAGCACCCCCTAACAGACCAAACGGGGCTATAGGACGTAAAGTGGTGGTTTCTACCAACATAGCGGAAACTTCGTTAACAATAGACGGTGTGGTATTCGTGATAGACCCAGGATTCGCCAAGCAAAAGGTGTACAACCCTCGTATCAGAGTCGAGTCGTTATTGGTGTCGCCTATAAGCAAGGCTTCGGCGCAGCAGAGAGCCGGCCGAGCAGGAAGGACACGCCCCGGGAAATGTTTCAGGCTGTACACAGAAAAGGCGTACAAAAATGAGATGCAAGACAACACTTATCCTGAGATTTTGAGGTGACTTTGCGTGTCGGTTTTTTATTTGTTATTTAGGTTAAGCTTAATTAACATATCAAGGATTATTGACCTAACATAAATACTGTAGATAGTGTATAATATGTTGGGTAAAATACAGTAACATTACTTTCTTGATAGACAGTGTAGTAATTTTATGTGCAGTGAGCAAATGTCAAGCAATTTACCAGGTCTTCCTTCAAAGTAATTAGATATACTAGTTGGCCTTCCAACGCGTCACAAACAATAGTTTCTATGACGAGTTAACGAGAGAACTTGAGTCTTAAGACTTTCTATTGCGTATATAGGGCATCGCGCGAGCGCAATTAAAATAACGTTTTTGTGCAGATTTTACTAGTACTAAATACTAAATATACTAGTAAAAAAAAATTACTGGAAAATTTCTCGACTAGAACAGCAACTGTAAATCTCATATCTTCCTACTGCCAGTATAGTTGTATCAGAAAATACACAACTGCACAAATAAATAAATTCCCTTCAAAATTATATTCATTCGACATAATATTTGTTCCAACTCATATTAAAGTATTTTTGGCTTGGTGTTTCATAATATGTAACATAATAGTATAATATTATCAATGCAAAATTAAATATTTTTTTATAATTGACCCATGTCTGAAATTTGTGGATTGGAATGTCTTGCAATAAACCAATTTCCAATAAAATAACAATAATTAGTATACATTTTTGATTTGGTTTAGTATTTTCTAGTTTCTTTGAACATTACTAATTCCATCCAACATTTTCAGCTTTTCATAACAACTTCTGACTTGGTGTAACTTGATTTGTTCCTTTAAATTGTGTTCATTGTATCATCACATTTCCGATGTGAATAATGTCGACCTCCGCTCGCCGCTAATGCACAGACTGGACGCATCTAACGCACGGTCCGCATTGACGTTGCAGATCAAATTTAGGATCTGTAGTTTTGCAGTTGAAAAAGCTGGGTATCGACGACTTGGTGCACTTTGACTTCATGGATCCGCCCGCGCCGGAGACACTCATGCGAGCGCTTGAACTACTTAACTACCTCGCCGCACTCGGTAAGTACAGCTATAGAATACACATACACACACGCGCGCGCGTTGATCAGTGCGACTGCAGTAACGGCTGATACATTTTACAATCAATAACAGATTTACTTTGCTTCTTCCCTCTTCGAAGAGGGAAGATGATGGCATGATTCTGGTGACCACCGATGAACTCTGTGTTTGCTAGCTTTTTAGACTGCACTACGCTTACCATCAGGTGTAGTGCAGTCACTTTGCCGTGCTCGGATAAAAAAAAGATGATGCATTTTATACGAACATGCTTACGGCTTCGCCGCCGTGAGTCTCTTCTAGTTTAAAAAGTAGTTTGTTATAACTTGTAACCAATAGTCTGTAGCTACAATTTTCAAATCAGATCAGTGGTTTCGTCTTACAAACATTGTTGTTGATATCATAATTCAGGCATCAGTTAATGGACTTTCCTTCATCGGAAAATTTATACAAAATAATCGCTATGCGGTACGGATATCCAAGAACTGAACCATAAGACAACTGAATATTTTGAAATTAAATAATAAATATTGCTAACAAGTTTTCCTGACAGTCTCATTAAATCCAATTTGCACGTAGAATGTTCTGGCGCTCGCGGAGCCATATTTTTAATTTTAATTTTGTAAGACTAGTGGCCATTTGACTTGATTCAAAAATTGATACGTTAAATGGAACTGAGAGCAGTCATGCGGCCGGGAGCACAAACTTAAAATTAGACTTATGCACTTGTAATTTTGTCACGATCGCGTCTAAATTCGCATTATGTCTGTGTCTGGATTATAGTTAAACCAAACGCCAACACACGATTAACTGACAGTGTGTAATCTCCACTGCCTATAAACATTCACAATACAAAAATAATCATGGCTGCATTACCAGTCTTTATGGAACAGAGATTAGAAGTATTTGAAGCCCCGGAAATCTCGCTCACTGTCAAAATGCAACAGTATATTGGCCACTTCACGTCATGAATTTATGAGCGGTAGAGCCACGCTGTAGACAGTTTTGTCTACAGCATGAATAGGCTGGCTCGACCGGGCCGTTACTTCTGTCTCACAGAAAACCGACCTAAAGTACGGTGAGATATCCGGAAGCCCAAATCCCCTCCCCTTCCCAATTCCTAATTATCTTTTTCCTTTAAGGTCGGCAACGCGCCCATGATTCTTCTGGTGGTGGGCGTATATCGGCGGTGGAGATCACTTACCATCAGGTGACCCACTTGCTCGTTTGTCGGCCTATGCAATAAAAAAAATGAAATTATTCATAGTAATTTCTGTAAAACCTACCTGGTCTAGTTGGCCCATATGCTGTAGACAAAACTGTTCTACAACATAGCTCTACCACAAAACACATTTTAGTGCTTTTTTTTTAAAAAAAAAAGCAGCACATAAGTTTTTGTCGATAAAGGCATTATCTTATTATTAACATAAGGGGGCGAACCCTAACCCCCTCTGTTGACAGACGACGACGGCAACCTGACGGACCTCGGCGCCGTGATGGCCGAGTTCCCGCTCGACCCACAGCTCGCCAAGATGCTGATCGCGAGCTGCAACCACAACTGCTCCAACGAGATCCTCTCAATCACAGCCATGTTGTCTGGTGAGTGAACCTTGATGTCAAATAAAGAAGATCAAGTTGAACATAGAACACATTTGAGTGGAAGAGCCACGCTGTAGACAGTTTTGTCTACAGCATGAATGGGTCGACCGGGTCGTTACCACTGTCTAACAGAAAACCGACGTAAAGTAGCGGCTCGCTGCTGCGTTTCGTACGGTGGATGAGATAACTGGAAGCCCAAATCCCCTCCCCTTCCCAATCCCCAATTATCCCTTGTCTTTAAGGCCGGCAACGCGCCCATGATTCTTGTGGTGGTGGGCGTACATGGGCGGTGGAGACCACTTACCATCAGGTGACCTACTTGCTCGTTTGCCGGCCTATGCAATAAAAAAAACAGATTTCTTTTAACACAGCTAAGGACAGTCTCGATTAAACCACCTTTTAAAAAACCCTCATTCAATGCAGTCCTTTCGGTTAGATACTCTGATGATACAGACAGAAAAAGAGGTACATTTTTTAAAACCCCCTCTTTTTGTTGGGGCTTAACAAGGTATATTGATCACATCTGTAGGTACGCGTCGTTTAATTGGAACATAAGACATTTCCGTCTCTGGACAAAATCACCTACCACCTACATACATCACTCACCTCAAGGAACAGTGTGTAAGCACTGTTGTGTTTCGGTTTGAAGGACATTGAAGCCAGTGAAACTACTGGGCATTATGAGACTTAACATCTTATGTCTCGGGGTGACGAGCGCAGTTCAGTGCCATGCAGTGCTTTATTTTTTATTTTATTTTTATTTTATTTGGGAAACAAACAGTACAATGACAAATATAACAATAATGAAAGCGATACCAATACTCAAACCAGTAAAGTTTCCACACACACAGATACACAAAACACCGCAATATAAAATTAAATTAAAAGTGATTAAGATTAGTGACATTAAAAGATTACACAACATTAAAACTAAATACACTCTACTATACCTTTTTTAAATTCTGAGAAGGAGCCTACAAATGGGTCCACATGTGAAAACCTTCCATTATACTCATTACAGACTCTACAGATGAATGTGTTTTGAGCATAGTTAGTTCTCACATGGGGCAAATGATTTGTAATTTATGTTCTGTGTGGTGTTGCTTCTGTTCATGGGCAGGCGTGGCGCTTACCATCAGGCCAGCGCCTTGCCCGTCTCGTCGTTCAATCACAAAAAAAACTTGTGATGGGATTGAAATGAATATATACTTGATTTTTGTTTTAGTACCACAATGCTTCGTGAGGCCGAACGAGGCGCGGAAAGCGGCGGACGAGGCCAAGATGCGTTTCGCTCACATCGACGGTGACCATCTGACGCTCCTTAATGTATACCACGCATTCAAACAGAGTGAGTGGGACACTATCATGTCTCTTTTATTTTGTATGGTCGACGGTCTCTACTTATAGTCCCATAATCTGTGGTATTTGAGTTTTTTGTATAGCCGTTGGATGACAATAGTCTATCGAGTGGTTAGTCTTTCTTGCTGTCTCGCCTTAGCCCGGCTTAATGCCAGGCTCCAACTATTAGTGCCATAGATTTGACGGTATTATATACGGCCAACTGCCGTTATAAACGAGTTCAGAAAAGTTCCGAGCCACAGGGCTGGATATAATCTATTATAGGGCCACAATCAATAAAGTAATAACAAGGCCTAACCCTAATTACTAGAAGAGACCTATGCCTAGCAGTAGGACAGTATATATTACAGAGCTGATATTTTTTTTACCAGACATGGAAGATCCTCACTGGTGCTACGATCAATTCATAAACTACAGATCACTGAAATCAGGCGACAACGTTCGACAGCAACTCAGCAGGATTATGGACAGGTAGAATCGTATAATGATATATTTATATATACACAAGTGAGTTAGATAAGACATAAGATTTTGACGCAATCTTAGTTGTATACAATGGGTCGGTCAAAACTTGCCAGAGTACTGCTCGAGCGTGCCTGCGCATTTTTTCTACCACCACTAAGAAAATTTTCTATCTTGCGAAACTCAAATTGTGTTTAAATAGCATGCAAGAAAAAAATAATGCATTGATATTTCAACAGCCGTAGTACAATGTCCATTAAATAACTTGACCATAATGAAGTTAGCAAATTCACCCGCCCCCTTTTATTCTCTGAAAACAACAGCTACTTCACGCTGGCTAAATTATTTCACGCGTATTGTAATGCTATATTTACACACTTGGCCAATCCGCTTGTAGATAGCTCGTATGCGCTTGATACAAGTTTCAAAAATGGACACTTGTTCGAAATTCGGATCGGCGGCATACTGCCAAGCCAAACTCCTGATCCATATAATATTAGGATTCGACAAACCTATGGAACCGCTATTATGACACGCTTAATAAGCGCGCCTACTGTTCTCCCATATCTGCGGTAACTATTGCTGATTAGACATGCGCAAAACAGTACGCTATGAAGTAATGCCATATGGCATGTCATTTCGTACGGCGTAATATGGCACTATAGCATGGCATGGCATTACTCTAGGCATGACCTGACATGAAACGCTATGTGAAGTAATGTGTACGGCCCACTATTACTAATATGGCACTATAGCATTACTCTAGGCATGACCTGACATGACACGCTATGTGAAGTAATGTGTAGGGCCCACCATTACTTGTACTGTTGTGTACTGTATGTTCAATCAGGACTCAGGTGTAATGTAATAGCAATATTAGAGAGATAAACCTTTTATATATTTTTTTTAATTGATTGTATGACGAGATGAGCAAGGCGCTCGCCTGATGGTAGCGCCACGCCTGCCCATAAACTGATGCAACACCACACAGAACTTTGAATTAAAAACACTTCAAATTCGCCATAATAAACAAATACATTCATACCCAAAAAATATATTTACACACCTAGCAATATTTTTTCTAGTTATTTACAGTTAGAATTAAGTAGGTAACAAATTAAGTCCTTTCTTCACAAACACACAAAACAAACACTTTCCAAAACAACATTTTTTTTACCATACCGCATACAATAACCTTGTCCTCGTAAACAAATGTGAATTGTGAAATAATTCAAAACAATAGTAAAAGACGAAAGAAAGCGCGCCAGTTGAGTTATTATTACTTACTGGGCGGTGCCATAGAAATGTAAACCCTATGAACAGTATTTCATATACTGCTCTAAATCAAAATTCTACTAAGGGGCGTGACAGAGACAGAATCCCGACCGCCTGACACACCTCGCTCGCACAATTTCTCGAACGTTTCCGATTGCGCGCCCGCTTCACCGAGCCGCCCGGCCCGTGTATGTACTATGGCAGTGCGCACGTCATGCCATGCCATGTGCCATGCAACATTTCGCCGGGTACTGTGTACTGTTTCAGTACTCGGTCGTGTTATATAACGTGTCATGCATTACTCACAGTACTTACACATCTCTATTGCTGATTCGTCTTACAAAATAGTTGTACAGTTACTAATCAAGCTTTTTCAAACTTCAGATTTAATTTGAAGAGGACCAGTACAGAGTTCACAAGTAAAGATTACTATATAAATATAAGGAAAGCCCTCGTCAATGGATTCTTTATGCAGGTAAGTCTATAAAGACCACTACTTATTATTATCTCCTTGGTTTAGTGACCACTGAGGTCCTGAGTTTGATTTCTACTAGGTTGAATATTACTACATGTATTGTATTCTTATTGGCTAAGGTTGGATTTGTGTGGTAGGAATTATTCTGGTGTACATTTTTGTATCCTTTCTTACCCTTTCCAGGATAGAAGAAAGAAAAGTGTTGCCTATTTATTATATTCAGACATTTTTCTCCTTTGTTTTTCTGCATAACGAGATAAGCAGGTTGTTTGGCTGATAGTAAGCAGGGCTGCCTATAAACTCACCATATGTATGGTGGTCGCTATCCAGTTGGGTACAAAAATATCAGGTACCCTTCTAGCAGCAGCAAATAAACATAATATTATATTGACGTTACTAAGCCAAAGATAATTAAAAGATCTTTATGATAATATCGATAGCAATCTGTAACAAAAGTTGTAAAAATTTAGTGCAATTGTCTGTAATTAACTAGGGACGGTCTTTCCTTTAGAATTTTTCACCCTTTGTTACTGTAACACGAGTGCTTTACGGCAAAAATACACAAAGTTTATTATGTTAGTTACAAATATTTTACCATAACACAGCTACAACATGTGATTTTGTGCAGGTGGCTCACTTGGAACGCACCGGTCACTATCTGACAGTAAAAGACAACCAGGTTGTGCAGCTGCATCCCTCGACATGCCTGGATCACAAGCCAGACTGGGTCATATACAACGAGTTCGTGCTCACCACCAAGAACTACATACGTACCGTCACAGATATCAAACGTAAGTGAATTTATATACCAATTGTCACAGTAAAGTGTGGTCATAATTAAGGTATGTAAACCAGGTCGTGACACTTAGCTTTATATGTACTGGATGTTATCTAAATCTAGAAATCTTATATTTGTCACCCTAATTTTAATCACTTGTTTTTACGATCGATAAGGATGATCACATCTCTATAAATTAAATGAAGCGTGAGTGAAAATAACAATGCTAAAGTGAAACTAAAACTCGACTGTTTAATTATTCAGTATTGTCTAATGGTGTTTGTTTTTTATGTTTGGTGAAATACTTGTACACTATGAATTGCTTAAATTTGGACACATCTTTCTGTAACATGTTGTATAACACTCGACAGTCACACACATTCATATTTGTAGATACTTATCTTGGTATGGGGATCAAACCAGTAGTCCCACATTTCGAAATCTACTACTTGATCACTGGGCCATGTTAACAGCCTGTGTTAATAGCCCCCAATTTTTATTTGATTAATCAAATAAAAAATAGTTATTTAGTTTAAACAATAAATTAACATAGCAATAATATTGTTCTTGCTTTATTATAGAACTAGCTTTTGCTCGCGACTCCGCCCGCGTGATCTGCTTTTTCAAACTTTCATCCCCTATTTTATCCCCTTGGGGGTAGAATTTATCAAAATCCTTTCTTAGCGGATGCCTACGTCATAACATCTACGTGGATGCCAAATTTCAGCCCGATCCCTCCAGTGGTTTGGGCTGTGCGTTGATAGATCACTATGTCAGTCAGTTACCTTTGAGTTTTATATATTTAGATAAAATATTGTATTTTTTGTGTTTAGCGGAATGGCTGCTAAAGATCGCACCGCAGTACTACGAGTTGAACAACTTCCCGCAATGCGAGGCGCGACGCCAGCTGGAGCTCCTGCAGGAGCGCCTCGACTCCAAGGCGTACCAGGAGGGCTTCTAACCGCACTGCAACAAGCCGCCTCAATAAATTATTCATAAGCCATCATGCGTTTTCTTATATGCCCTTATTCTTCTTCCCTAATAAATCAGTAAAAAACGTTAATAAACATATTTTATGATACGCGTAGAATGATTTGGCCCAACCTATACGTCGCCTGTAGACCTTTTCTCCTAAAATAACATGGCGCCAGCTGTAACTAATGCCAGCGCCAGACATAATTTCAAATACGCAAATAGGTACCTGCAAACTATTGAATCAAACAAAAACACACCTGCTTTGAAATGTTGACACTACGACGATCCAAATTACAATTATTAATCATTAGTCGTACATTATAACTACGAGATAACCTCTCGGTACGGTAGGCTTTCTCAGTACCTACAATAATCTTGTGCCACACTTTATTGCGGGTTGAGGGTTCGCTGTCCATTAAGACGCGTACGCGCCGTGCTTAACTGCTATTCGACAGCACTTGAAAACTTATAGGGTAATATCTCAAGTTACTAAATGTATACTATACACAGATAGATAGAATATTCTTTATTGCACACCAATTAAAGTAACTTAAAAGTAAAGATCATACACAGTAAGGGCGCGTTTATATGACAAGGAATCCCACCGCGTTGCGGCCGCGCGGGCGCCTCGCTCGAATCACTCGAAAAACTAATGTAAACTCTATTGACTAAGCCATAATGTTTAATTCTTCGCAACGCTCTAACCACGCGGCGACTGCGCGCTCGTGTAAACGCGACCGCGTGGTCGCTCGCAGTCGCCGCGCGGTTAGTTACTCACAAAGAATTTCAACGAAGTCCTAGTTAATAAGACATACATTTGCTATGACTGAAAAATTTCGGCGGCCGCACGAAATTTTTCGCGTCGTCTAACCGCAGCCTAACGTACCTTGGGGTCCGCCCCGGATGTCACCCCAAAACCGGTGACCGCGTGAAAAAATAAACGACACGTCAAGTCTACTGCTCGTTTTTCGGTACACACTACATAAACATCCACACACAAAACTTTATTCTCTTTTTTACCGACGAAAAAATTCCATTATTGTTTTGGTATGTAAATTCCAATACAATAACGCAATCCCGACGAGTATTCTGTTATCATGAGTTTCATGCTGTAGACAGTTTTGTCTACAGCATGAATGGGCTGGCTCAACTGGGTCGTTACCACTGTCTCACAGAAAACCGACGTAAAGTAGCGGCTTGCTGCTGCGTTTCGTACGGTGAGTGAGATATCCGGAAGCCCAAATCCCCGCCCCTTCCCAATCCCTAATTATCTCTTTCTTTTAAGGTCGGCAACGCGCCCATGATTCTTCTGGTTGAGGGCGTGGGCATACATGGGCGGAGGAGATCACTTACCATCAGGTGACCCACTTGCTCGTTTGCCGGCCAATGCTATAAAAAAAAAACGAGAATAAAATTAATTTTAACAATATTTCGATCGACAAACATAAAAATTGCGAAAATCTCTGCAATAACATTTCTAGAAGTCTTTTTGGAGTCGGTACAAATTCACTTGATCACACTGACGGCACCGGGGCCACATCACTGCTGAACTACATCGAATAAATATTTTTCTAATAAAACTTGATACACAATTGACGGACAAATCGATTTACAAACAAGAAACGCGCCGAACTGATAACCTCGTCCTTTTTTATAGGTTAATAACACAAGTTTTAAAGTTTTCATTCTTGGGGTGACATCCAAATCCGCCCCGGGTGCCACCCGTGCTAGCTACACCACTGATCATACAATACAGTAAGGGTGTACAATGGGTGGTCTTATCGCAACCGGCGATTTCTTCCAGACAAAAGGTCAATATACGGATATTACAATATTTTTACAATATTAATTATATTACAATATTTAATTATTATTATAGACAAAACCATGATACACTTGAATTTGAGGTTAAAACTAAGTTTTCGAATTACGTGTTATGTGTTAAAACTTAAAGAAGATAACTTTACCTCGAATTTTGTATTGTTGCTGGTATTTCAAATTAGACGATTTCAACCGGACATCCCGGGGAAAACAGGACGGTATCTATATCGACGAATGCAAATTTCAGATATGTTTTAGGTACTTACGTATGCTGTAGACGAACATGTTTTAGTAACGAGACAACAGCCCCCTTGCTGTGGATAGCGGTAGTATGAAATATGTGACCCTGGTTCCTATTACCAGGTTAATAGACGCTTGTGTGACATTTTGTCACGTAATTTGCTTGGAATTGGATGTCGGCACAGACGACTATCATTAGTCATGCGACTGCTCATAAAAACAAAGCCAAACATTTTCTTCAGTATGTATACAATTATGTATATTATTCATTTTATGCTGACACCACGTTAAAGTTGTTATCATACCTAGTGGCTATATCCTCTTTGGGCCGCGACGCAGGTTGCCTGTCGCGTCGGGGCTTTTACAAATTTACATACGGTCTACTTTTTGATTACTACAGCTACACAGGTACAGGATAAAATAAGTTAACCGTATCGAACAAGGACGACTTTTATGTAGTGAATTATCTAAAAGTGGTGGTTTAAATACCTTTAACTTGATAGGTAACTCAAATATTCGCTTGTGAAACAAGCTTTATACAATCATAGCAGGCCGCAGGGTATGAAGTGAAACAGGTCGGCCAGTCGCAAAGAGTAACACTAGATACGGAAAGTCAGTCGACGACATTGCATTGTCCAGTACGCTTGTGTACAACACTTACAACAGAGCTACTCAACAAAACCAAGGTTAGTAGTGTTTCGTAAAAAAATAAAAACAAAATGCATTTATTTCGTTTTTTATAGTTACTTCCCAAGACGGTTCGTTTTCAAAGTGCGTTCTTTCCATCCAAAAAACGTACCTTTGTGTACGTTTGTGATTATAATTATTGAGTACCCTAATGGTAGCTCTATTGTACCTGATTGTTTTCAAACTTTTTAACCGACGAAAAAAACGGATATTCTCAATTTGACGCGTAACTTTTTATATTCAAAGTAATTGTTTAAGTACTAATGCAAACTAATAATGATATTTTTAAATAAATACGCAAAACTAATAATTAGGTACTGTTAAAAGTTAAATAAACATTATCACATAATTATAAAGCACCTAATGAATGTACATACGGGATAAAGGCAAATCCCATTTGGAAGCTGAGTTACAGAAAAAAATGTGTTACAAATTTGTGATGTGTGTTTTGCGAGAACGATTAATAAACATTAATGTCACTAGTGCGTTATGGTGCTGCCACACCGATGTTATAAAATGTTTACAAACATTTTCTAACATTAAATCTAACATTTTATAACATTTCTTAACATTTTATAACATTTCTTAACATTTTCTAACATTTCTGAACATTCTTCTTTGACGGCTTCTTTGACGGCGCCGCTCTCAAAAGTACCGCCGCCTGCGGTTATAAAATGTTAAGAAATGTTACAAAATGTTACAAATTGTTAAGAAATGTTTACTAAATGATGCTGCCACACCGGTGTTATAAAATGTTATATAACATTTTCTAACACCGGTGTGGCAGCACCATTACAAATCAATATTTCTTAATCATTCCGAATAAAAAGTAGGTAATCATACTTCCTCTGCGTGGAGCTAATCACTATTAAAATGCATAAAAGTTTTACATGTGAGATATAACCCTTGCGTGTTTTAACTCTTTTCGTAATTTCTGTATGTAACAATTATTAACATTTCTATATTATAGAATCTATTACACCGAATGTATTCTGAACGAGTTAGTGAAACATAACTTATATCTTTTTCTAATAGCAAAACCATAACAGATTTAAGATATGCCAACCAATGTGCACAAAGGACGGCTTGCTTGCTCGAATATTTTGTACCAAGTATGATACATATTTGTAGAATACTATTAAGAATATACACACATAATTATTGTCATACTTCTGATCCTTAAGTGGATCACATATTTTTATAATATGTACACCTAGACTGATATCGGGAGTCTTCCAACCTACATAAGTCTTACAACTGGTGCAAGTTTGTCGTTCTCTGATTCAAGGAAGTGTGTCCATTTCTACAAACGAGAAATATTGCGCTGTGCTCTCGTTTAGATTAATTAATATTAGGTACCTATACATATGCTTTTAGTATAGATAATATTACTTTGCTTTTAGCATTGTGGCGAACTTGATTTTTGCTTGATTTTGCGGCTACGTGGATGCTGCATCTGATAGGTATATCGAAATTGCGCATTTACAATTTGCAATCACATCGGTACTTTCCATATTATTATCTAGTATGTAAATACTCATTATCCGATACTTAATCGCGTTTTGGCAACCCGTTTTAGTGTAGTATAGACATATTATGAGTACGTTTGTTTTCAACTATTTGTTTTGTATGTTCTTGAGGAAAAAGTTTTACCTCCGATTCCACATATTTTAGAGAACAATCACGGGAACTTACATTAATATTTACATACAAGGATCTTGTTGTGGGTTCATACATATTGCATGTTACTCTATTGGTATGTAAAATTAAGTTGTCTATTACACAGTGTCCAATTAGCTAAGGTCAGCCGAGAGGTCCTCATTAGGTCACGGACAACGCGAGGTGTGGAGTTTGGACAGTCTGCAGACAAGCTTGTGCCGCAACTATTGTAATTATTCAATTAGCTGTGTCTACTATCTGGTGCAGTAAGAGTATTAACGCCAATTCGGGTAGGGTAAGCAGGGGGAATGGCGCTCATTGGGTAATGCCGCGCACCTCTATAAGTCTATGAAGATGGTGCATAACAACATGCCACCATACGTAGAACGGAGGAGGTGAAGTGCCTCTAACACGTAGCAACGCGTAGGGGCAGTCGGCTGATAGCAAGTGACTGTGAAGTGCGTTTGTTTGTATGCGGCTGTGCTGAACTAATTTTCGTCGAGAACTTTTTTTCGGTAAGTTCAGAATGTTGATATTTATTCAATAGTTAACATAGCTTTCCTAGGTATTTAATCATTATATTTTATGATGAATGATGATGATAATGATAATGGATCTTACTTGTTATATTGCAAAGAACAGGCTTGGGCGTCATTACAACTTCGCCTGAGCGGCATTACCCCAATGACAGGGGTAATGACGCTCAAACCTTCTTTTTTTTTAAATGTTTGCTACTGCTAATGATTTTAAGTTAAATACGATTCCTTTTAAAAAGATGATTAATTAATAGTTAAAGTTTATGTTAATGTTTTAAATTTTAAAATAAAACATATAATTAAAAAAATATAGTGTTTTTTTCCTTAGGTGAACGCCATTCCCCCAGTTTACCCTAATCTGCTGGAAGCCAGGACAGAAACTGTCTATATTTTCTGTAAAAATTGCCAATGAAACTTAATTGTAATAATCAAAATGAATCAATTAACTTGACAACAGAGATTTCGTTTTACGATCTGTGTGGATCAGTAGATTAAAATTTAAATATCCTACACAATCTTATGCTCGCTCAAATCATCTTATTGTGATCGTGATGTTTGGGCCTAGACCTAGATAGAGTTCGCAAACCGGGCTCGCTAGTTACTCGGACACATTGGCCTCATGAGTGCGGCTCTGCCATAAACGAATTTTGAAAACGAATGTTCAATTAGTATGCTTGTATAGATATCCAGTTGTATAGGTATTCGAGACTATAAGGACAAACGTAAAATAATATTTTAAGTTTGGCTCTCAAAACAAAAAGTCGCAGTCCATGGTTGTACTAAGTATATTTTGGCTTTTAGAAACTAATGAGTTTACCGACCACTGATCTTGAATGATGTAATCTATGTATGTCGTCACTCGTCACAAACTACCTAGTTAAGACGCGTTCAACTAGTTTTTGTTACAACAACCTAACGGTATAAATTCTCATTAGCACTACCATGGATCGTACATGATGGTAAAGTCATACATGGTAATAATAATTCAAAACATGTTATGAAGTATCTGAGCTACAAATATTTTTATCGACTTCCTCAGAACATTTGCAAGCAATTACTTATACAATATTCATCACAAGCATTGCTAAGTATTTCCCGAAAACGAAACTAGTTTCATTATTAATTAATACGATTAGATTCTAGTAATATTTCCTTTGAATGACAATGAGGTTTGAAGGACTGGGCATTATGAGTCTTGACAGTCTTGAGCCGGGGTGACGAGTTGAGCACAGTGGATTGCGCAGTAAGCAATAGCTGTGGCGACACAAGTAATATTTTATTTAAACTTATGGGTAGTATTGTTTGTGTTGTTAAGAACAGGTACGCAGACAAGCAACATGCCCATCATTCAGGCGATTTAAAAAACCTTGTTACATAACATTAATGCATAGAAGAAATTTATTCGTTTGAGAATGTAGCTAAATCTTCCTTTCCGGCTACTATTCGTACAGTCTACCTAATATAATAAACTGCATCATAACCACATCTGATTGACACGAACACCACTCAGTCGTAGTTAAGGACATTAGTAGGAACATCCTTCACATAATGTTTCAAGGTAGTTGCCTCTAATAATTCCGGTTCGATTACCTGTCTGTACGTCTAATATCTCTAATAATGAGGCCGAATGCGCAAACGCAAATTTTCTTATCTGATGAATCTGAAATTCTGATTCTGGTATGCATTGATTTGATTTGTTTAGACAAGAAAAAAATATTAAGCCATTCACAGAAGAATGTTGTGTAGGTAACCAATTACATCAACTGTCCATATGCCTGTGTGTAAATACAAAGCTCACGGCTAGCCTGAGCCACGCGTGAACTTGTCTTATGATAAGCTCAAATTTGAAGGCAATTAGAATTTTAGATTGTGGTAGGTAGTACATACACGTACACAAAAATTAGAAAAGCTACATGAGCTGCGTTGCGGAACATTGATTTGAAATCATTAATAATACACCGAACCTGTTGGTAGGTTTTTTATTGACAGTCGAGCAGTTACAAGTCTAACTGTAGTCTGAATGATAATAGAAATATAATTGCACATTTAAATATCATATGAAACATTTGTAAGTGACTAGATATCTACCTAATATCTATAGCTAAATGTGAGAAACAAATCGAAAGTGATCAACGACGAAATACCTAAGTACCTACTTTAAAGTGTAATGGATAAACGAATCATAAATATCGGTCTTCGATCAAATATATACATTTGATTGAAGATATCGGTGCATACATTCTGAAGATTGAGTGCATCCTAGATTGTGGAATTTTGTCTTTAAATTAAAATGGGGCTAGTTTTGAAATCACTGCCTATGGAAAAAATCTTCATCAACATCGAACCACTTCTGAATAGACATGCGTCGTAAAGTGATCCGATTACCTACACGTTTACGTACAATTTTTGAGTGGTAGAGCCACGCTGTAGACAGTTTTGTCTACAGCATGAATGGGCTGGCTCGACCGGGTTGTTACCACTGTCTCACAGAAAACCGACGTAAAGTAGCAGCTTGCTGCTGCGTTTCGTACGGTGAGTGAGATATCCGGAAGCCCAAATCCCCTCCCCTTCCCAATCCCTAATTATCCCTTTCCTTTAAGCTCGGCAACGTGCCCATGATTCTTCTAGTGTTGGGCGTATATGGGCGGTGGAGATCACTTACTATCAGGTGACCCGCTTGCTCGTTTGCCGGCCTATGGATTAAAAAAAAACGTGGAGTTGAGAACCTCTTCCGTTTTTATTGAGGTCAAATAGACACCGCTAGTTTTCTTAAGCTGCACCTTGATGCTTTAGTAATGATTACCTGACCCAAGGTTAAGAGTTCAACACTAACCATCGAATTTGATGCGATGAATGACGACCGTAAAATTGTTCGGTGCTGCGGATGACGTGACGCGAAGTGGCACCGATAGGTATACACTGAGCGTACTGCGTAGTAAAATTACGTTTGAATACAATACAACAAAATTCCGATAAACCTGCTGAATTAATCGCCCTGCAAAAAAAAAATGTGCAACATACCTAGTTTCGTTTCGGAAATTTCTGTCAAAGCAGAATTTGTATAGTGCGTCTATGATAATCAATGACGAAAGATTATTTGGTCATTGATGAACTTAAGTAAAAATAAGGTTTTATTAGGTACAGGTATTTTATAGTATCCGCCACTTGGTTTTTAGTGAAATTATCAATTGAAACGAATCCTCAATCTAAATAACCCTTGCATTCAATTAAAAAAACCGCGACGTATTGCTTTTATAACACTCCAATAAAAAAGTTAATAATAAAAATAAAATTTTCTAATTATAAACGTGCATCATGCTGCGCCTCACCGCGCCGCACTGCATGGTCGCCCCAAAACCGCCAAACTAAGTTTCAAGCACATCGTCAAGGTTATTGGCGTGGGATACAATCATAAACTAAATTAATATTTCTTTACAATTCTCTCGATATCCTCTGCTTCCTGTAATCACCATTGGATACGAGATCTTGCGTGTTTACATTTACGCAATAATATTATAATTTATAATACCTACGAGTTTGTTGTTAAACACACTTCACTTAACAGATTAGAGTACATTTCACGAATAGGGGTCGAGAGAGCATCAGTATGTATTTATTATTTTAATAAATTACTGTTCACAGATTTATCCGAAATTTAAGAATTCGGAAAAATATTAGTTATTTGGGTACATAGGTACCTTTTTTTTCATTGCACATATTATCTTATCACAACATGCATGGTTTATATGCAAGAGAGTAACGCAAAGCTCTGTACGTCTAGTACGAGTATACAATACGTTTAGTTATCGTATAGGATTACTTGGTGGCTTTAATCAGCGTTTTAGCTAGGGTAATTGACGCCGAGGGCGGAATGCCAATAGTCCTCCGCCTTTTGAGGGATGTAAACAATGAATATAATAGGTACTCAACCAAGAGTGTCCTAATACTTAGGTACCTATAAGAATTAAAAAAATGGTTGGTTAGGCCGTGCCCTCCTGGAGTTTGCACTTCTGGCAGTGCCACGCTGGCACGAGCCCCGCTTCAGTGCGCTCGAGCACAAAGTCGTACACGGTGACGTCTTAAAATGAAATTCACCTAACCCCAGATTAGGTGCTCTTGACTTCTACTGTACTGTTTCCTATAATCAAATCAAATGAACCTTAATCGAATAACCTCTATAACAGACTGACCGATAGCTCAGATTTACTACCTAAACGGCGACAAATTGGCGTGTCCCTATAGGTATGTAGCAGTCGTTGCGTATAATCAGTAATTTTACAGCGAGTCTAGAACGTCAGTGTCCGTTGTTTTAGTTTCAAACATTATTATTATTATGCAATATTTCTTTCCATTAATAATTTCAATGGGTTAAAAGTATATCACTTACAGTATTATGATTAAAGTTACGCGGTTCGATACGTTTGTCTATTTAAAAAATAATAAAACACGAGATGATCATGATGATGATCTGAATTCTATATAGTGTGATCATGTACTAATTTATCACTGGAACTGGATAGGCCCAGATGGCCGGAAATCGATTACACATTCGTATTGATTTTGAAAAACGAAGATTGCCGGTGTGCGTTACTTAAATCGTAATGCTATAGGCTTATCCAACTATGGGTAGTAACTAGGATCTTTCACACGTTTGTGTAAGACATGTTTTTAACGTTGGTTGGTTTTCAAAATTTTTCAAATTTCCCTTAGTATTAGATTGAAAAGATATAGGGCGATACGACTATTAGCCAGCTAGGTCCTCGCCAACAGTATTTGTCCAACATGCATTTCCTCTGCATATAAAGTCAATAAATGTTATAGATGATTGTCGGATCGTACAACTGTCCGCTGCATATATCAAAATGTCCAGATAGTACAATCATTGGCTGAGGTGCACGACCTGAGAGCGGAGACCTGATAACCCCGACTCAATGATATATCATTTACATATGACCGTATTCCGCTCGGTTAACAAACTCGATGTTCCTTAATATGGGGTCAGGGACTTGAGAAGGGTTTCGGATAACGCATGGGAAGAAACTCCTTTATAATTTAGCAATTTAACATGGGTAATATGTTATTTGTATAATTTCATTCCCCTTTATCTTATTTTGAAGTTGTCGTGCATGTTTTCTGATCGTAAATAATTTTGTTTACGACCGGTAGGTTTGCTTGATTCCGTCCATCTTGATCTTGATTCCATCAATGCTCGCACATCTTGGGACGGAAATAACACTATATACTGGCAGTGCACTATTCGCACCTTTGCCTACCCCCTTAGGGACACAGGCGTAAGCGTGATATGTTATTTTTAAATATTTTGGGTCTCTCGATATTGGGTTAACAGCCGCAATGTAAATTATCATTTGATTTTAAAACATCGATAACCTTTGGAATAGGGTCGGTGGTGTCGAATCCTCAGGCCTCAGTATCTTGTTACGCGCCGTGGACACTACCACGTTGTTCATGGACCTGTGATGAAAAGTTTATTTAAAATATTCATAAGTGTTGTACGAAGGGTGAGTTTCCCGCCTTTCTCATTTAACTATTATTGATGTATTGAAAACAGAAGGCCATGGAACAACTCGTATGAACAATTCTGTTTATATTTAAATACTTTAAAACTATATCAGGATATCTATATCGAATAGGGCTTGCACCTATCAAATAGGTAACAATATTGGTAAAGATACCACATTGAAACCTACTTGAAATTTCTTTATTTTTTACATAGAATTTAACTGTACATCACAACCTATACGTCATTCACTCGGTTAACAATTCAGTACTGGTAACTTTTAACGCGGCCAACAACTTACATGCTCTCAGAGGCACGTACAGAAATAACATTTTCTTTCCACCGCCATGAATAGTCGCCGTGGAAGTGCGGTGGTCGACTATCTATTTGTTTGCAGGACTATTTTACATTGCATCTTGGTCACGCACGTCATGCATTTATTGGAATAATTTATCATCCCAGTAATGGTAATTGTATTATTATGTTGTACACCTTAACACATATTATAACCTCGATTAGGTGGTCTGCATTAAAGTCAAATTTAGGAAATAAATATTAATTTAGCAAATAAATATACTTTCCTAATTAGTGTAACGAGTACAGAGTTCAATATTATTTGTCAACATTAAAAATACGATAACGCTCGCAAAACTGTAAGGCACAATGCTAAGTCCATCATATCTTGTTACTTATTTATTGCTATGTTTTTGCAATGTAATGCAAAATATGATTGCAGACCAAAATACAACAATTTAGACGCCGCACCGACGATGATCTATTTTTAAATATGTGTGGGGAAAATGAAAAGAAATTGAAAATAAAACAACAAGGGCATCTAAAATATATATGGTCTCGCAAGGTTAAGTTTAAGGCTTCTTGTTTATATGGTATTTACATATTCCCCCTAGTAGGTGGTTGATAGATGCTGTTTTCCGGTTTAATGTATTATTATCTACATGGGAATCAAGATTTCCACTGCTCTATCACGCAGCCAATAGCAAGGCGTTAGCAAGTAAAACTCATTGTACCTACTGTAAGTGTATACGCGATGTAATGGTATGTAGTTTAACGGTAAATAGATGATTAGAAAGTACGTAGGCTAAGCTGTGATTACCAAGATGCTAAACAGTTCTTCTCCGAGAGAAACCTGTGCTCCGATGTAGTGCGCAGGAGATAGCGAATTATTTTACTATAATATATATTTTTTGGAGTGCCTTTGTTGAAGCGTACAAAAAAATGGCAACGGTCTTTCAATCATCTACATTTCTCAGGTGAAAACCAATTAAAGTAGCTCGTTCTGGCGAGTTTCGTTTCGGAGTCAGAAGGTGTATGTATCTACTTACTTCAAGCCAGCATAATTGACGTAAACAATGCAATGCCTTTCGACAGCCAGCAACACATATTTGAACTGCATAGTCCTTAGCATCAGATGCAATGTAGTCACTTTTCTGTGGCTGGATAAAAAAAGCTAAAAAAGTTTTTATGTTCTATATCAATCTAAAATCATTGAAAACGTAATTATTACTTACATCGCACGTCGATATCTTTACAGTAATTACACCTGACAATAGTTTCTCGACTTTCGTTGCTGATCGTGGTTTTAGTATTATGTTTTTTGCAACCGATTCTTTATGGGCTGGTAATGTACGTACATTATTGATGCATTCATATAAAAAGAAATCGCTCCAAGTTTATGCCTTGTACATGTCACGTTCGTTTCACCTGTCGCCACGGCACGTGAAAGCGATGTTATTGTTAACCGTAGTTTCTACTAACCCACTGGGGATATGTTTCTTTTGTACGATAAGAGAAACACTTTATGCACATGGCTGAGCAGTTACTGTTTTAGTTAAGTAATAAATAAAAATAAAATATTAACTTCAATGAGTATGGCGCTTAATAATAGGAGATGACCATTTTAAAATGTTATCGCCTTAGCAAATGGGAACACATCTCACTTCTAAACGACTACTATTTGTAGCAAAAAGATTAAAATTAAGCAAAAATAAAATTACGCCGAATTGAGAACTTACTCCTTTTTTGAAGTTGATTAAAATACATAATCCATATTACTAACCGTTGTACATTTTGTCAAGTGGGTATAGTAGAAGTACAACAATTACTCATAACGGCTGGAAACGCACCGGCGAAGCGAACGCCAGAGGGATCGCTCTGCCCTCTGGTATTAGTAGTTTTTTTTTTATAGCATAGTCCGGCAAACGAGCGGGTGGGCCACCTGATGGTAAGTGATCTCCACCGCCCATGTATGCCCACCACCAGAAGAATGATGGGCGCGTTGCCGACCTTAAAGGAAAGGGATAATTAGGAATTGGGAAGGGGAGGGGATTTGGGCTTCCGGATATCTCACTCACCGTACGAAACGCAGCAGCAAGTCGCTACTTTACGTCGGTTTTCTGTGAGACAGTGGTAACGATCCGGTCGCCCATTCATGCTGTAGACAAAACTGTCTACAGCGTGGCTCTACCATGACTGTAAACTGTCCATGACCGGCGGTAATCACTAATCATAAATAAAAATCTATTATTAACTATTAGTACCTTCTAGGTGTCATATGATTAATAGACGCTAATTGATGTGGTGTTTATTGTTGCAGAACAAAATGAGGACTCTCATGGTGATGTGTCTGTGCGCTCTCTTATACAGTGTGCTCGCTAAAAATAAAAAGGCTGATGACAACAAAGTAAGTATTTTATGTCAATAACACTTTAATAATCCCGATGTTAGCAGTTTAAAAGAAACATAATAAACTTTATATAAAAAGTTCATGAGGTTGTGGCCTAAATTTTTGACAAAATCTAAGTTTCTGATTCTTTTATTACAGGTAAAAATCGCTGTGTACTACGAATCCTTATGTCCAGATAGCAAGAAGTTTATAACTACACAGCTAGCCCCAGTATGGCGGGACTTCAGAGGCCTAGTGAAGGTCAAAATGGTGCCTTACGGAAAGAGCACGGTAAATTATGTTTTAATTACAAATAACAGTTGAAAAAATTGTAATAGGAGTTGTAACAAAAGTACAAACGAATCTGACTGACAGATTATGAGACTGCGTCGTCACACTGGACTTGTACATGTTTGGAATTTAAAAAACAACACATTGTTTGTGAATCGGCGGATATAATAAACGTATAACATATAGTGACCCAGTATATGGTCATACGTGATGTCGACACGTGACAGGTGTAGACGCTAAGTGAAAGGACAACAGGTCCAAACTCCAAACATATGCCTATGTGAGTAGGACAATGGAGTTGTTGCTTATGTTATAAATAGAGAAAAAGATAGTGTCTTAAATGATAAACTAACACGTAGATTAGTGAACGCTAGCACATTTTTGTTTTGATTCAGCTGGAAGGGAGAAACTTCATGTTGCAAAAGTAGGCGAAAATTGTAATTTGTAGATCTGGCTGAGGCATCTGCGACCGACGTACTCGTGCGGTTTCCTCAGAACATGACCAAACCACCTTAAACGACATTCTTGGAGTTTATCTGCCACGTTGCGGACACCGAGGCTGCCTATTATATTATAAAATAACAAAAAATATGCGTAATGGTTTCTTACGTTTACGCGAATATTACTCATTGAAATAAAACTAATTTAAACGGATTTTATCGCGGTTAAACCAAACCATAACCACAAAGATTTTTATAATTGTAAATTGAAGGTAGATACTGTAACATTAACATTTTTGGACAACCTACACCTCAGTCCTCCCCGTGACCACGAAGTCTTCGAAACGTCGGGATCAAAATTAATAAAAAACCGCGATAAAATCCGTTTAAATTAGTTTTATTTCAAAAAATATGCGTTTGATAAAATGTTTGGTTTCCGCACAACCTCTATAACGAAGGGATCGGTATAGGTGTAACAAGTACACCCACATTTCGCCGACTGTATCTCCATCTCATGATGTGATAGGGGTGAGCCTAACACCATACCGGGCACAACTTGACTCCGGGCTGATAAACTGAATATTTCGTAATAGAAAAATCCAATATTACTTTTACCCGACTCGGAGATCGAACCCGAGAATTCAGCATAGCACTCGTACCGCATGCGCAATACAACTACGCCACCGAGGTTTCTCGGTTCATCTGTGTAGGAACCTCTATATTGTTTATATAATGTTCACACATAGGTGATTCTTTTTACACCTATTAGATATGCTATAATTATTTCGGTTGTTATCCCATTTTAATTTAAAGAAACAATTCTGAACCTAAGGTGTGAAATGGGGGATGAAAAACTAAAACTTCGACATTTATGTACCAATTTTGATTTTTCTATCACTAAAAAAATAGTAAAATAAACACTTTTAACAAAAAATAAAACAAATTCAATAAAAATATAAAGTTTAAAAGAAAACAAAACGACAATTTGAGTCGGTGGTATCGTAGCCTTAACCGTTGAACTGCAATAATAGCTTTTTAGGTTTTTGGAGAGTGTTTTAATTTTTGTTAAAAACTTTTTATGTTTATCCAAATAAAATTGGACTTAATTACTTGACTTAATTAAATAAGTAAGTTACTTTTTCTTTGGATTGTTTAATTGGCCGTATATAATAGCTTAGGTACTTAGTAGAAACGTACTAGGTAACGAGAATAACGAATTAAAAAACAAGGTGTATGAACTGTAGAGATTATTTTCAATAAGTAATGCAATTTATAATACGTCATACGTGTGTATAATGCATCGACATTATACGTACATTTCAATCACATTCATTGAATCCAATCGATATCAATGTCCTGCCCTACTTATTGGATATTTAGATTATATAACGTACGACCTATATTATGCTTAATTACCTGATTGTTTTTAATTTGCTTTACACACAAAACATTTTATTTATTTAGTTTCTTACCTTTGTTGCTTTTGTCTTAAGGCTTGCTTTAGACTACAGCGCAGTGCGGCGTATTAGATGCGACGAATTCCCATTGTTTTTCAATTTGATCATAGTTTGACGCAAGCCTTAAACAATTCACAAGTACGATGGATTTTGTTTTTCAGCACGACAAAGTCAATGGAAATTGGACCTTCACCTGCCACCACGGTCCTGACGAGTGTTACGGCAATAAGGTAACTAGAACATTGTGATATAAGCCTTGATCTACAATCAGTAGTCACATACATACATACTCGTGATGTCATATTTTCAATGATGTTTTTATAAAACCTTACTGTTGATTTAAAAATTATGTTTATTTTATTAAGTTACATTGTATTTATTTATTAACATTATGTATTTCATGCTTTGCTCTTATCTAACTTGGTTTACAATGAATTAATTGCTTTTACGCGATTATGATATAAAAAGAATAATGATAGCTGCTCTATCAATAAATACAAATACTTATATAAAAATTATTTCACTTGTCAGATTCAAGCCTGTGTGCTGAAGGACCGTAGCCTCCAAGACACGGACAAGATGGAGATCGTCATCTGCCTCATGGGTCAGACTAACCCTGACAAATCTATTGACACCGTGCGTATTATAATCATCTTTTCGTATAAATATTTCTCTCTCTTTTATAAAATTATCTGTCAATTAAAAAAGGATTAATAATTATTAATTAATAATTTATTATAATAAACTAAAAATTATATACTGAGGGTAAGGGAAACTTTCGAAAACTAAGAGATGTAGAGCTGGTGATTACGGATATGATAAGCATAAAAAATCGTGAAATAAAACTAAGTAGGTACTACTACAACTATGCGCATTATTCGTGCGTGTCTAAAGGTTAACGCCAAGTGTCAATAAAATATATGTAAATGATTATTTTAACGATTAGTACATTATGATCTAACCTCTCCAATTCAATAGAGGACGTCCGTGCCCAGTCCGTGTATATACAGGGCTAGTATTATTTACGATATTATATGATTTTGCCTTGTATTTATCCATACAAACATGATGCTGCGCGATAAATAAAAAATAAGCCAAACTAGGCTATCGCTGATGCTATCTGCGGCGTCTTGTTTATGAAACTAAATTTTAGTTTTTCATAACGGTTTCGCAGGATATAAAAAATGCAAACTTTGCTGATGTTGCAGAATTAGTATAATATTAAACCAAGCATAACTCACGTTGTTTTCAGTGTCTCAACTTAGTGAACAAGGCATCAGAATCGTCCAAGTTGAAGAGGTGTGCGTCTGGCGAGCAGGGTGACAACCTTCTCGCCTCTTACGGAGACAAGACTGACAGCGTCATGAGACCGCTGGGATTCGTACCCACAATCATCATTAATGAGGTAAGAAATTACCAAGTTATGGATGTAGTTTGCAAACTACACCTAATAAATGCGGTGCAAGTACAAAAGGAAGCCCTACAAACGCTCTAAATGCATGCGCTTGATACTTTCGTTTTACCGAATCTGTGGCTTTTATATATTCTCGGAAAGGCGTTACATAATGATATGTATAATTTTCGAATGTAACTATTTCCAGAAATTCAACCAGTCAACACAAGACGAGGCCTTTAACAATCTCAAGGAAGTCGTGTGCGGCGTCTCACCGAACAAGCCTTCAATTTGCTAAAATTCCCACAACAATTTGGATGAAAGATCTAATTATTTTAATGCACAAATTGTAAAATAATGCTCCCTTATTTTATAAATAAGCAAATTATTAAAATGCGCTAAGTGTGTAGCGACATATGTGTCCTAACTGTGTGAACTCATTTCGTAAAAGAATCAAAGTATGTAAATAAAAAAATAATGTTTCCGTATGTTACCTCTAATATGTTTGTGGACGCGCCAGACACGTGAGCAATATTGAAGACACATTTTTTTAAGAAACATTCGAATACATTTTGTGTTTGCGGAATTAGGTACATTTTTGTGCGATTAATGGTGCATTCGTTACTAAGATCAACTGTGGTAATTGGCAGGCTACTGAAACTTAGAATTATGTTTACTTTTGAGTGCAAACAGACAGCGGATGGCAAAGGGGAATTATGAGTCCAAACTTTACGCCAATTCCCGTGCAATTCGCAATTTTATATTTGCATAGGTATGCAACGTGTTACAGAAAAGTGAGGTCATATTTAACGGTCGTTACATACACCGGACAGTGAGTGTTTATGTATCGGATCTTATCAAAATCATCCTAAAATTTTAAGTTACTTTTAATAATTTGTTTATTACTATCGATAAGCTCGAACAAATCTCTTTAAATTAATTGAAGTGCGTGAGCGAGAATAACAAAGCTCACTCCAGCTGAACTTTGTCTCAACAAAACTCAGCTGTTTATAATTTAGTGTTGTCCAACGTTGCAAGTCGAATGTGACTCATTCGACAAAAAAGAAAATGCTATGTATATGCGCAACAGCTCAACCAGGTTTTGATACTGGAGGTTGTGATTGTGATATCATTGTTATATCGTACACTCTAATGTGCCTAAATATTTTGACTACACTTTTCTGTTTGTTGTTTAATGCTGGCTCTGCACTGTCGCCATCGGTTCATGGCTTATGTTTTTACTAAGTACAACAAAAAAATTAGGACTACGGAAAGTTATTTTTATAGATTTTATTTGTGATAATAATTGATCTAGCAAATATTTAATAGCTCTGTAAGTGTTCATGACAAAAAACCAGATGATTAATAAAATGCGTAATTTCAATATAAATATCATTACTACATATAGATAAGTTACTATTACATAACTCAAAAGGCAAAAAGAAAAGCTACAGCTATAGCGACCTAAGAAAAATTGTATAAGTACCTATTTCAACTGTATTTTACTTTAACGCAGGGTTGGCGATTCATACTTATGTGTTTATTTATTACTTTAAGTACAGCACACAAGCAAATTATAATCACCTATTATTATTAGAATAAACCTCATAAGAAAAATATAACAGAGACTAAGTGACAAATATGTTTTAGCGTGGTCAAATGTTTTATAAGTACATTACAGTTATACACAAATTACGTAAGGATCCAAGAAATGTGTACTAATTCTCGATTTTAAGATACAATTCTTTTTATTTCTAAAAATAAATTAAGTACTTATTTAATTTAGTTTTATTCTTTCAAAAAAAGTGTGTGTGTGCAATTCATAGATGGCAGAATTGAAACTTCAGAAAAGTAGCCTACAGGAGAATGAATTAAACAAAGAGGAGACGAAGATTACAGAAAACACTGTATACTTATAATCTATCCCATTCTCACGTAGGCTAAATCCTATTTATAAATATGTTTGTCTCTTTTTCCTTTCATCGAATTTTCAAATCACAACGGTGCTAAGAAAGTTTCATTTCAATAAAACGTCAATAACTTGTGCTATTGAGCCCATATTGGTTCTTTACCGTAATAAATAATGCCTAGCCGGAGATAACTCATAGTAATAATGGATGGTGTATCCAGTTAACACCTACACCATACTCGCGAGCCCGGTAGCGCTTTCTATGTCACAGAGACTCACAGAGTACATTTTATACGCTAGAGACTTAGAGGTTCTGCGTCCCTGCAACGGGAGGGATCGGGTCGTTCCTGATCCATCTCAGCACTCCACTGCGAAATGATCTTCACGCAGAAGTAAACCACCCCACGCTAGGACCTCCAACTCTTTAGTTTTCGACCATGGTAGACACCACGGCCGGCAGTTAAAGGACTCCTCGGAGTCTGAGGAGGCTCTGACGATTATGATTATGCCTTTCCTTTAAGGTCGGCAACGCGCCCATGATTATTTGATTCTGGCGTACATGGACCTTGGAGATCATTTACCATCAGTTGATCCATTTCCTCGTTTTATTTTTTATTGATTGAATGACGAGACGAGCAAGGCGCTTGAGTGATGGTAAGCGCCACGCCTGCCCATAAACAGAAGCAACAACACACCGGATTTTGAATTACATAGCACTGCATGACACTGAACTGCGCTCGTTACCCCAAGACATAAGACGTTAAGTCTCATAATACCCGGTAATGTCACTGGCTGCAATGTCCTTCAAACCGAAACACAACAGTGCTTACACACTGTGGTTGGCGGCAGAAATAGACAAAGCGGTGGTTTCAACCCAGACGGCCGACGGCAGACGCATACGAGGGTTTTAACACCCTGCAAACTACTGAGTGGTAGAGCCACGCTGTAGATAGTTTTGTCTACAGCATGAATGGGCTGGCTCGTCCGGATCGTTACCACTGTCTCACAGAAAACCGACGTAAAGTAGCGGCTTGCTGCTGCGTTTCGTACGGTGAGTGAGATAACCGGAAGCCCAAATCCCCTCCCCTTCCCAATCCCTAATTATCCCTTTCCTTTAAGGTCGGCAACGCGCCCATGACTCTTCTGGTGGTGGGCGTACATGGGCGGTGGAGATCACTTACCATCAGGTGACCCACTTGCTCGTTTGCCGGCCTTTGCTATAAAAAAAAAAAAAAAACCTACCACGTTTGCCGGCCTATGATGTTAAAAATTATAAAGTAGCAAACCTCTTCATTTATACATCAAAAAGTGTAGTCAGTATTTTACTATGGCCGAGACGTAGACGTGTAGTTTTGAAAATGATAAATAACGGTGAAACAGACATATTAGTATTACCTATAATATTGGTAATATTCTTGTATCCATTTAGAGTAATCGGCCCTCGGCTTCTTCATGTACAGTGAAACCTGGTTAAGTGAGACATCAAAGGACCTGCAATGTTGTTTCACTTACAGAGGTATTCCACTTACCCAGTATCTCAGATATCCAGGTATAATAAATATCTGTCTCATTTATAGAGGGGTTCATTAACAGAGGTCAGAATACAGGTTAGAATAAAAATAAGTAAGTAAACAAACAAAACGATGTTATCTCAGTTACAGAGGTTTATGCATATAAAATTCACTCGCTGTCTCAGTTATAGAGGTAACTGTGATGATAAATCGAAAGAACAAATCCCAGATACAGAGGTTTGCTTCGTCCCACTAACAGGGGTAATTCAGTGCCAAAGTGTTGGGACCTCAGCATGAGTTCCAGTTATGGAGGTTTCTCACTTATCCAGGTCCCACTTAACCAAGTTTCACTGTATTATGATATTTTAACTAATACGTGAATATCACTAATATATACCTACGCTTGTATCACCGTATATCCGATGAGTTCGTTATTCGACTGATATTTATAAATACAGTGAATATGGATTATTAGTTGGTTTGGATTACAGATACATGAATACATCGCATAATACTAATACTACGCGAGCGATATTAATCGGCCGATATAAAAATAACGTTATAATATTATTATAGTTATATCAAAATATTAAAATAAATTTATTTGGGTGTTTTTGTCCGAGCAGGTTGATCAACTTTGATTGTTTGATTCGGTTGGGAAAAAATCGTCTAATAATCACCGTATTGCAAGGAATTCACACCAAATCTGCAACAAGTCTTTGAAATCGGCCACACTGCACCGGTGTTATAGCGTTGTTGTGAAAAATATTACATATTATGAGGCTGTATGGGCTACAACTCTTTGCCTTCCCAATAAATGTAAAAATTGTATAGAAAAAACACAAATTGTCAAAGTGGCGAAAAAAAGCCCGTTTTGGTAAATATTTTTCCAGCAAATCTTCTGAAATAATTCAATAATTCCAAGTTTTTGTGAAAATATGTTTGGCAATATGTAACTTAGTTTTCTATTTCTTATTTAAACGTGTTTCTGAAGATTTATTACTTGTAAGTTTATTGGTAAGTGACAAAAAACCTTTTTCAAACTTCTAACCTTGTGTGGCTTGTTTTCGCGCGTAAAGAGGGTTTTAACTTTTAATCAAATTTAACATTACTCATTTTAAGTTGAACCGCAATATGGAATATCGATTTTAATACGCTTTGATGTAATTATTATAGCGACTTATTCTGTATATCTTGCGGCGTTATTAGTTGAGAGTGTTGTTGCAAAATCGACTTTAACGACTTATTGTATAGAGTCTAAAGTGTGTTTCAATGTAATTTCTATGTGGGGGCTACAGAATAGGGATGCGGGACTGGTTTTTAATTTCGAATGGTTAAATGTTACTGGAAGCAACACGCGTTATATTTCCATCATTTATGTATCTCTGACTAATAAGTCAATAACAAAAAAAATCATATGTCTAAAATTGTTGTTAGAATTGTACTTTAATATACAAATTTCAAATAACACACTTATTGGATAAAGCACTTAAACATAATATTTTTGTTTTTATGGATGTATTCTAAAGTTCATTAAACCAAGTATAAACAAACATAAATGAATTCTAAAAAAACAATAATACTTATTATTTAATGTCTGGCATAATATGGGTTGGTAGTTCATATACCTCCAAAATTCTTATTGAAAAGGAGTTGGTTCACAAATCTATAAAGCCTGGGTCAGGTCATTGTGCATACTTTAAAAATATAGATAAAATATGTAGCACCCTTTTTTATTGTCTGTTTTCTGCAATATTGCTTTAATTTCATGTATAACTAGCTTTTGCTCGAAGCTCCGCCCACGTGAACAGCATTTTCCAGGATAAAAGTAGCCTGTAACCGTCTCCAGAGTCCCATCTGTCTCTGTAGATAAATTAAAGATTCATCAAAATCAGTTCAGTGTTTTAGGTGTGAAAGCGTAACAAAGAAACTCACTTTCGCATTTACTTTCAGCCCCTTTTTCATCCCTTATTAAATAAAATTTCCGAAATTCCTGAAACACGTATTTATTTGTTTTATGTCAATAACTGAAATACAAAATGTTGTTTATGTAACTTTCAAAATGAACATACTTTCTACATATTATCATCCCCTATTTTGACCCTTTTTGGGTGGAATTTTCTAAAAATCCTTTCTTAGTGGGTGCCTATATTACAAAATGAATATACAGTCCGAATTTCATGCTTGTAGGCTTGATAGTTTGTGCTCGGCAATGATGAATCAGTCAGTCAGTCAGGACATGTTATTTTATAAGTATAGATCAATGTAATTCAGACTAGGATTGCAACACAACCAAATAAAATATGGCAGACTATGGCAGTCAAATTATCAATTACTAATAACTGTTGATGGTTAGGTTACTGGTAATGCATACATATGCACTCATGGCTGTAATCTCCAAAGGGGTAGGCTGAAGTGTAACCAGTACAACCACATTTCGCTAAGTGTATCCTGGTCCCATGATGTGATGGGGGTGAGCCTACCGCCATACCAGGCACAATTCCAGAATCAAGGCTGATATACTGAGCATTTTGTGATAGAAAACCCGATATCTCTTTTACCGAGACCCTGAGAGTTCAGCACAGCAGTCGGTATGATCTGCATGCGCAATATTACTGCACCACCAAGGCAGTTGACTACTAGTTACTGTTAATATTTTATTGTAATTTAATATTTAGTCATAGAATAAACTTTCTGGCTTTCTTTTACAATTTATACAAAAGTTACATAGAAAAAGCACTTGCTATTTTTTACAAATATAAATGTTTTCAGGGCAACTTCGCCATTTTTTCTTTCCAATAAACCTTATTTGGATTATTATGAAAAATAATTAGCCATATTGGTCGAGCCGTTTTCAAGTGATGCTGTTACCAACCAATAGCATTATTTATACAGATATAAACCAAATGTAATATAGTTACAAATATTTAGTTAGAAAAGAAGTACTATGGCAATTTTCGCATGACTCCCGGGAATCCAACGACCCGTGTAGTGCAGCTAACACTCTAAAATGGAATTAAGTTTAAACAAGCAGTCTGGGTAGTACAAGCAGCACCCATTTACGAGTATAACACGCGAAAGCCTCCGTAGCGAAGTTGCCGAGTAGCCGGTCGTGAAGCGAGAGTCCGCGTGTTCTATTGGTGCTGCCACACCGGTGTTAGAAAATGTTATATAAAATTTTATAACAGCGGTGTGGCAGCACCATTTAGTAAACATTTCTTAACAATTTGTAACACTTTGTAACATTTTTTAACCGCGGGCGGCGGTACTTTTGAGAGCGGCGCCGTCAAAGAAGAAGGGCCGATGTCATGTTTTCAAATGTTATAAAATGTTAGATTTAATGTTAGAAAATGTTTGTAAACATTTTATAACATCGGTGTGGCGGCACCATCTCCGCACTGAGAGAAATGTTTGTGTGATCTGCAAATATTTTTTTCGGTTTTGGGTGTTGTGGGACCTCGTAGTTCCTGATACCTACAATACAGGTTATCATAGTGAGAGGTCTATGTGTGACTGTTGAGTGTAGTTATTATTATTTGTGTAATTATTTCTATTTCAGATATTGTAAATGATTTAAGAAATTGTAAAATCATGGTGAAGTCTCGCTGCTATCTCGGTTGTGAAGAAGATAATCCTATATATTTCGGGTGAGTATATGGAAATGACCTTGTAAAGTACGAAAATGTCCACATTTGGACATTGAAGGCGTAATTACTTTTTTATTAGCTTAAACCCCAAAGCATAATAGTCTTTTTTTGTTTTGTTTTGATGCTTGCTGTAAGCCTGACGAGAGTCGGCTGTATACAGCTTCACCGGACTTTCGGGTGAGCGCTTTGGGCGCTCTCAACCCTTACATTTAAGTGACCACGCTGAGGGCAGCCCCTTTGGGGTACGAACCTCAAATAATAGTCCAATATACATTGCAGCATACATTACAAATGTTACGTCGGATGAAGTATTGTAACGAAGTATTGTAAGGCGAAGGGGTTTATCAATAGATCCTTAAATACTTCTTGATAATGTCTATATAAATTTTTTATTTTATATTATAAAATATAGCTAACTAGCTTTTATTCGCGGCTCCGTTAGCTTATTTTTTTCCTGGATAAAATGTCCATATCCTAATCCAATTATGTCTGCTTGTGTGAAAAATTTTATGCAAATCCATTTATCCGTTTATAATTAGAGTTTGAAGTACGCATTGGAAGATCTACTTAATATTGTATTCACAGCTTTCCAACAAGTCGGGCGAAACACAAAAAATGGCTCAACCTCATGAATATAACGACTAAGGTGACGAACGATGACGTCATATGTCACCGCCACTTCGCCACCACTGACTACGAGTGTGTAAGAGGGAAGATCAGGCTCAAGAAGAATGTGTTGCCGTCGCTGTTTCTGGGGGAGGTATTCCAGCCATATATATTACATAGCTATTGATGTATAGGTATATTACACATAACAAGTCTTTTTATAGCATAGGCTGACAAACGAGCAAGCGGGTCACCTGATTGTTAGTGATCACCACCCATGAACGTTCACAATACCAGAAGAGTCATGGATGCGTTGCGACCTTAAAGGAATGGGATAATCAAAGGGTTGGGAAGGCGAGGGGGATTTAGAGACTCCGGATATCACACTTACAGCGGTTACGCACTACATCCGATCCGAACCCGTGAAAATAGGGTCCGGCGTAGGCGTAGAACTATTTCTATGGTAATTTACGCACTAGATCCGATTTCCGTCATCCGATTTTTCTAGAATCTCCATCCCGGAGATAATTTTGACGGACCGTTGACGGACCGAAGTAGCCATAGTATTATTTTTATGGACGCTCGCGCACTGCGTCCGACTTGAATCCGAACTGCGTACGAGCAGAGAGGCAGCGGGGCGGGGGGTGTATGCGGCGGGGTGGGTGACGCGGCAGGCATCCATCTAGTGTGTATATCGGACTAGTGCGTAAGGGATATCCGAATTCGGTCCGAGTTTTCTAGATCCATATTTTCACGGGGTCGGATCGGATTCGAATCGGATGTAGTGCGTAACCGCTCTTACCATACGAAAAGCAGTAACAAGCCACTACATTATGTCTGTTTACTGTGAGACAGTCACAGTGGTAATAATCCGGTTGAGCTGTCCCATTCATGCTGTAGACAAAATTGTCTACAGCGTGACACTTAAATATAATATAACATCAATAATCTTCTGCCTCGGTGGCGCAGTTGTATTGCGTACGCGGTACTACTGCTTTGTTGAGGTCGAACCCGGCGATCTCCGGATCGAGTAGTGGTTTTTACTGTCACTAAATGTTCGGTATCATCCCGGAGTCTAGAATTGTGCCCGATATGGCCATAGGCTCGCCCTCTATCACATCATGAGACGGAAATACGCTCCGCAAAATAAGGGTGTACTGGTTACACCTCTGCGTACCCCTTCGGGAATTACAGGCGTGAGTGCGTATAAGTATAAATAATTTTATGCCCATAGTCACTAATCTTAATATAAAGTATCCAAGTGTGCAAACGCATAGGAGCGATTTCTGTATACGTGAATGGTCCATTTTTGGGCGTTAAAAGAACACGATTTTTTTATACGGTAGGTCGGTAAACGAGCAAGTATGTCACACCTGATGCTAAGTGATGTACGCCCATAATACTGGAAGTATTATGGACGTGTTGCCGACCTTGAAGGAAAGGGATAAATAGGGTATTGGGTAAGAAATTTCGGATTATTGAATATGGGAGGATTTGGGCCTCCGGATATATCACTCACCGTACAAAACGCAGTAACAAGCAGTTATTTTACGTCAGTTTTTTGTGTGACACTAGTAACTCGGTCGAGCCGGCTCATTCGAGCTGTAGAAAAAACAGTGTGACTTACCACTCACACGTACCAGTAACGTATATAGAATTCAATAGACAGAAAGAAACTTACTTAATTATTGTGTATAATTACGGCCGCTGTCTCTTGCCCGTGGGACGGTGACCCAAGGGTGCTCTTTTCTCGTAGGGTACTTTAATTCGACTTGATGAGTGTAGTCTTTATAGATCAGCCGCGTGCCTTGGAGTTCAATACAATAGCTTTATAGGCGATAATGAGATTACGACAGTTAAAAACCACGTTTAGACTTTGAATTACATTTGTAAGTTTTACTTACGGATTTATGGAACTGTATTCTTAAATGTAATGAGTCAAAAATAACGTTTAGACCTGAATTACTTTACTTTTTTACACGCTTTTTTACACGCTTTTTATATTAACTTCACCTGTATGTTTGTTTGTATGTTTGTTTGTATATTTGTTTGTATGTTTGTAATCGACTCCTTTGGGCGCGATTTTGACCCACTTTAAACGGCCAGATTTCGTTCAAACTTTGTAGATTTATCGAGGACCGATGACAATACACTAATTTGATTAAAAAAAAATAATAATAATTATTATTTAATTGTTTATTGATATTCGGGTTAGGAATTAAAATTGTACTCTCTGGATCTTCGTTAATTATAGGGAATATCGTAATATCTAAGAGCGTCAATAGATGGCGCTTTTTTGTTATTCGGGTTTAAAATTAAAATTATACCTCTGCTACAATATATTTTTATTTTAACTAAAAAATGAAAAATAAATAATAGTTAAAAATAACTAAAAACACGCTTTTATAGAAAGTCTAACTAAAAAAAATAGAAAATAAATTTGAAGAAAACAATGTATTTTATTGTAAAAAAAGCGTGGGGTGCTTTTTAAGATACTATCTAAATGATAATCCTTCTACTCATAATTGTCAATACAATAAATATAACTATTGACACCATGCACCCCACGCTTTTTTTTTACAATAAAATACATTGTTTTCTTCAAACTTATTTTCTATTTTTGGAACGAAGTTCCTTACGGCAGGCTTGGAGGGGATAGGGATTTCGCTGCGTGACCGAACTGAAAAAAATGTGATAGTAAAACCGTAAGAAAAATGCGTGGAAAAAATGCGTGGAATAAAAGCGTTAAATGAGAAGTGCGCAGGCGCGACAGTCGCATAACCAGCCAGCGTTAGTTCCTTTTTTAAAATGAAATTCATTCAGCCAGTTATAGTTGAAGTATATAAAAATACTCCTTCGATTTTTAAAAGATTACGCTAGCTCGTTATTATTTATAATTACATAAGTTGATAAAAAATGCTATACAATAGCTTTACCGCGGCAGTCTCCGAGTGCCACACGTCTTTTTTTTATTTCTATTTTTCTATTCTATTTCTATGTAATTTTATGTTGTCAAACAAAAATAAAGAGACATATTTTGTTATTTTAGTTGATAATTTGAATTTTTTGCAATTTGTGTCGATTCTACATTAGCCGAAGGAACTTCGTTCCTACCTGGTGTCCCACGACACACACCAATTTTTTTTGGACTTTCTATATTTACTTACGGACTTATCGAACCCGCGTATTCTTAAATATTACTATGAGGCCTCATAGTGAGCGTAAACGCATAGTAACGATTTCTCTAAACGTCATTGGTTAGTTTTTGGCGCTAAACAAAAACAGTCCAATCATGTGCACAGAATTCGACACTTAGTAAAGAGATTATTTAAGTGTTGTTTTTGAATACGGACATTAGTGTCTCACATATATGTTAACACATGGACAAACTTCTAGATCTGACATTTGTTTCCCAACTTACAGTTTATGTAATTTAATGACATTTGTAGTAAGCAATAAATTGCTTAAATTGGTGTAAATTTACAATGCTGTTTACGTTAGTAATTTCTCCGTAAGTGTCTGAAGTCAATAAAAATTACAAATGTAATCAAAACCTTATATTGATCGTCGATGCTTTTGAAATCCACTGGAGTTGTCATTGCATTTTTAATTATTACAATAATTACCAATAAAATACATCAACAAAAATCTTTTTTTTTTTCAGTCCGAAACAGTAAACATTAACAACATAACAGCACAGGACAAACCTATTACCCCAGAACCGGCTCCTACAATCGAGGCGGGGGAGGAGCCCCCCGATAGCCCCCCGCAAATACCTCCTGATAAACCTGATCACAATGGATTCACCACTGAAAGTACTTCGCAAAAAAACGATAGAGACGTCGCGGATAATTCAATACTTAGACCGTATGAACAAACAAACAAAAATGATGGCGATAGTTCGAGTAATTTAATATGCAGCTCAGAAGACAGTATACAATCCGAAAGCAATCAACAGAGTATTAGGTAAGTTATGTATTATTATTATACCTTTTTCCAATATGATGTAAGTTGTGTTTTCATTCAAATGCTATTTATAGAATAAAATATTAAACCCTATAGCGGAAAATGAAAATTACGACCAAAATAAGTAAAATTTAAGGCCTAAATGTATTTTTATTCTCACTTAGAATTTGCGGACAACTTACACCTGCACACAATTCTAGATAATAATATGAATTATTGTTAAACTATGTGATATACAAAGAAGATTCCGATTTCAAAATATAACATGCGAACATTGCTCGTTTGACAGGATTTTATGTCCACAGCCGAACTCAAATTCCGGACGAGTTGAAAGAAGACATTGAGGACATAATAACAAACTACCACATACGAAATAAGAAACCAAACACGTTGGTGAGTCCGCCGCGTGAACTGGAGCCCCCTTTAATCGAGGAACCTCCTCAGATCGAGCCGGCCAAGGAAGCGGAACCTGTCTTTATTGAGATTTCAGTTGACCAAGGTGAGATACATTTTTTGTATAGGTATACAAGGCGTTGTATACCTATTATTTAATGGTGTGACTTCTCTAGGGTTCATATTCTCCTGGCATTTTCGTATTGTGTGATCGATTTTTTTCAAAATCGAGACATCCTAAAATTTGCCGCTTATTTCATTCACTTGTTTATTATAATCGACAAGATCGATCATTCCTATAAATTAAGTGAACTGTGTAAGCGAGAATAGCAATGCTGGAGTGAGACAAAAGTGCAGCTGTTTATCATTAAAATTAGCTGTGCGTCGGAACCTTGAGAGGCATTTAGTTTCTTACACATAACCGGAATATTACTCTACCAGGCGCAAATTCATCGTACCCTGGCGCGGGCAGCCAAGACTGCCTGATGTTGTTGGAGAGCGTCCAAGTGGATGTGGACCCCACCACGCTACTGTTCCCGGAGCGGGACGAGGATGACGACTCCGACGACGTGCAGGAAGTAGAAAGGTGAATTAAGTGAGGTCGTTATGGTGAGGTGTCACACAGATGACTAATCTGTAACTGAAAGTGAAGGGATGTAAATTATATAGAGCTAAATGTGGATGAATGCAATGACTTGTGGAAATTGGGAAGACATGTGACAGAATGAACGATCTAGTAGTGGTGGCTTGATATCGAGTGAGAAGGTATCCTGAATTTTATTTAACTAGTATCATAATTACTTCAAAATATAATTTCAGAAAAGACGATCCGATCAGCCTAGTGACTTCCAGTGACGAGGACGAGGTCATAATTCAGGAACCGAAAATCGACACCGTGGAGGTGTCATCGGGAACTGACGAAGACGACATGCCTCTAGTCAAACTCGTCGAGACAAAGTCGAAGAAAAAGTCGAATTGCAGATCTCCGGCCAACATTACCAAAATAATGTGGGGACTGTGCGAGTATTATTGTATTCAGTGCAAGTATAATACGACTAGTAAAAGCGATTATACGCGGCATTTGAAACACCACGAGACTGTTCTACACATTTGCCAAATTTGCGGTTATACTACGTCGAGTAAATCCCAGTTTTGGAGGCACAAACGGAAACACAAAGACGAGAAGCGGTTCAAATGTCATTTGTGCGAGTACAAGGGCCGGCATAGCATGAGTTTGGTATATCATTTAAAGTCTCATGATAGGAACTCTATTGGCGTGACGTGCAAGAAGTGCGGAATGTACTTTATGGATACTAAGATCGCGGAAAGGCATATGAAAACTTGTTTGAGGACAGCGAAGCTCTATGCGTGCAAGGTGTGTCAGTACACGACCAAGCGGTCCTCGGATCTACGGCGACATGTGCGTAGTAGACATGGAGATGATGATACAGATTATACACCAACGTATTTTTTTGTTTTATTCACCCCTTTTTGGTTTTAATTTTCATCGAGTAGGAATCTTATAGAACTTATGCTGGTGATAGAACTGGTGCATTTTTTGTATCACTGGATAACGATCACCATACATATGTAAAACAACCATAGTAGCTCGTTCAGGCGACTCGCGTTCCAGTCATCCAGTGTATATCCTGAATCTTGAGACATAAATCTGGCGATCGTTGATAAGGCAGCGTTTCTAGAAGGTTGACATTATATTTGGACTATACTGTGCCTCGATATTAAGTAAAACCTTTGCTATTTACCCGATTAGTTTTCAAAAGATAATATTAATGTGAATAAGTGTGTATTGTTGAAGTAAAGTAAAATTCTATTAAATTACAAACTGCTCGCTGCTGATTTCCCCGCGTAAATATCCTTTTCTGTGATAAAGTGAAGCCTATGTCCTAGTCCAAATCATGATCTAACTGTACGCCAAATTTCATCCAAATCCGTTCAACCGCCAAGGCGTCATGAATTATCAAACTTCTTTTCCTAGATTCCCAACGTGGCAGGAACTGATCCAGCTGCAAAATTGTCTGTACCTACGTACTTTATCTGCCACAAAATATTTTTAAATTTGCGAGGTTTATATAGTTTACAAATTAATATCAAATAAGGAAATGTACGGAGCGTTGAATTATTTTTTTTCTCCTAAAGGTGGTATAGAAAAGATTGAGAGCCTCTGGCCTAAACTAATACTAGACACTGATCGCACTTTACGGGAAATTCATTATAAATAAAACGACAGCTGTTTTTATATAATTTACAATTTATATTTCAGTCACATTTCTTCGTACAAGATTCAAAACACCGCCATCCATTAGTATAGTTTGTCCATTTCATAACATTTGACTTTAGCATAGAGAACACCATTCATTGCTAACTTTACGAAATATATGGTCATAGAAAATAAAGCCTCAGATTAGAATCACGAGCGTGTATACAAAACGCGTAAAACATATCGGCCGGTAAGAAGTTAGTCACAAGAGGCGTCGACGTTATTGCTAAAAAGGAACTAAAGAGTGCAGGGATGCAGAGGGGCGGGCGTATTGTAAGCGGCACAGTTTATGCGTATGCGTCTTCGTGAAAAACACAAACTAAAATTTTATATCAGGTATTAGAACGAGATGCAACTATGTAGTAAACAAAAATACTTTAAACTTTTTTATAATTATAAGTAAACATGTAAGGGTTTTCTTATATCTACATAAAATAAACAAGTTCAATCAAATTCCAGTATCGGCGACCGCGAAAATTAACCAAATCTAATATAATATATTGGTCCATGAAAAATCTCTGTAGACTGTCTGACAACGTGACACGTTGTAACGTTGTACGTTACCTAGAACACTTAGCAAAAGATATTGTATAAAATCCTTAAAAAATTAAATATATTTTTTCGCACGGCGCACACCGGGAGAAATTACTTGTATAGCAATTCACCGTTAGAGGCTCGACGCCGCAGGCGGCCACGAGTCGGCTGGCGCTCGTTCACTTGAACGCCATTCGCCCGAGCAACAGGTCGTAATTGCTTCCACAGTGTCTGTGTGCCGTGGATAGATTTTTTTGTCCCATTACCATTTACGTGGCAATCCGGGAGATTCCAGCGTGTATTTGCACGACATAGCTTCCCCTTCTCTACGCACCCCAATTGGGTAAGTGAAATTGAACAAATTATACGTAGTAGTTTCAAATTGTAACCGCCGACCATTTTCTTCTAATGTTAGATCTTTCCTCGTGTTAAACAAGTGTATTGTAAAAGTGTATCGTTGCTCGAAGCAGTAAAGCAATCCAATGTAAATTCAATAGTAATTCCTAGCATCATTTTTTTCTTGAGTACCGACACGTTTGAATTTGTAGCCGTTGGACATTTTAAATGTACTCAAACTTAATCAAGTGCCGTTCTGAGTGTAGCGTAACACCGCACCAGCTGCTTACGGTTCCGTCCGTAGGGATTTGGTGCGGGTTCGGTGCCCGGCGCTCATCTATTTTCCTGTATGTGAATTACAGGGTGCAAGTTCTACATTGCAAGTACTACATTGCAAGTACTACATTGCAAGCCTACCCTTGCGAATAATTCATACTTCGCAAGCCCTACCCTTGCGAGGTCTACGCTCTGGGGTTGCCGCTGCGACAACGATATTCAAAGTCCCTGCGAGTCGCGTCGACGGTCGCCAACCAAACACCGCTGCGCTACCGCCCGCGGGATCAGTCCACGTGGCTGCCTTCGGGTCACCGTGCCACGAGCTCCGGCCCGGCCTTCCTTCGCCTTGACCCAAGGACGGTACTTGAACGTGGCAAGAGAAACCAGACGGCCAGAATCTACCCCCTGTATATAAAAAAAAAATAAACGATTTCTTAAATTTTTTGTGGACGTAGTTTTTTTATTGTGCCCGTACGCGGGTCACCAATCTTAGAAAACGTCACACTGGCGCCTTAACGTGGTTCTTCTGGAGTCTGGTTTTCCTTGCTTCGTAAGTAGTGGTGTTGTGTTTTTTGTAAACGTTTTTTTTAAATTTTTGGTTGCTAGCAACTAAGGTGTGGTTGGTGGTATTGTAATTTTTTTTTTTTTGTTAGTACAATCCTTGAGGCTGCCAATCACACACTAGTTGCAATTGTTTTCTCCCTTCTCCGTCGCTGGTGGTAGGATACCTGTACCCGACTGCTGGTGTTGACCGCTGGTAGTGGGATACTTGTATCCGTCCGGATTGCTACCACCGTACACGGGTGCTAAAACCTGCCTTAGTGGTCCGCCTTGTGTGGGTCGCGTTCCAGGGTCAGCCTGTGTACTTCCGGTTCCTCTTAATCCTAACCCTTTCCCCATTCCTTTTTTCCCTCCCTTCCCCTCCTGCTAAAAAAATTTTTTTTTCCTTTTTTCCCACCTGTGTTTTTTTTAACTTAAATAAATTTAGTCAACCATAACGTATTAGAAAATTTTGTAACAGAACGGCATACGGTACACATATTTATAGTTTGTTCAATACTTATCTGATCGTCGTGCATTATTTTTTTTAATTTAACTTCCTAGTAGCAATTTTTTTGTGATCATGGCTTATCCCGTAAAATTTTTATCATTACAAAAAACTGAATTAGAATACGAGGTACTTATAAGGGGCACTACTCCGGCTGCTACTGTTCAGGAGCTTAGGAAACAAATTACAAAATTAGGTCCACTTTTTCCTTCAGAGGATATCTTAGATAGCCCACTCTCATTAGCTGACGACTTGAGAGGAGCTAATGACGTAATCATTAAAGTCAAGGCTTATCTGGAATCAACCCTGGATAAGACGACGCTATTGCGGGTTCAAAACCTCCTCCATCACTTATACCATCGTCTAAACCGTATAGTCTGTGATGAAGCATCTCGTAGTACGCGCGAAGCTCTTATATCAGAATTCAAAGTATTGTTTGAACGCTATAATACAATTAAAGATAAGGTACTTGACCCTCTATTGGTTCACACTTCTGGCTTGGAACCGAAATTAGATTCACCTTTGAATATAAATGTGACATGTGAGCGTAGTATGGCTGGTGAAATAGGTAAACATAAATATGATGGCAAAACGTGTGTCCGCGCATTTATACAACGCATTACGGAATTTAGTAAGGCCCGAAATATATCCAATGAGAAACTACTCTCGCTTTGTACGGAAGTATTTACTGGGGATGCGTTGCATTGGTACCGCGCTAATAGGGAACGAGTATCTAGTTGGGACGAGCTCCTTGCTCTGCTTAGGCAAGACTTCGATCAGGCGGACTATGACTATAGGTTACTTAGCGAGATACGAGCTAGGACACAGGGTGAATCCGAAAACATCACTATATACCTGTCCATAATGTCAGGACTATTTTCACGTTTAACAAAAGCCTTATCAAGTGAAGACAAGCTTGAAATCATCCTTCACAACATACGACCATGCTATGCAGGTACTCTAGCGTCAGTTCCAGAGATTACAGATTTAGACACTCTGAGTTCTTTATGTCGTAATTATGAAAGCATACAAGCACGTCTTGCAGGTTTTAAAGAACCACCCAAAAAGTCTGCAGAAACACTAGCGCCAGAATTTGCTTACACAAGTCATACCACTAGTAAATCGTATACACATTTTAAACATAATACACATTACAGCCATTACAATAAACATTATTACAATAGCAACAATAACAACAATACAAGTAGAAATAACAGAAACTATGTACATGCTGTTGAAAACACCAACCCTAGAACACCTTATTGTCCTAGGTGTCGCAATAATACCCATTCAATCAAGCAATGTACTGCCGACAGAAACGATATTTTTTGTTTTAGATGTGGTCTCAAAGGCTTCAAGACACCTCAATGCCCTAACTGCAACAAACAAAAGGCAAACACGCCAAAAAACGTATAGGTTTGCAGAATTGTGGCACTCAGTCTGAAAAATTTGACGGCGATGATTGGAAACAATGGCTAGAAACCGTCAAATTCTTCTTCAACACATATAGGACACACACAGTTCTGCAAAGTCAACCCGTTAATGACCCAAGGCCTTATGCCAAAATACAAATTCATCATTTAAAGTTAATTGGACTCTTAGATTCTGGCTCAGCAGTCACTATTATAGGCAACAACATGTACAAACTTTTAGTAGATAATAATTTGAAATTACACACAGACTTATGTATAACAGTCACAGCAGCAGGTGGTCAATCAATGTCTAGTATTGGCTACATGAATTTGCCAATACATTTTGAAAATAACTTCCACATCATAACAGCTTATGTTGTGCCGGACGTTAATGTAGATTTCCTTTTGGGAATAGATTTCTGGCGCAAGTTTAAGATCTTTCCTAATCACTTATCTAGTGTCACATTCTCGAATGTAGCCACCTTGAACGCTGGCCTTAATATTGAACATTCTTCTTTTATTCAGCCTTACGATCAATTAAGTGATTCGGAAAAATCTATAGCTGACAATATTATAGATCAATTCAAGGACATATCTGCTGAACTTAGGGGTTTGGGTGAAACAAACTTAATTACGCATCATATTGATACGGGAGATGCCCTGCCAATCCGTCAACGTTACTATCGAATGTCGCCGGAAAAGCAGCGTATCCTAATTGAACAGGTAGACGAGATGTTAGGTTTGGATGTGATCGAACCTTGTGAGAGTGCTTGGTCGTCCCCGGTCCTTATTGTTAATAAAAAGAATGGTGAACCTCGTTTCTGCCTTGACAGCCGAAAATTGAATTCAGTAACTAAACGTGACGCATATAATTTGCCTTACGTCTCGGAAATCTTGGACAATCTTCGCGATGCGCGCTACCTAACTAGCATTGATTTGTCCAAGGCCTTCTGGCAAATACCCATCGCTCCCGAAGACCGCGACAAAACGGCTTTTTACGTACCAACTCGCGGCACATTTCGTTTTAAGCGTACCGCATTCGGTCTAACAAACGCTCCTGCCACTCAGCAAAGATTGGTCGACTTACTGTTCGCAGAGTTTGACCTAAAAGTGTTTGCATATCTTGATGATATAATCATTGTTAGCAATGATTTTAATTCACACGTGTCACTCCTTTTACGCGTTCTGGAAAAGTTGAGACACGCTAACTTAAGAATTAACTTGGAAAAATGCAAGTTTTTTCGCAATCAACTCAAATATTTGGGCTATGTGGTTGATAGTTGTGGACTACGTACCGATCCGGAGAAGGTGGAAGCTATCCTAAATTACCCGACTCCTACCAGTCGTAAGGAAATAAAGCGCTTCCTCGGCACAGCAACCTGGTATCGTCGTTTCGTCCCCAACTTCAGCACAATTGCCAACCCACTTAATAAGTTGACTTCAAATAAAAAGGGTGGACCACCTTTTGTCTGGTCCCCGGAAGCCGACGCAGCTTTTAAGAAGCTCAAGGAGTGCCTGGTTTCTGCTCCTGTCCTTTCCTGCCCGGACAGTACAAAGCCCTTTGAGGTGCATACTGATGCCAGCAACTATGGAGTGGGCGCTATGCTAACTCAAGTTGTAGACGGCAAGGAGCACCCAGTAGCCTACATGAGCAAGTCATTGTCAGGGGCGGAAAGAAATTACAGCATTACAGAACGGGAAGCTCTAGCTGTCCTAACAGCCTTAGAGCATTGGAGATGTTATTTGGATAATGGGAAGACTTTCACTGTTTACACGGACCACAGTGCCTTAAAATGGTTCCTTTCTTTAAAAAACCCTACTGGAAGGTTAGCTCGTTGGGGAGTTCGGTTGTCCGCGTTCGATTTTGAAATCAAACACCGTCGCGGCGTAGACAACGTGATTCCAGACGCATTATCTCGATCCGTAGCAGTTAACACTGTAAATACTTCAGGTTTCCATACTGGTACTTCCGATTCTTGGTATAAAAATATTTTCAACTCCTGCCTCAATAAGCCACAGAATTTTCCAAACTTCTTAATAAAAAACAACACCTTATTTAGACTTACTAAAAACAAGCATAATTTAGACCCTGAATTCTCATGGAAAGAAGTAGTACCCGTTGAGTTACGTGAACAGGTTATCAAAGATAATCATGCAGAACCAACGGCTGGACATCTGGGCGTCTTTAAAACGTACCATCGGGTCGCGTTACGCTATTTTTGGCCGGGTATGCATCAGGATGTGGTTAAATTTGTCAGCTCTTGTGACAAGTGTCTCGCGTATAAGACACAAAATCATCAAACCTTAGGTGAAATGGGTAGACCCAAGCAATGTTGCAGACCCTTTCAGATGCTCTCCATTGATTTAATGGGCCCGTTGCCTACCACTCGTAAACAAAACACCTATATCTTAGTAGTCACGTGCTGTTTTTCAAAATTTTGCCTTGTGTTTCCCTTACGCTCTGCTACCGCTCAAACTGTCACAAAATTGTTAGAGGACTCAGTGTTCCTGGTGCACGGAGTGCCTCAAACAATAATCTTAGACAACGGCAGTCAGTTTATTAGTAAAATCACGGATTCATTGTTTAAACAGTATAATATTCCGAATGTTTTCTTTACACCAAAGTACACGCCACAAGTAAACACTGTGGAAAGATACAACAGAACCATCATTACGTGTCTCTCAACATTTGTGGAGGATGACCATCGTACTTGGGACCTTTTTATTCCTAAAGTACAGTTCGCAATCAACAACTCAGTGAGTGAGGCGACTGGCTATACTCCCTCATTCTTAGTATTTGGAAGAGAGTTGGTGTCTTGCGGCACACACTATACTGACACTGACCTAGGCGATGAAATATTGTTTCTTCCTCGAGATATTTATGCAGAAAACATAGGTTGCCATAGTGAAACGTTTAAGGATGTCCAAGTAAAGCTTTGGCAGGCGCACACAAAGAATTCTACACACTACAATCTCCGTCGCAAATTTGTAGAATTTAAGGTGGGCGACATAGTTTACAAACGCGCGTATGTCTTAAGTGACAAGGATAAGTATTTTAGCAAAAAGCTAGCCCCAAAATTCATCAAATGTAAAATAATTGAAAAGAAGTCACCTCTCGTTTATGTTTTATCAGATATGTCAGGCAAAAATTTAGGGACATGGCATATAAAAGATTTAAAGTTAATAGGTTCAAACATAGTATAATAATAGATTAACATTGACTTTCGACATAGCATTGCTCCTCTAGCCATATTTCACCATAACAGCTTAAAGTGTAGTACGGGTCCCCAATTATAATATTGGTTACCCCGAGAATGTAATAAAGATGACAGTTTACTGTATTATAGAAACTGCCATAATTTGATTGCGCGAAGAATGAATGATTGAAATTTGAATGAGTAAGTACTTATCACGAAGACTAGTTAAGCGGATTTTATTTCAAGGAATAAAATCCTTCAGTGGCAGCGGGGGTAATGTAACGTTGTACGTTACCTAGAACACTTAGCAAAAGATATTGTATAAAATCCTTAAAAAATTAAATATATTTTTTCGCACGGCGCACACCGGGAGAAATTACTTGTATAGCAATTCACCGTTAGAGGCTCGACGCCGCAGGCGGCCACGAGTCGGCTGGCGCTCGTTCACTTGAACGCCATTCGCCCGAGCAACAGGTCGTAATTGCTTCCACAGTGTCTGTGTGCCGTGGATAGATTTTTTTGTCCCATTACCATTTACGTGGCAATCCGGGAGATTCCAGCGTGTATTTGCACGACATAGCTTCCCCTTCTCTACGCACCCCAATTGGGTAAGTGAAATTGAACAAATTATACGTAGTAGTTTCAAATTGTAACCGCCGACCATTTTCTTCTAATGTTAGATCTTTCCTCGTGTTAAACAAGTGTATTGTAAAAGTGTATCGTTGCTCGAAGCAGTAAAGCAATCCAATGTAAATTCAATAGTAATTCCTAGCATCATTTTTTTTCTTGTGTACCGACACGTTTGAATTTGTAGCCGTTGGACATTTTAAATGTACTCAAACTTAATCAAGTGCCGTTCTGAGTGTAGCGTAACACCGCACCAGCTGCTTACGGTTCCGTCCGTAGGGATTTGGTGCGGGTTCGGTGCCCGGCGCTCATCTATTTTCCTGTATGTGAATTACAGGGTGCAAGTTCTACATTGCAAGTACTACATTGCAAGTACTACATTGCAAGCCTACCCTTGCGAATAATTCATACTTCGCAAGCCCTACCCTTGCGAGGTCTACGCTCTGGGGTTGCCGCTGCGACAACGATATTCAAAGTCCCTGCGAGTCGCGTCGACGGTCGCCAACCAAACACCGCTGCGCTACCGCCCGCGGGATCAGTCCACGTGGCTGCCTTCGGGTCACCGTGCCACGAGCTCCGGCCCGGCCTTCCTTCGCCTTGACCCAAGGACGGTACTTGAACGTGGCAAGAGAAACCAGACGGCCAGAATCTACCCCCTGTATATAAAAAAAAAATAAACGATTTCTTAAATTTTTTGTGGACGTAGTTTTTTTATTGTGCCCGTACGCGGGTCACCAATCTTAGAAAACGTCACAACGTGACAGAAGTTGTGACACACTGAAACAGTTACACAGTGCAGGTATTCCAGTGAGGTCCTCAGATATTTCTGATTGGCTGAAGGTAGGTATCAGATTTGTTAAATGACTACATACTTAATATCACGCGTGTATCCTTTAGGGGCAGGCAGACCCTGTGGATCACCACTTTACCCAGCACTAAGATACCACTTCAGCTTCACCTTCTTTCATTAATCTCTTCATGCATTCTCATCGGATTAGGGCAGTACCTACAAGGTTTTAACATTAATATTGAAACAAACATTAAGTATAATATTATTTCTAAGTAATATACAAACATTTCATTTTTACAATTGAATTGAATGTGGTCGTACCAATTGGTTGTAATTTCAAAATAAATATTTCTAGAGTAGGGACACTTTAAAAAGTCTTGATTAATCATAAAATATTAAAACTGTTCTTTATTTTTATTTCATTAGGGATTGTTCAAGTGGCTACATGTATACTCTGCCATATTTCTATTAATTTTCTAGTATTCAGTACAACAGTTACACTCTTAGTTAAAGGTATCACTTACAAACTTAATATAACAAAAGTCTTTTGCACAGGCAGTTAACAATGTTCGTTAAACCCAAAAACAGCTATATTTCTACATATAGGAGTATTTTTATTATTATTATTAACAAGAAACTGGCAAGAAGAGTCTACTCTTCCATCAAATGCCGGCAACGCACCAACGATCCCTTTGACATTGTGTACGTGGGTGGCAGTGATCACTTACCATCAGGTGACCTGCTAGTTTGCCTACTTAATAAAAAAGAACGCGAAGTCCAATAACTAGTACGCAGTGAAAATATACAAATATATCATCTATCATAGAGGACCTCGCCTCAAGATGTGTAGTGTAGCTCCATTATCTATAGGAGAAATTTCACTTGCGTCTGTTGCCATCCGCGCTTTGAATGTGAGGATTGACTGTTGTCCACGACCGGCTTAAGTGTATTATAATTCTGTATAATTATTTTTCAACATTTATTGCACCAATTATTCCTTACAATATAATATTCTTGATCAAAGAAGAGGTGTCAAGTTCGGTTTATAATAATTGTGGAATTATATAGGAAATCATTTCTTTCCTAACAAGTCTCCATTAGACTTCTTTATTATTCTTATGGATTATTAATGCATCCATTGTATAATGTAACCCTCAAGAGGTACGGAGGTGTCATCAGTACATTCACATTTCGCCGAACTTATTTCTGAACCATGATGTAATAGGGGACGAGCCTTTCGCCATACTGGCCACAATTCCAGACTTTGGGCCAATATTTAGCATTTCGTGGTAGAAAAGCCCAATATCACTTTTACTCGCCCCGGGTATCGAACCAGGGACAGCACAGCAATCGTATAGAGTACTCATCGACAACTGCAACATCGTGGCAGTCAGTTATCTTAACAATATTAATGATAATATATATTTGTAAAAACAATACACAACCAAGCTGATCAATTACATTTGTGTGAAGATTTTTAATATAAGAATAGGAACTCAATTTATCTTCACTAGCTTGGTGGAAGTATTTCAACTATTACGACAGACTAACCTCTGAAACTTAACGCGACTCTAGTAATGGATATTGTGGTAAAAAATTTGAACAGTCCTTTAAAATAATATTCCGCGTGAGGAAATAGCCGTTAGTTGTCCAGTTGAGTTAAAACATGGTATTCTATTGTATTGTCACACAACTAAACTATAACCACTATAAGTAACGTTTAGTTTCTGTTTTCAGTTGGATGTTAAACTAATTTACACAACCAACCAAGTTATAAAATTTAACTGCTACATTCAGAGATGTTACTTAACTTTAATTTGTACACCCAGAGCCAGTTAATGCTGTATGCTCTATTAATGAATATAGAAAATGCTTTTTGCTCGATTACTGAATACAGAAAATGCCTTTTGTTCGATTACTGAATACAGAAATAATAATATATACCATCAAAGGACTGATGATTCTGCCATAAAAAAAAATTACATTGACAATAAATACAGAATCAGTTTAGAGGCTTTTTGAATTTGGACATAGTTATTTTAGCCACCAAGCAGCAGTGTGTAAGCTCTGTTGTGTTACAGTTTGAAGAACATTGAAGCCAGTGAAAATTATGAGACTTGACATATGTGTCAGGGTTGACGAGCGCAGTCCAATGCCATAGTGCTTTGTAATTCAAATTTCTGTATGGTGTTGGTTTTGTTAATAGGCAGGCGTAACGCTTATCATCAGGCGAGCGACATACATGTTTCATCATTCACTCTTATAAGAGTCCTGCCAAACTAAAATTCGTTGTCTATTCGGTACACACAGATTTGGGAGGCTATAGTTTAGTTATAGACAACATAATAGTCACAAATATATATTTCTATCAAACTATAATATTAATTGTATCACTATTCTTGAGCACCTAGGATTGGCCCCACAGCGACGTACCGCGGCGATAAATTTATTTTTATTTAAACTGTTCTGTACCTTCTACAGAATACGGATAGCATAATCGATCACATAAAAATTACAATATGTATGGTAACTAAGCATGCCAGTTTTATGCTATGAGTGTTAAAGCTACGCCGTAGACAGTTTTAACTACAGCATAAATGGGCCGGCTCGACCACTACCACTGTCTCTTACCATCAGGTGAGCCACTTGCTCGTTCGCCGGCCTATGTTATAAAAAAAAATCTAGTTGTCATAGTGCGTATATTTATATAGAGCAAGAGCGCGGTGCGCACAAAGAATGAAAATGCCATAAGAAATCAGTTAATCTCAGTCATTACCCGTGGCCGCTCACTAGAGTACGTGCTGTGGGACCAACACCTTACAGGTGTCTGTATACGCCAGCAAAAGAGCTCGGCAACACCTTATACTTATGACGAACATGTCAGTGTTAGAACACGCGGTCCTGATAACCCGAATCCTGCACGGGTTGTGTGGGTTTGGCCTGCGCGCCTGCCACGTGATGGTGATGTCGCAGGTGACCCGGCCGCCGCGGCGGCGCCAGGTACTCGAACATGCTCTGCGTGTGTTGGGCCAACATGTTGGCCAGATCGCAAGGCATCGGATCAGTCCAGAAGAAGTCATGGTTGAGAGCTGTGTCGGCGTCGAATCTATCAATTTTTATAAATAGGTGTTTTATTACAATTTCGTGACATGATTATTAAACGATTAATACTGGTCAATTCTAGCATATATTCTAGCAAAAAAATGTTAAAAAGATCATTAGAATTATCAGTTCACTACACCCTAAATTAATTCTTTAAAGTCAATGCTCTCATATACTCTAATACTGGGTTTGTAATTAAATATAGTTGGATGTAAAGGAAGTCTTTTCTCAGTTCGCTTTTCTACTTAATTTTCATATAACATTCATATAGAAGCATGTTAAAAATATTAGAGAGCATGGGAGCAGCAATAAATGGGAAAATGTTTGGTTAAGGCTGACTTCCGATGGTCGTGTCAAGTGTCAGACACTTGCATTAGTGACGCTCTCATCTATCAACACCCTACTTTTCAGCTTCGTCAGTGATGGTATCGTCAAATATGATTTCCCATAGATTAACAAAGTTTATGTAGTATATAATACTGTAAAAGTTCACTTATCATACATACCTCTTAGCTGGGTCTAGTTGTAGTAACTTATCTAAAAGATCACAGCCATAAGGATCCTTTACATAGGGCTTTAGTCGTTCCTAAAAACAAAAATCAAGTGAATTTACACAACTTTTTAGTAATTTAGTCATAAAAAATCTGTCACCTGTCTTATAAGGCGTAGATACTGCATATAGTACCATACCTTAACTTTCCTCTTTTGACCCTTAGGCAGCTCCATTTTGTTATAGAGGTCAAGATTTTCAACACCAGGCCACACATCCGGTGTGCATGAACCACACAACTGTGATATGAGGATCAACTGCTGCTGCTCTGTTGGACCCTGGAGAATTGAGGGATTTTTTGCGATACAATTACGACAACTGAAAATTGAAAATACAGTAATACCCCGACTTACGCTACCCCGTTTTACGCGAATTCGGAGATACGCGGTTTTTATTTTTGATGGCCGCGTGCATCAGCTCTCCCACTCAGCCCTGTAAGTGTTCTGTTTACGACAGGTTCGAACGTGTTCCGTGTGGAATTGTTTTAAGTACGTTGCGTTTTATTAATAACCTCAAATTATGTCATCCAAAAAAACAAAAAATGTGTCATTTGAACCTAACAAGAAAAGAAAAACACTGTCTTTTAAAACTGTAAACTTAATATTACCAAAGACCTCTAAGCATAAATAAAAATTTGTGATATGGCAAAGAAAATTGACCTACCGGAATCGACAGTCCGAACGGTTATAAATGATAAGAAAAAAATATAGAAGCTGTGAAAGACTCTTAATTGTTGAATTCAAGCATCATTCGTTCGTCTAAATTATTACTTTCTTTAGACTCTGGTCCTGATTAAACATACTTTATATGTATGAAAAGTTGTATCCCGACTTACGCGAATTCGACTTACACGGTTATCACTCGGTCCCACCTATCGCGTAAGTCCGGGGTATTACTGTACATGCAACCAACTGTACATTTCGTACGACTTGGTCAGCTTGGCCAAAAAAAAAATTGCCCCCTATGAAATTATGGTACTTATATCGAAGAATTTGGGTTATTTTTAGATTTAGGTCACCGCTATCTGGGTATCCAAGATAAATAAATATGTTACCACTGTTTTAGTTTACCACTTTAATAAAGGTAACCTAAAAATTACCTTAATAAACATAGACGTACCTATTGTCCATCCTTTATCTTATGCCGACGGAACATGTAAGATAGAGGTGATGTGTGTATGATGATTATTTCGATAACCGGTATTAAACTGGTTAGGTTAGAGATCAGCTGTTAGAAATGTTATAATGATAACTTAATTACTGTTACCTCTAAAAATACCGGTAAAATAATTATAGGTTGTAACCGAGAAATACATTTGTCATACCGGTTTCGATCCGTGGTTACTACTACTAAAATAAAAAAAAATATGTTAAATGTTTAAAAAATGGTGGGATATTGGGTAGATCAGTTTTTTGTAATTGCAAATTTGAAGTTTTCTGTCTATAAGCAGACAGCAGGTGCTTAGGCAAGGGACCTACCTGCCTGTGTGGTAGATAATAAAAAAAAATAGAAAGGCTATCCTCGCCTTATCAAACAAAAACAACTCTCCTTCAACTAAATCCTGAGTCCATGTCTGGACACTCAAAAGATCTTTAACTCATGTTCCTATGAATAAATAAAGTAAAAACAGTGTCTTAGTTGTGACTCCTAAAATATTTGTTAACACTAATGAACTCATGGAGGGGCACTGAGGCTCCGTGGTACAGGATTTTTAATCCTATAGTCAAACCTTCAGTTTACGACGAATATCTAAATTATTTTGTGAAGAGAAAATATTATATTATCATAATGAACAGCTTACTTGCATGATAGGTGACCTCGTCCACATCTCAGCCATGATACACCCCGCACCCCACATGTCAACTGGTGGGCCATAGTTACGGTCACCTGGTAATTAATTTGTTTAGGGTTCAATGTATACTAATTTAATAACTATCTTCAAAATGTAGGAGGTAGTCAATACTACTTATACTGTTCAGTACACTTAATTTTACAATCTTACATTTTTATATTTACACTAGCAGACCCTTTGAGATGTAATGCAGTACATACAATATCATAAGCTATTACAGGCTATGGGTAACACAGGAAACACCACAAACACATAATTTAATAAGTATTGAAAGCGTAAAGTGCTCCATGTGCCAGAACAAGATCTTGGTCATGATTCAATTAGTTTGGTCTGAATTTAACATTACCACTTGCCAATATAAGAACCAAACAAACAAAAAATTTTTTTTGAACTGTAAGGCGCTACAAAAGAGTATATCTTACGACAAAATTACACTTGCAAGTTTAAAGCAAATATGTTTTATCATTGTGTATCTTTAGATCTTTGGTCTTAAAATTTTATAAATAATCTTACCTAAAAGCAATTCTGGAGGTCTATACCAAAGTGTAACCACTCTGTTAGTGTATTTATTCGCTTGACCTGACTTGGCAACGCTGAAAGCACGGGCTAGACCAAAATCAGCCAATTTCAATATACCATTCTTTGTGATCAAAACATTTGCAGCTTTCATGTCTCTGTGAAGGATTTTATTGCTGTGTATGTAGTAGAGCCCGTTTAATAACTGCTGCATCACCTTTTTGATTTCGCCCAAACTAAACTTCACATTCACGTTTGATAGTAATCCAGCTAAATCATGTTCGCAAAAATCAAAAACAAGGTAAAAAGTTGATCTGTACTTGTTATGCAATGTTGCTTTAGTTCTGCATATTTCTATTAAATTGACAACGTTTTCATGTTTTAAGAGTTGTAAAATTTTGATTTCTCTCAGCGCCGTGATAGGGAAACCTTCTTTTTCGTTGTCCATGAGCACTTTCTTCATAGCAACGAATTTTTTACTACTGTTTCTTGCACGCGCTTTGAACACTTCGCCGAAGGTTCCCTGGCCGATTTTCGCTACTTTTTCGTATTTAGATGATTCGTCACAGAAAGGAAAATCGAAATCTTCTATGTATTTTTCTTTTTCCCTCATATTGAGTATTGTGGAAGTTGTGCTAATTACTTGTTGCGTGGGCTCACGAGGAGCACTCACGCTTTGCATTTTAGACGCAATTTTGGTGGCTTTTAATAACGAAATTCAAATAAAAATCCGTTTAACACATGTATTGTAGATTGTATTTTAAGTGTTTTAGATCGATTAAAAACATAACAAGTTTTACACATGAATGACACGGATTATGATTTTTTTTTAAAAAAAAAATTATTGGGAATGCAAAGGTATCTAGCCAATTCAGCCTCGTCATATGTGATAGGTACAGGGTTGCCAACTGTTTGAAAACTTTCCCCCTAAAGAAATTAAAATTTAGCCTAAAACCCACAAAATTCAAAGTAAAACCCCCTGACGGTGACACAAGTATATCATTTTCAATATAATGACATAAATTAGAATAGTTATTCAGTTAGGGGTGCTCGATATCTATCGGATGTAGCTAAAAAAAAAAAAAAAAAACGACATCAAATACCAGAATAAGTATTGAATGTTGTTTTTTTTTTTTTTTTTAGCTATTCGATATTATTTTTGTTAATCATTTTCTAATAAAGTCTTTTCCTTCCTACAATTCGATATATCGATAGAATAGAAATATGGAGAGTAGAGCAATAAAAAAAAATTCAATAAAAATGTAACCCCTAAAAATACCCCCAAAAACTTATTCCCCCTAAAAAAATCCCTGTCGAGATTTTTTTCCCCCTAAATAAGGGGGAAAACCCCCAAGTTGGCAACGCTGGATAGGTATTCCAAGAACGATGAAATAGGGATGTGATCAAAATTGATCACATCCCTATTTCATCGTTCTTGAAATCAAGGTCTTTTTGGAGTGTTAGTGTTTATTCCTTTCAGTAAAGTACTTCTTAGATGACTTTTTAATGCGAATCGAACGCACAAAGTCGATCAATACACTTTGTCAAAAGTTACCTAAATTCACCTATTTCAATGCTTCCATACACAGATGAACCACACTGTTAGATTTCCCGCTAAAATTCACACACGTGACCTATGATATGAATAATAAGTATCAGTCGTCAAACGAAGATGCCTTTTTTATTTTATTGAAGTGAAACTTCTTTATCGGCGTTGGAAAAAAAAATTACCGTCACATTTTTCCGTTACGCGCTATCTTTTACTTGCCCCTACCACGGCGCGGACGAAGAGTACTTTTTCCAGCGGAGTAGGGATTGTAATCCCTACTCCGCTATATTTTTTTAATTAATTTTGTAAAATTAATTACAAAATCTATAATAATGATAACAATGATAATAATGATTAAGATTAAGATTGAGCGGGGTATATTCCAGGGTGACAGTCTGAGTCCCTTGTGGTTTTGCCTGGCCCTGAATCCTCTTAGCACTTTGTTGTTAGATTCGGGGTTAGGATACCGTCTTCGTAGAGGGAGCAAGCCCATATCCCACTTGCTCTACATGGATGATCTCAAGTTATTTGCACCAAAAAAAAACAGATTTGATTGAGTTGCTAAAAATAACTAAAAGTTTTAGCGACTCAATCAATATGGAGTTTGGTGTAGATAAATGTGCGGTCATTCATGTGGGCCGAGGTGAGGTTATAGTCTCTGATGATATCCACCTTTCAGAGACTGTACGGCTTCGATCCCTCTCGGAGACGGAGACCTATAAATATTTGGGTATGTCCGAAGCGTTAGGTATAATGGGTGCAGACGTAAAACAATCGGTGAAAGATCGTTTCTTTGGCCGTCTGACAAAAGTACTTAACAGTTTTTTGTCAGGTGGTAACAAAATTCGTGCTTTTAACGGTTGGGTTATGCCTGTACTCATGTATTCCTTCGGCATACTCAAATGGACTCAGACCGAATTAGATGCCCTGGATCGGAAGGTCCGAACCCTATTGACGGCGCACCGTATGCACCATCCACGATCGTCTGTGATGAGATTGTATATCCCGCGGAAATGTGGGGGTCGAGGCTTACTTAATGCTAAGGACCTGCATAACCGAGAGATATGCAATCTCAGGGATTATTTCCTTCATAGCGAAGTGGATGTGCATAGAGATGTGGCCACAATGGATAAAGGGTTTACTCCGCTCTCCCTGGCAAATGAGAACTAGCGGTTCCCTATGATACTGGGTACTGGTGAGCGCAGGGAGGTATGGAAGAGCAAGGCACTACATGGGCGTTTCTATCGAGCCCTAAATGGGCCCGATGTAGACCAACTGGCTTCTGTATCTTGGCTACGTTTCGGTGATCTTTTCGGTGAAACTGAGGGTTTTGTCTTTGCAATTATGGACGAAGTTATCAAGACGAACAACTACAGAAAATATATCCTGAAGGATGGTGCGGTCGACATTTGTCGGGCATGCCACCGTCCTGGAGAGTCAATCAGGCATATTATTTCGGGTTGTTCGTATCTTGCTAACGGCGAGTACTTGCATAGACATAACTTAGTAGCCAAGATCATACACCAACAACTTGCTCTTCAGTATCACCTTGTGATCACTGAGGTACAATATTATCAATATGTCCCCCAACCGGTTCTCGAAAATGGACATGCAACGCTGTATTGGGATCGATCTATCATCACGGACAGGACTATTCTTGCCAATAAGCCTGATATTGTGGTGATAGATCGATTAGCGCGCCGGGCAATACTTGTTGATGTCACCATTCCGCATGACGAAAACCTCGTCAAAGCCGAGAAAGACAAACTGTCCAAATATTTAGATCTGGCACACGAGGTTACTGACATGTGGGATGTGGACTCGACAATTATTGTTCCGATAGTCGTAACTGCTAATGGGTAACCTAACCAAAGAGCCTTGACCAACACCTTCAAAGGCTCTCGATTGGTCGTTGGGTCAAGGGCCAGATTCAGAAAGCAGTGTTATTGGACACGGCACGCATTGTGAGGAGGTTCCTCACACTGGGGTCCTTACCACTGGTGGCTTGGGTCCTAGACCTCGCCACAGGAGGGTGATATTTTTAATATTTTTAAATGTTTTATTTTTTACAAATGCTATATTTAAAAATGTAAAAAAAACCTTTTAGAATAAAGAGTACTGTACATAATAATAGAATTATTACAATCAATGAAATGCTGTAATAATCTTAGTAGTAATAAGGTTAAACTGAAATAATTGTATTGTTTGTATTCATGTCTTTGATAATAAAAGCCTTTTGTTTAAACTTTATCTAATTTAACTTTATTTAACTAATTTCTGTAAGGTTGCATATAGTAGATCATTTTTCGAAAAATTAGGTTTCACTTGTTACGTGTGTACACTAGTACACGCACACATTTTTAATTTTTAGTGATTATGAATACAGAATCTTTCAGTCAGAATAATAAAAAACATTTTCAAAGTCTACAATAGAAATGTCTATGTATCTACAAAACTAAACGTTGAGGGCCTTATTAGAAAACGTATTAACGTATAAACTAGGTCTTTATTGGCCAGTTTGTATGGGTTACCATACTTATTAGTTTTTAAAATGCTAGTTAGAATACGTTTATACAATGGCCCTATATTATCATAGGTACTACACTATTTAAAATAGCCATAAAATAAGCTTCATAAACAGGCTCTGTATTACCTACCTACCTACTTTTGACCTACTTTTTATTCGTATACAGTCAACCTGGGTAATTTTGGTTCACATTAGAGGTAATTTATAGTAGTACGGATTTACTTTTATTGTTATTTATCATAAATGAGTGTTTCTAGTGGGATATTGGCCTTTATAATCTAAATTTCTGTGTTATTTATCAAAACGATAAATAAAAGACCCTTAAATTACCAAAAATTTGGTGAGCCAAAGTTACACTGACATTTGGGTAACATTAATAAGTATGAGGAGTTGATGAAGAAAATCTCTACTTTATGTAGTTTTTTTTACTCCTCGGTAAGATTAGCTTGTCATATTGATAAAAAAAATACATTTCGTTTATATCACTATCTCCTTTTTATTGGCAACGTAGGGTTGCCATATTTACACAATATTAAACTGCCTGGTTTATCGAAATCAACTTCTATTTAGTGGACCTCTTAAATCAAGTTATTATTGTATTAATCAGGTTTTGATGTACTTATAATCATTGAGCAATGCCTAAAATAATAAAAAATAATAAAACAAACTCAATCACATATAAAAAAGAAACATAATATCGGCTCTCAATTCCCCCATACCATGTATAGAAATTGATCATCAATCGCATAAGAATCGCCTCGTTTTGTGATTTTAGATCCTCCAAATCGACGAACTATTATATTTCGGGGGTGACAATTAAATATGTCAAGCTTTGATGGCCACTTCCACCCTTCAAAACGTTTTTGCATAATTTAAATTTTCACGCATTGTCTGTCCTCGCCCCGAGCTAATGTTACCCCAAATGGTCTGAAAATGAAACGGGTCGAAGATTAATTAAAGATTTTTTAAAAAATCTGTCAATATCGCGGGATATTTCAGTGTTATTACATAAAAAACATATGATTCTTCAACATAAAACTGAACTCGCCTTCTGTAGTTTTTCTGTAGTAACTGCTATACACAACTTTTTAGCAAGTGTATTTTTAACTCTATTTACCGCCAAAATTTGGAATGATGAGAAATAAATATATAACTATAATATATAAATATAAATAATAATATAAATATATATATATATAAACGTTCAAATTCAAGTTAGTGAGTCAATGTTACATTGAAAGCTAAAGTTACCCAGGTTGACTGTACATCACTACGAATAAATTCCACTTTACGCAGATTACCGCTATTCAAAGACTAACGTCCTGATACTAGTCAACATGTAAAAGAAAGTTTTTGTACGTCATACGTCACATCACACCATTATCAAGTTTGGAAAGGAATGGTATTTGCTATCACATCAAAATCTACAGTAAAATAATGTTTTGAGTGAAATTTACTTTGTTTAATATCGGAAATCAAAAGGTAGTTTAATTGTGCTTAGAGACAAGTTTTGATAATAATTTATTGCCAATATATTAAAAAGGGCAGTGCATTTTCATTGTTCAGTTGCATTATCGATCGGTGCATTTATGTAGGGCATACATTTTTGGATATTAAGTAGGTAGAAACTTGTTATCTTGTTATCGCTATGCTTAAAATGCGTTAACTTTTGTCTCAGATAACAGACCATACACTAGTAATTTTTGTATTGAAAAAAAAAACTTAATGTAAGGCATTTTTATTTACCTTTATCATTTTTGGTAAGTATGACGTTTATTTCTAGTCATCGTATTAATACTGTGATATAAATACATTTCACTAGGCGATCAACAATACTGGACATAATTCGAGATATGTTGTATGATTAAATATTATAAAAAAGTGAATCATATAAAGGGGGTGGATCATCTCACGGTAATGCCAGGACGAGTATAAACTCCAATAGATAATATGGGTGTGTTGGTAATGAGTAATAGGGTAGATATGACTACTGTATTGGTGACAGTAATTTTACTGGCCTGTACTTATAATATAATTAAATTGTTGTGACATGTAGAAACACTTTTCAAATCACTTAAATAATATATTCTTAGCTTCTTGTGCTTACCCACTTTCTATCCAAATAAGGGTACTAAATCCTAATAAATTATGCAATCGATGACTATTCCAGACAGAAATGGCAAGTGAAAGCAGCTCGGCAGTCCTGGACCTCAACGATGCAGACACAGAGGATACAGAGGCGGCAAGTGTTACTGATGACACCCAAGAAGGAGTGCCACTCATCATGGAGCACGGCTATGATATAGCAGTTAAGGTTTGTTTTATAAATTATAAAATAATAAATACACCCAACAGTTATACACAGAGTCCTGAACACACACAAGAGTAACATGTTTTGTGGGTATCCGGAACTATTAGGCACTTGCAGTCCCACTACACCCAGATCCTAGACAAATATTAATGGATCACATAAAGTAGCAAGTTCATTTTAGTTTACAAGCACTCCGATGATAACATCGGTCTACATAGTATAAATTGGCATATTTGGTTTCTGTGTTGTGTTGAGTTCTGCATACCAGAACATAATATTGATAATGATGAATAATCATCACTGACTTCACGCTGCCAACCTACATTAGGCTAACATGGTACACTATGGCACTAATCCCTCTCATTCAGTAGATGAAACCTGTGCCTAGTAATGGGGCATAATAATATAAGGCAAGTATTATTATTATTATTGGTTTATGTACAAATTGTAATACTTCTATGATCTATTATATTAATTATCTATGGTCTATTTTATTTATTATTTGTTAAAACAATTTAAGAATACTCAGGTCTGTCTATTCAGGTGGATGCACCAATGAAGCAGTTGTCTACACTGGAAACATTTGTAACATACCGTGTGAGGTGTGTGTGTGCACGATGGCCAGCACCGCCCTTTGTCAGACGAAGATATAATCATTTTAAGGTATAGAGTTTTATTGATATCATCAACAGCATGAGCATGGCAAACTGTCACATTTTTTTAATAATAATTCGTTATTTTTTAACTATTAAATCTAAATAATATTTAACTAGTTAGCTAAAGATCCCAAATCTCCAAAGACATCCATTCTAATCATTGTTATTATAAATAATTGTGGTAAAAAAAATTAAAGCTATTTTGAAATTAAAAATTCATACCTAGAATGGCTATCGGCGCGCCTTCACTCATATATGGAACTGGAATAAGCTCGGCGCATAGTGGACGCATAATAGGGTAGTTGATTTAGATTTTTTTATGATTCAAATCAGTAAGTTACTTTACGCAAACTCTGTTGAGTTTGCGTAAAATCTGTCCAAAAATACTACAGAAGGGGATGACTGAAAGGGGGAAGACTGAATACTTGTCAAAAAATAGACGACATAATCCTTAACGTCTCCATGTAAAATAGTCATTATGGTGCATGCATGCAAGCCAGATAGTGAGATGTCCCCACCAAGCGCCCACCTTAGCTCATACCCATTTTAAAATCATAATTGTGGGCACATTTTTACTACCCCGTTGCACCTCTGCGCATACCAGGTGAATGGATGTGAGTTTTTGTATTTATTTTGCAGTTGCTTCACAAACGTCTCTCGGCGTCTCATCCTCTGATCGCGGTGCCGCCGCTGCCGCCTCTCCACTCGGCGCGGCAACAACTTGACAGATATTCACCATCCTTCGTCGCCATCAGGACGTTGGCGCTGAACGCGTTTCTTGGTATGTTTTTTTATTAAATTGACAAAAATTGTTGATGAGGTTACAATCTGAAATAGATGGCCGATGGACAAGACTGGCTGGGTATAGAGAATAATTATCAGTTGGAAGACCTATGCTAAACACAAGGAAGGCGATTGAGGCAAAATAAAATTTACGCGCCGCTTCTTTTGAAGTTGGTTAAAATTACATTTTTGCTTTTGATTTATATGATTGCCTAAATAACTCATTAACAACTTGTGATTAAACTACAAATGTAACACTCCGCGTAAGCATAAAAGGTTTGGTCTTCCATCTTGTGAATTCTCTAAATATTTATTTCTAATGACGCTGAACAACAGTTAATCAGGGACAACAAAATTAGTGGCCGGGCGAACAACCAATCACAAGCCAGGAACATAGTGAGAATGGAGCGACACCTATAACGATATCGCAGTTTCGCTCACTCTTTCATGTACGGATGTCCACTATACAGTTGCGCGCACTTAATTAATATGTAAGATATGTAATTAGTGTTATAGAACTTGGTAGGAAAACATCAGATAGGTTTCCCACTATTAAAATAAAATCCGCAATATTTGTTGTTTCAGATTGTGTTGCGAAACACCCCATACTCACACACAGTGACGATTTCAGAATCTTCCTCACCACGCCTGATGATGAACTTGATAAGGTAAGGTTTACGATACAACTGCACAGGTGGATATTTTTCGGGGAGCACATTACAGAGCAAAAACGGTTCTGACTTTCATAAACATCGATTTCATAAACAGTTTTTATAAATGCACTAGATTTTTTTGATCTAGCACTTTGGCTGAGGGATAAGTTCATGCGTGATAGGCCCTTTGATTGAATAGTCTAATTTTCCCAAACTTTTTTGTACAAGAGACCCCTTTTCAAAAATACCTCAGACCTCCATAGCCAAATTATTTTAAAGATCCTAAAAAGTTTGCGGTTTTTGTTATATATCGATATCGACCCCTTTGGGAATTCCTGGTCTAAGCTATTACTGTATCGCAGTCTCATTCTGAGTATGCCATTCTTTTCTCTGACATAGTCAATCACATTTGCCGCATTTAGTTTATTGTTGGCCTTAATCATTAAGACTGAAAAAAGACATCGAAAAGGTCTTTATAAGAATTTCGAAGGTATGTGAAATTTACCAACACGGATTACGCCAGAGTGGTGGACCAACCTCTTTAATAATGGAACCGCAATGAGAGGCTGATATTATATTATATCATTATAATGCCGACACCCTGTGGTGTGTGCGAATTTATTATTGTTAGAAATTAATGTTTCACAGGTGTTTAAAAGTGACAGCAGTGCGATGAACCTGTGGGGTCTCAGCAACGCGCTGTCGTACGGCGGCGGCGAGTCCAAAGCTACTAATGGTGCTAGGTGAGCCACAGAATAACATACAATATGTACTGCACAAGTTCACGTCTGTATTCCGCATGAAGTAGGGGCACAGGTGCAACTATTGCACCCATTTTTTCTTCATGTCAGATACAGGATCTGTAGTCTAGAATATAGGCCCCTCGTATGCGACAAGCCGTCTGAGTTGGTTCCACCGCTTTGTCTATTTTTGACGCAAGTAGTAGTGTGTAAGCGCTGTTGTCTTTCGGTTTGAAGCTACTGAAATTACTGGGTACTATGAGATTTAACATGTTATGTCCAGTGAGATGAACGATGTGCTTGCCTCATGATTTACACTAATAACCGGCTAACCCAATTGTTTTATACTTATTGACATTGTTTTACTCATCGCTAAATAGTACCTCATTACTATCCTATGCATACAATTAATGTTTAATATATTTATTATATTTTACAGAGTAAAAGACCCAGAGTTCTCGGCGGCGGTGGACTATTTACTGTCTTTGCAACAGAAGCTAACGATGTTATGCACATTGACTAACAAACTGTACAAGGGCACGGCGGGCCTCAATACAGAGTACATGAAGTTAGTATTAATATATCACTTGAAAAGTATTTTGAGTATTTTTTAGTGTTCTTTATTGTAAGGCCGACGAGTCATGGCCGGCCTGAACATAGGCACAGAACATAGTTCGCGCATGTACACTCGAGTAGAAAATCATTAAATGCATCATTAAATCAATAATTGCCTTGAGCGATAAAGCCGCCAATTGTACTTTTGTATTGTTAATTGTTTTACGTGCATGTATGTATTCCTATGTACCATAAAAATTATAAATAAAATAAAAAAATAAATACATTAAATTGTCGAACACAAGTAAAGTTAACTAGTATTTTAACAGTAACGCTTTCTAATAATACTTTAGATACAAAATTATTGCTTAAAAGAACCGATGTGATATATGGTAAAAAGTCACAAAATAATAAATCATAATAACGACATACAATTTATTATTTTACGAGTACTTTTATCCGAAACCAAAGCGTTATTTATATATTCGACAAAAATTTAAATCGTTGTCAGTATTCCATCATCATAAAAATTTACATTTTCTTTTGTTTGCTTGCCATATGCTACATAAGCCACCTGCTGTTGTCGGCTAGACTAATAAAGTTCAACAAAACGAAAAATTTATTGAAAGGCATTAGACGTAGACCACTATTCCGCTTTGACATGTTTAAATAAATATATCACAGCCTCTTGGTAATAATGTAACAATAACAACAGCAATAGTAAGTAATTTAACAGGAATATAAAAGCCAACAATAAAAACTCAACAAAAACGCACAACGAAAATATAATAACACGACTGTACTTTAGACAGAGAACGCGTACATAAATGCTGACGTGCGAGTGAGACGAATTTCGCTCCCAAATATTTAGATAGTGATGAGGCGATGGCGTAAACTTAAATTATTATGAATAAATCGACTAAGGAAATATTACTTATATTCTATATAATTATATTAATTTTGATTATGGTATTAGATTACGTAAAAAAGGGGATTTAATACTTTGATACTAGTAGTCGATTTGGCTGTTTTCGTATTGTAAATTTAATAAAAAAATAGGTTCACTTGTGTTATTGTCTCATTATGATTACTTTTTATTATTATACGTGTATTATAACACTGCATTTAATAAGTTATAATGTAATATAATCAGAAACTTAAAGTATGTATTTTATTTTCAATAGGAAATAGTCGAATAGGGCATACGTTTGTAATTAATAGTTTATAGTTATTAGTTTTCTGAATGGGTACATCTCTAGTCTAAACAATGGGCCGTAACGGCCCCCGCGCTTCACCTCATACCACCATTTTGTTCCAAAAAGTGCGTTCTGCGCATCTACTTGCGCGAAGTTCAGGCCGGCCATGACTCGTCGGCCGTATTATAATTACTTTCGTGTTTTTATTTGTTAGTATATCCTCAAATCAGAAACACATATTATTATTCTGTAAAAAAATCAGCTGGTTATTTAGTACTAGCTTTTGCTCGTGGCTCCGTCCGCGTGATCTGCTTTTTCCGGGATAAAAAGTAGCCTATCACCCAAGTCAGCTCATACCCTGTCTGTATATCAAAATCCGTTCAGCGTGATTGACGGACAAACATCCAAACAAACAAACTTTCACATTTATAATATTAGTAGGATGGTTCAAGAGATAGAGCTGTTAAAAGGTAGGACAGACAGAGTTTTAGTAATAGGATCATCTTATACGTAAATTAGTCCCTGTGTACCAGAGATGGGGAAAAGCGTTATTTTACAATCGCAGTGACTGTCGTTCCAGTTCCAAAAAAATCACAGTGATTATTCACCGTGATTTTGTCACGTCGATCACTCGCATCACGATATCACTACGATCGCATCCTTCTCCGGTTTTTTTTTTTTTTTTTTTTTTATTGCCATATTATTAATGCCGTTTGTTTGTCATGTTCACGATTCGCGACTCGCGTTGATCGTGACGTGCCAGTGATGCGTGCGAGTGAGTGACAGTAGAACGGAGATAACAAAACTGTGATTTTGGAACGTTGTTCCTACTTGCAGAGTCACAGTGACATTTCTGTATGGCAGATCGCAGTGACTTTTCCACCGTGACGTTATTTATTACTCACCTCTACTGTGTTCTACCGTTACTTTTGACATTGTTTTTTTTTATTTTTTTATAGCATAGGCCGGCAAACGAGCAAGTGGGTCACCTGATGGTAAGTGATCTCCACCGCCCATGTACGCCCACCACCAAAAGAATCATGGGCGCGTTGCCGACCTTAAAAGGATAATTAGGGATGGGGAAGGGGAGGGGATTTGGGCTTCCGGATATCTCACTCACCGTACGAAACGCAGCAGCAAGCCGCTACTTTACGTCGGTTTTCTGTGAGACAATGGTAATGACCCGGACGAGCCAGCCCATTCATGCTGTAGACAAAACTGTGTTGCAGTATGAAGCGTGCGTGTGACGCGTGGAGCGCGAGCGCGCGTGGCCGGTGCGGGCGCGCGGCGTGCGCCGTGTCCGCGGGCGCGGGCGGCGCGGCTGCAGCACGCCACGCGCGCACCGTGCACCACAACGCGCTGCTGCCGCTGCTCGCCGCGTACGCGCACGCGCACGTAGACAAGATACGGCAACGCGACGCGCTCCACGGTGCGTACGATAACACCTGTTGCTACATATGATAGCCTGGTACATCTTGTACATTTCACGAATACTTCTACTTACTGCAAATAACTAATTTCACTCAACTATAAGTAAATATTATTATTTTTATAGCGGCGTACGTGTCGGGGACCAGTTCCACGGACGATCTCCACAACAAGTAAGTTATTTTATTTAGCTTTTACCATGATCCACACGCATAGATTTGTTATTATCAAACTATTAAATAGACAAAACAAAATGGAATACTATGTTGTAAGTAAGGTATGATTCGAGAAATATTTGAACTTATGAACCGCTGTGTTCGAAGTTGTAAATATTTTATTAAACTATAATACTCGATATACATACATACGCTCTTGACTTTGTGATCGTCATTCCACACGCAACGACGTTGACATGATTTTCAGCTTTGAAATGCCGTGTGCATATACGATATACAACATAACAATTATACAACATAATATTATATAGCTATGTTTTGCAATTGTTGGCATCAAAATAGCTTTAACATAGTTTCCGTACATTGCATTTGTGTTTGGTGGCACTCAGTGTGTTTGTGCAAATATTTGCGTCAGTAATCACCTTATCACCTTTCCTATTTCCAAATCCTGAGTGGCATATGGTTTAAAATAATAACGTAGCCACATGGGAAATGTACTTACCATTGACTTAAAAAAGAAGGAGGTTCTCAATTTGTCAGTTATGTATGTATAATCTTCCCTAATGTGAATTGATTTTGTATTCAAAAGGTTTTCGACCACTGAGGGTAGTCCCATATGAATTTGGTTGAGATCTGATGATGGAGTAGGAGGAACAATGGCAAACTTCTCCACAGATTACAGTAAACACACTGTGATTCGGATTGTAAAGACGGGTTTCCGATATTTTTAATAATAAACAAAAAATATTAAAATTAAAAATTTTGCCCACAGAGTGGAACAAGCAACTGAAGCTCTGCGTGCCGAATTATCCGACTGGAGACCAAAGACGAACGAGCAAGTTAAAGCGCTCCTTCTGTCTTTGGCAGAAAGGCAGGTCGCTCTCCATTCACAGTCGCTGGCGGGATGGGAACACGCGCTGGCGCTGTCTGCTAACACACAAGAACTGTTCAAGACAGTATCGAAGAGCGCCGTGACATTGGTCCAAGATAACGATACTGATGTGGATAGTGACCGGTCGGGCCTGATCGATGATTGACAGATTGCAGTTGGGATCTGCAGGATTGACGTGGCTGAGAATACCGTTAATACTGCTGGAGTCGGCACGTTTGAAGAAGCCTGCACATCTAGCACAGACGACATACAATCATTCCAAGTCGCAGGGTGTAGTACTTACGAAGTTAGTGAATTATTCGAAGATTCTTCATGTAGCCCTTATGTCGATACGAAGGAACCCGATGATGCAAAACCGTGTGCAATCAGTTCTAGCGCAACTGACTCTAATGCCACTGCCTCCGTGTTAAAAGAAAAATACAATACACCTTCTATCAACATCATTGAATTATCCAAAGATCCAAGTGGTGATTCATTCATAGAATCCAAAGATCAAAGCTATAGGTCTCCAGCCATTAACCCGGAACATCTCCTTGAAGACCAGCCCAGTAAATGTCAAACTACTGAGACAGACATTTTAGATGATCCAACTTATTGGTTTCACAATGATAACAATGAAACATTTAGAGCTATTCCTTGTAGGCCTAATCCAAGTGCCGATGAAGCACCTGAGGTCGAGCCCCGTCGGCCTCGCTTAGACAACAGTGTAGCACAGGATATGCCCTCCACATCTCGCGCCGTTGCCAGTCATTCTCCCGAGGTCACACTCCGCAGACCTGACCTTGATACCAATGAATCGCTTGAAGTTTTACCTTGCAAACTTAGGCCTGATGGCAATGAATCATTTGAAGTTGTGCAAAAAGGGCATTGTTCTGATCTTAGTGAAACATTAGAGGACATATCCGGTAGACCACTGCCTGATGACACTGAGTCGATAGAGATCATACCACGTAGTCCATATGATACGAATGAATCAAATGTGGTCATATCCTGTAGACTTCTTCCTGATGATAGTGAATCTATTGGGACCATACCGCGCAGTCCACACAACGATACAAATGAACCACTTGATGTTATATGCTGCAGATCTTACCCTGTTGCTAGTAAAACTTTAGAGACCTCTCCAAACCTGCCCCAACCAGGTCCAAGTACAATGTTTGATATAGCCAACAGACCTCGTAACGATGCTAGCAAATTATTTGCAGTCAAGCCCTCGACATCCAGAATATATGCCAATGAATCGCAAGAGATCATACCCTTCAGTTCTTGCCCTGAAGATATTTCGTCTCAACGTAAATCTGACGTTACTGAAATTATTAGGGTTACAACCTGCAGACCTTACATTGCTACCGAGGAAATATTTGAGGTCAATCCTAACACTTGTGATCCTACTACTGGTGCACCTCGCGGGGTAATATCTTGCAGACCGCTTATGGAAGATAATGAATTATTTGAGGATGCAACACATGGTTTATCGGGTAGTGTCCCATTGTGGTCTCCATTTGCTGATAGTAACGAATTTCACAAGATTATACCTCGTAGCCCTTACAATGATGAGGCCCTTGAGCTTCTACAACACCTTCTTCAAACAGATACCGATGAAATGTTAGAGCATGGCGGACCTTATGTTGATGCCGGTGACTCACATGATATCGTACCTTCTAGACCAGTCAATGATGCCGAGGAATCATTCGAGGAAATAACTGGAACACAACATTCCGATTCAGAAACACTGCCAAGAGGTTCCTCAGACATGAATGTCACACAGTCATTCGAAAATCAATCCTGCCAATCACAAACTGTCGAGAAACAATTACTGCCGGATGATCCTTCCGCCCAAACTGACTCGAGTGGTGTTATTTGAATGTACACGAGGACTGTATAGGCTTAGACGCATATATTTGATTTTTAGTTGTTCGACTGTTAGTTGTATGCCAAAAAAGGGATCGTGAGGATGCGCATTGGGTTCGTTTGTAGCAAGCCCTAACTATATTTCGTGTTAGTTAATATTGAAGTTATACTTCTTTAGGCGCGTTATGAAAAAATGATGAGAGTGAAATTTTAAGATGCGCGCGCACCTGTGACACAAAAAATTAACAGTATGAAGTTAGGCGCGTTAAGAAAAAATGATGAGAGCAGTATGAAGTTAGGCGCGTTATGAAAAAATGATGAGAGTGAAATAAAAAAATAAATAAATAAATATAAATAAATAAATATAAATATATATATATATATATATATATATATATATATATATATATATATAATTATATATAGATGCGGTTTTTATTTTATAATTTGGAACATGGTGCAGTAAAAAAAGTACCAGGTTCGCATAAACGCGAAGAGAGTAGAATGTCCATTTTACATGGCGAGTAGCCGTAATTAATAAACAAATGACGATTTGGACAAAGAAAAACTCTTTAGGTTTTTTCTTATTCGGAACATGTTGCCGTAAAAAGTACCAGGCTCGCATAAACGCGAAGAGAGTAGAATGTACTTCTATCATGTCGAGTGGATATGTTGATATAAATTAAAATACTTTTATTTAATATAATTAACACTAAATATTATTAAATTATTAATGTTAAATACTTATTATTGGTTATTTAATGATGCCAAAGAAGTATAACTTCTCACGCGCGTACATAAGTACACGCACCCATTTTTTTTTATGTCGTGTAAGGGTCCATAATCTTGATGTCGCTAGTCAACGATTCCGATTCCGTAGTTTAGTCGTGATCATTACGAATGTGTGCGTCTAAGCTAAGTTGGCGATAATCATATCAATTTGTAATTAAATTATTTAATTTATGTTTTGCTTTTATTTGCCCACCTGTTCTGAAAGTTTGTTTTCCGTACATTTGGGGTGCATTTGATATTGTGATTCAAATGGTATCTATAATCAGCAGAATTAGAACTAGCTAAAGATATACGCCATCAAAGGAAATAAAATTTTAAAGTGAGAAATAGAATGTATGCAGTATATTCATTACAATACACATCACGTTTAAAAAACAAATTAATATGTACATGTTGTTCTTTTGTACCAAAAATATTTTTGTGTACATTAGTATATTGTAAAACTAGATACAATATCGCCAGATCCCAATTAACAAGTCGTCGCCCGTCGGACAACTATGGGTTGCTCGAATTGCCATGAAGTAAAATTAATTATCATAACTTTAGTTTTTTTTATAGAATAAACCAGTAAATAGAACAAGTGGGTCACCTGATGGTGAGTGAGCTCCACCGTTCATGTACGCCCACGATAATTGAAGAATCATAGGCGCGTTGCCGACCTTAAAGAGAAGAGATAATTAAGGGATTGGGAAGGGGAGAGGATTTGGGCCTCCGGATATCTCACTCACTGTACGAAACGCAAGCCGCTACTTTACGTCGGTTTTCTGTGAGACAGTGGTAACGACCCGGTCAAGCCGGCCCATTCGTGCTGTAGACAAAACTATCTACACTTGCTTTAGCACTTGACTACCGTCAAGTTACCCACATGCTCTTTTGCCGGCCTCTAATATGAAAAAAATAGAACCTTAAATCATACTACAGGATTAATTAGTAGGTATTTATTTAATTCCACAAAAAATGTTGAATCAGTAAAGACAATAATATTAACAAAACAATAACATTTACATATTAACGATTCCTAGACTCCTGACACATAAATTGTAAACTTATAACAGCCAAAACTGTAGCCATCATGTACAGAATTAGGTTATTGATATTATACCACAGTCTAATTAAGTACCTAATTTCTATTTCCAACCGATTATCTGTGAGTGACAAACTACTTTGATGCGTTAGCATTCTATTAGTCTGTTCTCTGCGATTATATCGGTAAGAATAAAAAATGAAAGTGCGCGCAGCAAGGATATTCGTGATTGAAAGTTTAATCGGTAAAAATTGCTCATATTTTTTTAGACTAGAAAAATATTCACGTTTATAAATTACGAAAAATAATATTCAAAACCAGTAACTTGCCGCTAGTAAGTGGCTACACTGGCCACTGTCGATCCCCTTTTACCCTAATTCATAAGTGGCTTCAAACAGTTTTGGCTGTTGCACAAAAAAAAACTAAACTATATTGGTTTTGCTGGGGAAAATTTCCTGCAATATTCTATAGCAGTCATCCCACGGGACCACCTTGGCTTTGACTTGAGGATTGGGAGTCACGAGGGTCTTTTTTATCAAGTCGTCGAGTGGGTAGCCTCGACGTGGGAATACTGTCGCCTGTAACAAAAGAAATGTTTATATTATCGACACAGTGCAGCAGAGATTTCTAATTGGAAAGGCCTTGGACGACATAATAGGTACAAGCATTTCGAATGGTGCTAACGATACGAAAGTCATGTTACGTCGCATTCTTTTGTTCCATGACAATGCGACTAGTCGACTTTGTCTCAATGACTTTAAATTATGCTAGGCTTTTATTATAAACATCAATTACAATTCTAACTGTGATTAGACTTTCCGAGTATCATCACTATCATCATCACCTTTCACAAAATCGGTTTCAATTGAATGAAGAATACTCGACTGTGAACGATTTCTTCGTCAGGAACTTCCTACATTCTTACTTTCTAAGCAGAATCTTAAATGGTTTAATTCAGCGATAAATATTCTCTACTTACATGAGGTGGTAAATTAGTAGCTGGGCAGAAGTCATTTCTTCCGTCGCCAGCGTAGAACACGTTGCTATACGGCGGCCGCTGCGAGCACCACTGCGCCAGTGCCAGCGACTTGCACAAGTTGTTGGGACATCGTGGGCAAGCTGTCTGCCGCATGAACGGCTCTATGTACAGCCGGCCTTTCTGCCAAAATGCTCGGTTGCTCACCACTGAAGTGATGTGCTCCTGGGTATTAAAGAATGGTGTTGAGTAAGAAGAGAACTATGCCGTTTATATAACTAGCGAATAAAGTTTTAAAAAGTGGCTGAGTCACGCAGTAGACAGTATTGTCCACAGCGTGAATGTGTGGCTTACCGGAGTAGTACCACTGTTTCAGAAAAAACTGCCTTGAAGTGGCAGCTTTTTGTTGTGTTTGTACGGTGAATGAGATTTCCTGAGACCTTAATCTCCCGTCCAGTTCCCAATACACATTCCTTTAAGTTGGTCAACGTATTCATGATTCTACGGGTATTTTAGATCTTCATGTGCGGTGAAGATCTCTGATCATTTACTATCAAATGACCCATTTGCTTTGCCGGCAACTACTATAAAAAAGAGTTCAGCACCAGTCAAGCAAACGTAGGTGGTGATTTGATTTTTCCGGCTTGGAAAAATTACTAAGTAGTCGCAAATAAACTTGGGTGGCTGGATCGTGTACTATTTGTTGATAAAATATCGGTTTTGCGATAACACTTTATGTTCTAACAACTCAGTAATACAAAATGTACAAATTGGTAAGTACAGCATAAAAATGGAATCATAAAAACACTTTTATACCTGTTTCAATCAGCATATAACAGCGGTAGCGTTACATTTACCTACTTTGAATGTAATTTTAGTAGTTAAGTAACGTTTCGAGTCAGGGGTTATAATTAAACATTACCTGAATATAAGTCTACGTGACTGATGTCATATGACGGTTGAGTATGTACCTATATATATATCTATTGCCAATTGCAAAGATCTTGAAGTAGCAGCTAACCTTGACACCTACCTCCCCATAAAATGTGGCGAAGAACTGAATCACTGCGGAGTATCACGCGACACTGCGATGTCTTTCAATATTCACGTAAATGCTAAACGTGGCGACAGCGTGATAATTAGATAAAGATATAGTTTACCACCCATTAGCACATGCGACATGTGCACAAATAAGCAATTTAATACTAAAATGGCCTTGACGGAAACAACTTCGATGGGTAAAGTAACGTCTTCAGTCGCTGCATCGCCTGCGATGTAGTTGGTATGACGTAGACAAAAGCTAGCCTCAAGATACAGTCTTATGCTCGTTTTCATCAACATACGATGAACTTCAGGTAATGGGTATTGACCCTAACATCTAACACAAATATAGTGGTGAGGACAGAACGAAAAAATAGAGAGTGACTGACGGCAGACCACGGTTCTGAGTCCGTGAGAAAGCATTCGAGATTTCATATCATTAATCTATTATTGAGTTCTCAAACCTAAACTGTCACCTACATATTCTGCACCGAGATTATTATAGCAGAAATTAACAATTATTAATTAATTTATAGTTTGTTTATTATATGTAGGTATACATAAATTCAACCTCTAGGATTTTTTTACATCTATTTAGTATAGTTATATTGTCTTATAGCAGAAATTCGGCAAACCAGAATGTATGAGGTTACGCCTCATGATGGTAAGTGCTCTTCACTCTGCTCATCTCTACCGCACTAGTCATGAACACCCTGCACGGCGTACCTTACGTCCCGCCATACCAGAAGAATGAACATGGCTACCTTACCGATATATGGAAGGAATGAAAGTGGAGGAGGATTTTGTTAAGTACTAACAACTCTCCAGAAGCGACACTGGATGAAATGCATTCGATTTTCTGTAAAACGGTGGTAAGTACCAACCCGTTCAAGCCGACCCATTATCAACTGACAAAACCATCTAAAGCGTGTATTGTTCGATCGTTGCCGATTTTTTCAGAGTCACGGTCACCTGGCGCTTATGTATCAACGTGAAAAGGGGTTTTAAAGGAGTGACGTGAGATTTTTATGTTAATGCGTCCTTGATACCTTATAACCTAATTAGTACCTGTTATGAAAATGTTCAGTAATGGTTTCCGGATTTTACGTGTATGTTGAAATTAACACTCTCACAATTTGTTTTTATTATAAGTGGGGTAGCAAACATAATGGATCACTTGACGGTAAGTGGTCACTGGCCACTGCCGTCAAGAACACCCCATAAAGACTGCTCTACACGATGGCATATCAATGGTCCATGTAATGATGGGTGCGGTGTGTGCGACACATCTACACGGCGACCAGTGTAGACGGATATCGCTATCATGGCATCACTATCTTTTGATGTGAAGCAGAACCGACACTGAAGCCATTCCAAGGCCATAGCACGCCCAATAGCCAATAGAAGCCTTTACGCCCTCTATGTGGTGGTCCATCATAGTGGCCATCGTATAGATGAGCCACAATACCTACAACCAGAGGACTTAGGTTGTGTTGCTGACCTTTTGAGGTGTAGTTAATAAGTAATTATTTTATGTTAGGCCAGTTTCAAATTGAATTTCAATGTGTAATTATTAAATGTTAACCGAGAGGTAACACATTACACAAACAATTTACCTACGAAATACTAGGTGGTGGGGTGCTCGTACGCGAGATACCGTCTAGGTTATCAATACCAATATTGCTGGCAAGCAGTTGCGTGTGAGCACTGTTATGTTTCGGTTTGAAGGATATTGGAGCCAGTGAAATTACTGTACATTATGAGACTTAACATCTTATGTCTCGGGCCTCGGCCATAGGTGTCGATAGGGCTCCGGTCTCCAGTAATGTCACTGAGCTCTTAATGCAGGTGCAGATGGTAGACTGTAGACTAAAGTAAATATAACTGTTTAAATAATCTCACTGCAAATACCTGGCAGTAGCCAGAAAAGCATACCTGGATTTCATGGACCTTGATCCAGTGATTTACGAAGACAGTGTTGGCGTCGGTCAGGATTAGGATGTCCCAGCCCTCCGCAGCCAGGGTCTTGATGAGCTCCTCCAGCCCAGGAGTTGGGCGCATCGATGCGATGCTGGCCAGAATGTCGTCTTGGCTGAGACCGGCTGAGTACGCGTGTTCGAACACCTAAGGGAATTAAAAAATAAGAAATAACATTCGGACAAAAGACTACATAAAAAATAACAATGCTTTTTATACCTGGGTCTATTGCTAACCCAAATTACATCATGATTATAATCACCGAATTCTTATTCTTCATCTGTCCTTATCGCAGTGGGAATCCGCCGGAAAGTGACTAACGTACACATGGTGTTAATACCTACCATAGTGACCCACACACTTTGTCTGAATTGCGTTCCAGGATCACACAGTGAATATCTGGTTCTCACGAGAGTCACTCTTTGGAATGGGAAGAAGCATTTATACAGATCAGCATGATTCTGGTGACTACCGATAAACTTATTGATAGTCAGTGATCGCTGGTTTTTTAAACTGCACTGCGCTTACCATCAAGTGTTATGTTAAGTTATGGTGTAGTGTAGTCACTTTGCCGCGCTCGGATAAAAAAAATAAACTTTTTCCATCATACCTAATGCAAATAGGTTCAATAGACCGTCCATAAAACTTGTTTCAGAAGTCTCGGTATTTGGATTCAATCTCGGTCATGTTGAACATCTAATAGCTATAGGTAGCCTGGCCATTATAGGGTTAATGCTTTTTAAATGTTTTTGTTTGTTTTTAATAAGTTCCGTTGTTTATTTGTACGATTTCCCTCTACGAGAACGAATCGACAATGTTTCTCAGTCCGATACCTGTCCACCGCGTTTAAATTAGAACCTACCTAAAAGACGTAGACTAATCCTTAAATTGGGTTTATAACAGCTGGTAACTATGGTAAGCCCTACCTACTAGTTGGATAAGACCCAGATTAAAGTTAGTCTGCGTTTATGATAACGGGGATAAGGTCAGTGTTGGTCTTATTACAAAACATGCGGCACGCTGCTCTACGGCCGTTACTACTGTACACATTTTTCATAGCTATTTCGTTATTTTTAGAGTCGGTTTTATTTTTGTTACAAAGTTACTTTACTACTTTTAATTAAGTAATAATAAAAATCGGTACATGATCGTTTATCTTCAAACTCAAGCTGGCAGGGCATAATTTCTCCTTGAAATTTAAATGAGATTAAGAGCTAGTTTTATAAAATGTTGAAAAAATGTGTCAACGTGTTTTACACTCTCTTTAGTGCTTGAGTTGTTTTACGATATTTAGGCGATAGGATAACGTTAATAAGGGAGTTGAATAGGTTGTTATAGTAACTAGTTGTAATGAACCATAACTAATGTCAGTCTACGTTTTGGTAGAAGGCCGCGCGAGTTTAGAAGTCATTGCCAACGACCGCGAGCCGTCCGCACGACGTTCATCGACGTCTGCGCAGTGCTAAATATATCTATTATTATTTATAGAATCAAACCACTAATGAAAATCTACAATTTTATGTAGTTTTGATTATGTACACTTTTTTGAAGTTGCTTTAAAAAGCTGCTTGTTGCTTTTTTTGGATTAAACCTATCATACTTTGGTCTGAGTCACTTAACATATCTGAGGTAAGTAAGTCTCGCTCGATGCCGCAGACGATATACAATAAATTATTACGATACACTGTAATAATAAATATAAATATTATGATATAGATGCCATTAAATTCGTTGGCCAGGCTTGCATTAGCCAATGAGACTAATTTTATTCTCTCTCGCGAGAGTGAGAAAACCAGCGAATTCAAAATTAGTCTAAAAAAATCTAGTGTCAACACTGAATATTCGTTAAAATACGTCGTAATGTTACGATTCATAAACAAAATACCACAGGGAAGTTTAAGATATGTACTATTCCTCTACTATTATCTCTACATTTGACATAACGTAGACTCACTTTAGTCAGTTTAAATCAACCTATTTGTATGGGAGGGAGGATTTGAGTTTCTGGTAAATTTCTTCCTACCGAGTGTTGTTTTTCTCATTCCTTAGCCGGTACACGAGTCTTTGGACTTCTACGGTCTAGTTGCGTTTTCAACCGTTCGGTATGCAGTGCGATCTTCTGGAGAGTTGGTCGCTTGCCACATTTTGACCGTGGCTTTTTCTTCTAAGTTACACTCCAAACTTTATCCGTTTAATTATCTAGAACACGGCCTCTCTTAATGACGCCAAATTTTAACTTAGCGATTACTTAGCGAATAGTAACCGCTACAGACTACAGCCAGCTAGCAGCCTTTACATTTGCAAGTTGTGTACCTGCAGCTTCGTGAAAGTCGAGGCGTCTTTGACCGTTCACCAACCATCGCTTCTTGGCAGTCGTCGCTTGACCACTTCCTTAACATCCATGCCGAAAACATGGTGCGCAAGACTGTCTCCCGTAATAACCATGCAGTTGGTTATAGTTTACTCATATTGGAGCCCCTCAAAAGCAAGTAATCGATTTGTTTAGAGCGGCTTCCACATAGGTACATGTTGATGTGCTAGCAGGTCGCGCTTTTTTAGAGGAATGTGTTCCGTGGTCTGAAGAACGTCTACAGCGTAGTTCTACTGTTTATAAAAGAATTAATAAAGTCTTGGGGCATTTATATTTCTTTTGGCAACAGATCTTTATAAATAATGAGATGTTATATCGCAGCTCGTCTGTTAGTTTACGGAAAAGGTCTCGTCCTTGACCTTAACAAAGAAAATCGGTCGGTATTCAACTTCATTACTGCATTTGTAAGGCTGCCAGAGCAATTCATTTGTTTGGCGTAACTGTCGCAGATCACCAGAGAAGATCTTTTGTTATTATAATAATGATGACGTATAATAATACAAAACAAGATTAGTCTAAATATATAAACTCCTTTGCAAAAAAAACGGGCACCTTACACACACACTTTACCTTAGCTTTTCTATGGGTAAATATTATTATATTTTTAGTATGTCATTAGCTTGGATGACTAGAAATTTCTTATTATCAATGAGAATCTAGTTTTTTAACACTTTTATCCTGGTATCGGTGTTTTAGTCAATGTAAACAGAGAGCCGTGTTAAAATGGACATTTTTATGGGTATAATGAAATTAAGACTACGAGTATTTTTATGGTATTTTAATAAAAGAGACATTAAAAAATAAAAATTAATAACGAGTATGACCTCCTCTTGCAGCGATTACGGCATGTAATCGTCTTGGCATGCTTCCCACCAGGCTTTTGATGGTGTCCTGTGGAATGTGTTCCCACTCAGTCGAGATTACACGTTTAAGCTCTCTGATGTTTTGTGGAGGTGGTTGGACAGATCGTACTCGCCTTTTTAGGAGGTCCCAAACGTGCTCAATGGGGTTAAGGTCGGGGCTCCGCGCTGGCCAATCCAAACGACGAATACCGACCTCTTGCATATAAGCATCTACGTCGCCAGAACGGTGGGCCCGAGCATTATCGTCCATGTAAATGGCATCTTCACCAATTACAGTCAGTGCGGGTTGTGCATTTTGAGAAAGGATTTCTGTTATGTACCTATGCGCATTTAGTGAGCCATTTTCTATGAATACTATCTCGGTACGATAGTTGGAAGTTACGCCCGCCCAAAACATAACGGACCCTCCACCATAAGGGGTGATTTCTTCAAAACACACATCGGCATAGCGTTCCCCTGGTCTTCGTAACACTCGCCGACGTCGGTCCTCACCATGCAGACAAATTCGAGCCTCATCGGAGAAGAGTACGCTACTCCAGTTACCTGGTGTCCAAGATAGGCAATTTCTAGCGAACCTCAACCGCGCAATCCGGTGCTCACGGAGTAACTTGGGGGCCCGCGCTGGTCGTCGACTACGTATATCAGCAGCTAAAAGTCTTCTCCTCACAGTCCATAGGCTAACTTGTGCTCCTCGTACCTCTTCAAGGTTTCTTTTGAGGTCTATGTAACTGCATTTGCGGTTCCTCAGCGCCTGAGTCACTAAAAAGCGATCGTCTCGCGGCTGTGTGCAACGTTTTCTCCCAGAACCTTGCCTTCTCTGAACGGAACCTGTCTCTTGGTATCGAGTCCAGGTTCTTTGTACGGTTGAACGACTCACGTTTAACCGCTGTGAGACGTAACATTGGCTACACCCCTCTTCCAGCAGCGCTATAATTTTACTAGCTCTCATTGCTTTTTCTGCCATTACGATAGACACAAAGATATCTGTTTTAAGTCACAATAAGGCAGAATTATGCGATAAACATAAATTGTTGTACTAAAAATAACGAAAAGTTACTTTTAGTTGCTTGATAACCTTTTAACCGCAAACCCGCGAAAAGTGTCACAAAATGAAAAAGGGATTAATAATTTAAAAAACAAAAGTTTTGAATTTGGAATGAACTTTTTTTCATACCCAGACTCTTTATTAAGTGCCAGTAACATAGTTTGGCTATTAAAACCTCTGAAGAACTAAATTATTACCAATAATGTTAAAAAATCAAACCCGCCCGTTTTTTTTGCAAAGGAGTGTATATTTAGACTAATCTTCTAGGTATACCTAGCAGATACAACTACTTCCTTCTTTCACCTGCACTTATCCCACTCGCTGTGGGGTCGACCGGCGCAACATGCTTTTAAGCACATGTTACAGAAAGATTTCGTTGGTATTTTTTATGACCGGCCGCCTGACCGACTTCAACCGTTTTGAGGACCAGGTATACCTACTTACAAAAAGTAAGAATCACCAAAATTTGGATTAGATATGCATAACAGTTACCAATTATCTCGACAACCTGAGTGATACTCATTGGAGTATCACTTTATTGAAAGTGTTTACTTTGGGCTGATTGCTAATTATTTGGAAATAAAAAATTTAATAATCTGTTCTCAGAAGCACGGCTACTAGATTTTTGCACATATCTACCCATAATGTTAATCGATCGCCTAGTTTCTTATATCTCTTAACAACGAACGTCCCATGAAATTAAACCTGCGACCTCTCGTTTCTCGCTAATGGAGCGCATCATCACTGATTAAACTCGAGTTTATGTTATCGCGATAAAAAATCGATTAACGCGATAAGGATTCGCTAAATCTTGTTACAGATGGTCATTGGATAGTTTTTGTTATTATTCTATTGAAAATATGTACCTAGTAGTAGAACTTTTGGAGATCGAGCTGCTGTGGGATGTTAATACGCGAGAAAACTATATTTATAATAATACAATCGACTCTAAAATTCTGAAAGCTAATAAATAAAATTAGCACATAAGTAATCTAACCAATTTTGAGTCGATTCGTGTCACGTTTTGTCAAAACCTGCTACAAATACGTAAATCTAACTAGAACCGATACGTCACTCGAAATATTAATAACTAGCTTTTCCTCGCGGCTTTGCCCGCGTGATCTGCTTTTTCCGGGATAAAAAGTAGCCTATGTTCATCAGAGACAATGTAGAATTCTAATGATGAAAGAATTTTTCAAATCGGTCCAGTAGTTTTTAAGTTTATTCGTTACATACAACAAATACAAATCTGTCCTATTTATAATATTAATGTAGATGACTATACCGACTCTGTATTGGTGATATTAGATGATTTACCAGATCTTGCAGATTTTACCCGCCTTGGCGTTTAATAAAAAAAAATACACCTTGTATAACGAAAGGGTGTCCCTGCCACTAAGCCAGAGTGGCGGATACAGGCTTTTGTGCTTCCATAGAATACGTAAGTGTTAGTACGTATCCATATTCCATACAAAGGAATCTTGCTCGAGTTGGTAGTAAGTGTGGCCATCGATACGATACGCGCGAATCTTTGGTCCTTCGAGCCAAAAACTCGCGCCCGATCCTGATCAGAGTTTTCGACATTATTTATATAGTATATTCCAGTTTTCTATGATCACGACGTACATGTAGGATTTTATTTTAGAATGAAAAAATAAAGAATATGCACTTAAATTGTTATTGAATAACTTTTTAAATTTCACCCTATAAATTATTGTTCGTGTATGGTCCCTCATCTAATTTCGATGGTCCATATTCCTACAGTTTCAGTACGTACATTAAATAATTTACTATGGTAAAACATAAAAATTATGTACAATATAAATTTACCTATTTAACATAATATACTCTACTCACATCGCTCATATAAGGTGTCCAGTCGTAGTTACTGGCTTCCCACTCCGGCGGAGGTTGCTTTTCTCTCAATCTATTTATTATTGTTGCATCGGAATCACCATCAACTATAGTACGATCAAAATCAAAAACAGCTAAAGAAGCCATTTTAAAAATGCGCGCGCACTCTCACGTTTGCAAGCTCACTGGCGAATGTGATAGCGATTTTAAAAACGTTCCTTCCAGTTCCATTTCAAGTTCATGCTTGTTACGTCATTTTCAGCGTGGAACTTGGGTGACCCGACAAAATGAGATGGAGATTTTCGACATGACGTAATTTTTGCATTGTTTTTTGCGCGGAAGATTACAAACGTGAGACGTGATAAACAGAGACAAATAAACTAGAGATAAACTTGAAGTATGGCTGACGTATGACGTAGTGAGGTACCTGCAATGAATAAAGACTAGAGAGGATGACTAAAATGGCATCTACTCTCCTCCCCTTACAATAGTGATATGCCAATACATACTGAAAACTTTATATCGATATCAATGAATCAGAAATGGGATAAAGACACCTTTAGATTTAATTTTTTTAATAAATTTTTACATTATAACATTGTTTATTTACTTACATTATATCGTGAGTATCAGGCACTACGAGGGACTTACTATCTTAGTCATTATCAATTTTATTAAAAATCAAAATTACTAGAAATTCCTTTGGACCTGCACAATCTTCTAGCAATGACAAAGCTTTATCAAGGATATAGTTCCTGTCTTTTAACGTTTCTATAACGGATTGCAAGTTAATTTTTTTTTAGTTTGTTAACTTTTTTCATTGAGCCTCATGTTTTTTGAAGTGATAACTTCTTATGGGAGGGTGAACCGAAACGTTCCGTAATGCGAGCGCTCGATCGACCAGCCAGCGTTAGCCGATCTCCCTGGAACATCGATAATTTCGAAGTCCCAGGTGGCGTCACACAGTGACCAGTCGGCTTGGACCGGACTTTCACAGGACTTTGACATGACTTTGACCAGACTTCGTAACGTAACGCGTTAAGGGAAGCCAGAAGCCATTAGTTATCACTTCTGCCGAGCGTCCCGAGACGCACACTTTTTTTTTTTAGTAGAATCTTGACATTGTTCGCCATTTTTTTACTGTGACCGTTGATGTCTGAAAGGAAAAAAATTTGCTTTTAACAATGTGGTGTTGCCACTATTAACGTCGTTCAATTATACCTACCCTCATTCCACTTCAATGTGGGATAGGCTCAACACAATATGTTTATTTTACACGTATTGCAGAATGGATTTGGATGGACCGGTTGCCTGCGTGTTTTTAACCCCCTCTGGGAAATCCAATTCCTTACAAAACGTACATAATAATAGAAATACCTGTACAAAGTATCGTCACACCAATCAATCTGACTAATGTAATTATATTATATAATTGGGCCATTTTATGCATCAAGCTCATCATTGAATCCTTTATTTTATAGATTAAGCCGGCAAACGACCACCTGATGGTAAGTGATCTCCACCGCCCATGTACATGCCCACAAAACCAGAAGAATAATGGGCGCGTTGCCGACCTTAAAGGAAAGATATAATAAGGGCTTCGGAACGGGAGGACCAATTGGGCCTCCCGGATATCTCACTCATCGTACGAAACGCAACAGCAAGCCGCTACTTTACGTCTGCTTTCTGTGAGACAGTGGCAACGACCCGGTCGAGTCGGCCCATTCATGCTGTAGACAAAACTGTCTACGGGGTGGCTCTACCGTTTTAATTGAATATTGGGAATATTCTGGGCCCCAGTTGTAGGTAATAGTAGTATTTCATGAAATTATATTAATGTGGATGATATGGAGACATACAGAGTCCGATTAAAATGTGATATCCAAACAAACAAGGTGGGTTGGTACCACCGCTTTGTCTATTTCTGCCGCCAAGTAACAGTGTGTAAGCACTGTTGTGTTTCCGCTTGAAAGACATTGAAGTCAGTGAAATAACTGGGCATTATGAGACTAATCATCTTATGTCTCGGGGTGACAAGCGCAGTTCAGTGCTTTGTAATTCAAGTTCTGTGTATTGTTGCATCTGTTTATTGGCAGGCGAGCCGCTTACCATCAAACAAAAAAAAACAAACAAAAATAGATTTGTTGACATATTGATATTTCCTTCTCCAATTATGTTCAGCTAGTTCCTTTTGCTTAAACTTTTGGGCAATCTGATACCATTCATAATGTTGATTTATCGATATAAATAATAAATGACAGGACAACACTATCCGTATGTGAACAATGACATGTTTTCACACTTATTTTAAACCGAAAAATCTGATGAAAATAACCACATGAAATTAATGATGAATTCTGTTATATTATTTATATAGCACATTTCTTTTAAATAAAGCAAAAACTGGTGAATTTAAATTAGTAATATAGAACGTACCACTGTAATGAAATATTTGGTTGATTCCCACTTTTCTCGATTTCGCACCTAATATTACTACAATTTGGCATCTTCTTTGCAATCTGCATTTATTATTGTTTCAAATAAAACTCCGTGTTTCTGTTATCATCATAAAAATATTTTATTATTAAGTCTTTGAACCACACAATGACAGTTTCCATGTAAACAAATCGATTACAGAAAATGGCAAAGCCGGCCGCAAACTGCAAAGTAATTTTGATGTATATGGGTATAGATAATGTGGACAGAATGGTACATGCTAAAATATGTTTATCCTTTCTTACGTACATAATTAGAAATTAGCTTAAAAGAGATAGCATTATGTTTACATATAGAATATCGAAATGTATCATATTTTTAAACTAAAGTCCTATATGTAAACATAGCAAATCCTTATAGATTTTTTAATCATTGATTACAAATCGAATCTATGTCAAGTACGTAGAGTTTATAGTTCATTTTTTATAAAAATGATGCAATTTAATCATTCTTGAAATCAACCTCGTCAAAATTGACAATTCGGCAGCGTTGCCAGTCGAATACTTTTGTAATATTTTATGTTACTTTAGGTCATGTTATATTCAGTGGCGTAGTTAATGGGGGTGGCACCCGAGGCGGATTTCGGTCACCCCAAGAACAAAAACTTTAAAAATAATGTTGAACTAATACTTCTTTAGAATTGTTGTGATTTGAAAATTCGACGATACGAAAAAGTGTCACGAAGGAGGTTGGAAAGGAACAAACCTTTCATTAAATCTTATCTAGTGGGTGGTACGTTTCGCTAAAGAATCTAGACATCGCGAATCGCGATGTAGATGTGCCATACAATATGGATTGTTCTATAACAGTGGCACCATCTCTTGACTCTTTTCAACTTTTAGTTTAAATGCAATAAAGGTGCTGCTGGTTGTTTTGTTGTGTACCGTATGATTTTTATTTGATACTAGTTTAGAGCAAAATAAATAAATATTGTAAAAAATATCACTTCCTTGAATAATTGTTAGAAATCACAAATGAATTACAACTATTATAAACATTATTTCTCACCTCAGAACTCGCCGAAACCTCATTATGAGGCAAAAAAAAATTACAGTCATAGGGAATGCCGAAAATCAACAAAAAAGATTTGTTTAATCTGATTTTTAAATTTTTTTTCTTATTTCATGTGTGTACATCGATTCTCTATCAATTGTGGATATAGTTTAGGATATAGAGTATTCAGAAAAAAATGGCTAGAAGTTTTTACCAATGACCTATACGACCTAATAATATATCTTATTGGTTTTTACGAGCGGCCGCCTACCTGACATCTACTACTCTAGGTAGAACGTTATATATAGTGTATTATCTATGGGTAGAACCTATCAATATCAAGCTATATATAAATACATAAATTTATTATATTAGTATATAATAGTGGTATGCATTACTTTTGTGATTAAAATGTTACTTTTGAGCAGTTTCGTGTAATTTTGTAATTATCGGGCACTGCAGCACCGCAATTGACAGGAGATAACGAAGTTATTATAACGATAAAGTTTCTGTCCGAGTTGTGACATAACCTCTTTCTATGAATTTTTATTTCAAAAATTAGACTGGAATTTAAACAATAATGGCTTCTTTAAAAGTATATTCAGCGGGAAGACTAGCCAAATATGCTTTTGACTCGTCATTAAGAACCCTCCGATGTAATGTTTTAAGGTATTTATTGCGCAACTACCAAGTTCTGGGCCATAACCTAAAATATTTTGTATCATAATCATTTTCATAATAACATTATGAAGTAATTTCAACTCTTAACACGAATGTGTACACATGAATAAAGCTGTGGTTTCACTATTCTGTTAAAACAGGTCTAATTAATTGAGATTGTTGGTTGGTTGATTGTTGATTGGTGGATTGATGTATGAAAATATATACCCTGTTTTCCAATTACAGCACTAGAGCGCATTATGCGGCATAATGCTCAACGTTGAAAGTTTCAACTACAGCAACGCTACGCACAATCAAGCACTCTCAAAAGTACTACTTTCGGATGATACATGCAATCAATACCAACTCAGTAACAGAAAATAAACAAGTGTTTTTTCGCATTTTTTCATCATTGTGCCACTGAGTCGCATTATGCTCTGTAATTGGAAAACAGGGATATTAAAAAAAGAATTAATTAACTAAAACTGACTTCCACAAACAACATTGAGAATTCATAGTTGATAGTATTAAATATTCTTTACTTCATTTCAGAACGTCACTCTCAGTTCATACGTATAGCACAGAAGAGAAGCCAAAAGAGACAGACTCGAATGGTGATAAAAATTTACCGGGCACTATAGAAGAATGCCATAAACAAATTGAAAGCTTGACCAATGAAGTGAACACATTAAAACAGCAAGTTAAAGATTATGATGTTAGTTTTTTCCACGTTTTCATTTTGTTTCATAATTTACATTCAACATAAAATACTATTGTCATGTTACATAAAAATAAGGTCTGTGTGGTGGTCACCAGTTAAAGTATGGATTATGGAAATGGAAATTATATTGAAATGTTTCTGTGATATTAATCTCGTAATTGATTGTAGAGTGAGGAAATGATAATTTAAATATCAGTTTGAGGAAGATTGTGGATGTACATCTTGCTGTCTCTTTGGCACCCAAGCACCATAATGATAGTTTCTCTCATTATTGCCAAGTTTAGCAATTTTTCTACTCAAAAGTATATATCTATTATTTATTTTATTAAAAGGCATCCCTTTTGTTTTATGATAAACTTATTGATTAGAAGCAACAAAATTCACTATTGTACTGGAAATAAAGCAAATTAATATTGCTATGGATTTCGTGGTTTTATGTGTGTATGATAATTGTGATGTATGTTCAAGGTCTTCATTGATAAATGTGTAGAGATACTTAAAGTATTAATTTAAAGATAAAAATGTGGCAAGATGTTATCTGTAAATTCTGAGAATTCCACACATAGGATGAAAACCTCAAAATAACAGATATTTAGGTGGTGAGCCCCTCATATGTGTGAGCCCGTTGGGGTAGATATTGCCGCGTTGTCTATTTCTGCTGCCAAGGTGCACTGTGTAAACACTGCTGTTTGTTCTACCCCAGTAACGAGCACAGTCCCATGTTATGCAGTTTTTTATTACTCAAAGTTCTGCGTAGTGTTGCTACTGTTTATGGACAACAGACATGGTGCTTACCTTTGAGGAAGCGATCTGCTTCGTAATTTAGGCGAATAAAAAAAGATAAGCATGGTCAACTGTGAAAATATTTGATTAGTGCAAAGTGTGTTGTTTGATGAATCATTTATTTTTCAGGATAAGTATAAGCGAGCGCTGGCTGACGGGGAGAATGTTCGTCGTCGTATGATGAAACAGGTAGAAGATGCAAAGTCCTTTGCCATACAGAGTTTTTGCAAGGATTTACTTGATGTGAGTATTAGCAACATCTTAGTTTAAAAATCCTCTGTAAAGTTTGGACTTGCAAAAAGAACTGCCAAGTATTATTATAATCGTATCGTAAAGATTTATGATCCGTTTTCAGTTGTAAAGCGATTGTTAACTACATAGTTCAAAACCTTGACTACTGGTATAAACTAATTAAACTAAACCTATTCACATGGCATATTCTTCCATTGTTATTGTATGGGAACGCATATAACATTTAGTTGCAATTGTTATTTTATCACCAACATAGAAAGTTGAATGCGTTTTAACCAACTTGAAAATTCGTAATAGAGCCATAGTCCTAATTTTGATCTGCCACACGATTTTTCTTATTCATTATTTATATGACGCAAATTGCAAGTTTCCAGTATTTTATGAGCTCTCTATGTTTTCAATTAACCCACTAATTCTGGACATCGGACAGGACTTTGCTGGTGGGAGGATACTTGTATCCGACCGGATAGCGACCACTGTACATTGGTGCTAAAACCTGCCATAGTGGCCCACCTTGTGTGGGTCGCGTTCCAGGGTCAGCCAGTGTATATCCGGTTCTCCCCAGGGGGCTTGCCCCCCCATCCTCACCCTTTTCCCATCCCTTTGTTCCTTCCCCTCCCCCTTGCCCCTTTGGCAGGCCGGCATGATTTTGCCGACCAACGACGGACACATTGTTTATCGTTGGTCGACACTATTCCTGGATTGCGCCATACTTACCATCAGGTGTAGCGTGGTCACTTTGCCGAGCCAGGATAAAAAAAAAAAAAAAAAGACATGGAAATATTGTTAACCATAATTTAGTATTAGGTTAAGGAAACAAATAAAAGCGGCGAGCTACGCGACTTAGAGCAAAAACACTATAAAAATACTATGTTATTTTAGGTAGCAGACACTTTAGCGGCGGCGGCCGAGAGCGTGCCAGAGAGCGAGGTGTCAGAGGGAGGAGGCACCGAGGGCGGCGCCTCCGCGGCCCTGCGCTCTCTGCACGACGGAGTGAGGCTCACCAGGGCTCAGCTCACACAAGTAAGCTATAGGATAGGAAACCATGGTTTCCTAGAATTCGTTTTTTTTATTCACCCAAGTGACGAGATGAGTAGATCTCCTCTGATAGAAAGCACCACCACACCCATAAATAAAACAACACTTCTCAGGACTTTGAATAACAAAGTATTGTATGGCACTCTGCACTACGCTCGTAATTCTCGATAGTTTAAAAATATCGATTTAGATATGATTTCGATCACCTCAAGTCATAAGATGTTAAGTCTCAGTATGCCCAGTAGTTTTAATGTCGTCGATGTAGTTCACATCAGAAAACAGCATTACTTACAAGGCACTTGGCGTATAAGAAACCTATCACTGATAATTATATTAATGATAATAAGTGTTTTATTGTTAATCCAGGCCCATATTAAAAAAAAATTATGTATGCTCTTTTCCAGGTATCGAATTCTGTGTACATTGGTCTGTTTTTTGAGCATAAAACAATGTTCGTTTTCCAGGTGTTCGCCCGGCATGGACTGGTATCGGTATCGCCATTAAGAGAAAAATTCGACCCGAACCTACACGAAGCTTTGTTCCAGCAGGTACGTATCATACGTATTAGGCATGTCGAAAGTATAAAATAGTGACTATTTATATCGTATCGATAATAAATAATTAATATCAATATCGATTTTGATATATTGTGAAAGAAATATCGGCTATAATATAAAAATATCGGGTTGATGACAATTGGCAACTTAAAAATTTGCTGGTCCATATTTCATGGCATCCTATTTTAAAAAGATTGATTTAGATATGATTTCTATACTTGATAAAAAATATAGATAAATCGATATATCGAACCAAATTCTATCGCATAAAATATCGGTAATAAAACCCTATATTAAAAAACGCTTAATTGCTTTTAACCTAATTGTAACAAAAATGTAAAAAAATATCTAAATTAATAAATAATAATAGATAATTTAACATTTCAAAAAGTTCCTTTACATATTTGTTTATATTTTCGGTATAAACCGGTTTATGTATAAAATAGGTGTTGGTTACAATAATGAGACGTTTTCCAGGAGGTGGAGGGCGCGGAGTCTGGCACCGTGGTGACAGTCAGCAAGCTCGGGTACAAACTGCACGACCGCTGTGTCAGACCCGCGCTAGTAGGAGTCGCCAAGTGATACTCACACACACACACAACCACACACACTACTCACTACCGACACTCACTCAACTGACAACATCGACACGGCACAGATAAATGTCATCAATTATTTGAAATGGTTTTGTAATAATATTAGCATTGTTGTGAAGGAGCATATTGTCGATAAACCTTCAATAATGTGAAATTTATTAGTGTAGTTCATTATTGCTTTAAGAAAATATGTGTAATAGTAGTAGTCAAGCCGAAAAAGATATTAAATATATTTGAAAATTGCTAAAATTAATTGTTGGCTGAATTGAAAAAGCAAATTACTTTCTATACTATGTAAATGGGCAGTGTCTACACTCTTTATTTTATGTTTTCCCTATAAAGTACAAAGTTTTGTCTTTCGTACTTCACCAATGTCAAAAGAGATAACCAAAATGTTTAAAAAAAAAATGAGTGCTAAAATGTAAATTAAATTATGTTGTTTAAAACACTGTATCTTGTCATGGATTGGTGAGTGTCGACCTTCCAAGGGGTTTCTGACTGATAACATTATTACAATATCAAAACAATGAGCTTTTGAAACAATATCGCTTTTACATTATTTCAAATCTGCCTTTCTTGAATTTGCCTCTTTGAAATCACTAACCAACTACCAGTGATGGATTTTTTGTGCAATTAAAAATGCCGACCATCAATACTGTATTGCACTTTTTCTTTTTTCTAATATTTGTGACAAAACAGTAATATTTTAGTTGGTGATGTGTTTCTATAGACACAATGCCTGTCAGTGTGTGTGTGTTTCGTCAATAGGTGAGTATAAGACGAACACTAAAGCGTTTTTTATTTATTTTAAAAAAGACTACGTTTTAATCTTTGTTTTTAGTTACCTATTGCTATTTAAAATATAAAATTAGAATAGAGGACTGAAGCGTCTACTATTACAATCGAAACTACACATATTTATAAGTTGACACACACAATTAAAACATGCAAAAATTAACCGAAATAATTATTGTATTGCCTACTATATTTTTTTCATAGTAAGGAAGGCAGTTTTGGCCCACATACTGATGCTGGTTAATCCAGTGAAATTTTGGCCATGTGCAATATGAATAATAATTTTGAGAGAGTTTTAATGTTTGAAGCCAAAAACCTCTCGAAAGAGAATAATAATATAATAGAAGTACTAGTAGTTAGATTAATAGGATTGCAAGGCCCAAAGTTACTTGTATGTTCACACTCTCTATCATGTGGGGCTAGAACAAGAAAAAATCCTATGACTCGATAGTGTGGATATAGATATTAAAATTACGAGGGATTTGGCCACACATTCCCAGTTGGGACAAATATTTGTGTATCGCACAAACACGTTTGTCCATGTGCAGAAAAAATGTGGACCTTTTAGCTCACACTGACTTGATACATAACAGTTAGAGTATTGACTTCAAGAACAGTGTATAGGCACATAGGATCCAGCCCTGTTACGTACTGTTCCTTATTAGTCACGGTCCTATTCCACCCTCACATGATATAAAGTATGATGAGCATTGTATGAATGAATTTGATTTATAAAGAGACTGCGAGCAATGAGATTTCTTTCCCAAAATAATAACCACCACTACCCTAAAATAATATTTAAATTAAATGATTTCCACATTATCAAAGCTTCGAGCTAAGGTATTATAGTAAAAAAAATGCAATCTGATAATCTGTGATCTTGCAATGCCTTCTACAATTGGACGTTGTTACAGAAAAAGGACTCAAGTTCAAATCAGTATCTCCATTTGAATTTGCTTTGTGTTGGTTCCTTTTTGCATAACTACGTCCAATTATGAGTCTCGATTCATTTATGATAATGACAAATGGGAAATATTTCTCCTTGTTCTCATGCCATTGTATAAAAATTCCAATATTGTATAGTTTAGTCCACTAACCGAGAGCGAGAGTGTGTTTTTATATGTTTTGTGTATTTTCAGGCTTGTTACGAATATTTGGCGTACTTATTTTCTGGTACATTCTTAGATTTTTGGGCGAATTACTGATATCATTCGAAGTATTTATTAATGTTACTATCATAGTGCCCACATACGAAATATATTTTTTTCTGGTTTAATAACGAAAACATGATAGCTTTAAACAAAAAAAAATAGTAAATAAAACATGCCGAATATTATTCGGCAAATATTCAGTTTTTGGCATAATTCCGAGTGTACATTTAATGCAAGCTTAGTGTTTTATATCGTAATGTATGTTTGTGCGGTGGTAGTATTACAGATATTATTGTTGACAAAATGTGTTTTATTAATGAAATATCGTTAATACTGTCTCCATGACACTACTGTTTGGAACTATTGGTTGTGTTATATGAAGCTTTTATTTCCCGTGAAATGTATGTCATTACTGCCAGGGCTGTTATGTTCATAAATATTCATAGGTTTTTTTACCCATTAGGATAAACTGCAGAGGTCCCTGCTAACGGGATACTGGCGACCCTTGCAGTATCTTAGGGATCAGTATCAAGGGATTAGGGGAAGGGATTAGGAATGTAGGAAGGGGAGGGAGAAGAGGAAGAAAGAAAGGAGAGGAAGGGGACGGAGAGGGAAATATTCGTAGGTTGGGTTAGAACTGTGAAAACAAACGCAGGGGCCTACCAAGCAGCGACAATGTCTATTAGCGCCTGAATGAAACGGTTATAGGAAAATATTGTAGTGCCACAGGAAAAGCTAATTTACTCTTGCTCTTTTCGGTAGTTTAACCGTAAATATTTGCAGATCACACCAATATTTGTTTCATTGCAGGGATCAAACCCTAGGTCTTTTGTGTCACAACTCTACTCGCCCAGTGCGCTAAAAATAAATCGAATATAGTCAACTTTAGCAACCACAGCTATATTTGGGTTCTAACAGCCGATTTTAATTAACGACCTTAGTTTGAACCTCCATGTTGAATTCAGAAATCAAACTAAGTAAATTGTAAGTGTGACCTTCAAACTCAATTCCTATTGGTTAATTTGTGTTATCTAGCTAGAGATTCAAACTAAGATCACTTATTTACATTGGCCGTAAATTGAACTGTCCTCACGATATTACAGTATTGGCAATAAATATACAAAATACTTAATTCTATAGTTTATTGGTGGCTATAATTCTGTCGTGTCCATTGGACAGCATGTCGAGCAGTTCATCCAAGGTCATCATCCTGACAGTAGTATCGGTGTCTCGTGTAGTTTGATACACCTCGTACCGAGGAGGTGAGTCCAGAGCCGCTTTACCGCATACCACTACGATGGGGTAACCCATTCTGGAATATAGTTAATTCAACATTATTGACTTTCTTTTTTTGAATAACGTATAATTTTTAGGTAATGTATTTAGGTACTTGGCTGTATTAGAAATACTAGATACTATTAGTGTCAATCTCGAACACACTTTATTAAAACACACTAAAGGTTTCTGCGGCTTTAGTGGTTATACTCGGTATGCCTACAAACAATGTGCGTATGAAAATTGCATAGCTTTCGGCAGAGAATATCATTATATTATTCCTTTCTACAAGTATTGCAGGTGCGTATACGCACGCTACACATCTAGAGTACGTCCGGCTGGAAGTGTTATTAGTCACATGTTAAACTCTTAAGTACTTTTTGGGAAATTTGCAATCACGCAGACGAGATTAAGGGCTTCGTGTATGACTCAACGCCAAAACACCCCGATTCACAGTCCGTGGACGCTAAGAGCGGTTACGCACTACATCCGATTCGAATCCGGTCCGACCCCGTGAAAATATGGATCTAGAAAACTCGGACCGAATTCGGATATCCCTTACGCACTAGTCCGATATACACACTAGATGGATGCCTGCCGCGTCACCCACCCCGCCGCATACACCCCCCGCCCCGCTGCCTCTCTGCTCGTACGCAGTTCGGATTCAAGTCGGACGCAGTGCGCGAGCGTCCATAAAAATAATACTATGGCTACTTCGGTCCGTCAAAATTATCTCCGGGATGGAGATTCTAGAAAAATCGGATGACGGAAATCGGATCTAGTGCGTAAATTACCATAGAAATAGTTCTACGCCAACGCCGGACCCTATTTTCACGGGTTCGGATCGGATGTAGTGCGTAACCGCTGTAAGAATAAGAGCGGTTACGCACTACATCCGATTCGAATCCGATCCGACCCCGTGAAAATATGGATCTAGAAAACTCGGACCGAATTCGGATATCCCTTACGCACTAGTCCGATATACACACTAGATGGATGCCTGCCGCGTCACCCACCCCGCCGCATACACCCCCCGCCCCGCTGCCTCTCTGCTCGTACGCAGTTCGGATTCAAGTCGGACGCAGTGCGCGAGCGTCCATAAAAATAATACTATGGCTACTTCGGTCCGTCAAAATTATCTCCGGGATGGAGATTCTAGAAAAATCGGATGACGGAAATCGGATCTAGTGCGTAAATTACCATAGAAATAGTTCTACGCCAACGCCGGACCCTATTTTCACGGGTTCGGATCGGATGTAGTGCGTAACCGCTGTAAAGGTCTCACCTGTCAGCCATCATGAGTCTTTTCCCTATGGTCATCTGATGTCTGTCGTCCACGAGCACGTCGTGTTCGTAACGTGGCACGCGACACACCGCGTCATGGAGTCGGTGGACATGATCCTCTCCCAAGGCAGACCACTCTTTTGAACCTTCCTGGTAAATATGATTTTTTGTGATAGAAAAACAAGTACAAGTACAACAAGTTTTTTAACAATACGTTAATTTTCACGCTTTTTTTACAATAAAATACATTGTTTTATTCAAATTTATTTTCAATTTTTTTTAGTTAGACTTTCTATAAAAGCGTGTTTTTAGTTTTTTTTTTCTGACTACGGAGCCCTTCACTTGTGTGGTCCGACACGCACATTGGTTTCATTGGTTTTAAAGTTAGTATTCAAGTAGGTACCTACGAGTTGAGGCTTGTGTCCCTATTCCTTTAATACTTTTTCAACCGACTCGTTCTTAGCTCAAGTGGGCAAATATTGTGAGAGTTAGGTTACCTTAGGACCAATTATGATGATGCTATATGGGGCTATAGCCTGGGGCCATCTTAATGCTTTGTCTGTAGATAGAGCTTCTAAACTCGCGGCTAACAATCTGAGAAAAAATAATTATTAATAAAGAATTTGAATTTCGCAGCCTGGTGGTGTGGTCGGCAAGTAGCCGTGACTGTGAAACGCGAGGCCGTGGTTCGATTCTCGCACGAAGACTAGGCTTTGTGTCATCCTCAAAAAAAAAAAACAGATTTGGGTGTGGTTTCTACCGAGGGGTTGACGTCGTGGAAGCCGCCGGTTGTAAAAACTACAAGCCAAATATTTCTGTAATATGTGTTAAAAACATGTTGCGCCGACCCCACTGCGAGTGTAGATTGGAAGAGGATTCACAACCACACACAAAAAGAAATGTAATGATATAATTATGAGAAATTATAAAAAAAATTGAATAACTTTGCTATTTGTGTGCCAATTCTTTTCACTTTGTGATAATTACCTAGTGACTCCAATGCCATAGCAGGACATGATGACAGGCTGCGAGGGACCGCTTGCCGGGACGTAGTGCGCTTCAAGAGGATCACTGTATTTTGTACCGAGAATGAATGTGTGCCCCACCTAGAAATAACGAATACCATTTGAATTTTGAAATTCAGCTAATCGATAAAAGCCCTATGGCTTTTAAATGTAACCGTAAACGATAAATTTTCCTATGAAAAGGTATCGTTTACGGTTTGAGGCGTCAGCACAAATTTCCCGCCATTACCAGTAGTCATACATAGTCCTCTACATTACCTCAATACTATGAACGATTTGACTTTCTGCTCCACAAGCCTCGCATTTTTTATCCTCAACACCAGCGAGACTCGCGTGCGAGCAGGATGGACATACGAGAATTTGGTCTTCTCCCGAGATTGCCGGAAGCTGCCATTCGTGGGAAACAGAACCGCCCATGTCTCCTGACGGTGCTTTCACTGTAGACGAAAAAATAACTTTTTGATTACTGACAATAATAATATAAAATAACAATGCTCAGTATGCGCCTAAGGATGCAGGAGTTGTTATAAATTGTCCACCCCTCTTCATAAGACTTGAGCTTCACAAATATTAGACTCATGTCATTATTTATCATACAAGAAAAGGAAAAAATACATATAATTAATTATAAGCCTTTTTTACTTCTATATAATATGTATGTCAGACATTTGATCTCAATCACATCTGTTTCAGTTTAATTGAGTTAATAGCTACCTACAAAATAAAATTATCTATCTTTTACCTTGATAAACAGGCAGGTGTAGTTTCTCAAATAACTGACGGTATGCGGCCGTCATCTGCTGGTAAACGTGATGTGCACAGTCATGAGAAGTGTGGGCTCCATATGCATCTAGCATGAGGAACTCTCGCGCTCGCAGCAAGCCGTGCTTGGGTCGGTGCTCATCTCTATACTTATTGCTGATCTAATTGGAATGGAACATTTCCAAATATTAGACTTACTGAGTTTTGTCACTATTCCTATCTATCAGTGCATTAGGAGTGCTAAACATGCAGAAAATATATGCATTTAAGTAAATAAACATATGTATGTAGCTTTATGTATTAACATTCATTTATATATTCAACAAGATAAAAAATAATAGTACCTGATACAGTACAAGAGGCAGTTGTTTGTATGATAAAGGTCCTACATCAGCCATCAAGTCTGCAATTGTTTCTTCATGTGTCTGAAAAATAATACATAATGGAGACATCAAGGATACTTTATGATAATAATGAGCCTTTCAGCTAGGTGGTGAACAAAACACTGTGAGGAAACTTGCATATCTGAGAATTCTCCATATAAGTTATGTGAAGTCCAAATAACATTAGGCCACTGTCTAAGGGAAATCAGGAGCAAAGTGGAGGTAAATCAATATTTTTTTTTATTTATATATTTTTAAGGCAAATAGGTATTAAGCAGGAAAGTAAAACCTGGCAAAAGGCAGCGATAATGCCAGACAGGTTAGGTGGAAAGATGCACAAAATACTTACAGGAGCCAATAAATACTGTTTTTCATGTCTATCTACTAATGTCACCAATTCTGGTCCAATGTCTGCCAGTCTGCCAGTCTTTTGCCAGAGCTTGGCAGATGTTAATGCAGGGAGGGATATACGCTGAGCACCTGTGGTCTCTATGCAGGATATTATCAAATTCTCTAGTTTATCGAGAGCTCGTCTGGCTAAGGGTAGTAGAGTAAAAAGTCCTGAACTGGTAGGACGGACTAAACCACATTCTAAAAGTAACTGGAAGAAAATAATATTAAATATAATAGGAATATCACAGCTTGCTGTTTAAAACAAATGTTTGAGGCGTAAATATGAGGGTTTTAGATGCCTCTAAATTTTGTTAAGCAGTGGATCTCTTCTGCGTTCCTGGATTCTCTTAGTAATATAGGCTGATCTCAGGTTCAGGATAGGAGTTAGTGGACCAAATTATGCATAATATTAGGTATAATACGATATTTAAAAAATTACATTTTATTCTTACTTACTTTCTGACTTTTGCATGTAATTTCTGTATTTTTTATTTTGGCGTTCTTCGGTATAGTGATTACGGGTTGAAATATGTGAGACAAGCGTCTCATTGTGTCACAAATAATATTTTATTTAATGTTTTCACCAATCAACTTATGATGATTTGAGTGGATTTGAGGTTAAAGCGATCAGCTGATTGTCATTTGTCAGTGTGACATTTAGGTGTTTAATTTTTGCACACTATGATTTAAGGGCATAGTAAACAATTATTTGATAAAATACATACGGATACAATCAAATAATTCTTAATATTAACATAATATATCATTGGATACAATAGAAAAATACAATTTTAAAATATCAATAAAAAGTTATTTTTGTCACAGCGCTGACTGACATGTTAAATTAACATTGGAGGACGGTAACGAAGTAATTTGTTCCACGACTGCACAAAGCGAGGAGAGTTCAGTAATTTTAAAGCAAACTGCAAGGCTGGACAGTGTAAGAGTTGATGAAACCTATTTGTATTCGACTAGATAGCGGCCGGACTGCACCATACCATATGTACAATCAGCTAAGTTTGCGCTCCACTACTTTTCAACAGTGGATGACAATAATACAAGGATAGACCCGCCCCAATCAACCATCAAGTCATATCGCAAGCCCCTCGGGAGAACCGAATATACACTAGCTGACCCTGGAACGCGATCCCCACAAGGCGTGTGGATCACTATGACAAGTTTTAACACCATGTGTACGGTGGTCGCTATCCGGGCGGATATGAATATCCTACCACCAGCAACATATGTTCCGCATACGTAATTTTATAATATAGGTATTATAAAGTTCTAAACTTAATACAAATAAATCATATTATTGTAATACTAAAGTGTTTTATTTAAGGATATTTAAATTTTTAAAAAATTGGTTTATCCTTCAAATTCGTTTCAGTTTTACACAACTAACACCTTTGACATCAAATCATATTTGAAAACATATTAAAAGCAAATAATAATGTTCTATTTATTGAACACTAGATATAATTAATCCAAAAAAAAGTATAAGGTTTATATTATCAGATGTGATAATAATATAAACTATATTAAATACCCGAACCGAACCCGTGGCCCTCAAGGTATAACAAACAAGAATGATCGGTTCCTTGCGCTTCGTTATCAAGAGATTACAGTTTATTCTAAAAAGTACAATAATCGTGAGTTAAATATGGTAGATAAATTTTAAATATCAAATTTGCAGTCATAAAAACAAATCACATGTCCCGCCTCCCGGCCGTTATGACTATGTGTTACGTGCGCGTTAGCGCAGAGAGTGAAAATTTTACACTTTGCCAAGCGATTTTGGTCTTATCGGTGGTCGTCCGCAAACTATGCCGATTGTAAATAGCTGTGGTAAAAACCCGCCATAACTTCAGGTCTCCATAATAAATTCTGCCGTCCGTCGAGCAATGCAGTCATTGAGTCACGGTCGTCGACAATTTTCGTCTGCCTTGTGCTAGGATAAAAAAGTGGTGATATCTCGACTGTAGTCATCTGGTTCGTAAGAAAGTCTATTTATGATCCTCTAAGATTTCCTAGGCTCAAAGGAAATTCTGACAGAGTTCTATAAGTAGAAAATATGGATAAGGATGCGCGGAGTTCGTTATATGTAATAGTCCAAAGACTTAATGAAATATGTAGATTGTTTATGTCATCATGATGCAGTATGATTTAGCGGTATAACATCCAAAGGCTGTCCTAAAAGAAACTGAAATTATGGAGCGCATGGTACAAATGTTATGATAGTATGGTGTGACACAAGTACCAAAGCTCGCATCGCACATTTTTAACATGCGGTGGTTTTGTCTCATCGATACGGACTCGTCTGCTCTAACACAGACGAGACTGGTACCAGATCCCATAGTTAGTGGTGCATACCCTTACGTTATCGTATGCGATATCACGTACTGTTGGATCCCAGAATTTCATTCGGCAGAGCTCTCAATACTTACCTATTAGTACAGCTCTACCCATTCACATAAATCTAAGGTAGGTAGGTAGCGAAGGTGACTAATACACTTATCCATACGGAACATAAAAATGGGCCAATGATGCGACTTCACGGCGCTACACACATTAAATTGTCCTCTGATGTGGACAACTACATACAAAACTTACATAGTTGCAAGTGTAAACACATTTAGGACACCATGTATTTCGGCTAATAATATTTCCATCGATACTGGAATGGTGACGTTAACTGTTCATACACCATTGGTCTGGTTAGCGCGATGTAAGCGCTCGCAGTGCGGCGCGCTGCGTTGGTGGCGAAACAAATGGTGTATCCTACCAGAGATAGCTGCGGAGTACGGAACCACTGACTCGCTCATCTCCGTCCGCGCCGAATAAGGGAGAGATATGGGTATGAGAGGTAGCGGGAAAAGCGTGGTGATGGTTTTCCTAGGTAAGTAGTCCAATTACCAATATTTTGTACTCTCAGTCGGATACCTAATGGCAGCAGCAATATGCTGTTTACTTCTTTTTAATACATGCTCTGTTTTACACATGGTATTAAAATCTGCCATAGTGATCCACACACCTTGTGTGGATCGCGATCCAGGATCAGCCAGTGTATATCCGGTTGTCCCGAGGGACTTGTGACGCGACTTGATGGTTGTTTGGGGTGGGTCTATACCCGGGTACATCCTTGTATCCCTGTGCCTGCATCGGTCGCCTGTCTTGGCATAGGCCCCTCGATTTGCTTCTTTTCCCTTCGGAGTTTTTCCAAACATTTATACAGGCCGGCATTATACTGGTGACCACTGATAAAATTATTGTGTAGGTGGTCGCTGGTTATTTTTGGATTGCACTGCGCTTACCATCAGGTGTAGTACAGTCACTTTGCTATGCTCGGGTTAAAAATAATATGTAGAATTGACTAGTAAAGTAGGTAGTCAAACTCGCCCGCCCAGCTAACTAAATCTCAGCCGTCCCGTTATCACATTCACAGGTCATTTAACACACGGCCATTTTGTCGCGTGCCGCAAAATATCCGCGCTAATGGAAAACGGCGGGAAAGGACAAAAACCGGATAATTATAGCCCTTTATTGTCTGATGAACTCTGACATCGCACGGGTTTGTGCGCAAATGAAGGGATCTGTTTTTTAGTGAGGAAAATCATTAGTCATAACATTAAACGGTTGTGCCGTCATGCGGAAGCGCTGATTTCGACGTGACTTCGCAACATTTGTATATTAAACTATACAGGTTTACGAAATCTGTATATAATCTGTTATGTGATACAAGTTTAGAGCTATAAGCCCTCTGTAGGCCATTTATCACGCGTTCTGCATGATGCGGCGAATAATTAATGTGGATAAGCTAAATTAGACGGACAACCCACCTGAGACGCACCTGGCCTTAATCTCTACATTTCTCTAATACAATGTACTTGTTTGGAACGAATTTAGACAAGAGTCCACTCTTGGTTGAAAATTATCATTATATTTTTATAAATCATGTAGGCGCATATGATAGGTCCAAACACAAAATCTTCATCATCATCTATCAATCATAAATTTAACATAATTATGTAACGGTAAGGGATGTGCCAAATCTTTATGTAGTATATTGTGTTAAATAGCATATTACGCCGACCTAACTGTCAGTGGGATAAGGGTAGCTAAAAGAAGAACGTTAAGAGAGTCACTTGCTAGCAGGCAAGGACACAGCGACGAGGATAGGGATCTAAAAACATTTCTTTTTAGAATAATATTTATTGAGAATATACATATAGGTTAATTGCGTTAGCTGCTGGGCTAGTATTGCAAGAGACAAAAACTTTAATACACAACAAATAAACGCCAAAAATAACGATAATTATTATAAACCTGCTTATATTTAGGTAATATCAACTGCCAAAAACTGCCAAGATAAAAAAAATAAAAGGATAGATATTTGGCCTAATAGCCTATCAAATAACATGCGTGCCCTATCGATAAGACAAGTATATTTTATTTGACTTGCCCAAAGTAGCTGTAAACAATTAGTCACTACCGAGTACGGCCGCGGGAGAGTCCATCTTGACATGGGCTAACAAATTATTCACAAAGATTAAGATGCGTTAAGCAAGAAAAATTAATGGAAATGTGGAGATTTACCAGCTTATGAAATAAATCTTAGGGCGTTTTCAATTAGGATTTTTGGTGTTGCGGTTGTACTACTGCCGCATCGGAGCAATAAGGGTGTCGGACGACGCGACCCATGGGCGGTTATTTTTTTAAAGGAAAGCTATTGACAGCAGCCTGACGACCGAAACCAAACATCTCGTGAAACTCTCGTTGTCGATGTGCGATATGTTGTTTAAATTTGACCACACCTTTCTGTAACACGATGTATAATTAATGTGTAATAACAATTATAATACTAGCCTAGTATTACATACGTCATACTGCTGGGCCTCCTCTACTGAATGACCTCTCATTAGGTTATAGGCCTGAGTCCACCACCTTCCACTTGCCCTTATCCCACTCACCGTGGGGTCAGCACAACATGATTTTTAACACTTGTTACAGAAAGATTTGGCTTGTTGTTTTTACGACCGGCCGCCTGCCTGACATCAACCCCTCTAGGGAGAAAACACACCCAGTCACTCACACACAGTCACACCCACAGCTGGCTACTCGGCCATTATGCTACGGATACTGTTCGTAAGCCGTCCACCACGCGCTGTACTAATGCGGGTTGGCAGACTTTACATAGGTGGACCTCTCAGGTATCGAAGTTTCCTCATGATATTTCTTTTAATATTAAAACTAACGAAAATTACCTAAAAATTAATACATACACACATAAATCATATTGAATACTGAAACGCTACTGTAAACTGGCCGACGTGACGCACCGTCAGACAGAAAGATACATTTCCGTGTGTTCAGCTGACGTCTTACTGCGGTAACGTTGAGTGCTGACTTAAAATCAAATTAGTCGTGCGCAACCTAAATACTTTAACTGTTTCGGGACGCGAACTAGATGGTATATTTGGGATGCCTATGTAAATAAATATTTACTTATAAATATTTTTGTGTGTGATTTCTCTCCCGTATCCATCAGATCCATACATGATGCGGTACACCGGGTACCAACACGTTACCACGCACGATTTCCTTTTTCCTCCGACCCCCGTCTGGCATTGACATTTGCACAATTTTTCCACTTGAAACAAATTACAGTTACCAACCGTATACATCGAATGTCACTTGCAAGTCGCAACAGATTACATTGTGAAAAATAAGCTTCAAGGGGTTTTAAGTATAAGTTATGACGAATCAAAGGAAAATCGGGTTATTTATCAACTGAATATATGTATACCCAATTGCGCAAAAGGAAGTCGCAAACGTTACAAGATTAGGTACTTAGATGCTTGATTCGACGAATACTGTAGTATTTCTTTTTCAACTCAAACTTAGAGGCCGACAGTGATACGGCTGAGAGTTGGTATATTTCGTGTTAAGAACTACTATGCATAACCCAAAATATACCTCTTGACCATTGATTGACGTAAGGTGTAGTGCCAATCTATTACTATTGCTTAATTGCGTGAGTGAGTGTCCAAAGGCATTTGAAATACACTTTAATTTTATATCCGTGTGTTGAATAAGGCATCAAGCTTTCCCATTTCCATTTAAAAAAAAATATGAAAAACCCTCGTCGTTGTGCGGATGTTTCGGATCGGCACACGGCGGTTATTAATTCCCGCAGTGTTCGCCAAAATAAGACATGTTTTTTAATATGTGTCCCCGTGTGGCGAGCAAAGTAGTTTCCATTGTCATACGTTATTTCTTTCGACTTCATACTTATTTTTGATTCAACAACATCAGACTTGTTAGTCATCAGTTATCAGAGACTAGTTATTAAATAACTTGTCTCTGGTATAATATAAGCACACGCTTTTATCAAAAGTTTATGATATTATGTTCTTATTGATTTTCCCGATAAACAATTATACTTTTGTCCGATGTGTTTAAACGAGACATACCTATTTATGAAATAGAAGAGCCCTGGTTGGTATATAAAACAGAGACTTGGACTCATACAAGACATGTACAAACTGCAAGTCAAGTCATGTGTTTATATCCTAGTTATGTACCCAAATATAGAAATACGAAGACGAACCAGACTCACCAACATTGCCACGGTTGTAGCTCGACGGAAATAGAAGTAAGCTGGCCACATATCCCGTAGGAATGATCGCAGATGGGGAAAAGCGGTACTGCAGTAGAGATACAGAACTGTTTGCAGAAGCCAGTGCAGACCAATGATGATACGGAACGACGATCTAGTAAATGTGGCGGGAACAAAACACATAGTAAAGCTGTATGCAATGCAAGACACACTCAGCATTGGATAGATACAGACCAACCTGTATCTCCAAAGAAAAATATTTGTTTTTGCAATAATTATGATCTTCAACCATGACTACTTCACAAGGATAAGTATCATATTTCTGAGTACATACATTTTTCTATTATCTAGTGATGATTTTGTCGAAGACAATGAAGTAGGTGCTTACAAAATGTCGTGCTGTTCGTAACAGTATATCGGACACATTTTAACATTAAGCATGGGACCATCCCGTGAATTCCGACAGCAATTACCGCTTCTCCCCGCACTCTCCCTCCTTTGTTTAGAAAAAGCGCAAACAGATTTAATGTGCCGCGTCGTTCGCGTGCCGTGATGTGTTTACCAAATTGTTAAAATAATTGTAATGTTTTTGGGTTGATTTTTGTTGGTTTGAATTATTGCTACGTAGTAGCGTATTTGGTTACTTGTAACATACTATATTTATATCAGGACAAAAGTACCTACTATATCGGTATGTAATAACAAAGATATTAAGGTGGACAGTATAGCTTTCAGCGTGGACCAAACTGTATGGCCACTTACCTAAGTACCTATTTACATGAAAAAAAACATTAACGTCATTATCGTGTCTGGGTTTAGGTAACGTGTCTGAATAATAGAAAATTATTATACAAGCGATGATACATGGCTTTAAAATGGTCGTTATATGAGCTCCAACTTCTCATGCTATTTGCGATCCAATTGAAGCTTTAGCCTAGACAGCTTTGGCGATCATTTTATTGTCCGGCAGTCTGTCTGACCATCTGGCTCTTTTTCTCAGGAACTGGGAGCGGTATCAAGTTGAAATTAAGTAATATAAAATCCTAACGTATAAAAAATACAAGCTATGAAGCCAGAGGCCGCGGGATTCCTGCACCGAGATAAATGCTTGTGTGATACACAATTAATATTTGTTTTGGGTCTGGGTGTGTTTTCTACCCACAGGGGTTGATGTCAGACGGGCAACCGGTCGTAAAGTTGGTTCCCAAAGTGGTCCAGTTGGTATGTAAATTTACGTCATCCTTAACAATAAGGAACCACATCGCAGCTAAACTCTATAAAAAAAATATAGTTTCACATTGGCGGAGAAATACATGTATCTACTTATTTATGTAACGTATGTAACCTACCTACACAAAAAAATAAACGCCCACTCACATACAAATTAATTCCGTTGTAAGGTGTGATTATAGGTGACGAGCCTATCGCCCGCACAATTACTTATCCTGGGAAACTGATATCTGATTTTTCAAAAACTCATGTCTGATTTTTCAAGATCTCATCGCTTTCTGAAGTTTGATCATGATGTATTAAAAATAAAACCTGCCTGTATAAAACTTGGAAAAATCGGTTCAGCCTCTATATTTCTGCTGGTGGGAGGATGCTTGTATCCGACCGGATAGCGACCACCGTACACTGGTGCTAAAACCTGCCATAGTGGCCCACCTTGTGTGGGTCGCGTTCCAGGGTCAGCTAGTGTATATCCGGTTCTCCCCAGGGGGCTTGCCCCCTGATCCTCACCCTTTTCCCATCCCTTTTTCCTTCTCCTCCCCCTTGTCCCTTTGGCAGGCCGGCATGATCTTGCCGACCAACGATGGATACTTTGTTTATTGTTGGTCGACAATATTTTTGGATTGCGCTACACTTACCATCAGGTGTTACGTAGTCACTTTGCCGAGCCAGGATAAAAAAAAAAAAAAATAGAATCAGTTTTTCTATTTATTTTGGTAACTAGGTAGTTAAAAAGTTTCACTTACGCCGGAACACTGCGGGGTTTTAGTCGGCAGAACGATCGAGGCCGGTGAGTCCGGATACCTCCGAAAGCCTTATGAAGAACTTCTTGGATATGTAGGTTTCCGCACGATGTTTCTTTCACCGTTAAAACAAGCGAGTGCTACTTAGAGAAGTTGGAGCCTACGTAGGTAAGAGGTGCGTGCTCTTGGGGCTGATTTCCAACCTGTGACTTTCATCTCGACAGTACAGTCTATACCGACCAATCCCTTTTCATTCTCCACTGAGCTATAGGTACATTACTTTTGTTACTCTTAATATATTTTGTTAGGATACCTGTCATCTGTCAGAATAAACCATATTATGTGAGGATTTCAACCGGCTATCGCCGGCTGGGTTTGGTTTAGAAGTTAGAGCCCACCTCTGTGGCACAATGGCACAGTAGTCAGCTGTGAAGCGAGGGGCCGCGGGTTCGATTCCCGCACCTAGACAAATGTTTGTATCAACCACAAATATTTGTTTCGAATCTGAGTGTTGTGAGACCGTCAGTCCCTCGTAGTTCCTGATACTAACGATACAGGTTTAACCTTGTGTGGGGGTAATTATTTTATTTTAAGGGACAGTCTGCTAAAAAAGTTCCGTTGGTATGTACTCTTTGTGTACAGAACCCTAAAAAGATAGTAGCTATGCTCGGCACTAGGCCCACAAGCAATTGTCCGTTATTTCGATATCTAATAAACATATAGCTTCACTTTTATTAAAATATTATAAATATACGTCCAAAAATGCCTACATGTGTCTAATTGACAACTTAATCCTCCTTTTTTCGTCGGTTTAAGACTACAGTCATTCTAGAACCATTATTTTTGGATATAGGCACACAGTGTTCGCATGTGCCTAGCTAAACCTACACACAGTCTTTCTTTACTCCATTTTCATTGACATTTTATGTCTTGTGGTGACGAGCGCAGTTCAGCGCCATGTAGTGCTTTGTCATTCAAAGTTCTGCGTGTTGTTGCTTCTGTTTATGGGCAGGCGTAGCGCTTACCATTAGGCGAGCGCCTTGCTCGTCTAATCATTCAATAAAATAAAAATAAAAACTAACTCGATAGCTACATTTTATAGTCCATTTCATGTTGCCAACTTACTGCCCGTAATAATTTGTATCTAGTATAGATAATAGTAATTAACTTTGCATCGGTTAGCTCAAAATGTTATTGTTTGTTCGAAACAAATCGACTATTATAAACGATGTAAAGTAGTTGCTTACTGCTGCATTTCGTTAAGTAAATATGGTATTCGGAGGCCTAAATTCTCCTTCTCATCCCAATTTGGTGGTGGTAGGATATTCATATCCACCCGGATAGCGACCACCGTATACATGTTGTGAAAACCTGCCATGGTGATCCACACGCCTTGTGTGAATCGCGTTCCAGGATCTGCCACTGTATATCCGGTTCTCCCGAAGGGCTTGCGACTTGACTTGATTGGGGCGGGTATAGGGGTACATCTTTGTATTACTGTGGCTGCATTGGTCATCCGCTTGTCCTGTCGCAGGCCCCTCAATTTGCATTTATACAGACCGACATGACTCTGGTAACCACCGATAAACTCATTGTTTTTCGGTGGTCCCTGTTTTTTTGGACTGCACTGCGCTTACCGTCAGGTGTAATGCAGTCACTTTGACGTGCTCGGATAAAAAAAAGCCTTCAGGTGGGCAACGGGTCCCTTATTCTTTTAGTATTGTGGGCGTTCATGGTCTACAGTAGACAGATAGGTACTCTTCATAATGGCCATTCCTTATACTCAATTTATAGATAGATTTGTTTTGGCAGATCCCAAATTGTAAAAAATCTACTACCAGTAACCAAATCTGTTGGTAATTAGAATATTGGGAACGGCTATAATTTAAATGCAAACCTGTGGAGCAATCACGTATTCCTACAGAACTCCAAGGCCAGCGAAAAACCCCTCAGTGAAGTGTTGTTCTCGATTGTGCGTCAGTAGATTGTCATAGCATTGTTGTAAACTGTTTGAAATGGCATGGTAAGAATATTGAAAATTAAGGTTTTGCCAGAAGTACCTACTCGGAAATTAAGCGGATATGTACGTATATTTTATGCAGTGTTAGCAAAAGCTATTCTTTCCATTGAGTAATAAAACACATATAATTGTAAACCATTTATTTATAACCAATAAATTAATTGCAGCGACGTTGGAGCCACCTGTTGGCGGCACGGCGGTTGTAGCCGATTGCTTCGGAAACCGACACCCGCATTTCTATGAATTCGTCACCACAGCGGGTCTTTACTTACACGCATGCATCAAATATACAAAAGCCAAGTTTAAAATCTCTCATTAAAGTTCAAATATAATTTCTTGACTACATATCTAGTACCGTTACCGAGACCGGCCATTTTGATTATAACTTACATAAAATTGAAATTATTATTAGATACTTAAAAAACCTATGAGGCATGACATAACAGTATTGCTATTGCAAAATATCATAGCGATTTTTTTGGTAGGAAACACCTATATTGTTCAAAAAATGTGTTATAGCAAAATGACCACGATAATCATAAGCCTACGAATTTTCATACTGTATTTTGAATTCAAGATGAATACATAGTAAAAAATCTATAGTTAGGTACGTTAGCATCAAAATATAAAAGATCACACAGATCACAATTCTACCGCTATGTTCATATTATGTAATCTAATGTTATACAACTAAAGGTATATGAAATTTTGTATCATATTAATAAGTTTAAGAAATGAGCTTATATTTTAAATTCGTGGGGCACTTTGTTTTAAAGTTTCAAACAACTAGGTAACGTTATTATTAGTGAACAGTCATTATTTAATAACATTTATCCTGAAAATTTAGAGAATTTTGTAATACTTTCCTGTGTAACGAGGCTAACAAGTAAATTATGAACTTCTAAAGCCCTTTTGTTACTTATGGCAAAATAGAGCAGAGTCCAAAGGCTATGATGTCATCTGCCATGATCGATTATTTTAAAGGATTTATTCAAATATGGCCCCTAATCTTAATTATCTTATATGTACTTTGAAGACTACTAAATTCAACTGTTCACCAATAACAGAACTGTAGTAGATAAAAGACCAAGAATACTACATCCAAATAGAGAAACTTCAAACACCAAAATTGGTTAAGATAGTTTTATAATGCCTAAAAACTCTATATCGATCCCTATATACGTAACATTAGTATATGAACAGTACATGATACACCACACATTAATTATAACAATTCTTATAAGTAGTTATTTACAACCGTATGAAAAACAACTATTTTCCACTCACATTTTTTGAATCCGTTACTGTTAGTTTTTCTTCTATTTTTTTCGGCTTAAGGCAGTGCTATACTACTCATGGGAAGTGTTGCGTACACTTTGCGTTAAATATCAAACAGCGAGAGACGTTTATCTCACGGTGGTAAAGTACCCGGGTTATGCCGGTCTGCTTAATTTCTGCCTTCTCGTTTGAAATGATAAGTATATTAGTAATATACTATTATTTGTAACGTACCAAAAAACACGAGTGAATCAATAAAAAAACATCTAAGTTTAATTTAATTGAGACTTTCAACAATTTGTTTGACTAGACTATGTTTTTGGGAAATTAAACTAACGGGGTAAATTATACTTTTTATAACTCGGTCAATACCTTATTTAGAAAAAGTTATGAGATGTCAGTTCGATTATCACAATATTGTTTCTACTTATTAATTGTACAGTTTTGTATTTCTTTACTAATAATCATATGTAGTATTTCGAATAAGGTTTGAGACTTTTCTTAAATAAGAGTTTATTTAACACGTGATAAGCGTGCTGTCTGATCACGTGAAAAACAATGACCATAAAATCATCTAAATAATAAAAAATGCGTACAAGATATTGTCACACTTTTAGGCACTCTCCGTACATTTTACTCACTGTACTGGGGGTATACATCTACTGAACACTCGTAAACTACAATGTGATGACTAGTTATTATGTTTATTGTTAGAAAAAGCACTTTTTCAGACCCTTGTATTTAGGCTGCTTATTATTTACATATAAAAAGTATTCGGCTTCGACATTAATTGACAAAACACAAAAATAGGAAACAAACAGATCTAAATAAGTGCCATTTACATTGGTCTCGAAAACTAGTGCATCCCAGCAAACGGGCTCGGGATAATGAAATCAACAAATAACGTGTCGGATAAAATATTTATCAGTCTATTTTTCCGGGAAGACAAAACACATTATTGCTATGCGTTCCTTAAGATGACGCCACTGTGCACAAAAATATTCTAATCAAATATAAATTGACAGACTTTTAAATGTAAGCTATATATCGTCAAAAATCGATGATTTTTTAATATATTTGTCCACAGAAGCGTCGCAATCATCATATAAGACGTTTGAGGAACACCTACGCATTCATTACAAAATACTTTATTACATTTTGTACTTCTAAAAAACAGGATAGGTACCTATTATTTCATTGTACATTTTCGATTAAATTTTTCACTAAAATATGTTCTACACGTTTATGTGAAAACAGCTAATTCGTTCTGAAATTCGCATCATATATTCAAATATCAACGAAAAAAAATTGATCATACAAAAAATATTTTCTCTTTCTCCGAAACTAGAACTTTGGTCCGTTTTCTACTTCTAATGACAAAAACTACCGACTTTCAATATAAAAAAGAAATAATAAAACTAATTCTTAAGGCACAAGACTGTGTCTGCAGTGGGATCTTTCAGTTGATATGCTTCATCACTTTATCTCATATTTTATTCAAGCTACAGAGTCTACGGACTACTCGAGATAGAAAAAAGCAACCTCCCACGGAGTTTAATCACATTTCACGACCTTTTTGATTCTTACTAGATACCTAAAAATCAATTCGACCATACACTATAGCTACTTCTTTATGAAAAACCCAGCACCCAAAACCAAATCTATTTACTACTTAACTATAAATACTGGGATGCACTTTACTGGAATGGGTACGAAAAAAAGTGTTAAATGACGTAAGTTGTGTCAATAATTGTGTTGTGTCTGTTAGTTATACCTATAAGTATATACAAACGGTATATACAAAGTATATTTTATTCTAAAAATTTAATTTCATGCATAGTAGTTACTTAACGAAACAGGGAAGCCAAATGTTATAAATTGAAAAAGTTGATGTATTATTTTTAAATGTGAAATGAATTGAGATACCTACGTCATTTAACTGTACATAACTATAAGCCATCAATTGAACAGCATAAATTTTAATGTCCTCGAAGAGTAAACGACAATACTGAATTTCTTATCTAACCGTTAAATATGTAACCATGCTTACTTAAGCTAGCATCTCTTGTCAAGGTTTTAAGAGGATCGCGTGTCTAAACTAGCTAGTAATTTTCGAAAATATGTTAAATGGTTTCGAAAAGTACAAAAGCTTAGCAAAGTCAAAGAACACAACAGCTATTGATAATTAATCTATGATAGACTAACGCATGAATTGTAACATACGAAGGCCTATTTTATATCTTTCATACATAGACGCGAGACAGCTGAACTACATCTGCAACAAATTACTAAGACTCTAATGTCCAAATTGAATTAATTGTGCAAAAATAAGGAGGCCAGGTGTACCCCGAGCTAAATATGTAATCTACTGTTATAGTTATCCTAGATAATCGGTCTATCTATGTTCGTTCACTCTTGACAAGAGATTAAAAATACAGTATTGCCTCACCGAAATAATTGTTCTTCTTCGTCCTATGGTCTTCTCGTCATGCACACTCCACCGCTACGAGTCTCCTGTTGTCATGCATCTATGTCCACAGTTCTCTTCACGACTAGTCTACTAAAACGATTTATGTAGTATACTCGCGAAGGCGACCGATGACGAACAAAAGCCGACTACTACTCGTTAAATAAAAGTATTTTTGTTGTACTCTAAAAAAAAGGTAAAAGCTAGAAATGAAAGAACAGCTGTGTTGTTTACCATTTTATTTTTCTAATTATCTAAGTGATGATGAACGTTATATAGTTGGTAATGCGGGGAGGCGCGCGGCCGACTCTACAGCGTCCTCTAGCTCTAGGGCACTATAGTCCGATTATTGCCTATTGTCTATACATTCAATCTGAATACATCTTCAGAATGAGCGTAGAAACACAAAAAAAAACTACGAAGTTTTATAAAACATTCAGTAAATTTGCGGAAAAAAGCATAATATCCCAAATACAACGTAATTTAAACAGACCGACAATTTTAATACACAACGCAACAGTAATCAGCGTTTAGGAAACTGCAATTATCGCTTATTTTTATTGTACTAAAGTCACCATTTGCATTGTCAGAGGTTTAGTACCTATTTATATTTAATTTAACTTAGATGTTTCCTTTTAGTAGGCTAATATTTTGCTACCAAAGTGCAATAGTCCAAGATCCCAGGGCCGCCAGACGTAACTTATTTTCTAAGTATTAAAAAGTGTCGGGTAGTTTTCAGCCTTCGTGGACACGGGGTGGACAGTCCGCTTAGCGCTCGAAACGTCGGGACCAAAAATAAAATAAAAAACCGCGATAAAATCCGTTTAAATTAGTTTTTATTTCAATGAGTAACATTCGCGTAAACGTAAGAAATCATTCAATAGTAATACTTTCTACCCCTACGTATTGTGGCGATGCCTGTGCTTAGTTTGTAAGCATCTGTAATCGTATTGTTTATTTTGTAACGACGCGCGGCACTGTAGTCAGAAATTTGACGAAAGTCAAACAATCGACTATAACAATATTTTAGGAAAGTAGGTATATCATAATTCATCGAAATTAGTATATCCGGAACTTTCATGTTTGATTATTTTTACATACTGATAGATCTGATTCTTATTATTAATTAATTGAAATTAACCGTTCGTTTTAATTTTTATTTCGTTTATTCACCAATCCAGGCGTTCCGGATTCTCCCAAAACAAAATTGGCCCGACAGGCCGTTTTTAAATTATCGGTCTTCCAGAGAACGGAAATCTGAGAAACCCACCCACCTATGGCGGATTTTATTAGTACCTAAAAAGGTCCGGTAAGGCAGGTATGTATATTACTTCACCAAAATCTAAATAAATTTTTAAGATGTTTTTCTACCCATCTATATAAATTAAAAAAAAGAATGTTTCTTTGTATGTTTGTCCTCTATGCGTTCTTAAATCAATCATACATTTGGGATGAAATTTTGGTGAACGGTTCTGCGGTAAGTTCGCGGAGGATACTTGTCCTAAAAACACTTTTTTTACGTGGTATTGCAACCCATGCTAAATATAGACCTGTTACAAACCCACTATAGTTTCTTATTAAAAAATATTTTATGATACTTATTGTACTCCGAAATCAATAAAATTCACCGGTGTTGAAATCTGTTGCATTGTGTAATATTCTGTCTGCTACGGCTATAGATTCCATGTTTTGGGATATATTACCATGTTTGTTTCAAAAACTCTACCGACTACAAACCCACTCCCATTCTACGGAATAGGTACCTCCAAACAAAATACATGTAAGATACAATTGCAACATTGGAGCAATACTTGTGTGATCAAAAACAGCCCTCTATTTCGTCTATTGTCAACTATTTAACTACATACCATAAACAATTTTTATAAAAAGAAAGGAATGTTGAAATGTGACCCAGCGAGGGTTTTATAAAAATGGAATTTTCCTTCAGCAAAATCACTCAAGTGCCGCCAAGTTTCATGTGAATAAGGTACGGGTAGCATTACCTGTTATACTGATTCAAGATAACAATCATTTTATTTTATCCACTGATGACATATTTGCCATTAAAAATGCTGACCGACCTGAAGTGCCCCCCGTACCGGGTTGCTAAATTAATCAACATGGCCGCACGCCTTCAAGCGACGGCGCGTACACGCCCTACATGAGTAAACGAGATAATCACAATCTCACTTATCAACAAGTGTTATTTATATTTATCACGAATAATAACTTTATATGGCCCGACTGCGATGGAGAATTTCCAAACTTTCTATATGATGTGAGCTAATTCCAAACCTGGCACACTGCAAAATTGGTATGATTAATACACTGTCATATCTAAGAAGAAATGTCAAGTTTCCAAAGTGAATGCAAAACATCTTAGCCGGCTTGAAGTTAAGCATGAGCGGCGTCGCCGTTACTATTTTAGAGGATTAAAGGGTGACGGGAGGCGTAGAGGATGAGTGAAGTGACCAACTTCGTTACGGCCAAGTTGTATTGCATGTACTGGCGGTGTATAATGTACGTAATCTAAATCTTAGCTGTAATATAAAAGTGTGCCACCAAAATTTAGTTTATTTTTAATTTAGTATGTCAAGAAGCATCGCGGTCGAGCACTACCATCTCACTACAGAGTACACCAATGCCTATTATACAAAAATATTTTATATATTGTATGAATGTGTATAATAATAACTCTAACATGAATCGAGCGCGCGCCGCTGTGCCATTTTGTCATAAACTTACTAATGTGTTCTTAGTTGTAACGAGTAGTAATGTAGTGTGTAGCTGGGGTGTCGTATTATTTCTTAATATCCTGGATTAATCCTTTGGAATGGCCACAATGTGTCTTTAAAATCTATTGCATTACAGATACATGTATATTATATACATTCACATTATAGGGCGTTGTCTTTTCCCATCAGTATGTATAATTATTTATTCTCGTAAAAATCTTTTATTTCCAGTTATTAAAAACAGGTTCACAAAATAGTTAATCTAAAACTAGAGTGAAGTTTAAAATGTGCAAACTTTAGTTCGTCGCATGCAGGCTTTAACGTTACAAAATTTTCCCATTAGATCTGTAAATAAATTCTAAAATATACACAGATAATCCACTTTCAATGTGTGAAGCTAAATTCCATTTTTACGAGATGGTTGTTGTCTCCTGTTGGTTTATATAATACTTATGATGTGTGTATGTATGATTAGATGATTTGTGTTTTATTTTTTTTTTGTACTTTCTAAGTACTGTTTTGTGTGTGGACACTACCTACTTATATATTAGTAACATTTTGAATAGGCCGATCATTTTCTAAGATGCCAGCAGTTGGTAACCGCACGTTCGTGGCGGAGCAGTATAAAATTATTTCGTACATTTAAGCCGTGAAGTATAGACCGTTGAACGTTGGGCCCCAGCCATACGCTACACTTCCACTCACTCTCCTCCAAAGAGGTGCAGTCGCGGCACGCGCGTGCGTTTTTAAATATATATTTAATAACGTTATTGCTTTTGGTTAGTCATACTTATGTATGTATGTAAAACTTCAAAATCCTCTACACTACACCACTAATCTAGCATCGCCAATACGATTAAAACACACATGTTTTGTTGATGTCTGTATCATAACATTACTTATACCAATCCAAAAACGTGTATATCTTATAAACTTATGAATATACTTTTTAATATATATAATATATTTTTAATTATTAATGTATTACATTGGTCCAGTGTTACCTGGAGCGAAGCGCTATTACGCGGTGCTATTGCATGTATGGCACATCACTACTACGGCGTCAAGCTTCAACGATATATCGACAATTAAACACAATGATACACTACATCTAGGCAAGAACAAGTATTGAGCAAGATTTAGACTGTTTTCCCGCCGAATTCAAAGAGAATACCTTAATTAAAATGACTAGAAAGGAATGTATCGGTTGGTGAGGGGCGACCATGCCTGCGCTCAGTGGCGCCGCTGCGGCTGTAATGCGAAACTAAGCTCAATGTGCGCGCAGTGGCGCCTCTAGCGGTGTTAGAAAGAACCAATCGATCGCATCGTCCCTCAAAAATAGCTTCAGTTGGCGACGTCCCTTCGTATTATTGTCACATTCTTAAGCTAGAGGCGTATTAGAGCGGTTTTGGCCTTATTTTTATGATCATCATGTTACATTTGTAATCACCGCTGGATTTTATTTTTTTCTTTTTTAACAATCTCCATCTTAATCAACCGTTAAAATCCCAATATGTGGGTCACATTTTAGAATTTCACAGGTTAAGTAGAGACTAAACAGTTGCAATCGTCCCATTATTGAGCAAAAGATTACCTTTTGGCCCGATTATTTGGCAAAAGAACGTTTCCCGGGAAGACCGTAGGCCTGAAGCGAAGCGTCACTATAAGGTCTACACTACGTGTCTACGTTTATAATATTTCTTTCAAAAGACGATCGTCACGCACTTTTAAAAGAAATATTCGATAGCACGTATCACAACCAACGTGTGGCATATGCCTTAGAAATTGACAGTGATTTTTTTTAAATGGAAGATATTTGTTTTACGTATAAGTCCATGCCAACCATGCCTTTGGGCGCTAGCGAGAACTACGCGACTGGACTCACGAAAGAAGCTCCGCGAACGACGTTCATCAACTTACCAATGTTTTACAGCACTAAGCCTGCCGGCCTCGCCTAGTCGCGTAACTCTCATCAGCATCCTAAGTCTACCGATCGTGAGGGAAAGTTCAAGTTAGTCACAAGTTTTACTACACTATGATAAATGAATAAATATGTTTTCTGCATGCCTCGATCGACAACTTACCATGTACGCGTCCCACCCAAGAGGCGCAATGAACTCGACTTGCGTTAATGGCGCTCAATTTAGTGCCGTCACTATCTACGCAACTCAACGTGCAAACTATTGAAAAACCAAAACCAATAGGATCTATGCCCACGCTTCAGAGTTTCTTTTTCTAAATAAAACACACATTTTCTAATTGTAACCATGTAATGACACATCTGGTATACTAAGGTGCTCCATACATACGGAAATACTAACTAAATACTACGGACACTAACCTACACGACCGCGGCCCGGGGTCAAAGCTCAGACCACGCCGCGGCCCAAAAACCAGTTACTCACTGTAACTAATACAAAGTGTTCTGGAAAAAGATCCTTTCGAAATCACTGAGCAACGAGGTCATTTCACATTGAAAAAGAAAAAAGCATTTTTATTGTATGATCCCGCAGTGATTCCGAAAGGTATAAAATTAAATTAAGTACTAAGGCCACCGCTCAGCTGTGAGACAGGTTTGGCAAGACAAGCGGCCGCCGGGCGGAGGGGTTACTCAAATCACAATACATATTATAATGTCAACCAACTAATACTGAAAAAATTTCGAGGAAAAAATATCAAATATACAAAAGTGTTTTTTGGGACGTGGAGCGTATGTCGCGTTTTTCCCAAATACTGTGCATGGATACAGTTAAACATTTTCACATTAGCTTTTCATATGGAAAAGAAAATCAATAACTAATAAATCAAATCTGACTCGATAGGTACATTGCATTTGGGTGTTATTGTCCATTACGTAATGATAGATCTAAAATATTGGTTAATACGATTTTTGTAGTTGTGTATTTTAATAAAAATTAGGAAATCGATTTTTAAAATATATAGTGCAAGGAGTTAATACTTTTTGCAAAAAACTTGTTTTTCTGTTGAACATTGTTTTAGAAAAAATAATAAGTCCTATATTCATAATTACGCCATGTTGTAGATACTTGCATGTGGTTTCATTTAAAGATCGGTAGGAAATACAAGTGTTTTTTTTATAGTGATGTAATGTGCGATTCATGATTATGTTTTATCCAGACTGCGGGATAATTATTAACAAAATAAACTAGTACGTTGAAATCAGTATAAGTTAAACAAAAAGTATTATCCGGATGACTTAAAAAGTTACTGTAGCTATTCATTGTTATATCTTCGTAAAAATATGTTCAGACGTATAACATTGTTTTTTGCTAAAAGTGATTCTACTTTTCTGACCGCCACTAAACGTGTAAAGATAATGGAATTATTATAAAATTCACTATTTTCATGTTAATTACCGAAGTACCCTTAAATGACGACATGAAATTACTACTTAGATCAATTTAATTTGAACGTTTCAATGTACCTTTTATAATAATAAATATTAGTTAAATCAAGAAATATTTGTATTAGTTCTATTACATTACGTCGCTCCAGTTGCCAATGTAAAGCGATTTTGTCTTATTTTTAATGGAAAATCGCATCAAACGCCCCACAACGATTAATCTCAGGAGGTGTCTAAGCCTACTTAAACTAACAATACTGCTATATATAATAAGGGGTAGGTATGTGTGTACATGTATAACAATAGCATTCGGTAGCCGTGATGTGTGGAAAAAAAATAAAAACAAAATAATCTCGTACAAATTGTGCGAAGGCAAATAAATGACTACATTAATTAAAGAAAAATAATTAAATAAATATTCGTCTGAGAAGCAAAAAAACTCAACGTAAAAATAACTTATTTTGTATTTGAGACAAATTAGTAACTGTTTTGCCATGTCCTATTTACGTATTTGTCAATTTATCATATACTCTAAGCTGTTAGAACATAAATACATAATCGCAAAATTGCTATTAGAAATTATTATTGTTTATTAATTATCAAATTAATTAGAAATTAATAGGAAATCAGAGTTCATTATTTACGTATTTAGCTTTTCGCTATCCTGAACACAGACGAAGTAATGCTCAAAATTGTTTGGGCAAAATACATGCTTTAAATAAAAAAAAACAAAAATAAAAATAAATGTGTAATTAAATAAAGTAGGAGTACTAAAACTTATTTACAGTAGTTTCCACACATCAAGGTTACAATGAAGAGCCGGCAGGCGGGGGGAATGTTGCCGACTAAGCTACCGCATGCACTCTGCACTACTGTGCACCGCACAGCTTCGTCCGTGCCGCTGTCGTCCTGTACTGTAACGCCTACCAAACAACTAACACCTACAGTTTAAGTACTTTAAAGCTCAATTTAGCGCTGAATTGAAATTAATAACATAAGATCGATACACGCCTAGACATTTTTTTTGTATCCATATAATATTAGGGGTAAGGCTCTATTTTATAGCCAGTAATTTCTAGTCCTAATAGATTTTGATATACGAACTGGGTGCAATAGTCCTCATAATAATGCAGTCCAATTTCAAACACTGCGAAAAACAGACTTGCAAATCTGGCAATTTATGCTGATGAGGTATATAGTCTCTGCCGAATCAGTAGTAGCATTATGGTAATGAAATATGAACTTGAAATGCTCATTAGTAGTATTGACTTTTTTTAGAAGATTTTTATGTTTTTGTCAACGAGATAAGCAAGATATCCATATACATGAAATAATTATAGTAGACGTTTATCTATGGTATGTCATAGCATTTTTTAAACACACTTTCAAACTACTTGGCGAAAATTGCAATAATTAAGGACAGCTTGTATCATTTTAATTGTAGAAGAAATAAAGTATTAGAGAAATTTATTTCATGTCTAAAGACTTGTATTTGGATTGTACAAAACCATGAACATTAATCTCGTAGGGATGTATATATTTAACATAATACTAACGCGGCCCGAAACTATTAAAAAATATTGAATAAGATTATTTTTATTTCTCTTTTGCATCTCCTCATTATTGCCACACTGCGTTTTAATTATCTTCTAAGAATCTTGTTATACGTTCAATTTTAGGAACATATGCCTATGACCGCATCGCATTATATAATTGCCGATATTTTTATTTTTAATTTATTTAGTAACAAGAGAGCGCATACTAATTCGTAACAGAGAGCAAAATAAGCATGAAAGTGGCTGTAACGACTAAAATTACTTAAGTAGGGACTAAATAGGACCAAGTCCGAAACAGCCTTAAGCCTACGAATTGCACGAACACAACCATTATTTGTCTTTTCTAATACTCGCTAATCACAGGTGGTTATATATTGCTTTCAAATATTAAAAACTATACGTTTTAAAATTAAGTACCACATATAAATAAGTTTTAAATGTTATATAGATACACAGACAAACTGTCCGATACCTGTTCTATATTATTCTAGCTTTACGAAATGATAGCTACATCCTAGGCATTTAAATAAGTAACTAGCATCAAATTAGATGTCGCAGCCGCAGTCACACTTTACAACTGACGAAGACGTTAATGTTTACATCGAACGACTGATGCTCATCAAAATAAATTGATCAGAAATATTGATGACATGCGGCTGATTGCAGAAGCTAAAGCATTACTACCAATATATTGTAGTACATTATACAACACTGAAACACGTTGTACCTAGGCGTTTTAATAGGCAAAGAGAATGTTTATTGTTCATCAAACAGTTTGTCTGTCTATTAAACACAATTAGACTGAACATATAGCGTTTATCGGACATTTCGAAATACGAAGTATTATAAATATGTATAATATGTACGGACGACACATCGACAGACGAAGCATGCTGCGGAGCGGTGATCCGACCTCTCTACGGCGGTATTACGCTAACTTATTGTCACTCGACACACTGGTGTTAGTTGCGCATCCACTAATATTATATTAAAACGCACTGATCGTGTACTGGGCACGGGCTGTGTGATGTAACGCTGCATACAATAACAAAACAAAAAAAAAACTTTTCTCGAGTTAAAATCAAATAACCAGAGCTGCCTGACAAATCTCTGTCTTAGAATAAATTAAGATAGAAATTAATGAAGCGGAATAAACGCAAGTTCTTGCGCCGCATCGTTTGGAAGATTTATAGCAATAAATACTAGAGATGTGCCGATTATGACTTTGGCCGACTAGCCGACTAGCCGATTAGTCGGTTGTAAAGAGGCCGACTAGTCGGCCGACTATTCGGCCGAGCCGATCACCGTTTCGGGGATATCCGTGACGCTTCATTTACAGCTGATCCGCGCGCAAGTTGCAACCGCCGCCTGCGAGCGTGTCGGAACCTATTTTATTTACGTCGCATTGTTTCTTGATTTTTGCTTCTGTATGGTCAGAGCGGTTTTATTGTGTAAAAAAAATATTTTTGTGTAAAGATAATACCGGTATTGTTTATTAAAGTGAAGAGCTCAATTAATCAAATTTTATCATGTCAAAAAGAAAGTCTCGTGTATGGATTTTTTAAGAAGTGTAAGAAGTTGGATAGTCGGCGCTCATTGCCGAATAGTCGCCGACTAGTCGCCGACTACAATAGTGGCCGGATAGTCGGCTTTACCGAATAGTCGCCGACTAGTCGGCACATCTCTAATAAATACTTATAGAATACATAAAAGAATCTAGGCAAAATATACGCGTTCGAGTATCGTGGACGTCGTTAGCCCGCAAACAGCACAACGCCCGCACCCCAACGCATCTATATACTACGAATAATACAAAATACATGTGTATGAGATTGCTTTCGCAGTTAGATATGTATGATTAGAGTATTGTGAGGGCGCGATGTGCGACGCAACACCGTGCGACTGGACGCGGTATTGTTAATATCGAGAGTCGAGACATCAACGCAGATGGTAGCTGGTCTTTGTAATAGTAATACACACATAGTCTTAATGCGACCTGTTTTGCAAAACGGTTCGCATAGCAATACAACCTAAGTGTCAGATAAATGTATCAAATGGAGTTGCTATGCCGATGCTTGCGTACTACAGGCCGTAATCAGCACCGTTTCATGATGGTATTGTATGGGTTGATTTTGACTGATCACGCCATTATTTCCCTCGTGGTAATACGTCAAGTGGGAGCCCTGCCAACACTGACCTACTTTAAGTACTGGCCTGTCTATGTTGGTAATCACATAGCAACAACTGATATGAATTTGGATGACTGTTAGACAGTGTTACTAATGAGCTATTAGTTCTAGGGCATTCAACACTCACGCTCATGACTACTAATGTCTAATCTTAATTGAAACATATAAGTACTGTAACATTCTTAATAAAATGAATAGAAAACGTCAGTTTTAATACCCCAAAAGCTTTAACTTTAAATGAGTGTCCTATTATTTTCAAGTAATTTGGCACATTTAGAAAACTGACACATATTATTTATATGTATTTTATAAATCCTTATTTCTCATGAGAATTAGAAAATATTTTTTTGCCTAAATTAAGTTTTAACAGTCGGACCCCAGTATTAAATCCAACAATACAGATAATAATCCCATATTAAATGACGTTGATGAAAATATATACAATAATATAATATCGGTCCAGTCACACGACTTTGCTCGTCACGCATAAGTACGTATTCCTTTATAATATAATATAGTATGTATGTATATAAAATAAAATAAACGAAAAAATACACAGCTCTGCGACACACGAGATTCATTAAAATACAAGTCTTCTCAAATAAACACCGTAACATTATGTCTGCCATACAGCGTGCACTACTTCTACTAATTACAAAATTCAAAACACATGAAAAAACGAAAATAATTAGAATCCTTTTTTCACCACTTCAAATGACGCAACTAAATTATTTGAGATCTTCGCCTTAACATTTAATTTTTAGATTCCCATTCCCATCGGCTACGCTACACTGGGAACATTTCAAACCCTGTCAGTTTAAATTAAGTATTGCTGATCGCGTTCCAAATGTTTGGAAGCACGAATTCAAACAAGAGAATACAAAAAAATAAGTACGTTACGTAGCAGTCAACATAAAACAACCACAACGCGTACCCAATGGGAATCACTTACCACTAACTTTTTTAATTAAAAAAATGAAATGCGTTATCTTTGACGCCCGTAACGGGCAAAATATTGCTTGTCACATTAAACCGTCTTACACTAATACTAATGAGCCGAATACCTTAACTACGTTCGAATACTGATCATTCCCTCTGTGGCCACTCCGAGAACGCGGCAAGACAAACATTACAAACAAAAGTACGTAGGAACTCTATTGTAAGAAAAAATAAAAATAATATAGCCGAGCTGACCTAACCTCTGGTAGGCGGGTGGGTGTTTAGATGTACATCGGCAGTCCATACATGGCGCTCCAGTCGACACCCTGGAACGACGACATGTCGACGCCGGCCAGCGAGTACGCGGTGCCGAACTGCGGCATGGCGGGCGCGGGCGCGGGCGCGGGCGGCGCCACCAGCGCTGTGGCCGCCGCGCCCGCCGGCAGCGCGTACGGCGTGTAGCGGTACGCGTGCGCGCCCACCGCCGGCACCGTGCCCACGCCGCCCACTCCGCTCGTGTACACGAGCCCGCGCCCCGGCCGCAGCACGAGCCGCTTGCCCAGAGCCAGCGGGGCCGCCGCCACCGCCTCTTTTGGCTGCGCGCGTTTACACTCCACCTTTTTGTTCTTTATGGTGTGAAAATGTATGTCACACACGCGTTCGACCGCCTCCTCCGAGTGGAAAGTGACGAAGCCGAAGCCGCGATGCCGCTTCGTCTGTTGGTCCATTAGCATCACGGCGTCTTCGACGACGCCGAACTGAGAAAAGTACGCTCTGACCTCTTCGGCGGAAGTGTCCTGGCCGACGCCTCCGACGAATATCTTCTTGGTTTTGGCGGGGCGAGGCGCCGACTTGGGCGTGGCGTGCTTGGGGTCGATGCGCTTGCCGTCCAGCGTGTGCACGGGCACGGCGAGCACCTTGTCCACGGAGGAGGCCTCCTGGAAGGTAATGAAGCCGAAGCCGCGCGACCTCTGCGCGCGGCCGGCTGTGAGTCGCGTGAGGAAGGACGGCGGGACCGGTGTCAACGAGGACAGGAACATGCCCTTATCTACTTCCGACTTCAACTAACTCTTTACTCACTCTAAACTAGTCTAAATTTGGTTAGTATAGTAAGGAGTTGAACACTTTCTATTGCAGTTATCTACTGTTAGAAAACCCACTAATCACAGTAGCAGATTTACTACTAGACAGAATAAGCCAGTGACCGATGCGGCACCTTTTACCGCGTTTCCACATATTTTCAAATTCGTTTTAAAGTGTAAACGCGATTTATAAAATAAGAAACATTTTCAGAACATATTGAATATATTTTTAATTATAAATGCGTGTGAAAGTCTACATAAAATGAATTCATCATCTGCTTTCAATACTGTAATGCATTCATAGACGGTATCAAAAATAGCAATATTATTTATTTTCTAACGTATGTAGTCCATTCAATACATAATAAATCAATATATTCTAGGTAACAATTTAAGTACATTTATATATCTACCTTTATAGTAAGATTCGCATAAAGGAATTATAATTAAAGGTGTTGTAATAAACAAATAGTAAATCTGCTACTGGCTATACTTTATACCGAATAGAGACATAAGCTCAATTATAAAAAATGCGACACGAAGTATTAAAACACTAAGGTGATTTACTCCCATTACTCGTCCAATTGCTGCGTTAAAGAGCATGTCTCCATCGCCACACGTCACCGGACCCGAAAATACCAGAACGTTTGCCTTCATGACGGATTACCTTATTGGAGAGATATATTTCAAGAAGGCATTTCCCAATAAAATAAACAAGCGGACATATTTCAGTCATTGTTATTGTTAATTCAATTGACATCTGCAACTATATTAGTTTTGCCTATCATTGGTATATCAAAATGATCTAATCGATAATAGCAGTAGTACTCATATACGGAAATTATTATAAACAAAACTAAATTAGCTGCAGGTGAAAAACCTGGGGTCCTAGTGAAAATAGGCTGAAGGTAAACAGCTTATAGAAGCGTAACAGAATAATTGTATACATTGTATTTCAAATTGATTGCAAACTATACGATATAAAGTTGCGTTAAATTAAAAATCAACTAGTGAATAACAAATACAATAGGTAGGTTCACCCATTTCCACCAGTGCCGCGCAAATGATACATGGATACTCCAAAATCTTCGATGTTCTCACACTATAAGGTACTTTACAAGTATACAATAAGCCACCCTCGGTATACGATCACTCAACGTGTTGGTTCCATGCTTAAGAGTTACAAATTATTTTTACTAGCTCACAGAGCTAAAGAAGCTAACTGTCAATCAATGGCTTCTAAATAAAATTGGATAGATTTTTCTAAGCTAATTATAAAGTGTATTCAAACGAGACGTAATAATATACAAATTACAATTATTCATCTCAAAACTAGGGATACATGTTGTTTTTTTATGGATGAGACCAACAAACGAGCAAGGTCACCTGATGGTAAGTGATATCCACCGCCCATACACATCCACAACACCTGAGGAATCATAGATGCGTTGCCGACCCTAAAGGAAAGGGAGGGGGATTTGGGCCTGCAAATATCTCACTCATGGTACGATACGCAACAGCAAGCTGCTGCTTCACGTGTATTGCTGTGAGACAATGGTAACAATCCGGTCGAGCAGGCCCATTAAGACTGTAGACATAACTGTCGATAGCGTGGCTCTTCCACTTAAAAATATTTAACGCCACATTACCAATAATATGAAAATGTTGAATGAAGCCACGTGGTAAGTACTGTGGCACGCCATAAAATAGTACTGATAACATTTGACAAGCTACTGAAAAATGTTCCACACCGCACACAATAATTTACTTTACCAGTCCCCCTTCCATTTACATGTAGCTACGTAAACATCGTAGATGTTGTAAATGTTTATTTTTACTGATTACTGCAAATGTACATATAGAAAAAATTGCTTGGTACATGTAGGTATATTTAATTTTGATGTTAAGCGGCCCCTCTCAGCCGTAAACTATGTGTTGCCGATCCTTAAGAAAGGGAATAGAGAGAGGGGTTTGGCGTTATGGGGGATATTTTAGGTCTCTGGCAATCTCACTGATCGTACAAAAAGTTTTAACAAAGCTGCTTTTACACGTATGTCTTGTTCTGTGGAGCTGTGGTTGAGTAGGCCCATTCGTACTGTACCTACAGTTTACAGGCATATTAACACATTATGCTATTTTCTATCTTATCTGGCGCAAGGATTCCTAATCTGTGGTCCTATTCCAAGGGAACTGAAGAAATTATGGTTTTATAATTGGGGGAATATTGACGGGAATATTATAAAATGTCAATGATTAAAAATCAATCCCGATTAAAAAGCAATCTAAAAAGGTAACGATACAAAAATAGAGATGATTAATAACTTAATTCTTCATTCATTCATTCTTTTTTATTTTACTTTTTAAGGGCTCTGTGGTGATCCTAGCAGAATCAAACCATCATGAAATACTAATTCAATCATCTATTTCAATTAATGTGTTTTTGTAAACTCACTCACCTACCGTATAGATACGCCCGAAATTATTTCATACAAGTTCCAAAATTGGATAACTGCGGCGCGTTTCTAGGTGTACGTCCCTATCAACACAGTATAGAAAATTAGAGAATTTGTACTCTAGTTTTTATTTGAACTTGCTGCAAAAGTTTTTAAACCGTTTCATGGAAATACACTCCATAATTATAAGGAGCGTAATGTCTTATATATTTTCTGACCACAACAGTCTTAAGTTAATCGACGTACCAAGCGATTTATTCATGTATTGTTTGCAACATTGCAATAATACATTATAAGTAGGTAGTAAAATTAATGACCATTTTATAGAATTAAATTTATAGATAAATACATTGTCCCTGAGTGAGACTGCTTTCAAGTAAATTTCATCGCACTAAGAAAACATTGTTTTACTTGCGGAGTATATCTTAAATTTACCACAAGCAGTTTTAATAAATTCAAACTTACATTAACAGGAGCTTTACTTGTAAAGTTAATACTATATTGGATTTAGTAACTAAAGAAAATAATAGCATGAAATAAAAATTGAACATAAAATGGCCATGTTTTATACTAAAATTACAGGTATCCAAAGTTATCTATTCCTATAATATAAATAATAGCATTATCATATTCCAACCGAGCAATGTTACTCCTATAGTGACTCCAAAAAACTACCATATTCCGTCTCAACTCGCCAGTGTTACCTCAGTAAATAATACTTTACTACCATAATATAATTTCTGTAACGTGTTTGGTCAAACTAAGTACGGTTTTCGGACAAAATTGTTTCTCAATATTTTCACAGTCAGTGTTGCAACATAACTATTTTCGATATCGTAAATCTTTAAATCTAGCTAAATATTACTACAATTTAGATCTACATACAGAGGAATAAACTTGTCCTAAAATGGTAGAACTTTCTTTATCATGGCAACACCAACAAAGTAGGGGAACTACCGTTAAGAAGAGTCAAATAGAGGGAGCAGATAATAATCAAAGTTATATCTTGTCTATGACCTAACACATTCTATAATGTTAGTGACTCTAGCATGCCTTATCTATGTTAATATAAATGATCAATTAGTGTATAAGGTACTTAATTACTTGTTTTTTCAACCATAGCCCAACTATTTGTGTGCAGACGGCTTGGCGTACCATAGAACAAAATTGTATACTAACTAAAGTAATTGCGTTTCAATGAACGTACAGTCAATCGGGGTAACTTTGATTAACAATGGTAACTTTGACAGTCAAATCGCCAACTACTTTTTAATTTTTACGTTGACAACGTTAAGTGCAATAAAATTGAATTTATGCAATGTGTGTACACAACAAACTTCGTAAATGAACTCTTCGAAAAAAAACGAATCTCTTAAACGAAGTTAATGTAAAAACCTTTCGACAAGTTACTGCGCTCAACTGTTGTATTTTTTTAGTGGAAAACTTTCAGATAAATCGTGAATCGTGCTGCTATCTTTAAACAATCATAGAACTACAACTTTATGGTTTTATTGGCTTAACTATGACTCCATTGCATTTGACATTTGTTATAAATATAAAACAATGCTACCCTGAAGCCATAAAATGTTTAAAATTTATGATTCCTGTGATAATTAACATCTGTATCAAAGTTACCCATATAGGGGTTGTAACTTTGACACACAACAAAATTTGCAAGTTTTTAATATAATTTACTATTTTTATAGGCCATAAATAATTTGAGAGTATGAAAGCCAACCTGAGAGCACTGATTATGCTAACTCTTTTGTCTCATATTTACCATGAGTAAAATTTAGCTATAAAATATAGTTTTGATGTGTCAAAGTTACCCTGATTGACTGTACATTTTAAAAATAAAGGAAAACAATTCCGAAAGATCACACACCACCACAAGTCAGATTTCGCCATAAACATCTTATAAGCGAGAAATTATCCATCGAATAAATTGAAAATATTTTATAAATCTTTACGCTTGAGACATACCATGGGAAAATACAAACACAAAACAATGAAAAATCATTTAACCAACAGACTAATAACAGGCAGGTACAGCCGAGTGAAATAACATGGGAAGCACTTCTTCAAAGTTGCATCTCAATTATTATCTCAAATACGAATGTGCAAAAGTACAAGTACTTAATATTAACTATTAAGGCGGTATAACCATTTTTTCAGCTATTGGCGACATCTCATAAAATAATTTTGAAGTAATTCGAAGTTTTCATAGTTTCCTTACGAAAGTGCCTACTTAGCTGTTAGCTAACTATGCTTATCTGAGTTCATACTGTCATGCAAAATTAATCAGTTAATTTGAATATAATAAGAAAACACAATAACAAAAAAGAACATAGACAGGTAATTAGAATTGTTTGTCAGTGATGATTTAATTTAAAGATACAAAAACTAAATAATTTTATCTAAGGTTCGCACAAGTAACGGTAGCCATCTGCACACGCGATACCTACTGGAAACTACATTTAGTTTCAAATCCTAACAAATTTATCTTTCAACTGACCGGCTCATAATCCTTCTTCACACATCGCTACACGCTGTCTCGGGAATAAAATCATTATTGCATTTCTTGTTAGTTTGTCATTTGTTAGCTCTGTGGGCGACAAATTCAAAAAAGAAGTGGACCTGCCGCGAAACAAAAATAAATTTAAAACTTCATCGTGTTATAAAAAAAACGAAAAAACTGATAGGTAATAAAAGGTTGGCCACTTAACAATATGGTCACTTCTTGACAAGTCTTACTTTAGTTTGTAGCACAACAAGGTGAAAACAAATCTCTAATACCTATAATTTAAAATGCTCACTATTGCCTTATTTCCACTTGCCCACATCACTAACAGAATGACAAATCAGAAAGTTTCCTTCATATCTCCTATAGTACTAAAAAAATACATAAGTATACAAAATACATTTAAATATATCTTAGACTTGTGTCTTAAGTACAAGCCTAAAAAAGTTTTGATAATTTTTTAGTATGGTTAAAACATATTATCTGTAAATTAAAATTGTCCTTTTATAAAGCACCATTTAATAGTTAAATTATCAAAGCAGTTATGCATTATGAGATTCGATCAAAGTTTTACAAAACACGTCAGCATTCCAGTTTGATAATCTCATATATTAGTGAAGTGAGTGAAGGGCTCACTATAATATTGAAGAATATTAACCAATAATTTGGCATTAACTTTATATTATAAAAACCTTATCCTCAAGTATTTATAATCCTAATTAAAGATATTTAAATATAACCAATATCAATGATAATCCATTTTTACAAACAGACCATGATTGTGCCCAATACTTGCATCCCAGACAACCTCTGTCCATCTCACCTGTGTAACTGGGTCCTTCATAATAAGCACATCAGCGACTGCTCCAAACATAGCGAAATACTCGCGTAGTTTCTCTGAACTTGTCTGCCAGCTGAGTCCACCGACGAATAGCTTGCTAGGCGATGGTGAAGTAGTGCCAGCCGCTGGCGTCGAGGCGGTCGTGGTCACGGGTGTCGAGCGCCCGGATGATGGCGAAGTTTCTGTTGGGGGATACAGAGTTCAGATGCATGTTAACAAACCCATCATTTAGTTTAAAAAGTACTCATCAAATACACAGACTACTTGATTTTGTACTCTCATGATACTAGCTTTTGCTCATGTCTCCTTCTGCTTTGAAATCTTAATACCCCGTTTTAAGTAAATTAGACCTGAAAAATAAATATTATCCAACTTCCAATATACATGTGAAAGTTTGGATGTTTGTTAGTCAATGACATCTTAACAGTTTTGAATGAAATTAGACAGACACACAGGTAGACCATGACCTGGAAAAGACTGTCACACAGACAGAGCCAGGAGTAAAAGCCAGTTGTCAATAATAGGTAAAAGTTGCATGTTATATGTCTACTAGATGACCCGGTGAACTTCGTATCACCTACATAATATGGGTCAGATCACGTCAAGTGGACCCCCCCTTTACCACTTGACGATAGAAAACTTATTAAAACATAATTATCGAAAGTAGTCATACCCAAAAATCATCCCGTGAAACAGTTTTTGGAAATTTTGATTTTAACACCATTTTTTTTATAATATATATAAAATTTCATAACGGATTGCATCTAGTAAAAACAAATGAATCTAACTAGTTACCGGAATTCACTTGTTTTATATTTATGAATAACAAATGAAAACTGATTGTGAAGCTTAGTGTTTTTTATCTGAAAATATTAGTCAGGTGGAAAAATATTTTTTTATACATACCTCGATAATAGTTTTTTTATACATATACCTTAATTACTCTGTGCAAATGTAGTTGACAATATATAAAAAAAAAAAATGAATTGTAAAGATTATTTATTAAATACTTGTGTAATTTGTAGCGATCTATATAGCCTTAATAGCTAAGCTCAGTAGCGCGCAGCACTTGATCCGCTCGCCGCTGCGTCATATAAAAATTCACATTATTTAAACTAATGCCGAGCAGTGAAGTTTTATTTTGAAATAAAGAACTTAAATGTATAACGCGTATTACTAAAAAAAAATAATTCGATTATCGTACGGAGAAGTCATTAAAATTTCAATTTGTTTATTTAAAAGTTAAAAAAAAATATGATAATAAACAAATGAAAGTTGCAAAATATTTTTAAGTGAAATTATAGATATTTCACTATAATCGCTGAAAATTTCATTAAGTTATCTTCAATAGCTTTTTTATAATTAATTTTTTAATTTTAAGTAGCAAAAATTTTGATTTAAAAAAAAATGGTGTTAAAATCAAAATTTCCAAAAACTGTTTCACGGGATGATTTTTGGGTATGACTACTTTCGATAATTATGTTTTAATAAGTTTTCTATCGTCAAGTGGTAAAGGGGGGGTCCACTTGACGTGATCTGACCCTATATTTGTGTAAAATGTGGTCAAAACTTAATACAAATATTTTATTTACATTAAATGCAATTAAGTGAGGTATTGCGCCATTGCACGTGAGGTAGCCCGTCGCACATTTAATTGACTTCGATGACCTAATTCAGGTCGTCTCCCACCTCCCTCCGGTTGAACAGTCCTGTCCCCGTCCCGTCCCCGTCCTGTCCGCGTCCCGTCCCCGTCCTGTCCCCGTCCCGTCCCGTCCCCGTCCTGTCCCCGTCTTGTCCTGTCCTGTCTCACTGTCCTGTCTCTCTGTCATGTCTCTCTGTCCTGTCTCACTGTCCTGTCTCACTGTCCTGTCTCACTGTCCTGTCTCACTATCCTGTCTCACTGGCCTGTCTCACTGTCCTGTCTCACTGTCCTGTCTTACTGTCCTGTCTCACTGTCCTGTCTCACTGTCCTGTCTCACTGTCCTGTCTCACTATCCTGTCTCACTGGCCTGTCTCTCTGTCATGTCTCTCTGTTCTGTCTCACTGTCCTGTCTCACTGTCCTGTCTCACTGTCCTGTCTCACTGTCCTGTCTCACTATCCTGTCTCACTGGCCTGTCTCACTGTCCTGTCTCACTGTCCTGTCTCACTGTCCTGTCTCAATGTCCTGTCTCACTGTCCTGTCTCACTGTCCTGTCTCACTGTCCTGTCTCACTGTCCGGTCTCACTGTCCTGTCTCACTGTCATGTCTCTCTGTCCTGTTTCACTGTCCTGTCTCACTGTCCTGTCTCACTGTCCTGTCTCACTGTCCTGTCTCTCTGTCCTGTTTCACTGTCCTGTCTCACTGTCCTGTCTCACTGTCCTGTCTCACTGTCCTGTCTCACTGTCCTGTCTCACTGTCCTGTCTCACTGTCCTGTCTCACTGTCCTGTCTCACAGTCCTGTCTCACTTTCCTGTCTCACTGTCCTGTCTCACTGTCCTGTCCCTGTCCTGTCCCTGTCCAGTCTAGACGCTATACGACCCGTCATCACGGCAAGCTTCGCAACGACAACTCAACAACTACTAATAAATTAAAAATTAATTAAAAAAACATTGTTCATTCTCAGATCCCCTTGAACACACACAAAAAATTTCATCAAAATCGGTCCAGTCGTTTAAGAGAAGTTCAGTGACATACACACTCACAGAAGAATTATATATATAAAGATTAACAGCCAACTCCTTTAATTAATGTAAGAGCAAGTACAATAGTAAAATATTGTAAGTTATTTTTTCTGTCTGCTGGGCATTATATCGGCTTAATGTCAGGATCCCCTTCCCATCATGATGTGATGATGGATTTGGTAATAAATGAGACAACCTGCTGTCAGACCTCCCACAAGCTATATTTTGTAAGTTGTGTGCCGTCAAAAATATTTTAAGAGTTGTATCTGAGTAAGAGTTGTTAAATCAACTGGGAAATGTTATGTTAAAATTTTTATACCAATCAGAAGCATATTTTTATCCATTTATTAGCTACTAGATAGCCATGGTATCAGGGTTCGAAAATATCCGATATTTATTATAAATATCAAAATATCGGATATTTATGATATATATCCGATATATATCAAGTTTGATATATATCCATTTTGTATGAAAGCCCTATTATTATTTTATTATATTATTTATGAATACTGTTTGCATATGTGTTAAATACACATACTAAAGTTATAAAATAAAAAACTCGTTTTTGAATAAGGCAAAATCAACTAAAAACCATAAACTCTTCTTTTAGGGCAGAAGTGTTGCCATTTATGGATTAGAACTTACCATTAGGGAGTATGTTTTAACACTACTCCCACGCCATCTATATTTGGGAAGTAGAAATACAGTAACAATCTCTAAAAATTACTTAATAACATTAATTTTTCAAACCATTTTTGTATTGCAATATATTATAAAAAAAATATTGATATATATCATCAAACCCAGCTTGATATATATCGGATATATATCGAATATATATCTTGATATATATCCATTGATATATATCCTCGAACCCTGCATGGTATGGTGCACATTCTGATTTGGTACTTGATCCAACAGGTAAATAAACCCCCTTCCTATACTATTTGCAGCCTATTTGGACTTACACATTATATTGATAATATTTGGTCACAAATCTACCTCTGCCAACTTTAAACTACACTTATATAATATGGAAAATGAAATTAAATATAAAATGTTTTCCAAAAATTACAATAATCTAATTTGAGATTGTTTTAAAGGAAAAATTATCAATCAAACCATTCTGTAATAATTTTAATAGACCCTTTCAAGGTACCCCACCTTTGCTTCTATAAAAATACCATGAGGAACAGAACTGCTATATTAATTAGGTATAGACCCATATTGTAATACTTTCCTAGTCCTGGAAAGTTCCAGTTGACATATTTTTTCAGTAATTATTAAAAGGACAAATTGTCAACACCCATTTTCCTAAGCTAACAAACAGCATAGACAACCAGTATCCACAGTTTGCTATTGACACTTTCTACTTGCCCTATTTAGATAAAGTTTTAAGTTATACTGAAGTAAATTAACTTTACATCCATACATCATATTCATCAAGCACTGTGTATACTACATTCCTCAAACATATGTTTAAATATTACATTCCAGACATAAATGTTTATACATTCTTAAAAAATACTCTTGAGTCAGACAGTCACCTATTCATCTAATGTGATTAATGTTTCAATAAGCTTTTAGTGCAATACTGCACTAATAATGCATTGAACCAGTGTGAGGTAAGTAGTTCTCCACAATAACTTTATGTGATACAAGAGTCAATACCTAGGCACAGTTTAAAGCATATCAGCTAACTGCCGTAAGTATTACGGTAGTTTACAATTTGCCTGATGAAGTTAAAGCGAAGTAGATACTCACTGATCTGTTGTACAGCCATTTGTTGCTGCTGATGCTGCTGGTGTGCAGCGGCAGCGGCGGTGGCGGCAGCGTGTGCGGCTGCCTGCGCGCTCAACACGTGCGCCGTCAACTCGCCGCCCACCAACCCGCCGTCCAGCATCTCCACGCCACCCAGCGCACCGCTGGAATATAATCCCATCATGTTTACCACTTCTCACACAAATCAAAAAGCAAAAATTAATGGCGGTATGACGCCAACGCGATTAAAATAAAACACAATCACAATATTTGCTTATTTGAATTCAGCCAGCAATCATTGTCAATAGTAATTTATTTTAATCATAAACACAACAAATAGTTTTAAATTAATCCAAATTATCGTTACATGTCAAATAGTGCGATCATTTCACCGGTTTGAGTCAAAAAACATTCAGCGAAGGTAGCCATTCAAAATTGTATTTTCTAATTATGTTTCCGTTACGAGAATTGTCAATTAATTATGACAGCTTGACAGTGTTGGGCGCACACGTCATGAAAATTACGTTGAAAACCTAAACGTAACTGTGGACGCATCGCGCGAATCGATAATTTTTTCTTAATTTACTGTTGTTTAATAGGTACAGCTACGGTAGGTACTGCCATTACTATATTTGAAAAAAAAACGTTGTCTTTCGTTTGCATTTCATCATGCAAATAGTAAAACAAAACCAATAAAATTGTGAATAATTATTTGTCTTCAATAAATACATAATTAAGGGTGACTTGCACGATGACCCTTAATCGTTTTTAACTACTGTGGGGTATCCACAATCTTTATTATCAAACTATGTCATACAAGTGGATCTTAGTCTTATAGATGCAAATATAATAAATTATGGCTGGCTTACACAATAGTCCTCAATTGTATTTAGTCATTATTACTAATGTACATTTTTCATACGGTTTGACGTATTTCTCATGCACGATTAGTGACAAATACGATTTGAAGGTCATGGTGCAAGTAGGCATATGAAGGACCAATATGAACTAACAACACTTACGGCCGATATCATTATAACGATCTCTAGTTCAATTCTCCGAGTAGATCACAAAATTAACTAATCGGAATACAGTTTAAAGGTTACGCATACAAATTACATAATTTGATTGATTGATTACCGGAATCTATCCGGCTAAGATTATTTATTGAAATCAACCATTATTATCTAATTTTCGCTTTAAAGAAAATTATTAAACATTGGCATAATAAGTAGGTATAGGCATACCTACTTAGGTAGGAGTTACTACTTCAACGAGATGGAAGAGATTCTGGCATTCTTTAAGAGTGTGTTGGACCGTTCCGATCTGTCATAGGAACGTGCCGAAATAAATACGGTCCATCATTACGTTCCTTGCCCAGTGTTTAACACACACACTGATTTCATGACTACACAAACTGATTCACTTGCTCTAAGTTTTCTACCTTTTATTATTATATTGCTTATTGCCTACTGCGAGATTTCCTTTATATTCGATTCCGAGTAGGTTGACTGTGATACGTATAGCAATATTGAATTGTCTTGTTTAATCTTAACTAGAACGACTCTCCCGTTCCCTGTCTGCCGGCTGTCTAACTCCCGCGTTATGTGACACAATTTAACTTCCAAATAGCCTGTCTAGTAGTACAAATTGAAGTCTTTTCTTCTCTTCATTGAAATTATAATGTTTTTAACACAACATTGTAAACTGTTGTATCCATTGAAAGTTGTGTATCGATGTCGCGCTGGTCAGCACAAATAGGCCAATGAATCTTGTTTTTGATCTAAAAAGAAACAATATAAGCGTCGAATTGAGAACCTCCTCCTTTTTGCAGTTGGTTAAAATAGTGGCTGAAGCCTGGTTACGTTTTAAAGAAAATTTGGTAAAGTAATGTTTTACTTAATTTTTATTTTTATAGATTTGTACAAAGTTACGTACTATGGCTATATTTTGCAGTGATGCGGTTAATAACCCCTTACTGTAAATCAGTAAGAATCGAATCAATATTCGTACCTATCTGGCTTGTGTGTCAAATATATTATATTACATATTTTTATTTTTCATTAAACAAGAGGTACCTATATATGAGTTGTCCGTGGCCAAATGCAAACCCTTATAATTTCATCAAGTCTGTCTGTTCGCCTGTCTATATCTATCTGCCTTTTCGTGTGTCCCAGTCTTTTCACGTAGAACTTGCGCTTTATTTTATTACAGTATGAATTACTAGTTTGACACTTTATCAATAGTAATTTTATACGAATTCAAAAACTATGAACTTATTTGTAACTCGTACTAGACCTACAGATCAGCATTCAAAATGAGAGTTCGAGAGTCACTGTTGAGTGAAATGGCAGAATCGTCACGTTAGATTATTTTGTTATATTTATATTGTAATAAATAATATGCATTTTATATTTACATATGTATTTAGTTGTCTTATTTATTGATTTATTTTAGTATTAGGTATATATACGCCGATAGCTATTTATATCTATTTTATATTCCCATGTTATTTGTGTATTTTGTCATCACTATCTTTACACCTACTATAAACATATACACCTAACACCACCCAAAGGTTGACTGGGAGAGAATGCTTTTATTAGTATTAAATCCGCCTTTACACTCTATGTATTAAAATCAATTAATAAGTGCGCGCGGCGCGATGTGATGATGAATTTACTCGTCCAGTCTCCAGTTGAAAACCCGCTGGACCCGTGACTCAACATAGTATCTATTTTAAATTATACTCTTTACTCGTGACTAACTTCTAATCTGCCTTAAATATTGAACTCCAATGCTCATTTTTTGAACTTTTGTGGATATTTTGGGACGTAGACTGCTTATTAAAAATAATTATTAAGACACTTGAGAACTTATCCTGCAAAAAATATTGGTGTATAAATAAGTTAACAAAAGCTATACATACAATAAAACTCTGATAAATGTCCGAGCATGAAACGGGGATTATACTTCAAGAAAAATTTCAACAGACGTAATAAATCAGAGAGGACGTTCCTAAAGCTTTTTTCCGGGCGTAATGTGAACGCAGCTCTTTGATTGTGCGCAACGATTTCGATTTAGAGCGTCTTTCATAATAGCCACCCAGGGTTTTGAGGTTATGTTAACATTTTTACTACGTTTGCTAAATGTACACAATGTATTTTTAATCATTTATCATGCAAGTCATCGTTTTATAAATAACAATTATATCTAATTTCGACCCATAGGTTGCAAGGTCTCTTTCATTTCATAAAGTGATAGAGACGATTCTATTACCATATTGGTACCTACCATGTTTGATTTTCGAATGGAAATACCAACACAAAGTACCATACCAATGGATTACGATACTGTTTCCACGTCTATGATATCGACGGTTTGCTCAATACAAAAACCTGCTGAAATGGGGGTTTCGCGTGGCGCGGTTATAGCGTTTTATTTGTTATTTTAACTCCAAATAATCGATATGTCGATTCACTATGTAGTTTTTTTTAATAATTTTCACAGCGATGAGTTCAGCAGGATCTCAGAATCGTCTTGTAACCTAACGTCATTTCGCCTTAGTTGCAGCCCTAAACTTTTTTTAAGGATGTCATGTGCGTGAAGTTCTTTTTAACCGGCGATCAAAAGCGGATGAGGTTCTCAATTCCTTTATATACAAAGGGTGCAAGGGAAAATTTGGGTTATCGAAAACTAAGACAGTGGTAGTGCGGGCGATTACGAACATGATACCACTAAATAAATCGCGCAATAAAATTATCTATTTTATAATTTACCTACACGCAGCATCATGTTTGGATAAATACCGCCTGCTTGACTAGCCTGACAACCTAGCCTACTTTCCTTTTTGAGAGGAAATCTGACTAGAACACACACGATATCGTATTCTTAGCAATATGGTAATAAACGATTTCCCCTTTTTCTAAGACTTCCAAATAAAAAGTCGCCTTATACCCACAACAAACAAATGCAAATTTTGCCTTGAAAAGACCGATACCGCAAAAGTAAAACCTCTAGTTCATACGATGATATCTACATTGATAAGTGTGGGCGGTGTTGCCATGGGATGGATGGTGGCGTCACAAGTTTATTTGTTTCAGTGCCAGGGTGGAGCCGGTCACAACTCGCGACATCCGCAAATATTGGCATCTAAATATAGATTATTACATCAGTCTGATAAACTACCTACGAACTTAGGTTCAATTTTATAGTAGTCGTATGTAGTATATTTAAGTGACTAAAACGTAAAGTGTTTACACTACATTAGGATAACAAAAAAACAGTAGTGCCCTAATTTGGTGTTAGCAACAGAGAATTCACAGGCGTATAAAAAGGAAGTTTACGTAGTATTTAAATAATTTTCAGAATTAGTTATAGAGATTTCTCTCTGAAAACAAGCTCACCAAGTCACATACTGTTATCGCAAACCTACAAACTTCACCTCTTTGTAATATCACTACAATTTTCCCGCGGCTCTGCACGCATGTTTTTCTTTCCCGTCATATTGGCTTTGCGCGTAGGACGAAGCGGGAAATCTATATAAATAATTAAATGCCGTTCGCTGGTAATAGCATCACTCGACAACGGATGGACCGAATTAGCTATTTTTTTTATTGTTCGTAACAATCCTAATAAGGTTTGTATGGAAAGAAAACTAGGGGGTTTTCTTAAAAAAAAAACCGTGAAAGACTAGAAGTGATTGTTCTATGGGATTTTTTATGAATTTTTGTACACCTAAAACGATTGTGGTCATATTTGCACCAAATATTTATTTTGTCGTGACGTTGGTTCATTATAACATCAAAATTTAGCATTTGTCATTCTCCGGGCAATCCGTTGCTCTGTTGCTGCGGAAAAGAAGTCGGTACAAATTATAGAATTATCAAACACTTTTAGTGTAATTGATAATGAAGGCCATTACAAAATTTTGCACCATTACGTTATCATAGCCAACATTAGGAAGATATCTGTCAAATAAAACCTTCTGCTATATAGGTTAGGGGTCAGTGACCGGCAGGGGTGGTTTCCACCCCAGTGCTCAGTACGGGGCGCGTCTGTAGGGCTGTTATCATTAAATAAGGCCGAGAATCTGAGAAGACTGAAATATCGAGCCGTTTTGGCCACGCGGCGTTACTCACTTCACTACACTTATACAAAAGGTACTTCTGGGATTCTTCATACATGTAAAACATAGAATATCGACAAAATGACACGAAGGCTATCTTACTGAACTTTCTGAGACTTAACAACTTATGTATCGGGGAGATGAGCGCAGTGCAGTGTAATTCGAAGATTTTAAGCTTACTATCAGGCGAATGACCAGCACGTCTCATTATTAACACTAATAAAAAAAGAAAATAAAAGAAACTTAATTTGAGCAACAGCTTCAAGTTATTGTCGTAAAAAGTATGTAGAAGGTTCATATTGAATCAGTTTGTTGATGTTACTACGCATTGATATAATATAATAATACCTATTTATTAATTAACTCTACTAGATACATACATGAAGTTGGAGCAATAAGTGTAATAATATTTAGCTGTAGTTTCGACACAGTACGACTATTGTGCTGAGGTCTCTAGTTCGATCCGCGGGTTCGTAATGATATTGGGTTTTTCACCAGGAAAGCCCGGAGTCTAGAATACCCGGTATGGTTGCTATCACATCATGAAACGGAAATGGCCTCGACGAAATATGTGTGTACTTTTATCATTGATCACTATTTCATTCGAATGCAACTTGCTCCTTGTTACAAATGTGTACGGAGAGGGCGCTGGCAGGATAATAGTATGCAATCCCGCAAGCGCACAACAAGCGCCATCCATTTGCAGCATTCATTAAAATAATTTTTAAGTAACAAAAGATCTGTTTTACATACTTATAATACAAATAATTTACCAAAGTCTTCAAGTTTTGTATTCGAGCGTCTGTTAAGCTTTTATGAATATGAAATAGTGTGAAGTTATGCGTTTTTTTTACTTAACTGCTGAGGTATTAACGCTGAAATCGCGTTAGTTGATTGATTTGAGTCATTTTCACGCTTTGCAGTAACCCATAGTGTTTCTATGAGTATTTAAGTTCGGGATATCTTAGGACACGTTATTATATCATGAATAGTGCAGTCTATCAGTCTAAATGTAATGTCGACCGTCAAGAGACATTACGTCCTCCGACGGTTGTCAAGTACTCTCCTACCAAAGAAGTTCTAGGCATAAGTGTATTACTTACTATCAGTACCTACTTTAATGATAGAAAATGATCTCAGCAGGGTGTGATATCCTATGTAGGCCTAAATAGACGGACGTTGGTGGTGCGAGGTGTATGAAGGCGCCAATACGCCGCCCCCAATATCGTGCGTCTAATGTTACGAACGACTTATAAAGTAGGTAGATGGTCTCTTTAATCACGGTTTTTCATGCCACGTTGAAATAATTGTACTGAACTTAACGCTATGAGCTGTCCAAGAATGTTGACATCTGATGGGTGTTGTGAAATGCTCAACTACTCCCGATAGACTAGGATATTATATTTATGGGATCATGGATTTTATAAAACTTAATAGGACTCTGTCTATCCTGGTAACTGGTAACTGCATAAGCAACAAAAAATGAGCACAGCACATCATCTAAATATGTTCAGTTATAGTAGAGAGATGCCTCTTAACATGTCTTAGACAAAGGGTACCGAAATCTGAAATGGTTGTATGAATAGTAGTCATGGTTGTGTGTGGTGTGTATCGTATAACACACAAGAAAATTGTGGTACTGCCTGCGTCTACTTAAATTTTGGTGAAACTCAAATTATGTGAATTAAAAAAATTCGTATACAAAAATCGATAGTTGATTGAGGGGTGTTTCATTGAGGGTGTGTGGGTGTGGTGTGGTGGCGCGCAGGCGCGAAGCCTGCGGGGGTGCGAGTTGGTGCGGGGGCGGCAGAGGGCAGGGGCGCGGAACACGGGCTCGGCCACGCCGCGTCACACGCCCGCCAGCCACCAGCGCGCCCCGACCATATTGTCCTGTCACAGCAGTACTGCCTGGTTACTGCTGCGCCGGGACAAGCGGTCGTGGCGTCGCACTATCATCGCCACCGCCACTGGTCATCGATCTCCAGCTACTTTCTATCTACCGAATATCCAGCAAGTGTTGTGTGTTGACTGACAGTGACAGTGCTTACATATGTACATCGTTAAGTTCTTTTTTATTTACTTCACCGTACAGCATATTTAGTATTTTAGTGATTTTTTCTTTCATTTACTCATTTTCTAATCTGTGTAAACTGTCAGATGCTGTTTTTTTCCTGCGAGATTATGGCCGGAGGGTGCATGTATCGAGCGGCGCAGGACGCATGCGCGCGCCATCTTCACTGCACCCGAACTTACGGCCATTTTCTTTTGGGGGATAATTTTATGTGTTTCCAACCCCTTTCAACAGATCTCATCGATCTATAGTTCTGTACATTGTACCTATTTCATGTTACTTATATTTTTTCCAGCTCTTAAAATGCATTTGATTTCAATCACTGTAGTTGTTTCGTTAGCACGCTGATTTAACTTGCATGCTTGTAGTATTTTGTTAAAATAATAGAAATGAATGATAGAATTATATATACATTGAGATTCCACTATATTTCGTGTTGAAAGCATAACCTCACACGTATATCAGTTGCCACGTGGCATTGGCACTTTAAGCTTAATAATACTTACTACACAAACTTATATGATTACTACGATTAGTGCTTGTATAAAATAAATCTACAGGTTTAAAAGTAATCCATTGTTATTCTAGAGCACATATTATCACCACATATATTTATATTTGGGCGTAGTCCACTACATCTGAATGGCAAGAAATAAAGGCTTTTGACACCATTAATTTATTATGGAGTAGTTTTATAAAGAATAGATTGGCTTAGAAACTTATTAACATAACAATTGAATTTAGACATTCTGATACATTGTATTTCTAATTTAATGGTATTAAATATGGCTCTTCAATTTGAATAAAAGCTTAATTGGTATTAATTTTAAAACGCAGGTGTAAATGCAGTTACGAGTAAGTATAAACTATACACCAAAAAATGTAGCGCTCATCACCGTTGATTAGATCTTCACAAAATAATGCCTGCTGTGACAAAGATGTGTCGCTGATCCCAACCTTAACATATCGTTTTTGTAAATTAGTTCTTAGTTTGATTTGAACACTTTCATAAATTAATTAATTTATGATTCGCTGTATTAGTACTCGTTACTTTTTATACTATTATAGGTTTTATAAATATAATATCCGGCTCCCTCCTTTTCACCACGCCCATAATTATATATACATTTATATATGACAGCTTCCGTGGCACAGTAGGCGAGTAGCCAGCTGTGAAACGACAGGCCGCGGGTTCAATCCAAGCACGGAGACAATTGTTTGTGTGATCCACAGATATTTGTGTCGGGTCTGGGTGTTGTGAGACCGAAAGTCTCTCGTAATTCCTGATACCCACGACACAAGACTCGTACCTTACTGTGGGGTCAGGACTATGTGTGTGACTGTTGCGTGTATTTGTTTATATATTTTTTAGCTTTTTGGTTTATTTGAGGCGGTTTTATATTTTACTAAAAGTATCATATGTTATAACTATCGATTATTAAAATATTAATTATTTGATTTATGTATGGTGTTGGTATCAGATATTATAAGAATAAAAAGACTTAACTGTACGATGGAATTGTGGTATAAATGTCATCCCTCATCGTCTTGTTGCTCAACCGGCGCGGTTCTTAATCGCTTTGCCACAAAGGGAGTCATACTATTGTGTTGCAGTATTTCATGATAATAATGAAATCATTTCTTTATTAATTAATATTTATTACGCTAGTATCCAAAAAAGGGCAATATAATATAACATAGGTAAAAAAACTGTTCCTTTATTTTTATTATTGTGCAAAATACTGAGTCTAAAGAATTTTAAATGTTGTTTGGGAATATTCCAGGAATCTAGATAATGGCATTTACTCAGATGGTGACATGGGCTCTAAGGTTAATAAAATATGACACGATCAAATACAAAAGTAATTTTCTGACATATTGATGGGTACATAGAAAGAAAGATGTCTACTAGGTATTTTCAAAAATAGCTGTTATAAATTAATTGGCGGTAAAATTTTGCATTAACAGTAACAGGGCCTTATTCTATATATTTTTTTCTATATGGTTCATAATTTTACAGATTACATAAATGGCAACGGTAAAGTTCTCTGCTTCAGGTTGGTTTTTAGTCGGACAGTGATACCATATTAATGGTGTACAAAGCTGTTTACAACGCGATTCTATCGCCTTAAACAATACACCGTATAGGGGGGTAATATTCAATTATAAAAGTTCAAAACTATAATTATTTTTCCTTCAACAATTTTATACAATAAATAAATAACAACGAAAGCTTAACTTATTAAATTTGTATATACACATCTCTGTTGTAACGCCTGTTGCTCTTGTTGTCTATGGCATTTGGAGCCTAAATTAGGCCACTTTACTCAAATTCAATACCGATTGCTGGTGGAAAGGTACCTCTTCATTTGTGTACCCGACTGAGTAGTGACCATTTCTGTGGTGAAATACCCGCCATATTGGCTCGTTCACGGAAATACGGGGTTAGTCAGTAGCTGCACTATATGGATAGGTATCTATTATTATCTATTATTAGTTATCTATCCAGTATTTAACATCAGGCCCGCATATTTATGCCGACTGCCGAGGAGCGCAATGTCTCTCAACATTCACGTTATATTTGGACTGCACTGTACTTAACATCATCGGGTCCAGTGTAGTCAGAATAAAACTCATTCCCGATTTTATGTTTTGTAACTGAAGAACTAAAAGTTTTCCTGACATCGGAGTCAAACCCTGGATCTTGCAGTTTACAGCCGATACTGGTGGATTACTACTACTGCATAATCTAAAAGTAGGTAAGCTATGTACATATGTACCACGAGTTCTTGCAAATGCAAAAATGCATTCAGATATATTACAAGGTACTGTCAAATATTTATAGCATAGGCCAGCAAACGAGCAAGTGGGTCACCTGATTGATTGTAAGTGATCACTGCCTGTATAGATTAACAATACCAAAAGAATCATTGATGCGTTGAAGTACTTGTATTAGTAGAATAGTGTTTTGAAAGTACGGATGGAAGAAAAGTAATGCATGAAAATGTTTCGAGAGTGAGTGAGTGACGGGCGAGGACATCCTACATTTAGGCTGAGATCTGAAGACCCAAATTAAGTTTTCTAGAAAGATCAGTTGTTATTTGTATGGTCTTTGCGGTGTTGACCTACCACAATTCTATTAGTTAAACTTACTAAAGTCAACTAAAGAAAATTCGTATTACGCAGTTCATTTTTGAACAAGCGACTATATTGAATTATTATAAACCTTTGAAACAACTGTCACTAAGGAAGTAAACGAGGTTTAAAAGGATTTAAAAAATAACCAAAAATAATTATAATATTTTGAAAACTGATGTCGTTGTGAGTGGAACTCACGGGGTGATCGAGTCATCGTGTTGTTAGTTTAGACTTAGCAAAAGTAGTCATTCTTTATGATCACAGATCTAATTGGCAACCTTTTGAAATAGGGTCTAATAAGGAGTTCACGTAACAGTCGAACGTGCATAAGAGAGACTAATGATGTTGAAGAAGCTAAAGAGTTGTGTCGGTCCTACGTAGCACTTAGTGCTTTATAGTCTCTAACTACCCCAATAAAAGATAGGTGCGAGTCTCCATGTAAGTATATAACAAATAAACCTTTTTGATATCTATCGTCCATTTTAATTATTTTAAATTAAGTGTAAAAAAAAGTGGTATGATTTAGTTTTAACCACTGCAACCGCACCCTATCGTCGGTGTTGATAGGTATATCGGCTTACAAAGACCTTGGATATCTCTAGCGGTTTAGAATGGTGATTAATTGAATATGCTTCTCATCAGGTGTATTATAGCTGTCGCTACATGTCGCTATGTACTCTACCGTTGAACTGAGTAGTTATTATTCACACAATCTTTATACATGTTTTCGACAAAGTTTATGTACGAAAATATGTAAATTAATAACATTCTAGGATACTGTACACATACCATTAATCTTATGGATATTATTAAGACGATTATATTATAATTTGGATACCTCAGTCAACATTACAAATTCGAGGTAGATTCACGTGTCTGGTTAATGAAACAATTCTGAAAGGAAAATTGTATACTCATCATACCTTCCATAGGAATAAATAAACTTATATCATTATTTAGTATGTGATTATAATTTGTTTATGCAGTTGATTGCAGATGTTTAAAAGAGTTTCGCATGTAAAACTTGTATATTATTCATATTATATACTTTTAAAGCTGACAGTTTTCTAATTTATGTTCATTAAGATATGTTCGCCACTTATCACATCATAGGACAGAAATAAGCTCAGCGAATCGAAGATTTATAGTTACATCTAACCCTTATGAATACAGGCGTCAGCTGTATGTGTATGTTTCATATCATTTCAAAAGCTGATATCAGAGGGTACCGTAATTCGCACGTCTCAGCTGTCGGAATTGGGATAGTTATTCCATCTAAAAATAAATCTCGTCAGATCATACTTGTAACCTGTATGGCTATACGATGATGGCAAAGATTTTTTTTTGTAATGTATGCATTGGATATGATGTGCGTGACATGTAAAAAGGTTAGTAACAACTCGTAGTGTATGTATACATCATGTCGTAAAAACATTAATCAATGCTCGACTTTACGCGTTCAAACCGCGCCCGAAGAAATCTATTAGATGACCCAATCAAACCTTTTTTCACAATACATACTCCTGACTCCACAGTTTTCAACTTGCGATCTAGTGTCTTTATCTAACACGTCAATAAAATATATTTGCGTCACCTTTTCGCATTGTCACTGAATATTTTTTTCTTGGGTTGGAAACATTTTCCCCACTTCATTAGTCTATCGGAGAAACTACGCCATGACTCTGCTACATATTCTAGTGCCTTTATAACAATGGAATAAGATTCTTTTTAGATTGAATATAAACCCGATAAAAAATTATATACCCAACTAAAGTTTTTCTAGCGGATGATGTAAGCGTTTTCTAAGTTTTTCAGAGGTTTGAGATTGTATTGATTGAGGAAAGTAAGCTTTAAACTATCAGATGCTTCGGTGGGGATGCTTGTTTGATGGTTTCAATAGATGACATGTATAAAGAAAATGAAATGTTATGTGGGGTGTAAATACTCAATCAAGGCCTGCAGAGCATTATCCGGACCAGATATATTGTTTTAATAATAAGTACCATACATGGTAGGTAGCACATTATTTTAACAAAATCTTAGATTCGGGAAATAGATTAAGGGATGGTACAAAACATAAATCAATGATTAAAAAATATAATGAATTTGAACATGATATTTTCAAAGAACCTAAATAAATAACAACTGAATATCATTAACAATTTTGTTTGCCGTTCTAGCCCCATTAAAATCCTTAGTTTTATAACCTTTAATCAGCATACTGGAGTTTCACTTAACACAAAAGTCACTGAATCGAAATCCGTTCAGTCGTTATTACATGACACGCGTTCAAATTAATGGACAGACAGATAGATAGCTGTTCTATTATGACATATTAACAAACCAGAAATTTCATTACTACCACAATCCCAGTAGCTTCTTTTGTCTGGGGTACCCCATGAAGACAATGCCTACTGAATATAATCACATAATAACTACGTGCCTACTATAACTTACACATCTGAAGTAAACAATGGCTATCGTTTTGTTACGGGCTCTTGGATCTGCGTTTTATAGGCAGGACCCTATGTCATAATTTCCCTCATTTATCACGTAGTCCATAGGGTTGACATTTGACAATAAGTAATGGCTTTTTTTTTTTAGACCAATCATTTCGTTTAATGTGCCTGCTATATAAGCTACATATTTATGTCGTCTAATTTCGAGAAAATAGCGTAACACGTTTAATTCATCCAAGACATAATTACCTATACCTAGTAATACACTTTACATATTTTTGTAAAAAACATTATTGAGTGAAAAGTACACCGAAAGACACTATAAAATTAAGCGGTCCTAAGAGACATAAAGTTCTATTTAATATTTTATTTGGTAACGAAATAAACCTGTCACTCGGTACAATTTATGTGTATTAAAAGATAAATAAATATATATGGGTAGAATAACTTCTTTTTTTATACAACCAAATGACGAGACGAGCAAGTCGGTTCCCTGATGGTAAACCGACTCGACTGCCCATGAACAGTTGCAGCACGACTCAGTAATGAATTACAAACCACTGCATGGTACTGCACTGCACTCGTCAACCTGAGACGTCTGCCGGGTTTTGCTTGTTATTTATGCAGTGCCAAAAATTATTGTCTCATACCGTAATTCCCACGTCACATCCACATTTTGACAATGGGGTTAGTTTTTGTTGTGGACCGTGGACCTGCATTTTATGGCGTTACGAGTACGACAAGTCTCGCGCCAAGTCATCATTTACCCCAATATTTTCGTAGGGTTGGCAAAATATTATTTTATGCTAAATGACATGGATACATATTTAAAATATAATATATACGTACGTGGCACGTTCGGATAAGCAAAGCAACCATTTAAAACCCAATCAGAAATATTACTTTTTAAGGTTACATACCCAAAGGGAGCTAACAGAACACTTTGTATTTCCGCCTGTCTTTCTTTCTCTACTAAGCTACGTTTATACGGGTCTAGATTTTAAACAGTATTATGTAGCCGATTGAAATTTTTACAGGACTATGTTTTATTACTTGTGGTGAATATTGTAAAAAATAATAATAAGTAAAATTTTAGGGTGTGAGTACAGAATGCACTTGATTATTTTTTTAAATGAGCGTTATAGACTTCTATTTATATTATTCTAGTTATTTCGTCATCACTTCATATTCTGATCGTGTCTAAAATATCATATGACGGTTTCGGAACAGAAATATAAATACCCATATCCCGGAAACCCCGACAAACCCATTCTCTAACAGGTCAAAGTTTCGGGCTTGATGCTTAGTTTAATGGCGCGAACGGAGCGATACATAACTGTTTGTGGAATAAATCATAATATTTCAAAAATATATTTGGTCATACAGAGGACCTTCGGCAGTAGAAAGTTGTCAACTACACTATTATGCAAAGTATTGTAATAGCTTAGTCATTACTTGCTTACTATAACAAATTGGTGTATTTTTGTGACGTCTTAAATAATGTAAAAAGCGGTCAAGTGCGACGCGGCGACTTGTGGTCAAACAAAATTGCTTTATATAGCACTTCTTATGTACCTACCTAATACTAGCTTATGCTCGCGGCATTGCTCGCATGACGTAAATCATCATACCAACCAAGTTTAATGATCCATCAAATATATTTCAATTTATGTCCGGTCAAGCACACATACTATTGTACCTAGAATGTTGTATAGGTTGATATTATTTTCAATTTTTGAATAATATTAATTTTAATATATTTTTAGATTTGATTTTTTCAGAAACCTTAAACCAAGTTTTATAATTCCAATATTTACAAATGCTATTAAAGCTAAAGTGATATAGAGAAAATATAACACATAATAAATTCATTATTTTAAATTTATTATGCAACTTGATCAAAATTAATTGAGTTCATTGAAAAAGATCAACCGTTTAGCCGGAGTCACACCAAATTCTATATTTAAACGAAAATCCAATCGATTATCAAATTAATTAATAACTCACGAAACACGCAAATAGAGTGATATGAAACTATAAACCAATAAAAACTCTGTAAACGCGAGTTGTGTGGTATCTATATGATTTATTTGAAGCCGTTTATATCTGTTTGTAAACACTTCTACTACTACATATTTTCTCCATAGATTTTAAACCAATTAATTGTTTATAATAGAAGTCACAGTTTCCTTTTGATTTTAAAACTATCTTCGATATTGTCTGTTACCTACTTTTCACCAAGCAGGTTATATATGCCCAAGAGCCAAACTTGTAAGTCCCCCAGATGTACCCCATAGCCTTGAATGTGCAGTTGAAATAATGCTTTTTAAGGGGCATTCGATTTGATAGCCCTATATAAGTAAAGACGAATGACAAAATGGTCTAGCCACTGTTCGGTTTTCCATGATGAGGTAAAGAACGAGAAAAATAAATATTATTTAGTCTCAAATTCGTTACAATAATTTTGTTGTATTCGAATTCGAACACATTAGCAAATGATACTTCCTATATCGATTCTACCCCGATACAAATTGCGTCCACATTAACGTTAAATTACATATTTAGAGCTACAAAATTACTTCTCGATTATAAAGTAATAATAATAAATACATAGATACCTATATAGATGTCTATGTATTTCCAGATATTTTATTCTGATAAAATTGAAATGGCTCGAAATGACGTTAAGATGGCGGTCGTGCCGAACGGGATCCGCTCGAATAAATTTCTGTTATTTACGATTCACGTAATGGAGCCTACAGGTTTCTGCTTCGGTAATAAAATGAGATTTAATGACTGTAAAATACAGCACTTTCATATTTACGCTACGAAGAAAATATGAATTGGATGCTCGACAACCATCAAAATCATTATGCCAAATCTCCCATGATGGTCAAGTAAAACTCCTGCAATTTATGCCATCCTATTTTCATTTTGCTAAAAGGTATCCTATGTATGAGTGTTTACGGAAAACAATGCGAAAATTATCATAAGCACGCTAGCTGAATGGTGGTCTTGATAAACGCAATATTTTGGATTAGTGCCAAAATAAGTGGCAAATTTTGGAAAGATTGACGTACTCTAGATTTATGATTGACTAAAATCTTTAGTTTACACGGACTGCATGCGATGCGATGATGATCTGAACTGATGACGTACTCAAATTCATTCAAATAGTAATATATCATTTCAAAAGCTGATATCAGAGGGTACCGTAATTCGCACGTCTCAGCTGTCGGAATTGGGATAGTTATTCCATCTAAAAATAAATCTCGTCAGATCATACTTGTAACCTGTATGGCTATACGATGATGGCAAAGATTTTTTTTTGTAATGTATGCATTGGATATGATGTGCGTGACATGTAAAAAGGTTAGTAACAACTCGTAGTGTATGTATACATCATGTCGTAAAAACATTAATCAATGCTCGACTTTACGCGTTCAAACCGCGCCCGAAGAAATCTATTAGATGACCCAATCAAACCTTTTTTCACAATACATACTCCTGACTCCACAGTTTTCAACTTGCGATCTAGTGTCTTTATCTAACACGTCAATAAAATATATTTGCGTCACCTTTTCGCATTGTCACTGAATATTTTTTTCTTGGGTTGGAAACATTTTCCCCACTTCATTAGTCTATCGGAGAAACTACGCCATGACTCTGCTACATATTCTAGTGCCTTTATAACAATGGAATAAGATTCTTTTTAGATTGAATATAAACCCGATAAAAAATTATATACCCAACTAAAGTTTTTCTAGCGGATGATGTAAGCGTTTTCTAAGTTTTTCAGAGGTTTGAGATTGTATTGATTGAGGAAAGTAAGCTTTAAACTATCAGATGCTTCGGTGGGGATGCTTGTTTGATGGTTTCAATAGATGACATGTATAAAGAAAATGAAATGTTATGTGGGGTGTAAATACTCAATCAAGGCCTGCAGAGCATTATCCGGACCAGATATATTGTTTTAATAATAAGTACCATACATGGTAGGTAGCACATTATTTTAACAAAATCTTAGATTCGGGAAATAGATTAAGGGATGGTACAAAACATAAATCAATGATTAAAAAATATAATGAATTTGAACATGATATTTTCAAAGAACCTAAATAAATAACAACTGAATATCATTAACAATTTTGTTTGCCGTTCTAGCCCCATTAAAATCCTTAGTTTTATAACCTTTAATCAGCATACTGGAGTTTCACTTAACACAAAAGTCACTGAATCGAAATCCGTTCAGTCGTTATTACATGACACGCGTTCAAATTAATGGACAGACAGATAGATAGCTGTTCTATTATGACATATTAACAAACCAGAAATTTCATTACTACCACAATCCCAGTAGCTTCTTTTGTCTGGGGTACCCCATGAAGACAATGCCTACTGAATATAATCACATAATAACTACGTGCCTACTATAACTTACACATCTGAAGTAAACAATGGCTATCGTTTTGTTACGGGCTCTTGGATCTGCGTTTTATAGGCAGGACCCTATGTCATAATTTCCCTCATTTATCACGTAGTCCATAGGGTTGACATTTGACAATAAGTAATGGCTTTTTTTTTTTAGACCAATCATTTCGTTTAATGTGCCTGCTATATAAGCTACATATTTATGTCGTCTAATTTCGAGAAAATAGCGTAACACGTTTAATTCATCCAAGACATAATTACCTATACCTAGTAATACACTTTACATATTTTTGTAAAAAACATTATTGAGTGAAAAGTACACCGAAAGACACTATAAAATTAAGCGGTCCTAAGAGACATAAAGTTCTATTTAATATTTTATTTGGTAACGAAATAAACCTGTCACTCGGTACAATTTATGTGTATTAAAAGATAAATAAATATATATGGGTAGAATAACTTCTTTTTTTATACAACCAAATGACGAGACGAGCAAGTCGGTTCCCTGATGGTAAACCGACTCGACTGCCCATGAACAGTTGCAGCACGACTCAGTAATGAATTACAAACCACTGCATGGTACTGCACTGCACTCGTCAACCTGAGACGTCTGCCGGGTTTTGCTTGTTATTTATGCAGTGCCAAAAATTATTGTCTCATACCGTAATTCCCACGTCACATCCACATTTTGACAATGGGGTTAGTTTTTGTTGTGGACCGTGGACCTGCATTTTATGGCGTTACGAGTACGACAAGTCTCGCGCCAAGTCATCATTTACCCCAATATTTTCGTAGGGTTGGCAAAATATTATTTTATGCTAAATGACATGGATACATATTTAAAATATAATATATACGTACGTGGCACGTTCGGATAAGCAAAGCAACCATTTAAAACCCAATCAGAAATATTACTTTTTAAGGTTACATACCCAAAGGGAGCTAACAGAACACTTTGTATTTCCGCCTGTCTTTCTTTCTCTACTAAGCTACGTTTATACGGGTCTAGATTTTAAACAGTATTATGTAGCCGATTGAAATTTTTACAGGACTATGTTTTATTACTTGTGGTGAATATTGTAAAAAATAATAATAAGTAAAATTTTAGGGTGTGAGTACAGAATGCACTTGATTATTTTTTTAAATGAGCGTTATAGACTTCTATTTATATTATTCTAGTTATTTCGTCATCACTTCATATTCTGATCGTGTCTAAAATATCATATGACGGTTTCGGAACAGAAATATAAATACCCATATCCCGGAAACCCCGACAAACCCATTCTCTAACAGGTCAAAGTTTCGGGCTTGATGCTTAGTTTAATGGCGCGAACGGAGCGATACATAACTGTTTGTGGAATAAATCATAATATTTCAAAAATATATTTGGTCATACAGAGGACCTTCGGCAGTAGAAAGTTGTCAACTACACTATTATGCAAAGTATTGTAATAGCTTAGTCATTACTTGCTTACTATAACAAATTGGTGTATTTTTGTGACGTCTTAAATAATGTAAAAAGCGGTCAAGTGCGACGCGGCGACTTGTGGTCAAACAAAATTGCTTTATATAGCACTTCTTATGTACCTACCTAATACTAGCTTATGCTCGCGGCATTGCTCGCATGACGTAAATCATCATACCAACCAAGTTTAATGATCCATCAAATATATTTCAATTTATGTCCGGTCAAGCACACATACTATTGTACCTAGAATGTTGTATAGGTTGATATTATTTTCAATTTTTGAATAATATTAATTTTAATATATTTTTAGATTTGATTTTTTCAGAAACCTTAAACCAAGTTTTATAATTCCAATATTTACAAATGCTATTAAAGCTAAAGTGATATAGAGAAAATATAACACATAATAAATTCATTATTTTAAATTTATTATGCAACTTGATCAAAATTAATTGAGTTCATTGAAAAAGATCAACCGTTTAGCCGGAGTCACACCAAATTCTATATTTAAACGAAAATCCAATCGATTATCAAATTAATTAATAACTCACGAAACACGCAAATAGAGTGATATGAAACTATAAACCAATAAAAACTCTGTAAACGCGAGTTGTGTGGTATCTATATGATTTATTTGAAGCCGTTTATATCTGTTTGTAAACACTTCTACTACTACATATTTTCTCCATAGATTTTAAACCAATTAATTGTTTATAATAGAAGTCACAGTTTCCTTTTGATTTTAAAACTATCTTCGATATTGTCTGTTACCTACTTTTCACCAAGCAGGTTATATATGCCCAAGAGCCAAACTTGTAAGTCCCCCAGATGTACCCCATAGCCTTGAATGTGCAGTTGAAATAATGCTTTTTAAGGGGCATTCGATTTGATAGCCCTATATAAGTAAAGACGAATGACAAAATGGTCTAGCCACTGTTCGGTTTTCCATGATGAGGTAAAGAACGAGAAAAATAAATATTATTTAGTCTCAAATTCGTTACAATAATTTTGTTGTATTCGAATTCGAACACATTAGCAAATGATACTTCCTATATCGATTCTACCCCGATACAAATTGCGTCCACATTAACGTTAAATTACATATTTAGAGCTACAAAATTACTTCTCGATTATAAAGTAATAATAATAAATACATAGATACCTATATAGATGTCTATGTATTTCCAGATATTTTATTCTGATAAAATTGAAATGGCTCGAAATGACGTTAAGATGGCGGTCGTGCCGAACGGGATCCGCTCGAATAAATTTCTGTTATTTACGATTCACGTAATGGAGCCTACAGGTTTCTGCTTCGGTAATAAAATGAGATTTAATGACTGTAAAATACAGCACTTTCATATTTACGCTACGAAGAAAATATGAATTGGATGCTCGACAACCATCAAAATCATTATGCCAAATCTCCCATGATGGTCAAGTAAAACTCCTGCAATTTATGCCATCCTATTTTCATTTTGCTAAAAGGTATCCTATGTATGAGTGTTTACGGAAAACAATGCGAAAATTATCATAAGCACGCTAGCTGAATGGTGGTCTTGATAAACGCAATATTTTGGATTAGTGCCAAAATAAGTGGCAAATTTTGGAAAGATTGACGTACTCTAGATTTATGATTGACTAAAATCTTTAGTTTACACGGACTGCATGCGATGCGATGATGATCTGAACTGATGACGTACTCAAATTCGGACAACGGAATTGGGATCCTACTGCGTAAACAGACATACAAATAATGGATACTACGGCTATTTCGGAACGAGATACCTCGGATGTGTTTTTTAATGATAGAGCCACGCTATAAACAGTCTTGTCTACAGCATTTATGAGCCGATTCAAGCGGGTTGTTGTGGTTCTTTCGAAAACCGAGGTAAAGATTTTATTTCGTATGGTAAGTGAGATATATCTGGAAGGCGATTTTCCTCCCTCACCTTCCTAATACTTTAATTATCCCTTTCCTTTGAGGTCGGTAACGCGTCCATAATCCTTCTAGTACTGTGGGCGTTCTTGGGCGATGAAGCAGTTACCATTGGGTGACCCACTTATTAGATTGCCTCCCCTGCTGTTCAAAAATATTTAAAACGAACAAACAAACGTTTATGTGGTCCGCAAATATTTGTTTCGACTGTGGGTGTTGTTCTCAAGTCGCTCGTAGTTCCTGATACTTCCGATACAAGCTATCTATCTGTGGTGACACGACTACGTGTGTAACTATTACGTGTATTTATTATTATAATTTTATGGCTGCAAAAAAAATCCAACAGCTAAACTACTTGCTCAGCTTGCTCTTTTCATTAGCCATTTCATACTCATAACTCATACCTACTATAGCCCTACAATAAAATAAAATAATAATAAGGCATTAGGACATACTATTGATATCACCTTCTAAAAAAGCATTAGTTGAGACGACTACAAGTTAGACTGAGTAATATAATTCTTTTTCAATTATAATTTAAATACCTATATCCAGCAAAAATGTACCTGAAACAAAAAAGAAACAGAAAATTAAATTTTATAAAATTGAAGAAACCGCCATCTGTCGGTGTAAAAACGAAAACAACGGAAAGTATACCTTATATTTAGACAATTTAATACTGGTATGATCCGGTAGGTGTCGCTTTTCTGTATTCACCGTTATTGATTTCGGCCTATTTCGGCGAATACAGCGACGACGCGGGGCACGGGAGAGACGGGCAGAGATTTTATTTGAAGCACAATCTCGCCTGGATTAAATTGACAACGAATTCAATTATTGTCATTCCATTTTTATTAATGCTTTATTATTATGTAACCTTGTAGGTAGGTATTCTTCTCAGTCTTGTCTTTCTTGTTTGGATCAATCAAAGCGTAATTGAAAAAATCTCAGTATAATAAGGACAATAGTAAAAAAATATCAGCCGACCTGTAAATTAATATTATGTAAGGACCAACAATAAATAGATAATGTACTGTGCGACAATAACAATAAGAACATATGAGACAGAGACTTATACCCTTTTCCATTGTAGAAGCACTGAGTCTGAGGTAGGTATTAAAATTTTCCTCAGTGTATGTAGCACATTTTTTTTGTTTATGCCTTTCTCCTTTCTCCGTAAGGATAAAGCCCGTTTATTTAAAAGTAAAGATTATTCATATGTGACATCATATAACATTATTTATTTCATGGGTCAGAATAATGCGTGGTGATCGAAAATTTATTTTATATAGTCCCAGACAAATATACTATAGGTATCCAAAATGAAGGACAATAGTTTTTTGAATACATTCATATGTACTCTCAGTTGAGCTAAGGATATTAAAGAATACATAGTAACAATGCATTAGTTGGCGTCTAAAAACGGTCGCGACGTGATGATTTTTGTGTGCATTTTTCCCTTCCCCATTTGTACACATTCGAACACAAAAAAAAAACTACTTTGAATATAACTGCTGGTGGGAGGATACTTGTACCCGACCGGATAGCGACCACCGTACACTGGTGCTAAAACCTGCCATAGTGGCCCACCTTGTATGGGTCGCGTTCCAGGGTCAGCCAGTGTATATCCGGATCTACCCAGGGGGATTGCCCCCTGATCCTAACCCTTTTCCCATCCCTTTTTCTTTCCCCTCCCCTTTGGCCCTTTGGCAGGCCGGCATGATCTTGCCGACCTACGATGGACACATTGTTTATCGTTGGTCGACACTATTCTTGGATTGCGCTACACTTACCATCAGGTGTAGCGTAGTCACTTTGCCGAGCCAGGATAAAAAAAAACTTATATGTACGAAACCTCATTAACAGATATTTTAAAGCATGATAAGACTCACTTCTTATTATATTCACGACATCTCTACCGTAGAGCTGTAAAATTTGAAATGTTTCAGGTATGTTCTATGGGTGAAATAAGGTTGGGAAGTTATATGAAAACACCATGCTTTTAAGGTTAAATATATTTTAATATAATATATCAAATCAATAATATATTTTCCGATAGTTTATTTTATCTAAACAGGTTGTAAATTAGTCTCTCCTATTAGGAGACAAATACGCGTTCACAACACCATGAGGATATTATTCCTGGTATTATTGATGCAAACTCATGACGGCACATAAAGTTTCCATCGGAGTATGCAAAGCCCATGAGAGCATGGTATACGAGTTCCAATAAGCAATAACCTGGCATAGAGGCTTGCTGAGACACGCGCGCCCGTAACTAACATAAGTAAGGAGGTATAATGAACATAACAGCTATTTGCCTTCTGTTGTGTTATCACTGCTTTAAAAGAAATTACAGGAATATATGTTTCGATATATGTTCTCTTTTAAATATTGGCTAAAATGAACTGGATTGTCGGGATATCCTCAGTTATATGAAGTTTACTACTCACAATATTAACCTCCATTAAAATATACATTCCACTCATCAACACCATGTTCCTTTCTGCCCTTGTAATTAATTTGATCAAAATCAAATCGATACATACAAAAGTTAAACAAGAGGTTTTCGCGTGGATTTAGTTGAATCTTAACCGATTTATATTTTGATATGCCACATACACAGTTTGATGTGTGTACTCACTGATTTTAAAGGTCTATTAATCACAATTAACAACTGAACAGTTCACATGATAGTATTTTTTTTATAAATTTCATTGTATACTGACGAAAAAGTCTTCCACGCGGGTAGAACCGCGGGCATAAGCAAAACCTTAATTAATAAAATTAGCCATAAGCTCCCCAAAGGAGTATAATAAAATATATAATACATACGGCAATTAAACATATTGCCTTAAATCCATATACTAGGCTTCTCTGTGTTGTGTGTACAAGGGACCAGAAGTAAATATTGATTTTCATAATTTACAAATGTGGATCAAGGTTTTGAACAATACACAGTTATTTTGTCTTTCTGCAGAAATCCAAAAATTCTATTTATGTCGCAATTTATGTACGTGATACTAGTAAGCTCCATTAGACAATAATTCATTTTGAATTTAATAATCAGATTTTCTCAGTCATTTGTTAAGACATTATAGAAGGATTTACCTGAATACATTCATACATACATACATACATACTTAAACTACGTCGTTGCGAATAATCTCCATAAGAACTTACCCCATTAGAGTCACGTGTGACTTTTATGAGATTTTTATTTTAATCAGTGGGGTCCGGTGCACGTCGTCCGTCATGAACGGCGATGGTCAATTTTTAACACCTGCTGGAGTATTTAGGATCCGTGACCGGGTTAGGTGATTTGGAAAAATCGTTCGGTTGATATATTTTTCAGTTGTGCGATATAATAATATCATCTGTAAATTTATATGTAGCAAGCCACGAATATTTCTGCCTAAAACCTGGTTTATAGCAATAAGGCTCAATTTTTTAATCTACAAGCAATATTATTTCTCAGACAATATATATGAAGGCAAAATACAAAATTATCACGCTGTCAATAAGATATATTCCTTTATTTAGAAGGAATACCATCAACCCATTTCAAGAGGATTGTGATTGATGGACGTATTAATTTATTTTTTATTAATTTCCTTTTATAAAATGGAACTGCTACTCTTACTTTGAGGCTAAAAAGCTGAGCGCTGGTTGGCACTTTTTTTTTACCGTAAATTCAAAAGGACAATTTTATTCATATTATTTATTACATAAACAAGTCTTGCGGGCCTAGACTCCGCTGCGTCTGTCGTAAGCAATATAGATGTATAAGGAAATAAGAGATGCGATGTAAACAGAAAGATCGATAGCTTACTAGACAGACTGGCGCCACCGCCGGCCTCCTGGTATGGACAGTAAGTAGGTGGAATATAAATAACAGCCTACGATGTACTAATTTTTTCGTTGTGAAGATGTTGAGATTATGAAATATATTAGAGGATTCTAGAAAGACCAGGACGAGTATACCAACATGCAAGGAATTGTGTGAAAGATGACTAAAGTATCATGACATTGAAATGACAGATGAATCAAAATAGAAAATAAATCTTTATCTGTATATAACTGTAGATTCATGTAGTAAATTTTAACCAATTAATAAGCTCATTGATACAATACTACGGCACTTATTAAGCCAAAAGGTAATAAAAACATTGTTAATTAACTCCACCTTATTAATCCTCCTCCTTCCTTATTATATTTTTGTAAAGTACTAATTTCAATAGCATAGTTTTTCTATCTGTCGTAGCAGATTTGGTAACATTCATAAATTAAATAACTGCATTAGTAAAAAATCAATACACAGCATGGCGGAGACGTCGCTACGTCGCGTGATCTCCGTGCCGCGGCCGCATGGGCCGGAATAACCCCAAACTCATTTAGTACCCCAATTTTAATAACTACCTAAAACTGATATCCTCTACCTTATACAAACTATCTACGGAATATTGCAAGTTTTACTACTTTCAATATTCGATCATACCCATGCCAACGTAATAACCAAAAATAAAATAAATATTTGCAAAATATACCTATGGAAATATTTTTACTTCAAATGCAATGATCGAAATGCATACGACATGAACAGTTAAAATCGCAGAAAATAGCTTCAGCCTAGTTACGTATTAGTATTAACATACCGGACTAAGGCTTACTCCCTTATAAAATTAAAATTTCAGTGTGTTAGATCTGTTTGCAATTAAATTTATTCTGAGTAGAGTCAAACGCGCCTTTCTCTTCCAGAAGCCTGTTACTACATTAAAATCTACAAATATATAAATACACGATTTTTTCGTTCCTATGATTATACGTCTTATTTTCTCATTTCTGTTTGGTGCTCAATAAAGATATTTGTATATTATTTCATCATATTATTATTTTCATTTTTATAAATATATATTTTTATAAATAAATGTTATTTATAAATAAGTGAAGAAAAATTATTATCTGATATATTTTCGGGAAAATTAATATGTGGTGATATGTTACAACCTTAAACAAGAGCATGTTAGGCGATGCTTTGTAAGCATAACTTGGTCGATTACATCTAGTAAATTATTTGACTGCAGTAAGTCGTGTTATTTTATAAAGTCTTATTTCAGTCTATAATTATAAAATGCAAACATTGTATATAATGTAAATTACTATACTTCGATAATACGTTTTACTTACGTGTTATTTTGGTCGATATATACCTTTTTTAACGTATAGTTCAGCTGAAAGTTCGTAATAGTTCTTTATTGTATACAATAACGTTAGATACGAACATACGGTTTCACATTGCCATACCTATAAAAGTAACTTGCTTTGTAACAGAATTTAATATGTGTTTTATATGCGCTTTTATAAGTAGACTCTAGTGCATACACTACTGATTTACATCAAAGTTGATCGCATAGCATATCTGACGCACACGAGGCATATTCAAACACTATCTACATAATGAGACAGCGTGAGTTATAGTTGCAACGCTATCTCCATGTTTGTGATACCACTGTTCCATTGAACATTGACGATGTTTGGTTTAACAACGATTATTAGACGATGTACATAGTGGCGTGTAGTTGTGGGCTGGAAATACACGCCTTCCTATCTATTTCTTTCCACCTGGCATTATTCCGGCTCGATACCAGGGTCTGCCTTCCCATCAAGATTTGACGGTGTATTTGTTATTATGTACATCCCGCCATCTGACCTCCACAACCCGAAACGAGAACGAAAGTTCGCCATTGCCTCGTGTGATCAGCAGAGTACCTGCAGGTAAGAATTGCTTTGGGCCTAAGATGTTGGTGGTCCTCTTAGACTACCATATACGCCTACTTATGATACCTCTAAAAGGATAAATTATTACAAATGCATCACAACCCGTACAAACACAGTAAGCAGGTATAATACGCGCACAATAATTTGGCCGAGCTGAAGTTACTTGGAAACTGCGTCACAGCTATTGTTTATAGGAACTAAAGGGTAGCAGGAGACGTAGGGAGCGTGTGAGGTAAAATACGAAATACAATAAATTATTTCACCATTACTAACCCCACACTTATTATTTTCAAAGTTAATTTCCATATCATGAATAATGAATTATTTTAAAACGATTTGACGAACCCTGAAGCTAAAGCTGTACTAAAGCGTCTTTGATGTTTGCAAGAACTAGGAGATGTCTTTCTTATAATTCGTTAATACGAAATTAAGTGGAGCGACATCTGCATCCTAAACAAATAATGAATTCATGAAGACTCTCCCCTGGACTCCTCAGACTTCATTCCTAACTTATACAAAACTAAAGCTATGGAACACTCAACAAATCCCTTTTATTTTATAGAACTCTATGTGAGATAAGCAAACATATCAAAAGTAGTTAATATGTGTACGAGTTCTCTACGATACGATCTTTAATGTGGTCGGATGTTTTGTGAATTCGATCAGACATTCACTGCAATTCAAAGAGAAATGTAAATAATTCGCGGAACCCTAGTGAATTTTTCACGAAACCCTTGGGGTCCGGTTTACACTTTAGGAATCACTAGTTTACCGCAAAAAATAAAATACATGCATAAAAAAGAAAAAGGCCCTCCGCATTTAGGTTCTCCTCCTTTTTTGAAGACTGTTAACAAAATGAAAACGGCGTCTCTTCACAATTCTACAGGTCTATCTTATATTTTAGTCTTTGTAAAAGAGTCGCTACTAATGTAAAAGTCACCCAAAGAGAGCGTTATATATTACGGATAGAGTATAGACTTCCGCAAAATAGGCGTGGATGGGTAGAAATTCGATAAACATAAAGAAGGATTTAGGAGTATGGTGATGCTTCGGTAAGGTCTGTGCAGAAAAATAAAATATACTGGAAAGACCGAATGTTTCGTAGGTAGAGTTAGTGTTAAGTATTTTGTGAATATTACATAATATTTGTTGAGAATTCGAGATTTCGACAAACTTCGATATATTATTATAGTTTACCAAAAAAATACATAGATTCTTATAGTAACATGAATCGTGCGTTCACTCTACATTTTAGTTATAAACAAATTTCAATAGTGCGAGGATTAATGGGACGCGTCATTAAAGATTAGGAAACTGTATTAATACTTTTATTAGCTTCAATTTGATTCAATCACATCACCCTTTTGGTCAAAAACTTAGAGGCTCAATAGCTGAAATATAGGATGAAAGCCTTTACCTCTCATAGGATATTGCAGACCGTTTGAATAAAAGTCCACTATATTTGCGTAATACTATTCACTTAAACTGTCCACCACGAGATTGACGAGTAAATAACATGATGATCTGAGTTGCTCAAAAACTGAAATAATAATGTAAATTATACCTATACCTACATTCTCACTATAGTAGCTTTGTTTGCGACCGAAATGATTGCACTATAAACTTCACACAGCGTTTAAATGAAAATATTTACGCTAAAACTTTCCGACCTTTACGTATTTATTTTAGACAGGGTAAAATATAATGAGGCTAGATACCACCGCGGCATCGTGCCGTGATCTATATCTGTGGTGGTCGAGGGCCGGAAATACTTGGTATTTGGGGACGAAAACTAGTACTTGATGCAGTTGTTAATATATTATAGGCTTGGTATAACGGCATAATATATTGTATTTGAGGACTACGTACTTAAAACACTGAGAATAAGGAAAGGTGCAGCTGAGCGCACAGCTCAGAGCCCGGTTATTAGAATGGTGAATGTTCATTAAAAATCTTTTTTTATTGAGTAACGTTTTTTAAAAAAAGTATATTGTTACTTAATTCAGTACGCAAACACCACTTCCGAGTAAGTCATTTTGTTGGAATTGTGCCTAAGCTCACATTTTTTTTACCCTGGCTCGGCAAAGTGACTACGCTACACCTGATGGTAAGTGTAGCGCAATCCAAGAATAGTGTCGACCAACGATGAACAATGTGTCCATCGTAGGTCGGCAAGATCATGCCGGCCTGCCAAAGGGCCAAGGGGGAGGGGAAGGGAAAATGGATGGGAAAAGGGTTAGGATCAGGGGGAAAGCCCCCTGAGGAGAACCGGATATACACTGGCTGACCCTGGAACGTGACCCTCACAAGGTGGGCCACTATGGCAGGTTGTAGCACCAGTGTACGATGGTCGCTATCCGGTCGGATACAAGTATCCTCCCACCAGCCACCCATCAAGGGTAATGTAAAAAAACTGCTATACCTCTGCCCAAAAAATCAATTTCCAATGCACAAACTTTCGTGCAGTAATCGCTGTCGCTTATTTATTGAACAAACTTTATCATGGCAACGTGTTTGCTACTAAAACTTAGTCTTAATAAAAATAATAATATATTACATATGATATGCTAATGGAATTGATAAGAAAACAAAATGTCATTTATAGATGGACGACAAGCATTGGACTTTAGAATTAACAATTCATATTTTACTTTAAAGTAACTTAGCTCTCATTTTCAGTCCGAATATTAAACGTAAATCAATTACTCAAGCGAGGCTGTCACTGACACTCGCACTCCCCTCCTCCCTTACCACGACACGATAGAGGCGTGTCCGACACATTAATAGCCGCTGTCAACCGCAGAAGAGCAACGCCAGGATTATAACTTGAGGGTACAGGGACAAAAACAATAAGATTCACCTCATTGTTGTTCAAATTGCGGTTAAAGCACCAGAACTGACGAATTAATACATAACGTGACAAATTGTTGTAACAGCTTTAGGCAATTAGATTTGACGTGTTATAGTCGTAAACAAGAGGCCATGCAAGCCTCGTGTTGTCATCGGTCACGTCGTGGCTAATACTTGTCACTGTCGCACACACGTGTAGCGTGACAAACGGAGCTCACGCAACACTGCACATTGTCACGTGGTTATTTCGCTTAGATAATGACCGATACTTTGAGCAAATATTTCTTATATTTAGATTTATTAGACTTGCATAAATGTTGAGGGTTTAAGGTGTTAGTCATTAAATCAAATATTTGCCAATAAGAATTGATTTTATACCTTAGTTTTAAATCTGACTTAAAGTAATTAAAAATTACCATAAGAAGACCAAAACTCTAAATTACTTTTTGACTCAGAAACTTCATTGCTTGTGGATTTATTCAAAATATACTATGAATAAAGCAAAACAAAACAATAAATGTATAAATAAAGTCACGTGGTCATATACAGTACTAAGATTCAATCTGCACGCGACGACACGTGACACTATGTAGTAATCGGCTGCATCATGTCACGTTAATACATGTCCCGCATCACTGCCACATGCGGTGTGACAAACGCCACGTCACACACTAACGAATGGTCACGTTGCACAGAATCCGTCTACAAAACGGACGACGAGCATGTTCCAACTATTCTGTTTAGATTCATGAGTATATATTGAATGATAAATCAGAATGATATCTTTATTTAATGAAAGATATTTATTTATTTTTATACAAAACAAAAAGAGTACAGACTTTTTTCAACTTACGTGACATGATTTTCAAGAGATATAGCATACACAACAATAGGGAACGTTAATTTAAGTGATGTTTTGTCAGTAACTAAATAATATAAAAAATCAACACAATATGGTTATAATATAAAAAAATATTTATGCCGTAAAATTGAACAACCGTCACGCATATGATAGGACGACCGCGACAGAGGTAGACGTACAAAGGCGCTCGTGTTACGTCCGCCGGTCACCGAACACCGCGCGGTCGACAATGCAGGACACGCGACACCTTCGCCAAGGTCTGCGAGCCTGGTACTTGCACACGCGCTTCTGTATATGAATGGTTGTTTGTCGCTTTTTATTATTCTGTATTTTTTCGCTTCTTCATAATAAATAGTAGGAACTGTGTTGAATTTTTATTTACTTATACGTGGAAAAAATACGGAGTTTAAGTAATCATTATTTTGAGTTATATTCATATATTGCCATACACTGAATAATAAAAAACAAAATAACACAATTTTCATTACTACCATTCATTTACTGCACCATTATCACAAATTTAAAGTACATTTTTGCTATATGCCAGCCTGCCTCGTAAATTTCATAGACCATAATGTTACCGCAAACCACGATTTTACATTGTGAAATAAATAGTAAGTGATACAGCCATACTGTAGACAGTTTTCTACAGCACTCTACAGCATGAATGGGTCTGCAGGATCAGGAAACTACCACTCAACAACTTGCTATTACATTTCGTAGGGCGAGTTTTGGAGACTCAATCCCTACTCCCTCCATATACCCGTTCCTTTCGTTAAAGGTCGGCAGCGCATCCATGATTCTCTTGATGTTTATTCCAAGTAGAGATCACCTACCATTTGGTGATTCAGTCAACTGTTAAATTAATATCTATTCATCGACAAGGTGAAAGTCCTGTGTTAACAATTTACCAATGACATAAGCGACCAAATTATTATAGTTTGTTTAAAATCACTGCATAGTATTTCCATCTCGACTCGGAAAATAATTATATTAATGGTTTGTTATAATAATATTCGATACCTGCGAAACAATAAACAAATTATTGGTTTACGCAAGTTCAAATGATTAAATTGGTGTTTTTCCCTTTTAGCTTACCTATTATTCTTCATGCGTATGAATGAATACCTCAATGTATATAATATTTGATAAGGACAGACTGTACTGTTGTTACTCTATGGTCGACGTATTATAATGACGTCATACCGCCGCCATAATGGCTACGGTGTAGCACTGTAGACGCGCTACGAACGTGTCTACGCATCTGCTACGACACTTAGCACCACTCCGGCTAAAATTTATTGTACGTATAATCATATAGCATGAAGTGAGTGAAGATATTTGGGTAAAAATCTGCTAAAAGGGCTACCACTTACAGGGCTTTAGTTCATGGCCTTCTATATATCTTGTCGTTGTAAATGGTGAGATCATAGGTTGTCCTATTTTTTACACTCGTAACACATATAACATTGTACAGCTGTCATTTTATAATTATAACTATGAGAAAACTAGCACACATAAATAAAATTACACAACGTCGCCGAAGCCAATTAAATGCAATCCTGAAGCCATACGATACGACACGACAGTGCGGTGTCAGCCGTGCCGTCAGGTGGAGGACGTGAGAGACTACTAATGTAATTATTTTTTAATATGTATCGAATAATAGCCACGTCAAACCTCACTGAAACTACACCACAGGTTGACAATCAACGATCATAGAAAAATTATAAGTTACATTTAACAAAGAACATAGAATTTAATTGTCATATCTCTTCCAGTACTATAAACAAATATCTATCTACATCTCAGTTATCTCTATTTTATTGGGTGTGATTGACGTGTCCCAACAAAGGAGATATTTAGAAATCCAGGAACAGGGGTAGTGATTATAATCTATACCAGGTAGTCCTAAAACGAGACGTCTTTCATAAGCGAGCCACTGTACCAAGGTCTTCATCATCTGTAAGTACAGACAAAATCGAGAAGAAGACAAAATCTTTACGATATATTAAGAAACCTCAAGTTTCAGTAAAATCTTTTGAAACTCTTATTCGGTTACTAAAAGATTTTAGTAAACTTCTTCTAATGTTTTATGCAAACAACGGCCTAAGTAAGTACACCCACGTCTGTCTCATTGTTCTGAAGAAAAACACTTCAGGAAGTAAGTTAGTGTACTTGAGCCTTTTTTGTATCCGGTGACGAACCATCACTCTTTCTCATGCAAATATTAAAAACCTTTATTGATCAGCATTTTTTTATCTCTCACTTTTGAAGTGGCGATTACAAGGACCACTTAAGTGTCCGACAGAAGATAGAACACGGACTAATACGGACGAGAGCCACTCCTCTCTACTCTCTTAGCTCCCCCCCACAAGAGCTTCGCACACAACGGGGTAGCTCTTATCGCGCGAATATCTGATTTTGCTGATCTGGGCATAAATTTGAATTTTAGAGGCAGTGTGATGTACTTTGTTACACCTGGCTTGAACGACTGACTTTTAATATATCCTCGATACTCGACTTATTGCACCTGTGGCTATATGTAACAGGAATAAAGATTTAAATTATGCCATTCAACGAACTTCGTTTTTTACGCTACTACGAATATGGATTGAATGCTCATAGTACTATAGTTTAATAAGCCAATGCCAATACTGCCGAATCAAAATTGTTTGAGCTTTTTAGTTTTTTGAGTCGGTTTTAATTTGTTGTTAAAAGGTTTTTATTACATTACTAGCTTTTGCTCGCGGCTCCGCCCGCGTGATTTGCTTTTTCCGGGATAAAAAGTAGCCTATGTCCTATTCTGATGTATAAGCTATATTATAGTAAAGTTTCATTAAAATCCATCCAGTAGTTTTTACGTGAAAGAGTAACAAAAATACATCCATCCATCCATCCATCTATCCATACTTACAAACTTTCGCGTTTATAATATTAAGTAGGAACTAGGATAGGATAGGTTTAACCATCAAATTAAACGCAAAAATTAACAAGTTTGGGTCTTTCATCCCCGATTTCACCTCCTTCCACAATTTCTTCTTGAAATTAAAATGGGACCAAGTTTGAGTTATAGATACTTGTTCGAATAAAAAAAAATCGGTACGCATTTAGCGGAGCTATGCGTAGAAAATAAATGCGTCATACTAAGAGCTTCTTCCATTTTTTTCGTCAGTTGAAAAGGAAAATTTGTACATAATCTGATCTTGTAACAGGTCATCACGCGTAAATATATTCTAAATAGAATAGATTATCGAAACTCATAATGTTATCGTAGTATTTAAATAATAGCCCTTGTAATATTTTATCATTATTTCAGTCAAAAAAGATAGCTAGGTCACCTGTTTAAATAGCTCCTCGGTGTCGGAACAGTAACAAAAGACACTGCGCGCTACGATTTGTGAGCAACGGTCTGAGAATACCAATCACTCTTTACTTTCCTCTAGGGACTTGTAAGAGGTTACCGAAGCATTGAAAATGGGCATTCGTTAGGCTTGGCGGTTATTGGATGATCAGTACAGATGACACTGTTGCACTTGACATATATATTAACGCGAGATTAACTAAGATATATAAATGGTAGAACCACTTTGTACACACTTTTGTCTATGACATGAATAGCGCAACTGGACTGGGGAAATCACTGTCTCACAACAAACTGACATTAATCATTACATGCTCGTTTATCGCCGTCTATTAATACTAGACATGTATTAGCAGCTACCATTAAACAATTTGACAATCCGATAAAATACCACCTACCCATAGCTTAGCCAAAGAGTCGTAAAGCAACTGTTAGCGACATTCCACAGCGTCAGCTCAAGTATTCAATTAGACAGCGTCGACGCGTTTCACCGTGAGTTAATGGTGTACGTCACTCGCAGAGTTGAATTTATGAGAAACGATAAATAGGCATTTTAAAAAACTTTGCCAATAGTTTCAGGAAGAAATGGTGCATTGAACGCAAGAGCGGCATATATATAAAAATGGTACTGTCAAGAAATGTTATTAGCTTTTTTAATCGTGTTTATTAAATTTATACTTCGATTATTAATTTACTTCTCAGATTATCACCCAGAGAAATACATAAAAGTGATTTGGGGAAGGATGAAGATCATAAATACGTGATGAATTCAGCTAGATGAGAAGAAGAGATTGACGTTTAAATATCAAGCTAGGCTACTTCTACCTCGGCGGTACGGAATCGTTTTAAGAAAGGTCTATTAGGCGCACCACGATGATCATTTCAAATTAAATTATAAGGATACCGCCTTACTTGGGCAAATCAAGGAATTCTTGGAAATACACCATTATTTAAAAATCTTTAATATTTTGAACCTTAAAATACATAAAAGTTTATTTTGTAAGATAAACTAAGTTTAAAATTAGTAATAAAACCATACGAGAGGTTCATAAACTGCCGAAAACTACTGAAATAAAACTCATTTCATCCCGTACAAAAAGTTACCCTTTCATTACGCGCCTCGTAACAGTCCATATGTGAATGCAATTAGAGAACGAGCCGTCTTTATTGTTTTTACTGAGTATTTTAACATTTCTGAAGAAGATATTTTATTCTGGAAAGTTCGTTGTAGTCTTGAAATGAAAGAAAAATCTTTCTTATCATCTTTTGAAGTTACTAAGAATTGAAACAATGCCAATTAATAAAATCTGTTCTAATATTACAAGATAAAATGAGGTATACTGAGATATATATAAGTAGTAAAAATAAACTTTTAAGTAATAGTTAATATAAGCAGCGATAGCTCAGCAGGAAGTGGTATGGACTTTTGAGACGAAAGTCGCAGGTTCGAAAACAGCCCCAAGAGCATATACCACTGACTTTTCTAAGTTACGTGTATATTCATTGTTAATTATCGCTTGCTTTAACGGTGAAAATCCTTAATTTAAACACAAAGGTGCGGGCGGTGTAATGCCGTCAATAGGGAAAATTAATGTGTATATACTTAGTCATTTCAAAGGCTAACAATGCCAGTTATTGAAACTACATGTATAACTAATTTACAAGAGCGACATAGGCGGCGCATCTGACGTGACATTGTGATGTGTAGAATTAATGATAGCGTGTGAACGTGAGCCAAAACGTCACTCAGAAATCGAACTCGCTATCCGCTTTAAATAACCACCGCGTTAAACTGTTTAGTAAATATTTAGTGAATTAATCACTGCAGACCATCTAACTTGTTCTGTAAATAAGTCGGTTAAAAAGCAATAAATCCGAACTATCCGGCCTAAAGGCGGCTAATTTTGGCCTCTACCAGTCATACTATGGGAGAGGATTTTAACTACAGTTTGAGAAGCTAGACCCATGGGAGCTGGCGAAAGGATTTTATTCTACTATAATATTACTTCTATAATATTTTCTAATTTGGAAAGTTGATATCAACGGGAACTGATGGGAGGCGATTACTTTATGTACCTACTTATATAATTACGGTAAAAATAGAGTATGTTCCTTGTCATACTTGCAACAAAGGTGAGCTGGTACTATAAGATACTATGTTTTATAGCAGAGGCCGGCAAACGAGCAAGTGGGTCACCTTATAGTAAGTGATCTCCACTGCCCATGAACATCCATATATAGGTATTATACCAGAGGAAACATGGATGCGTTGCCGACCTTAAAAGGAAGGGATAATTAAGGAATTGGGAAGGGGAAGGAGATTTGGGCCTCCGGATATTTCAGCCACGAAACGCATCTGCAAGCTGCTATTTTTATGATTGTTATATATGACTGTTGATCTTCTGTGAGGCAGTGGTAACAATCCGGAAGAGCCAGCCCATTCATGCTGTTAATAAAACTGTATACAGCGACGCTCTACCATTTGGAAAACCTATTTAACCAAATTAGAACAGTATCATCATATCAGGATATATGTGAGTGTGTTTGAAGTCTCAACAAATCATTAAGATACGTTTTGGTGTAATGAGGATCGCTACGAGATTGCAGTCCGTCACTCGGTAAATTAATGTTTCTCATAATCTGGCCTTTGTATTATATGATTGTTGTTTGTTACTTTTATAATATAACTAGCTTTTGCTCGCGGCTTCGCCCCCGTGAACGTTTAAAATTGACAAAGTTTCATACAAACTTTTATCCCCTTAGGGGTAGAATTTATGAAAATCCTTTCTTAGCGGATGCCTACGTCATAACATCTACCTGCATGTTAAATTTCAGCCCCATCCCTCCAGTGGTTTGGGCTGTGCGTTGATAGATCACTATGTCAGTCAGTCATCTTTGAGTTTTATATATTTAGAATTCATAGAGATTTAGAGAGATTTGTAAAGATATTTTCTTCGTACATCTTTATGTATGTATCTAAAGAGTTTGTATCATTTGTACGTCATACGTATGAAATACAGAAAATATAATAAGCCCTTTTAAAACATGATCTACAACGCTCTTATTATATTAGAAAATCGTAGTTATAAAGTAGAACTTTATAACCCATTTGTTTTTCAGTTACTTACCCGCCATACCACGAAGACGCATTACATCATGACACCAAAATAAAATGTATAACATGTACCTGAAACAATTATAAATTATCAATTTTATTATACACATATTCAATTAAACGAAACATGGCAAATTGGACTTACATAATATAATATGATCCAAAGTATGTCTGAATGATAGTATTATATGATATAATATGATATAATTCAAAATATATAGGTATACAATGGTAGAGAAGATGTAATTCGAAAGATATATGGTAGATATTAATAAAAAAAACAGTCTGTGGTATTGTAGTTTAATAGCCAATAATTGATACAACCGACTTAATATTGTTTAGTTTTATTTTTAGCGTTTTAGTACTTTTAAGTCGGTTTTATTCTTTGTTATAAGTTTTTATTTTACTATTTTTAGCGAAAGAATCATCGGTAAATTACGAAGTTTGAGTCTTTCATCCCGGATATTATTTCTTTAGGCGTGGAATTTACTATGGAAATTAAAATTAGACTAACTTTGAGTTACACTTGTTACAATGCAAAAAGAATAACCGCAGCGTATTAAAAATCTCCTCCATTTTTTTCGTCGGTTAAAAAGTTAATTATTGTATTAAAATATTATTTACTCGTAATTAACTATATCCTGTAATACATATATTATATCAATGTGCTACAGGAGATCTTAGAAGTTAATAAAACAATCTATACAGTACAATTTATAGAAGTCGTGTGGCCGTGCAGTATATTCCGACCGAAATAACGCTCCTGTTTTTATTCAAAAGGTTGTCCGAAATGAGAGGTCCAGATTTAAAAGTGTAACAACTAGGTCGAGTAGGGTATGGTATTATGAAAAGGCTTCAGTTACATATCCTCAAATACAGTTTAAAACTTAAGCTGCACAGTTTTAGAGTCAGTTTTAAAATATGTGCTAAATGAATTCTTATCTTCATCAATATTATACTGCAAATAAAACAGGTGTCCACATTTTTATTTCAGAGTTATTATTTACTCTGAAATTTATTGAGATTAACAGTGACTTGTGATTTTTTGTATTAAGTTCAGTAATATGTACTTCTCTGTGAAAATTAACATACAAGTATTATCGGATATCTATGTACAGTGATCATAGTTTAAGTTTTGCGAATTATTTCATTTCTTCCGTATTCACGAAAAATCTACGCAGATCGAACAATCTTCTGGCGGATTATATTTCAAATATAAAATATAGTGACTAAAATAAAGAAGGCGGTAAAACACATTTCTAAAGGGCTATATGTTCTATTATTGTAAAGTGTTATGTTGGATTATTTATGTAATTCGTTTTTATCACTTAAACAAAAACATCATTTTTTTTTATAGTATAGGCCGGCAAACGAGCAAGTGGGTTACCTGATGGTAAGTGATCTCCACCGCCCATGTACGCCCACCACGAAGAATCATGGGCGCGTTGCCGACCTTAAAGGAAAGGGATAATTAGGGATTGGGAAGGGAAGGGGATTTGGGCTTCCGGTTATCTCACTCACCGTACGAAACGCAGCAGCGAGCCGCTACTTTACGTCGGTTTTCTGTGAGACAGTAGTAACGATCCGGTCGAGCCAGCCCATTCATGCTATAGACAAAACGCTGTCTACCGCGTGGCTCTACCACTCATAAAAAAAATTTAAATATATGATTTACTAACAACTTAATCTTTGGTGGTAATTTATATCACAAATATTATTATTGTAATGACTCGCTTCCTACCTATACCTACTCTACTGTATTTATGTTCCGAACTTCGTTGTTTCGTTTCGGATTTTTTAAATATTGCCCGTATTAGGTAATCGTCATGACGCGTTTGTTTTTCTAAAATAAGACATAGATTGCCAAAGGACACATTTTATTCTTAGTACTGTACATATTTTAAGAATCTTGATAAAATGTATTCGAGGAACAACTCACAATTATTATACGATCAGCTTTTTTAAAGTAAATCTGTTTGTCTGTTCAACCTACGCAACTACCTACTGAAATAATAATTATGTATTGTGTCAGTTTAAAGTCATTACAATTGCGTCAAAGATAAATGAAATAATGAATCTCTTACAGAACAGCAGTAACTGGTAATGGTGAACTAATAGTCTATATATAAAATATGATGGGACGTGACATGATGAACAATGTGGCGGGACAGATGTGCCGTGAGTTGCCACTGAGATAGACATTTGCAAGATACAGAGCAAGCCTATTAGTATGATAGAACCGCGCAAACTTTTAAAAATTACTTTTATATTGAGTTACATCAGGTCGGCAGAATTCTGGACACTGCATTTACCATCAGGTGCATGATTTTTCTGGTATTGTGGGCGTTTATTTACGGTGGAGAACACTTGCTATCAGATCAGCCACTTAATTTTTTGCCACCCCTTACTATAAATAACCTAATTATGTATGTATTACACCTAATGTTGGGTCAGGCTCATGCAAACTGTGGAATTTGACATCGAAGTCCAAGTCTTCTTAGAGTTTGTACTTTAAAAGCACAATCAAATTCTTTAACTTTACGATGAGCCAAATAGCAACATAATTATTGGGCATACATTATGACTCGTTTAGTGTGTTAGTAGCTTTACAATATTTTCAGTGTCTCAGCAATTATCAAAATTGATTTTGTACATTTTTGAATATTATTCCGCAATATTTGTTATTGGTTACCTAAGAAGTATAAGGTTCAATTAACATCCTAAACTAAACTGAGTAAATCGTTGTTTATTTTACAATAAAGTAGTGGAAATAGGTAGAAGAAAAATCATTAGAAATAGCTTGACCAAATTTATACTCGTCGCTATCCAATTAAAGTTAATTATCTTCTACTTGGACGAAACAATTATGTAGACGTATATAATAATATAATAATTCGTATATTAAACTTATCATACTGCGTAGTTTACTGTGCCGTCTATATTTACAGCGACGAGACAGCGGGCGATCGATCACAGTCGTCCGTTGCTCATAAAACCGTAAGATTTTGTCACAACGCATAAATAAAACTTCCTCTGCGAATCAAGGTCTTGGTAAAGGAAATAATATGCCGACGCCGTCTTTTTATAAGTAAAGGCCAGCAAATGAGCAAGTGGGTCACCTGATGTTAAGTAATCTCCCTCATGAACAGCCATGATACCAGAAGAATTATAACCAGATGCATTGCCGACTTTAAAGGAAAGGAATGGGAATTGGGCAGCCCCCATACATCGCTGCTCTATAACTTATAGATTTATAGGTAAATTTTTGCCCATCATAATTATTGGTAAGGTAAACCACGTTCACCACGTCCTAAATAAATATTTATGTGGTAAAAAGAAGTATTTGCGTTATTTTATGACCTTAAATTATACAAATTGAAACGAAAATGCAGCTGCTTCTCGCGCTTGGCTGGAATTTTTAATTGAATCTAGAAACTCTACTCCGAACAACGTTGAGAGTTGCACTCAGAATTTAGGTAGGAATTCTGACCACCATTTTTGTTGTTTCAACTATAAATAATTAGCTGTAAGTATATGTACTTACTATTTATTTGTTTGAACATATTCAGTCTTACAAGGCCTAACCCCTATCACTCGGTAGAGGAGGCCCGTGTCAAGCAGTGGGACGTGTAGAATAGGGGCTAGTATTATTATTATTATATTCAGCCTTATTTTTAAACGTGTTTTATCTTAAAGTTATTCTACGTTTTGCACTAGGGTATTTTATATTTCAATTAGCTTTTGATCGCGGTTCAACCTGCCTGAATATCTATTTCTTTGATAAAACGTAGCCTATAGCCTAATTTAGGGATGGTGTACCTGTGGGTCAAATTTTACCCAAGTCTGTTTAGCCGTTAGGGCGTGATTGATTAACAAACATCCAACCTTTCACAATATAATATTAGCAGGAATTAGGGGCCATGATCATGCAGTAAAATTTTAGATATCTAGAAGTATGAATAATATTTTTCGCTGAAAGTAAGAGCATCATCTTTTTTTTGAAGTGAAACTTCTTTATCGGCGTTAGAAAAATAAAATCGTCACATTTTTCCGTTACGCGGCACGCGTCACGTTTTTGACTTTGACTGGATTTTGACCAGACTTTCACTAGACTTGACAGGACTTTCATCGGACTTCGACCGGATTTTGACTGGACGTTGACCCGACTTTGACCGGACTTTAACCGGGCTTTGACCCGACTTTGACCGGGCTTTGACCAGACTCTGACCGGACTTTAACCGGGCTGATCGGACTTTGACCGGACGTTGCCCCGACTTTGACCAGATATAGACCGGATTTTGACCGGATTTTGACCGGACTTTGACCGGACTTTGACCCGACTTTAACCGGGCTTTGACCAGACTCTGACCGGACTTTAACCGTGCTGACCGGACTTTGACCGGACGTTGACCCGACTTTGACCGGACTTTAACCGGGCTTTGACCGGACTTTGACGCGACTTTGACCGGGCTTTGACCAGACTCTGACCGGACTTTAATCGGGCCGATCGGACTTTGACCGGACGTTGCCCCGACTTTGACCGGATATAGACCGGATTTTGACCGGATTTTGACCGGACTTTAACCGGGCTTTGACCTAACTTTGACCGGGCTTTAGCCGGGCTGACCGGACTTTGACCGGACATAGACCGGGCTTTGACCGGATTTTAACCGGATTTTGACCGGACTTTGACCCGGCTTTGACCGGAGTTTGACCAAACTTTAACCGGGCTGACCGGACTTAGACCGGACGTTAACCCGACTTTGACCGGACTTGACTGGATTTTGACCGGACCTCGACAGGACTTTGACCGGACTCTGACCGGGGTTTGACCGGACTTTGGCTGGAACAGGGCTTTGACCAGACTCTGACCGGACTTTAACCGGGCTGATCGTCTTTGACCGGACGTTGCCCCGACTTTGACCGGATATAGACCGGATTTTGACCGAATTTTGGCCGGATTTTGACCGGACTTTGACCGGACTTTGACCCGACTTGGACGGGCTTTGACCAGACTCTGACCGGACTTTAACCGTGCTGACCGGACTTTGACCGGACGTTAACCCAACTTTGACCGGACTTGACTGGATTTTGACCGGACCTCGACAGGACTTTGACCGGACTCTGACCGGGCTTTGACCGGACTTTGACCGGGCTTTGACCAGACTCTGACCGGGCTTTGACCACTCTGACCGGACTTTAACCGGGCTGATCGGACTTTGACCGGACGTTGACCCAATTTTGACCGGACTTTAACCGGACTTTAACCGGGCTTTGACCCGACTTTGACCGGGCTTTGACCCGACTTTGACCGGGCTTGGACCAGACTGACTGGACTTTAACCGGGCTGACCGGACTTTTACCGGACGTTGCCCCGACTTTGACCAGATATAGACCGGACTTTGACCGGATTTTGACCGGGCTTTGACCGGACTCTGACAGGACTTTGACCGTACTTTGATCGGGCTTTGACCAGACTCTGACCGGACTTTAACCGGGCTGACCGGACTTTGACCGGACGTTGCTCCGACTTTGACCGGATATAGACCGGACTTTGACCGGATTTTGACCGGACTTTGACCGGGCTTTGACCCGACTTTGACCGGACTTTGATCGGGCTTTGACCGGATTTTGAACGGACTTTGACCGGACTTTGGCCCGACTTTGACCGGGCTTTGACCAGACTCTGACCGGACTTTAACCGTGCTGACCGGACTTGACTGGATTTTGACCGGACCTCGACAGGACTTTGACCGGACTCTGACCGGGCTTTGACCGGACTTTGACTGGAACAGGACTTTGACCGGGCTTTGACCCGACTTTGACCGGGCTTTGACCGGACTTTGACCGGGCTTTGACCAGACTCCGACCGGGCTTTGACCAGACTTTGACCGGACTTTAACCGGGCTGATCGGACTTTGACCGGACGTTGACCCAATTTTGACCCGACTTTGACCGGGCTTCTTCTGTCGAGCGTCCCGAGACGCACACTTTTTTTGTATTAATGTCTATGATAAAAGCCTTTTGTTTAAACTTTATCTAATTTAACTTTATTAGACCAATTTCTGTAAAGTTGCATAATATAGTAGATCATTTTTTGAAAAATAAGGTCATAAAGAAGTTTCACTTCCTACGTGTGTACACATTTTTTTATTATTTAGAGACAACGAGCAGGGATAAAAAGTCGAATTTTACATTACGTATCGCATTAACTACTAAAGTAAAGAATATGAGTTCACAATTAAACAACGTAAATTGAGACACACCTTCCCTTTCACAATAAAGTATGCAAACATTGGAATTCTTTGCCATTGAAATTGGCGCGAAATTACAGCGTGCCAATAAATCGTACCCGCGCCATTGTGACGCGACAACGCCCTCTGTGATTCCCGCCCGTATTACCTCTGGAATATTACCTATAAATCCTTGGCGATGTGTGCTAGAGACAATCCGTGCATTGTGCTTTTCTATGAATAGAAGTGCTTTAAATATTTTCAGGCTAATTTATAGATTTGAATACGCATATCAATTTATTGTAAATAAAGACCGACGCGAGGGCACGCCGAGCTCAAAGGAGATGTTTCATTTTGGGCCAACTCATGTACAGTGTACCGAAAAAAATAAGTTATGTTACGGATGTAGTTCGTCATATTTTAATCCTTCATGTTGCAATTCATATACTAATTACATAAGGTCAAAGCAATTATAACAGAAAAAAGATAATAAAAATGTTTAATCTATATATTTTTTGCTATGTACAATGACCTGGCCCAGACTTCATACATTCCTGAAACATCCCCTTTTTGTACGACAGCATGTTAAATACTAAATATGTATGCTTAAAACCTAATATCTTCTTTTTTTTATTATTTGATTATATATGATATCTTTATTATTACCTTCTTTTTGTAAGTCATGGAGGTAATCTGACAGTATTTGGATTTTATCATATGTGATAACTCTGCGAATAGTTAAATTCATTATACATTATCATACTGTTTTAGTACACTAGGCAGAACAAGTCATAAACTTGAATCCACCATTAATCAAGCCAATCGCCGCCCAAAATTCCCCCAAACAATGCAAAACATGCATCATTACCAAATACTTTCGGAATCTATGGCCATCCCAAGCACATAATTCACGCGAGTCAATGCAGCCGCACCCGTTATATTAATTGATGGCTTCCGAGTATGCGGAGTATTGTCTTTGTTACCTGTTTCGGATGGTTCGTTGAAGACTGCGCAATTGGTACTAAGTTTTATAATCATTTTAAAAAGGTTGACAGTAGTTCCAGGCTATAATTTGGCTAAATAAAGAACTAACGGTCAAACATATAGTCCTGACTTATGACTATGTCCTGACTAATGTGAAGTCGTACAGATCATAGATCAGGAGCTACGAGGGACTTATGGTCCCACAATACCCAGACCCGAAACGAATTGTGGATCACGATTTCTTCATTATTCTACGTAATTCTCTAATTGTATTAAATTATTGTATACATCATTTCAGCAATATACATTAAAGCAATTTTCATAATTTCCACTACGAACATCAAAACGCTCACCTAAATGAGAATGCGGCCATTACAAATATTTTCCTACCATTCATCACAACGACAATATAGTACGTACCCGACTATACGGACCGCTCGCAATATGGTGTTGCCAAGACGAAATATTAAATTACAGGACAGATTAAATTAGTAAAGCTGGTAAGCCAGTACGACATTTTCTGAATATTCGTCAATTGCTTCGTCATGCAAACTGCGTCAACCAAATAAAGCGACGATTGTTTGGCATAACCGTTTATTCTCTAGATTTCCACATATGAGTTCAAATACAATGTTTGCAGGCAAATATATAAGTATAATATAAGATGTATCTAGAAGCTGTGAAAATATAATCCATCATGAATTTATTTCCGATACATGACACAATTTATTCTAGTTTGTAAGTTCGAAGAGAAAACAAACAGATGGAAAAATTGTTCGTTATATTAGATTGGAGAGTTGTGGGAACTCTGGGTTATGCCGCGGCCGCGTGATGTATCTGACCGGGTTCATAAAATCTTTACTACGCCGATATGGGACTATTTTTAAATGGATTGAAACGTTTCAGCCGTATTGCGTTGGTACAAACGAAGTTCTCTGGCGAAATTTATTACCAGTTGCAAATCAAAATCTTCCTGTACATTCTGTGTAGTAGTGATGTCGGATTTTATAGGATTGCTTCATTTTTGACAGATATTGCGTGATTCATATTTTATACCAACTGACATTATACTCGTAATGATATCGTAGTGATGGGACTACGTTTCAGTAATAAAAAAAATAGCAAATTCCCCTACATCTAAATTCTCTACGAGTGCGAAGTCTTCTCATGATTTGTTAGGACACGAACCTATTTTTATACCGGGCACAAGTTCCTATTCTGGGCAACTAGTGATTGATATATTTAAATCGCAAACTATTTAAACATACTACATTATGTACAATATTTTCAGCTACAATGATATAAAACTTCCTAGGCCTGTATACCTATAGGTAGGTACCTACCTAAAGTGCTAAATTCTGTTGATTCGATTTATTTTTACGACGCTTATCAGCCAGTTTTACGATTGGATTCAAACACAAATCGGTTGTTGCCAACGTTTTTGTTTTATCAAACTTTGTTATGCAATTGAGATTTACATCGGTTTGAGTCCTTTCAACAGAATACACCAACTTACATACAATTTATTTACAAATATAAAAGAAGACTTTCGATGATTGTAACATGCATCAGTCGCGATCGTCAGTGATATGGTCATCACTCATTTATCAATGCCATAGTGACGCTATGCGTTAGTGATGCTACCGTCGAATTGTCTCCTATAATTTACATAACGCACAATACAAACACACGGACGCGGCATTATTGACGCGGCGTTTAAATCTGATGCTAGACGTGACCATCGGAAGTCTACCTTTGGATCACGACACAAGGGTTCTGAGAGAATTCATTTCGATATTCAAATATTTTATTTACCAATACAATCATTCTATTTAAAATTTCACTTTAGAAATTCCAAATTAACTCATCAAAGAATCCTCCCATAGCACACAATTTTCTAAGATTAATCGTGCTGATTTAAAATTTCAGCGGCTCGTTTGCAATAATGTGTACGTGACCCAATTATGAGATTGGCTGCCGACATATCTAGTGCCAACCATTTTTAAATTTATCACTATCTATCTATCTATCATTTCGGTTATATTTTTGTATACATTCGGAAAACCGTTATAACTAAGAATCGTAAAAAAGTTTTAATTAAATCTGTTCAATAAACGAGGTTTCGATTGTTGTATAGTGTACGTGAAAGTAATTGTGATGCCGTTATAGTTGAATAGTACATAGAATAGAATCTCATTAATGTATTCATTAAGAGACGAGATACATCTTCGCAGACTTTGTTATGGAAAAACTGTATACTTAAATTAAAAATGTCAGTGCCTATGTACCTACACGGGTGTAAAAATAAATATTGATGTACCATGAAAAATCATAAATTTATAACGGACTACTGATATGAAACTCTGGACAAAATGTTTATTTACATCGTCTTCAATTTGTATTAATAATAAATGTTGATATGGTAGGTATATGAATAAAGAAATACTACTTACTACTTATTATATGCCTTCTTAGCCAAACTTGTACTCTCAAAACTCCACTAGAAAACTTCGAAATCTATCCAAACTCATGCCTCGAGAAACACATAAGTGCATAAAACTATGCAACAACTAGCGCCCTCTGTTTTTAGTACCCTGTTTGTCATCCTAACGGAATAGTTGCAACGCCTGAGCGTTGTTTATGAGCAAAAGCCGGCTCGAGCTCAGGCCGACGCGACGCTGGCTGGAGTCGAGCCAATCTCTTGGGGCATTTATTTGTAATTGATTTGTACACAGTACAGCCTAGACTGTGATTCTGAGCACGTGTGTAGGATGAAATAAATTGTGAGATTGAAGTTCCTGAACATACTAAAACTGAGTGTGAATGAAAACGATTACGCCTGTTACCACGAAGGGTTAGTAAGGGCAGCTTCGGCGGCGCAATGGACGAGTAGCCATCTCTAAAGCGAGCGGCCGCGGGTCGATTCTCGCACTGAGACAAATGTTTGTATGATCCACAACTATTATAAGTTTCGGGTCTGAATATGTTTTCTCCCCAGAGGGGTTGATGTCAGGCTGCTCGTAAAAACTAAAAATAGACAAATTTTCTGTAAAATATGTATAAATAAGGGCAGATGGGAAAGACCACGAAGGTTTATATTATCCTCCTATATCATCCTAGTCCGTGAATCCCTACATTTAAGGATCCTCTCCTTCTTCCCATCCCATGTTGGTGTGCCTTTTCCTGCCAGCCTATAGCGCGTCGGTTATTCAAAAGTTCCCTTATTTTTAAATTAGTCTTTTTAACGATAAATGTTCTGTACTTGACCTGTCATAAGCGCTTTCTTAACCTACATGATAAATAAAGATATTGATTTTTTTTTTTGGTATAGTAAAAAGAGTAGTTACATTTTGACAGTTATTTTCAATCAGTGATAGTCGATACCTACCTACCGTGATATTAGTTACACTTCCAATACAATACACATTGTTTTGAAGCCAATCTGAAGGCACAGAGTTCTCTAATGACAGAATAATAATTTTACGTCGTAGTCATGAAATGTTGAACGTCCCAATTAACAGTCCATAAATAAGTGTCTAATAACTGGCAGTTAATTACTTCTTCAACAGAGCTGCTGCTATAAACAACTTATTATGATGAACTGCTAATAACATAAGCAACTGTAACCAAAACATTTACTATATATTCTAGTACGTATGTAGTTCGTAGCCAGTAGTTTGTCATGTTTGTAGTGTCTTGAGTTCGAACTATTTTGTATGTTAAAAGCCGTTTCAAAACCTTATGTGTGCATCATACGATTAGGTATTCTAAAATAGTCACTATCGATTCTGCGACTTTTGCATGCTCTATAAATAAACATTCCAGACCTATCTTCTCTAATGCTCTTTACTTTTTCTGATACAAATGAAACAATAATATGGGATCAGGATTGTTTAGTGAATTTGTTATCGTAAAGTAATAATCCAAGTTACGTAGTTTGTGCCCCGGCACGATACAGTTTATGTGAGTGCATAGTTCGCGTCACGTAACACAGGCGGCGCTAGTGCCGTAACTAACATTATGGGCGGAGTTACCGGCGCGGCGGCGGGCGGCGATGGTATGGTATTTAATTTTCATTAAACACTTGAGAAAATACTCTCCATATGGTCGTACTCGCTTGCCGACGTTGATTGCCAGGTCCAATAAAAATGTATGTAATGAACAAATCAAAATATATCAATGTCCACTGCATGTGTTTTGATCATTCATAATCTTCAACTGACGTGCTTAGTTTAGTTTAAGGTAGTAAAATTCTATTTTATTCCTGTAGTTAATAAATAGGGCCCTAAAGATGCATGTTACAAGCTATATATCGAATATGCAAATATGTCAGGGGATATAATGAAAAATGAAATGTCTCAGAAAATGCAGCAACAGAGTCAGCTGTCGTATCGGTTTATTTTATTTTTAGGATACATGTTTTAACCATAGATTTGTTGTGGATTACACAAATCGTCAGTTAAAATTATTATAACACGTAATGGTTCACTTTAAATAAAGCTTGTCATGACAGGCAGGTCTAACTATAATTTAAAATCAATTAAATAAATAAATAATAAGTACATTTCATTTTTTTTGTATATATTATCAATTGTTGTGTGCGTAAACTCTTGGAACTTTTATACTTCCTGACGCAGGCTAGATATATAGCAGAATAGCTAATGTATATGTTTAACGTGAAATTAAAAAGCTTTCATTAATTAATCAAACGCGCGCCACATGGTACCGAAGCGATGGTCAGAGCGATTCATCACGCTGCTGCTGTCACTGATATCCGACAGCGAGTCTATCGACGTGTGTAATTATAAACGCATCTTTCCGTTGTTGACTCGCCACGCCGCGCCGCCATGTTGTGATCAGAGGTGAGAACCAATTTTGTTTAGAGGTAAGTACCTAATTACGAGGAGTTAACACATTGTGTATAAAGATAAAGAAGAAGAGAGAAAGAAAGATATAAAAAATTCACAAACAGACGTCTTAAAACTTATGTCACTTATGACTTATGAACTTATGTCAAAATTAATTTTCAGTATTTTTTTTCATTCACAATTGTCACGAAACACGTAATTTGACCGTGTAATACATTAGATAATTTACATTCCAGGAACACAAAAGTCGTCAAGGATAAATGGAACATAAAAAAGATGAAAGAGAATATACTAACAATGGTGCATTTGTTATTTTCTCCTGAAGTTTTGAACAGTTTCTAATTAAAGAACAGTTAACTGAGGCCGTGTCAAAGCGTTAATCTATCAAAGTTAAACTTCGTATATACATATGTAATTGTTCGATAAACTGTGTACAGTGTGTTGGAGAAGACAACGTAGGTAGTAAACTGCTATTACTTGTGAGTTAGGATGACCTAAATCTAAATCTTAAAATGAATAAACCTTATACTCGTACTATTGTTGGCTTGTGACTTGTGATCTGGGTATCAGAGATATTGCAGTACATATTTCACAATAGCCGCGTCCGCGACCCGAGCAAATGAAAAATAATATTTATTTGTGGAATATACAAACATTAATTCATTCTCGCTGATCAGATCACCTGAGTTTGGCGTTTTATAGCATAATATATTTTGTCTCCTTGGCTAGATTTATTTAAATATGTAATTATCATATTTTATAGAGTTATAGTTAAAGTAGAATACATAAGGATTGCCAATTATATTATGAAACAGAATCCACAGGCAAAGTAACGCGCAGCCCTGAACATCTTCGTGCTATATTTCAGCGGGCGTCAGACGGATGGACCGATATAGTTGGTTGATTAGTGCATTCGCCTGCCAACATTTACATTACAAACATGACGGCATCTCTCTTCAAACGCGTGTTTTATTGGCTAAAATATTTAATCTATGACCCAATAATAATACGAATTAAAAGCTTTTAATACCGACCTGTCTCTTTAATGTCAGGTTCCGAAGAGTAGTCCCGGTGGAAGCAAACATTTAAGTGGTGCCAATAAAATGTTGAATAGGAAAACATAAATGTTAAATATCTTACGTAGGCAATTGTTTATTTCGCTTGTGTCGCTACGAAATTAATTGGATTCGACGAAAATCTCATTAGTACCAACAACATAGCAGGTTTGCTTAAAAAGCTTCTAGATACCATAGTACTGAATGCGCATTTTTTTTGCGAAGTGACGTTATGTTGTTAGCTTGACGCGAGTCGGCTTAAATGAATGCGCAATATAGGGAGATTTTTGTACAGAGACGACCATGACATATTATGCTGTTGTGTATACAACTTACTAAATCGCTTCAAATAGTTCTAATTTTGAATTGCCAATACCCTAATGTTCCTTTCTATGTTTGTTTAATCCTCAAGGACTTGAGTAGCATAATGCCTTCGGTATTTGAACAGGCTGAACGTTTTAGTAATTATTTTATTCGCACTTATCCCAGGCATATTCGTGGTTGTTATCATTTACCAAGGCCAAGTACTGACGGCACCAGAGGTTTTATTTTCCTGACTATTCCTTCTTTATTTTTTCCTTTCTTTTATTCACTCTCATTTAGTAAACGACATTTTTTTTGTTTATAATTAGTAAACTAGAACATACGCATTGTAGTACAAGTATGAAGCATGACATTGATTAAACAATCGATGACATCTAGATGAAAAAAAATCTTAGAAGTTTTTGTAATTAAATATTTCCTGGGTTTTCTCAGGAATGCGAACCCTGGAAAAAACATTGGTGGTTAAATTTGTACACAAAACCATTTTTATTTTAAGAAAATCACTTCGAGTGAGTAATAAGCGCCACATCATGCAGGGTTGGAATCCTAAATAAGGTGCGTAGGGTTTTTATGCTCGGTCAGCTTTACCGCTTATAAAGTGCCGACACGGCCGGGTGTAGTACACTGTATACTGTTCGCACTTTTGGGATCATTCCGCCAAATACTTATTCGATGCCTTGGATGGATTGTCCGCTTTATAAACAATGCAGACATTACCAAGAGCTTGGCGCCGCTAATGCTGTGTAGGGTCGTTTACCTTTTTTATAATCTATGTCGAAAAAATAAATAAATTTATAGCACCCTCAGTGAACTTCGAGAGAGCGGACCAGTATATTTTTACTCATGTCTTGATATATCTTGGTTGGATCTAACAACTGATTGACGTCAAGTCGCCCTATTACTGTGCATTCGCCACGAAAAATCACAGTAAGAAATTGGTTATTATTACCTCATGTGCATATGGGGTAGATGCTCAGGCCCCCGAATATGATGCGAAACTAGTTGCGATTTTACCATATGGGCACGAGGACTATAAGGCCCTCGAAATGCCGAAACCCAGTATCTCTATTTTTCATCCTGATGTAGCTTTTAAAAATCACACATCAAAGTCAGTAGCCAAGTAAGTGAATTCAGTGTAAAAGAAACAAAACGTTATCTATTTTCTAAGCTATCCCTACGTAGTGTTAATAGGTATTCTATGCTGTTGTTGCTTTAGAAAAATTACAAATTAAGAAATTCCTCCTTTTTGCATCGGTTAAAAAGACACCAAACTCCGCAGCCGAGTCTACTAAATGCTGAATGGCTTAAAACGGCCCTGAATGTAGCGACTTTTTTGGGCAATTCCTATCCTATCCCAAGATTATGACGCAGCAATATATTCAGCAATCCTAATGTAATCCGAAAACGATCACGAAATGATCGGTACGAGGAATGTACATGCGTAACTAATAAACCAGCAATCAGTTTGGTATATCGGCCGGGTCTGTGTGTTTGTGCGTCCGCCGCTCGTCATTTACCGCGTGATTTACTCTACAACCGTCATGCATTAGGGTTGTCCGATAAGATTGGCTTTCTCTTAGCTTTATATAATACTAGCTTTTGCTCACGGTCCCGTCCACGTGAACATCTTTTTCCGGGGTAAAACTAGTCTATGCCCTAATCCAGGCCATACTCTATCCGTGTACCTTTCATTCAAATTCGTTTAGTTCAATTTAAATTCAAAGGTGGGATTCATTAACGAACATTCAATTTCACAAGCTCACAAATAGCGAGAAATTTTGCTCCATCACTATTTGGTTCTGCTAAAGTATCTAAAAACGGCCCGACATTGTATTTATTTATTTTATATTTTTGAATCAATAAATACTCTCTCGTTCATATTTATTACACTCTAATAACACTTATGAACGTTGTAACTATTTAATAATAAAAAGTCCTGACAGCGTACAGTTCATGTTCCTTCCAGCAACTGACTTTTGTATCTACTATACAAGGTTACATTTTAGACTAGAATCGGAATGCCCCATCAATCAGTTGATTTAAAAATAAAATATGTCGCTTGCTATATATAAACACACAGAGAACTGCACGGTCTCCGGAAATAGAAACAAACGTTTTATTATGTTTGATTACTTTGTTACGACTTACGATAGGTTACTCAAAATAAACATTTAATAGAAATTACAAAACATGAAACTTATTTACAGCATAAGAATCTTGTCTTCTTTTTATATAAAAAATTTTTTTTTTTTTTGTGTCCTTTATGTGTGCTCGTGTCATTCATACGATTGCTATGAAACTTTGGTTGAATTTTTATGCCCATGGCTGTGAATGTTTGTGTGAAAAAAGATAAAAAATATGTTCACACATAAAAAGAAAAAGTGTCACTATGATGCAGACCGGGCACGGGCGGACCGCTAGTTTGTGATAAAAACGTCTTACGTGTGCCAACCCTGTGCAATAATCTACAAATAATTTTGATTTAATGGCGACCCCATTAATTAATAAATACACACGCGACAGCTGCGCCAGATGACCCGCTCTGATGCTGGACAGCATCCGGAGACATGTACCTATCTATTTTAAAACGTCACATTTTTAAATCATATTTTTTTTCTTGTTTTGATACCCCACATTCATGGCTTGATCGAGAAATATTTATTTTATGACTAGTTTTAAAACCGCAACTTTGTGTGAATACGCTGGTCTTGTGTGTTTATGTAGTCAAGCAGAAAAAAACCGGCCAGTGTGAATCGGCCTCGCGCACCAAGGATTCTGTACCCAAATACTTATTTTTTATTTTTTTTGTTTTTCTTGACTTCTGACATAATACAGTTGTATTATATATATTACACCTACCTACTACGGTTCAAAAGATAAAGCCCTTTAAAGGTAGGACAGACAGGTGGCGTAATCTCCGTGATATGGTTCCGTTGGTACCCTTTAGGCAACGAACCCTTAAAAGCGCCTTTGCTGCCGCACGCTGTGCCTTCATAGTCCTCGCTCAAGGTACATCACAAGTGACATGCATTTACGACTCAACATATGAAGATAACAGTATCTTATGGTTAGTGTATATGTGGCACAAATATTATTTGAAGTAACGTAGTTTTTGAAAACATTTATATTTGACCGACTGAAACAGGAGGTTATTTATAAACCGGTCAAGAACGAAACGGACTCTCGCACCGAGGGTTTCTGTAAAATTCCCTTCCGTACTCACCCCCTAAATTTTAAATTTTTGTTATGTTTATTAATTAGTAAGAAATCCACCATAATAATAAGCTTTTGGGTACCCTATACCCTTAAAGTGTCTAATCGTATCTAAGTTGCGTATCTATCTAGTCGTACGTTGTACAACATTTTATTGACGCATCCAAAATGTATTCGATATAGTTTTTGGCGAATTATTTCAATTATTATTCCATTTCTATTCATACTCGTCTTTATTAACCACGGCACTAATAGACTTTTAGATGATTATATTCGACGGCACCCTTACCTTACCTTACAGCAGTTGTAATCTTGGCCGGCTTTCCACTTGCGTATAGCGTAGAAGCTTTCCTCCATATTTCCAATAGGTTCCGAAGTGGCTCAGAGTATCTCGGAGCACTTCCCGTGAGTGCGCGAACAAAGGAACAAGTAACAACGACTGAATGCCCATCGAGCCGCGAGACCCGGCACAGCTTTGTTGTAAAATGAGAAACTAAAGGTCATGCTGTAATCTATATGTATTGTTTTAAATATCTACAATCCAACAAAGTCACAAAAAATACTATCGATATGCAATAATGCAGTCGCATATTAATATTATGAAGAGAACATCATTTTAACTGACTTAAATTTAACATCATCGTACGAATACGGATCATTCGTTTACAAATTGTTAATTTAATAAGTTTATAACATAAAAAAGCAGTTTTACCAGCCTGTTGAACAGCTTGTTGATCTACGCAGAACCACTCCGTGTATACTGCACATATCTTGGAGAATGAAAGCATAATTTTTGTATGTAAGGAGTGTGAGATACAGAAATCAAAATATCTCACATTAGGCAATCCTACACTCAGTATAGTAGCAGCTACTTGCGACTTCTTGCTTTCGTCACATTTTGCGTCATTCGCATGAAAAATATGGAGCGATCCTATTCTTAGTACACGGGATGGGGCATTTTTCATCCCGGAAATAGTCAGAGTTCCTAAAGGAACACCCATTAATAATTCATGCCCAGGTCAGGCTCTGCGACACCAGCCACGGCCGCGAGGCGCTGTGAAATGGGATTTAGACTACGCAAACGGTGTCACGGTAAACAGTTTGTCTAAATATGAACATACAGCTTCACTCTCGGATATTTGTTTGATCGCAGAACTACTATTTAATCAAGTGAATGTTTATTTTGGTCGCAAAGTCTGTGAATTTTAGATGTTTTGATATAGATGATAAACGATTCGTTCTGGTGACTGAAAAATGGGTGTATTCATAGAGCCAAATTAAATTAGTGACTTTTTACTAATCGTGCCAATTGACTAGATGACAAAATAAACGAATGACGTGATGGATTGGATGAATAAAGATGTCATCTAGAAGATATAATCTGTGCCCTAGATTAGCACATAGAGCGTTTTTCATTCGGGAAAGATTTCTATAAGGATAATTTTAAAACCGTAACACAAGCGCGTATGAATAGGTGTGACTTTTTTTAAATCGGCCTGTATAAGTAAGACAAATTACACGTTGGAGATATTTAATAGGACATAACTATTTCCCTACAGAAATGACAGCACGGTCGACCAATACCGCGAGGCAACAATACGTTTCCCAACACCCTATCTACGAGTATAAAATAATAGAAGTGCCGACGACCGACCGCGCCGTCGACAGCTCTCCAACCCGGGGTAGAAAAACTGGGCGGTTTCCGTTTCCAGCGGAAGTGAGCCGCCGCGTCCGGCGCCACTATCTTCGTGTCAAATTGTAGAAATTATGCCTGAGATTTATTTAGTTAGTTATAGCAATGTTTGTAACCTACTAAAATAATGATAGTACTTACAGTATTCCCTTATTTTTCTCTACACAATTTCAATTTATACATTTAAAACATTTTCAAGACTTTTCCGAACTGATTCTTTTATTTTTTGGCAGAGAAAGATAATCTGATCTAGGAAACAATATCAGTTATAGTTCAGTTTAAAATTAAATACATATCACCTACAGTTAAACAAAAAAAAATCATAACACGGGTAGGCTCGCAGACAAAAACAAGTAAGTAATAATTTAGGTACTTATTTATTATCCAAGCAGAGTGCACTACCCTTGATGGTAAGCGTAGTGCAGTCCAAAAAACTAGCCACCACCGACAAACAATGAGTACACCGGTGGTCACCAGAATCATGCCAGCCTGTATAGATGCTTCTTCCCTCTTTGCAGTGGGAAGTTAGAAAAGACTGTCATTTACGAGCATGCTTCATGAAATTCTTATTTTCAAATTGTATGACGCAGCCTCGTGAGTTGAGAACAGAGTGTTTTCTTTATTTTTTTGCGATAAAATTAGCGATAAGCTGTTACTTTCTACACATAAATAGGGCTTATTGTACGAGTATGTATAGTATTACACAATGGCCGTTTACTAAGTCACTTCTGCCACACGGCTACTAGCTCTACAATAGAACTCTGTGTGTCCGACTTAGAAAGGAAGCCTCATTGTCTGCAGTTTTAGAGATAACTTCGTAGTTATGAGAGGTAGCGAAGGACTAAGAGAGTACCGTCTCTATTTTTAACTGGTTCAATGTTTGAAGAAAATATGTTCAGACATTTAGAAACTACAGATCTTTTATTAATTTTGGGGGTTTTATTGATCAAAGTATTATTCTGACGGCCTCCGTGGCGCAGCGGGCGAGCAGCCGGCTGTGAAGCGAGAGGCCGCGGGTTCGATCCCCGTACCGAGACAAATGTTTGTGTGATCCACAAATATTTGTTTCAGGGTCTGGGTGTTGTGAGACCGAAAATCTCTCGTAGTTCCTGATACCCAGGACTCAAGACTCGTATCTTACTGTGGGGTCAGGACTATGTATGTGACTGTTGGGTGTATTATTCTTATTTGGCCTTCGTGCGTTTTTTTTGTTTCAGTGAGTGCGATTGTTTAATGAAAAAAGGAAAAATAGTTTTTAGACATAGGCACAGTAGGAATCACGCACGGTTGTGATAAGTTCGTTCGTTTATTATAACTACCCGCGCGTTGCCTACAACAATAGCCTAGTGTAGGCGGGAGGAAGCACTGTTCTGTACAGAACTAAAGTTTTACATAAATCCACGTACACACTCATAAGAATAAGCGGATTGTTATAAGCGGGCGGCGATTTGACATTTTATAGGAAGTCGTCAAAAATGTGTCATATCCACCGAAATAACGAAAAGGATATTATTAATTATGACATTTACTTCAGAACAGACTATCATTCTATTGTTTTCGTACTTTTATTATCATGTTATCCTTCCAAATGTATCAGAAGCACTGGATAGTTCCGTAGGTTGAGATTCCTATATAACTTATATAACTGGCTCGATTGTTTTAAATAATCAGTATTATTTATAGAGTTAATATCAAGTATTTTTTTATGGGAATCTAACTATTTTACGGTCTGTTACTTTCCACATAACTGATTCCGCCACCGCACCCGCCACCGCTCATTAGAATACATACACCCGTCTAACAAGACTTAGTGCTTTCACTGTACAAGCCTAGAAACCTAGACTTTGAGCGAAACTAGGCTAGCCGGCACATATGTACGGCAATGCCAAGTTTTCTTTGTCCAATATTGGAAACTGCCTACGGTACTATAGCACAACTCAGAGCTGTTTGATTTTTAAATTATTGTATTAATAAGTGTTATTTTGCTTTTTTTGTATTTCTAAAGCATTATTTTTATATGAAAAACTATATTGAGTAGACGCTAGCGCAATTTATTGATCAATATTAGTAGAATACCGACTCAATATTGGTAAATTTGTAGTTCTAGCGTTTATTATAATGTACTACGATCAATACTTCTTGGTATTATTAAGAAGTACCACAAGAATATCAATCAAATGAGTAATGCACACGTGCCTTATGTTCGCATATTGAGCAACTACGCTTTGATATACCTGAATAATGCAGTGACAAAACACAACTGTCAACCTTGCATGCACCAAGATTTTGATCATGCAAGAAATAAACACTATTAGCATATACAAATTCCCAACATGGACCGTAGTCGGTAAATGGTATATGTTGTACCCCGTGGTTAGGGCACACCTATTCATGCGTTATACCCAGCCATTTTGTCTTTTCATTTTGTATAGTGAGTTTTACAACAATATCTGCAGCGAGGATAAACTGTTCTGTTTTAAAGCTGGGAATCGGAATTGAAAATTATGACTATGTATCTAATTCATATTCCTTGTTTATTTTGTACGCCTTCTTGTAGCAATTATCCAATTGTGATGAACTTTTGGTCAGTTGTATTACTGCGTATATGTATACAAAAAAATCTGCCTAAACTAATTATTTAATATAAAGTATCTGCTTTGTATACAGGGTTATTTTTAAAACACTGACAACCTCGCAGGAGTAGATTCCTAAGGTCATTTGCTACTACTTTTGTTCTACGACTTTTCATAATTTGTTAGATTTTATTCTCATACTAAAATAATTATGAATTTAATTTCCGTCTTGAATTTTACCTACGCGCAGATTACGTAATACACGCGGGCGCACGCGTCAGTTCAATGACCGGCCGCGCCGTCTCGATCGATAATACCTACACTCAGACGTACGAACAAAAACACTACATAACAAAAACTTGTAAAATCATTTTTTTTCTTATGTATTGAGTTATGTCCAAACTCGCAGAACAAAAGTTGTTCCTTATGGGGTCAGCTATATGGCCCTGCGAGGTTGTCAGTGTTTTAAAAATAACCCTGTATATGTGTAACTACCTAGAAAAAAAAGGATTTCAAGGCATGTCGTTCACATTTAATAACATGAGGGATATGAGGATGTGTAATTCACATATTTGTTTCAGGTTTCGGTGATATGAGACCATAAGTCCCTCGTAGTTCGTGATACCCACGATGCAGGTAATTATAGTTTAGAGTAAGGACGATATGTATATTTGACTTGGGTATATTTATTTTAGAATACAATAACCAATGCCGTCTAATACTCATGGATTTCACCATGTTATATTACGCGTAATATAATCATGACATTGGTTTCAAAAAATCTCGACTCGGAACGAATATTTACGGCTTACAAAATATTATTTGTCGTGCTGCACGAACCCCTTAATAATTTAACTCTAAACCAACTTCAAATGCATTTGCGGTTATTCCGTCATCGGATCTTAACCAAATGTTTATGGAACCTGTAAACCCTATTGATTACAAAAGTAATTAAAACATTACGATTGGTCCATACTAGGTAGATATATCACATAACTTAGAACTAACTTAGAAACTAATTTAGAACTTCTTCCTTTTTGAGGTGGGTTAAAAAATTTCAAGTGTTTCCATGTGTACTTATCAAAGCAATCACAACCAACACAACCCCCTTCTCATCCTCTTCACATTTCGGTAGCCCAGAACTCCCTCTTTCTGATTACACGAGTTCACCCTTACAAGTTAATCAATGCATTTAATCAGGGTCCTTGTGCTGAGCAGACGCACGCCCTCTGACCTGGACGCTACATTTCTCACCCACTTAACTTTGCGACCTTGTCAGGGATTGAATTAAAAAGGGGCGGGATGGAGAGAGTGTCTTTTGACCGCAAAGAATTGAAGGTTTCACCTTATATATTTATTCGGTTTTTTCGTAGTGGTAAATATCATTTGGCCATATAAGTTGGTCATATATGTATAGCCTGTTCAGAATTCAAACCAATAAATAAATTTCCCATTAGCGTGATGATTTGTTTCTAAGACGATGTATTTAACTAACTTAAAGCTTGACAAGTATTATATGATTAAATTGGTATCAATTAAGAACATTAATTATTAAATCTTTGTAGATTTTTTTTGAGTACCTTTAAAAGTGCTTCACGAAATAACATTAAACTTTTATAGTTTTAGTGCTTAGCATCTTGGTCCTAAACGAGATATATCCTGGTGAAAATATGTTACGTATAGTGTATACCGAACATGTTTTCCATTTTGTTTATACCTACCTATATAGTAGCAGGAAAATGTTCTTTATAATCTCAATCAACTAAGACCTTATTAAGTAAATACGTATGGAGTGATCAGCGAGTCGTAAAACCTCTCAACACCCGCAAATTGTTACGGCACCAAGTAACAAGATATAATACATCCTAGTTACTGTTTTATACCTACTTCAGCTGAGTGTAAATAGCGACACATGACGTGTGGTCAGTGTAACACGGAAACAGTACTTGCGCGAGTAACTCTCCGCTCCAGTGAGGTGCGCACTCGACCGCGTACTACCGCAACAGTGTAGAGCGTTGCAGTAATGTAGGTACGTGTCGGTTTTTTTAAATAATAGAGAGTATTTTTTAATAACATGTATTTGTTGGTACAATACCTTTACTTTAATTTTAGAGATTCAGTGGTAATATAAATGTGGTGGCCAGGATATGCCTAGCCTATTCCTGTTCACCCATTACAGGATTCCGCTAACTACCTTGCAGTGGTCTTTATGTATCTCTATTTTAACATAGCATAAGCTCGCGTCTATATCTCCGATGGGGTTGGCATAGGTGCCTTGTGAGAGAAATGATCCTTTAATGGTTTAACCTTTGAAAATATTTAGAGCGTATGATAATAGCGTAAATAAAGATAATGTTTATATTTTTTAGAAACGCCAAGAAGTCGAAAGTCGTAAACAATAATTGGCATTTGATTCTCCAAGAACTTCTTTGTTTGATCTTGAGTTTTTTTTGACGGAATTAGTTTTCCCAGTAACGTCCCAGATAGAAAAAAACTATGTCAAATCCTTCGTGTAAAAAGTACATAAACAAAGAACCAAAAATACGCGTTGAATTTAGATCCACCTTCTTTCTTAAATGGGTTCAAAAGCATATTGTGGCAAATGTGGGAGTTGTGTAAGTGCTGGAGAACAACGGGAGCTAACATAAAGTTGTCATACGTAAATATTCATGCACTGTGGTGCGAGGGCGCAGTCGCGTGAAATAGAAAGTGGTCATATGGGAGCAGCCACGATGTTCGGTAATGGTTGAATAGTCACCGTCACGCAGTGGTTGCCGTTGGTATTGTTTCCCGATGGGATTTTTGGGAGTTCTTATAATAAATATTTACGAGTTAGACTGTGTTTACAATGTTCTGATGCCAGGACAGAAGTGTGTGCATGTGTTCGTAAAACATAAACGTCTTCGATACGATATGGTTTAGCTAACTTTTGATCCATCATAATAAGACACGTCATTAGAGATTATCCCGCACACACACCCGCCACTGGAACTCCTGTAAGCCAGAATCGACAGAGGCGTGCATGTTTTGACACCCAGCAAAGAACCTTGGCGGGAATTTGGGAATTACAAATTGTCTTTATCACGCACCGAGATTAATCAAATAGAAAGATAGGGAAAAGTTGTAAATATTGGTAGATGATAGCTCGCGCGTGTGAAAGAAAACTTTGTCAATATCGGCTAAATTCTCATTTATACCGTTATATACATCCCCTGACATAGATATAGGGATATAGATATAGAGGTAGCGTGAGAAAAGAGAGAGAGAGAGATGCATTTGGTGGCCTTAATACCGGGCTAGTACTTAGATTCGATAAATGTAGATTTGGTAGGAAAAACAAAATTTTATGTTAAGCGCAGGACCGGATGCGTAGTAAAACATTACGCTATGCTCAGTATAATGTTTATAGTAAAGGTAGTTTATATGATCGGTCTCGAAGTCACCGCCATGGCATGAGTCACGTCGCCATGCGCCAGCCGCCAGCACGAGCGACACAACTCGTTTGAGCTCATGTTTACTATACAACGATTATGTTATAGAACATTTGATTCATTTTGAACGTCTAGTTTTTTCGATGTATAGTACATAATTTATACCTAAAATAAAACGGTTAGAGTCCGATTTCGAACAAAACATAAAAACTACTGAACGGATTTCGATACAGATTTCACTATTATGTTAAATTAATCTTCAGATGTATTCTATAGGCTATAAACCTACTTTTATACATTTTCATAATTTTCTACCTCGTAACTTAACTTTTAGTTAGAGTGAGGGACACCTTTTTTACGTCTTTGGACACGCGTATCTCACTAACTAATAACTTATTAAAAAAGTAATTTAGTAACTTCAATATAATTTTTAAGACCTGTTTATTGATACCACACATAAGCATGTAACGTTACACATGCTTATGTTTAATGGTAATAAAATTCATCCCTCAGTTACATGTATGGGGAGCCAGCCACCCCAATTTTATTCTTAATTTCACTACACTTTTGTATATCGGTTCATAGAATAAACATACCATCCAGATTTCATCCATAAAGCGCTAATGGTCTCCGAGTAAAATGCCCGTAATATACTGCCAGACAGACAGAAATGGCGAAATTATAAGAGTTTGGTTTTTGCCTTTTGGTTACGGAACCCTAAAAAGTCCAGGGGGCGGAAACTCGAGAAAAAACTGGTAAGCAATAAAGAATTGAAATAAAATTAATTTAAACGGATTTAAGTAGCGGCACATCTAAGAGCAGATTGTCTATGTGACAGTTGAAATGTACAACCTTCCATAGGAATTATAAGAATATCGGATTTATATTAGATCAGAGAGATAGATTAGATCAGATTAGACGACTTCTGCCTTTGGTACCAACGTGCATCGTAAAAATTCAGCACACATACATAAGCCCACGCCTTTATCCTCGAAAGCGTAGGCAGAGGTGCAACCAGTACTACATCCACTTGTTGCCGCGCTTGTTTCCGTCCCATGATGTGATAGGGCCCAAGCCGGTCGTCATATTCAATATATTTATACAAGTTCCAATTCCGGGCAATTCATGTACGATTATTCGAAACGAAAACTCAAACAAATTGTGATTGCCTGACCTGAGAATTGAAACCAGCACCTCAAAGCTCTTAGCCTTAACACACTGCCACTAGACCAATGAGGCGATATTCAACAGAATATATGTTTATTATAATAGAGACATAAATCCCAGCCCAATAATGTACTCAACAATAGTTTTTTGCTGTACCAGATGTTCCTGTTGTAGCGATATGAAAAGGCAAGAGATCGCGATCTGATCTCTGTCCACACGCAGCAAAACGTGGTACCATGTGAACAATGGTGGGGTCATCGACACGCGGCCTCGACCGTGCCGCCGCGCAGCCTCCGCCCCTCCACTCATCTCACCACGACTACGATGAATAATAAGCCTTTATCGATGTATTTTTAATACTTATTGCTTCAAACAATCATACAGTGCGACGACCGAAGAACATAACATACTTATTCCGGATCGTAAGAGAATTCAGAACTTCACGCCACGATATTATGCACTTAGTAATTTGGTAGATTCCCAATCGTTGACGCCTGGTTCGCCGACTGGTACAACGGCTTCTATGACTTTTGGGAGCAGGCAATCTACAGCAACAATTGGGTAGTCACAGTACAGTGATTGTGACCAGAATATCACATTTAAAGACCGTCAGACTGACATGATGAATCTAAGACCTAGCTGAATTACGACTCATAAAGTTTCGACTTCTAAGGGGATATCCGGATATCGTAGACATGCAAGAAACAGACACAATATCTAGCCGGAGACGTTTTAATGTGATACATTACGTAAGAACCGGTACTAAACGGTTACAACACAAACAAGTTTCATTTCATAACCTACAATACTATGGACTTAACCTAAAAACATTCGCGCCAATTTCGATTAACCTGAATTGTAACCTACCGGTTTTAAATTTTCTATAGGGTCATTTAAACTAAATTATTTCCGACCTAGCAGCCTGACAAGTGATGTCCTACCAAAATTTATGTATGTGAATCACTTTTACTTGTCCATATTTTATGTTATGTAGTAAAATGCGTTGCTGCCAATTTTGGCTACAGCGTTATAGAGCCGAATCGACCGTAGTCAGTTAGAAAAGTCATGTACAAAATCAGCGTAAAGCTTGCTATTGTGTTTTTCAGGATCAGTAAGATTGCTTCAATTGCACTGAATTGACTCGATAAATTTAAATAGGTACTTATTCCCAATAATATGTATTTACATTATTAGGTGGTAGGTCCTTTGTATCCGAGATTGAATCTGGGTAGTTACCATACTGCTGCCAGTTGTGTTTGGTTTAAAATACATGACAGCCAGTAAAATTACTGAGCATTACGATTTACGAGTTCCCAGTGACGTTGCTTCGGTTTACGGGCAGGCATGGCACTTACCATCGGGCGAGCGACTTGCTCGTCTCGTCTATCGAGAGGATAAAAAAATCCATCACATTTCAAATAAATATTGCTGTGCCAAGACACGATGAGATTAGATTTTTACATTCGTATGTCTCGTTCTGATAAACGAATGGACGTAATGAATGTCTTCCATTTTATTTATAACTATGCTATTTATTCTATCATAATTATGGAGCATGTAATATTTTATATATGTTGTAGTAAAATTGTGGAATTGGTTGTTTGTTAAAAGGACTTCTGGCTAACTTGCTATATAAATGTCTAAGAAAATTGTTAAACTTAGTCGAATTAAATTACTAAGGCTCACTTGTACGACGGTTCTAACTACTGAACTTATGTACTTATGTTAATTTTTGAAGTGATAACTTCTTATGGGAGGGTGAACCGAAACGTTCCGTAACGCGAGCGGCGGTGAGCGGAATGTTCCAGAATATTCGAGAACCTTCCGTGCGACGTCACGCGGGCCAGTTGACCAGCCAGCGCTAGCTGACTTCCCTGGAACTTCGATAATTTCGAAGTCCCAGGTGGCGTCACACAGTGACCAGTCGGATTGGACCGGACTTTGACCGGACTTTCACAGGACTTTGACCGGACCTTGTCCGTTTTTTTTATGGCGAATAGACATGTTACCGTAATTTTGTTTTTGATATTGATAAAAAAATGGCGATCGATAAAGAAATACTTATAATTTGGAACATGGTGCCGTAAAAAAGTACCAGGTTCGCATAAACGCGAAGAGAGTAGAATATCCTCTTTTCATGGCAAGTAGCCGTTATAAATAAACAAATGACGATTAGGACAAAGAAAAACTTTTTAGGTTTTTTCTTATTTAGAACATGTTGCCATAAAAAGTACCAGGCTCGCATAAACGCGAAGAGAGTAGAATAGACTTTTATCATGTCGAGTGGGCATGTTGCCGTAATTTTGTATTCTCGCATCTGGTTTAGTAAGTTTTCACTTCTGTCGGCACTCCCAGAGTGCAACCCGTATTTTTTTTTATACAATTTAACGTTTCTTAAACAGGTTTAATAAATTAACTCTGATTCGGCTAGTTAATTTACCGAATTCTTTCTACAGTTATTTCTTTATAACTGCATCTTCAGGGGTATTATGATTCCAGAACAAAAGGTAAATATGGCTGACTTATTTTTATACGTAGCAAAAAAGTTTATTTTATTCGTATTTCGTAATACTATTTTACACACTAAAAAACGTAAATGACCACTCAATATCAGCTTATTTAGCTTATATATGTTTCATCAAAAACCCATTGCTAGTCATTTTATGAAACTGCTGATTCTACGATATACGCCTGCTACATAAAAACCCATTGGCCTTGAGATCGAACTAACGACCTCGACGCGAACTCGAATTATCCCGCCACTCAGCCACTACGCAAATGTGCTAGCTATATACGCACGCGGATTCATACGGGTTTTTTTTATCCGGGCACGGCAAACAATGTGAATACACTGAACCTCATGTTAAGTAAAGTGCAGTCCAAACATAATGTCGTCAAAGACATTGAGTCCCTCGACGGTCGGCAGAATTATGCCGGCCTGATGCTACTGAACATACACTGACTGTCGAAGCCTTTGTTTGCCCAACGTTGTTCCACAAGATTACTATCTTAATTGATGGTGATATAAGCATATAGTATTCCAAAAGTATATTCATCATCAGAAAATAGTAATGATACACTTGGTTATTCCCGGATGATTAACTGCTTTAATACTGCACATAAATTACTTAAATCTGCGCTTGACAGATGGATGGAAAGAACTCCACCATAATAAATCATATAATATGCTGGCTAATCTCAAAATGCAATTTACTCTAGCAGTGCCTAAACATTTATATAGTATACCCAGAGTTGTGATGTCAATGATTTTTAACCATCGTTCACTGTCCCTAAATTGCATTGTATCGAACACTCAATGTCCTATTTTTAATAAGTTATAACATAATCACTGTATCGCAAGAAAAAGCCATAGAATTTTCACGTACTGTTTTCCAAAGAGGTTGCAAAGTAGGGGTCGCCCTCAATGGGTGCCCAAAGAGCCAGTTTGCCAGTCGCCTTCTGTCTGTTGTGCACAATGTCTCATTTTTCTAATAGTGTCATGGAGTAAATCGTGGAATAACCATGCGTGCGTTTTTCAACTAGGGTACACGGCGGTTCAAAAGTAAACAAATATGGTGCACCGTGTGTCTGTCATGTTCTTTCATCCGTGCACAGTGTCGTGGCGTGGCGGTGTGGCGGTGACGTGGAGCGGTCGCGGATCATTACCCGCAGTGCGTCGACCCCGGCTCACGGCCGACCGGTCCGAGATCCCGCCCGGTATAGCCGCCTGGTAGCCATACCACAACGATCTACAATATGATCTAAACTGGAATCTATTATATCCAATCCAGAAAAACAAAGTAGGGAATGCATCCAAAACAGGATTCAGAACTTAAATTGCCTCTGAACTTTGAAGTGACCTAGAACTGGCGGAGTCCAGTTTACAAAGGCTAGAAGGTAGCAGCCACCTAGGCGGGCATATGTTTTAGGATTTCGACAGGATTACTGTTAACTTTAAACTATCCCTACTCACACAATTCTATGGCAAACAACGAAATCTCGTCAGAAACTCTCTTCGTTCTAAAAAGATCTTAGCACTTTCTGATCACCTTGACCAAAGTAATTCAAACATGAAATCTGGGCTATATTTTCTTTTGTAATGTATACTGGTGTAAATATTTTAGAATTTTTCCTCCTACTTGACACGGGGAGGCGCAATATATTCATTTTTAAGTAGATTGCGGAAAGATTGTCGTTTTAGTTTTTACGACCGCGACTGCACGCCTCGCTTACGTTAACTCGTATAGAAGATCCAGTCCTGGGAAAATCACGTTAGAAAATATCACACACAGAGTAGCCGGACCTGGGGTAATGAATGTATAAGGTATAGCTTTTAATAAATATGTTTGGCATGAGGTTAGCGGCATTCTGAGCCAGGTCTACCCTGACCATTTCCTTGCTATGCCCATCACCTTAAAATCATAGTCCACCTTATATGCCGCCACTTAAGAGAGCCAGACAGCCTCCGTGGAATAGTAGGCTAGTAGCCGGCTGCGAATCGAGCAGCCGTGAGTTCTACGATACAGGTTAACCTAGTGTGGAGTCAAGGATATGTGTGTGTTTAATTATGTGTTTTTTTTCTATAGTTACCTTGATATAATATATTGTATTGTACTATTGATTTATATAAAAATACTAGCTTTTGCTCGCGGCTCCGCCCACGTGATCAAACAAACAAACAAACAATCAAACTCTACAGCTTTATAATATTAGTATAGATTTGGGTAGCTTAGGAACGGAAGCCTTCAAATAATATTATTTGGGTAGCTTAGCAACGGAAGCCTTCAAATATGAATAATTTTCCCCGTTTTTGCAACATTTTTCATTGATGCTTCGCTTCTAATGGTCGCAGCGTAATGTTATATATCCTAAAGCCTTCCTCGATAAATGGACTATCCAACACAAAAAGAATTTTTCAATTCGAACCAGTAGCTCCTGAGATTAGCGCGTTCAAACAAACAAACAAACAAACAATCAAACTCTACAGCTTTATTATTAGTATAGATATATGTGATTTTATGTATGAATTCTAATAACGATTTTTACTTTACTAGCCTGTATTGTCTCAATTCAGGGAAAAGGCCTCCCCTCCTCTCTTTCTACTCTTCACTATTCAATGATTTTTGCTACAAACCTCAGCTCATCTGGCCGTCTCCGATAGGGCTTACCTCGTGGTCCGTTAAGGACAATTTTATGGCGATATTTGCCCACCGTTCGCTGGACATGCCACAAACGTGTCTGACCCAGTCTCATTTGAGTTTAGCAGCTTTATGGGCGACGTCACTTAGTAAAGTCTGGGAGCGTTAACTAATAACTCGAATTCCTAATTAGATCTTGACGCCCAAGATACTACGCTTAAGCGATTTGAGAATTGAACCAAAATATTTTAAGCCAAGAAAATCTTTAAAAAAATCATAAATATTTCGACAGATCGCCAAATATTGTTTACAGGGATCAGCTATGAGACGGCATTAATGAGATTAAAATAATAAACATATACACATCGGAACCACGTTTTATTTATTGACATTAGCTACGCTATAATGAGTACAGAATAAAACATTACTCACTATTTGTTCGGATTTATAATTATAGATATCTCGACAAGTTCACTACGTCAGCTCGACGGTATATATATATGTTATTGCAAAAAACGACCAAAAATGAGAATTCACCCTTTTAAAGTTCCGCACGCTTGGTTTTGACACTGACTGCAGATTGAACTGATTGAAGTACTTGTATGGTCTATTTAGATCCTTGGTGCGTGGTTCCGCATGTTTTAAATAACTATTGAGATAAGTATCTAAAAACATCTATAACATAACATCCAGTAAGTAACAAATATGTAGAGTCACTAATGAATCAAATAGTTAAGTTAATAATAGAGAAGTAATTCATATTCGTTAAATAATGAGAACGGATTGCGGTCACTCACAAGTTTCTTAGCTACTGTTAGGTATTTATTATATTTTTGTTTATACATAACCGTTAAAATAAACATAATGTAACGTTAAAATAAAATCAGGACGTCCACAACACGGCTGGCTTTTAAGATGAGAGTTCGGCAATTATTGCTGGCTGAAGTAGCAGATTCTCCACGGTAGGTATTAGTGTATATGTTATATATTTACCCAAATATATTATTTATGTATATGTTATATTTGTAATTTTTATGTATATATGTATATATATATATATATGTATTCATATGCGTAATTATTTAGTTATATATTTCTTTAGTATATTTACACTTTATTTATTTTATTATGCACCTGCCTCTGTTATGATCTCCACCACCCTAAGGTCGACTAGGAAAAAATGCCTTAGGCATTAAAGTCCGCCTGTATACCTTGTGTACAAAGTTTAATAAATAAATAAATAAATAAATAATGTAATCTAAACAAACAATTCTTTGAGCATTGTTCATTACTCAAGTAGAATTTAAATAAATAAATAAATACATCCAACAGTGACGCACATAGTACTGATCCAACACTAGGTTAACCTGTATCGTGGATATCAGGAACTACGAGGAACTTGCGGTCCAAAAACACTCAGACCCGAAACAAAATATATTTAAAAATATATTTTGTAAATACACTGATACCTAATTTGCTCTATCCGGTATAGACTCGGTGTAGACTTTGAACATGGCTAGTGTATCGCATTATCCTATCTATATAGATAGCTTGTGTACTTATATTTTAAATGAAGATCAAATAAATCTGTCGGTAGCATTGTTGATTTTGACGTCCCGTCATCGTAATTCGAATCAGACTATTTATACTAAGAGGACGCTGTGATGACGCAGAAATTAATAAATAATAACTGAAATAACATTACCAAACCTTTAAAAACAATTGACGTCAATCAGAAAAACATTTGTAACTTATAAACAACTGATGACAGATTTGATGATTCAAACATAGATAAGACCCACCTCGATTAACTTACTTTTCAAACATAATAAACCGCTTTGCAATAAATTATTTTAGGCTTTCGCGATTTGTATGAGCAAACGTCGGGAAAGAAATAAATATTATAATTTATTTATTAATTAGTTTAAGATATTTTTACCTTTAAATACTACGCGATTAAGACTCGTTTAAATTAATATTATAATAAACCGCATTCAAATTTAGGTCAGTGGTCGTCACACTTTTCCAGTCAAAGGCTACAATACACTACAATACAAATACACTACAATGTGAGGTAGAATGTACACTGCGGGCCGTACATTCGCGTGTTGGGTAGTTGACACCACCTATCAATTGAGTTTTTTTCTATGAGTTTTACACATGTTTCCGTCTCGCGTTCTTCTATTTAGTTAACTTCATGTGCAAAATCATTTTTGATAATACTGTCTACTAAAAATGTTTGCTATGTCGTGGGCCGCACAAATATTGTCCACGGGCTGCAGTTTCACGACCACTAGTTTAGGCTCTCGGAGCCACAGACAGACAAACTTATAACTTTTTTGCCGGGAGTTAAAAACAATAGGAAAATATGGAGTTCAGCAATGTCTTACAGTAAAGAGGTTTTGTACGATTGAGATTCATGTGACATGTACGTTCTATTACAATATGTTGTAAAGTTCCACTCTTATCAACCAAATTGAAGAATCTTAAAAAGTGCACATAGAGCAGACTCGGATCCAAGATTCTGCTGAATGAGGGCGGAAGGAGTGGGGCAACCTTCTATTCGATTTATTCACAGTAGAAAATGGGGACTATTTTACATATTTTAAAAATGTTCTTGTTTATACAACATCTTGACTTAGGAGAGGCAATATATAGGCCCCTATGAGCTCCTGAAGATGGACTGTCTCCAAAACTTAAATAAACTTGGAGGCTTCATTCAAGGGTACTGTTTCAGATATCGCGTGGAGGGAAGCCTCTCTTCCCGACACACCATTTCGGCCGGAGTCCCGCAAGGCTCCGCTCTCTCTCCCTTCCTTTTCTCGCTGTACACAAGCGATATTCCCAAGACAAAGGGCACCCATCTGGCGCTCTTTGCTGATGATACCGCGATCTATGCATCGCGCAGAAATCCGGTTGATGTGGTCCGCACTTTGCAAGCCGCTGCCGACGAACTCGGCCAGTGGTTCTGCAAATGGCGAATCACCATCAACCCGTCCAAAAGCGCCGCGATCCTCTTCTATCGAAACCCAGCTCGTCTTGATCCAGTCCCGAATGTGTCCATGTCTAACATGCCCATTCCCTGGACCAAGACAGTCAAATACCTAGGAGTGACCCTTGACCAGAAGCTTACCTTCATTCCCCATTTAAACACGGTACGCGCGCGAGCCGCATTCGCGTTAGGTCAGCTCTTCTGGCTCATGAACCGGAAAAGCAAACTCTCGACCCGCAACAAGATTAGGATTTATACGACATGTATTAGGCCGATCATGACTTACGCATCGCCAGTGTTCGCTCATGTACCCGAAATACGATATAGACGCTTGCAAACCCTGCAGAATCGCTTTCTGCGTAGAATCACTGGGGTCCCGTGGTATGTGAGGAATCTCAATATCCACGTGGACGTGGGTTTGCCGACCATCCGGCAGTTCATGAAAATGAACAGCAAGCGCTATTTCGATCGCGCCGCCCACCATCTGAATCCGCTCGTCCGTCGAGCCTCAATATATACTCCCTTTGACCGTGCAAAGTGGAGACGTCCGCGTAGCGTCCTCACTGACCCGGACGATGCGACCACTCTGGCCATCCGAAGGAGAGAGGAATTCATGAAATTACACGGCACAAAACCGACATACCGTCCTCGCCGCCGAGGACCGCGCCGCATTCCCCGAAACGCCCCCGACCCTAGTACCGGCCCGCGAGCCGATGATAATAATGATAATAATCATTAGTAGATTTTAAAATCCCCTAAATCACTAATCGCAGATGTCTCTGCCCTCTTCCGGTGACCGTCCTGAGCCGAGGTTCGTACCCCAAAGGGGGTGCCCTCAGCGGTGGTCACCTAGTCAAGGGTTGAGAGCGCCTAAAGCGCTCGCCCGAAAGTCCGGTGAAGCTGTATACAGCCGACTCTCGTCAGGCAGTACAGTAAGAACAGCACAAAAAAAAAAAAAAACAAAATCAAGGGTACTAAAGGCACTTACTTCAAATTAGGAATAAATATTTTCTTATTGTGTCCTGACCCTAAAGCAGTCTATCATTATACCGCGGTGGATATGGCCCTGAGCTACTTGCTGGTCTATTTAAACTACGATTCTTACAAACTGTTGCCAATGTAACAATTGTAACAAAATACCAACATGGTGGTGTGATGCGTTATTACCGTGAACGGGAACGAGTGGCGACCACTTAACGACCATTTGGTCGCCAAATTCCACGACGCGAGGTCAAGTTCGCGCGGTAAGGTCAAGGGCACGCGTATATGCGAGCTCCGTAAACAATCGCCTGATTGTGATATTGAAAAATCTTTCAGCGTCTTTAGTGTCTGTGTTGCATTAGTGAATATTTTAATTTAAGGATATCCACAAATAGCTACACTAATAAAATTTAAGTTATGTGTTTCGGCAGTCTTCTTTTTTACGATTTAGTACGAATATACAAAAAAATGTCTGACTTTCCGGATTTCGTTGGGCACTTACAGATAAAAATAAGAACCTACTTAATCTAATGGTATAACAGCTTAAAATAGGAACATAATAAAACGTTTACCATATGATTTTTATATACAAAATTCAAATACTTATTTGCATGTTAGCCACAAATGGCTCTTTTACACGTATAAAATATATAAATTACATTGAAAAGTATGTACCACTGCTTCAGAAATGCCCACTGATCTTAGAAGAAGCACCGATAAAATCTGCCGTAAGTGTTTTTAATACAATACCTGACTTATACACGTTTTAGTTAAACTCTTTAGTCTTTCTCTGTCAAGATCGTTTATAAAGTGGGTAGAAAGAGACAAAAACAGTGGTTTAAGCAACGCTTAAAAAGTTTATAAGTAAGGCGCCCATTTATTTTGTTTTTCTTTTCCCTAACAAAATCATCTTCTTACATGCCATATTGTAATATTTCGAAATAGTATTTTTCGTTAATTTCCATACGTTTAAAATATAGACAGAAATACACCACAAGAATAGGTACACACTACACACATAAAACGGTAAGATATATTTTATGGTATCATTATAGCATTATGTATAACGAATTGCTGTATCCAACCGATTAGTTATATAATAGTAAAAAAGCATAACGTAAAAAATTAAAATACAAATATACTGTATCCTCACAATTCTTAATTACTGAATATATAAATATAACTAGGACATAACCCTGGAGCTATTTTTATATAGGGATGAAAACTCTTTTCAAAATCATTCGAGTGATTAAAGATTTGTTGTAGTGAAGAAGATTAAATATTTTAATAGGATTCTGATTCACACAATAAAATCAGCAATTGCGATACCTCCGATGTGTTTGTGAAACGGAAGTATTCCCGATATCTCCCGGATCTGAACGATTTAACTGTGCCAATAACGCGTCTGACGTCAAACTTACGACCGACGCCCATGCGTCGCGTCGCCGCTCCATCACACCACAGAATTACAAATCAAATTATATTTATTTGCGATATTTTAGTTTAGGACAGTAAAATAATTAATACAAAAAGACATACACAAATCTCCAAATCAGCTACATTACAGCTCATTTTGCAATTTATTGTTTCGTTTCCATCAGAGATGAGAGATGTGATCGAAATATTTGCAATGGGATGGCTTGTAGGAGCCCCAAAATTAGAAAACGACTCTGCACATGCGGAAAAATCTATTAATTGCGAATATCAAACTGAGCTGTCGAATCTAGTTTGCCTGTAAGAATTAGTCATTGTCTATGATGAGTATGTATGTAATCTCTAATACTGACTACATTAAACCACCTAATTGTCTTTCTGCCGGATTGTGCGGGCGGTTTTTAGAGTTCATAAAAAAGTACCACATGAATTTGCGCAGATAAAGTTTCGAGTTGGCAGCCCTATCCACCGCGTCCAATTGAGAAATTTTAATATGAGAAGCAAATCAAATAAACCATAAATTAGTTAGTGTTCTATGTATAGCATTGGACGGCGTGACGTGCGCGACGGAACGTCGTCGTAAAACTGTCGGAGCTTCGTCGCTGCGGGCTCAGCTGCTCAACTGACATCGCACTATCAAAGCAGAACAAAACAAAACAGAACTTTACTTCTGGCTTCTCCAGTTGTAAATTTCCTTGGGCCTGAGGGTGATACTTCCTTACTTCTAATTTTTTTCTTCCGCTTTGCTATGGACGGAAGTGGAAAATTATTATCCCCAACTCCTCTCTAATTTTCTATTTGATTAATATCGTTGTGGTAGAAAGACAATGTAGCATTCCCGCACTTGTCTAGCTCCACTGGTTGGTATCAATAATAATGCGTGCCACAGTCGATCCTAGTGCACAGGCGTTAGAGGGACGGGATATTCTCTATCAAGACAGAAGCTCATAAGAACTAGATTCGACGAATGTTTATTTTTCTTACTTTGAAATAATGAAAAACAAACCTAAGTGATCTGGTATGTATCGTTCTTATGACATAATAACCTTACCTAACCTTATGAACCTTTATGAATAGCTATCATTGGTCTGACATAATACGAATTAATAAATATAAATGCCTTTGTAAATGCCAAAATAATATTTATACAGATTAACATAGTTTCGTAACATCATAATATACTATGCTTCCATTTACAAGCTCGAACGCCTTCTAGGCATTCCATAACTCAGCTTCCTGCGGGCCAATTCTGGTAATTAAAAATGTTCAAAATATCATTCCGATCTAGTTTCAGTGCCAAGAAAGTTGCAAGTGGCATTCCGTAAACCATTAAAACTGTAATGCAATCAAAAGTATATTGAAAGTTGACTAAATTGACATCGAAATGTAACTGAAATGATATTATGAATTAACTAAAATATAGTCAATCATATCGATATTTGTATATATGCATGGGTAATATTCTATGTAAATACGTAACAATCAAATCACAAAGTCGTAAGGAAACATTATATATTAACAATAAAAATACAATACACTATTACATACACACACATATTACACATTGCAGCTGAATCCATGTTTTTTGCACTGTGTGAACATAACCTTTTGGATAATACACTGTCCTTCCTCCTTCAGAGTCGGCTCAAGGCCTAGAATTGGTGATCCGAATTGCTTCAGTGAAATCCAGAAACAGTTCTAATTGTTTAGTCATTGTTTCACTAACACTTTACTAACAGTCCACTAATACTTAACTCACGATATTTTGTCAACTTTCAATTAGTATTTATCGCGCGCAATGGATAATCATAATTAACTTATTATAGAAATTGAAAGATACGTACTTAAATAACATACACAACAAAATTAAATCACGGAACAATAACAATAGGCATTCTTTTTTATTAAAAATTTTACGGCTCTCGATCTTAGTACTTTGAGCCTGCAATAACAAAGGTGTAATCACTGGGTGACCCACCACGACAATAAATTAACGCATATGTTTTCACTCACAATTCACAGAAATCCGAAAAAAAACGGGTTTTCAATTTAGGGGAAACATGAGAAATTTTCTAATCAATTAATAAATTATAAAATCTATTAATCAAATTTTAAATTAATAACTTCGTGCTAGAGTAATAACTTTTCCATCCAATTCAAATCGCCAAATTTACTCACAATGCCAATATATTTTGTCCGCTGGCAACTTTATTATAACATTCGCTTTACATTTTTTATAATTTAGTATGTGGTGGCTGACATTAGTTTGGAATTAAAATGATATCGAATTGACATCATAATGCTACTGGAATGATATTGGAACTTTAAGCGGAGCAGAATGCCACATTTTATTCAATTCGTAGTCTAATCTCAGTTTGGTTAAAGTTCAGTCTCAGTTAATGTTAAATACGAGAATTGGCCCGCTGATTTAATTGAAATAAATTGTAACAATACACGCCTTAATTAAAAGCCAGAATGTAAATACATTATTAAAAATATAATGCTATTTTAGCCGATGCGGTAATTAATCACTATAATACATAGGCTATTAAAAAATACTAATGTGATTGCTATACTTATATGCCTAGTCGCGTTAATATAAATGAAAAATTGGTGTGTGTCGTGGGACACCAGGTAGGAACGAAGTTCCTTCGGCTAATGTAGAATCGACACAAATTGCAAAAAATTCAAATTATCAACTGAAATAACAAAATAGGTCTCTTTATTTTTGTTTGACAACATAAAATTACATAGAAATAGAATAGAAAAATAGAAATAAAAAAAAGACGTGTGGCACTCGGAGACTGCCGCGGTAAAGCTATTGTATAGCATTTTTTATCAACTTAAAAATAACGGACGGCCGTGTTCTATAATCAAAAATTCAAATTCAAATTTCAAACCGCGTCTACATTTCCAAATGTCATAAGTTTCACAACCATCTGTTTTATTAACGGAATTTCGACTTTAACTTTGTGTGCTAGATATCAAATTAAGTTAAAAAAAAGTCTCATTTAACGGTTTTTATTCCACGCATTTTTTCCACGCATGTTTCTTACGGTTTTACTATCATATTTTTTTCAGTTCGGTCACGCAGCAAAATCCCTATCCCCTCCAAGCCTGCCGTAAGGAACTTCGTTCCAATAAACTATATTTTTCTATACCAGCAGCTAGCATCTGTAACTTATAGCATTTTAGCACTATAATTATGATTTTTTTAAGTTGCATAACTCGTCTCGTCTAGTGAACCTACTGAATTTGTCAAACTGATATTAAAAACATGCTATACGTGCGGTTAAACAAAAGAAAAACTCATCGGCGCGGCGAGTCGTTGACTCTTCTCTGGGTAATTTATTGAAATATATACAAACACACATTATAACGATTTGTAAAGATCATTCAACGTAACCGATTGTGGAAGATAACAATATTCGAATTGCAAAAATACATTTACTTTTACTTGGTAATGATAATTGCTAATTGCTATACAAGCAAAAGCTGACAATATTTTTAGACACAGTTAGCTTTTAATTCGCCCAAATCGATGTTTGCTTTTCTTATTGATGGAAACGTATTAATGTACAAAGGGGGTTGTCTTCAGATTCGCTTGTACAGTGTGCATAAAGACCTTACTCGCTTATACAGGTCAGTGTTGTGTATATAGCAAAGTAAATAATGAGTTTGTAGTCGCAATCATTCGTTTTTCAAGTGCGGGAACTTGAAAAACTAGTATGAAACATGGTACGGTAAAAAATGTAAACTGCATATAAAAATACACGAAGTACCCAGGTTGCGGACGTTTAAATTTAGCACTATAGTCTGAAGGACGCCTTTTAAACCGACTTAAAAAAAAGGTTCTTGTACATTTTCTAATTTTATATTTATATGTATGTACGTCCATTTTGCCACCTAACGTGAGCACTTATCCAAAGAAGTCAGAGGCGTCCTGTCCTTTTTTACAGTTGTTAAATGATTAATTGAACTAACTATGTTTCGTTCTACGACAGTCGACACAAAATGCTGGAATTGATCTATGGATAGTCTTGTAGAGCTCGAGGAAACACACCTCAGTTGCTCAGAACAATAAGCAAACAAAAACTAATAAAAACTGTGTGTTTGTGTGTGTGTGTGTGTAAGGTCAAGTTTAACGAGGTGCGCCGACGGCGACGGTTCAATGCGATTGTGGTGTAACGTATGTTTCATATAATTTATGCTTTTTATCTTATCTTTCCTCGTGTTGTTTGGTGTTCCCCAATAAAGAGATTTCTTGATTTTGCGAATCTCATGCACCTCTATCGCAATTGAGCTGGATTCAAGAACTCTATAGTTATATTGTACGTATTATTTGGTGACATAAACCTATCTCAAAAGTCGACACCTCAAAACATATAAGTATATATTAAATAAACAAAAACTTGATCACTTACCGTTTGTTTACGGTGCTATTTGCCGAATCGAGATATATCTCTGTTAATGATACAAGATGATGTATTTATTACCTGAAAAAAAAAATATTAAGTTATACATTTGTAAACATTTTTTTGAAAAACTTAACGTTACCCAGATTTCTAAAATAATTGTGGGGAAAATTCCTTTACAAACAAGATTTTTTCGAGTAATTAATTTCCTTACATGTAAAATATTCAAAAGACAATTAAACAATCATTTTTTTTATAATTATATTCCCTTTGACCAGTTAAGAGTTAATATTAAACCTGTTGTCTACGTTGAACCAAATTAATTCCGAAACATACATTTGACAACAAAAATCACCTGGAAATCCCAACTAGTGCGGTACTCAGTGCCTATTATGGATAATATGTTGTATCTATATTAAGATTTGGCATACTGCTCAGGAGTATGCAGTCCGCAGTATCCGTATGCAGGGAAGTTATATTAAAAGCGCTGATGAGATGTGTTTACAACCCTATTTATTATACGGCCTGAACTCAATGCCATTTTGCCAACCTTACTTTAAAACTCTAAAAATACTGTAATTTTCTACTCTAAAATAAAATGAAACTTTACAAAAATTCTTTTAAAATCACTATAGAAAACTACGTGTTTAAAAAATTATTACAACAATTTTCATACACCATCTTTGAATGGCACAAATTGTACCGTATACAATAAATTGACCGAAAAAATAGAACAAAAAAATAGAACCTTAACTCAATTATATTATAAAAAAGGAAATATGTATGTATATTGGTCTATTTTAACATCATAGCCACAATACAATGATAATAATTAATACATGAATAACATGATACAATAACATTCTGAAAATGAAAATAAAATATGAGGTATTGTAATATGAATTTATCATATCAATGTCATAATCTGTACAAACCTAAACATGACTATTATGTACGCAACCTTGCAAATTAATCTGCAAGTAAAATATCTCCTGTATAATTAGTTTTGAAATATGGTTAAAGTCCATCTTAATTATTGCTATCTAAATGTAATCCATATTTGCAGATAATAAATGATTGCATCTGTCAATTTATAATATCAAGAGTTATGCCAGTTCGCGCGCTACCATGAATAATGTACACAATTTGTTCCCATATAAACAATATTACGAGTCAATTTGTCAATACATTAACGCTAGGTGACAAACTGGGAAGTTTTCCATAAGAATTTCGAAGGTAATGTGAAGACCTAGCCGGCCTAGTGGACTAGACTCTCAGTAGTAGTAGAAGCCCGTGCCCACCAGTGGGTCGAGTATAATACAGGGCTAGCATTATTATTTTTAATATTAAGAAAATAAACTCTCACCAAATCTGTTGTAACTTTTACTTCGCTATGGAATTCAGTAAAACATGTTTTCATGTATTAAAATTGACTTATCGGTTTTACGAGCAGCCTGACGTCAAATCTCCTTGGGAATACTTTTAGTAGTATCCGACACACAGTTGTACGGGCTACGAGATAATATAGATTTGCTATGCTTCCATCCATTGCATTCAATAGAATGTTTCGCTGAGTAAATTATGCCCCTAAATGTTCGAGATTCATGAGTCAATCAGAACCATATTAAACTTATTAGCACCAAATAGAAATTAATATTGTGAATTGCGTAAATAAAGTATTAGTGATGTTTTTTTTTATATCTGAGACTGGCAATTGAGCATGTGGGTCACCTGAAGGTAAGTGATCTCCTTCACCCATGAACACCCAAAATCAGAAGAATTATGGACGCGTTGCCGACTTTAAAGACAAGGGATATTTGATGGATTGGGAGTTGATTTATTAATTTGTAAGTAAACGTACATGCAAAATGATTGATTTTCTTATTTATTGTTGTTTCTTAGAAAACTTTGTTTAAATGATACAAAAGAATGAAAGAAATCATAAATATTCCACAATAATAAAATACATTCCACTGCCCCTCAATAAACATGTTTTTACCGACTACTTTAGTTTAGTCACAGTATTTTATGTTAGTAATATGATAATGAATATTCTATGATACATTAGGTCTACATGTTCGAACTTCGTGTCTATATATCGTTTTATAGCATAGGGGCCCGGACGCGGCGCGACGCGGCGGCGCGGCCAGTGGCGAGCGCCGCGCCGCATGGTCTCACACAAAACCATTCTAAGGAAAGTGACAAGTTATTTATTTCAGTTTTATGCCGTTACAATCGTGAATTGAAAACTGGTAAACAAACACATGCGCTGTATACACTTCGACACTCATCGTGGCGCAGTAAGCGTGAATCTCTAATGGAAAATTAGATCGCAGATGCCCTCAGCGTTCCCGAGATCTTTGTAGTCTGTATATTGCTTTCAGTGCCCTTGTAAAATTTACACGATGGATTGTAGTGTAGAAATTATTTATGGGAGGATTTAACTTGTCGGTAATTTATTTATTAGTTACTTGCCTTGCTAGGCAGACGAGTAAGCGGCCCGCCTAATGGTAAGCGGTCACCGCCCTTCATGGTCATCGGGAATGCCAGCGGCACAGCCAAGCCGCTGACTACAGTTAAATCATTAATTAATTTATCTATTTCTGCCGCCAAGCAACAGTGTATAAGCACTGTTGTGTTTCGGTTTGAAGGACATTGAAGCCAGCGAAATTACTGGGCATTATGAGACTTAACATTTTATGTCTCAGGGTGACGAGCGCATGTCAATGCCATGCAATGCTTTGTAATTCAAAGTTCTATGCGGTGTTGCTTCTGTTTATAGGTAGGCATGGCGCTTACCATCAGGTGAGCGCCTTGCTCGTCTCGTCATTTAGACAAATAAAAAAAAGGTTATGTTTGTATATTAGACCGGTGATTATCCGGTTGAAAATGGTAAAAATAGAAACAAATTTATAGTAGAATCAAACCCATTGTCAAAGGAAGAGAATACAACAAAATTGATAAGAAAAATAAATTAACGGCGATCTGAGGTCGGGAAGTGGGAAGGGGGGGGGGGGCTTTTAAGGGTAAAAAACGGTTTATCTCGATTTCCGGAAAAACTACAAGTCCCATGGAAAAAAGTTAAATCGCAAAGTTGTAGGTAATAAAAAGATCTATAACTTTTGTATACACACTCTCTTCACATAACCTCAAAATATATGTGAAAAATTCAAATAACCAAGTTTTTTGTTTTTATTTTTATCTATTATAATAAATCATTTTTTTTCACGAAATTTGGTGAAAACTTACCTTTTTGTATCCCAAATACACTGTAATTTTTTTTGATTTAAAATATTTATTTTTGCACCTTATTTTGACTTAATATCGAAAAAGCAGCCTAATTTTCAAACGAAAATTCTCACGTCTAAATATGAGCTTTTTTAAAAAAGTCTGTTGGCTTCTTGTTCATTGAATTCTCTACTTTCTGATGGTGTAAAAAAATATATACATTACTATGGTAAATGTGCTCAGAAAATGTAAAGTTATAAGTTAATATTTAATAAGACATATCTACAATATTTTGAGAAAGTTATAGAATCTTCTTTAAATTATATGCGTAGATGCCTCTTTATTGTTATTTTAATATAACTTATATACCTGAGTGATCTACGGAAAATTTTAGCCCATCATAAAGAAGTGGGGAAGGGGCTAGGTGGTATGGGCCTTACTACCTGTTATTTAGTAGTTCGTTTCTTTGCATTTTCTGAGCACATTTACCATAGTAATGTATATATTTTTTACACCATCAGAAAGTAGAGAATTCAATGAACAAGAAACCAACAGACTTTTTTAAACAAGCTCATATTTTGACGTGAGAATTTTCGTTTCAAAATTAGGCTGCTTTTTCGATATTAAGTCAAAATAAGGTGCAAAAATAAATATTTTAAATCAAAAAAATTACAGTGTATTTGGGATACAAAAAGGTAAGTTTTCACCAAATTTCGTGAAAAAAAATGATTTATTATAATAGATAAGAATAAAAACAAAAAACTTGGTTATTTGAATTTTTCACATATATTTTGAGGTTATGTGAAGAAAATGTGTATACAACAGTTGTAGATCTTTTTATTACCTACAACTTTGCGATTCAACTTTTTTCCTTAGGACTTGTAGTTTTCCGGAAATCGAGATAAACCGTTTTTTACCCTTAAAAGCCCCCCCCCCTTCCCACTTCCCGACCTCAGATCGCCGTTAATTTATTTTTCCTATAAATTTTGTTGTATTCTCTTCCTTTTACAATGGGTTTGATTCTACTATAATTTATTTATGTTTCAAATTGGAAAATCACCAGTCTATATACGATAAGGTAACTTATATATTTGCGTGTAGACGGAACACAATTTAATGCAAATTCATATGAAGTACACAAACTGCACAATATGTTCAATAATAGTAAGGATGTTATAAGAAGACTCCAGTAACTTACAAGACGGCGCTATGGTACTCAACAAAGCAAACGATTTTGTTGGATGAAAACTTCTGGGGACTGACCGACTGAGACTACTTCCGCGAATAAGAGTACATACCAAAGCAAGAATAATATAAAATAAACAATATACGCTGTGTAAAGTAAACAAGCTATTGGTATTTTTATGAAGTAAGAATGTTCAGTGGCCGCATACTGTTTACGCTGCGCCGCGCGCGCCGCAATGTTCTATCGCTCGCGCTCGCCGTCTGATGGACGTGTGTTTATAATCACTATTTATTTTGTTTTTATAACCTCCATCAGTTTTAAGTGGATTCTGATAAAGAAAATAACAAGTTATAGGGTTTAATCAATAGGCGATTAATTGATTAAGATACCAGTTTATGAAATTGGACATTAAACTGGACATATAACTGGTCACATAAAAACGGCTGAAACAATCCGTGGCGCGGTACAGACGTACTCGTTAACAATCGATCTATTTTTAAGGCAGATAACTAGACCTGCGGCACTTCGTTCTATTATTATTATATATAATATACTTGTTCCATAATAAAATAAATTAATAAATACACTCGACAGTCTCACACATAGTCCTGATCCCGCACTAGGCTAAGTATAGTGGGTATCAGGAACTACGACAGACTTGCGAACCTATAAACCCAGAACCAAAACGTATATGTGTAGGTAAGTTATTTATGAGAAATTATTAGTATTTCACTATTAAAGTCATAATTACAAAGAATCATGGATGCGTTGCCAGCCTAAAACGAAGGGATAATAAAGGAAATGGAAGAATGAGAAGAGGAATTTGGGCCTCTGGATAACTCAATTGTCGAACGCAACAACAAGCGGCTACATGCCGCGCAGGTTTTTTTTTTTTTTTTTTTTTAATAGCATTTATGTACGCCCACCACCAGAAGAATGATGGGCGCGTTGCCGACCTTACGGGAAAGGGATAATTAGGGATTGGGAAGGGGAGGGGATTTGGGCTTCCGGACAAAAATGTCTTCAGCATAGCTACCACCATCAAAAATACCTAAGTTCTTACGACTAATACATGCTTTACTGATTATTGTAGACGTTCTATTAACGAGAGTCTTGTCTTTCTTTTAAATATTTGTCAAGATTGTACTAATTAATGATCCCAAAGTGCGGATGTTAATTTTAATATTTTATCTGTGTATGATGATCTACCACTAAGAAAAGTGTTACGGTACGGTCCAAGGATAACTTTAATAATTGTATTTACCAAAAGCATTAATAAGTATTGTTAAATTGCAAATGTTAGTTCGAAAAATATTTATTCAGTCGATAGCTGTGTGGTAATTTGTCATTACATGTGGCCCAAAGGGTCACCTTTAAACGAATTTAAGGAAGATAAATAATCGTGATCAATAGTTTGTCGAAATACATGGTTTAATAGTATACATTGCATGTGATACAAATACATGTAAACACTCACGTCTGTTCGTGAAATCATCATTTTTAGTTGTAGGATGTCTGGCAATATTACCTGTAGCACGAGACGCAACACTATCACCGTGACGTCGCGACGCGTCGGTTTTCAATGATAGTGTAGTATTTTGGTTCAATCAGCCCATTTCATCCCCTTGACAAATACGCTACAGTGTGGCTCTACCATTAAAACAAACCATAAACTTTATCATGTGAACAAAATAAAAGGCAATTAATACCTAAAATAGCACCTAATTCGATGACAAAAAATATTATTTCCTGGATTTCTTTGTTCAACTTCCTGCGGTTTGTTTTTATTAAAAAATACAAACAATCGAAACATGAACCCGGCTATGAATCGTTGCATGATGATGAGTCTTTTTTTACCGTACAACTATTGCATTCTCTGTCTCTTTTATTGACACCTGCAACCCAACAAATGTTGTGGTTAAATGTTTAATACGTTTGCGCCATGCCGGCTCTGGCTACTGGCTTCCTAAGCCCTGCTCATTTTTATGTTATCCACACATATTTTTTCCACTTTGCTTTCATTCATATGACTAGTTTTTAACGTTATCTTTATTACGTGAGCATTTCATATTTCATTTCAGGCCTTTATATTTCATGTTAAAAAAGGAGAAGAAATAAGTAGAGATAATAATTGTACTAAGAACTTCCGCTTAACAAGTGTCCGATCTCGAATATATCTATCATCACCTATGCTTTTTAGCAGAGTAGTACTTAGTTCCTGAATATTTTAATCACAGAAACTTACGAAACAAATTTAATTACTTCCGGCAATATTGTAAAAAAAAGATATCGGTAAATCATTATATCAATGTGTTGGGCATTACGCAATAGAATGTACCAATTTTGAAAGGATTTCAACATAGCTGCAAATTTTACTCACTACATACTTGCAACGTTACTCATCTCGTAATCCTCCTGAGATGCTATAATATATCTCAAAATAACCTTAAATCCCTCGGGATACCATTCGATTACGCCAATAACCTACAAACATCACAAACACCATGAATAAAGAAACAACAGCTGTCATAATGGCGGCCATTTTGTTCCGATTTTCTGTCTCGGTTTAACTTGTTCTTAGGTATCACTATAACGCGTGCGAGAGAGACACCTGTTGCCCCGTGCTTTGTACTCCAAACTTCCTTTGTAGAGTTCGGAAGGGTTACTTTTTTTGGAAATTATTATTAGGCTACTTACAACTACCAGGTAAGGTAGCGTAATTATTTTTACTAATTGAGAGATTATAAGTTGGCTTAACTGTTATGTTTTTATGTATTAACAAAACAAATATTTAAATAAAAATTAAGATAAACTATAGAGTATCTTCAAAAAATTCACTTCTTTTATATAATGAAAGCAGAATGAAACATCGATTTAATCAAAATATAATTTCAAGTACTTATTACAATAGCTTTAGTGCAAGTTTTAATGTGCTCGTAGTTAGTTTATTCAGTAATTTAAGTAGACAATTTGTACAAAATATATGCTTATAAAACTTTGACATTATTTGCAAATATTTTGGCTCAAATAACGGCATTACTATATGAAAAACTTGTAAATACGATTTAATATACCATCGCAAATATCACACATTATCTCGAATCTTTACGATGCCTTAACAGTTTACTTAATGTGGAGTGAAGTTGTTTGTAAAATAATTACGAATTCCATAACCCGAATTTTGTCGTGGGTGGTCCTTGTTGGAAAGTTCACTAATCTTCCATAGCTTCTAAGATAAGACGCTACACTTACTAAAATCAACAACACTAACTTCACCTTTAATGACACCAGCCGATCTACTTTATTTTTTAATCCCCGACAAAAAAGAGGGGTGTTTAACTTTGTCTCTTTTGTTGTGTGTCTTCGTGTACCCGTGGCGTCGTAGTGTTAAACGAAGAGACGATGTGAATGTTTTTTATAAAATTAAACTGTGTTTGTGTGTAAAAGTTAACTGTGCTTGAAGAAAATATGTTCAGCCATTAGTAATTACATTTTTTTTCTCATTGGCATTCAAAGATTGTAACGGTTATTTTTGAGACTATAGTAAAAAATTTAGGCCGGCTTGCACAACAATCCTTAATTGTATTTAGCGACTAAACATGTTTACTAATATCAATTTTTCATAGGATTTGACGTTTCTTAATGTTTAGTTGACATGGACGTGGACGTTGAGTAGTGAAAAGATGGCAACCTATTTTCAGTTTAAAAAATGTACCTGCCTGGTTTTGCAATACAATAATAGCGAATACTAGTCTTATCCGAATACCTATTTGAGAATTAGTGATCTGTAACCAGACGGCTGTAAGCGGCAAGCCCTCACCACCACTCGAACCTTCACCTTATTTATGTCACACACAAAAGTTGAACTTAAATAGAGCATCTAATGACGTCATCGACTATACTATCACATCGATGCACTGCTCCATACTACAGTGCATTCAGTGTATAATGAATATGATACATCTATGGATAAACATTATTATGATTTCTCCAATTTCAAGCCCTTACATATATTATAGAACCGTTACAAGCTTCCAAGTAATTAAGTAAGTAAACTCATTTGTCCTGGTCCGCAAAGGACGTAACAAGGCCGTTGTTTATTTTTTACCTGTAGAACAAAGAGCGTGAGGTAGTCTCTCACTTTTGTATACTTTTGGTGCATTTTATCTTTCTCTTGACACCGTGACAACATTGGCTTCGCCTACATCGCGTCCCAATGAGTTAGCGCTGTAGTAGAGTTCGTCAAGGGGTTCTAATATAGAGTCCTATATTATTTACTGCCCACAATTCTTGATAGATGAAAGATATAGTTCCTACTGTGGTACTGACTGAAGTGATAATAGTATGGATATAATCCATACTAGATTGTGTTGCCTAAATAACCTTTTTTTTATTTATTGTAAGGACTTTATCGCTGAGCGACCACAACGTCCTATAAAGCTATAAAAGAAAACATACACACAGACACAATGAGTCGCTAACTAAGTACTTAGTCCTATATTATACAATTTAGTTAGGTTTATAATTTCTTCTGAGCTTGGATCTGCCAAAATGCTATTTAGCTAAATAACCTTGTAATTTCCACTACGCATAAGTTATGCGGCAGAACGAAGGATATCCTTTGGGATGAGGATGTATGTTGTGTATGTGTGTATATATTGACTAATGATATTTTACCCCGCCTACTACACCATAACAAAGGAGCGGAGAGTGCGACGCGACGTTGCCGCTTCGACAGCAGATGCGCTCGCGTCTCGGGCACCGCGCCCTAGCCGTGCCTCGATGCAACGAGATGGGTCTTTTATACAGGGGGAGATTAAATAATAACGTAGTGGCAGTGCAGTGCATATGTAGGCTGAGAAACATGTGAGGTCCTGTGTTAAAGTTTTAGATCGGACAATGACAATTATGTATGAGCTTCAAAATTCCTCACATGAGTTACTTAAGACTGGAATTTGTGTCCTTTCAGGAATATAGAGGTTAGCTATAGTAAAGTTCCTTTTATCATGTGATAAGGTATTTTTATAGTACACTATATGTATATACATAACATATACTTATGTTCTGTCACCTAGAAGTATCATGAGCGGTGGGTAATGGAAAATAACCCCTTTGCCTGATTATCCTCCTTACTATAAAAACAATAATAGAATCAACTTTATCTATGTGAAAATTATTATCATTAAATGATAGAAAACACCGTACTTGACAACCTGCCATGCAGCTGCAATAACAATCTATCACAATCATATTGTTCTATAATGACAATTGATTAATTGTTACTATTTCATTTACAACTAAACAATATAATTAGTTTTATATTTTTTGACGTCTCTTTCCTCATGATAATTTCCTAGATTGATGTTTATAATACATTGTGTTTATGCTTTGAAAAAAAAATAGCTATATAGCTTAATAAATTGAATTTTGAGAATAAATTTAACATAAAAATAGTTTTGTTATTATCCAATCCTTAGTATCATATAATGTGAATACGATGAATATTTTTAGTATCGTTATAGTGTGATGTGATATATTTTTAGTGTGATAACGAAGGGTCTCTACTCTTGTTTAAAACCGCTGAATATAGCGTAACATAACACTACATAATATGCTATCTTAGCATCGCACTGATTCAACGTGAAAACACTCACTGGCGATCTAATTCACTAAGAACTTATTCGTTCAAGAATGTTCTGTCTATTTATGAAGATACGGATTTGAAAACTACCATAATATAACATAACATAAGCTCACGCCTTTATTTATGGTTTTACCTTCGGGGGTAAAGGCGGAAGCTTAGGTAGTGCAACTCGTGTTGCATCCACGTTTCTGCTACCCAATGATGTAGTTAGCGGCGAGCCTAACCTAATTTAAGCCACTTATCTGCAATTCTAAAACCTGAATTCTTCAAATTCAACAAGAGTCGCAAAATACTACGTGTGGAACTACTGTATTTAAAGAGAGCTTCTCTTTTCGTTCATACATTACATTTTTACCAAGAGTGAAAGCAAGTAGACTATACTGAAACTGATGATAAATATTGTGCAGTCCAAATATAATTTCGATTGCCTCTCTCTACTACCAGCAGAATTATGCCGCCCTGGTATTAGTGGATCTACGGCGGTTGATACCGGGGAACGCGACTTGCCTGAACGAGCCACTATGGCGGGTTTTTCCCTAGTAGTGCTGCATTACATTATTCGAGTACATCCGCGGCAGTCTTGGTGTCCGCGACGTAGCTGATAAATTCCAAGAATGTTGCTTAAGGTGGTTTGGCCATGTTTTGAGGAAACCACAGGAATACGTCGGTCGCAGGTGCCTGAGCCAGATCGTACCAGGGGTACGATCCCGTGGACGGCCCAAAAAGCGTTGGCTTGACGTATTGGAGGGAGACATGAGAGCCAATGGTCTCACTATAGAGGATGCTCAATATCGGGCGAAGTGGAGGCGTTTAAGTAGGAAGGCGGACCCTGGCACTAAGCCGGGATAACGCAAGGCAGAAAGAAGAACTGCTGCAACGTACTTCGACAGATACACCAACATTTGTTTCAATAGGTACTGGAAATGAATTCATGACATGTCTTCCAATTCTGCAGTTTCACTATAGCCCATATTTCATTTATATGAAATTAAAACTTGGTATGGAACATGTTGGAGTTTATTTTATTACTAAGTCCATTTTCATAAATAAATCACCCGTAGTTTAAGTTGTATGTATATTTAGGTTGCGTTATACCGGACCCCGTAAACTTAAATTAGATCGGGTAAACTTAGGGTTGCCAAGTTTAATCATTGAGTAACTAATGCCGCTGATAAGTTGAGTCGCCGCGCTTGTATTTTTTTTATATGAGATCAATTTGTTGACTGAAATATCAAGAACTAGAAAATATGGGCCACATTTTCTTTCCCTTCTTACATTTCAGTTAATCTTATGGAGGTTTTATGTGAACCAGTATTTTCTATGGGATTCTAGTACATCTCTCACCTTCGCCTGGGTCTTCTACGTCGTCCTTTACCATCTTTGTGGACTCACTTTATCCCTATTCCTGCCTGTTGAATAATTCTTGGATCCATTTATTGTAAATTAAAAGCTATGCCGCTAAGACTTCCAATGCCAGGTTCAATTCCCATATAACCTAAACAACATTTTTTAGATGAATGTACGTTGCCGTCTCCATTCCCAAATGTGTGTGCCATAATTTTGCTCCTGCACGTTTTCGAATTTGACAACCCTACTTGAACTCGCGTAACTTAGTTGCGATTTGGTTAATAACAATAATAACATAATAAATCCTGTTATATAAAATCAGGTAATCCTGGCAATTACTCTAACGACACCAGCCTCAGAGCTAGCGTGATCTAGGGCTTAATTATTAAAAATAACCTACCACTCCCAGTAGTGACTTAGATGACCCCAGTCATTCATGTTGCTTAAGGCCAGGCTTCTGTCAGGATTTCCAAAACATTTACAGTAGGACTATTTGCTTGAATTACCTCAAGTCCTAGTAAGTCTTTTTCATAGCATTTTTTTTTATTTCCAGTTAATTCATCACATCTACTTATACGTATGGTCAACTGTATGGTTATTTAAATAAGTAAATAACGAGTTCAAAGCTTGGTTAGTACAGACGTCGTTAAAACTAACTTTAATCCCAGATCGCCCAGACATATTAGTAGTTCCATTCTCAAAGCCCTCTGTACCTCGGAAAATATTAATTCCTAAACATCAATCATAGAAGCATGAATTTTTACTTGAGACGCCGACGCTCGCACTCTCTATTATTTCTTCAGTGCCTCATCATCGCCATTAGTTTCAGTATATTTTAGCTAGGATCTAACCCTAACTTCGATTGCCAAGTTAGCCAAACATTTGTGAATAATTTCTTATGTTTATGCAAAATTAAACATTTAAATAAAACTAAGCACAATTTGAGTGATAGAGCTATGCTTAGTCAATTTTGTCTTCAGCATGAATGGGCCGGCTTGACCGGATCGTTACCACTGTCTCGCAGAAAACCAACTTGAAATAGCGGTTCGTGGCTGCGTTTCTTACGCTGAGTGAGATATTCAGAGAAGATTCGCAATCCTTTAATTATCCCTTTCCTTTAAGGTCGGCGACGCGCCTATAATTCTTTTGGTATTATGGACGTATATGGGCGGTAGAGATCACTTACCATCAGGTGACCTACATGCTTGATTTCTGGTCAATGCTGTGTGAAAAAAAAACTAATTAATAAGTACTAGACAGCCTCGCTACCACGTAGTGCTAGAAAGCTTTCGAAACTTCGGGACCAAAATTAAAAATAAACCGCGATAAAATCCATTTAAATTTGTTTTATTTTAATCATTTCTGTATGTATATTTCTCGATTATATCTTTTTTATTCACCTGAATGACGAATGGAGCGGATGACCCGTCTGACTGCCATGACTCTCTAGAGGCTGTAAAAACACCACCCAGAACTTGCATGGCACTGCGGCAATCGCCCTGAGATAAATAATGTTAGGTCTCATGCCTACTTTCACTTACTTCAACTTACAAGACACTTACAACATACAACAGTACTTATAGAATGCTACTTGGTAATGCTATCTAGACAGATCCTCGTATACGAAAGATCTATCACCTAGTTATTATAGAACTTGCTCGGTTGTTTTTCTGAAATATATTCAGCCTCCGTAGCGTAGTAGCGAGAAGCCGGCTGCGAAGCATTCCCACACCCAGACAAATTGTGTGATCTACAAATATCTGTTTCGGGTCTGGGTGTTGTGGGACCGCAAGTCCCTCGTAGCTCTTCATACCCACGATAAAGGTTAACCTAGTGTATGGTCAGGAATATGTGTGTGTCTGTTGGATGTATTTTATTTATATTAGACGTAAGTCACTGTCCAATAACGTTATTCTGTTGGTACCACAACTAGTGAGGTGTGTGCAAAACAACCGCGTTTGTTGATGAAGCGCGTCCGATTCTGGCGTTACCAAGATATGCAAAAATGTAAGACCTTGAGTGGCTATTATTACATTCTGTCAACAGATTTTGCACCAAGACGTGTAATTTGGAACATGTTTTAGGTAATGTCGACTAATTTAAACGGATTTTATCGCGGTTTTATATTAATTTTGATCCCGACGTTTCGAATGCTTTTCAGCCTTTGTGGTCACGGGGTGGTCGTAGTTAGTTTTATTTCAATGTGTAATATTCGCGATAAGAAATCATTAGGTAATGTCGGTTATGCATCCCAATTATCTTGCTCATATTATGATTATGAGCAAGATTTGGGACATGGATAACATGGTTGGAAGTCACATACATAGTCCTTATTCCAAAATAGCTGAACTTGTCTCGTGAGTATCACGAAATACAAGGGGCTTACGATCCCACAAACACCCAAACCCGTATTTATTTCGTATGGGAATTGAACCTTCGGCCTCTTATTTTACAGCTGGCTACTCACCCGCTGTGCCATGGAGGCTGTCTACGGAGACGTCCCAAACGCTGAGATTTTTTAGGACCATAAATCTTCTGTATGTGTCCGTTTGAAATTAGATTCGAGGATAAAGTACTTAGTCAAGTTTAGCGAACGGTCTCTTTGAACTTCTCGGTCACCTACCTACAAATTTTTAGGTATAATAAAGCGGTCACGAATTACTACGTTCAATAATTCTAAATACCTTTACTGGGTTTAATATATTATAGCAATATTTAAATGTATACGTGCTGTAGACTCAACATATGCGTTCACAAAGAATAGTGTACGTTTCCCACAAGTCCAAATAAGTTGAGTGTCAACTGTAGACCTACACAACTCACTTAGATACAAGCTCATATTTAAAAAAAAACCTTAACAAAATTACTTTATGAAGGCGTATCTACACATTGTAATCTGTCTCATATATTTTTAAGTAATGGTTTCAGAGGTGCTAAGTTAGCATTTAGCATTAGATAACATTGCCATATTGGCGGTGCTGTTAAAGCCTTCCTAATAAATTCACCAAATACTGTAAGTAGAAATATCTATGTTTAGGCAACAGTTAACAAAAATTTGCCGATTGCTAAATAACCTGCGCCTGCGAATCGGCTTTTGGCATCAAGCAGAGCAAGGTATATATATTATCTTTTGGCATTATGACCACCTCCATGGAGCAGTGGGTGCGAAGCCGACTGCAAAGTGAGAGGCCGTGGGTTCGATTGTGGCCCGCATCAAGAGAAATGTTTGTGTCCCTCTTAGTTCCTAATAGCCACGATACAGGTTAACGTAGTATGAGGTCAGGGGCCAGGGCTATGTGCGTGATTGTTGAGTGTATATTATTTATTTATCATTTTTAACTCAAACGGGACTACAAGTCTATCCTATCTCGGCTTATTGCTCATTACTCAAACAGTGTAGTTATTAGTTACCCAGAGCGTTCTGTGAATAAGTCGTAGGCGAATGGAGTTACTGACCCGTCATCTCCAACTGTAGAGCACGCCCCACCTTGCCTTTATATGGAATACTCTATAAATATATCTGTCATAGAGATAGATCACGGAAATTCATCAAATCATTTGCTTGTAGCTTGCTTGCATGTTTATAAAGTCTTTACAAACATGAAACAAAAAAAAAAATGAAATGAAAAAAATGTGAAACTTGAACTGATTAATAACGTTTTGTAAGAAAAATCGCCACAATATAAAAGTTTACAAAAAGTAGTAACTTTTGCTTAAACTTATTTATTTAGCAATGGTTTTTATCTACACCTAGCATTTACTTTCTAATTCCTTTCAATTGCACATTATTGATACAAATGTATCACAAACTTCTTTTTAGAAATAACGTAATCAATATGAACGATATCAACAGCCAATGCTCTCAAATCGATTCGTTTAGAAAGTGTCAAATTACCGCCCAACCGCTAAGCTCGCATTAGGTGGCAGAGATGGCGAAAGCGGCCACTACTTGAACTTATTGTGTATGTTATATTGCAAATTATTAGATACCTTTTATTTCATTTATTTAACACGTATTATGCAACCAGGCACTCAACCCTGTTTTTTTTAGCCCAGTCCAAAAACGTCGAGCATTAGTAGTCACATATACACAGATTGGTCCTAACTGGCTCCATGCATTCAAAATATATAACAATAAGTTTGCTTCAGGTTATCATTCAACCTTTCCTTATAATTAAATATTTTTATACTAAGGTTTAAAACTTCGAAGACCCAATCATACCACTGTTATCTCATGTTTACTGTTATCTCATGACAGGTTTCCATTTTTCCCTAGTATTCCGTCATTAGATCTTAACTAAATTTGAATGCAACCACTATCTGAGTAAGTCCTATTGAATATATAATAAAAAGAATCCTCAAAATCAGTCCACATTTGGCAGTTATATTATTATGTGAACAAACATACAAAGTAAATAGAATATCCTTCTTTTTGAAATCTGTTAATTAATCGGTGATGGCCCATTCGAACTGCGTGGTAAACGTTATAAAGTTAATCATAAATTGGAATTTAGAAACGGCAAGTATTTTAGGAAATTTTCCAAAAAGATTGAAATTATAGAATGTAAGGGAACAGACTGAGTGATAAGTGATTTACAACCGCATTTAATCGTCTTGGGACTCATAAGGGATGTGGCTGCCAATCAATGGCATGTCGTAACTCGTAACGGTGATCCGAGTTTAACATAGAAGGCAGCTAGCTATATGGAAAAAGGTACAAAATGTATCAGTATGTGCCATTATACAAAATGTTTGTTAATTAATCCATCACGCCTTAATGGCTGAACGGATTTCGATGAAACATTGCACGCAGGTGGACCATGAGCTGCATAAGAACATAGACTGTTTACCCCGGAATAGGATATTCTACATAGGCAGACCCGAGGGAAAAAGGTAGTACAATATGAAATCCAACGCGGTTGGTGGTCGCAATAATATTGTATGCCGGGCAGGAAACATGGCCGTTGTTTACAGAGCCGGCGGCGAGAGTGAAGCCGACGCAGAACCGCGCGCTCTTCCTAGAAATACGCTTCAAGCTATCGCGTGTCACATTGTAGTGTATGTAGCTACGAGTATGGGGACTTGCTTCACAAAATACAACTACATATTATCCAATATAAATGAATATACGGATTGAAGTATTATTACGATGAGACGGTGTCGTTCTTCATAATTTCGGACGCAATAATTCTGAGAAAAATATATAATACACACATACAAAAATGGGAAAATCTTATGAACATTACTGCTGATATTAGTCATATAGAAGGTATTTTTGGAACATTATCAAAAACGTATGCGTAAGTTGGAATTTACATGACGAAAGAATGTTCAGGATATTATTTTGTATGTTTAAAAAAAAATATTTCAATAACAAAAATGTATTTCATTAATGAAGCCTGACAATAAAATTGAACTCACTATCATTCCTCATCAGTCATCATACAGCTCCCTAGTGACAACTTTGCAAGTTGGCAATAGTTTCAAATCAGCGTTGCACAGGATTATATTCCCAAGAGTATAAGCTGAATTACTTTCTGACTTATCATTTAATAGCTGAATAACTACGTAAACCTTTTCACTAGGTACATATTATTAAAGGTGGTAGGTGATATTTTATATAGACTGTACTTTGTATTTAAATCCAACTCTATAAAACTGAAGAGCGCGTCAATTTAGCAGTTTTTCTAAAGCTAAAGATGGGCAAACCAACATGTAGGTAATATAATGGTAAGTGACACACTACACAAACATCCATAATACCAGAATATTCATGGATGTGTTGCCGGCCGTTCAGGCAAGGGATTTGGTTTGGGAATCTCTAATCGCACGAAATTTATAACTCAGCATCAACAACTGAATAATGGCAACGTAATCGAACTCTATTTAGTGTTTTTAAGGTTCTAAGTAATAGACGTCTGGAAATGGTAGTCACGCTGTAGCCCGTTTTGTATATAGCATGAATGGGATGGCTCGACTGCGGTGGTACCACTATCTATCCAGAACCCTGTAAATAAGCGGGCAAATTTACTGTTACTGTTCGTAGTTCAAGTGAGATTGATATAGAAAAAAATCTATTAAATTCTATATCTAAAATTCTAAATCGTCATTCCTTTTGTTTAATGTAAGTCACGCTTCCGCGATTTCTCTGCAACTTGGACTGTTTATGAGTAACTTACCATCAGGTAACCCAATTGCTACACAGGATTATTTAAAAAAGATTGATCTTTATTTGCGGTGTCAAGTCCCCTTGATGATGTTCACATTTGAAACATATAATATAACACCAACAAATATTGCGTTTTGCACACGGCTTCGCTCGCGCGATGAAGTGTTTCGATTATCCTTCTAGTACAGTGCATTTAGTCGAGATCAAAATGCATTTGGTAATGTAATGCAGTATATAAATCCACGAAACGTTAACCAAATGCGTTCAACTGTAACGTTGTGATTGAGTAAACAAACACCGCTGAGTTGTGTTGGTTGCTTGTAAATTTATAAATAATATTCTACATTAAGGTCTTTTATGTCTGTGCAACACAGATTAATTCACATGCGATGGTCGCCACCGTCATAGTGGTCCGATAATTGCTACCACACGCTTCGCTTAGTGAAATTGATGGATTAGAAATAACTTTAAGAAATTATTGCACGAAAGTATAATGATAACACAATGACAACTGACCTATGTTAACATTAAAAGTCGATCCTCACCAGATGTTCTTGAATTATAAATTAATAGCCGATTATTTGAATTTAATTAATTAAATCAAATTTAATTAATTAAAATCATTTATGTTCATATTATTCAAATGTGCGACGCGGGAATGAAGCCGCTATGGACCACCTATGGCCTAAGGTAAATAAAACTCTAATACAATATTTTTATATAAAAATGAAATGCAGTTCGTTGGTAGCGGCATCACTGGAGAAGTATTCGACCGATTTGGCAATTATTTTTATTGTTCGTAATAATCCTAATAAGGTTTGCTTGGAAAAAATATTGGAAAAGTTGCCCTGGAAATATTCAAATTCGTGAAAAATTTAAAGTCCTTTTGCTATGGGATTCTTATATGGTATGAATTATAAACGAAAAGAGGGTAAATTCGAACTAACTACTAAAATCATAATTATTATATGCACTCTCGTGAATAATAATGAGACAAACATTTCAAATCACAAATCTCCACACTTTGACACACACTTGAACTTTGTACCCTGTTTCTTAAGATGTACATTTTGAATAACTTAATAGGTGGAGATTATATTCACGCCATATAATGTAATGCGAATATTGTACATAATGTAGCGCAAATATTGTAAACCAGTTTTTAAAAGAGCAACATTAGTTTCTTGCTAGTTCTTCTCTACCAAAACAGCCTTCTAATCTAGCAATAGAGTTAAAATTTTACTGAATCAAAATGATGTAAATTATTTATAACATTTTGTGTAATAAACATTTTGATTTTATTTGATATTTTTGTTTTGTGGAGACCATGGTTCCCATATATCATCATACTATGACCCACGGAAACAGAACATTAATATGCACGCAATTAAAACCGCGCGGGACGGTTAGTTTTAATAAATTTGATAGGAAAATTAGCATCATTTTGTTTCGAATCCCTAGATAATTTTTGATGCATCTTGACTATCACCTTTATAAAGCCGTTCTCCTAAATTGCATCTTCAAAACTGATAGAACTAATATTGTTCTCCGTCTAATATCTTGGTATAAGGCTGAATTTATTGAGCTTTGCTATTTATATAGTGATATGTGCTAAAGGCTATTAGTTAACAAAATATGATTGACGATTTCTCACATTCTACGCCACTTTTAAGGACAATAGCTTAAAATAGAACCTGTTGGTACATAAATATCTATCTATCTGTTTTTGAATCTGTGCGTACGAAATACAAAGCTACACCACATTATACAGATAAGGAATAGGAGTTACAGGCCCCGTCTATAACAAAGAAGGTTCCATTACTATATACGTATTTCCATTTGTGATTTAAAAACCTGTAGGTCATTATGTGTATTTGAAACCAAATTTAGGGAATATAATCGTATTAATGACTGTTTGACAACGATCGGCACTGACCTAACGTCTTGCATAAAGCAAATATTTACTGGTTTCAAGCCAAGATCAGTACAATCGCACGTCCGGTGCACTGACCAATGTGGATGATATACATCTTCGGTTATACTCTAGATTACTGGCAATGCTCCATTGTAAGCCAGAAATGGATTGCCACATAGCTTTAGTGTCGAAATCCTATTATGATAAATGCTAAGTATAGATGTATGTTTATGACTCTCAATTTTTTTACGACGTAGTGCACAAAACAATAAAGCGTAGAGGTCTATCGTTATTTTAAACTTAATGAACACGAGCATAATCTAGATCCTATTATTGTCTGTATAACATGTGTCGGAAAATATGGATAATTTTGGAGTCAGTATGCGCCAACAATTAAATTGAATTATGATTATGAGCCTGAAAACAATTCAACTTTGTTCCAATTGAATTTTTAAAGCCCGAATTCAGACGTGTTTTAAAATTTCGAAAGCATATTGTAACAAAAGCATGCAAAATATTTCGTAGATATTATGAGGGGAGCATTGTTTGACCGCTCTATATGGCACTTTTATCAGTTGTATGAGTATAATGATATAACGGCAGTTTCAGCATATTTTTGTTTTAATTTCCATCAGTAAAACAACCAAAGTGCTATAATGAAATTCGCACGCAACCAATAAAATATCTTTAATTGGTTTTATATTTAAATGGTTAGAGAATATATTTTTAAAACTTTAGTCCTGTCCTTTACTCCTAAGTCCTTTACTTTAGTCCTGTATTATACATGTCTCACGCTGGACACGGGCCTTAGTCCACCACGCTGGCCTAATATTTTTACTAATTGGTCTTTATTATTTCCATGTCTTATAATTATCCAATTATAAGTACTATCGACAGCAAAGAGAACCATAGGATAGGATACATGCTTTGGAAACTCATTTATACTAGAAATAGCAACGGCCCCAGCACACTACACAGTAGGACACCATGCGAGATATTACGATCGTGTAAGACAAATTTAAGTTATTTTCTGATATTTTTACAAATTCGTTTAATTTCCGTGCATTGTGTTCTGTTGTAAAGGTAAAACTTTATAAGAAATAGTACATTTCCTCTGCCACTTTGTACATTTCCTCTTTATTTGGCAGACATTCAAAAAAACGTAGACATTTCATTTATAATACGGACATTGTAATATGATGTGGTAAAAATTTTCTTCTATCATCCCATTGCCTGAAGATCGTGCAATATTTTTCGTACCGCATTAGCATTTTAGCTTGTTATATATAGTTCTTATCGGTTTTAAAGTTGTTTGATGTTAATCTTTCTTTAAAATCGTTGGTTTCGACACCTCCTGCTATCATGCATTAAAAAGCAACCTTACGCTACCTTCATTCGCGTTTTATGCCATCTGCCAGAAGATATGGAGTAATTCTATTCTTAGAGTGGCACGCGACCTGGTTGCACTGCCAGTGCAGTGAGATAGGCCTGCTTACATCGAGGACTAGCAGGGCCAGCTACTCGTGACGTCTCGTCACCCGTGTCACGGATGTAATCGGATGTATTGGTTTAGCACAAGTTTATTACAGTTTTATTATAACTCTTAAAATAGTAGAAACCGCAATTCCCAAAATTAATCTCGTAACATATGCACCCAAATTACTATGACCATTTAGAATCAACGTACTCAATTTTTATACAAGGAGCAATAATCAAGCAATTGATTTTATCGCATAATTTTATTCTTCAATGTACTAAAGAAGTTCTATTGTGTGTAACGGAAAACTACAGAAAAAAAATCCCCAAATTCAATGACACATGAATTTTTGTGAGAATTGGACCTTAAAGTTTCCTCATTGTCCATGTTGTAAAGCCGCTTGTTTTACTATAATTTTGTTCCATAACAGAGGTATAAAGTTACTTTATATTGATTAACTTTTTTTTGGAGGACACATAATATAGAAGTCATGTACTCTACCTCAGTTTAAAGTTTATACATTTTTACATTTCACGAAGTTGTGGTACTTATCTCTTTTATTGGCTCTTGATTTTTAGGAGACAAAGAGTAATAGTAGAAACTACAATTTAGGTTTTACCAAAAGGTAAAAGACTAGATCTACACAGCAGCGTAGTTTTGCATTGAATACGATAACATTTCTTGTACAAGCGAGTACAGTTTTTTTACAATATGAGGTTTCTGGTTTCTTTTTCTTAAATTCAACACATTCAAAAAATATTCTCTCTTCATTGTCTGGATTCTAAAGAGCTGTTTATAAACTATCATAAAAGCAAGATATCCAGTTTGGACACTAAAATACATTGACAGTTTTCTCTTTAAACTGTGGCTGTCACTAGTTAAATAAGCAATTGTTGAGGTGCGTCACGTCCCTAAGAGCATAATATTTAGGGGAGTCCATTAAAAAAACAATGTGCTTTGATAACAATCGATGTCATTGAAATACAAATTGCTTGATGTTTACATTAATAGAGGCAAAGGTATATACCGTTCACGACATAACATCGCAGTACGCAATTATTATGTTATACATGCAATCGCAATTTGCCTGTGAACTATAAACACACAATTTCAAAAAAAATCTGTCACTTTTCTTTCATTTTCCATTACTTCAAGGGGTGATTGCCCGGAATGGCCTTCATTGGCACACATGGGTCCTAGGGGATCCTGATAGATCTGGATTGATGCCGATACAGCCCCCGCTGCTCATATTTCGTTCCACATCGTTCGTTCGTTGGTTATTCTACTAATCAGCTGAGTATTATCTATTGTATACATCCGAAACGGAAGCTAATTTAGAAGGTTTTCTTCCTGTAAATATACACGGTGAAGGAACTTAGCTATTTCATAAGCACCCAGCTTGACCAGGACGTCCTTGGAAATTGCTCAGTTAACTTCGTGTTACCATATGAGATTAAAGAGTGATATTAATTGGAATTTAGTGTCAGCCTCATCCTGTAGCGTGAAAAGCTATAATTTTTTCTGTCCTTGGTTTAGACATGAGCTACTAAATTACTGGTTAAATCTCTCAGTTCATAAGTAAAAAAATATGTAACTAGTCTTTATCTGACTGTCCAAAGTGACTTAAAATATTCTCTTTAAATACGAGATTCTTCAACTCTTCATACATCGAACGTGGGTTCCAAAATCGCTTAACTGTTTTGATCAACTCACTCTAAAAAATAGTATAAATAATAAATAACGAAGTACGAAGTGTGTTTATTCTATCTTTCAACACCAAATATATGATTTAATTTTAGATTTCCTTCAGCTTTTTCTCTGTCGATATAATATTTATTGCAATTCTTAAATCCAATGTAAACAATTATATAAAGTCTATCCACCAAACCTAATCCAGAAATATAAATAAATGTCTACCCATTTCAGAAATAATTCCTTTGTTTGGACCTGTCAATACACCAAATACAATAGAGATAACTGAAAATTGGGTGAATGTTTGTTTACACTTCTGGTATAGATATAGCAAATAGACTTAAGATTTTAAGTCTGCAACTTTAAAATAATAAATGAAGGATATAAATCATAATAAGGTATCACTTAACATAACGGTTTTAAAGGTTTTTAAGCATCTGGAATTCATATTCTATCTATTTTTTCTGGATTATTCTAAAATGAGATTAACAATTAATATTGACAGCAATATGCCGTTTTTCTAATTTGTTTGATTTTAGTAGTTAAATAGATACTCATGATCATACATGGCCTTTAATATGAACAAACGCGTTGGAGAGGAATTTCACAACAAAACAAGCGGCATAGCTGGTCAATGTATACTATCATCACATACCTACTCAATAGCAATAAAGAAAATGTGTGCTTTCTTAAGTCTAGCGAATTTTAAATGAATACATTAGTTTAAAAGAAGTGTTAGGGTAAATCCAGAATTGATGAAACCGATGCGAAGAACTCGTGACGAGAAGGAGTTATTCGCACGTTTGTTTTGGCATTTACTTTCGTTCATAAGATTCAATTTCTAGAAATAATTAAATCGCGAAAGTTTGTTTTATGATATTGAATAGACCGAATATTTTAATGCCTTTTACAGTTAAATAATGAAGAAAAAGCGGACGTAGATATGTTTCTGTCCGGACTCTGTCCCTAAACATAGCAAGCATACATCGGCCGATGCTTGCAGTTATGGGTCGCCTGGTGGCGTCCCATGCACTTCACAGCTGTTATTATTAGCCGAGGGTCGTAGCCATTACATAAGGCTCATACGGTGTTCGGAATATCTAGTTCTTAAATTCGTATTAAACTAGAGCGGCGGGCTGTCGTCGTCTCGCCGCGTTACCAGACGGCCAGTCTCCAGTCAGTGTCAGGGACTGTTGTAACTTGCTAAATCGATATTCGCTCACAATAAGCTACGTAGCTCATGTCTAGTACTGGTGTGGAATGGTGGAGCGCTCGCAAATCGATTGTTTCCATCACAAACGGTTGTAACGTGCGTGGGGCTTCCGTAATGGTGGCCGCTCGCGACACACGGCTCACGGTACGATATACACGACACACGACACGATATGTTGGGGGCGCGGAGACGCGACACGATGACACGGCTCACTCGCACAGACCAAACGATCTAAATCACATCGTATTTGATATTTGAGAATGATTGAAAAAACTAAGAGGCGCGCTGTTGTATCGACGTCTCGAGCGACCGCGTCGCCCGGCGGTGGCGGCCAGCCGTACCGCTGTGTCTCCGCGCCCCGCAGGGTCGGGGTCTCACCTGAGCCGCACCGGAGGAGGTATGTTGAAGGCCGGGAACAATTTAGCGTTGGGGCTTTCGAACAACATCGCGATTTATTTGTTTCACCGCGCGCACATATTGGACCTTACCACGCGGTTCGACGTCCGGCCGTGTACTGGCAGCCGCGCGGCGGTGCGCTGCGTACCACCCCCCCCTCGTGCCGCGGTACCCCTCGCCCCGTGACGTCACGCCAGGCTTCTCGCCACGACGTTGCTCACACTCACGTGTTAGAGCTGGACGGAACACGCTGAGTCGAGCCCCTCCGGTAGGGCTTCGCGCGTGTGTGACTGCATGTAGCCCGCGCGCCCGTCGACTCGTTTGTTATATTATTTGACCTCTGCTTCGCATTAATAGCCGTGAGTCGTGGAGCCACTGTATTGCAGGCTCCTCGACACGAGAAAGGCAGCCCAATCAACAAGTCCTCCGCTGTTTTTGCTCGAGCGAGCACTGACCGTTGAGGCGGAGTTCCTCGCGCCGGGCGGCGACACGGCGGCGTCCGAACCGACCGACTTCACTTCCCTTGTTAGATTCACCTTAAATTAACCTTAACACTAGAATTCACTACAGAGAATACGATTTAAATGCTGTATCGTAGGTTGCGACGGCGACAAAATCTGACGCGGACTCATACTCCGTGCAGCCGGCACCGCAGTCGGACTCGGGTTACAGTAACACCGCAGACAGACGCAACAGATAGCTATTATTATACATATAGGTACCAGGATAGGATGTAGCCTCCTACTTACTACAGGTAGTTGTGTAACGAAGTGGCGTCTGGCACCCTATAAGCTACCGCTCTTGCATTCGGGCGTTGCTTACTGTGCTTACAATATTAAACACAATTCGAAATTTCACTAACTTCTAATACCTAGGTAATTATTAGAATTTATTCTTTGAATACCCATATATTTAAAAGATTTTTTTTAGTATATCTAGGTGCATGGTTCTATGTCTAGACATGCAACCATATTCTTATTATTTTTTCTATTGTGATTGGGAATGTATGAGACTAAACAAATAATTGATCTTTGATATTTCTTTCTGTATTTACATATTAAGTAGACTTTACACTTTCTACGGTTTTAATTGTATTTGTATATAACATAGGTCGGCAAATAAGGATGGAATGTATCATATGATGGTAAGCGATCTTTTTCACCTATGGACACCCACAATACCAGAAGAATTATGGCTGCGTTGCTGGTCAATGAGGATTGGGAACGGGAGGGGCGATTTGGGACTCGATTAATTTTACTCACCTTATGTAATAAGCAAGTTGCAACTTCAAGTTGTTTTTTTGTGGGCTAGTGGTAACATCTAACAACCCGATCGCCCATTCATGATGTAGACAAAAGTGTTCATAGCGTGGCTCTACTAAGTCACACACAAGATTTTCGAAGCGCATAATTTTTATCGTAGTACGGTACATAATAAGGATTTCAACGCGTTTTCTTGAGACCCATAAACACATTTGTATGGAGATTGGATTATACATACTTAAACTTACACGTTTATCCCCAAAAGGGTACGCATTAGAAAGCAATTTTGCAACTAGTGTTGCATCCACAGTTCACCGTTGTTATTTCCGTCCCATGACATAATCTAAACCCGGGCAATTCATATGTGATTTTTCTAACAAAAAACTCACATTTTTTTATCGTTGTTTAATTAATGACCACTACTAGATATATTGGAATAATCATGTCTGACCCCGCTGCACAGACAGAAATTAAAAAGATGGCTCTAAGCCAATTATGCTTTTCCATTCTTTTTAGTGTAAAATGGCCATAGTCCTTTCAAACAATAGAGTCCTATATAGAAACATTTGGTAAATTATACGATAACATTTAGTTATTGGTATTATATCTTTATTCCGCCACGGAAGTGACTGACTTCCTGAAAATTATTACAGTGCAGTCTAAATATGGTGGCGAACGTCAAGAGTCCTCGATGGTATCGGTAGGTAAAATTATGCCGGCCTGAAGTTTCGCCATTATACTTTTGCACCATTTTTTTTTTTTTATAGCCTAGGCCGGCAAACGAGCAAGTGGGTCACCTGATGGTAAGTGATCTCCACCGCCCATGTACGCCCACCACCAGAAGAGTCATGGGCGCGTCGCCGACCTTAAAGGAAAGGGATAATTAGGGATTGGGAAGGGGAGGGGATTTGGGCTTCCGGTTATCTCACTCACCGTACGAAACGCAGCAGCAAGCCGCTACTTTACGTCGGTTTTCTGTGAGACAGTGGTAACGATCCGGTCGAGCCAGCCCATTCATGCTGTAGACAAAACTGTCTACAGCGTGGCTCTACCACTCAAAAACTACCATTTGTTGACTGTTTCGTGGATATTTCGTATCTACTTAAACTATATATAAAAGTAAGTATATGGTTAATCGTTTTACGTAAAGTCCATATATACAGTTGCCAACTAAAATCAAGACAAAAATATATTACTTGACTGTTAGCGGCTAATGACTGTCTGCAAAAAAAATCTAATTGTATTCAAATTAAATTTATAAATCCTTGGTTATCGTTTATTATAGTGAGTAGATAGCCTTATATAACTTGCATGCACACATACGCGGCCGTGACGCGTGTAAGACGATTCTGTTTCAGTCACGCACTCCGCACCAACTCGACTTAAATAAAGCATAAAACAGGCCGCGGGTTCGGTTCCCGGTCAATACAAATATTTGTTTCCCCAAAGAGGTTGATGTCAAGCAGGCGGCCGGTCGTAAAAATTAAAAAAAAAAAGCTAAATCTGTAGCATCTATTAAAAGTATGTTGGGCCGACCCCAGTGCGAGTTGAATACGTAAGGGCAGGTGGAAGGAGTAGAAGATGTCATGTGTCATACCGTACACAACGGCTCAACCGTCTAGTAGACGCTGAGTTGACGCCTCATTGAAGCTGCTTTGAAACGTGCTGATCAGTAGATAAGGTATCCAAAGGCCTTAATTATCTTGAGTTTATCAGGTCATGTAGTCATAGGATAAAATTCGATTCGATGATGAACAGGTTTATCTTTGGTACTAGTATGGCATGAAATCAATAATTGATGTGATACAATACATACATAAACAATAAAGATCCAATGAGGCGCCAAAGATTACTCGGTAACAGAGCCATTTTGAACACAAAATATTCACTAATCACATTGCTGCGATTTCATTCGACCGGCACCGACACCGTCTCCGGAAAGAATTGTACTTTAGTTCATTTAAGAAGTTATCAATTGAATAGAAAGTATTAATAATTTTGTTTATATAAGTTTCTAATGTAATTCAAGGCCATTTTTAAGTTTTTTCATTTTACAATTTTAGTGTAAGAAGCAGCTACTGCATGTAATCTTTGATAATATCTCATAGCGTTTACTGTAATCCGTTGTGGAGATTCCATTTTTTAACTCATTTTCTATCTTCAGATCTTAACCAATAACAAATTCATACAGAACATATTTCAAAGTAAACCCTATCGAATACACGAACTTCCTGAAGTCGGTTAATAAGAAAACTCAAAATACTAATAATCTAGTTAGTTGATCTAAGACAGCTGTATTTCAATGTTTTAGTTATCTCTCTTACTTATCTCTACTTATCTCCTTTAAAGGAATTGTCCCTAAAAAATAATTGATACGCATAAAAGTGAGTAATAGGTTCTATTTCGCAAGTGTGGCAAGTTCGTTCCTAGCGATGTTGACTATATTTCCTTTAATTAACCCTGAATGTAGCGCACAAAAACTGTCGCTCGTGTTGCGTGTCACGTGTCATTGATACACTGTTCGCAGTGTTCTCATGATTGTCCCACACGAGACGATGGTGCCACGTCACACATTGTGTCACCGCGCGGCGCAGCAGAAAATGGAAGTGATTTTATCTAAAACACAACTTGAACTAAATTTTACTGACATGTCGACGTGTTGGGACGTTATTTGAATAAAGCTTAATATTACTACGTGGAATACTAAATACATACTTGTTATTATGAAAGGTAATTCTGTGAATGTGAACGAATGACTCTTGATAATAAAGAAATAATCGTTTTTACTGATATAAACTACGATAAATACTCAGTAGGTAACAAGGATAGTCATCTGCCCACACACACACTACAACTTACGTTTACAATAATATGGATAATGATGAACTTACAAGTACATGGCACCCAAAACTCTAAACAAATATTAACGGACCATAACATTATTTATCCTGACACAAGTATAGACCTGCTAGCTTCTGTATTATTCTTTATTGTTACTTATTACTCCCATATTAATTGGTATTGCTTATTGCTCTCCATTACAACAAATTCATGTTTAAACAGAATAATTATTTAAACAAGTAGTGCAACTACACTTTAGCCATGTTCTATCTGCAGAATGACTGGGCTACCAGGATAACGTTTTGTATACATGCCCGAAAAATAATAAACACTTTTCTTTTGTGGAGGTCGCAACGTATCTTTTTGGTTTTTCACTTGTTTTCTCTGTCATTGTGGAGGTTAATAAACGAAAGAAGTACACTACGGCGACTCTACATTTTCTGAAGTGTTATAAAGTTTAATTAGTTGCACCCTTCGTGAATAACTTAAGAATACTACGATTATAATGTCAAATATGCCACATGCAATTTGCCCAACACTAAGAAGAAGACACATAAGGAAAAACCCGTCGTAAAAGCCTTTCCGGCCACAGTCATAGTATCAGCTACCCACCCGCTTACTTAATTTTTAATAGAAGGTGCCGAAGAATTGTTATAGTTGCGTTGTTGTTTGCTAAGAGTTGTGATAGTGGCTGGTATGAGCACGGTGTCGCAAGGGCGGTCACAGATAATCGCGCCGACTCTATCGATGCGCTTTCTAAATGTACCCCGCGGCCGCGCCACAGACTACGTGCGCCCGATGTAACAGCATTCAGAAAGGTTCCGTAGGTACTATATCCTCATTCACGTCGGATATTTTTTTCTTTTAATAACCCATCAATTTATATTCTGTGGCTTTGACAGCTTTTCGCTTATAGCTTTATGAGAAAGCAATATTTAAAAAGCCAAGAAGAGCTGCGCAAACCTATGCATCTTACATTGGGAAGCCACGAGTGCATATGGTCAGATGATTTAAAGGTTACTTAACCATGCCTTAAAACCATGCCTTTGTGTGCAATATCATATAATACTACCTATATAATTGAGTGATGCAGACTTTGGTTCGGTCTTCACTTGTCCTAAATTTAGAGGGAATAACGCGCGTCTTTCTCATATAATAGAAAGAATTTCTTATACCTGTGGGTGGAACATTAATTTTACAAAACTTAAAACTTGAAAAATAGTCTCAACAAATATGTCATGTAATCTGTGCTATTGCTAAACAATAAGTAGTTGCGTGACTGGCAATTTATTACAAAAAAATAGAAGTAGCCGATATAATCTAAGCCAACACTGATCACAAACCCCTAGTCGGTTTGTTTACTCCTCTACATGACAAAAAACTAGTTTACCTACGTCACGCTGCACTAGTTCAATTCGAACGCAATGTTGTCACATGTCACGCCGCTTTGAACAAACTCGTCTTACCTGACCATTCATGTGTGGTAGAAACAAATACTACTGTGCTGAATAAAGAAACACGTTGTATTTTGAGTCGTGTAAAGTCAGACTTACAATACTAAACGCCCTTCCTGTAACATGTTGAAAGGTAACATAAGTCGATACCGGGGGATTCCAAATACCTAACCATCTGCTGTCGACAACCATGCACACGGCTAACACCTGTCGTAATGACTCGCTCGCGGGTCACGTTTCGGAATCCACCCGGTGTGTATGGACTACTTTGTAAACCCACAACACCTTTACAAATCGTTGTAACGTAATTACGTACCTACGGCTGCAACCGAGGATGCAAAAACAAATAAAGGAACTTTAAATAAAATATTCATTAAAACTATTACAGAATTATCTGGGTGTGAGCATTGTTCGACATAAGAAACAACAGTGAATTTAATTTTAATAACGCTAAGTAATGGTGGATGAGGAATCGATGACTTCCACGGTGGCCTTGTTTCCGCGGTGTGTCCAGGTGGCTGCTGCCAAACCCTCGGAGGTGTTCTAGATATGTGTCATCGATTCCTATAGTATGTGATTTCTTAACACCCCGCATTTTTTTTTTTAAAACAGCGTCATATCGTATATCAGTGTTCGGCAGTCGTTCTAAAAAAGTCAAATATCAAATAAATCAAATAGTAAAACGCATGAAATGGCATCCAAGATAAATGTATTATTTTTCACTGTTCATCATAGCTTCGACGTTAATCAATGGCCATTCCAAAATTAGTTTTTAAAGAAAGAAAGGTCGAACCGCACTAAAGGGACCGAATAGCCATATGCGGCTCGCTAACCGTAATTTTCCGACAACTGTCCTCTTAGAGCATAACGCTCTAACATTGTCCTAGATGTTAACATTTCAAAGTGTGTTTTTTATCTTAATGGACAAAATCGACACAGTAAATGTTAGCTGACTCAACTCAACATTACTCGATGGGGAAGGGGGCTCTTTATCCGCGACTGGTTGTTTTATTACACGCTTTTTATTAACTTCACCTGTATGTTTGTATGTTTGTAACCGACTCCTTTGGGCGCGATTTTGACCCACTTTAAACGGCCCGATTTCGTTCAAACTTTGCAGATTTATCGAAGACCGATGACAATACAATAATTTGATAAAAAAAATATTAATAATTTAATAATAAAAATAATAAAATAATAATTTAATTTAATTAATTATTGATATTCGGGTTAGGAATTAAAATTGTACTTTCTGGATCTTCGTTAATTATAGGGAATATCTTAGTATCTAATAGTGTCAATAGATGGCGCTTTTTTGATGTTCGGGTTTAAAATTAAAATTATACTCTCTGCTACAATATATTTATATTTTAACTAAAAAATGAAAAATAAATAATAGTTTAAAAAAAACTAAAAAACACGCTTTTATAGAAAGTCTAACTAAAAAATGGAAAATAAATTTGAAGAAAACAATGTATTTTATTATAAAAAAAGCGTGGGGTGCATGGTGCCTATAGTTATAAATATTGTATTGACAGATATGAGTAGAAGGATTATCATTTAGATAGTATCTTAAAAAGCACCCCACGCTTATTTTACAATAAAATACATTGTTTTCTTCAAATTTATTTTCCATTTTTTAGTTAGACTTTCTATAAAAGCGTGTTTTTTAGTTTTTTTTAAACTATTATTTTTATACCGCAGCTTTCTAATGTATTGCGATAAAGTATAGTTCGGTTTTAAGTTTAAATAAGGGCAACACAATACATAAAACCCATCTTATATTTTATTCAGTACTTTTTGCGTTCTATACCTACTAATAAATGGACTTGAACGAAATGTGTGAGCTAGTCCGGGTTTATAATATACTCCATAGTATGGAGTTTATGCTCCGTATACTTCATATTGTATTGAATGATATTAAATTCTAGATTGACTTAGACTAGGAACAGACGTCTGATTTTGCTTCCGACTTTCTGATCAGACTATCGGATCGGATTCACTCTATAAACATAACATAAGACTATCTTGAAATAAGCGGCCGCTAATATATTGAATGGAAGGAGTGCTTTTCCATACTCAAATTTGACTATTGAAGGTAAATACCCGGAATCTACCCCCGGCTTATACTGATGTACTTGTTTTCCCTAGGATGTTGGTACTTCACTTACATAAAACATGGAAACAACAATTTTTTCCTACTAAAATAAAAGGTTTGTACAATAACAAGAAGTCTTAACCGGTAGTGAACCCGACAACATTTTCTGGATATGATCGAACTAGTAGATGCGTTGCGACTTAGTGAGATATAAATTTTGCAACCACTGGAAGCGCATTTTCCAAGGCCGGTGGTAGGTACATGGAATAGGAACGAATATGTAAATTCTATGCGCCTACATATAGGTAGCGACATCTATTGATGAGACATGGGAAATTAGCTTACCGGTGCTTTCGGATAATACCAATAAAAGGGGCTCAAATCGGAAAATAATACTCAATAACCGGCTGTAACATGAAGTATCTATGTTCTTACTAGCCGTATGATGTATTGGATTTTCCATCGGCTTCAAACACCCCGTCTTAGTGCTCACCTACCTTCTATAGACCTACTGTGCGTCTACAGCTACCCAGTTAGACTTTTGATAAGTATTCACAAATCACCCAGTAAGTAAAGCCGCTAAGTTGCACTACTCACTCAGCTGGAAACCTTGTAATTTAATATTTGTGCTCGGTATTACTGCTGTTAATGGGCACGCGTGGCGCTTACCACCAGCGACCAAGCGACCTACTCATAGTTATTCAATTATCCAAAAAAAGGAATTATCTGACACGTAATCAAGTTTCTAAAAGAACGTATTGTCGATAGCAATGATTCCTATTAATTTCTCAAGAGTTCAACGGTACCTGCACGTCGCGGGTCGCCGACACTTTTTGCACAGCAATCGAGGCAACAAAAACAACGACACGGCACACGAAGCCGCCTCAATGGACGCTGAAATAATTAGAAAGTCGTGGCTGATTGCGCAACCGACAGAAAACCAATCGCATTATATCAGCTACTGATGAATGAGTAACGCCCGTGGAGAAGATATAGACCAGTTGTTTCCAGATGTAGTAGCAAGTAAACCTACCAACGAAATGAGATTGCGAATCATTGAAGTACTCTTAACTTAAACCAGGGATGCAGGAGGTAGGTAAGCGATGAGCAAGGGCGAAGCTATAGTACGAAACTATAAATATATGTATCTATTTCCACCGAAAGATTAGATATGGGGGCAGTTTCAGATGTTCGAGGAAGATGCCCTGCGCGAGCTACCTAGCTATGCAAAAATGCGCGACACGGGCCAATACACATATGGGTACGATTCGCATTCCTACACACATTCTTCGTCTCAGCGTGTAAAAAAATTCGCTCCGTTGAACTCTTGTAACCTCGGATAAGCTATGAAAATGAAACGATCCTATTGGTGGTCGTCACCACATCCCTCGCTACTTATACACATCCTCTCATATCTCTGGCAAAAAGGCAGCCTAAGCCCAGTCGTAAACATATGGCACGACGCGTGTTAACATCTCTTGCGGCCTAGTGAATAAATGAACAAATAAAGTTTGTTCACGAAATCTCTGTTTTGTATGACCTTGGCGTTGAGTAAACATTATGGGTCTTATTGATATTATTAACAGCATTTTTACTATTGTGGTTTGTCACTGTCATCTTAGTTCGTATAATTTATGAATGACAAAGACCAAATAAAATGCTGTATGAATAAGAACTTATGGGCCGTGTTATAAAACGTATTCTAACTTTAAACAAGGTTTATATATGAGTGGTAGAACCACGCTGTAGACAATTTTGTCTACAGCATGGATGGTCCGGATATACGGAGGCCCAAATCTGCCTCCCTTTCCCAATCTCTTATTTATCCCTTCCCTTTAAGGTCGGCAATGCGCCTATGACTCTTCTAGTATTGTAGGCATACATGGGTAGTGAAATCACTTACCATCAGGTGACCCACTGTACGGTTGCCCGTCTCTGCTATAAAAAAAAGAATTAGACCTTATGTCGTTTCTAATGAGATTATAAATAAAACTCTTCTTAATTATTTATTAATTTATTATAATATTATCCATATTCCAACAGGAACCAGTCAAATGTGAAAATGTGAGTCAGGAACATTAATCTATGATTGTTTCTCGCTAATTCTGATATGGCATCAAAAAGAATTCGATCACAAAATCTCGTAACATTGATACACTAAAATATATGAGATATAGAGAATTACGAACTAAAAATTTAGAGCCGTTGTTCTTGTACCCTAAGGTAACAATTTCAGTACATTAAAGTACAATGGATTAATGTTAGATAATATGAAGTATTTTTAGTTATTTAATTATTCATACAACCAATACAATAATGGGATTCAAATAAAAAGTAGTTAAAAAATCCGATTTGATACGATACAAAAATATTAATGTAATAGCAATGTAATAGTAAAATATTAGTGTATGTAGCGGCGCCATCTACCGTCGACTGCTGGCGCTATATTGCAGCGCTGTTTATCGTCCGCAGCCGCCGCCGGGACACTTCTTCTTGGGCGCGCGATACGTGGAGGTTGACGCGCCGCCACTCAGCGGCAAGTAACTCGCGTCTACAAAATAATTATGGGTATAAAATAACCTTCCTTCCACCTGTCTTTATCCCAGTCGCAGTGGTGTCGGCGCAACATGCTTTTTAACACATGTTACAGAAAGTTTTGACTTGTAGTTTTTACGACCGGCCGCCTGCCTGACGTCAAGCCCTCTGGGGACAAACACCCAGACCCGAAACAAATATTTGTGGAACACACAGACATTTTTGTCTCGGTGCGGGAATCGAACCCGCGGCCTCCCTTTGGACTTCACTATATTTAACATCAGGTCAAGTGTAATCACTTTGGCGTGTCAGGTTAAAAAATATAGATATAATTGCCGTCGATAGCTAATTACGTTAAGACCTCAGGGCAGATTCTAAATTCATTCCTGAATAATTGCTTATACTCAAATGTCTTAGATATTATTAAAATATGCGGCTAGTAAGATATTTACCGTCATCAGCATCTCCGAGTCTGCGTCCGGCGGCCGCCGTGCCATACTTCTTGAGCCGCTCGATCTTGTCCGCGTCCTTCTTTTCAGCCAACTGCGACCATACGACACACGTTTTTATTGCTACCATAATACTCTCAGCTATACTGTGAAACTTACCTAAGGATATCTTTATATATATAATTCTTCTGTGAGTGTGTATGTCACTGAACTTCTCTTAAACGACTGGACCGATTTTGATGAAATTTTTTGTGTGTGTTCAAGGGGATCTGAGAATGGTTTAGATTCACAATTTTGTCCGCTGGACAATGTTTTTTTAATTAATTTTTAATTTATTAGTAGTTGTTGATTTTGGAATGTTTTACAGACGGCGCTACCATCGCCAATTTTAATTTTAGTCTGTCCCGACAGTTAGCGCTGCGATCAAATTAAAAAAATGTTTTGTTATCATTGTGTTATTGTAGATCATGTGCTGGATCAAATATTAAATTAAAAGGTACTGAGTGTTTTGAGAAGAGTTTTGAAGTGTGCCTAAAAATCTATACATTTTGCGAATTTAGTGCAGAATCGAAGTGAGTATATTTCTTACACAAACCTACAAATTTATTTGTGTACTATCGGCGACATTAATTTATGACTGTTTCGAGATTTAAGGGAAAATAAAATATTTAAATAATTGAATATAAATGAATAAAAAAATATATGAATAAAGTAAAAAAGCATAAAATGAAATATTCAATATTTTGAAATCTGTGTCGATAAAAGATTTTTCATCGATACAGATTTTGACATTACAGGTCAGGGACAAGACAGGGACAGGACAGGGACAGGACAGGATAGGACAGGGACTGGACAGGATAGGACAGGGACTGGACAGGGACAGGACAGGGACAGGACAGGGACAGGACAGGGACAGGACAGGGACAGGACAGGGACAGGACAGGGACAGTACAGGGACAGGACAGTGACAGGACAGGGACAGGACAGGGACAGGACAGGACAGGGACAGGACAGGAAAGGGACAGAACAGAGACAGGACTGGGCCAGGACAGGGCAGGCACAGGACAGGATAGGACAGGGACAGAACAGGATAGGACAGGACAGGGACAGGACAGGGACAGGACAGGACAGGGACAGGACGGGACAGGACTGGGACAGGACAGGGACAGGACAGGGACAGGACAGGGTCAGGACAGGACAGGGACAGGACAGGAAAGGGACAGGAAAGGGACAGGACAGGGACAGGACAGGACAGGGACAGGACAGGGACAGGATAAGACAGGGACAGGACACGACAGGGACAGGACAGGGACAGGACAAGACAGGGACAGGACACGACGGGATAGGGACAGGTCAGGGATAGGACAGGGACAGGACAGGAAAGGGACAGGACAGAGACAGGACTGGGACAGGACAGGGCAGGCACAGTACAGGATAGGACAGGGACAGGGACAGAACAGGATAGGATAGGACAGGACAGGGACAGGACAAGACAGGGACAGGGACAAGACAGGACAGGACAGGACAGGACAGGACAGGACAGGACAGGACAGGACAGGGAAGGGACAGGACAGGGACAGGGACAGGGACAGGGACAGGGACAGGGACAGGGACAGGGACAGGGACAGGGACAGGGACAGGGACAGGGACAGGGACAGGGACAGGGACAGGGACAGGGACAGGGACAGGGACAGGACAGGACAGGAAAGGGACAGGACAGGGACAGGGACAGGACTGGGACAGGACAGGGACAGGACAGGACAGGGACAGGGACAGGACAGGGACAGGGACAGGACTGTCCCACTGGGGGGAGGTGGAAGACGACCTGACTTAGGTCGTCGAAGTCAATTAAATGTGCGACGGGCTACCTCACGTGCAATGGTGCAGTACCTCACTTATTTGCATTTAATGAAAATGAAACATTTGTATTAAGTTTTGACCACATTTTACACAAATATATGTAGGTGATACGAAGTTCACCGGGTCATCTAGTACTCTTATAATATTCCACACGCCAATAACGAATGAACGACATAAACAAAGCTGTATAAATACAATAATAATATGTCAGTTGCGGGGCGCGGACAGAGGGCTTCCCGAGTCCTTCCCATATTATGCTGGCAGCATAGGCCAATACTTTTATAGAGTATATACTTTTTTAAGAATAAACATGTATACCTGTTTCCGCGCCTCATTTGCACGTCGGGAGGCCTCTCGCAACATCGCCTGTTGTTGTTCGCGTGCACGCTGTATCGCCTCCAATCGAGCAAGTGCCTTATCGGGATCTGCGCAACATCATCATTTTCCGTAAAAGTCGGTCCAAGAAAAATGTTTTAACGATTTTATAACGTAATTAAGTCGTATCAGTATAATATGTTACTCCTGCTACCTATATTTTAGGCAATAACTGTTTAGTCATCTTTATGATCATAATTTGTCATAGTTACATACTCTAGCAAAAAGCACAGCTTTGTTAGGGCTCGTAAGACTTATTTCACTTGTAATAATTTTTAAGGGCGAATTTTTAATAGAATTACAGTTCAATGTATGGATTATTGATATAAACTTATATAAATAATTCATTGGACAAATCATTTCCAGGCATTTTTTATTTTATTAAAATATCATATTACAACTCACAGACCACATCATAAATACGATACAATACAAATATATCTATATCAAGTTGATAGTGTTATCCTAGCTTAATTATATATTACTGGCCAGGGTCCGTTTTCTGATACCAAAAATTTGAAGATAATATATAGTATTGGTGTGCTGGCCTGATGTCGGACCCCCACAACCCACAATGGTAACCCAGTGTCGCCACTGCCTACTCATCAGAGTGTGACATGCAGATGACCTTGACTTTAGGCCTGAGATGTTGGTGGCCCATTTACACCCCAATGCTCCAAGATAAATACAAATAATAATAATTCATTTTTAAAAACATGGTGATAACCTTTGTGATACTCTGCGTCTTCCTTGGCTTGCCGGTATGCAAGATATTTGGGCTTCAGCTTATTAAGCACATACAAACCAAGTGCTGTACCACCAACCACATACCAACCGTATGTTGCCAGGAACTGCAGTACTGCAAAATAAAAATATTGTAATGATCAAATAAACACATTTCTTTTTCAATTAATTATTCTGGGTGTTATCATACATGAAGCATATTTGATTGCCTTATAAAATTTTATTAGTAATCGCACAGAATACTACAACTGATATAATTTATACAACTTTAAAAAACAAAATTATTAAAGTTTCGTTCCATTATCCTTTTTATACACCAACCAAACAACTTTACGAAAAATCTAAATTACAATATTCAAATTTCAACCTAATTCAAATGTACAAACACATCAAATGCATTTTAATAAAAATACATACTTAATTAATTAGATCTAATTATTATTATTATTGAATAATAATCACTGTCTTCTAAACGAATACCAACTTGAAATAATCAAACTAAGGACTGATAATAGAAAGAGAACAATTATTTTATTTGAGTGAGCACTGCTCTAGCAAGTGACTGAATAATGTGAAAACCAGTGAGACTGACAATAGTTCTAAAAATAAAACTAAAGCTGTATATTGTTACAGTGAGTAACAGAGGCTAATTTATATATTAATTGATACATATTTCATAATTATCTCATTCTAATAGAAATGTATATTTCTGATGAGAATAAAATTCTTCAAACCTAAATTATTTTTAATGTTTATATTATTCAATAAAGTTTTCCTAAATAGTCCTGTATACATTTCGTTAAGATCGAATCATTGAGTATGAAGCAAAAAAAATATGCCCTCTAAAATAGCACACACAACCCATGCATCACAATCACGTTATTGTGTTAGAATTTAAATACAATAGCTTTAACTTGTACTAAAAAAAGAATAAATTTTAACAAAACTAATTTATATTTTAATTATTAGTGGTAGGTACAGCAATGACATATAAGTTTCAATACGATAACACAATAGTGATGAGTGTGCTGTTATCTATTGACTTTTATTTTTTTTATTCCATACTCTGCCATGCCTGCACCTAATTTATATGGGACCACATGGCAGCTAAACTCTTTAAAATGTTATTTTCCAACAAAATCAGCCCATAATTGACAGACAAATCACTGTAGGTACATGTGAAAAAAAAAACAAAAAATATGTATCGATCAAATTGAAAATCTCCCAACGCCATATAAACAAGAACTGAGCTGAACTGAAAACCTCCCCATTTTTTAAGTTGGTTAATAAAAACTACTTTTGTAAACATAATAATGATGTACCTAATGTATCAAATGCCCTTGTAATGTAAATATTACTATATTTATAAAAGTATGTGAGTTTACCATCTGGTTGATATTATTGTGCAATAATTAAAAAAATAATTAATTTTCATTACGAAAAGCTATATTAGTCACATACTGCAGATAATAATATATAAACTTCACATGTGTTCTTCATTACCATGCCTAATCATCTGGCATCATCTTTATCACTTGGTGTGATATGCCAACATCCACAAAATAATCTATGACCCACAATGACATTCGACATAGTAAAAATTTACACACTTGGTTTCCATGTAGGTCAACATAATTATATCTCATATCTGCTATAATATACATGGTCTGCTATAATGTACATGATCTGCAACTTTTTATACATATAATTATATCATTTGAGTATATTTTGAAGATAGATGAAACTTCAGTATAATATATTTTGTATAATATAAATAATTTAACGCGATTTTTTACCAAATAATATACATTACACTTTGACTTCGACCACATTATAATGTTAGCATAAGTTGTTTCTTACCAACATACACAGGGTTCAACAGCATGGACCCAAAAGATTGCTGCTCATCTACAACTGCCTCCATCGCTGTCCTGTAACTATAACCTTCAACAGAACAAGGAAAACTACAAGTTACAACTAATATCGCGGTATCCTTCCGCCGCCCACTAGTAAACACTATCTTCAGAATAATTTTATAAAATAAGCACGCAATTTTAATTGTAATGCTTTATGGCATACAAATAAGGAATCTATGATTAAATACCGTTCTCAATAAGCACGTTTTCCAGAAATTAAAACCTATAGGTAGTGGTTATATCCTATTTGCAAAAACCAGTCTGAATTTTGACAAAAGTTGCAAAATGCAATGTATGCAATTGTTGCATATTGACAGAAATAGGGATGTTGAAAAAAAACCAATATATCAATGTATCGATATTTAATTCTGCGATACATCGATATTACTAGGCGATATATATATATATTTTATATGGCTACAAGCACTGGGTTGCTGTGCTACGCCAATCATATATAAATTTTATTTGATATATCAATGTGTCGATATTTTAATGTAGTATCGAAATCATATCTAAATAGATATTTTTATAATAGGATGCCATGAATTGCGTACACTTAAAAAAAAGCACTTAAAAACGGTCCGAATAATGACAGCATAAATAAGTTGTGGTCTTATTGAAGAGATAACTTCTTATGGGTGGGTAAACCGATTCGTAATGTGACGCGAGCGGTCCATCGATCAAGGAAGGTGCGAGAATATTCGAGGACCTTCCGTGAGAAGTCACACGGGCCGGTTGACCAGGCAGCGTTAGCCGATCTCCCTGGAACTTCGATAATTTTCGAAGTCCCAGGTGACGTCACACAGTGACCAATTGGCATACGTTGGCCCCTCAACCGACTGGTCAGTGAACCGTGACCCCCCCCCCCCCCCCTCCAGCAAACTTTACTAGAGTTGTGTAAGTACTGTGAGTAATGCATGACATGTTATATAACACGACCGAGTACTGAAACAGTACCCGGCGAAATGTTGCATGGCACATGGCATGGCATGACGTGCGCACTGCCATAGTACATACACGGGCCGGGCGGCTCGGTGAAGCGGGCGCGCAATCGGAAACCTTCGAGAAATTGTGCGATCGAGGTGTGTCAGGCGGTCGGGATTCTGTCTCTGTCACGCCCCTTAGTAGAATTTTGATTTAGAGCAGTATATAAAATACTGTTCATAGGGTTTACATTTCTATGGCACCGCCCAGTAAGTAATAATAACTGAACTGGCGCGCTTTGTTTCGTCTTTTACTATTGTTTTGAATTATTTCACATTTCACATTTGTTTACGAGGACAAGGTTATTGTATGCGGTATGGTAAAAAAATTGTTGTTTTGGAAAGTGTTTGTTTTGTGTGTTTGTGAAGAAAGTACTTAATTTGTTACCTACTTAATTCTAACGTAAATAACTAGAAAAAATATTGCTAGGTGTGTAAATATATTTTTTGGGAATTAATGTATTTGTATATTATGGCGAATTTGAAGTGTTTTTAATTCAAAGTTCTGTGTGGTGTTGCATCAGTTTATGGGCAGGCGTGGCGCTACCATCAGGCGAGCGCCTTGCTCATCTCGTCATACAATCAAATAAAAAAAAGTGTGCGTCTCGGGACGCTCGACAGAAGTGATAACTTAAACTAATGTGGGTTAAAGTGAGAGCAGAGGAGCCTGCCTACTGCTACCGTATGCGTGAGAGAAAGGGACGCCAGAGTGGCGCCTTAACGCGTTACGTTTCGAAGTCCGGTCAGTCATGTCCAAGTCCGGTCAAAGTCGTGTCGAAGTCGTGTCGAAGTCGTGTCGAAGTCGTGTCGAAGTCGTGTCAAAGTCGTGTCGAAGTCGTGTCGAAGTCGTGTCGAAGTCGTGTCAAAGTCGTGTCAAAGTCGTGTCGAAGTCGTGTCGAAGTCGTGTCAAAGTCGTGTCAAAGTCTTGTCAAAGTCGTGTCGAAGTCGTGTCGAAGTCGTGTCGAAGTCGTGTCAAAGTCGTGTCAAAGTCGTGTCAAAGTCGTGTCGAAGTAATTTCGAAGTCGTGTCAAAATCGTGTCAAAGTCGTGTCAGTCTTGTGAAAGTCCGGTTAAAGTCCGGTTCAAGCCGACTGGTCACTGTGTGACGCCACCTGGTACTTCGAAATTATCAATGTTCCACGGAGGTCGGCTAACGCTGGCTGGTCAATGGACCGCTCGCGTTACGGAACGTTTCGGTTCACCCTCCCATAAGAAGTTATCACTTCAAAAAAAATATAAAAGGTCTATCTCTCTAATATTGCTATTACATTACACCTGAGTCCTGATTGAACATACAGTACACAACAATACAAGTAATGGTGGGCCGTACACATTACTTCATATAGCGTGTCATGTCAGGTCATGCCTAGAGTAATTCTATAGTGCCATATTAGTAATAGTGGGCCGTACACATTACTTCACATAGCGTGTCATGTCAGGTCATGCCTAGAGTAATGCCATGCCATGCCATGCCATGCTATAGTGCCATATTACGCCGTACGAAATGACATGCCATATTATGGCATTACTTCATAGCGTACTGTTTTGCGCATGTCTAAACTTTACCCCCGCGAACTACGGTATTTTATTATATTATATAATAATAATTTACGGTAGAGCGCAATAGCATGTGGGAACAACTACAATTTAACGATGTCAAAGGTTGAACATTTGTTACTGTCTACGTTGAAAATTCATAGTTGGTATGCAATAATGTCTAAATTGGACATCAACGAATGCGCGTTTGACCGTCAAATTTTTCCGATGGTGCATATAGAGCTATACAACGCCATAATAATTATTCTGTAGCTCTATTGCGTTTGGGACAGCACGTTATAAAATTAATCACACCAACTAAAAGAGCCCTTTGTGCACTTTGGTGCAACCATACATGATATGGTGTTAATATGAAAAGGTAATTTTAAGAATAAAAGTATTTTACAATTATAAAATATTTTATTTGTTTGATTCAAACACACTGATGTCTTGTCTTTACACGCGCACACTAATGTATGCATATACATAACATAATACATTACATATATATGTACTTAAAATAGTCAAATTGAGGCACACGCGACTGTACCCACAAAATTGCAATAGATAAATATACCATGGAATTATATTCCTAACGAATTCAGTGAACTTTTCGCATCGATTCCCTATAATACAATTGCAAAATAAACATGAAATTAGGGATGATACATGTTGATTTTATAAAATAATAATAACATTGAAGCGAAAGATTACTGTAATCTTAATTGTATTTGTCATTTAGTAAAAAAGTTACATGGTATAGTCGCGTGAGCTTAAATACATCTACAGTTATGACTATATACACACTATTCAAATTTGATACAATTAGCAGTCGATACGCCGATTTAACATCCTATCGGCAGTTGTGCTATATCTGCTATCATAATAATTTGTACAGTCATTTATTGTGGACAAAACACGTCACTTGTGCAATCATCTCTTGAGATTCGAATCATCAAATTCAAATCCACTTATTTAATACATACATACGGATGATACTTTAATTTTTAGAGAAAAAATTACGCTAGTTAATATATAATGGCGTAATTATTTTTTTGTAATAACTTTAAGTATATTGTATTTGTTTATGGCCGAAATGTTATTGTCTATAGTAACGTAGTTGTAATATGCACGCGGAGCTTTCCGTTAGGTTTACGCTTTGGGCCTTAACTAGGAAGAACATTCGAATTTCAAGAGATTTTTGAACCATAAATTAAATAAACCAACATATTCGAGGTGCGTTTTCTTTGAGCGTCAAATGTCTCAGTGAGTCCTGTTCGAGCCCGACAGACCGCACGATACGATGCTATTCGAGACTTCACAATTTGTCACAACTCTTACAAAACATACAACTGGCCCTTGGTCTATACTTAATAATTTATTTACAAAATTTCAATACAATATACACAAATATCCATGTTATAGTCGGTTATGTAAACTATTTAGGAATTTAAGCAACATACAATGATCGCTTTGAGATGCAATAAAACCGTCCATTCTGTAATATCCTAAAGCGGTAGGAGTACACCAATAAATAGTACTCTAAGTAATTTGAAAACCTTTAAAAACTGTAATGAGTGTAATTTCATTTAAATCATTCATAAATTCATTATGATTCTATATATTTATTATGCTTTAAAATAAATTCTGAATCCTTAAGCCACTGTTAACACAAAATAACCCTTGTTGTAATATCAAGTTCGTGTTGTGTTACACTATAGATCAACCTCGCATTTATATTTAGTAAATATAGAGCGCGCAATGATTCTTCAATTGGGTTCTGTATATTCGATACAGTTTTGTGTGACACTGAAGTTCTATGACCATTCGCCTCTTGTGACGTACGTTTTCGTTGTCTCCACTAAGAACAGCTAAATTACTGCAATGCTAGAGTATAGGTTCATTCGTGCACGTCCTGCTATGTGTGCATGTGTTTGTAGAGACACAAGAACTGAGTGTGTCGTCAATGTCACGTAAACTAAAAATACTTATTTACAAGCTTACACAAACATAGCATAAGTGCATAAATGAGGCGAATTCTCTATTATGGGTTGTCGGATTTCAACTTTCTAGGACAATACAAGCTATTTATTTAGGTGTTCGAGCCTTCGCTTGACCCACTTGTGAGATTACCTCCCCGAATTTTGCGCGGTTGCAGTGTGTTCCACCCTCATATTCCGGATATTTCGATCACGTGACTTTGACAAGCCGTCGTTGCCATCGCCGGTTGGTCGTTTGATCGTCAGTACGTCTTTGAATTTTGTAGCGTGCGCAGTGTGTAGAATAGGTAGTTTATTATTTTATGAAATTTAACTTTTTAACTACCTAAATCTAAATAAAACCCTCAATAGATCTAAAGAAACGACCGTAACTCCAAACTTGCAAACAGCAGCCCTGCTCGACAAAATGGATATTTGCTTATGAGCTATTGCTATTCCACATGGTCTTCTATAACAAAGGAAACATTTCCAAGACAAAGCCTGGCGGTAAAGTCGCCTTTAAGCAAATGTTTCTGGCTAATGATTCCCCCATTTCGACGCACTTCGGACTCCCTATTACAATACGCCTGTGGGAAAAGGGCAGAAATAGTACAACAATGGCGGTCAGTCTACAAACCAGCCAACAAGAGCCTGCATGAACTTGTGCATTCCATCCCTCCATCTAACACATATCTGTTCTCAGAACCTCAATACATAAACCTACAACCATGAATGTAAGGACAAATCAAAGCTTGGGCAGAGGAAGTCGAACTTTCGAATGGCGGAACAGACAAGAAAAATAGGGTAGGGAAAACATAATAAAAATAAAAATAATTTTAAAGCAGGCCAGTTCGTATGGGAACGGTTTGGCGTTCCTGCCATACTCTCCATTATCACCAGATATAAAATACCCTTCGATCATTAGCCTCCACTCAATAAATTTGACGCTACTCTGGAGCGCTTTTTGTTAGAAGGCACGCCTGAAATGTCCTTGGAGATCGGAAAAATGATTGGGTGCCAGGCAGCCGAAACGTATCTAAGTAGAACAGGCTTATTATCACCGATGTTCATCAGGAAAACGTCAGATGGTTCCAATAAACCAATATTTAACCTTCATCTTAAACCCCTAAAATTTCGATTAATAAACCACCATAACATCCCTTTATTTCTTAAAGAATCCTATTATATGGTGAAAATTGATTTGTCACAGGCAAACTTCAATCTACGGATTGTGAAGCACCACAGACGTTTCAATTGATATTGTCAATTTTAATAAGACATTATATCAAATGGCTTGCCTTTCAGTTATATAATAATGTACTCTGTGGGCTTGCCTACCTTCTGGTTTAGCCACAACACCACATATTTTCGCGAAAGTAACTAACTGGGTCGCAAATTTCTATAGAGACAAAGGGATCAGGATCATAGTATATAACTAGAACAACAATGTCAATTTGTATAAGATACTTTAACAGAGATGAGCTGACGCAAACACTATCAAAAATCCATCCTCTCCCTGTTGCGAGTTGGGTAATGTTTAAACATATGGTGCAACACCCAGCGAAACAATAGGCAGTTACCCAAAGAAAAGATACTCAAATACGTAAAACTGTTGAAACACATACAAATCAGAGGTCGGGGGGCATGGTGGCTAGCAAAGGTCATACTCGAGAACCTTTTACCTGACATTTCGCCTCCTTCACTGAACCGCTAGAGAGACTCCACTGCTGATGGATACAAATTGCAGCCAACAAGCTCCCCAAGAATCAAAAGCACAAGAAGTTCCTATTACCGCAAAAAGTTGCAGGCGAAGTAAGGTATACTTATATCCAATCCGTCAGAAAAAGTGCATCGATTTTTATTACAACAGATGCTGCAAGAAACGGTTGGGGGGCAATGGTGGAGAACATCAAAGTAAGCAGTCTCTGGGACAGCAATCAGCAAATGTGGCACAGCAACCAAAAAGAGCTTTGGCGGTGCTATAAGCACTGAAGCAAACCGGTTACATATTGCGAAACCGAACCAAACGGTAATGATATAATCCGACTACAGGTCTGTCGTGGCGTATATAACAAAACAGGGGGGGGGGGGGGTACCAAGTCCCTGCTGCGGTTGCTTCACATTACACAACAAATTTTAGAGCTAGTCAGCGAGCCCAAGATACACCTAGTGGCTCGATATCTCCCAGGAAAGTACAATCTAACAACAGACAGCTTATCGAGATATAAAGAACTTCCGGAATGGTCCCTAAGTCAAGAATTATGCCAAGAGATCTTCAAGATGTGGGGAAGACCAGAAGTGGGTTTATTTGCGAGTGCTCCATGAGTAGATGTTCCTCCTTACGTGAGCGACGCTGCGCGGGACCAAGAATGTCTACACATCAAAGCCTACAGCTGGACATGGAACTTCATCATCGGCTTCCCTCCACCAGCTCTCATTCCACGAGTCCTACGGCACCTAACGCATTGCTCAGGGATATACCTTCTTGTAGCTCCAAAGTCAGAGAGAACTTTCTGGAAGGCGGAGTTAAATAAATAATAATAATAATAAATAAATAAATACACCCAACAGTCACATACATAGTCCTGACCCCACAGTAAGATACGAGTCTTGTGTCGTGGGTATCAGGAACTACGAGAGACTTCCGGTCTCACAACACCCAGACCCTGAAACAAATATTTGTGGATCACACAAACATTAGTCTCGGTGCGGGAATCGAACCCGCGGCCTCTCGTTTCACAGCCGACTACTCGCCCGCTGCGCCACGGAGGCTGTCAAATATAATAATAATGTTAATGCATCTCTATGCCTACCTTTCGAGGTCTCAGAAATACACAAGAATTTATTCCATTTGAGGTCAGGGAGACCTCCTCCAGGAATAAAGGACATGTCTACATGGCTAGAAGGTACGGCATGAAGTCGCTTCGTCGTGTCTTGGACTGAAGAGATTTGCAACCTGCTAGAATCATCCTGGCGTACTTCAACCTTAAGGACTTACGGTCCAGCCTGGTCGAGGTGGAGAGCATGGACGGGTCTTAATAGCGTCAAGGCTAATAATCCAAGCGCAGGAGATATAGCAAGATACATTTGTTATCTTCATAAAGACGCTAAACTAGCGGCTAGGTCTATCGCTCTTCATAATCTTGTCACAACATTTGCCAGTCCAGAAGGGGGTGAATACCTGAGTAGTTACCCGCTTATAAAACAAACATGAAGGCATTCTTTGTTAACCGGCCACCAATAGCCAAACCATTGACATGGGAAGTAGGACAGTCAATATGTTACCTGTCTAACTATGATTTGGATATAAATATTTTATAACAAACTTTTCGACACACGGCTGTTCTTTTGCTTCTAGCATCTGGCCGCAGGATCCATGATCTAACACGGTTGGATATAGGCTCCGATCTTTATTAAGTCTACGGCGATCATTCAATATTCTGGCCATTGTTTGGGTCGAAAACCGACTCAGCTACCTTTAGACCACCAGGATGGAGATTGTATCAAATTGATGACGAGAAATAAATATAGTCTCTTGGATCTCCAGATTGATATCAATAGAAAAAGATAGACGAGCCAATAAAACCTTCCACCCATTTATTACACGAGAACTAAGGTAAAAGAAGCATCTCGAGCAATCAGCACCAGCTGGATGCGTAACTAGTTCAAAGATGCAGGTATTGTCACCCAGCCATGAAGCTTTAGGGCGGCAGTCAACACCAACAACTGGATGGATAAAAACCTTAACTTGGACGAGGTTATGACCAGAGGTAATTGGAGGAGTAAGGACACTTTTTTCTTTAAAACATTATTTTAAGGTGATTTCTAATGAAGAGAGAATAAATCGTAATGAAACTTGCAATAGTGATTCGTTTATGCCAATAACATTAAGCATAATTTTTGTAGAAGAAATGAAACCACTCATAATAAATAACACTTAATTTATCATCATATTATATAATTGTTATCTACGCGAAACATCAACCCACATATCATCACAGTACATCTTGCCATCGCCGGCAGAATATAAACACGTCTCACAAGTGGGTCAAGCGAAGGCTCGAACACCTAAATAGAAACGTTTTCCCCCCGAAGGGTAGAAAACGTATATTTAGGTTTCAGCCGAAGCTTGACCCACTAAATTTTTAGTCCTTGCCGGCTTGTGAGAGTACTGACGATCAAACGACCAACCGGCGATGGCAACGACGGCTTGTCAAAGTCACGTGATCGAAATATCCGGAATATGAGGGTGGAACACACTGCAACCGCGCAAAATTCGGGGAGGTAATCTCACAAGTGGGTCAAGCTTCGGCTGAAACCTAAATATACGTTTTCTACCCTTCGGGGGGAAAACGTTTCTATTATTCACCACCATAGGTACTGTTTTTACCACAGACTAAACTAAACACCGTATGGAACATATGGTTTGTCGTAAAGACGACATACCGACATCTTTTGCACAGCTTATTGTGTAGCACGCCAACGCGCACTACATAACCTCCTAGAACAGTGTATGTAGTAAAACATTTGCACTGCTTGTTTCCATACAGAATTAATGAAGTCATTACAAAGTGTATTATAATAATATTATCTATGGTCTGTTGTTCATATTACACTCACACAGTAGATGTAACTTCGGACTATTTTTTTATCTATGGTCTTTTGTTCATATCTTACACTCGCACAGTAGAAGCAGCTTCGGACTATTATTTTGTCTATGATCTGTTGTTCATATCATACACTCACATAAGAGAAACAAGTTCTAAATTACTTTCGACATTGTCCATAAATTGCATTTGATGACATACACTGAGATCAACCAATATAATTTCACTCAATCTCTCTGATCACACATGCCACAACCTTTTGTTATTATTAAATATATCCAAATCATATCACACCATTTACAACAATACTACTTAAGTACACACTAACACATACAAATAGGTAATTATTCAATTTATACATTATATTATGATACAATAATTCGTTCATCACTTATATCTATATACAATAACATTAGAATTGATCTAATAAGTGTAGCATCTGTACATTAGTGTACAGAGTGGAGATCTAACGACTTGTAAGTGCCCAAGCCCCCAGGACAAAACTTGTAAAAATACAATAATTTACATTTCTTACATTTGGTGGACAAAATGACTGAATCTTGAAAGGTAACTCATATCGCCCTTATTACCTAAATTCGACGAGCCATACATATAGTTTCATATTATGTTTTATGAGTGGTTTACACTTTTTTTTCCCTTTATTACTTATGGAATTATACATAAGGATCATCGAATTGTGTCCTGCAATTACCATGTAATCCCCTGAAGTGACTATACAACCTATATTCACATTCTGAATAAATGTTCCTCATACATATGTCTGTTTATGATGAACATTTTACTTTTTACACTAACACTCACACTCACACTACAATGTAGTATCACATGACGTTTATTGAGACACATTGTTCTCTATACAATGCCTACAGCTGACCCAACGAGACATCACATTCTGTAGATCATAATATTATATTCAACTTATATTTGCTTGTGATGCTAAGTGTGCGTAATGTATTTGTATTGACAGTGTAGCTGTCAATGGGTATATCATGACGGCTGACACGTCACTGCCATACAAATAAAATAACTACATAATTACAAGCTCACGCACTCTTAGCAAGACAAGTATAAATGAGCCGATACACTTGACCTATAACCACCTATATACTCTTGTATAATTTTCTTATATTTTTATCTTGGCATGGCAGTGAAGTCCAAATATATATTTTTTGGTTTTAAACTAATACCAGTACAGAAAATCCATAATGTTTCAACAATTCCTGAGAATTTTGTATTAAGTTCCAGGTGCAACAACTAAATTAAGACACTAAGCCATACACAAAATATCTGAGTAACATCTTATGTAGTCATGTAAAATATCTATCAGATGTCTATAAATAAAACAATATTATTCTAATCCATTATTGAGCAGTTTATGATTGTAAGTTCTTTTAAATTTTGTCTTGTTTCTATGGATTTTCTTACTGTAACCAATGAGAAAACAACTGAGAGAAATGGTTTTGTAAACTGCCACCACTGATTATTAAATTATTTTCAGACTGGTCCGAACACTACACTTGACGAGTGTCCCGTCGATATCACTTGTTATAAATCACCACACAGTACTCACTGATGCAAGTCCAGCACTAGTTATCACGGCACCAATTAGTTATTCACGACACTATAGTTCAGTCACGCCATGGGACGGTATTGGTTGTAGTGCGGTGGGTACGGGTGGGGATGCGGGTACGGCTGCGGGTGCGCGTGACATGTCGCGCGTCCTCAGTCGCGCAACAAGCCGCGCGCCTTGGCGGTGAGTTTGCGCACGCGACCGCGCGATGATATAGAGACTGGCGGCGCACCACCACTGCTACCCTCGCCGGCTGAACGAGCGCCGTTCGTACGCGGACCTACTGAAATACCAACACAAAATACCATTTATGCATTTCACGAAGATAAATGGACTCTTGAGTTCCGAACTCCACGAACCACATCAATGCCTCTGCAGCAGAGTCTCAGCAACCGTGTTTCTCCTATTGTTGTGTACTACAATACTTATACTACTAGTTAGTTGTAGTAAAATAAAGAAGTAATTAAGCAAAAAATAATAGTGCGAAAATATTAAAAGCAATCCTTAAAAAAATGAATACATTTAACACAATTGTCTTTAAATAAAATTATTCCCTAAAATTGGCTTTCCTTTTAAAATAGCTACCCTCCGTTAATGATATAGAAGCAAGACAACAGGCACGACATGCATATAATATCACATACATTAGAACAAATGTACTGTAAGTGGTGTGGTGCAAAGTGCAGTGTCTCAATGAATTGCACTACTATACTATAACTCTCTTTTTGAAGTGATAACTTCTTATGGGAGGGTGAACCGAAACGTTCCGTAACGCGAGCGCTCCATCGACCAGCCACTGTTAGCCGACCTCCCTGGAACATCGATAATTTCGAAGTCCCAGGTGGCGCTACACAGGACCAGTCGGCTTGGACCGGACTTAGACACGACTTCGACACGACTTTGACACGACTTCGACACGACTTTGACACGACTTTGACACGACTTTGACACGACTTCGACACGACTTTGATACGACATTGACACGACTTCGACACGACTTCGACACGAGTTTGACACTTCTTCGACTAGACTTTGATACGACTTTGACACGACTTTGATACGACTTTGACACGACTTCGACACGACTTTGACACGACTTTGACACGACTTTGATACGACTTTGACACGACTTTGACACGACTTCGACACGACTTTGACACGACTTCGACACGACTTTGATACGACTTTGACACGACTTTGACACGACTTCGACACGACTTCGACTAGACTTTGATACGACTTTGACACGACTTTGACACGACTTCGACACGACTTTGACACGACTTTGACACGACTTTGATACGACTTTGACACGACTTTGACACGACTTCGACACGACTTTGACACGACTTTGACACGACTTCGACACGACTTTGATACGACTTTGACACGACTTCGACACGACTTTGACACGACTTTGATACGACTTTGACACGGCTTCGACACGACTTCGACACGACTTTGATACGACTTTGGCACGACTTCGACACGACTTTGACACGACTTTGATACGACTTTGACACGAGTTTGACACGACTATGACAGGGCTTTGACCGGACTTCGTAACGTAACGCGTTAAGGGAAGCCAGACAGAGTGGCGCGGTAACGTAACGCTTTACGGCGCCACTCTATCTGGCTTCCCTTTCTCTCACGCATACGGTAGCAGTAGGTAGGCTCCTCAGCTCTCACTTTAACCCACATTAGTTTAAGTTATCACTTCTGTCGAGCGTCCCGGAACGCACACTTTTTTTCTTGTTTAATACTCAGATTTATCCCAATGCCTACTCTGTCTATATCTACTCAAAATTTTGTCAAATCCGAACATTTTATCGACCATATAATATGTGTGTAGTCTCAAAATAAAACTTGTTATTATCGTGGACATTACCAGTGGGACGATGGAGGTGAGACGACGTGTGACCATTGAAATAGTTGTGGTCGTCATTATGAACCACCACTGCGGCCCGCACTCCGCTTAACCCAGCGCCACCTCCAACACCACTCTGCAATGTAACATCACATAAAACACGTCCAATGACGTACATAGACAAGTTTTCAAATCGAACCCCACGCCGGGCGGATACCACTGTCTTACAGAAGCTGGCACAAGGACTTCACTGGACCTGATAGTAAATACAGTGCAGTCCAAATATATTGGCAACCATCAAAAGTTATTGCATCTCTCGACGGCTGGCTGAATTATGTCAGTTTTTCGCCATGTGTTTTATAAATATTAGGTACATATTTGCAAAGACTTCAATGTATACTAATAGACGGGCTGTTTAAAAGTAGAATTGTGTCATATAACGCGGGAGATGGGTTTTGTTAAAAGCAACCGAGATTGTATTATTGAGTTACGGCCAATTGAGCGTAAATAGATTTGTACCGCTGTGCCAGTTTAGTATGTATACATACCTGTGCGCGTAAGTCTGCGAGCGTCCGCGGCGGTCGGTGCGCACGGTGCGGTCGCTGCGCTCGCTTGCTGATGGCGGCCGCCGAGTCCTCCTCGCTGTCTTCGTTGTAGCGCACGGGCGAGCGAGCGCGCAGGGACACGCCGCCGCACTGCAACACACAATAATATCACTTATACAGGTAAACAATTCATCCACCAGTTGTGGTAGTTATGTTTACCAAAAAGTTATTATCGTATGAATTTCTTATTTATTTATTTTTTTATTTATTTGGACAACCAATGGTATACAGAAGAGGTTAAGTTACATAATAGATATAAAAAATCCAATTACAGGTTATCACGACTACACATTAAATTAGAAACAGAGTTTTTGAGAGCATTACACACCACTACTGTATATGTACAAATCAAAATAGTTAAATTTGTTAAACGTTAATATAAGCTAATGAAAAAGAGCTAAGCTACAGGAAAAAACTATCACTAAGCTGCTTCTTGACTGATGATACACTTGCACAATAAGGATCCAATGAGTATTTTTTGCATATATCGTTAAAATCTCTAATTGATCGCACCATGTAAGAGTTTTGTCTATAATTAGAAAACACGGAAGGGACATATAAAGGTGGGTTATATCTAATAGTTTTAGAAGGAACGTTAAATTTAAGTTTATGTAAGAGTTCAGGACAATCGATTTCGTTTCGCATAATCTTTACTAAAAATAAACTGTCAGCGATTCTACGGCGATTAATTAGTGGAAGAATATGTAACTTTTTACAAGTATCTATGTAGTTTTCAGATTTATAAGGTATTTTTATTTTATAGCATAAATATTTTACAAACTTCTTTTGAATTGCCTCAATTCGATCAACATATTTGTTGTAGCAAGGATTCCAAATTTGCGAAGCGTACTCCAGGTGACTCCGAACATAAGTACAATAAAGAATTTTAAGCGTTTTGGCTTTAACAAAGCCGGTAGAACATCTCATAATGAAACCAAGTGCTTTGGAAGCTTTGCCCAGGATTTCATTAATATGCACATCAAAGAGAAGTTTAGAGTCATGGAATACACCTAAATCGCGCACTACACTACATCTTAGCAGCGGTTGATCGTTTAGTGTATATGTGGTAGGAAATACGTCACGTTTTCGACTGAATGTGATGACAGAACATTTTAATGGGTTAAGATCAAGCATATTGATTTTACAATAGTTATATAATCTTGACAGGTCAGCCTGGAGTAACTCCATGTCAGTTAGTGAGTTTATATTAGCAAAAATCTTCATGTCATCAGCAAAACATAGAAGATGGGATGTGTGGAAACAGGAATCAATGTCGCTTATATAAATTGTAAACAGTAGAGGCCCCAACAAGGACCCTTGGGGAACACCACTAGGAATAGACACCCAAGAAGATGTATAATTATTTAAGACTACAGCTTGCGACCTATTATTGATGTATGAAGCGAACCATCTCAAAAGATCTCCTCTAATGCCTGATTTGAAAAGTTTTTCTAACAGAATGCTGTGATTTATCCGATCGAAGGCTTTACTGTAATCCGTATAAACGACATCAACCTGCCCACCCTTGTCCATTGTCTCGGTTAAGAAATCATTTAACAGGATAAGGTTGGTGACCGTTGATCTTCCTCTCAGAAACCCATGTTGAGAGGAATTGAACGAGTTCTTTAGGGCTGAGTAAACTTGGTTGTGGACTATCCGTTCAAAGATTTTCGCTATCACACACAATTTAGATATTGGTCTATAATTCAATACATTCGTTTTAGAACCTTTTTTATGCACAGGTGTTATATAGGCAGACTTCCAGATATGAGGGACAATGCAAGATGTTAAAGATTTTTTAAATAATAGCGAAATGGGTATAGCAATAGTTTTGGCACATTTAATCAAAAGTTTTGGTGATATTAAATCGGGCCCTGCAGATTTAGTTGAGTCAAGGCCAAGTAGTAATTTTTGAATCAAGTCGATGTTTAATTCAACTGAAGATATATCGGATACTGGCTCAGAGTTGTCATTGGAAGAGTTAGTAGGTCGAGAGTAATGATTATTTATAATATTAAATGAAGTGTAAAAGAAGGAGGAAAAAGCATCACATATTGATTCACCAGAATTTAGAACTATGTTACCATATTGCAAATTGTTGGGTATAGCATGAGATGTAGACCGCCTCTTAACGAATGTCCAAAAATGTTTCGGATCCTTCTCTATGAACGATTCGGTAGATGAAATATAGTTTTTGTAGCAGTTGTTTTCTACGTTAATAACTCTTTGGTGTAAAAGTTTAAAAGACAAATCATCAGAAAGTCTACCATACTTCTTGAATTTACGAAGAAATTTTGTTTTTTCTTTTATTAATTTTATAAGAGGTAAGCTGTACCATGCAGGATATGAATAGTTGACTGATGATTTGACAGGTATAAATTTGTTTTGCAGATCCAATAATACTTTGTTGAAAAAAACAACGGCTTCATCCATTGACCTAGAAGCGAATGCACTTTCCCAGTCTATAGCCACTATTTCTGCATTAATTGAGTCAAAGTCACCTTTATCATACAAGAAACGATTACAAGAATTTTGTTTAAGTGGTGCCAAGTCAATAAAATCAGTTTTTATAAAAAGTGCAGGGTGGTAGGGATCAATCGGTACGAGGGCATTAAAACACTCACTGGCAGTAACCACATCATTAGAGAAGACAAGGTCAAGAGTTTTGCCAAACCTATTAGGAACTGCGTTATATTGGTTAAGATCTAATAGTTGCATCTCCTCTATAAGCATCGTTTCGTCATTAGTATAGACATTAGTTGGTGTTAAAATATCATTACGCAATTCCCACTCTATACTACTCAGGTTGAAATCACCCACCAACAAAAACTTGTCAACATTATATTCAAGAATTATATTGTTGAGTTTGTTGAGAAAATTAGACAATTGTGTGGTAAAAGAATAACCATGTTGTTGTTTGCATAAGTATAAGACACAGAGATGCAAATTTATATGTTTCCTACTGGTTGGTTCTTGCAAGGTCAACGTTACCCATAGGTCTTCCGCCGACGATTGAAAGCTAGGTTGTAAAGTAGTTGAAATTTCCTTACGTATTGCTATAAGAACACCTCCTCCACGGGTCTGTTTTGTACTATGATAGTCACGATCACGACGAAATACGATATACCGACCGTGGAACAATTCTGTATCTAAAATACTGTCTACTAACCATGTTTCCGTCAGCATAATAACATCTGCGTCAATAAGATATATTTGACGGTAAAAAGTATCTGTTTTTGTACGAAGTCCTCTTACATTTTGGTAATAGATATTAAGTTTATTTTTAAATTGTGCCATTGCAATGTTTATAATACAACTGACTATATTTTTTTATAAAAATTATTACAAGAGTTATGAGATTAGAAAATAAATAATAATAATATTCGTTGGCACCAGATACGTTCATAATGATATTAACCAAGAACAAACACGCAGTAGAACAGTACATCACACGACACATCAGAAAATATACTAGCAGATGAGGGTAATCAACGAAGAATTGATAAGTAAGCGTGTGAAGGGGACCACTGTATCGTGGATTATATATAGGTGAAAACGAGACAAATATGTTCATGACAATGCGATCAATTTCAATAGTACAATATAACTGACAAAAGTATATCAACGTCGGAAGCGAAGCATGGATTCTAAACATTTTATCTAATCGGTTTAAATGAGTGATTATTTTATTGTTATATAATAATAGTAGTTTCGTGTATTCTATTACGATTATTACGATTTGATCTTATGATTTTGAAAATATCAATAAAATCAACCAGAAAAGTTTATTATAATATTATATAATGCCCGTGTAATTCGAAAAGTCCCTGAACATTTTACATACACTTTATTTCTTATTGAACCATCTATAAACGAGTAGTCTCTATAATACTCCGTTTGGTATATGTACGTACGCTGACGCGCGCGTGCCCGTTGTGTTCGCGGCGCGCGGTCGCAGTGCCCGAGGTGCTGGGCTCGTCGGTGGCGGGCGCACTGCCCGAACCGCTCTGTCGCTGTCGGTACAGATTGAGCGGCGCGTCATCGTCGGTGGAGTAGCGCGGCCGGTACGAGTGGTCGGACTCGTAGCGACGGGCGCGGTCTTCGTCCAGCTCCGAGCCGGACGACGAACCAGATGTCGTTGTGTTCGCTGTAAACCGCTCGCGCATCCTGCAAACACAGAAATTCGGTTTATCTTCTATATATTTACATACAGGTGCTATAATCACCATCACCCCAGTGGCCCTTATTTCGCTCTATTTTCAATGGAAGTTCAAAATATTAAAACTGATGTGCACTAAGTAAAATATTAAATATGTTTTGTGTAATTACCTCTTGAGCGGCGTGGTGTCAGAGCGATGCGAATGTCCGCGTCCACCCTCGCTACTGCCCGACGTGATGCGCGCACGCTTGCGTCTGGTGCGCCCAGCCGGCTGAAACAACACCCACAAAGTCAGCCGAATTCTTGAAAAAAAAACCTGCCTACTTCAATTATTGACATTTTTCTTATCTTTTGCTTGTCGAACATCTTTAGCCCATTAAAACGATATCTTTCACGTGGTTTGCCAGTCTTAAATGAAACCTACCCAAAACCAGTAACTAAATGTATCATGCATAAAAGGCTAAAATAAATATTGTAATTGGTGTTACAGTGAAACCTTGTTAAGTGAGACATCAAAGGACCTGCAATGTTGTTTCACTTACAGAGGTATTCCACTTATCCAGTGTCTCAGATATCCAGGTATAAATAAATATCTGTCTCATTTATAGAGGGTTTCATTAATAGAGGTCAGAAAACAGGTTAGAATAAAAAAAAAATAAAAAAAATACGGGTTGCACTCTGGGAGTGCCGACAGAAGTGAAAACTTACCAAACAAGATGCTAGAATACAAAATTACGCCAACATGCCCACTGATGACATGATAAAAGTACATTCTACTCTCTTCGCGTTTATGCGAACCTGGTACTTTTTTTACGGCACCATGTTCCAAATTATAAGTATTTCTTTATCGATCGTCATTTTTTTACGCTCGCGTTACGGAACGTTTCGGTTCACCCTCTCATAAGAAGTTATCACTTCAATAACTAAGTAAACTAACAAAACGATGTTATCTCAGTTACAGAGGTTTATCCATATAAAATTCACTCGCTGTCTCAGTTATAGAGGTAACTATGATGATAAATCGAAAGAACAAATCCCAGATAAAGAGGTTTGCTTCGTCCCACTAACAGGGGTAATTCAGTGCCAAAGTGTTGGGACCTCAGCATGAGTTCCAGTTATGGAGGTTTCTCACTTATCCAGGTCCCACTTAACCAAGTTTCACTGTATGTGGTTTCGTGTATGCGTGTGAAAAGTCCGATGTTACCGTGCGGTGGCCATCCGAGTGCTCGTCGTAGGTGAGCTCCACCTCGTCTTCAACGAGCTCTTCCTCGACCACCTCTATATTGGAGTAGGCGCTGGACTCGGACCACGAGCCGCCTCCGCCCGCGCCCCCGCCCCCGCCCCCGCCACCACTCCTCCCCGCACCAGCGCGGCTCCCCGATGGAACGTATACATCTGTAATACATTATTACATCGAATCATTAACCGTCGTTTTGAACTCGACATCAATGTTTCTGGGTAAAATATGGATTTATAATTTGTCTATGAATTCAAACGAAATATTTAAATCCGAAAGTGTTGTAAACTGGCTTTTCCATCCTACAACATCCGGATTTTTAATAACTTCGATTTTCGTACTGGATGCCCAATTTTAAACTGTTTCAAATGTTGTACATGGCTGGCCTTATTATAAAACGCAGACTGACTTTAATCTGGGTTTAAAACACCCAGATTGTGATGAATTACTATGGTAACCAGTTGTAATAAACCCAGTTTAAGGTTAATCTACTCATTATAATAAGGCTGGTAATGTTTATGGTTGCTAGGACATGTACCATTACATAAAATATACTTAAACTAGTATGACTACTGTAATATTAACACGAACCATGGTCGCGCACGCGGCTCGTACTCGGCGTGGGCTCGACGCTGGCGCTGCTACTTTTACTTTTCTTGCCAACGCCTTTACCTACGATTACATAAATAATATAAAATTACGTCTAATGCCATGAAAGATATAATCGTTACAAAACAATGACTAAACACTATTTTACCTCTGTTTTTCCTTACGTCAAGTGTAATCATTTGGGAGTATATGAGACAAAATTGGTCTGATTGGACAACCATTGATAAAAAATACACGGTTGTAACAATACAACCTTTAAAAAGGAACTTTAGGAAACCATTTGATTCTTATTTTTGGTTTTTATTTTAGATTGGCAATGTGACTACAGTGAGTCTCATGTTAGTACGGCACTAATATGATATCGAAGACATTGCATCTCTCGACGGTCGGCAGAAATATGTTAGCCTGAAGTTACTGGATATACACTGGCTGATCACGAAACACGACTCGACTGAACGAGTCACTATGGTGGGCTTTTTACCATATGTATGCTGGTCGCTATAGTCTGGTACAAAATGTTCAGACACCCGCCCAGCAACATCTCTTACATAATGATAATGTTCCGTATATAGTATGTACCTTTCCTGTGTGCATTGAGCGGCGCGTCGCTGTCGAGCGAGTCGTCGGCGACCGCGGCGTCGGCGGCGGCGCGATGTACTCGGCGCGACGTGGCCGCCAGCGTCTCGGAGTCGGAGCTGGCGGACTCGTGTCCGTTGGCGAGTTCGGCGGCGGCGACGCGGCGCGTGCGGTGCGTGCGGTGCGTGCGGTGCGTACGATGCGTGCGGTGCGTGCGTCGTCGCGTGCGGCGCGGGGAGGAGCGGCCGGCCCGCACCCCCCGCCCGCCCCCCGCACCGCGCGCCGCCGGCATGCGCGCCCACAATGCCTCGAACAGCGACGACAGGCGCACCGTCATAGAATAGATCTGCACCCGCACCATAACGTATTTTAGTGTGAACTGCAACCGCCACCACTTAACATCACAATGCACTACCATTGGAGCCGTGTACACTAAGGCCTGGATTACAAGTACCGGTATGAGTCGTACTATCATCATCATGTATAAGTCTGATTGGTGAAATGAACGCTGATAGTTGACGCGATTGGTTCGTTAGTCGATGCTTGCAGTTTATTGGACTGCACTATACTCACGACTCGTGCTGGTAATTATACATTTGTAATTTTTACTCACATAAAGTAATTACGTGACTGGACTTTAAACCAAATTAATATATGTAAATGTCATATATGTAACATATCTAAAATTCATTCATTTCATCAGGTGTAAACGTATACATATAAGCCATTTACACAAGTCTTACGTAAACGTGTAAATAAAACTTACAAATGCTTCAGGCCTAACAGCTAATGTCACGAACTAGTCTATTTACACAAGTTTTAACGTGTTGTGGAACAACATGTCATGCACTATGAGACAATAAATAATACTAAAATTTGCCAAGTTGTGAAGACAAATAATTTGCAATAGTTTAATATCAGCCATGTACACATGTGCTCATATTTACTAATATTGACGACTCGTCTTTGTGGAACAAAAAAAGGCGAAATATATAACCTCTATTGTTTACTCCATCTAACAAAGCAAAGATGCTCCCTTGCATTATTAAAATATAATGATAAAAATGACAACTAATACGAATTCTTGTGGAGAACACTGCCACTGTAGATACAATTTAATACAATCGTAGCAAAGCGTGTAAAATAAAAGAAAAATAGTTATAGAAGCTTGCAGGCATGTTATAGACAGTAAAAGTCGAAAAATGGATCAGTACACATGTATGCGTCATACAAGGACAGTAATCTAGAGACAGCGACGTGCAGTGCGGCCTTATTATACAACTACGAGTGTACGAGTGAAAGATAAGGCGCGGTCGTTACCTGGCTCGGGTCCTGTAACGCGGTGCGCGCCGTGCAAACAGACAAACACACACACTCTCAACTATACAATATACTATACAAATCGATCTATAACATATCGTTAAGTAATGGTATCGTAATTGTAATCTGTTTCAATGTGTGTATGATAGAGGGAGTGCGACAATCGTTCCAGAAGATGGTAATGACTGTGACAATCTGCTCATTTGCGTACATCTACTAAGTTTATAATATATAAAAGATAAGTTGGTGGTGTTTGTGTAGTGTGGTGGTGTGTGAAGTGTGCGTGAAATCCGCGTGAAGTGTATATGCACTGACCCGACTGCGCTTGTTGGTGTTGTAGAGGCGACTGTTGGCGAACACCTGACGCACGTCGGCTGCGAACTGATCGCTCGTCGCGTACCATCCGGCCGACAGACGCGTGCCCACCGTGCCCAAGTCCATGGGGCGCGCCACCACCCGCGCGTAGTCCGGCGCCTGCGCCTCCGACACCGGCGCCAGGAACGGCTCCGCGTCCGCCGAGGCCATCAGCGAGCGCAGCACGTCCGTGCACGCCGCACGCCACTTGTCGCCGGCTCGGTCCGCGCCGCTGTCCGGCCCGCCGCTGCGGCGCCGCGCACCTCGCCTGCTCTTGCGGGCCGACGCCAGCGGCTCGTCGTCCGAAGACTGGTACGAGGCGGCGAGTTCGTGATACTTGGCCACCACGTCCACCTCATGCCAGTGACTGATGATGTGCAGCAGAAGATCGGTGAGCAGCCGTGCCTGTCGAACTATCGGCGAGCGCGCCTCGTTGAAAAGCTCGGCGTTAGTCGCCAGGTACCGCACGTCAAACTGTGCAGCCGCCGTACGTCGGTAGAACTGCACAAGAGCGCAAGCTAGTAACATAACTAGTAAAAAAAAAAATACAACTCACGAAGATTCGACGACTGCTTACCAGATTTTCGAACCGCGCCTTGATGGTGGCCAGGTCGATAGGATATGGCACGACACGAGCGTACGACGGATACAGCTGGAGATCGACCGGAGCGACGAATGGCTCCGCCACCGAGAGGGTCATGACCTGCTCTATGTGCTGGGCGACGGCGTGACAGGCAGCGGCACGGTTACCGCGCGGCGGCCACTCGTGCCCTTCGGCGCGGTACAACGCGGTCTCCAGCTCCCGCGGCAGCACGGCCACCGCGCCACCGGGCTCCGTGGGCTCGCGTTCGGGGTCCACCGGCTCTAGATCCCAGGGCGACAAACGCTCCACCTCGCCGTTGTCCCATCGTACACGCAATGACAGAAAGTGCGAAGCGGCTTCGCGAGAGAATCGTTCGGCGGCGGAGTCGGCAGCGGAGGGTCGTGTGTCGACTTCAGTATCTCGCGGCGCGGCGGGAATGCGCTCGAGCACGACGCCGCTCCACCACGAGTCGTCGATCATGCAGCGGAAGCGGTCGCCGGGCCCCCACCGCCGAGCGACCGCCGCGTCGTACTGCTGTCGCAGCACGAGGAAGTCGATGACGTCAGGCATGTCGTGGTAGCGGACGGTGAGCGAGCGCGGCCGGCCCGCGTCCAGCGTGCACGCGAGCCGTACAGACGCCACACGCGGCGGCTTTATCTCGTACCGAACGCCCACCACCTTCGCCAGCTCGCATTCCTACCAACATCAAACACACATCAGCCCCCGCCCGTCTCCCATCGCACACTACTGAATACTGATACTCACATGCACTTGTGTCCGTTCCCAAGGCTTGTCACGCGGATTGATTTTGTACAGATCTTTTACTGCAACCGCCTCAAAGTATCTTTGGTGTCCCTGCGCACAAATAGTTGTCGTTCGTTATATGCTTTGTAGAACATATTTTGTGTGGTAAATGCAATATCCCACAAGTAACAGAAAAGTGGTGATACACAATTCAAAAAGGGTCCCCATACACATTTATAGATCTAAAATTTGAAATAGGCTATGAAATAGGCTTCCCCCAAAGATTTCCAGACCGACCTGTTGGAAGCAGCCTGCATCCAGCGACTTCCTGCGATCTTTATCAATTTTTAATGCAGATGGCACTAGTAAAATGCATTCAGTATATCTTACTAGTCGGAAGTATAAGCACACGTCGCCCATCTGCGGGTGGTATGGTGCCTTCCTCGGCGCGACGGCTGTGAGCCACTCGCCGGGTCGGTACACGTCGGGCAGCTCGTCGGGGGCGGCACTGCCCCTGGCCCCTGAGGCGGATCCCTCCGCATCGCCATCCGCCGCGTCCGGCCCCTGTGTCTCCCCGCTCCCGCTGCCGCCCGCCCCCTCCGTTGCAGTACTCGTGCTCGGTCGCTCCGTGCGCTTGGTTGTCGACGTGCTGGGACTATACCTATTATACAAATTATTAGAGTAGGGTTGATCGAAGTCCCGACTTATTTAAATATCTCACACATAACATAAATTCACGTCTGTATCTCTGAAGTGTGATGTTTGGTTCAAATAAAATATGTTCCCTATATTTTATTTACAGATAAATTAGCTTACATCAATAGTATTCTGACGTTGAAACGTTCCATCGCGTCGTCTCAGATTTGTATAGGAAAACGTCACACAATGCTCTCGACCAATCACAATCAAACAGCACTAACGTTCGCATGTTGTTACGTCACATTCCAACCGCGCTGAGCTTTGATGCACATTGTTTAAATATCTGCATAGCTTACAAAGCAAAGTGTATTGTGTAGTGCGTTACCTTCTAGCAGGCAGCGGTCTCCGACGAGATCGCGCCGGCGGGACCAGCGCCGCGCCCGTCTCCCAGTCAGAGTACTCCGACGAGTCTGAACTGAACGCATAGCCTCATGTTAAACAACTTTCCTCATTCTAATTCACCAATTATCAACAGTGTAGGGTATTTGACCACTAACTTTTTTTATTACAGTACGGCGAAGTGACTGCACTACACGGATGGTAAGCGCAAATGAGTTAATCGATGATCACCAGAATCATGACGACCTGTGTTTAATGCTTTTTCACACTCCGAAGAGGGAGGAAGCAAATCGAGGGGCCTGCGACTGGACAGGCAGATGACCGATGCAGGCACAGGGATACAAGAATGTATCCATATACTCGCCCCAACCAACCATCAAGTATTGTCGCAAGCCCCTCGGGAGAACCGGATACACTGGCAGATCCTGAAACGCGATGCACTAAGGTGTGTGGGTCACAATGGTACGTTTTAACATGTGTATTGTGTACGGTGGTCACTATCCGATATAAGTATCCTAAATCCACCAGTAAATAACTTAAACAAAACATAAATTATTTGTTGTTATGTCACCGTCATATATTACGTAAAACATCGTTCATAGAGTCAAATACCCTGCATAATAGATAAATACTGCAGCACTCACTTGTCGTTTTTACTTCCAGAGTGCGAGCTACGATAAGAAGTGCATGTTAGTATTGTAAACTAAAAACACCGTATTGAACAAGTTTAATAGTTTTAATCACCTGGTGGAGGAGTCGGTGAGGTCGAGGCTTGAGGCGAACGAGGAGCGGTCCCGAGAGGAGTGCGCGGAGGCCGACAACCGCACGGACTCGTCCGAGGTGTCCGAGTGCGACGCACTCTCCGGTGGCTCCTCCTCCACGCGCAGGAGCTGCGGCCGTGGCGGAGGGCGGGTGGCACGCGGCGCCCTCGCCCGCGGACCCGGCCGCCGCCTCCCACCGACGGTCTCCGTCGCCGTGCTGATCATCACCGGCCGCCGTCGCATCTCACGCCGGTACCAACTCATCTCCAGAGCGTTCAACTCCGCGCTGCAATACCACACATTCAGCACATAGTATACAATATAAAACAGCTACTGGTGGTAATTCGGTGGCGTTGTTCACCTGGCTTGTTCGAGCGCACGTCGCGCGGCGGGTGCGAGTGGTGGCACTATGGGGCGCGTGCTGTGAGGCACCAGCAGAGGGTCGCCGCGCTGCCACGAGCCCGCCGTGTGCCTCACGCCCTCCCCGCGCCACACGCCACGTGCCTCACCCCCGCCGCCTCCGAACCCACCCGGACCACCGCCACCACCGGCCAACTCCGCGATCATTGCGTCGATACGCGACCGCGGCGCATCAGCGGCTGGGATGAGTTGGTTGAGTGCGAGGTTCTCGCGGCCCGGCACGAGGCGCTGGAAACGCGGCGCGTGTGGCGCTCCCTCCACGTCCACCAGGAACGGCGGCGGCATCAGGTGTGGTGGTGTCTCCGTCTGTTCGTCTAACGCGCCGCCCAGTGCGTCTCTTACTAAAAACACACAAATTATGATCACAACTAAAGACATTACACCTTTTTGAAGTTATACTTCTTTAGGCGCGTTATGAAAAAATGATGAGAGTGAAATTTTAAGATGCGCGCGCACCTGTGACACAAAAAATTAACAGTATGAAGTTAGGCGCGTTAAGAAAAAATGATGAGAGTGAAAGTAGCCGTAATTAATAAACAAATGACGATTTGGACAAAGAAAAACTCTTTAGGTTTTTTCTTATTCGGAACATGTTGCCGTAAAAAGTACCAGGCTCGCATAAACGCGAAGAGAGTAGAATGTACTTCTATCATGTCGAGTGGATATGTTGATATAAATTAAAATACTTTTATTTAATATAATTAACACTAAATATTATTAAATTATTAATGTTACGATATTTCATCGTTGTTGTGAAGACTTGAGAATAAATTACACTTGTCTTTGGCGAAATGCATAACAATGCGAAGCTTAAGAGTGTTGTTACAAAGACTTGGCTGTATGAGCTACAATACCTTTGCCTATTAAAAACCCGAATTTGAACCAAAAATTATAATACCGAGGACTATGACGGAAGTGAATACTTTTTAAATTGTTTTCGAAATTAATAAGTGTCCGTTCTATTGAAACTATGAATCAACACGCATGAAACATTTACTATAATAATAATTATAATGTACATTATAAATAATAATTATTATTATAGTAGATGTTTCATGCGTGTTGATTCATAGGCCATTTTTGACAATGTCCTTTATAATTTATATATGTGCTAATAAATTATATTCAGTAGTGATTTAAATTGAATATTTTGATTGATATTACTTACTATTTGTGAATATTAGTGAAAAAAATTGTGCTTATATACTTTTTCAAGTGCTCCAATATAATTGAGGTTAACTATCCGTATGTATTATTTATTGATATAAATTAAAATACTTTTATTTAATATAATTAACACTAAATATTATTAAATTATTAATGTTAAATACTTATTATTATTGTAATCAATTATTTGCATGCAATTAAAAACTATTTTTTAATGATGCCAAAGAAGTATAACTTCTCACGCGCGTACATAAGTACACGCACCCATTTTTTTTTTAATGAACCCAGACCTTTTTTACCTTTTTTAAATTAACCCAGAAACAAAAATTTATTAGCGTACCAAGCGGTCTGTAGTCTGTATGGAAGAAGAGCTCGGTGGGTAACTCGGAAAGCAGCCGGTGGCCGCGACCCAGCCCCAGTAGTAGTACGTGTCCATGTGAGTCCGTAGCCGCAATAGTTGCGCCGCTACCCCACTTTGCGTCAAAGATGGCGCCATCACCCTGGCCATCGATACGGTTGTGGAACTGTGCGAGCACTTCGCCGGCGGCGGCATCCCATACGAACAATTGGCCGTCGTGTCCGGCGGAGAGCAGCACGGCAGGCAAGAAGGGATGTGCTTCCAACACGTAGGCCTCGTCGCGATGCCCGCTGAGGCACCGAACCTGCGTGCACGTGCGCGAGCACCATACACGCACTGTGTTATCCGAAACGGCGGTGACCACATATGCGTCACTGCAGTCCCAGCACACCATGGTCACCTTGAGCCTCTTGCCATCTGCGGCGCGCTGTTGATCAGCAGGCACAAGCATCACGTGTCGCCATTGTGTCGCGTGTAATGTCCACAGTGCAGCACAGCCATCTTTGCTTCCAGACACAAAGCGCAGACCACGATGCGCCCAAGCTATACTATCAACGGCGTCACCATGTACGGCCACCTCGAGCACACGACGCGGAGTGGGTGCAGTATGATGCAGTGCATACACACGAACATGCTGGTCTGCACTACCAGCCGCTAAGAACGCGCCACCCGCCGACCACGCAGCGCAGATCATGTGGCAAGCGCCGGGTCGCATGCGCTCGACATATTGCACCGGTTGCGAAAGGAACTGTCCATCTGCTGAGCTGCTCCAGAACGCCACAGAACCGTCTGTCGACGTCGACGCCAACCACCGTACTTCACCACGCGTCGCCGGCGACCAATGTACCTGCGTTCACAAACGACATTATGCAACTCGACATCCATTTATACGTCTTAGACACAATTAAGCACGTGAGGTATCACTTACGGAGGTGATTGTACCAGCGTGCGCATGCAGCACGGCGCGCGGCGCCCCGGTGGCGAGGCACCACACGCGCACGAGCCGCTCCACCGAGCCCACCGCCAGCAGCGCACCATCACGCGACACGCACACATCCGTCACCTCGGCACCGCACCCGCGCAGTGTGGCCGCGAGCCGGCCGTCGCGCGCCACCCACACCTTCACCAGTAGATCATCAGCACCCGTTACTACGTAGCGGCCGGTGCAGTCGAACACCACACAGTACACGGCAGACAGGTGGCCGAGCGTGCGCCGCTGTAGTTGCAGTCCGCCCAATAGTCGTGCAGGGAACGCTGCTTCACCGCCGCGCCCGCCGACTGCCGCAGCGCCGCCGAGACCCAGCTCGCGGTGCACTAATCGTCGCACTGCAGTAAACACGAGCATACTATTCATTATTTATTCATTTATTGGATGTAAACAAATTGACATTATAAAATTATCCTTATCATGAATATAAAAAAATACACCCAACAGTCATACATAACCCTGACCCCACAATAAGATACATTCTCATTACGTAGATCGAGCCCAGATTCACTTTTTGCAGCAGGGTATTCAGACCCTGCACCAGAGGTTGTTAAAGTGTATGTGAAAATCATAAAGCAATTGACGCTAAATTTATGAGGAAAAAAAGAATTTATTTCATTTATTTTGAGTTAGCATTACATTGAAATGGGCCAACAGTATTCTGGGGTGGGCCAAGCTCAATCTGGTTACTACCTTGCTATGCTTATAATAAAGCAATTTAACAATTCTCTGAGCTGGATTATAGACATCAATAAAACTAAGATAAATAATATTTGAGCGCAATGTGTAATTTGTATGTTTAGGTTAATACCAAAATAAGTTTACTATAGTGTTATTAAATTATTGTTCTAATGCCAATAAACATTGTTTAGTGACTTACCAAGAGAATGGTCCTGCTTAAAAAATGAATATTTGGGTTTCGGTCTCACAAGAGTTTCACTCAAAAGCGATAACCGCGCCGTCAGGCGGTTTTGGTCCACGGCCCCAGCTGCACTTTGTGTCTCCGAGGGTGCATCGCGCGCCAACCGCAGGGCGCGCTCGCACACGGTCGCCAGTCGTTGCCATGATATATCAGAATACTGCACTGCCTATATCATTAAATTATACAAAATGTAGAAAAACAAAATAACATTTTATTTTATTGTGCTTAATTGTTTACAACTACATGCAGTTTATGATAATAATACTATAATGCAATATTAACAATATTACAATATTAGCAATTTTAATTAGCATTTTAAAATTGCCGCCATAATATCACTTCATTTGAATTTGGCGACTTCGTACATATTCGAGTTGTCATTCGCCAATAGGAACACAAGGCAGAATCCGTCGTAAGCGTGAGCGAGACGCACTATAAGACTATACTGTGGCACAGTGTGATAGACTGAAATAGCATTAGTACAATTACAGCACTAGCAGATGTCTATATTGCATGATATAACAAAATTTAGACTAATTTATGAAAAACACCAAAATTATAACAGAAATGCAGTAAAAACATTTTTATACTATTTCCCCAGTAACTTTGTGATAAATTTTGCGTCGATTTCGTTTTAATATTTTTTAGCCTTAGCTCTTAATTTTGCAGTTATTACACGTATATTTCGAGTTAAAATTGCGAAAATACGATTTTTAACAGTAAATAATGGCAAAACTTACTAATTCTTGGTATGACTGAGCATGCTCGGCGCCCTCCCAGTCAAGTCGTCGGGGCAGCACCTACAACGAGCGAGAATGTAGCGGAACATTTCAGCAAAGTTTCAGACAGTTTGACAGCGCACTCCACGTGCGCTACAACCAAAACAAACTATACTTCGAACCCGGCACTAGGAAAAGCTCAAACGTACCTGCACTGACTCGAGCTCTTTCAACAAAGTCTGCAAAGAAAATTGACTCATGTAATATTTCAACGTACACTAAATAAAATTTCAATAATTTCTTTATCATATTTACCTTCGCAGTATCCTTTAAAGGTCCACCACACAGAAATTTAGCTATCAGAAAGTAGAGTTCTGAAATTGAAAAGCTACCATTATAAGACCTTGTACGTCGGGCAGTAACAACTTTATGTATTAATTTCTAAATGTATCACTAACCGGGAACTACATTGTGCTCATCGCTGGACTCCTCCATACTCCTAGTCTTTTTCACAAACCTTGAAACTGCACTCACACATCACATTCACTGTAAAAACCTCAAAAACATTTCATTTTACATTGTTGACGAACAGATAATGCAACCTTCTGAATAATGGCAAAATGGCGTATGTTCTGTTGTCAAAACAGTTCACCTGGAACAATGTCTATCAAAACGTTACAATAATAGTTTAGTAGCAAATCGTTAGATGGCGCTGGGAGCAAGATAGTTTACCTATTTCATTTATTTTAAACAAACTCTAGTCTTTATTTTCAAAGAATCGGCAATTCATAAAGTTCAAAATTATATATACTTTTGAAGATTAAATTTTAATGGAGTAATATTGTTTGTATTTTTTAACTGAGCATTTGACGTCAACGGCCTTGACCCTCACGAGAACCATTTTTATTTTTATTTTTATTTTTGGCAACTTTGGCCTCAACTTTAGAGATGGCCGAGTATTTGTAAAAATTCCATCAATTCGGATCATTGAGTGGTCAAAAACCAATTTAGTTTAATATTTGAATCGAGTAAGAATGTATCATTTGAATTATTTCACTCTAAATTGCGTGTTTTTATTAGCAATAAACTGATTGATTATTAGAGACTGACTGATTACACTGGTCTGCAACAAAATCCTCCTTCAAACCATTTTGTCATAAATATGAAGATTTTGATGCTCTGAATCTGTTCCCGATGTCCGATTTTTTCTATCACGTCTAGATTTTTCGATATGATTTTTTTTCCAAAATATCATAAATATTTAGGTTATTTTTGATTCGTTTTATGCGTTAACATTATAAACAATGTATATACGTCCGAAATGGGTTTTTACTAGTCGTAAGAGGAAGAAGGAAAGTGCCGAAAGTGATTTCTATGGTAGTACATATGCGCCTGCGCAGTATTTAATGTTACTTTACAACAGTTAGTTGATAACTTGTCTTTTAATTGTTTACTTTCTATATCAAATACTTTAGTAAGTTTTGCTCAAAATTCATATCATATATACATTTTTTTAAGTATTTTAAGTGTAGGTTATCCATTATATTATGAACAGAGATATTAAATATAAAATAGTTTCTATTTAAATGAATTCCATTCAATTTTAGGTTCTAAAATGCCGCGCACTTGTAAGAACTCTACAGACTGTTTTTGCTACATCAGTGGTGAGTTTACTATAAAAACACAGCGAAATGCGACAACAGATCTTGTTATAAAAGCTTATCAGCTTTATTTTGGATTCTCTATCGATGAGAGGGATAAAAGTTGGTTATCAAAAATGTACTGTAACAGTTGTTCAAGAACGTTGAGAGGTTGGCTTGAAGGAAGTCACACATCTATGCCGTTTACGATGCCAATGCTTTGGAGTTAACCTTAGAATCAGGAAAACGACTGCTATTTCTGCATGACATCAACACGAAGATTCTCGAAAAAAAAAAAAAAAAGTGTGCGTCCCGGGACGCTCGACAGAAGTGATAACTTAAACTAATGTGGGTTAAAGTGAGTAAGTGAGTGAGTGAGTGGAGGAGCCTGACTACTGCTACCGTATGCGTGAGAGAAAGGGAAGCCAGACAGAGTGGCACCGTAAAGCGTTACGTTACGGCGCCACTCTGTCTGGCTTCCCGTAACGCGTTACGTTACGAAGTCCCGTCAAAGCCCTGTCAAAGTCGTGTCAAAGTCGTGTTAAAGTTGTGTCAAAGCCGTGTCAAAGCCGTGTCAAAGTCGTGTCAAAGTTATGTCGAAGTCGTGTCAAAGACGTGTCAAAGTCGTGTCAAAGTCGTGCCAAAGCAGTGTTAAAGTCGTGTCAAAGTCGTGTCGAAGTCGTGTCAGTCATGTCAAAGCCGTGTTAAAGTCGTGACAAAGCCGTGTCAAAGTCGTGTTAAAGTCGTGTCAAAACCGTGTCAAAGCCGTGTCAAAGTCGTGTCAAAGTCATGTCGAAGTCGTGTCAAAGACGTGTCAAAGTCGTGTCAAAGTCATGTCGAAGTCGTGTCAAAGTCGTATCAAAGTCGTGTCAAAGTCGTGTCAAAGCCGTGTTAAAGTCGTGTCAAAGCCGTGTCAAAGTCGTGGCAAAGTCATGTCAAAGTCGTATCAAAGTCGTGTCAAAGTCGTGCCAAAGCCGTGTCAAAGTCGTGTCGAAGTCGTGTCAAAGTCATGTCAAAGTCGTGTCAAAGTCGTGTCAAAGCCGTGTTAAAGTCGTGTCAAAGCCGTGTCAAAGTCATGGCAAAGTCATGTCAAAGACGTGTCAAAGTCGTATCAAAGTCGTTTCAAAGTCGTGCCAAAGCCGTGTCAAAGTCGTGTTAAAGTCGTGTTAATGTCGTGTAGAAGTCGTGTCAAAGTCGTGTCGAAGTCGTGTCGAAGTCGTGTCAAAGTCGTGTCAAAGTCTAGTCGAAGTCGTGTCAAAGTCGTATCAAAGTCGTATCAAAATCGTGTTAAAGTCGTGTGGATGTCGTGTTAAAGTCGCATCAAAGTCGTGCCAAAGTCATGTCGAAGTCGTGTCAAAGTCGTGTCGAAGTCGTGTCAAAGTCGTGTCGAAGTCGTATCAAAGTCGTGTCAAAGTCCGGTCCAAGCCGACTGGTCACTGTGTGGCGCCACCTAGGACTTCGAAATTATCGATGTTCCAGGGAGGTCGGCTAACGCTGGCTGGTCGATGGACCGCTCGCGTTACGGAACGTTTCGGTTCACCCTCCCATAAGAAGTTATCACTTCAAAAACAAGATAGTGTATCCAAACATCTACAACAACATACTACTACCGACAAATCATTCGAAAGCTTCTTTCTGCTTATAAAGCTTTAGGATGCAATATGTCACTTAAAATCCATTTTTTGGACTCGCATGTATATTTCTTTCCGGAAAATCTCGGTGCCGTATCAGATGAGCATGGTGACATGGTTATTATGCATATTGAAAGACGCTACAATGGAAAATGGTCAGCAGCAATGCTTACTGATTTTTGTTGATCGATTCGCCGAGAAACTTCGATGGAAACGTGGATAAACAAAAAAACTACAATATAACTTGAATTGTATTACCATAATAAGTTAATTGTACTGATATTTCTATAACTTGTGACTGTAAAATACGCATTTTTCACTATAAAACTTAGACCATAGTCTTTTTTAACTTTTTGTAATTGTTGTTGATTTGATAATATCGTTTTTTAATTAAATCGACTTTGTATATAAAATCTATGTGCTGTATTTATTTGCATGTTATATTCTGTGTTTAGAGCACCAAATACGACGTTATCATGCATTAAACCAAGGAGGAGGAAAAAAAATTTTTTTTTTGCAGACCAGTGTTATTTTACATTGAAATAAAACTAGTTTAAACGGGGTGAGTCCGCCCCATGATCATAACGGCTGAATTTAACCATAAAGATCTATTTAAATTAGTTTTGCTTCAATATGTAATATGCGCGTCAATATAAGAAATAATTATTTATGATCATTTTATGTTCCTTGATAAAAGAGCTCTGAAAAGATATATTTTTTTTATTGAAGAGTTACCATAAATGAATTCGTGCTGTGGCATCTGAAGGTATTTATAAACGGTTATTTTGAATGGCGTTTTGTAATTCATTTTTTGTAGTGCTGTGTCTGTTTATGGGCAGTCGTGGCGCTTACCACCGAGCGAGTGACCTACTCGTTTCGTTTTTTATTCCAAATAAAAAAAACTATTTTAATCAACACATTTTTTTCAAATCTCCTGTTTCACCACCTTTGAATAAATACCTACTACTTACCGGTAAGTAGTAGGTATTTATACTACACACACACAACGACACATTCAAATAAAAATAATACTCGGATATTTTAAAATAGCTGTCATATACGTTATTTGCTGGATACAATTTAAACGGACACTGTGGAATAGGCCCCAAATATAATAAAATTGTTTTCATGTAGTTGTTCGAATAGGTGACCATTTAATATCGTACATTGATTACTAAGTGAAGATCTCGATCATGACGCATTGTATATAGAATCGCATCGCCATGATTAAATTATACCTCTCAGCTCTCAAATGAAGTAAACTGTCAGTTCTGCTGTCAGTGATGCGGGGAAAGTGGGGCGCGGGCAGGTGTGGATGTTGGAGTTGGAGCAGTGATTAGTGTAGATTAGTGTTTTTATTCTTTCATGGAATCATGGCTTTATGAAATAATATGGCTCTCGGAGCCTGCTTATGAGTGATAACTGTTTTGTACGATAAAACAGTTTCTGTTTACCGACCTGTGCATTATAATAAACTTGATGCTAAGTGGCTATTGCATATCCTCATGGTAGAAGGCGTGCGCGCGGTCGGTGTCAGCTGCAACATGCTACGCCGGTGATTACCTGCTTTGTACTTGATAATCTCGTAAGTATTTGTACAAAACCTGATTATTTTGCGTCTGAGTTTCTTCAGTAGCGTAATATATTGTTTATCGATTAAAAACTGCAGATAAGTAAATCCCGCCCTGAATGTTCACTGAACTAAGTAATTAGAGCCAGTCAACTATTCAACGTAGTGGTTCTATTCTTTGACTTCTACCGAGTTATAACTAATAACAACATTTTTTTATTGAGCAGTAAACATTGAAACTAGAATATTTTATAAATATAGGAACAAAAAATAATTAACTAGTGCATTCAATTTATTTACTAAACAATGCTTGAGAGAGACCTCTATCTTAGGGAACAACATGAATAGATGGTTAACATACTTTTGTAAACAAAGTAGACTAAATATTTAAAATAAACTACTTACAACAACGTAAAAAGGTTTTACCATAAATCAATTATTGGACTATTTTACTTGGTTTGTGTTTATTAACTTATTAAAAGCTTTGAGAGTTTAAAAGTTTTGTTATTTAACAATATTATAAATTCATTTAATGAGGGTGTATCACAATAGTACTAATTCCATAATATCAGAGTTCAAAATAATTATGACTTATCTGATATTATATTCAAAACTAGTAACATTAAATATGTATATCTAAATAAAAAAAAAACATTCCAAGTCTGTTCACTAAATTAAAAGCTAAAATGCCATAGATTTAAATACACACACAGTCATACAGACAATGGGGTCAAATACCATTCATTTTTTGCAGTGCCTAATTTCTTTTTGAATAACATTCTGTTTTCCATTCTCTTACATGAGTCTAAAATCTCTTAGTTGATTAAACTGTTATATTACTCATAAATTAAAATTGTTATTATGTAGTAATATTACAGCGGATTAATAATAAATAGAACTAGTAACAAAATGTATAATTGTGAAATAAAACTGTTTTGATTAAAAAGTAGAGCAGACTGAATTGCTGAGTGTGTAATATTATTTAACAATGACAAATCTGTCAATATTGCATTATTTATTACAGCTTGTAGGTAGGTAATTATTATACAAAATTTATATGAATCATGGTTCAAAATGAACAAGATACATATATTATGTCTTTTGATAATTATTATTAAGCTTGGACTACAATTATTATTGGTTGATATAGCTTTGGCAACAAGCTGACATGATTATGATGCTGATATAGCTTTGCTTGATAATATTATCAGACGATTATATGTTTGAAATAAATTGATGATTGATTTAATTAACTACATTTCACAATTAAAATCTTATACAACAAGCATTTTAAATAAGGCTATGTAATGATAAAATCAACAAAATAAGTGTCAATTCAGCAAATTAATGAATGGAACATCATTATCTTATCAACCTCAACCATTTGAAACACTATACACAGATAACTGGTTTAGGCAATGCAGTATTCAATGAGGGGTAATCTCTGACTGACTGCCATTGTTTTGATCATGTTAGAGAAACACCAACGCTTAAATATCAATAATCAATACCCAACCACCAAGAAAGGTTTAATTTAACCATACTACTACTACTATTTCAGATGTTCCTTTGTATATAACTTAATAAAACACACTCCCCAATGATCAAACGGGTTTTAGGAGCGACCAGCAAAATATAAATAATGCTCATGTGTACAGCGGCGGCATGTCAGGCGCGGCGGCGAGCAATGCGAGTGCGGCCGGAGGCGCACCACCCGCCGCCACCACACTTGGTGGCCTAGGCGGCTCGCTCGAAGACAAGGTAAATAAAATATTAATAGATGTTTATACTAAAATATACTCGTCAAAATTGGCCTATAGGAATAAAAGGAGAGGATTATATTGAGAGGAGGAGATTCATAAAAGATTTAACTTTAGGTTTAAGCGTACCCATATTGGTAGTTTTTGTACCCTTGTCCACCGCACTCTTTGTCAATCTCGTACTACTAGCATAGACGCTTTTGTAAAATCATATACAATCTAACCGAGAATGGGAAACGGCTGTTGTATCACGTATGGAATGAAAAAGCATGTGTGAGAAATATACCTTACTAAAATACTTTATGAACAGCAGGTAAGATTTCCTTGTACAAACTGCGCGATTAGGAAGTCTGTAGTCCGTTGGGGGACCAAGGTTTCAATCCGATGTTACAATATAATTATGAGATGTTACTTTGATGAGATTACAGGGAATCAAATTTATTGTTTTAGGACTGTGACTTGCTGTGCCCAGTATGCTTTGAGTTGATCGAGGAGGCGTATGTGACGCGCTGCGGACATTCTTTCTGTTACGCGTGCATCAGCAAGTCTGTAGAACTACATCGGCGATGTCCCAAGTGCGGTGCCGCGCTCGCCTCGCGCGACCACATCTTCCCAAACTTTTTGCTCAATGAACTAGTGGCTAAACGGCGACTGCGTACGGTCCGGCCGGCGCCCGCCGCGCCTGGCAGCGAGGGCGCGCGGCTGCGTTCACTGCTAGCTGCTGAATCTCGTCACTTAGCACTGCCTGAGGTTGACTCTATGCTAGAGTTACTGACGCGGCGCAAGCGGTTGCTGGAGGCGGAATGTGCCGCCGCCCACCATCGATTGCTTTATGAGTTTCTCGCGCATCTACACCGTCACCGGCAGCATCAGCTCGAACAGTTAGCGCGCGAAGCTAGCCTCGTGCAGAAGGTACCACCATACTCTTATTTAAAGTAGTTTATGCACTACTTCAGATGTTCTAACGCAAGAAATTGGTACGTAGGACATGGACCACGTGGCAGGTGTGTTAAAGGAACTGCACGCGGGCGCGGCCGGACTGGCTCGTATCGGTAGTGAAGATGAAGGGACGGTAGTCTCGGGAGGTGCGAGCGGAGACGCAGTGCGCGCGCTGCGACGTGAGATCGCCGACATTGCAGGCAACCTTGCTGACACTGCTGGAAATGTTGATGGTGAGCTCAACTTTCATCATTTACCTAACATAGGAATCTGATAGGCCATCTATTTACACATTATATCAGAGAGATGTTCTTAGCAACAGAGATGTTCAATGAATAAAAGAAGTAAAGGGGTTGAATTACGGTTGCAGGTAGTCAGACAGGCGGCTCGGAGGAGGAAAGTTTCGCCGGCGGTTCGGGATGCGCCGGTGGAGGTGGGGAAGCACTTGCGGCTCGTTGGCGACGTCTCACCGCACACTTCGACGACTTTGTGCAGGTGAGTGTATGATAACGCCGCAAAAAGGCTTTGTGAGAATTATAAATCTGTTACAAGAGTATATTATGTTTTTGTTTATTAGTGCTACTTCGCGCATCGAGCGGACGAGCTGTACTTTCCAGCATCGGGCGCTGCTACGCCAGCACCGCCGTCGTACACAGCCGAAGGCATCACACCGGGGCTGGCTGCGCCCGTGAGTGCGACGCCTGCTGCCCATCCCGCACCACCCGCGACAGGCGGCAGCACGCCTGTAGGCTCAGAGGCGGATCACGTGCCGCAGGGACCGGGTGAATCGCGAGCGCAAAGTGCGGCAGGCGGAGATCAACGCGCACCCGAACAGTGCACTGACGCGAGTGACGCGGCTGACGACGGTCGGTTGCGGTCTGCACACCGGCACTCGCGTGGGTTGGACTCTTTCCGTGATGACCTGGTGGCGTTCACAGCATACCGCGCGCTGCGGCCGCTTGCCACTCTGTCATACTGCAGTGATGCCATTAACTACTCCACCATCGTATCTACAATCGAGTTCGACAAGGATGAGGAGTTTTTCGCGATCGCGGGCGTCACGAAGCGCATAAAAGTATTTGAACTCGAGGGAGTAGTTCGCGACGCAGTAGATGTGCACTACCCTTGTGCCGAGATGCAGTGTTCACACAAAATCTCGTGTGTGTCGTGGAATGCTTATCACAAGAACGTGCTCGCATCGTCGGATTACGAAGGTACGGTTTCGGTGTGGGACGCGGCTACAGGACAGCGCACGCGTGCACTGCAGGAGCATGACAAGCGTTGCTGGTCAGTTCATTTCAACCGCGCCGACGTGCGTCTCTTGGCGTCCGGTTCGGACGATGCACGCGTAAAGCTGTGGGCACTGAACGCGGACCGCTCGGTGGCGACCTTGGAGGCCAAGTTCAACGTGTGCTGTGTGCGTTTCAACCCGCGATCCTCGTGTCACTTGGCGTTCGGTTCGGCCGACCACTGTGTGCACTACTACGACTTGCGCGCGCCGCGGCAACCGCTCGCCGTGTTTCGTGACCACCGGAAGGCGGTCTCGTACGTGAAGTTCCTGGACGCGCGCACACTCGTATCGGCTTCTACCGACTCACAGCTAAAACTTTGGCGCGTGGAGTCGCCGCGCTGTGTGCGTTCGTTCACCGGCCACGCTAACGAGAAGAACTTCGTCGGGCTCGCCACGGACGGCAAGTACATCGCATGTGGCTCTGAGAACAATGCATTGTACGTGTACTACATGGGTCTGTCGCGGCCTCTGCTCGCGTACCGTTTCGACGCGGTGCGTGGGTTCCTGGAGCGCGAGCGGCGCGACGAGGAGGCGTCGGAGTTCGTGTCGGCAGTGTGCTGGCGCCGCTCGCCCGACCGGCCCGTGCTGCTCGCCGCCAACAGCCAAGGCACTATCAAAGTGTTAGAGCTCGTGTGACGCGCTCTCTTCCACCTCATGATCGTGATTGTCGCTCGCGACCACAGCTGTGATATAACTAGCTGAAATGTGACATTATGTGTTCACAACACCTTAGTGACCTGTTAGCGTACTGTTTTAAGTGTTGTAGTGTGAAACGCCTACCCTGTATGTAGCTTGTGTCTAGTGTAGAAGGAACTCCATGTGAACCAAACCACTTTATAGATATCTAGCTCTAAGCTGGATTTATGGGTGCCTGCAGTAGGATGTGTGATTAAGGCGACTATACGTGGCGGCGCAGATACAATTAACATTTTTGTGTTTACAGTATAAGGTAGCTTTATGTTTAATTTTGTACATAACTTTATATCCAGCAGAAAATATGACGAAAAAAGAAACTCTTGAGAAAACAATAAAAATGAATTATGAATAACAAGTTACTTAAAAACTTCAAAGCCCGGATTGCGACGAATTTCCCATTTTTCCTCGTACTCCGTCATTAGATCTTAACCTTTAATGTGATTACCCTCGGATTAAACCCTATCGAACACTAAAACAATTACCAAAACGATTCACATTTGGCAGAGATACCGGAATAACATGTTAAAAATAATTAAAATTAATACGTATAAGTATATATGACTTTGGAACCTTCTCCTGTTTAGTCTGAGACTGCAGTTATTATTTTATGTATAAGAAAAAACGCAAGCATGTGGTGGTAACATTTCACTATCTCCCTTGCACACTGCATCATATGTGGTGACGTCATATACCGTATTGTGCGTCCTTGTTCTATTCAATTAATGTTTCCAACAAATGTTAATGGCATTTAACTTACTTGTTTCTGAGCGATTTACAAAATTATTTCGATAATAGATTATGGCAAACGTGATATAATTAAATAGATTTAATAAATTTGCTGGTGGGAGGATACTTGTATCCGAACGGATAGCGACCACCGTACACTGGTGCTAAAACCTGCCATAGTGGCCCACCTTGCGTGGGTCGCGTTCCAGGGTCAGCCAGTGTATATCCGGTTCTCCCCAGGGGGCTTGCCCCCTGATCCTCACCCTTTTCCCATTCCTTTTTCCTTTCCCTCCCCCTTGGCCCTTTGACAGGCCGGCATGATCTTGCCGACCAACGATGGACACATTGTTTATCGTTGGTCGACAATATTCTTGGATTACGCTACACTTACCATCAGGTGTAGCGTAGTCACTTTGCCGAGCCAGGATAAAAAAAAAAAAAAAAAAAAAAAAATAGAATATGTCAACCCTACTATTGAATTGAAGCGTAGATATTATTTTCTAATATTTTCGGGGCGTAATACAGTTTGCTGTTACACAGATTCAGTCGCGTCGCCGCAGTAGTTTGCTCCTATCCACATTAGTCCGTAAGTGCCGTGTGATGTCGCTGTATGCCTAGTAAAGACCCCCCAATCCAACAATGCAGTTTTATTTCACCACATCTTTCGTGATTTTCAAAGTGTTGTGTAAACACTGCGATGGAATTACCTCACCTCCTGATATAATAGAATACTCGAGCGAATATTGTAGTCAGAATTTTATAAGAACGCTTCCAATTGTTACAGCTGCAGTATGTCGAAGGCAAGGTGTAAGTAAGATGGCGCACTACCCCACCCTACTTGGCGTATAATATCTTTATATATAAAAATTACGTGTCACGTTGTTTGTCCGCGATAGGCTCCTAAACTACTGAACCGATTTTAATCCCATTTAAGGAATTTAATTAATTAAGGAAGCCCACATCCTCCATTCTTGTGGGTAAGCACCTACAAGAATGTCGATGAAATGTCGAATATGAATTTGGTTTGTAATGTTGGTGTAGCCACCATGATAATGTATATGTTTTACGTAGACTCGGGTAATTATGACATTGAGGAATGCTAGTATAGGGATCTATATTTAATTAAAGGCTCAATCTTATATCAACTTTTTAATGAAATATAATTTTTACACAATAAACAGTCAAGTGGCACAGTAGTCCACGCTTTTCTTGTAAAAATATAATTATTCTGTACTATGATAGCTGCAAGCATACATATACATACATATATCGATATAAATCTTTTTCCTTCTCATACACACTCGTTCACACAAACATATTGTGTCCATTTGATTACTCGTATAATGGCGAGTCTCCCTTGTTTTGTGACAATCAAGCTACACATATGGGAGTAGAAGATGTCGGTTTCGAAATATATATAATCATAATCAACTCGTGTATTCTCACTGAGCGAGCTGTCTCCGTCATTCGCAGGGTTCGAAAATATCCGATATTTATTATAAATATCAAAATATCGGATATTTATGATATATATCCGATATATATCAAGTTTGATATATATCCATTTTGTATGAAAGCCATATTATTATTTTATTGTATTATTTATGAATACTGTTTGCATATTGCAAAATTTACTTTTAGATAAGACATAATCAACTAAAAAACATAAAATCTTCTTTTAGGACAGAAGTATTGCCATTAATGGACTAGAACTTACCATCAGGGAGTATGTTTTAACTCTACTTCCACGCCATCTACATTTGGGAGGTAGAAATACAGTAACAAACGCTAAAAATTACTTAATATAAATTTATTTAACCATTTTTGTATTGCAATATATTATAAAACATTTGACATATATATTCATTGATATATATCATGAAACTCAGTCTGATATATATCGGATATATATCGGATATATATCTTGATATATATCCATTGATATATATCCTTGAACCCTGGTCATTCGTGTGACAACCTTGGCCGGGTTATCACCAGTCTCGCAGAAAACTGACGTGAAGGGACGGTTTGCTGTTGCGTTTCCTACAGTAAATGAGATGCCCGGAGGCGTAAATTCCCCATCCCTTTACCAATCCCCATTTTTTTCCTTTAGGGTCGGCAACGCAACTACCACTCTTCTTGCGTCCATGGACAGTGGAGATCACTTACCATCATGCGATCCATTGGGTTTGCAGTCCTCTGCTATAAAAAAATCGCCTGCGCTCATAACACAGGCTTGGGGTTAAACAGTTTTCTGGTGCGTGTAATGGGGGGTCTCGGGGGCGACGTGGCCGACGTCGAGGCGCGGGAGGAGGCGGACGCGACAGACGACGCGGACGAGGCTGACGGGTATCGCGCCGCCTGTCGCTTGGCGAACTGTCGCGTCACCTCCGAGTAGCGCAGCTGCGTCCTTGGCACGAACGCTGACGCTGACGACGACGATGATGATGATGATGATGAAGACGATGACGACGAACGCCTCCGTTTTAAACTTTTACTCGCAGACGACGATCTTCTGCCACCTGTTGTTCATTTAAGTTACAGTATAAAAACAAATGATTAAAAGTGCCGCACTCAGAGTCGTCAATTAACTCGAATTGTCACGTTGATTGGTTAGCCATGTCTTTGAATTCTAATATTCCTCCGATACGCAAATTAAGATTATTACTCCATTCAGTAATGAAGCATAACGCAATTTTTTACTCAGGAAATAATTGAATTCTTAAGGCATTACTAACTGATAATTAATATGGGTGCGGTAGTAGTAGGGATTGCAATCCGGAAAACCGGATCCGGTAATCCGGCGGATCCGGCATCATTATACGTCCACCGGATCCGGTACCAATATACCGGATCCGGCGCTACAATTTTTAGCTATTTAATATAGAGCTGTTGCATCATTAGGTACTTTACTATGCCAAAGAAAAAAGTCATACGATCAGAAATGACAAAAATCTTGGAAAGAGTTATTTAAGATGATAACTATAAAGAACAGTTGGAAGAAATAGTAGAAGAGAACTTAGATTCACCATCAGTAAAGAAAGATTTGACATTACAGGAAGAATTACAATTACAAATCCAGCAAGAAACCATGTGTTATAGCTTAGATACTAAAAAAGAGAAAGATTTTGATAAAGTACTAAAAAAGTAAATTACTACATTTAAAAGGACTGAGTTTTCACAGAGTTCGAAGAGAATAGGTACTTGTCTGTTATTAGAAAGAAAGAAAGAAATGATTATTTGCTGACAATAAAGCCGACAAGTGTAGAAACTGCAAGGGCCTTTTTGGCCGCAGGCTATATTTGCAGCTCTATTAAAAGTTGACTAGCAGAAGACACAATTAACATTATTTGTTTTCTATGATACTTTTTTCAAAATCAACATTGATTTTCTTATAATATATAATGAATACTAAGACAATTATGTATTACTTAAAATTCTTATTAAAATAATTATTTTTCGTAAGTTGATTAAACTAAAAAGTTGTAATTCTAAGACAAACTCATTATTGTGATAATTGTGCCATTCATTCATCAAATCATGATGGTGTCTGTCATAAATATAAGACTTGTTTATTAGCAACAGTTGCATTCTCAAATACTTTAATAATTATTGTGATCTCATCTCAGTAAATTACGTAAGGTTAATTATATTAGATTTTAGTACCTGGGCGACCGAGCTCTGCTCGCGCGAAAAAATTTTTTTTCGTTTTCTAATAATGAAACCTAGCTAGAAGATATTATTCGCCAATAGATGTCAGGAATTAAGTCTAACCTCAAAGCAAACACTCATTGACTTCGTGTTACTTAACAACGCCATCTGCTGTAGGTAAAAAAAAAGTAAAAAAGAAAAAGTAGTATTATTATTCGCCAATAGATGTCAGGAAGAGTCATATTTTTCTTCCAAGTTTATGTTTAAGTTGATAAAACACGAATAGAATGACATTTTCTAAAAATGATTCCAAGCTAGATCGATTTATCGCCCCCGAAACCCACAATATAATAAATATCATGAAAATCGTTGGAGCCGATTCCGAGATTCCAATTATATATATACAAGAATTGCTCATTTAAAGATATAAGATATGTTTTATTTTTTATAAATTACCTATATTAAGCACAATAACACTTGATTAACTTACTAACAGTTCATTTTGAAGTTCAGTGAACCGAAAAGCGAAAATCATCCTGACTTGATCAATCCGGCCGGATCCGGCCGGATCAGTGGAAATCCGGACGGATCCGGCCGGATTGAAAATGACGCCGGATTGCAATCCCTAGGTAGTAGTAGCTACTACCTCCCGTTTATATTCTGTGAGACAGTAGTAACAACCCGATCAATCGCCCGATTCATGCTGTAAACAGTTCTGTCTACAACAAGGTTATATCACTTAAATGTCTCTAGTCCGCCAAGCCAGTGCTTTTGTTGGACCGTCTGCGGAATCGTAGCCATGGAACGATCTAGCTTAGGCATAAATTGCGTGCGAAGTACTCTTTCTCAAAACGTGACTAATTCAAACCAAGCGTGCTAATTCTTATTATGTAGACGTTAGCAGTCGAATAGCAGTGATAGCTCGACGGGGAGTGTTATGGCCTGCCGAAATGAACGTAGCAGGTTTGAAAGTAGCCCCAAGAGCGCACACTTCTGACTTTTAAGTTACGTGTGTTCATTATTAGTTAACACTTGTTTTAACGGTAAAGGAAACCTGCATACCTGAGAAGTTTTTTATAAGAATATTGAAGGTTCGAAGCCAACCTGCATTAGGCCAACATGGTGGACTAAACCCGTCATTCCTGTCTTCTTAGAGGAGGCAAGTCGTCCGCAGTAGAAAGTATATAAGGGCTGGTACGGTATTACTGGTGTCACTATGGCGCTCATATATTTATACTAGTTTTATAGTTTATTTTCAACATCAAGTTGAATGTTACGTTAATCGCAACATGCGATGGGAGTACAGATAGAAAGTCTATTTGTGGTCCATAAATAAATAAATACACCCAACAGTCACACACATAGTCCTGACCCCATAGTAAGATACGAGTCTTGTGTCGTGGGTATCAGGAACTACGAGAGACTTTTGGTCTCACAACACCCAGACCCCGAGACAAATATTTGTGGATCACACATACATTTGTCTCGGTGCGGGGATCGAACGCGCGGCCTCTCGCTCCACAGCAGACTACTCGCCCGCTGCGCCACGGAGGCTGTCAAATGGTCCATATAAATTATACAAAGTAAGTGGCATGGTCTCACCATCATCGTGTGGCGGCGATGAAGGTGTTTGAAACGCGGGCCGCAGCCGAGGCCGGCGGCTCCACGCGCCGCGCACTCCCGGCGTCGCAAATATAGAGTTGCGCCGGGCGGGGGCTACTTTACCCTTTATCTCACCTGCAACAACAGTGAAACACTACACTACATGTACCATACATGTGGCATTTAAAAACCATTTATTTATATAAATTCAGTAATTAGTACGACTCTATTTTGTACTATTTTGTAAAGATGCTATTGTAACGTTAGATTATTATCAGGTCTAGTACCTGATAATAATTGCTCACGACTCCGCCCGTGTGAATGACTATTCCATGCAACAGTTCATCATTTTACTCCCTTAATGGCGAAATTTCTTAAGTGATTGCTTACAACATAAAAAACATCAACTGCCAAAATTTCAAGTTCATAGCATAGCAGTCTAGGCTCTGCGTTGATGAATCAGTTAGTCAGGAATAGTAATTGTATTTGTAATTGTAGCATACTAGTGAAGTTAGAATTGGTGAGGCGAGCACTTACCGGCGGCAGCAGCGGCGCGGAGACGTGCGGCGCGGTCTGGCGGCACCGCCAGCGACGCCAGTGACGGCAGGATGTAGCGCAAGTAACGGTTGCGCAGCGACTGCCACGTACGACCTACACAACACACACTCGTCAGTCGCATTGCCCGCGGTTGCACGGAGCGGGGTGTGACCATGCGGGATCGCTAACCTTGCCCCGTCAGACGCTGGTACTGTTCCTGCAGCTCGCGCCACACTCGGTTGCCGTTGACGAGCCGCGCGCGCCCCTCGCTGCTCACCCACGACACGATGGCTACGTCCTCCAGACGACTGTACTCCTTTCCGCTCCTGATGTATAACAAAGCCATATATTCTTATTTTCCTTACTTATCTCACTGCTTGAAGTGATCGCGACATGCTGATAGTTTAGTGTCTGGTATCATGACACCATAATAGTACTTGTACTAGATATTAACCTTCATTAAAAAGTTGAAGCAAACTGAAATATGTATTAAAATAATTGTTTTACTGAATAGTTCACTAACTTGCCACGTGACGGTTTGGCTGTGTTTCGTTTACGTTGTGCGGGCGGCGTCCGTTGCCGGACGACCCTAGGTTCCGATGCATCTTTGTCGCTACTTACAGCCTTATGCGACACACCATCATCCCGGGCCGTTGCTACAGTAATTCGGGCGGTTATTTTTGTAGGCGCAGATGACTCCGTTACACCATGCTTTCGAGGCATTCCCTTTGTAGGCACCGATGTCTTATTTACACTATTCTCTCGGGGCGTTGCTTTCGATAGCGCAAGTGACTTGGTAACACCATTCTCTCGGAGCGTTGTTTTCGAAGGCGCAGATGACTTATTTACACCATTCTCTCGGGGCATTGTTTTGGAAGGCGCAGATGACTTATTTACACCATTCTCTCGGGGCGTTGTTTTCGAAGGCGCAGATGACTTAGTTACACCATTCTCTCGGGGCGTTGTTTTCGAAGGCGCAGATGACTTATTTACACCATTCTCTCGGGGCGTTGTTTTCGAAGGCGCAGATGACTTATTTACACCATTCTCTCGGGGCGTTGTTTTCGAAGGCGCAGATGACTTGGTTACACCATTCTCTCGGGGCGTTGTTTTCGAAGGCGCAGATGACTTGGTTACACCATTCTCTCGGGGCGTTGTTTTCGAAGGCGCAGATGACTTATTTACACCATTCTCTCGTGGCGTTGTTTTCGAAGGCGCAGATGACTTCAAAACATGTCCTTTCTCGCGGGGCGTTGTTTTTGTGAGTGCAGGTGACTTCAACACAGCATTCTCATGGGCTCTTATTTTTGTAGACGCAGATGACTTTTTCACGAATGATTTGATAAGCTGTTGCGTCACCTTTTCCGAATACCTATCGGGCTGTTTTCGCATCCGACCAGCCTTGGAGATTGGGTCGTTGGGAGTCTCACGACTGGGTGGCGGGTCATCAGATACGGAACGCAAGCCTAACTGCGAAGCGAAGTCGCGAAGGCTGATGTCGTCTGCTACGCTCAACAATTTCTTTATACGCGCGCTCCGCTCTACACTTACAAGTGGGTTGATACGATAGAAGATGCCACGTTTATACTCATCGTCTGAGTCAAACCGGCGCAGCGAAACGCTCGGCGCACACCGCTGAAGGAACCCACGTAATGCCGCCACATCACTCTCCTCGATTACTAGTTCTTTGCACACTTCCGCATTGCGTTCCGGCGTTTTCCGACGGCTCTGATTGTTCGCCGCACCGTGTACACCACTGTGCAGTGAGTATGCCAACATTGCACCCGCTTCTGTGGTCTGGTTACTCTTCTCGTCGTCACTCTGGCTCTCGCTTTCACCGCGAGCTCTGTTAGCATCTGTATGATCGGATGAGGTCTGTGTGTCTTCATTATCTGTACTGGAAACTACAGTCTGTTCTACAATATTGGTAGGTCGCAGTCTGCGATGGACGTCTCCATTATGCTGTACCGCGCTTGTGTTATTCGGCGTAGAGGTGGCGTTCCACTTAGCTGAGGTTATATACAGCGGTGTTCTGGTGTTAAGACTAGGTTCGGGGAAGGCGGCAGTAACAATACCAAGTATGGTATTTGAGTTATGTCTTGGCGGCCTACCTCTACGCTCAGGTTTGTTCTGCCCAGTTTCATCTTCCATCGGATGGCGGTCACTATCAGTAACAACTGTATTAGATACAAACTTTACTGAGCTATCACTGGATATGCGCAGCCGCCTTGACCGGTACCTAGTAGAACGCAACGGCTCGAATCGGTTGCGCAGCGATAGCTTTTGCGCGCGGCTTGATTTTGGTTCCTGTTGTTGGATGCACTCATTTCGAAGTGTGTCAAAGATGTCATCCGTCTGAAGTGCACGCGTTGAGACTTCTGGTTTCGGCGGCAGGCAGAGCGCGGGTATTGTTGGCACATGTTTGCACAGATTCTCCAATACTGCATTGTTTCTGGAAAATATGCAATTCTAATGTCTATTTTAGTGCATCTTATCATTTTTGGGCCTCCATGGTTAATTGTTTATTTTTAGTGCTCTGAAGCCCAACCACAACCTAGTATTTTTATAACCAAAGTATCTGTACTATGACATCCCTAAAATAAACTTATTGCTATTGTGACCTGCTTGTGTCAACATTCAGACAAATGACTTTTTAATTAATTGCAACAATGACCAAACATGTCTTAGACAAGGGAAAAAAGCAATAATAAGCATGCTTGGTCCTGTGCTTTACCTGTGGTTGCAGCAGTGTCGACACAGATTGTCATGTCGCGGCCGATGCGTCTGGCTTTGCTCCTCTTCCCACCTGGACAACGCAACACTGAGTTCAGACAACACACAACACAGAGTGGAGTTCAAGTAACATATAAACCACATCATTGGGTACATATAACACATAAACCCAAACACCAATTGTACTTATTAAATTAGTTATATTTTAGTGTTCTGTCCTGTACTCCTTGTGTACAATAAAGTTTAAATAAATAAAATAAAATGTATCAGAGTTCAAATAACACATAAAACACAACAACATATAAACAAGGAGTTCTAACAACATTATACAACAGAACCTACCTACAGAATATTCAACATTAACTTAAGTGTCTTAGTGTCACTTTCTTATTAGTTTTTTTTTTATCCGAGCCTGGCAAAGTGACTGCACTATACCTGACGGTAAGCGTAGTGCAGTCCAAAAAACCAGTGACTACCGAAAAACAATGAGTTTATTGGTGGTCACCAGTCATGCCGGGCTGTATAAATGCTTTTTCCCTCTTTGGAGAGTGAAGAAGCAAATCGAGTGGCCTGCGACAGAGTAAGCGGATGACCGATGCAGGCACAGTAATACAAGGATGTACCCCTATACCCACCCCAATCAACCATCAAAACATGTCACAAGCCCCTCGGGAGAACCTGATATACACTGGCAGATCCTGGAAATCGATCCACACAAGGTGCGTGGATCACTATTTATTTATTTTATTTTATTTGGAAAACAAACAGTACTTATCATAACTTAATTACATAACTTTATGAATATCTAAAGACCATTATATAAGTTTTTCGCATGTTAAGACCGACAGATTCTATGACAGATTTTAACATGTGTACGGTGGTCGCTATCCCAACGGATATGAATAGCCTACCACCTTTAAATGATTTTAGCAACAGTGTTAAATTTATAGGAATTTAGTGTTTTATCCCCTAATAGCTGATGTCCTTTATTTTCATAAGTGCTCACATACTGCATCCAATCCAATATCAAGACATGTTGGTCCAAAGTAACCCACTATGAGGTGTTTTGCATCAAATCTCAATACCCTTTTCCAAAATAGAGAAGTTCTCTAATTCGGACCCAATAGCCCCAAATTTGTCAGATGCAGTGCATAAATAAACAAGTATTATAATTTCTACCATCAAACAAGAATATAAATGTCACTATCAAAAGAATAAGATTTGAATGTCTTAAAAACTAATTCCACCATAATGCGCAGAAAAGATTTAACCTACAAAGCGCTAGTTATGGATTGAGTAATTACTACATAATGTGGTCCAGTTGGCATCAACACTGTTAATATTCCATTTAAAAGGGACAGCAATAGCCTCGATTTCAATATTGAAATTCATAGTAGACACAAATCACAGATGCAAATGATAAAATGTATTGAAAAAAATAAGCATCCTCAAAGTGATAGGAAATGAAAAAAAGCGGTTTAAGTCTCGAAAAACATATCAGCAGTTGGGTGACCGCCAGAGACATAACGTTTATTCGACTATTTTAATTTACCAATAAAAATATTTTCCCGCCAGTTATTGGGAGAATGGATCAATTACCAACCTTGTATCTGGTAGCCGCGGACCATCGCGTGCACAGCTAGGCTCGCCTGCAGCGAGAGCTTGCAGCGCACGCAGCACGGGTCTTGCGCGAGGACACTCCAAGCGACCGCGGCGTGCCACCACTAACCGCGCGTTCTTTGCCCAGCCGCTGACACGTCCCGTGTTTACATCTAATTCGCGCCACCGTCCACCGCCGTATATGTAGAACTTTGTCGACATCTCGTTAATGGTTCACATAAAGTACACCTCATTTATACACAACGGTGCAACTTTATTTTGATTTTTGGCTCACTCCAAAGAGTATAGTAATATACATGAAAACTCAATGCAAAAGCCAAAACCTTCAACCCGAGGGGCCGAGTCCCGACGCTAATCGTTGGGGATGTGCAATGATATCAATATATCGATATAAAAATATCGATATAAATAGTCCAATATTACAGTAACCTATTCATTATAATGTCCACACTAGGCACAGATGTTACACGTTTCATTTATTGTAGTGTTCGCTTGTTAGTACGCTACAAATTATGGAGGAAAATAATTAATTGGAAAGTTAAGTAATAAATTAATAACAGCAATAAAGTTTTTATTCATTATTATAATTATTGAAATGGCTTAAAGTCAAAGCTGCAACCGAGTACGCCTTTTATTGAATTTTGTGTCTGTTATTGCCTTTGTGCGTTTGTTATTCTATCTTAACCATTATAAGGCATGCCAGTCGATACTCGATTCCTAAAGAGTATGCTCAGCGAGCTATGGAGAGGGTTATGTTCGGTGTTTCTCTACGTGATCAAATCTGAAATAAGGAGATCCGTAGAAGAACGAGAGCCACCGACATAGCCTAGCGGATTAGCAAGCTGAAGTGGCAGTGGGCAGGCCACATAGCTCGCAGAACCGATAACCGATGGGGCAGAAAGGTTTTAGAATGGAGGCCACGTATTGGAAAGCACAGCGTTGGACGTCCACCTACAAGGTGGACAGACGACGCAGGAAGTCGCTGGAAGCAGGCCGCTTTCAACAAGTCGGTCTGAAAATCTTTGAGGGAGGCCTATGTTCAGCGTGGTCTTCCTGTGGCTGATGATAATGATGATGATGCTCGCCTTCAAGGAATATCCTTAGATAAGAAATCATCTGTAACCAGTCCCCATTAATGCTATTTAAAAGTGTTTTTCACCATATTTTTCGTATTCTATAGTGTTGATTGCGCTTCTCTTGCCTAATAAACTGAGGTTATCTCCATGGTAGCAGACGCTTACTATCATATAGTAAACAGCTGTTTATTATCATGAGACTTAGAGGGTCTAATTAATTAAAACTATATTATACAAACAATACAAGAACACGATTCCTGTTACGATACTACACAGCACACTATGTATAAAAATTTTGAAATTTAGCACTGAAGTCACAATGTAAAAAATGTAGGTACCGATTCTTCGATATATCAAAAATATCGATACAATTCTTTTTACAATTAATAATGACTACACCAAGCTACCATCTTGACGCACAAAGCATGGTCAACATTAGTTATTTATCATATACTTAGTATAGTATACGATAGATAGATAGGTTGTTTTATTCGGCGCATTGATAGGTGTTTTCAAAAACTGTGCTTTAACACTAACATACAAGTCTTATGTCGTAGGTATCAAGAACCTTGCTGAAAAACTTTCACATACAACACTTAGACTCTAGAAGAAATGTAAAATATGTTGTTCCTAACAGTTCACACAAAAATAAATATATCCAACGGTATCAATATTACATAATATCGATACTTTCTTGCGATTCCGACAACCCTACGCTGACACTGACGTATGGCATTTTGTAGGCTCTTCTTCTTTTTTATTTATGGCTTTCGCATTGTTATGCATTTTGCCATTGTCAAGTATAGTTTATTCTCAAGTTATTTTTACAAGAACGATGAAACACGGGTGCGGTCGATTTCAAGGTTTTGCCGGAGTTTTGGTGTTAACTCCTTTCAGTACGATGCTTAATTCACTTATTTCAATGTTTTCATACGCTGTTCATTACCGTCAATGTTTATTGAACAAATCCACATCACTTTTATACAACAAACACAACCTAGTTTATGAAATAAATTAAAATAAGTGATGAACTGCACTGTCAGAATTCCCGCCAAAACTCCTATTTTGTAGGTTGTCACATATTTTATTAGTTTTTTGGCTCTAAATATTGGCTCTTTGAGCGCGATTTTCGTCAAGTTAAAATATAAACTTAGTGTTTCAATATGGTAGGTAGTTGCTGCTGCTTGAATTTAAACAATACTTTTTATGCAACAGGATTTAATACCCAAAAGAAGAGCTTGTAGTCGTAACGTAAACATCTTACTATCTCTTTCACACGCCTACACTGCGATAGGGTAGGTATTTCAATCGAATATTTTTATTATTCCTTCAATAAATTATGTTCCCTAAAATCTATTATCGAAAATTAATAAAATTAAGTCAAAAATAAAATATATTTTAAGCTCAAGCTTAAACCATTTAAATCTGCTGGAAGCGGTAGCTGTTAAATAAAGGAGAAAGGATCTAGGTTACCAAGGGGATTCTAATGTTTACTATTATTGTAAGGTTAATTAAAACCAAAGTTAATTTGCTCATATTTATTAACGACGACAATCGTTGAAACACAATAGAGTAAGACTACTCAACTACAACATATATTTAGTGACCAACGCTTAATTCGTAAGAAATATAATATGTATATAAACTACATATACACAAACAAACTGAGTATTTTATTTTAACAGAAAATCACAATTTCATAAAAATATATATATTATCATTAATATCTATCAGCAGGGTGCTGCACCACCGACTAGCTCACACGAGGACCTAGGGAGATCATTCGCAGTCGCATATCCGGTCTCATGTACGGTATAACGGTGCAAACGTGTAGCATACGGGTCCGCTTATGAAGCTTGGTGCTAACGGAATTAGACATTAACATTAACAACATAATCTTAAATAAAGCGAAGCAGCTATTCATCTCTTCATGTTGAATCGAGACAGGCCACAGCCAACCCGTCCGTCGCTACTTGAAGCGAAATGATGCTTCACAATGGCAAATAGAACACAATGGCACTTTTGGCGTATTATATTGGCAGGCACGCTCACGGCAGGCTTAGGAAGTAAAACGTGAGGAACGCCACCGCGTACAGCAGACCCGAACACGCCAATAGCGCCCGCACCGTCGCACGACGCAGCGACCTCGCACCCCGCACACCCCGCAACCCCCGCGCACCTCGACCTCCGCCCGCCATCAGCGGAGCGCGAGCGCCGTTGTTGTACCGCTCTGTGTTCAGCACTTTACGTTCGAAAGTCACGGCGCCCGCCTTGTCGGCGTCATCACGCGCCATGTTCGCGGCGCTCACTCGTGGAGATTCCTTCGCGAGTGCCTCGTATGCGAGTTCCACCGTCTCGGCGTCGCTGGCGTCGTCATCGGCGATGGAGGCGTCATCGGGCAGAGCAAACCGAGGGCGTGGTGCCTCTTCACGTTCGGCAGTAGGCGTTGGCACCGAAAGCCGCGCGCGCGACACACCCGACGGTGGACGTCGAGGCGGCACGCCGGCCGACGGTTGTCGGTAGTCGAGGGGCCGACGTGGCGGCGGCGCTTCCAGAGACGGAATTTCTTCGAAACGCGCATCCTCCGCTACATGTAACAATCTCAGTGCAGAGGGTCGCGAGCGGAACGGCGCAGGACGCGACAGCAACGTCGATGCTCGCTCGAACAGTAGGATCCCGGCGCGTGGTGCGAGCCGCGGCACCGGTGCGTGCAGTGGCATGAGATGCAGGGCGCGCGGACGCATCGGACGCGGAACGCGGCGTTCGGCTGGCGGCCGCAGACCGAGCTCGTCCGCCACGAGACGACGAGCTGGCGCATGCCGCGCGCGCAGTGCCAGTCCGTAGCGGAAGTGGCGATCGCTGTAGACCACGGTGGCCAAGCCAGAACCGCGCACACCCCGCAGTAGGTTATACACAGTGCGAGACAGTCGGTCGGCAGGGCGGGCGCGACGTGCGAGGCGGCGGAGCGCAGCGAGAGCGCGTGGCGCCGGCGCCGGCTCGTAGGGCTGCGCGTAGAGACGGCGCGGGGACGCGGCGCGACGCGCGTGCCTCACGCGGCGCGGCCGGACGCGTCAGTCTGCAGCGAGAGGCCGCGCGCGGCGTGCCAGCTCGAGCTCATGAAGCACCTCCAGTGCGGCGGCAGAACTCCACGCCTGAGTACGACATGAATCGGCACAGTAGGTACCCCCGGTGTTGGTTAGTTCGGGCAGGCCTCGCCACGGCGACGTACGGATCTCGGCGAGCAACGGTGCGAGCGTAGCGTACGCGGCAGCCACGGTGCGCGCGTGACGTCCGCACTCGTGAGCAAACGCGAGACGCGCTCTAAGATAAAACCCAATGGGCCAAACCCACTCTGGACCCTGGTGGTAATTGAAACCGTGCGCGACGCTGGGGTCGTCGCTGTCGTTGGAATTTTCATAATCTCCACGGTATGCCCAATCAGCCGGATCGAGGGTCTTCACACCGAGTGGGCCGAGAAGCAACTTTTCGACCTGGTCTAACGCCTGCCAAGCATGGCGCGCATCGAAAAGTTCCGGCGCCACCGCCATCGCTATCGGGAAGTTGCACCGCAGTTGGTAATCGGCCCAAGGGCGGGACGCGCCGTGGCTGTCTTTATATATGCCACGGCGATGCACGAGATCGGGTCGCGCATCGGTGGCGGAGGGCGCCGAAGGAATCCAAAAGTGGCGTTCGAACGAATGACGAATTCGTTCGGCCCACTGAGCGTACGTCCAGGAAGTGAGGCTGCCGTCGCGGTGTCGTCTCACCACGCCCGGGTACGGATAGCGACCGGCGCGATGCTGCGCCGCCAGCCAGGAGACCGTGCTGTAGGCGAGTCCCACCAGCTCGACAGCGCTGCCGTCTCGTGGCGTCGCGGGCTTGCCGCGCGTGCCGGCCGTCTCTGACGAGCCCATCTTATCCATCCACGTGCCGCAGTTGGCGTCGTTGCCACCGAACGGGAAACCTGTTTCGGGATCGATGCCGATCTGCACATTGAATCCCTTGTCGGACATGTGTGCGTCGATAGCGCGGCCGGCGTTGCGTTCGCGGAACACGAGTCCCTGTAGACAAAATCTGTGTGAGCCATTTCAATAGGCGTGTGATTGGAGAAGCCGAGATTTAATAATCACCTGGAAGTGTACGTCGAGTGCCTCCTGCACGATGTCGTGCAGCGGCTGGTCCGCCACGCCGGGCGGCGCGGCTTCGCTGTCGTCTTTGGGGAACAGTCGCGACACTGGGTCTGTGAGCAGAACATGTCCCTGCGGCGCTTCTGTGCAGTACTGTGATACCAACAAATTACCCAGTATAGTACATATTATTATATTACGTTTGTTGAGAACGTGATCTTGAAATACACGTCCATTACCTACCTGTTTAATACTCTGCAACCACCACCAAACTGCATCCCGACAATTGTAACGAGCATTGCGTCCGCCGTCCAGCAAATTGGGTATGAGTCCGTGTCGTAGGCACGCCGCAAAGCCGAGGATATGGTATCGTGCGTCCTGTTGAAACAAAGAAGTCAGAGAATATCACGAAGAATTCGTTACTAAAATGTTATGGAGATATTGCGCCTTGCCTGGTATCGCCCTGTGAGCAGGAACAGACCGCGTAGCGCAATGAATGTGTCGCGACCCCAGCAGCGCATATATCCCACCGCGAAGTGGGGCAGCCCCGCCGACAGCGTCACGGAACGTGTGGGACGCGGCGGCGGCAGCGCCGGCGACGGGGACGGCAGCGGCGCCGACGGCAGCGCGGCCGCCAGCTGCACGCTCGTGAGGGCCAGCGCGCGGGAGAACGCGCCGGCGCGCGCCCATGCCGTCAGTCGCGTCAGAGCAGCACGAGCTACGCCGCGGTACAGAGCGCTGGCTGCCGCCGCGAAGTACGCGGGCACCAGGAATCGGGGCAGAGACCCCAACGGCCGGAGAGCCTCGCGGTACCGCGTCGCGACGGCCGCCAGCCGCGGTTCACGTTCCAACCTGCGCCATTGATATTCCGCGAGCCAATCACCGGCGCGGAGATTGTCGCACAGCGGATGACCCAGATCGTCGTTCGGAGTGACCTCTGCGAGCAGCGACGCCACGCCTTGCAGACCGGCGTAAGGCAACGCCCCCCACCCGGGCACGTCGTACACGCCTCCGCCGCCCGCCTCACGTTCCTCCGCGTCGCAGCGGTACAGCAGAGTGTTGAAGTCGGCCAGGTCGAGGTCGGCGAGAGCGGGCGCCAGCTGGAGAGGGTCGGCGGCGGGAGACGCTTGCAGCGCATCGATGGCTCGCTGTAGCGATGCGAGCGCGGCGACGTGCGCGGGACGCGGGGACACTCGGATCGCCACCACCGTGCCCGCCGACAGTGGACGGAACTCCAACACTGTGTGCACGTTCTCCGACCGTTCGTTCACGAAAACTCCCGATTGCGCAAGTGGCAAGTTGCGGCGCAGGGTCGTCTCGTATTCTTCCAATCCGTTGATATAACGCGGATGTCGTGCGTAAGACGTAGAGCGTCCTTCGACCCTAAAATTACAAAGCATTTCAGTTTAATTTAGTGTAATATAACAGTGGAAATTGTTTAGTAGTTTTGACGTATCTTTTTACCTGCGCTCGACGCGATGAAGTTCAGCTTCCAGGATGATCTCTTCGAGCTGGCCTTCAAACCGTAGTGGTTTAACATGTCGCGGTGCCGCGGCCGGGTCAGGCGCCGTAAATGCGGTGAAAGCGACAAGAATCACGGAGCGTCGGGATCGCGGTTCATGCCTCGTCACTGCTACTACGTCAGCGTCCATCTGGTCTACATATACCTGCCCGCACAATATAACTTCTTATTACGGCACACTTTGATAATATTTAAACGTTGTTGCGCAAAACTATCACCTACCTCAGTGTATCCAGCGAGCGCAAGTTCAAAGTGAAGTTCATTGAGCGCACGCTTGGCAGCCATGATGCCAGTGTCTCGACACAAGCGCCCTTCGCCGGGACCATCTGCTGATTTTCCTGCACTCTCGGCCCATTCCGCATATAGTCTAGTCTCGTCAACGACGTGGATCTGAATGTGCAGACACGAAACAACTATTCATATCGATCCTAGCGAAAACATTTAAACTAGATCCCACATTACAGGGTACCGCTATCCCCTAATCTTGGATAAAGTTAAGTTATAAGATCCGCTATCTCAAACACCCTCTATCATTGTTCCGATCTATCAATGCGTGGGGAAATTATTACGCGTATCGTTAGCATGATATTGATTAATCTCATATTTTTTATAATACGTATCCCAAAGGCCGGTCATAACTTTTTTTGCCTAAATTTAACACAAAATATTGTTAATTTCAATCCAACATGCTATGCTATTCATGCCACACGATGCTAGAGGGAATGCATTTTTGACTCGGCTCACTGTCGAGTTCGAGCCATCGACTAGTGTACTCTTTATACTGTTTGCCCACTTCTGCCGCTGCTGACATATTACGTTTGGTTTTGTCCCATAACACTTATTCAAGGTTGCCAGATCGTGTAATTTTGTGCGTTTGTGTGTCCACGAATTTATGTAATTTTTGTATTTCGGTCAGTTTCGTATGGTTTCAGGGACATATATTTGTGATTCATTGAGTATTTTAAAATGCACTGACAGTCTTGCATTTAGTGTATGTGGCATTCTGAGGCATATTTGCCTGTGCAACAAAATTGTGTGATATTAACGGTCACTCACGTGATGTGGCACGAGCTCGTCGTACCCGCGCGTGCTGCCAGTAGCACAACACGCCATCGACACCAGCGCAGCTGAAGGCAACAGGTCGAACACCGACCTGCACAGAGACCGACCGTCAGAAAAACAATACTGTCTATAGCAGTGTTCCCAATCTTTTTTAAGCCATGCCCTTAACATTTCTAAAAATTTTATGCCCCCCATACATAATTTTTAACCTTTAAAAATGGTTTCGTTTTTTTTTGAGAATTTGTCTTTTTTGTTAAATTTGTCACTGATATCTAGCATTGCATTTTAATAACTCAAAGCGAAAGGGTTAAGTCCTGTCGATTCCATTTTTAAATTGCCTCCCTTAGCTATAAAATTGCCTGTGGGGCGTGGGCCACACGTTGGGAAACACTGGTCTATAGTATAAATAATTTGCTTGTTTGCCGCTCTTATACTACAATACTTTTTTAAAGTCAACAAATTTTCAATTGTTATTGTTAATACGTCAACACATATACATAAGTGTACATGTGTATGTCACACATGACGCGATACGTGCCTCTTGTCGATTGGCGAAGGGTTGTCGTGCGTGAGGTCGAGCAGCAGCGCGTGCGCGACGCGGGGCTGCGCGGCGCGGCGCGGCTCGCGGAAGAACGCGCCCACCGCCCGCCCCCCGAACCGGTGCACCAGCCGGCCCTGCTCGTGCGAGTCCCACGCACTCATCGCCTCTGTTGATGGGAAACACTCCGGTATTACTTCACCTAATAACTTGTACAATGACAAGCCTCCGTGTCAACTTGACAGCCTCCGTGGCGCAGCGGGCGAGTAACCGGCTGTGAAGCGAGAGGCCGCGGGTTCGATCCCCGCACCGAGACAAATGTTTGTGTGATCCACAAATATTTGTTTCGGGGTCTGGGTGTTGTGAGACCGAAAGTCTCTCGTAGTTCCTGATACCCACGACACAAGACTCGTATCTTACTGTGGGGTCAGGACTATGTATGTGACTGTTGGGTGTATATTTAATGGAGTTTTGGCAGGAATTCTGACAGTGGTGCACTTCATCGCTTATTTTAATTTATTTCATAAACTAGTTTAGGGTTGTGTTTGTTGTATAAAAGTGGTGTGGATTTGTTCAATTAACATTGACGGTGATGAACAGTGTATGGAAACATTGAAAGAAGTGAATTAAGCATCGTACTGAAAGGAGTTAACACCAAAACTCCGACAAGACCTTGAAATCGACCGCATCCGTGTTTCATCGTTCTTGTAAAAATAACTTGAGAATAAATTATACTTGTCATTGGCGAAATGCATAATAATGCGAAGCCATAAATAAAAAAGAAGAACTTGTAGAATAAAGCTATATTATAAACGACGTAACTACTGGAGATGTTCCCATCTGTCAGAATGACATCTACCAATGGTAACTAACCTCGAATTAGTGAGGTGATGCCGAGTCGATTCACAAATATATTATCGACGTGGTCCGAGTTGGTGAACAGTTCCGCGACCACGTACAGGTCCGGCTTAACGTTACGCGCGCAGTCCAACATGTACTCCGCCACCTGCGAACGTACAAATCTAACACGTTCATGATCTGTCAACGATTGTTGTGAACACGATCCTTGATGGGACTCAGGTTACTATGCTGCAAACAGAAAACTGTGGTTTCGAACTTCGAAACGAAACTTATGAATTCCAAAACTACGAGCGCCTATTAATTGTTGAGTTTACAGTTTATCAAATTCTTATTTACAGGTTTAACGAGCCTATAATTATACTATGTCTATAAATTGGGCGATGATAAGTTGAAAAATTTGTAAATATTTCGGTCGATACTTAGATTTTCAGTAAGGACGCGCCCTGGATAGAATCTGTACGGAATGGTTTTAAAATAAAGATACGCACATGAAGCGGCGTCGAGTGGCAGTTATCGAGTCGCAATCCGTCGAACACCTCCGCAGTGAGTTCCACGTACTCACGCATGTGCGCCCACAGGAACGGACTGTCCTCAGGCTTGTCGCCATACCTGTAATAGGATACAGCCTAAGTTGAGTAGGAAAGTAAGGCGGACAATATGGCCACGCGCTGTGGAAAAAATATTTCTAAGCTCTTTTGCTACCGTAAGTGAACGTAATCAGTGCCACGAAGCAAATCGATAACGATTAAAAATCAACTTTATTTCGTATTAATACGGTTGATATTAGAATGTCCAAAAACTATGTACCACTTGGAGCTGTTCGATTGGTTTTGTTTTTATTATAACAATATCAGTCATATATGGAAATAAGTTTATAAAGTTGACTTTAAATTCTTCGCGAAATATTTTTTGCGTCAACACTCCGTGCAAGCAACTGGGGGATAAACTTAAAGCAAACATTTTTAGTATGGTGATTGGGCTACAATTGTTTAGTTTGATAGATAGAGAGATTAGATAGATTTTTATCTAATATAATTCTTAAATATGCATGTCGTGTTCACATCCAGAAGGTTGCGAATATTCGTTTTTTTCACAAGATCAATGTTTTATTTTTTACATTTGTTACTTATTTGTGAACAGTTTTGTGAACCTAATAAATGAAAAAAAAAAAGTTTGACTTTAAATTCTCGTCGAAATGTTTTCTTCGCCAACACTCCGTGCAAGCAACTGGGGGATAAACCCAAAGCAAACATTTGTGAGTATGGTGAGCGGGCTTCAAATGTTGAGTATGTGACCTGAGTTTGACGGAGTCTCCCCAGGCGATGAGCTCGCGCCGCAAGTAGACGCGGGCGGCCTGCGAGCGCGCGGCGAAGTCCTGCAGCGGGTCGGCGTCCATGACCCAGCCGTTGTGCGCCATGCAGTGCGCGCCCGCCTCGCCGTACAGCGCCGCCTCCACCTCCGCCAGCGACGCGCTCTCCACCGAGCACGCCCACGTGAAGTACCTAAAACATCGATACTCGATAAACACATGTTTCATTTCATTCATCATTCTTTCAAATTATATAATTGTAACTAATATCCTACTAATATTATAAACGCGAAAGTTTGTAAATATGGATGGATGTATGTTTGTTACTCTTTCACGTAAAAACTACTGAATGGATTTTAATGAAACTTTACAATAATATAGCTTATACATCAGAATAGGACATAGGCTACTTTTTATCCAGGAAAAAGCAGATCACACGGGCGGAGCCGCGACCAAAAGCTAGTCCATTATAAAACTGTAATATTGGATGCAGGCCGCTTCATGGAAGCCTATGAGGCCTATGTTCAGCAGTGGACGTTCTATGGCTGATGATGAATGAATGATGAATATCCATTCATAATTTGAGTTTTTTTTTTATATTACGTTGTTTATTGGGAAATATTGGTATTGAATTTTTTAGAGAAATAAACATTTTATCGTTAATATCTTTCATTTGATATCGTATAAAGAGGGATTGTAAACACTCACCTCGGTACTAGCGGGTGTTCAGCACTAACTTCCTCGATTTTGGGTCCATCAGACTGGAGACGGAAATATCTGTAAAAGAACCATAGGGATAGGTACGTAACCTTTAGCTGATAGCAATCACGACTTCTTTTGGCCAAACATCTTCAGCGGATGAAGTTTTCAGTTTATCGACAAAAAAATCCTTGCTAATCTGTAAGTGTCTTTTCTAAGAGTATAAATAAATAATAAATAAATACACCCAACAGTCACATACATAGTCCTGACCCCACACTAAGATACGAGTCTTGGGTCGTGGGTATCAGGAACTACGAGAGACTTTCGGTCTCACAACACCCAGACCCCGAGACAAATATCTGTGGATCACACAAATGTTTGTCTCGGTGCGGGGATCGAACCCGCGGCCTCTCGTTTCACAGCCGGCTACTCGCCCGCTGTGCCACGGAGGCTGTCAATATATGTATAGGAGTGGGTGTATGTTTAATTCTTTGAGGTTTGTGTGAAATGTTTTGGAGACTATTATTGTTATCAACTAGGCCTGTCACTAGGGAGGTGACATATTTCGGTGACATACCTCATGCCAGCAACGACGTTGTCGATGGCAGCACGCAGGTGTGCACGCAACTCGTCCGCGGCGGCGTCGTTCAGTCGTTCGAGACGCCGCTGCAACTCCTCGCAGCATCGCTTCAGGCGTGACTCCTCGTCATAACAGTCAGCCCTATAAATATAAACACACACACACTGAGACATTATATATCCCTGCACATTATTTTTTTGCATTTTATACATAACTTGTGTCTGGACATTGTAGTTTTTTGTTATGGACGTTTTGATGTTTCGCAAATACGAATGTGTGTACTGGTAACCCTAAGCTACTTATAGAAAAATAGCTTACAACGGATTTCGTGCCACGCCTATGATTATTATTGAAACAAATGATTCGCGATGCGACTGAATCATTTTTACACACTTCAGCTGCCACCGTCGCTATCCCCGTCATCGATATCTATCCGTGGCCACGCTGACGGATATAAAAATATATATAAAGACGGATATACCTATACACGTTGTAGAGCTGCAGTGCGAGGTCGAGGTCGACAGATGCACGCAGGCGGCGGTACTGCGGGTCCGGTATCAGCTTCAAATCGCCGCGCTCCTCCTCGCCCGCTTTAACCGCCGGCACCCTGGGAAATACCAATCACTCTCATTAAACAATACTTTCCAGAAGATGTACTGCACAATTCATTAAAATGCTTAGTGTGTGGTGAAAATTCAATATATTTATGTCAATTACGTAAAAAACTCTTAAGTCGGTTTTCGTTGGCTGATAAAACAAAACTTATTTGGCTCAAAAAAGAAGTAAATTTTTTAGGCATTTTTAATTCAAAATATTATGACAATTAAAGCTGGTTAACTGGATGTTGTCATTAAAATTTATTATTCTGTTAGATGTATTTTTTTGCATTTGCACTAACTTGTTACGCGCCATGAAGTAAAACTCCTGCACGATCTCTGACACGTTGCAGGTGTACATCTCATGCAGACGCGCCTCGGGCAGCAGCTGCGTGGAGAGTAACGCGCGTATCGCCTCAATGTGTTCGTGCTGCGTCACACGGCGCGGGACGCCGCGCGACTCGTGTTCGCCGCGCGACACATCTGCGGTCAGTCGCGCGAGCAACGCGTCCAACAGCGCGGCCGGCCGCAGGTGCGGGCAGTTCATACAGTTGTACGTAGCTTCCGGATGCTCGGCCAGCCACGGTGTCTCGTTCGCCGTGTGGTTCAGTACCACGTCGCATATAGATAGCATCTATCAAAATACCATAACATTAGTAGGTACCTGAAATTACACTACGTATGTATATGGGCGGTGAACTATCCGACTCACCTTCCATTCCGTTCGCATCTTAGCGACGACATTCTCGACGTCGGCAAAGGTGGCGTCGCGGCCGCTGTCAGCGCTGAACTGAGGATTCAGGCGCAGCTGATTTGCGATGCTGTAGCTGGAGTTGGACGCACCCAGTTCCTGTATGTTATAACGTCAACGTTCATTTCGGTATTGCAGATGAGAGGTGCGATGCAGAGTTGTTGTCGTCGGTCTATAGATGTAAGATGTCGTCACCTGCACCGGTGTGAAGTGTATCATGTTGTATCCAGACTCCTTGGCTACACGCAGCGTCGCTTCCCAACGCGGCAGAGGGCCCAGACACTTAGCCAGCACGGTCTGGCACATAACGCCATCGAGCGGCACCGTGTCGTGCCCGCTCGGGCCCACGCGCAATGTTGGCGCCACGTGGAACCAACCAGAACCTTGAGGCCCGATTGGCGATTCACTGCAACCAATATTGCATTCATCATACTGAATAAAACGCGAACTCAACTATGGCGATCCTAAATACTGCGATGCATTATTAAATAGGGTTAAAAACGGTATATAAGGCAAACCTATGAAGTCAGGACAGTAGATTGCACTTACGCATTGTCGTAGACGAAGTAGAAATGAAAGGAACCAGCACGCGAGAGTCGCAGCTCACAGCACACGTCGGTGTCGGTTAGCAGCGGGCCAGCGCCCAGCGAGTCAGCGGGCTCGCCGTCTGGGCCGACGCCGCGCCACTCCAGCCCATAGTACTGATTGCGGATGAACTCCCCTTGATCGTCCTCTGCACAGACCACCGATACGATAGACCGTACATATTTTTGTACTGTGTACAGCGGTATATCAGTTAACGAATGCATTTTATATACTCACGATCATTGTCGGAAATCACATAGTTGGTGTAGAGAAACACCTTACGGCCTAATAAGCTGGGCCCTGGGCAAAATTGTAAGTAGCAGCCTTTCTCAAATCTGTTAAACAGAAATATAATAGGTATGTTGGTCAAAATAGATGAGTCAATCAGTAAAAAAATTTATATATTATTATCAGCTACGCACGTTTGTGCTGTTTGAAATGTACTTATGGTGAGTAGAACAAGCTGAGGGTTAAGGTACGACCTGTATAGCGTGGAGTCGAGATGTTCTCCATGTTCGAGTGTGACGACGCGGGCGGGTGCGGTCGGCAGTGGCGGCGCGGCGGCAGGAGCGAGTGGCCGCGCCGGATCCGCGGCGGCGGCGGCGGCAGCGCAGCGCTCGATCGCCATCTGCCTCTGCAACAGTCGTACGGCAATGGTGAGCGCACGCCTTCGCCGGGACAGGCGCGTGATCGCAGCCGACGCTCGCTCGCGATTGGCAACTTAGAGCAGGCTGGATGGAACGTTTAGATACCGCTATTGAGAAAATGTAACCGACGAGTTTGCTCAACAATATTTCCATCGCCCTCGGCTCCATCGCGCGTGAGCGTCCGCGCCGGTTCAGCAGGACACCTTTTCAATGACGGCTTTCTCCTGCACCTTTCTCCCGTAGTCGCTTTTCTCGCGAGTCACCATTTTCGGCATGTCTAGCGGTCACCGGTGATGAGTACCCATGAAACAGCGCATTCAGTGTGAGCGCCACGCGAAGTCCCACCCTCATATATAAACGTGATGTTCGAGCAGCGTGACGCCATTCGCGCCTCGTATTAAATTTCTTCGCTTTTGTCTCCTCTGGACCCGTTACGAACACAATAGCTTGATCCACCCGTGTTAATTAGCACATCGCCACTGGCTCGTATGATATGCACTACCGTCACTACAGTAAACCGCATCATAAATAAGTACTGGCAAACAGTAGGTACTTACCTATATACACATTGACTTAAAGATGTCGACAAATGAATTTTTTAGCTAAGTATTATAATAAAAGGGCTTAGGTATCGGTGTCGGACGTACTTATGATTAATTTGGGTGCATCTCCTTCTAACCCACCTGGTGCTGACAAACAACGCCAGAAAGCCAAGGGGTACCTTACATTGATCGCAATTTGACATGGATAAGTATTCGTGAGGACTGATGACCATACATATCTCAGTATTTCTCTACACCATACAACATTGCTAAGTAGACTTACGTTCTTATTGTGGAAAACGCGATCATCTTGGCCATGAATCATGCACAACGCGGGTTGTTGAAGGAGACTGACTTTTTTGTACTAATCCAAATCTAGCCTAGACTGAGAACTAGTGTAGATTAGGCAGAAACCTGATACTAGGCTTACAATAATGGCATTGGTGTGCAATAAAGAGTTATCTATCTATCTATCTAGGCTGTTTAGTATCAGATTTCTAAGCCCAAAAATATTTCTGGCAAGTAAAAGGCTGAGGGAGGAGGAGAGAGCGAGAGGACGCGGGTTCGAACCCGGCACCGAGAAAAATGTTTATATAGTCGGTAAATATTTATTTTGAGCTTGAGTCTTGTGGGACCCCCGTAAGTCCTTGGTAGTTCTTGATACCTACGATAGATGTGTACAGGTTATCCTAGGATAGGGCCAGGAGTGTCTGTGACTGTACTAACGACTGTACGTTGTATTTATTTATGTGGGCTCGCTCTATAATACGATGGACGATAATATAGCATATTAGAATATACTGGGCGTCTCATAAGTCAAAGGTCGGAGTTTGGCGCCAGGCTTAATCTAAATGACTTGTTGATTTAAATGACCAGCGGATGATGTTAGAATAACTTTAAATGTGGTTATTTTTACCTTCATACCCCGCAAACTTAACCTCGACAAACAGCAGAACATTTTCGTGATAAATTCAATATTAATTTAAGTTATCATGTTTGAACTGAAAGACACACCGCACCGGTTTAATGGTGATATCGGATCTCGATGGAGTTGTCATGGTCCAACGATAATTATTTAATCTTACAAAGAAGATTAACGTGAAATGTAATTTTGTTATTGTAGGTTGCACGGTGCACCAACCATCGGATAAAGTTATTTTAACGAGCAATGAATGAAAAAAATCATAGATTTTGCTGTTTTAGTAGTACAGAAAAACGAACACGAACCGGTGGTTCAAGTTGCACCATGCAAACCATTCTAAATGAATGATCCGAGACAATATAGTCATTACTGACAGGGCATTCGTTAGCCGAGATAATCTTTCTTTGCGTGTTAATTATATAGATAGGAAGCCCAAAAAAGCTATTTAAAAACTGTATTTTCTAGGTACTAGACCTACCGGGTACTATACTTATTGATAGATTCTTACTTATTGATTCTGATGCCAGATTTTTGAAGTGATAACTTCTTATGGGAGGGTGAACCGAAACGTTCCGTAACGCGAGCGGTCCATTGACCAGCCAGCGTTAGCCGACCTCCCTGGAACATTGATAATTTCTAAGTACCAGGTGGAGTCACACAGTGACCAGTCGGCTTGGACCGGACTTTGACACGACTTTGACACGACTTTGACACGTCTTTGACACGACTTTGACACGACTTTGACGCGAATTTGACGCGACTTTGACACGTCTTTGACACGTCTTTGACACGACTTTTCACGACTTTGACGCGACTTTGACGCGACTTTGACGCGACTTTGACGCGACTTTGACACGACTTTGACACGACTTTGACACGATTTTGACACGTCTTTGACACGACTTTGACACGACTTTGACACGACTTTGACACGACTTTGCCTCGACTATGACACGCCTTTGACGCGACTTTGGCGCGTCTTTGACACGACCTTGACGCGACTTTGACGCGACTTTGGCGCGACTTTGACACGACCTTGACGCGACTTTGACGCGACTTTGACACGACTTTGACGCGACTTTGACACGACTTTGACACGACTTTGACACGATTTTGACACGTCTTTGACACGACTTTGACACGACTTTGACACGACTTTGACACGACTTTGCCTCGACTATGACACGCCTTTGACGCGACTTTGACGCGACTTTGGCGCGTCTTTGACACGACCTTGACGCGACTTTGACACGACTCGACTCGACTATGACACGACTTTAAGACGACTTTGACACGACTTTGACGCCACTTTGGCGCGACTTTGATACGACCTTGACGCGACTTTGACACGACTTTGACGCGATTTTGGCGCGACTTTGACACGACCTTGACGCGACTTTGACGCGACTTTGACATGACTTTGACACGACTTTTACACGGCTTTGACACGACTTTGACACGACTTTGACACGACTATGACACGACTATGACACGACTTTGACACGACTTTGACACGGCTTTGACACGACTCTGACACGACTCTGACACGACTTTGACACGACTTTGGCACGACTTTGACACGACTCTGACACGACTCTGACACGACTTTGACACGACTTTGGCACGACTATGACACGACTTTGACACGACTTTGACACAACTTTGACCGGACTTCGTAACGTAACGCGTTAAGGGAAGCCAGACAGAGTGGCGCCGTAACGTAACACTTTACGGCGCCACTCTGTCTGGCTTCCCTTTCTCTCACGCATACGGTAGCAGTAGGCAGGCTCCTCCGCTCTCACTTTAACCCACATTAGTTTAAGTTATCACTTCTGTCGAGCGTCCCGAGACGCACACTTTTTATTTATTTTTTTTGGGTAGGCAATTAGTTAAAAAACATCTCCGAGATATTAATTGTCTGTAATATGAGGTCCCAGAAAATTTACATATATTGAGTTACAGCGCGCAGCGGAGGGCCGTAATTGCCTTTGTACTCTTGTACGTGCGACCCTTAGATGGAGAGCAAAACCGGTGGTTGCCTTCGTCATTGCCGTTGATATTGAGGGCGTCCTTCGGTTCGCGGGGGAGCCCTCCAACATATGGAGACGCACTGTAAGGCGGCACCGCGGGGGCGCTTCCTACTAAAGCCAGGGCACTTCTCGTTTTGGTAAGTCGGAGCCGTCTCTAATGAGTCAAAGATGGCCACAGCGGGGTTGGTTATTGTTATTGGCGATGTAGGGTGGAAAGGGTGGAAATAGTAATAGGAACTTCGCCCAGCGGTAGCCAGAATGTTTCCGGTTTCTCCCCCGGGTGACTTTACGTACGTTATGAGACGGTTGAGCCAAACAGAACCGTAACTGGGATGCAGCGGTAGGAAGAAATTAGATTTTCTCCGCGAAAAAAATTAAGTTTATCTCGCGATATTTCCTTCATCGTTAAAGCAAGCGATAATTCACAATGAATACACACGTAAGTTAGAAAAGTCAAATGTACATGCTCTAGGCGATGATTTAGCTCCTCTATCTTTTGTCTCGGCAGTCCTTACCACTTGACATCATTGAGCTACCGCAGCTTATAGGGTATTTGAGTGGTATTTTTTTTATATTATCGAAATACATAATTACATACATTAAGTCAGATATAAATAGAATAGAAGCCATTTAAATCTGCTAGACGGGGTAAAATACTATCTTTTTCGTATTATTGTCTGGTGAAAAAAGTTATTTATAAAATTATACAGTCAAATACCCTAGAGGATTTAACGTCAGGCAGGCGCGCGGCGGTCGTAAAATCTACAAGCTAAATCTTTCTGTAACATGTACATATTTAAAATCATGTTGCACTGACCGTACAGCGAGTGGGATACGGGCAGGTAGAAGAAGATTATTTTGTTATATCTTTATGGCCATTATATAGCTGTTACGTTTTCAATTTGCGTCTATCTCTGACGCATGCGTGTCGGATTAGCGTGCGAATGCTGCATGCGGTGTCATTCTACCATTCACTTTAAAGGAACAAAGCAAGTTTAAGGGTAAATTAACATTAACTGGAGATAAGCGGAGCGCAGAGAAGACGTGTAGGCATTAACCAATCACATTGGTTGAAATCTACATTTCGTCTCTGCTTCGCTTCAATAAAAATAGGGCTGAGACGAGAAGAAATCAAATTGTGTTTTAAGAGACGCGAGGTAGACGCAGTAAAGCGGTGCGTCCCGACCGGTGAATCTACCGCTTTGGCATGACGGCGGCGCACGCGCGCCAAACCTTCACGCCAACCTTTAGTTCAACCGCTTACAATACCAATAAATAGTGCCTATTTAAATGAATGAGATTTTTTTCATTGAAAGATTTAAATACTCCACTATGATCCACTTATGACACTTCAGTGGAAACACCCATCTCTCTTCACAACTCCACATGCTCATCTTCGCATGTGTGTGTCTCAGTGGAAATGCATCATAAGATAAAAACGTAATGGTAAAGGCTGCCAGTTGGTCAGATGCAATATGTAATTTTACAGTGCAATTTGTGACGAAGTGACATGGGTTTCTGTTAGTATGGAACAACCATGATCTCAAGTTGTTCCATAAGCAAGGTAAAGCATGTTAGGTACACATATATTGATTCATTGCAATTCAATAAGCTAAAAGCTAATACCTGTAGTAATGTCAAAAACAAACTTATAGATAAATTAATCAAAAATTTCACATTGGTGTGTTTGATGCCCTGACAGCCAGGCATACAATGAAATTAACTAGCAATGGGCCGACTGAGCAAACAAAATACGAATATCTGCTATGAATAACATTAATCAAATTATGGGTTGTTAAATATGCAACACTTGAATAAATAAAATAATTACAAAACTTTACATGCCTGTGTCACGGTTAACTGAAATTGCACCAACTCCAAAGATCTACAGAAATTTTTATTTTAACTTTTCAGTGTTATTTTTTGAAATTGGTTTTAAGTTATGTTATATAATATGTTTTCTTTTGTATTAAGTTACTAAACCACACTTGACAGTAAGCAGAGTGCATTTTAAAGGTAATGTGGACAAAGAAACATTAAAAACAGAAAATAGTAAAGTTTTCATTTGAAGATCAAGTTGCTTCACAATTCTGTGCTATACAAATATATAGGTATTTTTCTTAGCCTGACTGACATGACAAACAGGTTGTTAGCCTGATAGTAAGTGTCACACCTGGCTATAAACAGAAGCAGCACCACTCAAAATTTTGAAATACAATGCACTGTATGCCACTTGACTGTGCTTTGAGACTTAAAATGTGTTAAGTATATTATGCCTAGTCATTTTCATTGGCTTCAATGTCCTTCCAACTGAAACTCAACAAAGCTTGAACACTTTACTTAGCGGTAGAAATAGACAAAGCAACCCAGATATTTCTTTTTTGCATAATATGACTTTTGAAAACAATAATCCATCAAGATTAGATATGGCAATATTTATTATTTACTCTGTCTGTAAAATAAAACATCTGAGGCACTGAACAAAGAAAGTAATCAATGAAAGTAAATTATTTTTCGCCAAATCAATGTGCGAACAAGAGCGATGTGTGACGTGTAGCTTACACAGTAATTTATCTCATCATTATCTAGTTCACTAATGAAGCTTTGAAATAATTTAGGATAAAAAATTCTTACCTATTTATTTTATTGTTTTATTTGTATTTTCGACTGAAGCATTTGCTAAAATACCAAGCCTAAGTTAATTACACGCTAAATAATCACAATGATGAGTTATTTTATTTATATTTTGACTACATTTATTTATAAACCACATCTATTTATATTTTTTGTGTTTTGAATGTTTGTTGACTTTTTGACACGATTCTCCTACAAGTAACCTTCGCGAGTGTTGTACTATCAATCGATTTTAGTCGATTTACTACATTTAATATTTAGTCAATTGAATAAAAACTAATTCGTGAATTAGATACTAATAAATAAAATCAAATCAAATCATTTTTCTGTAAATTGACAAATTAAATATCAAATTTAGATTACGCTTATCGGCATTTAATGGAAATGAGAAAAAATACCCAAACACGCTTATGGGTTATTGCTTCTTTTATTTGCTAGACATTGATTTATCACAGAAGTAACCGAGTTGTCCTTGTCAAAAATTGTATAAGTAAAATAGACAAACATTAGCAGTTACTCAGTCTAGAAAGAAGATTTCGTAAAAATAATAATAATAAAAAAACAATTTTATGTATTCTATTTGTTTGCTTATCTCACTTTGGGCTTAAACCGTAATTGGTCAGTCTATTATTAAGCGTGCGATATATAAAAAAGCAAATAAGGCGTTATATTTTCCATCATCAGCTCAGCAACATGAATTGATGAGTACCAGAAGCAGATATTTGAATTGTTTTAGAATATACAGGGTTACTTTTAAAACACCAACAACCTTGCAGGACTAGATAGCTAAATCCCATAAGGATCAACTTTTGTTCTAGACTTTTGATAATTTGTTAGATTTTGTTAATTTAATTTCCGGCTTGAATGTTTATATCTCTACGCGTATCGCAAAGATTACATAAACAAACCCCTGCGAAGCGTGAGGAAGTGGAAGGAGGTGCAGCGCTAGCACCTTTGAATTTGACCCATTTATCTAGCCGCCAGTCGTCTGTCATTCATTTTTTTTTCATGTACTAGTTACATCCGAACTCGTAGAACAAAAAAATTGTTCCTTATGGGGTCAGCTATCTAGTCCTGCGAGGTTCCTGGTGTTTTAAAAGTAACCCTATATATAAAACGCATTATGCGTCCATATAAAGTTTTAAAGTTGCCCTCGATTTTTCTGGGATCTCATCATCAGATTCTGACTTGGTGCCACTAGGACCACTTGAGAAGTGTACCCTTTTAAACAAAGAAGAATTTTTCGAATTGGTCTAGGCGTCTTCGAGTAATCGAGGAACATACACAAAAAAAAAAGTGTGCGTCTCGGGACGCTCGACAGAAGTGATAACTTAAACTAATGTGGGTTAAAGTGAGAGCGGAGGAGCCTGCCTACTGCTGCCGTATGCGTGAGAGAAAGGGAAGCCAGAGTGGCGCCGTAACGCTTTACGTTACGAAGTCCGGTCAAAGTCGTGTCAAAGCCGTGTCAAACTTCTGTCAGTCTAGTCAAAGTCTTGTCAAAGTCCGGTCAAAATCCGGTCAAAGTCCTGTCAAAGTCCTGTCAAAGTCCTGTCAAAGTCCGGTCAAGGTCCTGTCAAAGTCCGACCAAAGACCTATCAAAGTCCGGTTAAAGTCCGGTCAAATTCCAGTCGAAGCCCGGTCATATACCGGTCAAAGTCCTGTCAAAATCCGGTCAGAGTCCAGTCAAAATCCTGTTAAAGTTTGTTAAAATCCGATCAAAGCCCGGTCGAAGTCCGGTTAAAGCCCGGTCAAAGTCCGGTCAAATACCGGTCAAAGTCCTGCCAAAATCCGGTTAAAGTCCAGTCAAAGCCTTGTCAAAATCCGGTCAAAGCCCGGTCAAAGTCCGGTTAAAGTCCAGTCGAAGTCCGGTCAAATACCAGTCAAAGGCCTGTCAAAATCCGGTCAAAGATTGTCAAAATCCGGACGAAGCCCGGTCAAAGCACTATCAAAGTCCGGTCGAAGTCCGGTTGAAGTCCGGTCAAAGTCCGGTCAAAGCCCGGTCGAAATCCGTTCTAAGTCCAGTCAAAGTCCTGTCAAAATCCGGTCAAGCCTGGTGAAAGTCCTGTCAAAGTCCGGTCAAATACCGGTCAAAGTCCTGCCAAAATCTGGTTAAAGTTCAGTCAAAGTCTTGTCAAAATCCGGTCAAAGCCCGGTCAAAGTCCGGTTAAAGTCCGGGCAAAGTCCGGTCGAAGTCCGGTCAAATACCGGTCAAACTCCGGTCTAAGTCCGGCCAAAGACCTGTGAAAGTCCGGTCAAACTCCGGTTATAGCCCGGTCAAAGTCCGGTTGAAGTCAGGTCAAAGTCCGGTCCAAGCCAACTGGTCACTGTGTGACGCCACTTGGGACTTCGAAATTATCGATGTTCTAGGGAGGTCACCTAACACTGGCTGGTCGATGGACCGCTCGCGTTACGGAACGTTTCGGTTCACCCTCCCATAAGAAGTTATCACTTCAAAAAGATTCCGAAGGATTGATAACCTTTGTTTTTTTTAAGTCGGTTAATTAAAATAAAAAAATAAATTGGTGTGTGTCGTGGGACACCAGGTAGGAACGAAGTTCCTTCGGCTAATGTAGAATCGACACAAATTGTAAAAAATACAAATTATCAACTAAAATAACAAAATAAAAAAAAGACGTGTAGCACTCGGAGACTGCCGCGGTAAAGCTATTGTATAGCATTTTTTATCAACTTATGTAATTATAAATAATAACGAGCTAGCGTAATCTTTTAAAAATCGAAGGAGATATAAAAATACTTCAAGTATAACTGGCTGAATGAATTTCATTTTAAAAACTGATTGAGCTGAAATTCGCACACAATTTTGGTGCAGGCAAAAAGGAACTAACGCTGGCTGGTTATGCGGCGCTTTTAACGCTTTTTTCTTACGCTGTTTTCTTACGCTTTTTTCTATCACATTTTTTTCAGTTCGGTCACGCAGCAAAATCCCTATCCCCTCCAAGCCTGCCGTAAGGAACTTCGTTCCAAAAATAGGTTATATTTTTCGTCACTATGTAAACAATTGGGAACATTTGAATGACTTAAACGATTGGGGTCGTATTCACACCTTAAATTTGTTTTGTCGTGACGATCGCGATGGTTCATAGATATTTAACATCATGCAAAGAATCAAGAATGTTTGCATTCCATTGAAGCGGTTAGTGGAGCCGTAGCATACGCGCGGGTGAAACCGCGAGAGACAGTTAGTTATTTACATAGTCTTCGACTCGTAACTGTGATCAGTTTGATTCATATTACGCAATCATTCATTCAGGGTTATCATTATCACTTTAACGATTTGAAAACAAATGAATTTTATGAATCTCGCGAGATATACATATATCCAATTATTTAAACCAACATCGAGATACTGTTCAGTCGTTTCTTTTCACCCAACTTAAAAATCTAATATGAAGGTGATAGTAACAGGTGCAGCTGGCTTTCTTGGATCACGAGTGGCAGACCAATTGCTGGTTACGAATTCCATAAACGTTACAAAGCTGGTATTAGTAGATACTATTGAACCGAAGTTACGCCCAGACGAGCGCGTGTCTACTCTAGCCCTTGATTTAGGCACAGAGGGCGCGGCCGATCGACTTTTGGCTGATGGAGCTGATGTGCTGTTTCATCTCGCGGCTATCGTTAGCGGTCACGCCGAAGAGGATTTTGATCTGGGGTTACGGATCAACTTCGATGCTACGCGGGATCTTCTGGAGGCGGCGCGACGACATGCACCTGCTATACGATTTGTGTTTACGAGTACTGTAGGAGTGTTTGGTGGATTGCTACCAACAGTTGTCGACGATTTCACCGCAGCAACACCGCAGAACTCCTACGGTGTGGCCAAAGCTATGAGTGAACTGCTCGTGAATGATTACTCAAGGCGTGGGTTTGTAGATGGGCGGGTGGTACGCCTGCCGACAATAAGCGTACGCGCCGGGACGGCAAACAGGGCTGTGACGTCGTTTGCTAGCGGCATTATTCGCGAACCTTTAAATGGCGAACGTTCGTTGTGCCCGGTACCCCCGGAACAAGAGTTATGGCTCATGAGTCCCGGTACAGCGGTGCGGAACATACTGTACGCTGCAACAATATCGGCGTCGACGCTTGGCACCTGGCGCTGTGTTAACTTGCCGGGTGTATGCGTTGCAGTCCGTGATATGGTATCGGCGCTGCGCACGGTAGCCGGAGACGAAGTAGCAGCGTTAGTTAGTTACGAACCTGATGAACTCATTAGCCGCATTGTTTCTAGCTTTCCGAGCAAGTTTGATACTTCGCGTGCGCTAAGTCTTGGATTCGTAGCGGATTCCAATTTTGTAGATGTCATCCGCAATTATATCAAATATGATTTGAATAAAAATTTAAATATCTAAAATTGTTTTTTAGTACTCTGATAGATTTATCATATCTAATTTCAGTGTCACCCCCAAGAATTAAAATTTTAAAACTATATTTTTAGTGTAGGTATTTTAAGCAATTTCAAAAAATGAGGAGGTGCCCAATTTTTTGAAGTGATAACTTCTTATGGGAGGGTGAACCGAAACGTTCCGTAACGCGAGCGGCCCATCGACCAGCCAGCGTTAGCCGACCTCCCTGGAACATCAATTATTTCGAAGTCCCAGGTGGTGTCACACAGTGACCAGTCCAGCTTGGACCGGACTTTGACCGGACTTCAACCGGACTTTGACCGGATTTCAACCGGACTTTAACCGGACTTTGACCGGGCTATGACCGGGGTTTGACCGGACTTTGACAGGTTTTTGGCCGGACTTAGACCGGATTTTGACCGGACTTAGACCGGACTTTGACCGGTATTTGACCGGACTTCGACCGGACTTTGACCGGACTTTAACCGAACTTCGACCGGACTTTGAGAGGACTTTGATAGGGATTTGACCGGATTGTGACAAACTTCGACAGGGCTTTAACCGGACTTCGACCGGACTTTGACCGGGCTTTGACCGGATTTTGACAGGACTTTGACTGGACTTTAACCGGATTTTGGCAGGACTTTGACCGGATTTTGACAGGACTTTGACCAGTATTTGACCTGACTTCGACCGGATTTTGACCGGACTTTAACCGGACTTCGACCGGACTTTGATAGAGCTTTGACCGGATTTTGACGAACTTTGACTGGACTTTGACCGGATTTTGACAGATTTTTGACCGGTATTTGACCGGATTTCGACTGGACTTTAACCGGACTTCGACCGGACTTTGATAGGACTTTGACCGGGCTTTGACCGGATTTTGACAAGACTGACATTACTTTGACTGGACTTTAACCGGATTTTGGCAGGACTTTGACAGGGCTTTGACTGGATTTTGACCGGATTTTGACAGGACTTTGACTGGTATTTGACCGGACTTCGACCGGACTTTGACTGGACTTAGACCGGATTTTGACAGGACTTTGACCGGTATTTGACCGGACCTTTACCGGATTTCGACCGGACTTTGACAGGACTTTGACCAGACTTTGACAGAAGTTTGACAGGGCTTTGACAAGACATTGACCGGACTTCGTAACGTAACGCGTTACGGCGCGTACGGCTCTGGCTTCCCTTTCTCTCACGCATACGCTAGTAGTAGGCAGGCTCCTCCGCTCTCACTTTAACCCACCTTAGTTTAAGTTATCACTTCTGTCGAGCGTCCCGAGACGCACACTTTTTTTTTAGTATTTATTTGAGGTTGTTTCAGGTCGGGTATCATACCAAAACCGATGACACCCGGGGCGGTGATAACACACTACGACAACACACACTGATAAAAGCGTGTTAAAATATAAACATCCCGGTATCTTCGACCTCCCTTAAAAATCAGTTTCAATCAACAACAATCAACAATCCGAACGACCGTTGAGCCGAATTCGTACCAAAATGTACAATACACTAGCAGACAAAGCAAAACACTGTGTTAGTCTTTTTCGCCACATTCAAAATGATCATTAAGGATCTTGAGATAAACTTCGACTGCTGCTGTAACAAAACCAGTGCGCTGTCGTCTAGTGGTTCGTTTCCTTGGGTGGGACCCACAAGCCTCTGCGTGCTTATGGACGGCCTCGTTATTACTGCTAGATTAAGGCTCAAACCTCAGTTCACCGACTAAAAACCCAGGCTTCTTTCGGTGCAAATGGGATGGTTCCAGGAATCCTAGTGTGTCTGGTATATATATATATAGCTTGCGCGCACTGCCTTTGCGGCCCGTCTCTTTTAGAGCTTGAAAGCCTCTTCGCAATCAGGACGTTCTTAACATTATCAATAAGATATTATTATGCTATGTTCCATCTCACGAATGGTCAGGTCTCTTTTTCTCAGGTCTCACCAAGAAAATATACAAAGCTCGAATTATATCGATCGCTACGCGTCCGGTAATCCAGTAGTGCCAATTTTTTTTTTTTTTATTAACTTGCATGATGTAACAAGCACGTTGCTCGCCTAATGGTAAGCGCAACGCCTGCCCATATATGGCACACACATGTTTGAACATACAGAACAGAACTTTACATTAGAAAGCACTGCATGGCACTGCTAGTCACCCCGACATACATACATTTCGTTTATTATATCGTAAATTGTCAGTGTGTAACAAACAATTGAATATTAGATAGATAGATAGTAACTCTATTGTAGACACACATAAAAAAGAAACAATAGAATAAAACCGCAAATAAATGTGGCACAAGTGGCAGCCTAGAAGCGATCTCTTCCAGGCAACATTCTTCAATTGTAATTCATAACTTTAAGCATGGGCGCCGCCAGGATTACTTTCAGGGAGGTGCATCTGCATCTACACATTATATTATTAACAAATATAGTGTATATTATGTGAATAAATGTAATGTCAAATTCAAATCACACGGGTATTTCATTGAATATGTTTCGCTAATCGAAAGCATACTTAATCTCTGTAGTCGATGGTTGGCGTTATTGCTCGGGGAATCCCCGCTGCCCGCTAATAGGGGGGTGCAAGTGCACCCCCTTGCACCCTGCTGCCGGCGTCCATGACTTCAAGGCTATTATAAAGCAAAAGTTGTGCAATAAAGCCTTTTACACAATATCGGAATATTTAGAATATAAAAAGGAAAAGGACTGATTTGTTCTAATACCTTTTAAGAGATTGTTAAATGATTATTATTTCACGTTAAAAATGTATTTTTCTGTCTTGACGGATGAGTAGGTATGCGTAACTTTCATACGATTTTTTTATATCTTAGACCGGCAAATGACGAAGTGGGTCACCTGATGTAAAGTGATGTCCATACAGAGAGATAATGGTAACGACCCGGTAGAGCTGGCCCAGTCATGCTGTAGACAAAACTGCCTACAGGGTGGCTGTACCACTCATAACACTCTTAAACTATGTACTCATAATATTACATGTAGATACTACTTGACATCCCCCCTCTTAAAATGCAAATGTCCAACAATCCTTTCTTATCAGGCCCCTACATTACACAGACTATCACCTAACCAGATTTCTAATCCTAACCCTAGTTGTTTTGAGATCTTTAAAAAATCTGTGATTGATTGATTCGCTTTATATACAGGGTTATTTTTAAAACACCAGCAACCTCGCAGGGTTAGATTCCTAAGGTCATAAGCTACTACTTTTGCTCTACGACTTTTGATAATTTGTTAGATTTTATTTTCATACAAAAATAAGTATTATTTTAATTTCCGTCTTGAATGTTACAACGCGCATCGCAGATTACGTAAACAAAAACGCGAAGCGTGGGGAACCGGGCTAGCGCCTTTGACCTTGACCGCTCGAGCAGCTGACCGGCGCCTTTGATGTCGCGCGCGCACGCGGCGCCGCGCCGCAGTCTACGAAGAAAAACTTGTAAAATCATTTTTTTTTAAATATATTGAGTTATATCCAAACTCGTAGAACAAAAGTTGTTCCGTATGGGATCAGCTATCTGGTCCTGCGAGGTTGCTGGTGTTTTAAAATTAACCCTGTATAGATCATGGTTCCCAGCGTGATACTATATACTTTCGAACTGTCGTCTTCACAAAAACGCATGTGGTGAATGACTTCAATCGGTCAAATTGTTTGTGTTAAAAGTCTTACAAAACAAAAATTAAACAAAAATAAAACAAAACTAAATACCAGAATTATATAGTTTCATACAAAGCTCAATCCCCTCCTCCTGCTTTGTCAAGAGGAATTTGGCAAAAAATGTAAATCGCGTTTTTCATCATTAAGCTATATATGTACTCAAATTCAGTCTCATTCCATTACATAAAGAAGTTTCATACAAAATTCAACCCCACTTTTTACTTTTACTTTTCACCCCTACAGATCTCTTTACCGGGTGTGCAGGGTGTGCGGTGCACACGGGCGCAGCGTTCTAGGGGGCGCCGGCTGAGCTCCACTCACACGCTGGCCGGGTATTTTCAAATGCACCTGCACCCGTATTATATGGTCTGTTTAAAAGATCCGTTTCACATAATATACACTCCTTTGCAAAAAAAACGGGCGGGTTTGATTTTTTAACATTATTGGTAATAATTTAGTTCTTCAGAGGTTTTAATAGCCAAACTATGTTACTGGCACTTAATAAAGAGTCTGGGTATGAAAAAAAGTTCATTCCAAATTCAAAACTTTTGTTTTTTAAATTATTAATCCCTTTTTCATTTTGTGACACTTTTCGCGGGTTTGCGGTTAAAAGGTTATCAAGCAACTAAAAGTAACTTTTCGTTATTTTTAGTACAACAATTTATGTTTATCGCATAATTCTGCCTTATTGTGACTTAAAACAGATATCTTTGTGTCTATCGTAATGGCAGAAAAAGCAATGAGAGCTAGTAAAATTATAGCGCTGCTGGAAGAGGGGTGTAGCCAATGTTACGTCTCACAGCGGTTAAACGTGAGTCGTTCAACCGTACAAAGAACCTGGACTCGATACCAAGAGACAGGTTCCGTTCAGAGAAGGCAAGGTTCTGGGAGAAAACGTTGCACACAGCCGCGAGACGATCGCTTTTTAGTGACTCAGGCGCTGAGGAACCGCAAATGCAGTTACATAGACCTCAAAAGAAACCTTGAAGAGGTACGAGGAGCACAAGTTAGCCTATGGACTGTGAGGAGAAGACTTTTAGCTGCTGATATACGTAGTCGACGACCAGCGCGGGCCCCCAAGTTACTCCGTGAGCACCGGATTGCGCGGTTGAGGTTCGCTAGAAATTGCCTATCTTGGACACCAGGTAACTGGAGTAGCGTACTCTTCTCCGATGAGGCTCGAATTTGTCTGCATGGTGAGGACCGACGTCGGCGAGTGTTACGAAGACCAGGGGAACGCTATGCCGATGTGTGTTTTGAAGAAATCACCCCTTATGGTGGAGGGTCCGTTATGTTTTGGGCGGGCGTAACTTCCAACTATCGTACCGAGATAGTATTCATAGAAAATGGCTCACTAAATGCGCATAGGTACATAACAGAAATCCTTTCTCAAAATGCACAACCCGCACTGACTGTAATTGGTGAAGATGCCATTTACATGGACGATAATGCTCGGGCCCACCGTTCTGGCGACGTAGATGCTTATATGCAAGAGGTCGGTATTCGTCGTTTGGATTGGCCAGCGCGGAGCCCCGACCTTAACCCCATTGAGCACGTTTGGGACCTCCTAAAAAGGCGAGTACGATCTGTCCAACCACCTCCACAAAACATCAGAGAGCTTAAACGTGTAATCTCGACTGAGTGGGAACACATTCCACAGGACACCATCAAAAGCCTGGTGGGAAGCATGCCAAGACGATTACATGCCGTAATCGCTGCAAGAGGAGGTCATACTCGTTATTAATTTTTATTTTTTAATGTCTCTTTTATTAAAATACCATAAAAATACTCGTAGTCTTAATTTCATTATACCCATAAAAATGTCCATTTTAACACGGCTCTCTGTTTACATTGACTAAAACACCGATACCAGGATAAAAGTGTTAAAAAACTAGATTCTCATTGATAATAAGAAATTTCTAGTCATCCAAGCTAATGACATACTAAAAATATAATAATATTTACCCATAGAAAAGCTAAGGTAAAGTGTGTGTGTAAGGTGCCCGTTTTTTTTGCAAAGGAGTTTATTTAGAAAATGCGCAAAATTAACTAATTTACCTATCCAAGGTCAGAATAGCCGCCTTTCACGTGCCAAGAGCGGCGCGGTCAAAGATGAATGATTGCACACGGGCGCTACGTGGGCTAGAGTCGCCTCTGACCCCCTAGAATACAAATTTTCAAATACAGTAATACCCCGGACTTACGCGATAGGTGGGACCGAGCTATAACCGTGTAAGTCGAATTCGCGTAAGTCGGGATACAACTTTGCATGCACTTTTGAGTGACATAATTTGAGGTTATCAATAAAACACAACGTACGTAAAACAATTCAACGCGGAACACGTTCGAACCTGTCGTAAACGGACCACTAACATGGCGAAATAGGAGAGCTGACGCGCTCGGCCATCAAAAAGAATAACCGCGTATCTCCGAATTCGCGTAAAACGGGGTAGCGTAAGTCAGGGTATTACTGTACCTTTCTTAGCACTCCTCTACATTACACAAACTATCATCTGACTACATTTTATGATCCTAGTTTTGGTTATTTTTGAGATATTGTGATTAATCAGTGGCATTGTGCCTAGCCATATTATATCAACGGAGCATGCAAACGACACCTGCGGCCAGAGAGTACGCCTAGCTCGCGCCAACAGGTTGGATAGAACAATTCTACCCAGACCATGCTCACGCCGATTATAATAAATGCCATTGTCAGAAATAACTTCAGTAATCAGATCCCTCTTAAGTACATTATATCTTATATATTTCCTGAAGTTAGAAGAAAAAAGTCAATAAATATTATAATATCTGTATTAACTTCTCTTAAAGTAAAAAATTACAGGTTCTGTTTATTGCCTGTAAATGTATGTACATTGAGTTACATACCAAAAGTTTGGTAACACTAGAAATTAAATAGATTTTCTTCTATTGCCTGTTCTGATTCCCAAACTGCTGATGAGTCTGCTGCATGTTTCTTATGTTTTTTACTGCTCTGTTCAATATCTGTCTCATATTTTCGTTTTTTCTTTTTCTTTTTATTACTGACAATTGTATCTTCAAATGCAGACTCCTGAGTTTCCCCTGTCTGTTCATTTGTTGTTTTATTTTTGTCCTTCTTGTGTTTTTTCTTCTTAACTTTCTCTACTATACTTTCACAAAGAGAATAAGATTCATTTAATTTTTGTGCTACAGCACTGGGCACTTTTATAGCTTTTTTGTAATTGGATCCAAATAATGGATGTCTGTTCTTTGTGTCAGGCAGAGGCAAAAAGTCTGTTTGGTTATCAAGTATAATATTATCATCCGGAACATGTACCTTAGGGATTTTCCTATGTAGATTTAGGGTACCACTTAATGGTAGTTTTTTTATTACATAATTGTTGTGTTCTGCAGACAACACAGTGATAGAGGATGTTTCATTGTTCATACTACCTACATAGGTTTGATTATCAACTTTAATCTTGCACTTTCTGTCTAATTTTATATTGGTACCAAGAAAAGACATGATATCTACATTTTGGGGGCACCTTATTGCCCATATGTCATCATTTGCATTAAGCGTCCATTCACTATGTTCTCTCATAGGGATTTGTGTTAAGTTTTTATGGGTTTTTAAAAACTTTTTTGTCTTTCGCAAATATGTATTATCTGCTTGATTAGATATAATAGTGTCCATTTGAGTATTATTAGCCTCCTCAAATTGTATTCTGTCTGATATCCTAGATTCTCTCTTGTTTGGTGTACCTGGAATATGAGTTCTATTGTCTATTGAATTATGTGATTTTAATTTATGTTTTTTTTCGTGGGTCTGGTTCTCATCATCACTTAATAGCTCAGTCTTGTCACTACTACAATATTCATTCTTAATATCTTGTTTATGTTTAGATTTTTCTTTCTTAACAGACAAGTTTTTATTATTTTCTACATGTTCTGTTTGATTAAGTTGTGAACATAAAGCTGTATCTTCAGTGCCCTTGTCTGTTATACTTGCATGATCATCATCACATAGAGAGTGTTGCCTTTTCCTTTTTTTCTTTTTCTTAGTATAACTTTCATTATTTATAGTACAACTTGTTTCATGTAATTCAGTATTATCATCATCTTCTTTACCATTCATGTTCAAATTGTTTTCCATGTCATTTAAAGACATACTTACATTTGATTGTTTATTTTTTCTTTGTTTCTTAAGTTTAGGTGTTGGTGACACAAGCCCCTGTTCTTCCTTCACATTTATATCCTGATTGATATAGCTCTTTGACACATCTTCATTTAACACATTATCCTGTAATTCATCATCCTGTGATGCATTTGCTTTTTTCTTTTTCTTGGGTGTGTCCTTATCACTCTCTGGCTCCAGTTTGATTTTTTTCTTCTTTGGACTTTCTACAATATCAGTATCTGTTCTCTTGCGTTTAGTTTTTTTCTCCCTCTTTTGACTTGAATCATGCTCAGAGTCATCCAGATTGATATAGCTCTGTGACATATCTTCATTTAACACATTATCCTGTAATTCATCAAGCTGTGATGCGTTTGCTTTTTTCTTTTTCTTGGGTGTGTCCCTTTCACTTTCTGGCTCCAGTTTGATTTTTTTCTTCTTTGGACTTTCTACAATATCAGTATCTGTTCTCTTGTGTTTAGTTTTTTTCTCCCTCTTTTGACTTGAATCATGGTCAGAGTCATCAGTAGCTTCATTCTTAACAAACAGCTTTCTCTGCAACTTTTTTTTATAGTTGCTTCCATAGTCAGTGTCATCTTCTAGCCCATTTTCAGTCATATTGTGTTGTACTCTGAAATAATAGATAAATGCTACACTATATAATTGTTTAATTAATGTATTAACATTTTACGGTTTTTCTACTTAGTTATATGCATAAACAAAAGGAGTCATACAAAATACAAAAATTTGAATATCTAACGATATATTTCATTGATATGTTTGTGGAGCTGTACATGTCAAATAAAACCTTAAGTTACTCCTAATTTTTAAAACAATTTACATAAAATATGAAACACTAAGGCTGTCTTGCACAACAATCCATAATATTGATTGATAATGTCACAGAATATTATTGCATAGGCCCGCAAACGAGCAAGTGGGTCACCTGATGGTAAGTGATGTATTATGTACGCCCATCACCAGAAGAATCATGGGTGCGTTGCCGACCTCAAAGGAAAAGGATAATTAGGGATTGGTAAGGGGAGGGCATTTGGGCTTCCGGATATCTCACTCACCTTACGAAACGCAGCAGCAAGCCGCTACTTTACGTCGGTTTTCTGTGAGACAGTGGTACCGATCCGGTCGAGCCAGCCCATTCATGCTGTAGACAAAACTGTCTACAGCTTGACTACCACTCATAATGAAATTATGTTTATGAAAGTCAAATCATGTGAAAATTTGACATCAGTAAACATGTTTAAGGCCTGATCCATCTCATTCAGTAGAGGAGGCCCGTGCCCAACAGTGGGACGAATATAATATATAGGGCTAATAAAAAAAAACATGTTTAGTAGCTGAATACAATTACGGATTGTTGTGCAAGCCGACGCATGTTGTTACATTTACATTTAAAATGACTCAGTTTAAAAATTGTTTTCTATCCAGAAGCAAAAGCAGTAAGTGTCTGGTTTTACTTCAGCCACTTATTATGTAATACATAAGGGGTATACCCATCTTCAATCTAGTTGCTGTGGTAATGTCTATGAAGGTAAATAAATAGACAATATTTACTGTTTGTGGAGCTTTATAGGTTATCTGACTAGTACACCTCCATTGCTCATTTCTCAATTTTATATTACAGTTACATTGTTTTGATGACTTTACCAATGTCAAGGTAGGAAAAAAGTGGCGGTGGGTGAATATTCTATTATATGAGTCTAATGATAAGGTCCAATATTAATTTGTTGTGGTATAGGCATGAGCTTGAAAATGAAATATATACCTAATAAATTATTAAGCTTACTATTAGCAACAGAGTCATGTTTGCTAATATTAAAATTAAGGTAAATATTCGACAGGAAGATTAAAGATTTACAAGACTTTTTTGTACTGAAACAGCTTAGAGCCTTTTCTCTGAGCATGGGATACACAATTTTTAAGAGACTGCTAATTAAAAATTAACATGAATTGCCGTCTCTGGGTGGGCCAAGTAAATGGAATGAAATTCCATTAATTTTTATAACCTAACAACACATTCAGAGGAAGCAGCATGCCAAGTACTTACATCTTGTCGTTATCAATACTACTATTGGAACTGTAAGAAGCATTAGTCCATGCAAAACTTTCGTCCGAAGAACTTTCCATTCAGTTGTTGGAAAATTTCATACATTAAAATGCACCACTAATATTAACCAATAATCTTGATCTTAACTAACACAAAATTTCAAAATATAACCTCAAATATTTGATTTTGCCCTGTTCTTAGTTCTATTCAGTGACAGCTTTAGTGATGTTGCAAAGATCTACGTTATCGATATATCAACATTTATTGGCCATAATGTTCTCCTCTATTTGAACTAAACTATTTTGGATGCATCAGAAATAATACATAAAAGAAACGCTGATGTAACAACAGAATAAAACTACTTAATTAAATGATTAATATTATTAACATATATCTAAATTATTTTTTTAATTTTTTTAAATTCTTCTCTTGATAATAATAAATAAATCTCTGTAAGCGCGTAAAATTAACAATTAAAAAACAGGTATGTATAAACAATGATTTTTTAAAATTCTCTATTAAGAATATTATTAACTATTGTATAAAGGATTTTATAAAAATAATTATTTATATTTTATTTTTTGATATATTTTTGATTGGTCAAAACCAAACAATCTTGAGATTTTTCAAACCTTTACAAATTCATATCTCTATAAATATTAAGTTTATCGTAAAATGTGATAGGACCTTTTTTATTTTTATTTCAATAAAAAACATAAAAAAATATTGTCCGATTGAAAAATTACAATTCCTTGAAATTTTTTAAACAATTTCGGTTTAAACAATATGGCACGGGGTTGCCCTATGGCAGCATGCGTTTATCCCTGTTTTCCAATTACAGCACTAGAGCGCATTATGCGGCATAATGCTCAACGTTGAATGTTTCAACTACAGCAACGCTACGCACAATCAAGCACTCTCAAAAGTACTGCTTTCGGGTGATACATGCAATCGATACCAACTCAGTAACAGAAAATTATTATTTTTTAAGCTTTCGTCTTATCGTAGTGTTTTCGAAATATTCAAAAGTTAATTCAGACCCTGTTAAAAAGTAAATGTAAGGATGGATGAAGGTATAAACATTGACTATTTATATTTTTATTCTCAACACTGAACTAAGCGCACTCTGCTGGTGCACTAGAAAACTAATTAACGTTCCAATTAGCAATTAGCACACTTCGGCATTGTGCGCCACTGAGTCGCATTGTGCTCTGTAATTGGAAAACAGGGTATATCATCAGTAGGGCAATTTGAAGAGGATCGCATAAAAAAAAATAGGTGGAAAGTTTTTGGTACTCATGCGCCGATTCGTGCTACTCTAATCTGTGATATCCAGCTTTATCTGACTTGACAGTTAAAATAACAATAACATGACACGATTTTTAACGCTATTGTCATAATCGTATGCTGCTCGTTGGAGTTTGGAATGTAACGTGCTTATTTTTTTGTTGTTCTTTTACAACAATAAAAATGTCTTCTTTTGGGAACTTTTCTTGAAATCCCGAATTTTGGGTGTAATTTACGTAACAATCGGGGGAATAGGCGATGGTCATCTGGCAACACTGATTTGACATTTGATTACACCCAGTTTGACGTTTCTTTCTTTTTAAAGTTCTTGTCCAACATGGTGAGTTTGACTTTAATTTATGTTTAAATCTCTAAAAATCGTGCAGTGGTTTATTGTTTTTCGAATGTGATAACAAAGATATTCTAAATTACATCATGAAATGTATAGTATCTCATTTATTTTTGTATTTGGGTATTTATTTGATGTAACTAGACTTAATGTTTATGAGTAGGTAGTGAAGTCAGTTTGTTTTCAACATTTAATTTTTATGCTTACGTCAGCATCTAATATGTGTGCTCTTGAACAGTTGTGCGCTGTGATGGATAGACAAGCGTCAAATAATTCATTTGAGGAATATTATTTTTGAGGTTATATTATTATGATTGTGCACATAGGCGCGCGGACCCAAGAAGCACTTGAAGCGTTTAAACGCACCGAAGGCATGGATGTTGGACAAGTTGGGCGGTGTGTACGCTCCGCGTCCGTCCACTGGGCCTCACAAACTCCGCGAGTGTCTGCCTTTGGTGATCTTCCTCCGCAACCGACTCAAGTACGCGCTCACCGGCAATGAAGTGTTAAAGATTGTGAAGCAGCGACTCATCAAGGTAGATGGGAAAGTGAGGACCGACCCCACATATCCAGCTGGCTTTATGGGTAAGCATTTTATGGTTATTTTAATATTTGTGGCACCACATTATTGCAAAGTTTCACATTGTGTAGCCACCAAATCAATATATCGTCGTTGCGCTTGCCAAAACCGCTATGTGTTTTTTGTCAAGTTTTCAGGGGAGATAAAAAACTACTTTATTAAATGATTGAAGCACTTATCAATAAATTAAAAATGTAGTAAGGTGGCAAAAAAAATATGTTATAACTGATATATAAGTGAAATTGATTACATGTACTGATGATTCACAGTAATTTTTTTTGTCATTTTGATGCACATATCAGAATTGTTTGCCGAGAATTTTGCCGAACCATTTCTTACAAGTGAAAATGTTCACATATCAGACTTAAGGAACTGAACTGGATACATTAATTCTGTTATGTGAATAACAGAACTGCTGGTGCTAAATTAAAAATATGTATTCACTCAATCTGAGTTCAGTTTGAGGTTGTGGGTTCGATTCCCACCCAGGGCAAATATTTGTGTGATGAGCACGAGTATTTGTTCTGTGTCTGGGTGTAATTTATCTATAAATTATGTATGAATTTAGAAATATATAAGTATGTTCATCTGGTGTACATAGTACAAGTTCTGCTTAGTTTGCCACTAGATAATCGTGTGTGAATTGTCTAGGAATATTTTTATTTATTTATTTTTATATATCAACTGATATTATTGAGAGGGTGAAAAAGATACCTTTGAAATTAAGTAAAATAGGAAGTTAATAAGTATCGAAAAAAACTTTTTTAAGGCACCCAGGTACAGTAAAAGCTCTTTGTTCGCGGGGTATACGTTCCGTAACTATGCCGCGAATACAGAAACCGTGAATATGGAATGGTAATTTATATGGGATTATAGGGGATACGGTCCTAGGTGACAAAATAAAAATCAAAATATAAAAAAAGAATTTAATTGAAGTTTTTGACCATATTGATTAACTTTTATCTTCAGGCTTAGGCAATGGTTTAAAGAATTCTGTAATTTTTTCTTGCTTGGTAGATTTAAAAGCTCCTTCAATTCAGACAGATATTCAGCGGTGGCATTAGTAATTTACCTCATCAATTTTCATAATGAAATCACAAAGCTCATTTGTCATTCTTAAAGCTTAACTAAGATTTTTCAAATTAAATGTTACGTTTCGCGTGCTTGTTGAAGCCTCTTCTTCTATGGGTTGTGAATTTAACATTTCCTCCAAGTCTTCCTACATATTTTTGAGTGGTAGAGCCACGCTGTAGACAGTTTTGTCTACAGCATGAATGGGCTGGCTCGACCGGATCGTTACTACTGTCTCACAGAAAACCGACGTAAAGTAACGGCTTGCTGCTGCGTTTCGTACGGTGAGTGAGATAACCAGAAGCCCAAATCCCCTCCCCTTCCCAATCCCTAATTATCCCTTTCCTTTAAGGTCGGCAACGCGCCCATGACTCTTCTGGTAGTGGGCGTACATGGGCGGTGGAGATCACTTACCATCAGGTGCTATAAAAAAAAAAAATTGTGTGTGTACTTATGTACGCACGTACGAAGTTATACTTCTTATTACAAAACAAAATTAACTCCAAAAATTTCATCCCGCATACCAGTACTCTACGTTTGTAATAATAAGTATTTAACATTAATAATTTAATAATTAGTGTTAATTATATTAAATAAAAGTATTTTAATTTATATCAATAAATAATACATACGGATAGTTAACCTCAATTATATTGGAGCACTTGAAAAAGTATATAAGCACAATTTTTTTTACTAATATTCACAAATAGTAAGTAATATCAATCAAAATATTCAATTTAAATCACTACTGAATATAATTTATTAGCACATATATAATTCGCACTTGTATGAAACTCAAACACGTGTTGTGAATGTATAAACTAGAGACATGTTGATAAATATTATAAATATGAAAACAGTGATCAGAGGTGACGAGCGTACCAACATGCGCGACTAATATCGAGGTTCAATTCCTATTTTGTTGGTAGCTTTTTTTTCGAGACTTAATGAGCGGTTAAGCAGACGGCTTCATACTGTTAATTTTGTGTCACAGGTGCGCGCGCATCTTAAAATTTCACTCTCATCATTTTTTCATAACGCGCCTAAAGAAGTATAACTTCAAAAATGGAATACTTTTTAACAATGTGTATGTATAGATCCGCGAATAAAGAAATCTTTAGCCGCGAACATAGGAATTGGGTCGCATTTTTTTAATCCGCGAATAGTGAAAACGCGAATGAAGGAAATGCGAATGAAGAGCTTTTTCTGTAATTTAATCTTAATCTAATGTAGGAACATGTTACTTCTGGAGCTTATTATAATTCAAAGTATGCTTAAAGTTAACTTGGAAACATCTACTTCAACCATCAAGGTGGGCAACCTTGACAATCAACAAATTATATAAATAAACAAAAAAATAAAGATATAAAATCACACCAAGTACTAAAATTTCTTTTCTCTTAATAATAAAAAATATTAAGAATCAAACAACATTTGGAATAGTATTACACTTAATATAGGTATCTATAGTAGGGTGGGTCAAAAAAATCGACTATTTTTTTTTTTACAAGTGCAACGGAAAAATGGGTTCCTAGACACCTTAAAAAAATTCCCACCAAATATGAGCTCTTAATTTTGAAAGGAACATCCTCCGCATCGCAGTTTTTTATTTTATTTTCAGTCCAATAGAAAAAAAATCATATCTCTCTATTAATTGACTGTACAAAAAAATGTTTCGAATAAATTTTGTAGGAAATTTGATGCTCTACAAAAAAGGTGTCTTATATTTTTTTCGTAAACCTCGCCATTTGTAAGATATAAAGTATTTAATTTTGATTATTTCATGATAAATTTCATTTTTGTTTATGAATTTTATAACTCGACAATAAATGACTTTTACGAAATGCGAAATACCAATTTTTGTTGGAAATTAACTGCTCTATAAAAATGGTTTCTTATGTTTTGGCGATAAAATTAACCGTTTAAAAGATATTCATCATCAAACTTTCATGTGTACGGATCTTAAAAGTTTTTGATAAGATATTCGAAAAATTTCAATTTAATTTATGATTTTTAAGAAAATTTACACGAATTTTAGTTGTTATCGATTGAGAAACGTCAAAATATTTTTTAAGTTTTTATTTATGTTTAAGTATATTTGTCTCGATTTAAAAAATAAATTGGACATTATTTATCGCTCGGTTAAATATATATTGATAAAAAAAGCAAAGTTTTCATTATACATATATTATGATATGTTTCAGTATCAGAGAAAAACAATGTCCAACTAGTTATAAATAAGTATTTTATTTCAATTTTCAAACAAGTTTTTGCACAAGTTTTCCGATCAAATGAATTTCTTTATCCATATTTTCGATAAATATCAAGTTAATTCACGTAGTAACCACAATATTTGTAAATAATTAATCGTTCGATCACATATACAAGACCATAAATTTTGGAAATATACAAACCAACGACAACATAACGATGAAATAAAAAGTAGGTGTTGCTAGTTCACAATTCAAACAGATGAAATAAAATACGAAACAAAAATTCTCTAGAGATGAAATTTTCCCTAGGATCGTGATTTCTTATGATTAAAACTAAAATATTTAGAATAATTGAAGAAAAATTTTGATAATTTTGAAAATAAAACTCAAATAATACTTATATTAATGACAAGCAATGAAATTTATAAATTAAATTGAAATTTTTCGAATATCTAATCAAAAACTTTTAAAATCCGTACACATGAAAGTTTGATGATGAATATCTTTTGAACGGTTAATTTTATCGCCAAAACATAGGAAACCATTTTTATAGAGCAGTTAATTTCCAACGAAAATTAGTATTTCGCATTTCGTAAAAGTCATTTATTGTCGAGTTATAAAATTCATAAACTAAAATGAAATTTATCATAAAGTAATCAAAATTAAATCCTTTATATCTTTCAAATGGCGAGGTTTACGAAAAAAACATAAGATACCTTTTTTGTAGAGCATCAAATTTCCTACAAAATTTATTCGAAACATTTTTTTGTACAGTCAATTAATAGAGAGATATGATTTTTTTTCTATTGGACTGAAAATAAAATAAAAAACTGCGATGCGGAGGATGTTCCTTTCAAAATTAAGAGCTCATATTTGGTGGGAATTTTTTTAAGGTGTCTAGGAACCCATTTTTCCGTTGCACTTGTAAAAAAAAAAATAGTCGATTTTTTTGACCCACCCTAATCTATAGGTATCTATTTTGGAATCAGTCTTCAGATTTAATGCATGAGGCTGTCGTAGAAGATGTGGTTAGCCTCGGTGCATGTAATTTTTTATGATTGTAAGCTCTCGTATTTGGTCTTCTCTATTTTTCTTGGTGTGTTGTTTACAACACTTTTAGCACTTTAGTGCTGTGAGGTTTGGGTTTGTTCGCATTCTTCTTTTAGGCAGTATTTGCCATTTCTCTGGATGCCGCAGTTTGAAAAAAATGTTTCCCTTTTATACAGCAAGCCTCTGATGTCTGAAACTACAGGATCCCCGACCTTTTTCCCTGGTCGTATCGAATCCAGCTGACATGTACGATCATAGTTTTTGAAAAACTTGTAGTAGTAGTGTTATATTGATACGAAAATATCCTTGACCATATTTTTTTAGGCAACCCTATTAGTATGTGTTCAGCAACACATTTTATACCCTAAAATATATTTTTCATTCGGTAAAGAGATGGGTGAAGGTCGAAGTTACCCGGAATCTCAGACCATGTGCAACAGATGATAAAAAAACTTTCGATTTGAACACATAACGACTTTTGCATTGCCAGAAATTAAAATAAAGAACACATATACGATTTGTTAAATCGACTCCTAGGCGGAAAAAACACATAATTGTTTTTTTATTAAAAAAAAAAAAAAAATTCAAAAAAATGCACATAACGAGTTTGGCAAGCGCAACGACGATATACAATGGGTAGATTCAGTATAAGTAATGGCAAGGAAAGCAATCAACTATGGACCTGCATTTTGGACCTAAAGGCCCCAGGTAGCCTGGTTCAATTCTGTATCCCAAATCAATTTTGTATTTACCTTAATCAAAGTTCTGTAGAACTGGGCTAGTGAGTAACAACCAGCAGTTTGTAAAATCAGTAGCATGCGGTCTGAGGTGTCACTGTCACAGACATGGCCAAAGTGTTTGAAGACTGGTACTTCAATAAATGATTTAATTTTAATTTATTGATGTATATGAAAGTTGGTATAATCAAGATGGTTCTTAGCAATGTTTGTAGAAAATCTATTGACATATTCAACATTAAGGATCTTTCTCATATTAAAGTTGGGAGTTCTTAATAGCTAAGTTATTATAAATTGGATGAATTTCAATGAGTCATATGATAATTATTATAGTGTATACTTAGTGTCCATAACTAATAAATACACACCAATTAACTTAGCTGGCCTGAAGTTCGTCATGATTGGCATCACAGCTATTGTTTACAGAGACTAAAAGGTGGTGAGAGGGGTAGAGAACTGGTGATGTGACTAACTACCGAGTTATATGTATATTGTACATGGTTTATGTTGAATTTTCAGATGTTGTATCAATTGAGAAAACAAATGAGCTGTTCCGTTTGATTTATGATGTCAAGGGACGTTTCACAATCCACCGCATCACCCCTGAAGAGGCCAAGGTGTGTACAGATACCATTACTATTATGTGTAAACTAGTTCAACTTACAACTATCAAGGGTAGGTCACATGTACGTGAGAGGCTGTCTGGTTGAGTACCACTGCTTTGTTTTACTGTTGCCAGCAGTTTTGTTTTGTCAGATTATTTATTTATTTAATAGTTTCATGAACAATTGTAACACTAAATCATAACACAAAAACACTTTTACGGCGATTATTAACCTAAGTGCATATTATTAAGTGATTATTACTATTCCACTTCTACTGAACTGATGGCTGCTTGTAAATTTGGGATGTTTGTTAGTTTCTGAATTTGGATGTTTGTTAATCATCATAATGACGACTGATTTGGTTGAAGTATGGCACTCAGGTAGACAATGATCTGGATTAGGGCACAGGCTACTATTTATCCTAGTAAAAGATATACCTGCAGACAGTACTGAGCCTAAATAATGAAGGTAAGTTATGTACCAACAGGTGAATAAAAAGAATTGATGAATGGGACAGGATTTGTGATCAGTTACATGTGAATAATGAGTGGTGTTTAAAATCTTTTGTCCCAAAATAAAACTATTTAAGTTCTTCCATCTGCACTTGTCCTACTTGCAGTGGGCACGGCATTTTAACACATGTAACAGATAGATTAGTCTTGTAGTTTTTATGACTGTCTGCCTAACAATGTCAACCCCCTCTAGACCTGAAACAAATATGTGTGGATCACGACTATGCTATAACAGCTAGGAAAACATATCGATTTTAATGAAAATTATCCATTAATGACAGTCAAATTGCTTCAAAAACATAAACTCAATATAGAAATGTTGTGCTTATAAACGTATTTCATTTTCCAGTACAAGCTGTGCAAAGTAAAGCGTGTGGCGACGGGCCCCAAGAACGTGCCGTACCTAGTGACGCACGACGGTCGCACCATCCGCTACCCTGACCCCCTCATCAAGGTCAATGACTCCATCCAGCTGGACATTGCCACCACCAAAATCATGGACTTCATCAAATTTGAATCAGGTGATTTTTATTTTTAAATATACCCAACAGCCACACTTATAGTCCTGAGCCCACACTAGGTGAACCTGTATTCTGGGTATCAGAAATAGTTCAACAACAACTTTTCTAAGGGTATGGTGTGTACCAAGTACTAGCTACAGGTGAATGCTTAATCTCATGACTAAAATCCAATAAGCAAATTATTTATGTAACAATACAGTACTCAGTGCTTTGTACAATTTGTCTTAATTTCTACCTAGTAATTGCTAAAAGTTCATGCAGGAACATACACAAGAAGTGTATTATAGATGTGTCTCATAGACATAAGACATGCTGTCTGATGAATTATTTTAGATGGTGGAGGGTAAAATGTGCTAGATTCTCCAAAACACGGTATCTCTAGATAGCAAAAATATGAGCCTGAAATACTTAAACTTAACTTATTTTTTTTGTTTGTAAGAAACTTCTATGTTAAAGGATTTGTGAGGGGGAAAGTAACATAATTTGTAAGTCTCCAGTTTCTTTCATCCTCCACCTCCATCTCGGCTATTATAGTAGGGACTGTATGATGACATTTAGGTTGGCTCTGTATTTCCAAAATTAACATTAAATAATAATATGTGTGAATCAAAAATATTGCTTCAAAATTATTGTTGTAGGCATCACAATAGATATGAAATGTTGAATTATAATTTATTGAAACTAGAGTGTGTTACAGCTTTATTGTCCCAAGTAACACCTGTTTTGCTATGTTTTGGTTGTATAACATATAGGCTCACACTTGGGTAGACCAGAAGGCGAAGGCAGGCGCGCAACAAACGTCCTAATAATGATAATAATGTGATAAGGGATGACCGTTTCGCCATATTCAATCTCAAAAAGAATTTCCTGATCTGCGAATCAAACCCAGAACCTCCCATACCCAAGCAGCCTGGGTACTGCCAGTATACAAAGCTGGTAAAGTTTTATTTAGTATTTTGTAAATTTATATTACACTGTTTATGGGCAGGTAACCTGTGCATGATCACCGGAGGCAGGAACTTGGGGCGTGTCGGCACATTAGTGTCGCGCGAGAGACATCCCGGTTCATTCGACATCGTGCACGTGCGTGACGCCACGGGACACACCTTCGCCACCAGGTATATACACACTACATGACTTAAAACGAAAAAAACGACCAAGTGGGTCACCTGATGGTAAGTGATCTTCACCGCCCCATGTACGCCCACCACCAGAAGAATCATGGGCGCGTTGCCGACATTAAAGGAAAGCGATAAGAGGGGATTTGGGCATTCGGTTATCTCACTCACCGTACGAAACGCAGCAGCATGCCGCTACTTTATGTAGGTTTTCTGTGAGACACTGGTAATGACCCGGTTGAGCCAGCCCATTCATGCTGTAGACAAAACTGTCTCAGCGTGGCTCTCCCACTCACGTGGCGTGTGTGGTGCGGTCGAGCCGTTATATGTGCTTTTCCTTATACAACATAACATTGAATTGTAGTCTCGTCCGCGGTTCCCGCGCATTTATGTTACGTGCGTCAGTATTCGTTTTTTATGAATTAGTAATGTCGTCAAACATGCAACCAATTCCCAACCATGCACACTTCATCTGGAAAATCAATGAAAAATTGTACAATATTATTTGTTGTAATAGACAGGGTTATTTTTAAAACACTGACAACCTCGCAGGACTAGATTCCTAAGGTCATTTGCTACTACTTTTGTTCTACGACTTTTCATAATTTGTTAGATTTTATTCTCATACAAAAATAATTATGAATTTAATTTCCGTCTTGAAAGTTACCTACGCTCTGCGCGCATCGCAGATTACGTAATACACGCGGGCGCGCGCGTCAGTTCAATGACCGGCCGCGCCGTCTCGATCGATAATACCTACACGTAGACGTACGAACAAAAACACTACATAACAAAAACTTGTAAAATCATTTTTTTTCTTATGTATTGAGTTATGTCCAAACTCGTAGAACAAAAGTTGTTCCTTATGGGGTCAGCTATATGCTATGCTATCGCAGGGCCCTGCGAGGTTGTCAGTGTTTTAAAAATAACCCTGTATACGAGATAGGGGTGCTCGATATGTATCGATATGTGATAAAATATCGATACATTTATTCGATATATCGAATCAATGCGATATTACCGCATCATTGAAGTCGATATATAATATCGATATATTTTATCCGATATATCGAAATAAGGATATCGGAAAATATAAAATCTATCGGATGTAGCTAAAAAAAAAAAAAACAACATCAAATACCAGAATAAGTATTGAATGTTGTTTTTTTTTTTTTAGCTCTTCGATATTATTTTTGTTAATCATTTTCTAATAAAGTCTTTTCCTTCCTACAATTCGATATATCGAAAATATCGATATTTTTGACCGATATATCGATACAATATTTCGATATATTATATCGGAAAAAATATCGATATTTTTTTTCACGATATATTATATCGGAAAAAATATCGATGTTTTTTGTACATGAACATCACTAATACGAGATAGTGGGTTCACACAGTTCGATTTTAGTTGATCAACTGACTTCTTGATCCATAAAAATTATGCTTTTTGTCAATCAATGTGATTGAAAATTTATGTTCAGTTAAATTGCATGCAATGTAATAAGTAGTTGATCAATTAAAATCGGACAGTGTGAAGCTACTGTCAGAGCCATTATAGTAAAGAACATGTTAGAAAAAGGCAGAAAAGGTAATTTTTATGGAATAGGCCAGCTAACAAGCAAGTGGGTCACCTGATGGTAAGTGATCTCACCCATGTACACCCACAATACCAGACAAATCATTGGTGCGTTGCCGACTTTAAAGGAAAGGGATAATTAGGTATTGGGAAGGGGAGGGGGATTTAGGGACAATAGGCGCTCATTTGAGAGCTCCTGAACAAGCAAATAAAAGACCTATTCAAGATAGACAATTCATTTATTTATACTCATTTTTTCAGATTGAACAATGTCTTCATCATCGGCAAGGGCACCAAGGCATACATCTCGCTGCCGCGTGGCAAGGGCGTGCGGCTCACTATTGCTGAAGAGCGCGACAAGCGTATCGCTGCGAAGGTCGCCGGACAGTAGCTTAAGGGATGACTTCGTATTAAATAAAAAAAAATAACAAAATCTCCTCTTGCGTTTCATTTCTATCCGGGGAGGGCTCGTCGATATGGCGCGCATGTGCGTGCAGGGTCGGGACCAGCGCGAGTGACGCGGTCTCAGCGCGCCAGTGCGTGCGCGCGCTCGTGACGCTCCAGATCACGACGCCGCGCCAGCGTGCGCCCGCACACCGAGCACGAGTGACGCGCCACACCCACCCCACCGCTGCTACCCGCGCCGTGCAATCGCATGTGTTTATTGAGGTTGCTGGGGTCGCCGAAGGCTCGCGCGCAGTAACGGCAGCGGAGCGGTCGATACCCGGTGTGCGTGCGGATGTGTATCTTGAGCCCATACTTGCGCGAGTAGGCCTTGCCGCAGTAGATGCACAGGTGACCGCCGCGAGCTCGACCCCACTCGGTGGCAAGTGCTTCGAGCTCTGCGGCACTGAGTGCGAGCGTGGGTGGGAGGAGTGCGGGCGCGGGGGCGGTGGCGGCGCGCAGACGTTCGCCCACTGCTCGCCAGAACCGGCGCGGTTCGACGGGTGCGCACGACAGATACAAGTGCACCTTCAGAGGATTTGGCTGCTCGAATCGTGCACCGCACTCGTGGCACGAGTATTCTTTTTTGCCTGTAAGAAAATACGCCATTTTAGTAAGACTTCACAGTGTTGAGAAAGAGTTGCATTTCTTTCATTGGATCTAATAAAGCAGTAGTATCAATCAAAAAGACAACAAATTAAACAAGTACATACCAAAAAGGAATTATAAATTAAATTAGCCTAGTGGAAACAAGAAAATCTTATTATTTTTAGGGGGCGTAAACGATACCAATGCTAACATTTTATCAATAATTACGTCGATCACTCAATTACGTAAGCACTTGTCGATAATTAACTTTGTCGACCTTAAGCTAGTCACTAAACGCCATTTAAGTCTTTACTTTTTGCACACTCGGTCACCAGTCTTTGAAACAATTGATCCGATGCCGCTGGTAAGTATGTAACTACAGACCGGTCAAGGTTTTACGCGTACATATTGTAATTTCGTATCGGCAGTACCTACCAAGGCTATTGATCTACTAAGAGTCAAAGTAAACTATCATTCAATTAATCGATTATCTACCGGTTCTTGACTATAGCTTACCAAATGACCACGGACTACTGTAGAGAAGATGACTTACCCTGAATATTGTACGGACCAAGAAATGGCACCCCGGCAAGTGCGAGCAGCTCGTCGTCAAGCCACACCAGCAGCTCATGCAGCGGCGGCACCTCTGCCTCTATTCGTAATTGAAGCGAGTCAGCACTCTCACTCGAGCGCGTCACGAGCGCGTTGCGCGCGTTCACGTCAGGTGAGAGACGTGCGCGCACCGCCACGCCTCCCACCCCGGCGCTTGTTCCTTCCCGTCGCGCTGCACCAGCACATACTATCCAGCCTGCTGCGTCTATCTCGACATATACCTGCACATTAATCCATTATAAAAAAAATACAGTCTACATAGTATTCATATCCGCCCGGATAGCGACCATCGTACTCATGGTGTTAAAAGTTACCAGAGTGACCCACACGCCTTGTGTGGATTGCGTTCCAGGATCAGCCAGTGTGTATCCGGTTCTCACGAGGCGCTTGCGTCATGTTTTGATGTTGGTTGGGGCGAGTATACATCCTTGTATCCCTGTGCCTACATCGGTCATCCTGTCGCAGGCCCCTTGATTTGCTTCTTCCCTCTTTTGAGTGAGAAGAAACATTTATACAGGCAGGCATGATCCTGGTGACCACCGATAAACTCATTGTTTGTCGGTGGTCGCTGGATTTTTTGGACTCCACTGCGCTTATCATCAGGTGTAGTGCAGTCACTGAGCCGTGCCGTAGGAGTAAGCAGAGGTCCAAATATTGCACTCGCGGTCACCGCGTCTATATTATTTCATTCCCATAATGATATCGAGACATATCAGGCACAAGTTCTTACCCCAGAAAAGTCCTAATGCCATAATACTTGAACCGAAAGAAGGACATAATGTCCTCACCATTTTACAGACTATGTCCACTCGCCTAGTGGAAACAATCGTCTAATGAAACGGATATTTATTAATAAAATATAAAAGCCGCTTTGAAAGCTTTTTTTTAATTTGATTGAATGACGAGTCGAGCAAGGTGCTCGCCTGATGGTAAGCGCCACGCCTGCCCATAAACAGAAACAACACCATACAGAACTTTGTATTACAAAGCACTGCATGGAACTGACCTGCGCTCGTCACCCCGAGACATAAGATGTTAAGTCTCATAATGCCCAGTAATGTCTCTGGCTTCAATATCCTTCAAACTGAAACACAACAGTGCTTACACACTGTTGATTGGCGGCAGAAATAGACAAAGCGGTGGTACCAACCCAGACGGCCTCTCGCATACGAGGGACCTACCACCTTGTAAAGGATAGGTAGGTTGATAGGAGTCAATGTATTTTAGAAAATTACGTTGAATTCCATCAATTCGTGATTTCTGACAGTCGTATCACGGTTTCAAACTTGTGAATAATATTCCAGTAGACTACGAACTTCGCGGCTGTTCACGGCACTAGGAATTCTTGATTAAAGAACTTTCACTTTTCTTCTCACGCTGATTGTCGGCGCTAAGGGCCTTAGGTACTATGAAACTGTTTACACCAATGTCCTAAGATTTTTCGATATTCTTTGGTCATTAGTCTCGATCAGTGTATCGGTCAGCGTAATTAAAAAATGACTAGAACACGGTTGTGTACTATTCGCACTGAAAGCTAGCACGAGAAATAAATCGCAATCGTACTTACGCAATCTTCCTTGTCATCTGCAAGTGCAACGATAAGATCGACAGGTGTGAAGGTGCGCGACACGCGGCCTGGACTAAGTCCAACGCGGGAGAGGACACGTGACATGATGCGTGCGCGCAGAGGACGGACTGAGGGTCGTGAGGGATGAACTACAACTATATATGCGCGAGGGCGGAGGGAAGCTGCCCGCTATCGCGCCGCAAATCTGCGTAACGCCCTCGCGAAATCACCCGGTGATCAACTTATTGTTATTGAATGGTACGATGCACCGACTAGTTTAAATGTTTTTGAAGTACTTTATTTTTTTATAAATAGTATTTATTATTTGTAAAGGGATGTCTCGATTAAATTTATCGATTAAATATGATTAGGTATCGTCGTGCAAGTCGCCCTTGGTCTTGTTATGCCTATAAATTAATTGGATAAATGAATACATACTTGAAATTTTGATTTAACAAACGCTTTCGGTCACGTATCAAGCTCTACACTCTACATTGTAGCTTACGATGTAGCTGGGCAGTGTGTAGGATCTACACACCTCGTAGCGCGTAGCGACCCGGTTCGGCTTTTGAAGTGTTGCGTAGGTATGCCTCATCAACTCATTAATATGATCGCTCAGAAATGGTTGACGAGCGGAGTCACAGTTTTTGTTTTCATAAGATTAAGGCGCTAAGCGAATTACCGGTACTTGTACGCGTGTTCCTGAAGGTTAGGAACCGGTTTTTCAGAAACATCGCTCGAGGCAGGGAGTCCTACAGGGCGAATCACGGGCCGCACGTGCGCGGCAGAATATCGATGGGTACACGACGCGCCGCGCCGTTCTGATCGTGCAATTATTTTGATAGATATAGCAATTGTAAATTAATTTATTACATTACAATTCTAAGTCGTATTAATTATTTTTCGTCGGGTAGTTTAATAACATTCTAGGCTGCCCTCTTTCGGCTACAGCAAATATGTCTGCTATTCTTACTGATGGATCCTCACAGGGCTGATGTAGCCAACTTACCTGTGAATGTTCGGGAGCAGTTGTAAATGTGAGGCCGCCATTCACGTAATGGATTTGATTCCGGTAGTATAAAATTTACTACCCGCGGCCTATAATTCGCCTTAATTTTTAATAGAGTTTAAAAACGAAAAGTTCTCAATCGATTTTATATGGACGCACATCGAGTTTAGTCTGGCCGTTTATTTTAAATGAGAGCAGTATTTATACCACTATTATAATGACCTGTAGGTACTTACCTGCTATATAATTACAACTGCGTCTGGCCAGTTTCTGCGTCAAGTTCCATTGAGTGCTCAGTGCTGCGTATAGAATGTGTGACCCTAGCTATATCCCCTACGGTACCTTTCACTCAGTTGTGTGGCCCATCGCGTTTACATGACTAACAGCTATTGAAATGTACACAGCGTTATTTTCGTAGATACGCTCCAGAACCAGTAAAATGTAAAAAAAAGAAAAAGAATTACTAAAAAAATACTAAAATTTAAAATAATGTTTTTCTTCCTGGAATTTAACTCGACAAGTTCTAATACCTACTATATCTTGGAAAAATGGAATGGAATCTGCACAATATTATTTTTATACTGCTTTCGGTTTTAGTTTCACTAGTATTTCATACTATTACTACTACGTTGCGTCACGTACCTAGTTTTTTTTTTATTTCGTAACTGATTGAATGACCCAAACCAATTATAACTCAGGCTCAGATTTATTAATTAATAATAATTGTTAATGATGTAAATCAAGCAGGTTTATTAATCATGGCAAATCACTGAAACCTTTTTGGGAGAATGTTAGCCTGAGCTAAGTTAAGCCATTGAGTATCAATTTCAATTGCCTAGGGTTTTGCTGGGAAAATAAAAAACACCATTGATTCACCAGAGAATTTATTATAAATATTATGTAACAGTTGTCGACAATGAGTTGCAACTCGCAATGACACTTTCGTCGTATTGTGGCCTATGCGAGATGCGACCAACATTACTGGTAAATGTGACAATACCATCACTCACCACACTCTAGAAGTGTTTCCCAACGTGGGGCTCACGCCCCACAGGGGGGGGGGGGCAATTTGATAGTTAAGGGATAGTTTAAAAATGGACTCGACACGACTTTAACCCTTTCGCTTTGGGTTATTTAAATGCAATGCTAGATATCGGTGACAAATTTAACAAAAACATGTTAAGGTGGGGCATGGCCTAAAAAAGGTTGGGAAGGCTGCTCTAAAACATTAAAGTTGATATTAGGCACTTGATATATTTGCACCAATAGATGACGGATGTTGCATATATACAACAAGGTATATACACCATTGAACGATTGCTATATTTAGGTAGGTACGTATTTACTGCTGTACTCATCAATATATGGCACAGCATGTGCAGCAGTTTCTATACTGGAATTAGAAACAGGAACCGATAGACCCAGATATATTACAAATTGATTTATTCATTTATGTAAATAAAAATGATTCTTTCTTTGTAGTTTTGTTCTTTTTTTTCTTTTGTTGTTCTTTGCAACACAATGCCGTGTACATTTATTAATTTATAAATTACAGAAACTGCAGTAGATGCGGACCAAATATACAAATGTTTTTAAGTTGGGGTTAACAAGCGTTATATTACGTCTGTTATGACGTCGTGATGGTGAGGATGGTGTTGCACATTTCTAGTACCTACGTGTCATTTTGTATTGATTCATATAAAGTAACGATAACGTTCCGTGTAAATACAATTAATAACGAAATATACAACTAGTAAATATCCTACAAAGTAGTCCGAGGTCAGTTCCGCCCCGCGTCCGTCCGGGGGAATCACCTCACCAACATCATCGATCGCCTCGATCATCATCATTGTCTGTGGTAGGTACTATATGGAGCACTTGCAATAACGCTGTGTCGCCGCCCGCCGCTATTCCTGCAACTCTATAAAAACAAAGAGAATATTTACATATAAAATGAAGTCGCTTTCGCTGTCTGTTCGCTTAGATCTTTTAAACTATTCAACGGATTTTAATACAGTTTTCAGCAATAGATATAGTGATTGATGAGGAAGGTGTATACGTATATCACGCTATGACCCATGGGAGTAGGGCAGTAACATGCAGGTGCAACCGCGAGGGACAGATAGTTAGTGTTTATATTTTGTTTATAGATGATCGACAGAGACTGCAATTTAGCCATGTCACAATCATATTTTATGGTCAGGGGTCCCTCGGGTAGCCGATCCACTTGATTACTATCAAGCTCATTTTCCGTGAGTAGCTTCGTTTCGATGAGACGACCAACAATTCCCTATGCGAAAATTCTCTATTGTGGTAGCTAACAGAGGTAGCAAGGATAGAATATTTCGATTTGATGATACTCAAAAAATTATTATTTTATTTGTAGGACAATATGACAGTTAAATTATATAAATATTAACTAAGTAAAAACAAAAAAATCAGCTGGTTAGTAATCATACCTATTGGAAGAAGGGGCTTCCAATAGGTATCGATAACGAGGTCATAAGAATGATTACTAACCAGCTGATTTTGCACATCTCGGAATGCTCTTAGTATTTCTACACCGTGGCCTGGGTGATAATCTTCTTTTTTTTTTAGTAGCCCTGTATTATATACGTCCCACTGCTGGGCACGCGCCTCCTCTACCGAATGAGAGGAGAATATTTTAGTTAACACGGTGAAATATAATGTACAGATCGGCGGTGCTGAGTGCCAAGTACTCAAACAAAATATCATTATAAAAGTGCGTCGACATAATTTGTCCATTACACTTGACATAATCCCGGTGCAAGCAAGTGCGCACTCGCACTGTCCGTAGTGTGCGCGGTTCCTTGTTTGTTCAAACGATATACAGATTTGCGCGGGGATAGGGCGATGTTGAATTTGGATCAAAAACAAAGTGTAGCGACCGGCTACATGCTGTCCGACGCATTGTGCTTGATACTTGCACGTTTTGGGCGTTGTTTAATTGGTAAATAATTTCATTAATTTTTATATAATAATTAAAATAAAATTTTTGGAGTGCTTATTAGAATTGTAAAATTTTATTTAAGCCGTTGTCTTTGCTCACCTCTATTGGAAACACGTTTGAGTTTATATATGTAACTTGTAAACATGCATATATTATACGATGCATATATAGTAAAAACATTTATAACTTTTATAAGTTATGCAACAAATTTTTTATATGGAAAAAACGACCACTCTAGCTAGTCAATTTATACATTTACGTCAGGTTTTATATAAGAAACATTGGGGGAGTTTGATTGCTACAAATTAAAAACAAGATTGTCATGCTTACAAAATTAAAAATGCAATGAGAATCAAAACTATGCAGTCGCTGTACACACGCACCGTATTGCAGTTTCATTAAGTGGTTCAAATTGTAACATTTAAGCTCTTTACATTATTATTGTATTGTCGGAGGCGACGTAAAAAGTATTACAGATCAGCAAGGGTGGCCGCAGCTGCACAAACACGCTCGGAGCGTTCGCGGGTCACGTTGGAACTCGCACTACGCGGTTTCAATGCTTTACAAGGTGGTAGGTCCCTCGTATGCGAGAGGCCGCCTGGGTTGGTACCACCGCGCCGTCTATTTCTGCCGCCAAGCAACAGTGTGTAAGCACTGTTGTGTTTCGTTTTGAAGGACATAGAAGCCAGTGAAATTACTGGGCATTATGAGACTTAACAGCTTATGTCTCGGGGTGACGCGCGCAGTTCAATGCCATGCGGTGCTTTGCAATTCAAAGTTTCTGTGGTGTTGCTTCTGTTTATGGGCAGGCGTGGCGCTTACCATCAGGCGAGCCTTGCTCGTCTCGTCATTCAATCAAATAAAATGAAAATAGCACATGATAGCAAGTGATCTCTACCTCCCATTAACATGCATAATACCGGTAGAATCATTAACGCGTTGCCGACATTAAAGGTAAAGGATAATTAAGGCATTTGGTTTGGGCCGGATATCTCACTCACCACACGAAACGCAACAGCGAGCTGCTTTTCATGTTTTTTTCTACAGTGGTAACAACCCAGTCGAGCCAAACCATTCATACTCTACATTGAAATAAAACTAATATAAATGGCTTTTATCGCGGTTTTTAATTTTTGGTTCCGTCGTTTCGAAAGGTTTTCAGCCTTCGTGGTCTCGGGGTGGACCACGAAGGATTCCTTTATATTCATTTATTCCAATGTGTAATATTCGCGTAAAAATAAGAAATCATTACATTCATGCTATAGGCGAAGGTAATAATTACGAGTACATAATAATTGTTTAACCGCGCGTTAAATGTAATCTAGCAGGGCGGGAGCACGTGTGCCTTGTAACTTGTGCAGCGGTTTCAGCCTAGTGTTATCAGCACTTATTCAATTAACATCTCGAGTCCAGCGGCGCATACACACGACGCGGCGGGACGCGGGTATCTCGCGCGGGATCTCACACGTGTGCGCACTCGCACATATTAACTGTGTTAATTCTTTGGCAACATTAAGCTTATCGACTCTACAAAAATAATGCAGACCTCCGATGTATGTGCAATGTTTGTGTTGGCCTGTTATTTGATTGCATTTGACAAACTTATATTTAGGGGAAGTGCTTGTTGCAATAAACGTCAGTGTTGTAAGAAGTAGTGTTGCGACTCGAGCCGTTTTTTACTCGAGTGACTTGAGTTTGTGAAACTCGTATTCGAGTGAAAACAAATTTGAGTCGAGTTCGTTTGCACTCGAGTTACCGAGTCAATTCAGCACGACGAGTAAAATATTACCAAATATTACTAATTTAATAAAGGTATTTAAAAATTGTTAATCTAAACTCGAGTTGTAAGGAATGTTAGTATTTTACTCGAGTAACTCGAAAACTCGAGTACGAGTCGAGTGTCGTAGTTAAATTACTCGAGTGGCTCGAGTCACAAAATCCTACTTGAGTCGCATTTCTAGTAAGAAGCGGTTTATATTTAATTTTGATAGTTCAAATACGTAAGATCACCTTTTGGTCGACATTATTGATATCGTAACTTTCTGACCGAATAATAACATAATGCTCATTTAATTTGAATTGTAAGTTGTTATTCATGGTGTATTAAATACACAATTATAAAATAAATGACTATAGGTGTTACTGTCAATATAAGGCTCATGACATGTGCCACGTGCGGTATCGCCGCGCGACAAGTGCTCCGCGTTTAAACTATTAGCGACGACCATCGACAACAGCACGGCCGTCGCGGCGCGGCGCCCCGCATCAAAACTGCATTATAACGTCATCACGCCGGATCAATCTTAATTGTTCGCGACCGCGACACTAAACGCATTATTCCGATCCCCATCACATTAGTTACACTAGTGCAGCTTGCAGCTATCAATACTACTTAATGTCGTCGTATTAAAGTTGAATATCGCGTGTGTCGTCAAAACGCGAAACGTGTCAGAGGATTTGAGCCGTTTGCGGAACGTCATAAAGTTGTTATTCTAGGCGGGGCGATGTTAATGCGAATGGCATAGCGACGTAATGAGACCATTCATGAAACCCGCGGCGCTCGGTGCGGCGAGCACGTGTGGAGGTGTCGCGAATCGACGCGCAATGAAAACACGAGGGGCGAACGGTACGGGCAGTGGTACGGGCGAGCGGTTTGCATCACAATGGCGCGGCGCGGCAGGTCGCGGCCACACGTGCCGGTGACGCGTCACACTTGCCGCCACACGCAACATGTGACGCCGAACAGATTGACGGAAAACTTGCTCAGCACGTGCGAGGTCCCTGCGTTGTTTTGCGGATATCGCGGCATGTAGAAGTGAATTAGTACTAGTTTAGTTTTTCTTGAAGTATGACCAGTACTAAATCGATTACAGTGGAGCGACCACTTGCAAGAGTTTAAAGCTATCGTCTAGCCAGACTTATTTCTAGGAGATGGTATTGGACAAACATTCTGGTCATCAGCTCAGCCTTATGGAGTGCGTTTACATACATATATTATACCCGTCCGCTTAAAAGTGTGATTGAACAATTGGTAATTGCTGAAACCTATACGCGAATAGTACAAAATAAAAACTGTTTAAACAATTTTATCGTTGTTTTAATTTTGTTCCCGATATTTTGAAAGCTTTTCAAATTTCATGGTCCACCTCATGATCCACATGATAAGCTTTCAAAACTTCGGAGTCATAATTAAAATTAAAACCGTGATAAAACCCATGTTTTCAATAAAGCTTACTGTATAGGAAATACAAATGAGGATCGAACCTTGTCCGTCGTGTTCTCCGGTGGAGGGCGTGGGCGGCGTGATGGACTCTAGCGGCGGTGAGTCGAGCGGCGCGTGTGCGTGAGAGAGGTCTCGCTCGCCGACGCCGCGGTACAACGCGCCGCGACCCTCCACCACCTCGCGGACTATCTCTGCATACAAACAAACATAAACATTGACGCAAAATAATTGGGAAATGTAGCGGCTACGTCGCACATAATTGGACGTAGTTACGCAAAAAGGATCCAACCCACAGCAAGTTCAAATGGAGATACTGATTATGTTTTACTGAATTCAATAATTTATACCAATTTTATCTCGTATTTTTATTGTGAAATCGGGCATGAATCATATTCCATGTACTATCTTGCAAAAATACGGTATTCAAATGAATTTAAATTTAAATTTGCTGCGGGTTGGATCCTTTTTGCGTAACTACGTCAAATTTCACCTATGTACTTAGAATAAGTCACGTAGTTAGTAATAAGTCATAACAATCACATTAATAAGATGCATATAAGTACTATACATACAATAAATCAAACCAAAAATAATGTCGTGTCTCACTACATACCATGCCATAAACATATCATGGCATATTGGTGATCCCGATGTGATTATGGCATAGGAAACAAAATCATAAATATTATGTTGAAATATTGCTTGCAGTGGCGTAGGTAGCACGGGTGGCACCCGGGGCGGATTTGATTTGGGTGTCGTCACCCCAAGAATGAAAACTTTAAAATGATAGATACTTTTAATGTATTTTAACCGATTTCAAAAAAATGAGGAGGTTCGCAATTTTTGGCTATTTAGGGTTTCTTTAGGTCGGGTGTCACCCCAAAACCGATGACACCCGGGGCGGACGCCCTCCGCCCCCGCTCCTAGCTGCGCTACTGATGGCACCGAAGCTACCTTTGCTTTGCCTTACAACACACAAACCACCATACCATACGGATGTGTCGGTTATATAATAGACAGTGTGCTAAAGATAATATAGTCGAATGTTAGATTATAGCTCCATTGACGTTTCGATTCATTCATTCATTCATTGATTTTTTTTGATAGCATAGGCTGGCATAAGTGGGTCACCTGATGGTAAGTGAACTCTACTGCTCATGTACAAAACCAGAAGAATGATGGGCGTGTTGTCAGCCTTACAGGAACAAGCTAATTAAGGGATTGGGAAGGGCAGAGACGGGCGAAACACAGCAGCAAGCAGCTACTTTACGTCGTTTTTCTTGGAGACAGTGGTAACGACCCGGTGGAGCCGGCCCATTCAAGCTGTAGTACAAAAATTTCACAGCGCGACCACTCACAATATTCGATTTTGCCAATATCGAGTATTAAATAGCAATAACTAAAAAACACTAAATATAATAGATTATGTTACAGAAAGATTCGGTTAATGATTCTGACGACCAGCTGCCTACCTGACATCAACCTCTTTGGGTAGAAAATCAATAATTAAATTCAATTTCATGAAATCATCTCTGGTATCGGGTATAATTATTGTCATGTCGTACCTGTGATGACGTCCCGACTGGTGATGATGGACTCGATCTCGCGCGACACTTCTTGCACCAACCACGGCATGAACTCCTCGTCCACGCCTGTCGAGTCCACACACAAACACACAAACGGTTTAATAACATCAAATGGATGCAGATATGCAATAACATTACAACTCACATCAAGTAAAAGTTGAGATATTAATTTTATTATGCTAAATTCTTTCACTTAATTTTTTTTTTTTTTTTTTTTTTATCCTGGCTCGGCAAAGTGACTACGCTACACCTGATGGTAAGTGTAGCGCAATCCAAGAATATTGTCGACCAACGATAAACAATGTGTCCATCGTTGGTCGGCAAGATCATGCCGGCCTGTCAAAGGGCCAAGGAGGGGGGAAGGAAAAAGGGATGGGAAAAGGGTGAGGATCAGGGGGCAAGCCCCTGGGGAGAACCGGATATACACTGGCTGACCCTGGAACGCGACCCACGCAAGGTGGGCCACTATGGCAGGTTTTAGCACCAGTGTACGGTGGTCGCTATCCGGTCGGATACAAGTATCCTCCCACCAGCAATTCAATAATTTAATTATTTATTATAAAAAATGGAATGTAACTTTTTTAAATCCAATGAATTTTGCAAAATAAAATTAATATCTCAATATTTACTGCATGTGGGTTGAATCCAAATATACCCTGATATATCAATTGAAAATTTATACACAAATTGTGGTTACCTGTGACTAATATAAAACAGTCAGTTAAATCATATTTATAAAGGGGAATATGATGGATTTAAAGAAAAAAACATCAATTAATTAATCAAAATAGGAATCAGCAATAAATAAGAAAAAAATAATTATATGGGAATGGTATCCTTTTGCTTACCAAAATAATCTTTGCGGTAGTAATTCATAGCAAAAATATTATTATTGCTATTTAATGCTTGCTTTACTCTATTTACGCTGTGAACTTCGTTGCTTCGTTTCAGTTTTATAGAATAGGGGTGTACGTGTATTGATGTGACGTACCTCTCTCGACGCGTTCCAGTAGATAGCCCTGTTCCCGCAGTCCGGCGAGCGTGGAAGGCAGCAGCTCGGCGACGTACCCGTGCACGAGCGCGGCGGCGGCGACCCGCGCGCGCGCCTCCTCCGCCGCCGCCGACGCCGCGCGGGCTTCCGACACGCGTCGCTCCTGTACATAACACCACCGTACAGGGACACTCACGGGTTGATTCAGAGATGGGAGCAAGAGTCCACCGCAACGTGACTATACCCCACCTTTTTTGTTAAGTGGTTGAATGACGAGACAAGCCAAGCGCTCACCTGTCCATAAACAGAAGCAACACCACAGATAATTTTCAATTACAAAGCACTGCATGGCACTAAACTGCGCTCGTCACCCTGAGACATAACGTGTTAAGTCTTATAAACCTGATGTTAAGAGCAGTGCAGTTCAACAAAACCAGTAACGACAATCAATAAGTTTATCAGTGATCACAAGAATCATACCCACTTGTATAAAGTCTTCTTCACACTCTGAAGAAGGACGAACCAAATAGAGAAGCCTGCGACAGGACAGGTGGACAACCGATCCAGACACAGGGACACAAATATGTACCCCATTACTTACCCCAATTAACCATCAAATCCTATCGCAAGCCCCTCAAGAGAACCGAATATACACTGGCTGATCCTGGAACGCGATCCACACAAGGTGTGAGCATCACTTAATTTTTTTACTTATTTTTTAGTGCATCCCCCATAATGATACCAAATTCTGTGAAAATTTCAGTTGGCTACCTTATACTATCCAAAACATAAAGCCCTTAAAATGTGTTATAGATAGGAGAAACTTGTAATAGGGTTTATTTGGTGCCCTTTTTAGGGTATGGATTGATTTATAACGCACGTGTGTAAGCTCTGGAAAAAAATCCCTGCCTCGGTGTTTTCCGAGCGCTGCTATGACATGACCTTAAACGAGGTTTAAAAATAGTATTCCTTCAACGGTAGACAGCGGCATGGCTGTGCCCCTGGCATTGCTGATATCAATGGGCGGCGGTGATCGCTTACCATCAAGCGGGCCGCTTGCTCGACTGCCTATTAATGCAATAAAAAAAACCCTTTAGGTCTTCTCAATAATTTTCCTGTATAAAACAAGTTATTGGTTACGTCACCTTCTCGGTGTGCAGACGCATGTGCTGCGCGGCGAGTCTCTGTCGTTCGGCGCGTTCTGCGTCGCGCAGCTCGCAGTACCGACGCTGCTGTTCCCGCAGGGTGGCGAGCTCCTCCTCCTGCGCCACCTCCGCCAGCGCCTGCTCCGTAGTCTTACCCACCAGCACCTCCAGGATCGGCTGCACCTCCAGGTCGAAGTCGAACAGCTGGCGAAACACATGATATCTCATTTATATAAGGTGAATTTTATAGTGCGTCGATAGCCTAATTCGAAACTATAAGGAATGAAAAAGAAACAATAGGTAAGGCGAAAATACAAAATAGAAGTATCAGGGCTGATTTTAAAGTAAATTAAAATCTATTCTTATGAAATAACATGTCCTGACTGACTGACTGATTCATCATCGCCGAGCGCAAACTATCAAGGCTACAAGCATGAAATTCGGACTGTATATTCATTTCGTTATGTAGGCACCCACTAAGAAAGGATTTTAGAAAATTCCACCCCAAAGGGGTCAAAATAGGGCATGATAATATGTATGAAAGTCCGTCATTTTGAAAGTTACATAAACAAAATTTTGTATTTCGGTTATTGACGTAAAACAAATAAATACGTGTTTCAGGAATTTTGGAAATTTTAGTTAATAAGAGATGAAAAGGGGGGTGAAAGTTAATGCGAAAGTGAGTTTGTTTGTTACGCTTTCACGCCTAATTCACTGAACCGATTTTGATGAATTTATCTACAGGGATAAATGGGACCCTGGAGACGGTTACAGGCTACTTTTATCCCGGAAAATGCTGTTCACGCGGGCGGAGCCGCGAGCAAAAGCTAGTTGCATATAAAAGATTTTGTTACCCTTAGATTTCACAATGCCTAGTAATGTTACTGGCGTCACATCCTTTTAACTGCTGCTTGGTGGCAGAAAAAAGGCATTGGTACCAACCCAGACGGCTTCTCACTTTCAAGGAGTCTACCACCTAGTAAAGTTAGTAACACGAGGTCACTTACATCACCAGGGTATATCTGCGTGGCAGCGTCGGCGCCGGTCTTGGCGGGCACGTACACCGGCGTCGCAGGCCGGTCCACGAACAAGTCTGTCTGCACGCCCACCTCCATCTCCACGCCTTTGTCAAACAACTGCGAAAAAAGGCGTTCCAACTTTGAAGTTTGATGGCTATTAGAAAAAAAATCCGTTACAGGCTGTCCAATTACCAGGCAAAACTATTTGGGCCTTCGAGTATTGCAGTACAAAAACTACAAACGGTGGTTCATACATCGCAATTTGTAGGCTTATCTAAAAGCTTGCATAATTGAAATGAAACGAATTTAAACGGATTTTATCGCGGTTTTTTATCGGGACCAAAATAAAATAAAAAAAACGAAAATACGTTTTATTTCAATGAGTAACAGTCGCGTAAACGTAAGAAATCATTAGCTTGCATAATCTCGAAGTCGAAATGCAACTCTCGAAGACTTGAATGCATTTTTGAAATATGTATTGTGATTCTATTCCGAGTTTATAAGATCTTATGCGTATAATAAAAGTATTCTTTTGTAAGAACATTATTTGGATAGGAAGCGGTTTCAGAGTAAATAATCCATGCTGTTAACTGCTACGTTGGACGTGACATCGACGTATACTCAATACTCAAAAGGTATAAATAAAAAGTGTGCGTCTCGGGACGCTCGACAGAAGTGATAACTTAAACTAATGTGGTTAAAGTGAGAGCGGAGGAGCCTGCCTACTGCTACTGTATGCGTGAGAGAAAGGGAAGCCAGACAGAGTGGTGCCGTAACGCGTTACGTTACGAAGCGGTTTACCCTCCCATAAGAAGTTATCACTTCAAAAACCTTTCAAGTGTATATCCGGTTCTCCCCAGGGGGCTTGCCCCCTGATCCTAACCCTTTTCCCATCCCTTTTTCCTTTCCCTCCCCCTTGGCCCTTTAGCAGTCCGGCATGATCTTGCCGACCTACGATGAACCCATTGTTTGTCGTTGGTCGACACGATTCCTGGATTGCGCTACACTTACTATCAGGTGTAGCGTAGTCACTTTGACGAGCCAGGATAAAAAAAAAACAAAAAAACCGTGTTACCTCCTCAAGGTAGTACTCGGTTTGTATAGGGTGGTGTCGCCGTCCCGGGGCTGGTGGCGGCGTCCCGGGGCGCAGTCTCGCGGCCGCGCGCCGAGCCGCCGCCCGCCGCCGCGTCCGAGCTGCCCTCGCCGCCGCACTCTCGCCGCCATCGCCCTACAGGCAACAAATCTAGTACTAAACACACAATCATAGCTCACTACGGAGGATGTTCAAGATCGAACAAGTGGAAACGTCATTAAAAAGACGGCACCAAATCGAGATAGCGTCAGGCTTAAAGTAATTAAGTCGAATTAATAGGCGGTAGGTCCTTCATATGGGAAAGGCAATCTGGTTAGGCACCACCGCTTTATCTATTTCTGCCAAGCAACAATGTGTAAGCATTGTAGTGTTTCAGTATGAAAGAAATTGAAGAAATTATTGGGTATGATGAGACTTAAAATCTTATGTCTCGGTTTATGGGCAGGCATGACGCTTACCATCACGCGGGCGACCCGCTTGATGGGCCATTAATGCTAGTAAAAAAAACGTTATATACATCCAATTATCATACTCCTGACTCACTATATATACACTATATTGTTATATCGTGCCGTGACCATCAAGAATGCTGCAACTGTTTTGGATATATCGCTGGTAATTTAACTTTGATTTAATCTAAACTATGATTAGTTACCTAAATACCGCGATAATGTAACGTTTCTTAAAAACTTCTTTTTAATTTGAAGAAATAAGAATAAGTTTTTTGTTATATTTGACCTATTGTGCTTAATGATTTGGTTAATTTTGAAAATAAATAAAATATGTGATCATTTAGACCGAAGCTAGTTATGCCGGAAGCAAATGTTTGTTGTTGAAGTCCATTAAAGTCATTTCAACCTTGTTTTGCAGTTAAAAATGCAGTGCGGACGATGGCCAGTTCGACCGCACCACGTCAACAAACTTGTAATCAAAGATGGGGATAAATCGTACGGAATAAAAGAAAATGGGTAAAAATTTAATAAATAAAAGTTTTATGGTCCATCACTATCGAGACCTATATGAAATAATAATTCATTGTATCATTGTATGTATTGTTATCGCGGTTTTTCATTAAAAACTGCGATAAAATGGGTCTAAGCTTTATTTCTATGTGTAACATTCGCGTAAACGTAAGAAATCATAATTAAGTAACTCTCATTAAGATAGAAAAACATTATACAGTGTCAGAAAAAACACAGCCAAATGAAACATTTGTAAACAGTTTGTAAAAATGTTTCATTTGGCTGACGGCAAAACATGAATACCTAAATTGATTTAAGACTCTGCTTGAGGTTGGTTGATCCTGTGTCTGAATCTGGTTGCAAGATTTAATAAAAACAATTTTTTGCCTGAAACATGAAAAGAGCAGATCGCTCGCCTGATGGTAAGCTCCACGCCTGTCCATAAATAGACATAACATCACAAAGAACTTTAAATTACAACGTACTGGCTGACACTGAATTGCGTTCGTCATCCCGGGTCATAAGTTGTTGTCTCATAATGCTTAGTAATTTTACTGACTTTACTTTCCTTCAAATTGAAACACAACAGTGAATATACTATGTCTGCTGCCGCCAGGCAGTTTGTTGCTACATTTTTTATAGCATAGGTTGGCAAACGAGTTAGTGGGTCACATGATGGTAAGTAATCGCCACCACCCATGAAAACCCACAATACAAGAAGAATCATGGATTTTAATTCAATTAAGACCTCACTGTCTGAGTGTTTGGCAAATGCTTTCAAACTTTAGCGCTTAAAAATGTTCTGTGACCCATAATGTGGACTAAGATTCCACCATGAAAAGCAATGCCGGTTGGTCATCGTTATGTGGTATGTTAGTCAGCCGAGTATACCACCAATGATGTTGGCTTCAAATCCGAAACATGTTGGTTAGACTTTATACCACTTTGAAAAGTATTTATAAGCGAGGGTACTCACGGCGGCTGCGTGCGGCGGGTGCGAGGCGAAGGTAGCGCCTCGGACCACGCGCCTCTCGTGCATCACGTTGGAGTACGGCGCCGGTGCTGCCAAGCTGCCGCTGCAACACGACCACCATCGTACCAATAAACAAGTCGGTTATAAAAATTCAAAGAGGTGTCAAAATGATTGTTATTGTTGGATAAAATAATGTTATTTTAAAAGAGGCTATCAGATTCACCCTTTTATAATTCGACTATTATATCTTCCTGTGTGATATTATAAGCATTCAATGATCGCGTGTAATGAAGGAATTCTGGAACTATTCTAACGTATTGAGATAATTTAATGAATTTCTAGAAACAAACCTACAGTAATTAAATAGTTAAAACTATTCTTTTTAAATAAATAAATACAAACAACAGTTACACACATAGTCTTGACTCCACACTAGGTTAACCTGTATCGTAATAATTGTCACTAACTATGAGGGACATATAGTTTCGTACCACTTAGATCCGAAACAAATATTTGTGGATCACAACAATTTCTCTCTGTGTGGGCTTCGCCCCCGACCCTAGTACCGGCCCGCGAGCCGATGTTAATAATGATGATAATCATTAAGTAGATTTTAAAAGTCCCCTAAACCCCAATCGCAGATGTCTCTGCCCTCTCCGGTGACCGTCCTGAGCCGAGGTTCGTACCCCAAAGGGGGTGCCCTCAGCGGTGGTCACCTAGTCAAGGGCTGAGAGCGCCTGGAAGCGCTCGCCCGAAAGTCCGGTGAAGCTGTATACAGCCGACTCTCGTCAGGCTTACAGCAATATCAGCACCAAAAAAAAAAAAAAAAGCACTTAATCGAAACTAAGCTACGAACGCGTCCAGCTCGATTGTAATTCATATCTACTTATTTGAACGTTATTCATCGGTCACAGTACTGTTTTATTAGTATTAGGCGCAAATTGTATTCACCAATCGGCAAACGATTAGAGTTATGCAACTTTTGGCGTGGTCAGCCAATGGATGTATGACCACTTAGTGGTATTTCAACTGAGATGCGTCTCCGTGCTTCGGAAGGCACGTAAAAAATCGCTCCCAGCTGTTGGCAACTGATAGTAGCAGAGGCATTCGAGCTGCTTGAAAAACTTTGACACAGATTAGCTACTAACAGTTTTATATAGATAGATTGATAGACGGTATTGTTGAGTCATTGGTCAATAGGTATGAGTAACATGACGATTAAATACAGACATGATCGAATGAATTATGAATGTGAAAAATTATTGGTATGTGTTGATTAAAGTTAAAAAGCTAACAAGCTTTCATGCTAGTAAAGTTAATAAGCTACAGTTGAAACCTAAAAATATTTTTTGTTTTATAACAGATTTTTCTAATAATGAGTTCAGTTCTATACATTTATAAACAATTACAATTTAATATATTTTTAAAAGTATAAAGAACTCTTTCTGCGTTCTTTAACTCCATTGATATTTTATGCTTGTGCTTCTACAAGTACTTGTATATTAAAATGACACTCTAGAAGGATACGTATTGATACGAGGAATCCGACATTGACCGACAATTTTATACATACTATTTTGATTGGTGTCGACTGTCGAACTACTTTCAGCGGGCCACCTCATACAGTTAGTTCCTAGCGATCGATACTTGATCCACATACGGACGAATATTTGAAACGAATAAATTACATTTCTATATGAATTTAGATTAAAGTAGGTTGTTTTTGGTATTACATGGAATGTTAATAATTCATTGTTTTCTTTTAGCTTATGAATATTTTACTTGAAAATAAACGGACTTGGAATTTTTTGTGTTTACATTTTCTGTCCTATATTGGAGAGTGTATTGCTAATATTTTAATTATGTTTTTTTTTTATAGTGGACCATGGCGATATGTTATCATTGATTTGCACGTGCGTATATGGAATAATTTAATAAATATGAGTTTTAGTATTATCTATTCAAATTTGTGGCAACGCATTCCGCTGTAGTGGTGAAAAGCGGACGTATAAGCGCGCTCACGTGCTGGAAAGCTGAGCAATTGCGATATTAGTGTTTATTCGTGTTTTTTATGTTTGACATCGATCGCACGTGATATAAGAGTATGCTATCCTGTCGTACCGTGGAATATGCGTATACCTGCAGCGATTATTGTTCTGCGAGTGCGTGTGGTGTAAATGTCTCAGCCCCACGACGCCTGCCACGAGCGCGCGTACTCCGCCCAGCGCGCCGCCCACACCGCCAGCGTGCCCTCGTCGCGTTGTGCCCGCTCCCGCTCCACTACCGTTTGACACTGTGCCATTCGGAATCGTCTCCTTCTTCACCTCGGGCGGGGACCGCTTTGCGCGTGACGCCAAGGCTTTCGGTTTGCTCGCGTACGAGTACACGATCTTTTCTCTCTCTTGAGGCGGGTATAGCGTCTCTAGTCCAAGTAAGGTGGCTACCTCCGGAGGCGGCAATAAAAATTGACCCGATTTAACTGTTGTCACGAAACGGGGCTTGTCGTTGTCCATTGAAGACCGTGTGGTGAGCTGACCGCGCGCCCGTCGTTCCGGCGACGACGTGTTATCCATTTTCGGCGTGGCATCTTCGGGCGGGGCGATGACGTCGATCCGTGGATGCGAGCGACTCATTTTGTCGATGGACACGCGCTCCTTGCAGTTGATGTTGGGGATTGAGGAGGCCGCGAGTCCGTTGCGCGGCTTGTAGCGAGTCGGTCGACGAAGGTTTGTTTGAAGGATCTCCTTTTCCTTGAGTCTGCGCAATTTGAAGTCTAAAGCGCGGGAAAACTTTGGGTCGAGGATAGTGCGCGGCGGTGGTCCGAGCGGTGGAGCGGGCACTGGGTCGGGCGGCGGCGCACGGGTGCTTGCACTGTTGAAGTGTTCGCGCTGATCGTCGGCGCGCAGCAGTGGCTTCACCACATTAACGTTGGGTGGCAGCGGCACGTCCTCGGCGGCCACTCTCTCATGCACCTGCTCGCCCTCATGGTTGATAACGGTAAAAGCACCGCCGTCCTCATCGCCGGTGTGCATGGTGGGCATGTCGCATCACATCGCGGCACGTGTCCGCAGCGCCGTTGATGCGTGTGTCCGAGCCGAGGCGGCGGCGTTGTTTGTCGGCGGGCGCGGGGGTCACTGAGCCGCGAGACGCCGGCCACCGGTCAGCGAGCGTCCATCGCGTGCACTCACTTATAGTAAAGTCGTAAGTGCCACACGACGTTCGCCACCTAGTTCGTTTCATAATTGTACTTCGCCGATGCGGCACACATAGTCGCGCAAGCGCCCACCTGCCTCCGATGGCGGTGTCGGAAAGTTATATGTCACAAATAGTTTGACGGTGTAATTATATTATTATGGTGATTTAAAGCATGGTGACCCACGCCAGGCAATCGCACATTGATGAGTTGACATCCAAACGATACTCCGGTCGTGGTGCGACATTGTGGTAATGCGGCGACGATTCCGCCTGCCACTGTTGTCAATGTGGGCGTCAGTGTGCGTGTGAAACGCCACGTGCTCTGCCGCGACACGTTTGAGACGCTCGCACATAGGCCTCGCGCTATCTGTTAAGGCCGCTGAGTGGCCTCCACACACTTGTACATAAATAGAAACGAACGTACAATTGGATTAGACTGCACCGGCTGCGTGTCGGGCATCATATAAGTGCAAGCTAATACGACGCGTCAACAACACATTCAGTTTTATTTCAATAGCAATTTAGGTTTCAGAATGTCTTCGTAGCGTTTACCAAGGCGAGACAGATATTTATGATTACGATTACTACGGCGTAGCCGTCTCTGTTCGTAGGCGTCGCGCTAAGATGTAGTCGTGTAGTACAGTATGTAGTATGTAGCTACGAATGTATACGACCGATAGAGTTCGATGTCATTCGTTATCGCGAGTCAATAAATAATAATTTATTATCAGTGTCGGTGGTTGCACATGAATGCACCTTGTATCAGTAAAGTCGACTCTACTACGTTGCTTTGTATCAGCACGAATTATAAACAACGTATATAAGTGCTGATTTATCATCTAACAGGGAAACATAAGCGGTAAATTAATAATGAACACATCTTTGAAATACGTAAATGAATTTCGAAATAATAGACGTGTGTGCTGCAATAGAATTCGATATCTCAGTATAGGCAATCACTCTGTCCCTCGCTCAAATATTGGCCATCGTACGAAAGGTCAATTATTTTTAACTTTATGATTACCATGCGACCAGACGTAATAATGCCGCACAGATCCCTTATCCTTACGGTAATGTTCATTTTAATTTTTAGCTTAACCTTGGCACGCATTTAAAGCTGATTACTTGTTTAAAATATTAAAATCAGGTGGTTTATAATTAATTACATTTTTAACCTAAAGACCTAATATTATTTCTTGTCGGCACGTTACATATTTTACCATGACCGTAGAGGTCGGAATACGGGCAAGTGGGTCACCTGATGGTAAGTGATCTCCACCGCTCATGAACATTCACGATACCAGAGGAATCATGGACGCGTTGACTCGACTTACTGACCACACTTGAGTAGGTCGAGAATTGGAAAGTCGAGACATCCATCTTACTATATCAGACATCTTACTAAATCCTATAAAACTTGATTATTTTAAACGTAGAATTGTACAGGCACTCGACCTCGTATACCAGTCGCTAATAAGCTGTTTATTGAAAGTATCTCGCGTACAGTATGCTTAAATAAACTTGGTCTAAAAAAACTTCACTCGCCCTCTAAGCCTGCCATCACATTTTAGTCTGAAAATCATAGCCATGGCGCCGTTCGGAACAACCTTAGCCCGGTCAAATTAGTTTACCGTATAAACTTATATATACCTCATAAAACAGTCGCAATGCATCTATCTAATCTCATTTGCAGCAGCTATCGGTTATTTTGGCTACTTTCCTTTTACTTTTTCCTGCCTCTGTTCACATCGTACACGGGGGACGTAACCTCGAAATTTTCACAAAAATATGTGATACTATGGCGGATATCATTAAAATTCAAAAAAATAACAAAATGTATATTTTTTTATATGGGTCGGAACTTTCGGTACACGAGTTCAACTTGCACGAGAACAGCATTTTTTAAATTAAATATGATCAAAAAGAATGGTCGTTAGCTATATCAAACAAGGTAGCAGAAAGTAAATTCGCTTCAGTCTGACTGATGGCTAGGCCACGAGTTAATGATAATAACTTAATCGTCTATTATTATAGCCTAAGATCCGGCCGTAGAATCTCTACGTTCATGGCGTAGATGCTCAAGCTCAAATTTCTACATTCATTTTCGAATAGGACATACATTGATCATAGGGTGCCAGTCAAAAAGAGCCCGCATATTTTTTTTTTTTTTGTAAATATAATTACATTTTGGGAAAAAATTTCGTTCATGGTGTAGTTAAATAAAGCATTGTTCCTATTACACAGCTATGTATGTAGAGAATTCAAAAAACCATAGTTGCCGTACAAAAAAGTATTATCTGTTTACACCTGGCTGCCAAGTAGTTGCGGCCGAGTAGGCAACGGCACCCATGGTTTTTTGAATTCTCTACATACATAGCTGTGTAATAGGAACAATGATTTATTTAACTACACCATGAACGAAATTTTTTCCCAAAATGTAATTATATTTACAAAAAAAAAAAAAATTATGCGGGCACTTTTTGACTGGCACCCTATGATCAATGTATTGTCCTATTCGAAAATGAATGTAGAAATTTGAGCTTGAGCATCTACGCCATGAACGTAGAGATTCTACGGCCGGATCTCGTGCTATTAAGCCGAAGTATTTGTGTTAAGGTACAAAGTCGAGATTCTAAAATAAAGTAGGGTTAAGGTGCAGTGAAGCTTCAGTGGCGTGCGTCACCCTTTATAACGCTTAGGCCGCGGACTCGAAGTCAGCGGGCAGATCGCGCGGCGCTAGAGCGGCGTAGTGTTGTACTATGAGAAATTAGTGTCTGTTCGCGAATGAAATTGATGTGAATATGATGTTCCATATAAAAAATCATTGAAATAATTTGCTCCACCACGTCGGCGGGCATTTTAGAAAATACACAGCACTACGTCAATGCAGACGCGCAAGCGCCGCTCGACGGGCGCGCGCCGCTCGTACGTCGCTCCTCGCGCCCGCGCCGCGCCGCTGCTTTCGAGGCCAGGTCCATTTAAATCTATGCATTTGAACGCGCCGCACCCGCGCCGCCGCCGCTTGCCGCTGACTTCGAGTCCGCGGCCTTAGGAAGAGTTCGGCCCGCGTTCGTGAGTGAAGGTATATACAGTAATAATTATAACGCCCATACAGCAAAGTGCGTGGGTGAGTAGTAAGTCGTGTATGCGAGGGTGGCCATCAGGATCGGTTTTTGCTGTTCAGTTATAAAATAGTTAATTTTTTTTATTTGTTTGAATGACGAAATCAGTACATCGCTCGAATAAAACTCTGAATAACAAAGCACTGTATGGTAATGGACTGCGCTCGTCATCTCGAAACAAAAGATGGCAAGTCGCATAATGCCCAGAAATGTCAACTGAAATGTTCTTCAAGCACAAACACAACAATGCTTTCACAATGCTGCTTGTCTGCAAAAATAGACATAGCGGTCGTTCCTATCCAAACGGCCTCTCGCATACGATAGACCTACCAGCTAGACTTCTAATCCGGATCATCGATCGACAGCGCGAGCGCGAAGTGAATACCACGCCACGCCAACGCCACGTCCCAAATACTTAAAATCAATTACTGGCACTGATAGAACATAGGGCCGTTGTTGGCAAGACTTTCAGTTTCAATGTCTAAATGAATTACTTTAGCCTGACTGTGTTGCTGGTTGTGTAACATTTGCTGCTAGGAGCGTATACGATAATTTTGCTGGTGGGAAGGTACCTAATAATGTTTGTGCCCGACTGGATAGCGACCACCGTACACATGATGAAAACCCCGCCACAGTGGTTCAAGCGAGTCGCGTTCTGGGGTCAGCCAATGTAACTTAATACAGACGACCAGACGGCATAATTCTGCCGACCATCGTCTTCGACCGTCAGCATTATATTTGGAATGTATTGTACTTAACATCCAATGTAACGTGGACACTTTCTCGTGCAGGGATAAAAAAACAGCCATCAGAAGAGACAAGAACTCTGCTGTTGCACTAAGTTTGTGACGTATCATAAATGTTTGCTTTTGTGTGTAGTTTGCTTAGGGCATTAAACCAACGTAATGTGTGGTGTATAGTAAAATAGTATGAATGAACTGGACGAATAACATCCGATAACGGATGCCCCACCACAATATCGATCGGTTTTATTCTTTAGCTACTCATCGAGGCCTCCGTGTGCACGAGTATTCACCACGCTATAGTTCCAAACATAGATTATGATTTGGCTGCCGTCTTGTTCCAACTATGCTGACACGCCGAAGTATCAGACGTGGTAGGCAGGCAGGTGTGAGTGTACCAACTATATACCGATTTCATTTCCATCCTATAATGGGTGGCGAGCTTATAGCCATAATGAGAATCTTATGTGTGATTTTCCGAAGTGGAAATTCCAATGAAACATTTTAATGACTTGCGATATGAACATCTTTTTATCAGTCTAAGTTTTTTTACAGTATAGAGCGGTCAATGAACAAGTGGGTCGCCTGATGACAAGTCATCTCGACCACCCATGAATGCCCACGATGTATCGACGCATTGCGACCTTAAATGAAAGGGAAAATGAAGGGATTGGGAAGAAGATGGGAATTTGGGCCTCCGAATATCTCGATCTCCGTCCAAAACGCAGCAGCAAGACGCTACTTTACGTCGGTTTTCTCGCAGACGTCGGTAACGACCCGGTCGACCCGGCTGCGGCCCATTCATGCTACACACTGAACTGTCTACAGCCAATTTATTATTACCAATGAGGTGAAACATTATATAATTATGCCTTCACTACATTTAAAATGTGTCGTGTGTTTCTTTGTTCTTAACATGAAAAAACACTTGTGTAATTAAAACATTTATGGCCAAATTTTTCTATGTAATGAAAATATTTTCCGGAAGTTGAGGTGTACTGTAGCCATGGCGACCGCCGCCCACCCGCGGCCGGCGTTCACCCCTGCGTCCTATCGCGGGTCACTCAAGGTGAAGGTTTTTGATTCACGCCACGCTAATGAAAGGTTCTGATTTAACTGTATGACGAGAGTGGAGCACTTCGTAACGCTAATGGACACCATTTGAAATACAAAAATGAATCGAATCTTTTTAAGTGGTAGGGTAATTTTTATTTTTTTATTCGCCTGCCTATAGTGACCTATAACGCCACACAAAACTTTGAATTACGAAGCTCTACATAGCACTGGACTGCGACTCGTCAGTATAGACATAAGTTGTTAAGTCTCATAATCCTCAGTAATTTCACTGGCTTCAAAGTATTTCAAACTGAAGCACAACAGTGCTTAGACACTGCTGCTTGTCGGTAGAAATGGACAAAGCGGTGGTACCCAGAAGGCTCCTCGCTTACAAGACCTACAACCTAGAAAACCTACAGCATGCATTGGCCAGCTCGACTCGATCAAACCATTGTCTTTCAGAAAACCGAGTCAAGTGGCTGTTACGTTTCGTACGGCGAATGAAATTTCCGGAGGCCCAAATCCAATCCCCTTCGGAATCCTCAGCCCTTTCCTTATATGTTTGCAATGCATCCATAATTCTTCTAGTTTTGTGGGTGTTTGTGGGTGATTGAGCATTGACCATCAGATGACCAAGTGTGTCGTTTGCCAGCCTCTGGTATAAAAAAAAACTTGCCGAGCTGGGCACAATGGTCTCGAAATATGTGTGGTAAGCATATTTTTTTATCGATTAGTCAAAATCAAATAATTCAACAACAAAATGCTGGATCAATGATATCAATCACAGCTATATTTATCAACACGAACCATCATCCAACCCTCCAACCAGCATGTAGACGTTGAACCCGTTGTCGTGTTGGCTGTTAACGTGTTCAAGGTGACAGTGAAAACAATGAAAAGGTACTGCACGATCGGTGGAGCCCGCGAGCTGACCACTCCCCCCGCACCCTGGATCTCGCATTCCCCTCGCTCGCCCTGATACCATCGCTCGCGTGCCGCCGCCGACCTCGTGCTTAACTCATAGCCAACCTAAAAGAACTCAACTTATCTCTATGGACGAATGTTTATTTTTAAGAGAAGCTTCGATACTTGGCGAACGATAGAAATAGGCCGGTGGGGTTTATTACGTAAGCAAAACTGAGGCGTTAGTAAAACTTTCATAGATACACATGGTGAAAGTCCCACCATAGTCATAGATATCACACATGGAGAAAACCCCGCCATAGTGGCACGTTCAGGCAGGGCACATTCGCAGGTCAGACCAGTGTATATTCAGTAACTTTAGGCCAGCATAATTCTGCCGACTAATGAGGGATGCACTGTCTCTTGACGGTCGACATTGTAATTAGATTGCACTGTACCTCCTACCTATGCCTGTACATCCTTAATATCAGTGCCAGTGTAGTTTTTTTCCACCTTGTCGCGCCAGAATAAAAAAAAGTGGATATTGTGGATTGTGATAAATGGTAATTTTTTTTTTTTACAAAACAACAAAAGTATACGCGTATATTTTTTTACAGCAATAATAAATAATATGATTTGAAAATATAGATCTCTAAAACAAAGTCTGAAAATTAATCGGATATCGTTGCCGTATTCCGTGTCATAGATTAGATAGGTAACTACTGCCTGATAGCAAAGTTTATTAGCGAGAGTCGCCGAAAGAAATTGGCTTTCTGGCTTATAACCAGTAGTTGGGCACGGTACAAAATTAATGTATATACCTGTAGTATAGTACGAAATTTCTTAGCTTTTTTTATAGCATAGGCCAAGCAACAGTGTGTAAGCACTGTTGTGTTTCGGTTTGAAGGACATAGAAGCCAGTGAAATTACTGGGCATCATGAGACTTAATATCTTACGTCTCGGGATGACGAGCGCAGTTCAGTGCCATGCAGTGCTTTGTAATTTGCGGGTACATTATTTGCATTCTGCCTAGCGCTTCTAGATTAAAGGCATAAGGTTATTTTATTTTTTATTGTTATTGTCAGGATTGGAATAAAATTTTATAGAGATTTTTATTTCTATTTTACTTATCTTTCTTCTTTTTTTATTTATGGCTTCGCATTATTATGCAGTTCGCTAATGACAAGTATAATTTATTCTCATATCTTCACAAGAAAAATGAAATATCGGTGTGGACATTTTCAAGGTCTTGTTGGAGTTTTGGTGTGAATTCCTTCCAGTACTATGCTTAATTCACTTATTTCAATGTTTTCATACACTGTTCATCACCGTCAATGATTATTATTTATTGCACAAATTCACACCACTTTTATACAACAAACACAACTTGAAACTAGTTTTTGAAATAAATTAAAATAAGCAATGAACCGCACTGTCAGAATTCCCGCCAAATCTCCTACTTACCTTTTTTTTATGCCAGTGTCAAGTTAGGTACTATCTTTTCTTGGACATATGTAACAAATTCTTGCGCAGAGAAGGCAATGGAAATAGTGTTGTGATGTAGTTCATACAGCCATGAACATGATCAATATGCATATAATTTATTGATTCATCATTTTGTATGGATTTTCCTAAGAACATAAGCATTTCTTCAAGAATTTCGACAGTGTAGCTGATGATTTTTTCAAACTAGTTTATAGTTGTATTTGTTGCATAATATAAATAGTGTAGACTTGCGACAAACATTAACAGTGATTAATAGTGTACTATAATAATGAAAAATGTAGTTTTACATTCATTGAGGAATATTATAAGGTTGATGATAATTTTATTTTAAATTTGGAATACATTAAACTGGTAAGTCGAAATAGATGATAAGTTTCTTCTTTTAAGTATCTATCTAATACCATAGATTTTAGAGCTTCGCAAGTTCCCGCGTTTATGTGTTTTTTTAAATTACGAACGACATACCTAGGTAATAATACCTACATCTTTAAAAGATATTCTTATTGTATAAGGGCGATATAATTAAAATTGCAATACCTTCTATAACTACTATTGTTTATAGTATGGACGTTAAAATGGGCGAAGCTTCGGTAAATTGGTCATGAAGCACCGTACTGGAAGGAATTGAGACCAAAACTCTGACTAGACCGTGAAATCGCCCGCACCGGTTTTTCATTGTTAGGCCCAGCACACACGGTGAAACGCAACTGCAACGAAACTGCAACTTCTAGTTGCTTTTGAGTTTCATTTGAGTTTATGCCATAGACTCCAAGGAGAGACCGCACATGACGCAACCATTTTTAAACCGGTTTGAAACGCGTTGCAAATCAGTTGCTATGAAACCGGCGTGCAGGAAACTCGTGTTTGCGTTCGTTATGGATTTCACGCTTTTTTGGTTCCAAAATGGCTAACGACGAAAATAAAAACATTCAATTTGTGTTGGAAGTTGAGAAGTATCCTTGTTTGTACAATACAAAACTATCAAGCTACTTTGGCAGCCACAAACATACGGCAGTTGATATTTTTCTCAATGTAGGGATGTATCCACATACTTCTTTTACGCGTCCTTCTTTGTCGAAGGTACAAATATAGAACCACAACTTCTTCGTCACTTGAACTAAACATTTTGTAGACGTCCGTTCTCAAAAGCGAAATGAGTATTACTAAGTTCATCAGATTGTGGTTGCGGCGTGTGTGGAAAACGATTGAAACTGGTTTCAAACCAATAATTTCAAAAGGTTTTCGTTGCAGTTGCGTTTCACCGCGTGTGCTGGGCCTTATTGTGAAGACTTGAAAATATATTAAATACTTGTCATTGGCGAAGCGCCTTTAAAGTGTAAAGCCGTTCAAAAAATGAAAACAAACGAAAATGATTTATTGTACAAATTTGTATATTTAGAATTATTTATCGGTCGGTCCCATATCTATCATAACACAGGTATTATAAAGGGGAATGCCCATCTCCCATACAAAAAAATGCCTATGATGAACAATAATGAATTATATACCAATTTGTAGATAAAATTAATATAAATCTATAACAATTAAAACGTCTATCCAAAAACTTGGGGGAAGCTGGTTAAAACATTTTGCCTAAATTATATGTTACGTGTATTAAAATTGGGATCTGACAAGTAAAATAGATAAAACAATGAGGTTTTATATTGGAGAGGACGTCGAATCGGAAACAAAAAGTTTGGTACATACGAATAACTTAAACAGAAAAACTATCTGTCAAATAAGATTTATGTTTACCAATGCCAAATTCGACATTCATGTACATTTACGACAATCAAATAAAATACTATAATAATAATTATAATACTTTTCCCCTAGTGTGTAAAACTTGAAAATAATACAACTATTTTTATTTTAATCTAAATAGATTATATGACTATTTGAAGTTTCTGTCCATTTCCAGGCATTTTATGGGCGTTCCCCTTTAAACCAAATGCGCTTATTGTGGAAAGAAAATGCATACTTACTTTAGGAAACCTTTTGTACTACATGACTGTAATCTATACTTTTGCACTAATATTCTAAAGAGGAAAGATTTGTATTTTTGTATGTAACGAATAAATTTAAAAACCACTAGACCGATTTCAAAAACTCTATTGCCGTTACAAAGCTACGTTATCACTGAGTAACATAGGCTACTTTTTATCCCGGAAAAAGCAGATCACGTGGACGGAGCCGCGAGGAAAAGCTAGTAAGAAATATTGCTGTAGAACATTATGCAATTCATCTAAATAGCCACGCTAAAGGTAAGGTAAGGTATGCGATGCCAGATAATCTCTATACAGTACGTCGACACCGGGTTAACGAGCGGAAAGTAGTCATGCTGATGGCTGAGGGTCGAAGAGCTTGTATGTGGCGTTCGGCACGCGAGTACAGCTTTTGTTTGTCTAATGTAGCCTGTGTACATCGTACCTATAATATTTCAGTATCTATGAAGATATTTACATTTAGGGTCTAACATACACTCTCACTCATGTCTGTAATCCTCGAAGGGGTACACAGAGGTGTAACCAGTACACCCACATTTCGCCGAGCTTATTTCCGTTCCATAATGTGATAGAGGGCGAGCCTCTCACTATACCGGGCGTAGTGTCAAACTCCGGGCTCAAATTGAGCATTTTTTGATAGAAAAACCAATATCAATTTAAGCCGACCCGGGGATCGAACCCAAGACCTCAGCACAGCAGTCGTACTGCGTACACATTACAGCTACGCCACCGAGGCCAGTCGAACATACTATTGAGAATAGTCGACAGAATCGGGTAAAGCGGATAAACCGAAATAGCACCGACTTCAATAATGAGTCCACACTCGGTGAAGTAATCGAAAAATAAGCGCCGCATTGAGAAAGTCTTGCTTTTTAAAGTCTGTTAAAACGAATAATGTAAGTGCAGTTATGAAAATGCCAGTGAACATAGGCGTAACAGGTCGACCGGTTAACTATATCTTGCCTTTAATTATGTGATTGTTGTTTAGAAGAAGTTTGCATAAACATAAAATAGTAGCGCTGTCTGTCTCAAACCTATGCTTTTATCTTACGTTTAAAATCTTTGGCTTTCATGTAAAACAGGCATTACTCACCATTACCATCAACCAGAACTTAACACAAATCCAGGTTATGATTACATGTGTACTCACCATGATGGCTCTTTCTTGAGTTTGGTATTGTTGTAGAGTGCTCGTGGAGCACTAGCATACGTGTACGGGCCCCGCGGGCGAGGCGCCTGTGGGCCCTCCACCAACACGGAGCGCACCGACACGCTCATGTCCACGGCGTCGGCTAAGTGCCTTCAGCACGATCAGGTAGCACTCCTCCACCGCCGCCAGCAGAAAGCAGCACATGTGAGCCAACTCTTTGTAGCCAAAGCGCGCCGCTACAGCCGCTGCCGTCACAACTGACATCTGTCCCTAACCGCACTGACGCGCACATTCGAAAATGGAACGGAACTGAATCGATTGTCATGTCATGTACTCACTGGCCACTAATGAGTTTCAAACCATATGTGACGTCACTGATGGGCGAGGTAGCATGTCATGCGACCGCCACACACCACCGCCTATCGCCATCCCTCTGTACTTCATGGAATATAAACACTGCTACTCTACAAGTCACATACAGATTACAACGTAATAACAGGCGAGGGTTGTCACGGCAACCGTTTTACAGGACTACCTCCCGCCCATAGTCTTATTGACGCGAGATGTTATGGTAACGACCTTGAACTTCATATTTATGAATACACTGGCTTTTACCGGTGACTCCACTAGGGCAATTATATGTGGAACTCATATGGCGTTTAGTTACTACAGTAGGTACTAGAATTCAAACTTATCGGATTACCTACGTTTGACTTCTGTTTGAAGCTATACGAGCCGGTTTATATTAAAAATCGGACAATAGTCACGAATGGATGAAATGAATGAATCACAGCCATTGTTTTCAAAGACTAAAGGTCTGTCAGAGGCGACGAATATGAGCAAAAAGGAAATATTTAAAATTCTAATAACAGACTGCCTCGGTGGCGTAGCTATATTGCGAACGCGGTTCGACTGCTATGCTGAGGTCTCGAGTTCGATCGCCGGATCGGATAAAATATGATATTGGGTTTTTCTATCACGAAATTCTCAGTATCAGCTCGGAGTCTGAGATTGTGGCCGGTATGGTGATAGGCTCGCCCCCTATCACATCATGGGGCGGAGATGTGCTTTGCGAAATGTGGGTGTATGTGGGAGTAGATACGTTCTGTACCTATACGTATCCGTGGTGTTTATGATTAGTAAAATATTACACTATATTACAAATGTACCTAATAAAACATTAGCATACAATCAACGGAAAAACAAAATTGAATAAAGTCTGCCATTCGGAGTTGTTTCTACATAGTGTATTTACGATTTCGTTGCATTGGCATCCCGGGATTTCTTGATACTAAATTCCCGGGACGAGACCCTTTTAATTTCTCAGGAGAAACCCGAGAATAGGAGGTTGGGAACAAACCATAGACTGTGTCTCTACCAGGGTAGAGCCGATTGCTCTACGGCGGCTTTTTTGGTGCCCATACCGCCGTGGTTATCCGTCAATAAGAAAGTTACATGTAAGGTAAGATGTTTTTACCTTGTTTTATGTATAGACCGGTTATAGGCTAACGTCTCTGCACTAAAACTAGCGTAAATAAACTGTCCCTACATACATACCCTATACGGACTACATACGTGTCCCTACATATTGTGCCTAAAATAACAACAACTATTAACCCAGTTATCAAATAATTCTATAATATTTGATGTCATTAATAATAATAAATGAATAATTATTTGAACATTGAATAGACATTAATTATTAGTTACATTACTGGTCCTTTAAACCTAACAATTACACTTTAGTGAGAAAACAGCAGCAGACAAATATATTTTTATTGCCACTTTCTACTCTCACTATCATGAACAAAATTTGCCACGTAGCGCCATCTGTACTTATTTATCAAAAATAATTGTAAAGTGTTTACACTATTTAGTTGTAGCCGGCGAACAACATTTGTTCTTGGGGTTTAGTAAGAAATTCGACAAATAACTACTAGATGGCACTGTTATTAAATACAATAATTTTCATTTGAAGAATCATCTTTTCAGAACGAAAAGATGATTCTCATAATGGAATTTCAACTCACTTATTTTTTGGTAATAAAATAATGATTAAGTGTATAATTTGTATTCTAAATTCACTTTGGCACAATATTAGACAACATTTCATGTAAAAAAATCTTGAAATTGCCCTTTAGTTTTACTTTTTCGAAGTTTGGTGTTATGCTACAATATACATATAATTGTTATAAAAATTGCATATTATTATGAATTTTGTGATAAAAATATATGCATTGAATTGATAAAATCTGAAAAAAGGCAGAATATCATTTTTGAGTAGTCATAATAAATGTGTAACACAGCGCCACCTATCGCGGGGTGCCAAACTAACACGGAGCGCTTAAGTATTCGTCATTCGCTTATTCGCTCGTTGTTGTAATTATCGTGCACATAAAATCTATACTAATATAATAAAGCTGTAGAGTTTGATTGTTTGTTTGTTTGTTTGTTTGTTTGTTTGAACGCGCTAATCTCAGGAATTACTGGTTCGAATTAAAAAAATCTTTTTGTGTTGGATAGTCCATTTATCGAGGAAGGCTTTAGGATATATAACATTACGCTGCGACCATTAGAAGCGAAGCATCAGTGAAAAATGTTGCAAAAACGGGGAAAATTATTCATATTTGAAGGCTTCCGTTGCTAAGCTACCAAAATAATATTATTTGAAGGCTTCCGTTGTCAAATCTATACTAATATTATAAAGCTGTAGAGTTTGATTGTTTGTTTGTTTATTTGATCACGTGGGCGGAGCCGCGAGCAAAAGCTAGTCTACTTATAATATGGATAGGTCATTTTGAAGTCAAGGCAGAGCTTGCCTCGCAAGTGAGTCGGAACTATTTTCTAAGAGGGAAATTCATAATTGTGAATTTTCGGTTTCAAATACTCTTATAAACTGTACATACGCACTGACGCCTGTAATCCTCGCAGGGGTGGGCAGAGGTGTAACCATTACATACACATTTCGCCTAGCGCATTTCGTCCCATGATGTGATAGAGGGCGAGCCTATTGCTATAACAGGCACAATTCCTGACGCCGGGCTTATACTGAACATTTCGTGATAGAAAAACTCAATATGACAGCCTCCGCGGCGCAGCGGGCGAGTAGCCGGCTGTGAAGTGAGAGGCCGCGGGTTCGATCCCCGCACCGAGACAAATGTTTGTGTGATCCACATTTATTTGTTTCGGGGTCTGGGTGTTGTGAGCCCGAAAGTCTCTCGTAGTTCCTGATACCCACGACACAAGACTCGTATCTTACTGTGGGGTCAGGACTATGTATGTGACTGTTGGGTGTATTTATATCACTTTTACCCGACCCGGGGATTGAACCTGAGACCACAGCATAGCAGTCGTATACCGCATACGCATTACAACATTACTCTGGCGTTCTAGGGTTCTTTATAAAAGAATGTTTACACATATTAGTGATAGTACATATTTAGTAATCTTATTTTTACGTATCCTACTAATATAGTGGAGTGCCTGGAGCATTCAAAACCGTAAAACCTCGGATTAGAGTTATAGTGAATGAATTAATATGATCGATGTGGGATATTGTTTTTTAAACTATAAATTGCAATGTTTACCCAAAAAAAAATTGTGCAAACCATTGTTTCATTGTTTAAAAAAATTATTATGAAAAATTAATGTTTGACCATATATTTTCACTTTAAACAGTTTTTTTTTATTTATATGTTAAATCTTACCTGAGTATTCTTATCTTATCTTATCTTGTCTTTTTACGGATTGATTTACACGACTCAGTAAAAGTATTTAAAAATATCAATGAAGACCCCAATAATATATTGTACAAGTGTAGCATGTATTTTGAGTTTATATGGAGCTCCGTCTAAAACTTATGATTTAAATACATTGAGGTTCAATTCTTTCATAAAAGCAACAGCCAAAAATACGAGTGTTCTTTTGTCATCACTGCCTCTAACAACTGATGCAGCGTTTGAGCAACCTTAAAAGAGTGTACCTACAAATTCAGATATGGCTAGGAAATGACGTAGTTATTGAAAATTGGGGATGGAAGTATTCCAATAACATGTACATCCCAATAACAATGAATGCAACCTGCTCCGGATAATTTATTACAAATGTTAGTTTGTAATTGCAAAAAGGGATGTGGAGCTGCGTGTGGATGACGAAAAAGTGGTTTATATTGCAGTGTAGCATGTTTACAGCGGAAATAGTTGTTCCAATACTTCACCTATTATACAGATAGATGAAATAGAAGAAAATATTTGATGTAGACAACAATCTATAATTATAAAATAACATGTCCTGAATGACTGACTGATTCATCATCGCCGAGCGCAAACTATCAAGGCTACAAGCATGAAATTCGGACTGTATATTCATTTTGTTATGTAGGCATCCTTTAAGAAAGGATTTTAGAAAATACTAACCCTAAGGGGTCAAAATAGGGGATGATAATATGTATGAAAGTCCGTCATTTTGAAAGTTACATAAACAAAATTTTGTATTTCGATTATTGACGTAAAAAAAATAAATAGGTGTTTCAGGAATTTTGGAAATTTTATTTATTAAGGGATGAAAAAGAGGGTGAAAGTAAATGCGAAAGTGAGTTTGTTTGTTACGCTTTCACGCCTAAATCACTGAACCGATTTTGATGGATTTATCTACATAGACCGATGGGATCCTGGAGACGGTTACAGGCTACTTTTATGCCGGAAAATGCTGTTCACGCGGGCGGAGCCGCGAGCAAAAGCTATTGTAATATATTTAAATAAACTGATTTTGTACTAATTTTTTTTTTTCTTTTCATTAGTCGTATTTAATTACCTTATTTTAGAAATACAATAGAGTACGTTTCATTTATAATTAAACTGGCCGAGAAATTCCATTGTACATAGCAGCTGTCGCTCCGCTCTCCCCTCCACGTTTTTCTACCTGTTCAAATCAAATCAAATCAAATCAAATCAAATCAAATCATTTATTGAATCATTAAAATGTCAAACATCATTTAGATTCAGTCAAATTTTAACTCTACCGCCAGTTCGGAATGCTGATTCGTTAGAGAAGAACGGGCAAGAAACTCCAACGTTGCTCTTTTTTCTAAACTTATTACAATATATATTAGCACTACATACATTGAAGTATTATTTATTTGAGTTAGAGCAGCTCAATTTATGCCAATGAGGAACGTCATAAAGTAAAATAATTAGCATAATATAATAGTTTTTTGTGCATCAAGAACTATATGAATAAATCAGCTAAACACGCAATAAGAGCTTGAGCAGACCAGTCCACACAAGCAGCACCCGTTCACGAGCATGACGCATGTGCCAGCCATCGGCCTCCTCAACCATGTTACAGGGAAGTGACCGACCCGGCACACGACGCCGCCGCAAGCACAGACATTAAAGCGAGCATGACATACCCAAACTGCTTACAATTAGCGTATATAGTAACGTATTCATTTATTTATTATAAGCTATTCCCATGCCTTAAGATCTTCCAAATATTCCGAAATTTTATAATATGCTTTATTGCATAACTTTCGCTTAATAGTGGCTTTAAATTGTATGATATTAAGCTCCTTAATGTGATTTGGAAGTTTATTGTAAAAGCGTATACAGAGCCCTTTAAAAGAGTTGCCGATTTTGTGGAGTCTAGTTTTATGACATACAAGGTTATTTTTATTCCTAGTATTTATGCCATGAGTATCACTAATTTTAGTAAATTGCTCTATATTCTTATGAACATACATTAGGTTAGCGAAGATGAATTGTGATGCTACTGTCATTATGTCTATTTCTTTGAATTTTTCTCTAAGAGAATATCTGGAACTAAGCGAGTAAATAGATCTTATAGCTCGCTTTTGAAGAATAAAAATAGTATTTATGTCAGCAGCACCACCCCATAGTAAAATTCCGTAACACATCAAACTATGAAAATATGCAAAATAAACCAGCCTAGCCGTGTTAACGTCGGTCAGTTGGCGTATTTTACCCACAGCGTAAGTTGCGCTACTTAACTTTTTAGCTAGCACAGATATGTGGTGGCCCCATTGAAGTTTAGGGTCTAAAGTTATACCTAAGAACTTGGTTGACTCCACAAGGCCTAACTCATCACCATTCATAAAAATGTTAGCGTTAACCTTTTTGACATTAGGTGTCAAAAATCTAATGCATTTGGTTTTCTGGCTATTTAGTAATAAATTATTAACGCTAAACCAATGTACTATTTTTGAGAGAGTGCTGTTTACATCGTCAAGAACGGATTGTTGTCGATTAACTTTGAATATCAAAGAAGTATCATCTGCAAACAACACTACCTCACAGTTGTCCCTTATGTGATAAGGTAAGTCATTAATATAAATTAAAAATAGAAAAGGTCCAAGAATCGAGCCCTGTGGAACTCCCATTGTAACAGTAGACCCAGATGATCTTTTTCCATTGACGTCAACACTCTGAATCCTATTGCTTAAGTAAGAATTAAATAAATCTAGAGCAACGCCATTAACTCCGTAGTGACTCAGTTTCCTGATAAGAATGTCATGGTGAACACAATCGAACGCCTTGGATAAGTCACAGAATACACCCAAGGCATCTTGCGAACCCTCCCAAGCATCAAATATATTATTTAAAAGCTCAACACCAGCATCGGTGGTGGAGCGACCCCGTGTGAAACCAAACTGTTTATGATGCAGGATTTTATTTGAAGTAAAATAATTTTGTATTTGAAAAAGAGTTTTTCAAAAATTTTACTTATTGAAGGTAGCACAGAAATAGGTCTAAAATTAGTGGGGTCAGTTGTGCTACCAGATTTAAAGAGAGGTATGATTTTACTGAGCTTCATCTGATCAGGAAATATGCCACAACTAATACATGAATTAAAAATTAAAGCTAACTGGGGAGCTATCACAGGTATTACAAAATTAAGAATTTTTGTGGAAATTCCCCACAAATCACATGTATTTTTAATGTTAATTAACTTTGCCACCTTAATTATATCCATGCTATTAACACATTGGAATTCAAATGAATCATTACATCCAGAGACACTCTCTTTTAATATATTTTCTGCTATAGTAGGAGATGAATTTAAATTCTTTGTAGTAGAAACTGGTATATCTGTGAAAAAATTCTCAAATGCCCTAGCTACTTCTAAATCTGTGCTAATTATCTTATTATCAATTATTAAGCTAAACTCGGTGTCACGAAGTTTAGCCTTACCAGTTTCTTTGCTAATAACACTCCATGTCGTTTTAATTTTGTTTTTGGAGTTTTTTATTTTGTCACTTAAGTATATTGATTTAGCACAATTACATACATTTTTAAATATTTTAGAATAGCTTTTAACATATTCAATGAAATCTTTATTGTGATTATATGATTTTTCATAATACAGGTCATATAATCTCTTCCTACTTCTATGGATACCCAAAGTAGCCCAATCACTAAAAGTGCTATGCTTGCCTGCAGAAACTACTTTGGATGTAAAAATTGATTTAAACTCCTTACAAAATCCATTGAAAAATGAATTATATAATAAATTAGGGTTATTATTAGATACTGGAATATTGCATATTTTATTCATCAAACTTAATTTAAGTTTCTCCAGCCGTGACTTTGTTACTGGTACAACAGTAACTTTTTTATCTGATGATGTTTGGAATTTGCAATTAAATGTAACTAACTGTCCACAATGATCTGATTCAAGATTATTAATGATGCATTTATTAATGGGTACTATGTCTGTAAAGATGTTATCTATACAGGTTGCACTTGTACTACTAATCCTAGTTGGTTCCGAAAACAAATGTACTAAATTAAATGAAAGGAAAAGACTTTTCAATTTTATAACCAAGGAATTACTTTCTAAAAGGTAAATATTAAAGTCTCCACAAATGAGCAATCTCTTATTTGATCTTATTAATTTCCTCAATATTTCCTCAAGTACACATTCAAATCTATCATAAGATGAGGCAGGGGGTCTGTATACACTAATAGCAATGAGCTGCTCTAGTTCTATACATGAGAGCTCTAGTTCGAGATCCCTACTGCTATTTTTATACACAGGTATCTTTGAAAAATGTTCCTATATGTCTACTCAGGTAAGATTTAACATATAAATAAAAAAAAAATACTGTTTAAAGTGAAATTATATGGTCAAACATTAATTTTTCATAATATTTTTTTTTAAACAATGAACAATGGTTTGCACAAAAAAATTTTGGGTAAACATTGCAATTTATAGTTTAAAAAACAATATCCCACATCGATCATATTAATTCATTCACTGTAACTCTAATCCGAGGTGAAAACCCCCAGGCGCTCCACTAATATTATAAATGTGAAAGTTTGTTTGTTTGGATGTTTGTCCGTCAATCACGCTGAAATAACTGAACGGATTTTGATGAAATTTGGTATACAGACATGAGCTGAATTGGGTGATAGGCTACTTTTTATCCCGGAAAAAGCAGATCACGCGGGCGGAGCCGCGAGCAAAAGCTAGTATAGAAATAAACTTTAATTTTAAAGTATTTTTGTGATAATTCCATACGGTATTTGAAGTTAATGGTTTTCGGATTTATTCCTTTACATATGCCATAAGACCTGCTAAGCTGCCATATTTTAAGATTGTAGGTCACGGGTAAGTATAGTATATACAGGGTTATTTTTAAAACACCAGCAACCTCGCAGGGGTAGATAGCTGTCCCCATACGCAACAACTTTTGTTCTACGAGTTTGGATATAACTCAATATATTTAAAAAAAAATGATTTTACAAGTTTTTGTTGTGTCGTATTTTTCTTCGTAGTATGCGGCGTGCGCGCGCGACTCAAAGGCGCCGCTCAGCCACAGCTCAGCTGAGCGGCGCGTTGACCTTCAAAGGAGCTAGTCGGGTTCCCCACGCTTCGCGTATTTGTTTACGTAAAGTGCGATGCGCGTTGTAACAATCAAGACGGAAATTAAATGAATACTTATTTTTGTATGAAAATAAAATCTAACAAATTATCAAAAGTCGTAGAACAAAAGTAGTAGCTTATAACCTTAGGAATCTACCCCTGCGAGGTTGCTGGTGTTTTAAAAATAACCCTGTATAGTATTGATAAATGAATTTGCGGTATAGAAATATGTGACATAAACGACTGTTTCACGACGATATATATTTTGATCGCATTCACTTAAAATTACTTCAGTATCCTATACCAATTTCAAACCTGTTCCTCTTTCGAAAGTGAGGGTCTTGACAGACAGACAACCAGCCAGACGGACAGACAACATATTGATTCTATAAGGATCCCTTTTTTGCTTTTGAGGTACGGACGGAACCCTGAAAATTGTTTGATTTGTATTTATTTGAAATTGTATGAGATTTGTCAGTGGACGTTACGTCGTTAATGTGCGGAGGCAAGCAATAACTTTACGTCACCCTCTGTATCTAATGCTGGTCTAGTATGAATTTACACATTTCCCCGTCGTTGGAGCGAGCGCCGTGACCGACGCGCTCTCGATGAAGACGTCATAAAATAATCACAATATCGCTTCTATGAGTCGCTTCCCTAGTCGCGGCGGGACCCCATCACCTTAGCGTGCCACCCTCGCCTTTATCACCCTGGCCTACGGTTGAAAATCGCAACGCATCCATCAGCAATAAATATAAGTCGGTGTTTGAATCGTCGGAGGAGAGTGCAGTTTAATGATCTGTGCGTAATGCCACTGAAACATAACTTCCGCAATGTTTTGTAGTAAAAAAGTGGCGGGGTTGAGGACAGCGGGCGCGGGTCGCGTGCCGCCATGCTCGCCTTCCGGCGCGACCCGGCTAATGTTTGTTATTAGTTCTCAGTTTTTTATATTTAGTGCCGTCACCACGTTATAGATAGCTAGGAGGAGAACATACACAAAGGCGTCACGTGCGCGCTGTAAAACGACGTCGTTTGCTAAAAACCTTCCGTCTAACCGTAATGAACACATCAATAAGAATTTTCCACGCTGCTGATCACGTTCGCTCGATACTTAGTAGATTATAACAAGATATAAATATGTCGTGTTATAATCGTGGGAAACCTCACTGCTGAGCTAGAACCCAACCAGTACGAGATAGTCTTTATTCGCTTCAATGACGAGAAGAGCAAATCACCACTGGTAGTAAGCGCTACGCTTGCCCATAAACAGAAGTAGCTCCATTCAAAATGCTTTATGTCATACTACTGCATGCCACAGTACTGCGTTGTCAGCCACATGTGAGATGATAAGTCTTATATAGCCCGTAATTTTACTGAAACGCAATAGTGCTTATACATTGCTTTTTTCCCGCGGCGTATATCACATTTACGGATTATTTCTCAAATTCGTAGGAGGGGAAGAATAGGTTAGGACCCATTACCCTTCCGACCGCTTTCCGACCTAGTTGTCTTTAGCTGAACAAAAATTGGATTGGGTATCTAATCAACATTCCTACGCTACTTTACCAACTAAAAATTCTACCGTGACATTCTTCGGTGCAATTGAGACGCCCCCGGGGGATCTTTTAGCATAGCCGCAGCATCTGGCAAAGCGGTGGTTACTATTCAGACAGCCCTCGCTCATGAGGGACCTAACACGAGGATTATCACCAATGGCTAGAGGGACGAAGAATGAATTTCATAAAGTGTAAATCTGTATAATTTTGTTATTTGTCAAAAACTTACAAATTTAGACAAATTATACTTACTGATTTTAACTGTTAGTATATTTTTTAGCCTGTCAACATTTGGGAGTACACCGAGCATTGTCTACATTAGACTCCATGCATATGGATTTAGTAAAGGAAGAAGATTGGGACGCGGGTCGGTCGCTGAAAAACCCTCTAATTTAATCGATTGAATTATACATCAGCGGGGCCGTTTTGGGCGCGACGCGATGTGATAAAAACGCGGCCCGCCGTCGGCCTGCGACCGTTACTTATTGCTTTGTTAGATGAGCTTAAGACGACCGCAGGTCGTTTTATAAGCAGTGGCACATCATAAAATTACATTCATAATAAACATAATATTTGGATTTGTACGTACTATAAGCAATTTCGCACACCTATTCGCGCCGTAAGAGCTGCAATTTTGGCTAAACTGCGGCTCTTGAGGCTTGTTGCGTGGGTAGGTACCTCCTCGTTTGAATTAACTTTCTATCGCCATCCGTTCCTTATGGAAGTCCTGATGATCAGTTTTAATCACATTAAATAAATTCTAAGATCCTTTAACACTTTTCAATTAGTGAAGGTCTGTTTTGGTTTACCAATTCCATCCTCAAGCCATAATAATATGAGCCGTGAATTATATATAAATATAATAATAATATAATATAATTATATATTATATATGTATATACTGCAGGCGCCGGGTGTTTTCTACTATTGAGAGGTGTTAGGCCTTAGCGTACTATGCCGGCTTACTAGGGCTGGTAGACTTGATCTCCGGAATCCTTATTGAAAACCGTCAGGTATGTACGTAAGTATGTAGAACTCACGATGTTTTTCCATCATATCGGTTTCACTTAGAAACTTCTGAACAAATTTTCAATCGAATTGATCACGAAGAACCATACAACGTTTGTTGATTTAAATCAGTTGATCAACTATAAATAAAACGCGTGAACCTGCTATCATCGAAAAAGTGTGTGATACTTTATAATGAATACACACAAAACTTATAAAAGTAAAATATTGTATTCTGAGGTTGGTCTCGGACCAGCGACATCTGTTTCGGCCTTTTCACTTCCCATTATGCTGTAACCATATCTACTCATAAAGTTACCAGTTGATTTGAAAAATAACAGTTGATTGTCTCTATGGCGTAATTTTAATGCGTACGCGATAGAATTACAGTGTGCTGAGTTCTCGGGTTCGATCCTTAAGGTAGGGTAAAAGTAATATTTTCTATAACGAAACGGTCAGTATCGGCCAAGAGTTTGGATAGGCTTGCGCGATCATAGCATGGGACACAAACAAGCTCGGCGAAATGTGTGTGTACTGGTTACGCCTCTGCCTATCCGTTTGTGGATTATAGGTTTTAGCGCGTATGTATTTGCGTATGTTGATTTCCTTCTGTTTTAAATAGTTGGAGCGTTGAAGGATATATCGCAAAAAGATATGTGGCGAGGTCACGTTGTCAATGGAGGTCAGTGGAAAATCTCCGCAGCTGTCACTCAATTCAAATGGACGGTATTTTAATATGTAACGCAGATGCACGGTCACCCCGCCCTCCTCTACACCTCCTCTCTGAAATTCTTGTGTAACTATATTGATATCATTTTTATTTCATTGATTCACTATTATACAAGGTTCTATGTTGTAAGATAAATACAAAATATAGTATAATATATTCATTATACAAGATACAAACTTGTCATCGAGAAGCTGTTTATGATATAGAATCATATAATAGTAATCCAACGATTGTTGCTTCAGTTTGCCAAAATATAAATATAATAGTAATCGTGTCCGATATGGCAATAGGTTCGCCATCTTTTACATTATGAGACGGAAGTAAGCTTAGCGAATCGTAGGTAGTATTTTTTTTTAAGCATATGCCGCCAAACGAGCAAGTGGGTCACCTGATGGTAAGTGATCTTTACCACACATGTACGCCCACAATAACAGAATAATTATGGGTGCGTCGCCGACCTTTAAGGAAAGGGATAATTAAGGGATTGGGGAGGGGAGTGGGATTTGGGCCTCCGATATCACACTCACCGCGGCTCTACCAATCAGATCTCATTTATTTCGCTACAGATATTTTGATGGTGAGATATGGAATATGAGAGTCTTTCGCAAAATTTCAGTAAAGCTGGTGGTGGTGTGGTATTCATATCCGCACGGATAGCGACCACCGTACACATGGTGTTAAAACCTACCATAGTGACCCACACTCCTTGTGTGGATCGAGTTCTAGGATCAGCCAATGTATATCTGGTTCTCCCGATGGGCTTCTGATATGGCTTCATGGCTGGTTGGAACGGGTATAGGGCTCCTTGTATCCATGTGCCTGCATCGGTTATCCGCCTGTCTTGTCGCAGGCCCCTCGAATTGCTTCTTCCTTGTTCAGAGTGTGAAGAAGCATTTAAACAGGCCGGCATGGTTCTGGTGATTGATAAACTCATTGATTGGCGATGGTCGTTTTTTTTGGAATTGCACTACGCTTACCATTAGGTGTAGTGCAGTTACTTTGACGTGCTCGAATAAAATGCTGAAGACGAGGTATTAAAATTACTTGAACGAAGGTACAATTGGTGACGGTAGGTGCGTGAGCGCGTATCATATTATAATATCACATGAGCGGCGCGGCGGTAGAAATAAAACGCGAGTCAATACAAATTTCCTCTTAGAGAACAAACGTAGTGAGGATATCTCATGTGCCGCAATAAACAACAATTGTGTTGGTGTCGCGAGCCGCCAGTCGCCGCCGCGAACGGGGCTAGGGATGGTGCTTCATATGAAACTTATGTATTTGTAGTATATTGTAGGAGTATAATAAACGTAACAAATCATTATAAATTGTATGGGTATAACATAACGTGCTTACGCCCGGACAAGGGGCAGACAGGTGTGCAACTACTGAGTTTTTGAATGGTTGAGCTACGCTGTAGACAGTTTTGTCTACAGCATGAATGGGCTCGAGTGGGTCGTTACCATTATGTCACAGAAAACCAACGTAAAGTAGCGCCTTGCTGCTGCGTTTCGTACGGTGAGTGAGATATCCGGAGGCCCAAATTCCCCTCCTTTTCCGAATTCTTTAATTCCTTTCCCTTAAGGTCGGCAACGTGCATATGACTCTTCTAGTATTATTAATTACTAAATTAATAATTAATAATTTTTAGATATTACTTCAGAATTGTGGATGACACAAGAATATGTAGATAGTGAGTAGTTACTACCCAGTGACTAGAAGAAAAGTGGGGCAGCCCTGGCATGTCGGCGGCTTGGTGGAGGATGAGCGCGATATGCAAATGCAGTACGCTACCGCGGTGCACCATTGTGCGCGCGCGCTCGCTCCCGCGCCCGCTCCCGCCGCCGCGCCCGCGCTCGCCTAACGACTCCCAGCGCATGTGCTTCTGTAACTTATGGGCTCGCAACTCCATCTGTACGTTTTGTTTTCATCTGCCGCGTATTGTTGATTTCGGCCACTGACCGAAATTCACATATTTTACTTTATGACTCATCCCAATGAGTTTTTTTTTATGTGGACGCTATACTGTTAGCCTGACCCGAGTCGGCTGTTTACAGCTTCACCGGACTTTCGGGTGAGCGCTTTAGGCGCTCTCAACCCTTACATTTAAGCGACCTCGCTGAGGGCTCCCCCTGGGGGGAACGCACCTCGGCTCAGGACAGTCGCTGGGGGTCCCAATGAGATGATGATGAGTATTTCCCAATCGGTTAAACTTAAATCAAACCTGTTTTTAAAATAGGCAATTGCTCCGTATTTACAGTGGATGTCTAGAAGGCCCTACTGTGGGTTGATGAGTTGCTGATCATGCCATTAACTTGAAAATTAAGGTACGTCTTGTGCCTTATTATTGTATAGATGTTGTACCAAAATTGAGCGATACGTATGATTAACGATGTGTATGTAATGAAGCACATGTATGTCCGTGTATTGTGGATAACGTTATCTTAATTAACCAGTGGGAAATTTATAGTTAGTTAGGCAGTTAGCGAGGAGCGACAAGCCGGACACTGATCTTGCATATAGGAATCACACAGAGCTGCACTGTCAGTATTCACAATTGCTATCTGCGAATATTTGCATACGCGAAACAGGGTGGTAAGCAAAATATAGGCTTAAAAAATACTTGAAGTGTTTGAAAATTTTTAAAGTTTTGGCTTCTTTATTGCTACCGCACCGGCTTAACGTCAACTTGTGGTAATTTTTTTTGGTTATTCTTCGCTATTATTGCATAATTTGCGCTAGTTTAGTGTAAATTCAATACTCATTTTACTTCTGTACCCCATCTCTAATATGTCGACCATTTCGAAAAACATGGTTCTACGATTTTTTTTCAGATGCTTTATTGAACGATTTAATTTAATTGTATTATTTCATGATGATTTGTATTTACAGCTCCAATGGTGTCCGTAATAACTGTAATTATTAGCACGGAGACACACGCAGCGCTGCACTGATTTATGCATCGCCTCGCTCCGTAGACGTTACATCTTCACCCTAATATGTCTAGGCGACTAGAATATACCACACCAAATTTAAGTGATGGGTGCATGCATACGTCATCTTACAACAGCGCTTCGTGTTGCTAAAGCGCTGGATCTCGAGTAGACATGTTAAACTCTAGCTAAGTGTTGAACGTATAAATAATAATAATAAATACACCCAACAGTCACACAGATAGTACTGACCCTACAGTAAGATACGAGTCTTGTGTTATGGATATCACGAACTACGAGAGACTTTTGGTCTTACAACACCCAGACCCCGAAACAAATATTTGTAGATCACAGAAACATTTGTCTCCGTCCGGGGATTGATCCCGCGGCCTCTCACTTCACAGCCGGCTACTCACCCGCTGTGCTACGGAGGCTGTAAAAACTGCTATATGCCGCTGCAGCGCTGGACTGACCAATCACTCCAACATGTACCAGCTACTCAATTCGACCAGTATCTGTAAGACACTGAGTCAGGTGTAGGACGCATAAATCACTTGCCATCAGCTCTTTGTGCTGAGTGCTGTGTCAAGAAGTCGTTCTTTTTCAGCTAACCGTTTGCTTTTGTTTCCCAGGTCGCGGTACTGGTGGGGGGGGGGTGCGGTGCGGGGTGGCGGCCGGTATTGTTCGCGGGGCTTTGTGGCGCGCCGCCGACCATGTGGGAACGGGCTGATAGCCATTGTGTTCGTATTAAACACATGACAACTATTATAAACTGCCCGCGGCACAGGTAGGCCGCGTTCTATAAGCACACTATGTTACGTGACTTATTATATACAAAACTAGCATTGGCTCGCGGCTCCACCCGCGTGAAAGGCTTACTTTTATACAACCTTTTGTCCCTTATGTCATGTGTCCATCTATAAAATTGACGAAGTTTCATACAAACTTGCGACCCCTATTTCATCCCCTTAGAAATGGAATTTCCAAAAATCCTCTCTTAATGCTCCCCTACACTCCCTGAGAAACCTTCATACCAAATTTCTTCTTTCTACGCTCAGTAGTTTCGGCTGTGCGTTGTCCGTCAGTCCGTCAGTCAGTTACTTAGTAATTGAAGCGTTTTATTTATATTGATTGATTTATGGTATTGTTAAAGTACCTATATGATGAGGTGAAAGCAGACAAACTAAAGCATGATGTCGAATTTCTGAGATTGCTTTATTGTGTTGCGTGTTACCATAATATTTTAATCATGTTGTAATAGTAGTCAGGGAGCTGTATTCATTGATCCGGAAAAAGCTGGGGTTCATCTTTAACAGAGTTTTATGATGTTTTTTCAATTTATATACATACTTTAACAGACATCTTTCTCCCCAGAGGGGTTGACAGGCAGGATGTCAGGCAGGATGCCGGGCATAAAAACTATAAACCAAATGTTTCTGTAATACCTATATGTTAAAAAGCATATTGCGCCGATACCACTGCGAATGGGATAAGGGCAGGTTTAAGAAGAAGACTTCATGAGGACGGCGTCACACTTGATAAGCAAGTGCTGATTATTTTGCAATAAGGTATAGAAAAGCATCATAATTTCACAACATTGTTTTTTTAACCGAGCACGGCAAAGTGGCTGCACTACACCTGATGGTAAGCGTAGTGCAGTCCAAAAATCCAGCAACCACGACAAACAATGACTTTGTCGGTGGTCACCAGAATTATGCCGGCCTGTATAAATGCTACTTCCCTCTTCGAAGAGGGAAAGTTTACACGCAAGGGAGGGTTTATACTTAAATGTAAGTATTAATTCGACTGTAGCATTGTATATCCGCCTGATGTGACAGTCCGCGACGTGACTAATATGACATGACAAGTTAACATATGACAGGATACAAAGCGATCGTGTATAATAGATCAGGTCCTGAGGAACACGCGGCCAGGTAGCGGGACATGTTTTTTGGCGTACTTCGTAGAACAAGGTTATTGCGATGGGACGCTCGCGATTTAGACTGCGTTTTATTGAATCGTTTCTTAAAACTGGTAGAGGGTCGCGTGGCGTGATTTATACGCGGGGGACTCGCCGGCGACGCCGGGTCTTGCACGCTCCGTGCAGCTCACGCAGCCGTCAATGTTTTTTATTTGATTGAATGACGAGACGAGCAAGGCGCTCGCTGATAAGCGCCACGCCTACCCATAAACAGATGCAACTCCACACAGAACTAATTCAAAACACTGCATGGCACCGAACTGCGCTTGTCACTTCGAGACATTAGATGTTAAGTCGATGTAATGCCCAGTAATTTCACTGGCTGCAATGTCCTTCAAACCGAAACACAACAGTGCTTACACAATGTTACTTGACGGCGGAAATAGACCGCGCGGTGGTACCAACCCAGGCGGCCTCTCGCATACGAGGGACCTACCACCTTGTAGATACGTATAGTTAGGATAATAGAACTGTAAATGCAGTATGTAATTTAATAATAATTATGGAAACATGAGTCCATAAATCACCCTCGTTATAAATAGTAATTCGGTACCCACCACGTACGCATATATGGGTTACTCAGTACAGTTCGTGCTGTACCGTTCTCTACTTACGCTTCATTAGTTGGCAGAATTATAATGCAGTGTTTGTATTCGTAACAGTAGTGTTGTCTCTAGTATTATTATAGTTTCGGCTTATTCCCGACGTACCTGTGGCTGCTACCGGCTACCGTAGTTTTTTGCCACCGTGCTCAGGTGTTCGTTTCCTCGAAGGTGTGCGCCGCCCGCCATCAGTCTCGCTAATGTGCGCCATTTGTTTCAGTACCAACTACGTGGGGACACCTTATCCTTGTCACCTTTTGTTTTTTGACATTATTGTTCACGGATATTTTGATTTGTGAATGATATCGAATGTTTGATCGACTCGTATTTGCAATTGTAATGTTGTTTTTTCCTCACAGCGGATGTGTTTTTCAGGGGTGAGTTGTGATTTGCAATCACATTATCATTTATTCATGTTTTGGAGTTTACATCGCAAATTAGTGAATTGTATAACAGCATAGATCAGTTGGCAACACAGTGTTTACACGGAATAAAATAAATATATTTTAATTTTGACACCGTCGTACTCTATGATAAAAATTGTGCTGAAATAATCTTTTTTTTTAAAATTTATTTTGTAAATAACCAGTTAAATTTTATTACAAAATGGCCAAACTGTGTACACAGTGTAATCAGAGTTTCGTATCTTCCACTCTTTGTTTAGTAAGTTGTAAATGTCTTTACACTTGAGGTTAATACCTCCTTAGTTCATTATTTTGTCTCCTATTTTGCTATGGAGGGAAGTGGACAATTAATATTTCCAACTCCTCCCTAACCTTCTATCTGATTAATTTCGTTGCGGGACCAAGACATTAGGCATTCCCAGAGACTCGCCGAGCTTTACTGCTCGGTGTCAACAAAAATGCGTGCCACTATTGATCCTGGTGCACAGGAGTTACAGTGGCGGGTGTGTGGGCGGGATAGTCTCTGTAGACTTCGTTTATTGATTGAAGGAATTATCTATACTTATAAAATAACATGTCCTGACTGACTGACTGACTGATTCATCATCGCCAAGCGCAAACTATTAAGGCTACAAGCATGAAATTCAGACTGTATATTCATTTTGTTATATAGGCACCCACTAAGAAAGGGTTTTAGAAAATTCCACCCCAAAGGGGTCAAAATAGGGGATGATAATATGAAAGTCCGTCATTTTGAAAGTTACATAAACAAAATTTTATATTTCGGTTATTGACGTAAAACAAATAAACACGTGTTTCAGGAATTTTGGAAATTTTAGTTAATAAGAGATGAAAAGGGGGGTGAAAGTTAGTGCGAAAGGGAGTTTGTTTGTTACGCTTTCACGCCTAAATCACTGAACCGATTTTGATGAATTTATCTACAGGGATAGATGGGACCCTGGAGACGGTTACAGGCTAATTTTATCCCGGAAAATGCTGTTCACGTGGGCGGAGCCGCGAGCAAGAGCTAGTACATAATATGTGCGAAATAAAACACTCATCTTTGGGATGAATAAACCTAATATAATAATATCGACCATATTATATTTATTATGATGTTCTGTATGGTAAAGCCGCACTGTAGACAGTTTTGTCAACAGCATGAATAAGTTGGTCCGATCAACCCGGTCACCATTATCTTAAAGAACACCGACGTAAAATAGTAGCTTAGTGCTGCGTTACACACGTGAGTGAGTTATCTGGTGGCACAATGCGAGAACGACAAGTGACTGTAATACATCTGTTGGTAAGAGCAGTGCCGTCCAAAAAGACCGACAGAAAACCTGGTCCTGGAACGCGATCCACACAAGGTGTGTGGGTCACTAGGGCAGGTTTTAACACCATGTGTACGGTGGTCACCGGGCGTTTATGAATATCTTACCACCAGCAGGATCGGCGGAGATCACCCACTTGCTAGTTTGCCAACCTATCATATTAAAATATTTGTCACGCGCCTTTTCTACTGATGATGGGATTAGGCATTGGCATTAGTTAATGCTAAGCTTTTATGCGGGCTGGTACAGTTTATATTACCCTATACCCCATTGGTATGAGGGAGGGAGGTAGGTATACCTACCCCATAGATATGAGATAGCTAGGTAGGTACTTGGAAGGTATTTAAGAGAACAGTCATTAATGCAGGATTTTCATGTTATTCTTTACAGTTGATAAATAAATTTCCATGAGTGCAGTAAGTGCATCGATTTGCGTAGGGCACCGGAGGTGACATGATGGATGGAGGTGAGCCATGTCACTGTGACACCGATACATGTATGATATATGAACTGGGAGGTGCAAAGGGTGCTCCTCTAACAACTGCACTCCAACTGTTTTTATAGCATAGACCGGTACACGAACAAGTGGGTCACCTGTTGGAAGTGATCCATCGCCCATGTACGCCCATAATACCAGGAGAATCATGCGCGCATTGTCAACTTTAAAGGAAAGGGATAATTAGGGATTGGGAAGGGGAGGGGTAATGGGCCTCCGGATATCTCACTCATCGCACGCAGCAGCAAGCCGCTACTTTTCGTCAGTAAAGGAGTCCACCGCCCATTAACGCCCATAATACTAGAAAAATCATGGACTTTGCTGACCTTTCCTTTAGTAAAGGAATCATTAATCATAATAAGGAACGGGAGGGGTTTTGGGCCTACTAATAAACGTAAGAAACACAGCAGCAAACCGCTATGTTTCGTCTGTTTTCTGTGAAACAGTGGTAACAGTTGAGGGGATAAGAACAACTGTCTATAGCGTAACTCTACTAATAAACGTATGATGTGAATTGCTTTTTATTTTTATTTGATCAAATATCTATGACGAACCTGATCGTAAGTTCAGTGCAGTCGTAAAATAGAGATACTTTCTACATTTGACATCATTTTGTTTAATTAGTAACTGCGAGGTATGCACTTGCAGTTATTAGAAAGAAAGAAAAGTTTATTTTCATTATGTCACAAATGCAACAACGCACAAAACTTAATTTAAAACAAAAGTACAATCTTTACGTAATATAAAATGAAGCCGCTTTCGCTGTCTGTTCGCTTAGATTTTTATAAACTATTCAACGGATTTTAATTCAGTTTTCAGCAATAGATAGAGTGATTCATGAGGAAGGTTTATATGTATAATACATACATATTATAGTACAGAAAATCCGAAAAATTCAAAGATTTGTAATGTGATGTCGTAACAAACATATTTGTACCCGTGCGAAGCCGGGGCGGGTCGCTAGTATTAAATAAATAAAGAACAGCTTTTTCTGTGACGATAAAATTAAATGGTATTGAAATGAGATTTACGTGAATGAGTGGTTACCTGCATGGAGGCCTATGCAATGGTTTCCCCAAACTACATTCCTTTCCTTCAGGGTCGCCAACGCATCCATTCTTCTGGTGTTGTGGGTGTTTATGGACAGTGGAGATCACTTACCGTCAGGTGACTCAATTGTTCGTTTGCTGATCTCTTTTAAAACTATGTGTACTGTGATCGTTATGTAAGGGAGCGAACATCAACCCGGGAAAACATCCACAGTATTCGTTTAAATAAACGAAACTTCCTTGGCTATGTAATTTAACAGTAACTTGTGACCTCCGGAGGCAAACATCACCTACCAGCCCTCAAACATACCGCCGTGTACACCCTGTATTATTGTTTTTCGAAATGAAACGATTGCCATGAATGTTTCATGTAGTGCGTGCTCTAAAACAAACTGATGACGCACTCTCCCCCCTCCCGTACGTCCCCGCGTCCCGCAGTCGCGGTAGCTGGCACCTGATTGATTTTACAAACAAGAATAACAATGAGGTCTGCGGGTGTCGCAGGGGGTTAGGTGCCGAGGGGAAGTGGCGGGAGTGGAGTCCTGCGTCCGCGCATCTGCAACTCAAATCGGGATCAAATATTGATGAGTTCTCGAAATCTCAAGCTGTCACCGTTAGTCTGAGATTAGGCTGGACGTACGCCGGGATAGCGATTGTCTGTGTCAGTAGTCGTAGTTTTTGACTGGCTTAAACGTGATCGTGTTTTGACGATTTGACGTAATTAAATTTAAGCAGAGTGATTCATTTGTAACTAATAATATATAAAATAAAAGATTTTTCAAAAAAATATATATTCATGATCACCTGAACATATTGGACTGTGGTTACCAGGATTGACCAGGTAGATTGGTAGCTTAACAGCTTGATGCTGGCATAAGGTAACCGACGTAAAGTAGCGGCTTGCTGCTGCGTTTCGTACGGTGAGTGAGATATCCAGATGCCCAAATCCCCTCCCATTCCCAATCCCTAATTATCCCTTTCCTTTAAGGTTGGCAACGCACCCATGATTCTTCTGGTGGAGATCACTTACCATCAGGTGACCCACTTGCTCGTTTGCCGGCCTATGCAATAAAATTAAAGTTAAAGTGCACGTGTTCAATAATATAACGATTTCGTAACTTTGACCAAGAGCTGTACATCATTCGGCATACAAAACACGTATGACAGATAAGCAGTCATTTAATTACATAATTAACTAGCAATAGTTCCGAGATGTAGCAGCAACTCGAACAAACACTGTCCCTGTTTGCACGTTTATACATAATCCCTGCTCACAAGCCAAGTGTTTTTCCCGCGTTAATATAAATTATATTCTTTAGGAGGTGGTGTAATGTCTGTAGATTTTCCTCCATCATGTAAACTTATGCTAATACACGCCCTCAATGATCTTGAACTTGACAATAACCAAATAAATCAAAATGTTCAGTCGTTGTCATGAATGCTGTTTTATATTTATAAGTGGATGTGTTATGAGCCATACAAGATAAGGCAATCACCGTTAGCATTAAATTGTATACAGTTTCATTGTCACGATGTCAAGAAAGAAATCTTTCGATACCTTAAATAACTTAATAATTAAAAACCCCAGTTGTCAATCAGAAAAACGTTTATAACACAGTTCGATGGCTCCTAAGTACACTATCGTATGTCTAAAAACCCAACTTTACAGGAGAGATGTATAGATAACATGACGAAAAAATTAAGTCCGTGGCTTTGCAATTAACGGAATTACAAATTTAATAACCTTTAAATGGCTCTCCTGTAAAGTTGGGTTTCTAGACATACGATAGTGTACTTAGGAGCCATCGAGTTATGAGCGATCTCAATTAAACCGCATTCATATCGGTCTAGTCATCTAATCGGTCGGTTAATTTTTAACGATATATATTGAACTGCTCTATCTCCAATCAAATGTTGTAAAGCTTTTACGCTCTCAATGATTATTAAAAATTAATATTGAAATAATTTATTGCTCTTTTTCTCTAGCGAAACAGCCTTACGAACTGGCGGTAGAGTTTTTGAAGGAATCTAAATAATGTACAACATTTTATAGATTTTATACTTAATTGATTTCATTTGATAAGAATTATTCAAACTTTATTTACTACATATCACAATGAATTTGCTATTATTCGTTGAAAAGTCTCTGAATCCCTCCTACTTCGTCATTACATTTAATACTTTAGGATCACACTGGAGAAGTATATAAAACCTGAAAAAAAAACATCTAAATCGGCCAATTTGATGGAGACATAAAATATAGCATAACATTGAATAGAATATCCTCCTTTTTAAGACGGTTAAAATCATTTTGTAACAAGTGTAAACTAATACGTTAGCGATTAGTTGTTAGTAGCACATATTGTTTCCGTACGCGTGTCCTCTACTAATATTGACACAAGAGTCACGACACACGACATTGTACAACGCGGTGTTGAGGATCATGCGAGCCGCCACGCTGCACTGCAGCGCTGCCACTGACGTGGAGGGCTCTCACAGGGCTTTCGCGCTTCGCCGCCTTTTAATTACAAACAACCACCTTATACAGACCTGCTGGTAGGAATATGTAGCATGTAATCGTGTCTCTACCTAAACTAGATTTGTCTCGTAGAGAGCGTTCGTTGTCTCCCAATTATACACCACAATATGTTTGAGATGATGCGATCATGTGAGTAAATATTGTACTGTGTAATGACAAATAATTAAAATGTCATGAAAGATTTTTAATTAATTTCGAAATTTCTAAGACTGGGATACTTTTGTTTTTACTTTTGTGATTACTGTTGTTCTTTTTTTGTGATGAAACGTGCACGTCGCTCACCTGATGATAAGAGCGATGCCTCTATCCATAAACAAAAGCAACACCAAACAGAATGTTGTATTACAAAGCATTGTATGGCACTAGACTGCCTGGAGACATAGGATAGGTACAAGGCGCTAGCTCCTCCGTATGCCGGTGGCCGCCTGGGTTGGTACCAACATTTTGTCTATTACTGCCGTCAAGCAACAGTGTGTAAGCACTGTTGTGTTTCAGTTAGAAGGACATTGAAGCCAGTGAAATTACTGGGTATTATGAGACTATATGGTATATACTATATGGTGTTGTTTCTGTTTATGAGCAGGCGTGGCACTTACCATCAGACGAGCGACTTACTCGTCTCCCCATTAATTTAATAAAAAATATTTATTAAAATCTAACCAACCGCTACTGAACGGAGTAACAAACCCATACTTTTACATACACAAGGCCGTAATATTAGCCCCGACATCCAACCAAAGCAGTATAAGCAATAAAGAGCCAGTTTGTTTGCATAAACGTGAACCCGTGGAGGCGTCGATGTGTCAAACCGCCTTAGTTTTTAATTTGCCCGGCCCGTCCCGGTAGTAATCCCGGATCAACCGGATAATGAAAACTGTCGGCCGGGCCGTGTCGCCGCTAAATTAAACTATCGCGAATACATTATTAGGGTCGATCCCGGGACCGGACCGGGGACAGCACGGGCCTTCAACATTGTTATTTAGCGAGTTGGTTGTCACATTCATTGCTGTGATTGATGACGGGTTGTATAGGGAGAGAAGTATTAGAAGAAGGTTACTGGTGGTAGGATGTTCATGTGCGCCCGGATAGCGACCACCGTACACATGGTGTTAAAACCTGCTATAGTGACTCACACACCTTGTGTAGATCGCGTCCCAGGTTCAGCCAGTGTATATCCGTTTCTCCCGAGGGGCTTGCGACGGGACTTGTTTGGTTGGTGCGGGTACATAGGGGTACATCCTTGTATCCCTGTGCCTGCATCGGTCATCCGCCTATCCTGTCGCAGGCTCCACGATTTGCTTCTTCCCTCATCGGATTGTGAAGAAGCATTTATACAGGCCGGCATGATTTTAGTGACCACCGGTAAATTCATTGTTTGATGGTGGTCGCTGTTTTTTTGGACTGTACTGCGCTTACCATCAGGTGCAGTTCAGGCACATTGCACGGATTAAAAAAAATATTTGAACACGATCAGTGATTTACGAATAATAAGAACATGTCGCTTGATGGTAAGTGCTACGCCTGTCCATAAACAGAAGTAACTTAACACCACTTAGTACTTCGAATTACAAAGTATCAATTGCAGTTGTAGCTAACACCTGCCAATAAATGCTTTCTTTATTTCTTTCTTTCAGTTTGCATGGCATTATACGGCATTCTCATTAATGCCAACTGAATTAATGTCAAATTGAAAAATTTCGATATAATAAATACCGAATTAATTTCGAGCCGGAATATAAAGTGCTTATACATTGCTACTTGACGGAAGAAAGAAAGAAAAAGTTTACTAGTCATACGGCGCGTTGCCTTGCGTACAATGAACCTATCATCTAGTATTTTCCTAAAGTATAAGCCGGCAAACGAGTAAATGGGTCACCTGATTGTAAGTGATCTCTAGAGTCCATACACACCCATAATACTAGGATCATGGACGCGATGCCGACCTTAATGGAATGTGATGATTAAGGGATTGAGCAGAGAAGAAAGATTTGGGCCCCCAGATATCACACTTACCGTACTGTTTTATGGTGCTGCCACACCGATGTTATAAAATGTTTACAAACATTTTCTAACATTAAATCTAACATTTTATAACATTTTTTAACATTTTCTAACATTTCTGAACATTCTTCTTTGACGGCTTCTTTGACGGCGCCGCTCTCAAAAGTACCGCCGCCTTCGGTTATAAAATGTTAAGAAATGTTACAAAATGTTACAAATTGTTAAGAAATGTTTACTAAATGATGCTGCCACACCGGTGTTATAAAATGTTATATAACATTTTCTAACACCGGTGTGGCAGCACCATTACGTTTATTTTTCTGTGAGACAGTGGTAACTATTCGGCCCGGCCCATTCATGCTGCAAACAAAACTGTCAACTGCGTGGCGTCTCCCACTCATTTCTATTTCCTAACTAATTGTAAGTTTTCTAACGTAATTGTTATTATTAATAATACTCGTACTTATATACTTTTACTTTCTGGAATACATGTTTTGGGTTATAATTATTGTTCATCAAATGTATTTCATAATGTAAATTTATACATGATTGTAACCTGTTTTGTGTTTAATAAATAAAATAAATAAATTAAAAAAAACTGAAAAATAATATCCAACAGAGTATTATTTATTTGTATTGACAAACAATTAATCGATAAACAATACCTAATAGTTCTGTTTCGACCTTTTGACAGATTCATAGTATAATGAATGTCAAAGGGTGGTTTATAAAGGGAGTCGATACCGCCGCGTCGTGGGGTGTCGTGCAAAAGTCTCCGCTATTGATTGATTGTTTGTTTTGAATGGGTCGTGAACGGCCGCTTGCACAATGGTGCAAATATTTGTGAGTCGTGAGCCACGGCCGTGTGACTGGCCGCGTGCCATTGCGCTAATGAACACTGAGCTTAATGCGGCAACGCCTGTCTGCCTGTTTGTCTCCACGCCTATATGTCCACATGATTCGATTGAGTCTTGAACTTAAGCGCATGCTTAAGATCACACTTTTATACCCGTAGGTTAGGCCGAGGTTCAACTATTGGACCCACGTATCGCCGAGCTTATTTCTACCTATGGGGGATGAGCCTATCGCTGAAGCGGGTACAAACTCCAAAATTCGATCCCGGGTAATTCGTGTGTTTTTTCGAATAGCGAATTTAAATACAAATTTTGATTGCCTGACCTGGGAATTGAACCCAGGACATCAATGTTCTTAGCATTAGTACGCCACCACTAGATTAATGAGGAGTGATATGTCCCTGTATGGTAGGTCTCTCGTATGCGAGAGGCCGTCTGGGTTGGTACCACCGCTTTGTCTATTTCTGCTACCAAGCAACAGTGTGTAAGCACTGTTGTGTTTCGGTTTGAAGGAAATTGAAGCCAGTGACATTACTGGGCATTATGAGACTTAACATCTTATGTCTGACGAGCGCAGTTCAGTGCCATGCAGTACTTTGTAATTAAAAGTTCTGTGTGGTGTTGCTTCTGTTTATGGGCAGGCGTGGCGCTTACCATCAGGCGAGCGCCTTGCTCGTGTCGTCATTCAATCAAATAAAAAAAAGATGTAATGAACGATTGTCGTGGGTATGGTCTATAGTGAGATGTATGTGCATCTGTCCGCCCTTGCAATATGCCTTCTGTTATAGCGCCGTGGGAGTCCGACGTGGTCGCCCGCTAATGAACCGACTACAAACACGAGGCGATTGTATGCCACAAGTTCACAAGGCTTTTGTTTAGAACCCCATTCATTGTTGGGGTGAGCTGACAATCATTTGATCGACATTTAATTGACGTGTTCACAACAGTTTATAGCGAATATAAAATATCCCATCAAACACCAGTAAAAGGTTCAAAGTACAAATTGTTATGTTCGGGGAAAAAATATATGAATTAAAAGCCTTATAATTAATTTTGTTTTTGAAGTGAAACTTCTTTAGAATCGTTGTGATTTGAAAATTTGATGAAACGAAAAAGGCGTCACGAAAAAGGTTGGAAAGAAACAAGATCTTAATTGTGTAAATATATGAAATGTAATATTTCGCAATAAAATTTTAAATAATTTTTAAGCTTGGTAAAAGTATTATAAAAATAATAAACGTTTTAGTTATCCTAATACCACTGATACTCTATTTTTATCTCATTCTCTTGTAGGCTACTTTTCTGAAGTTTCACTTCTGCCGTGTGTGAATTGCACACACACACACTTCTTTTTTTTCCAAGCACGGCAAAGTGACTGCACTACACCTGATGGTAAGCGTAGTGCAATCCAAAAACCAGCGACCACCAACAAACAATGAGTTTATCGGTGGTCACTAAAGTCATGCCGGCCTGTATAAATGCTTCTTCCCTCTTCGGAGGTGAAGAAGCAAATCGAGGGGCCTGCGACAGGATAGGCGGATGACCGATGCAGGCACAGTGATACAAGGATGTACCCCTATACCCGCCCCAATCAACCATCAAGTCATATCAAGTCATATTGACAGCCTCCGTGGCGCAGCGGGCGAGTAGCTGGCTGTGAAGCGAGAGGCTGCGGGTTCGATTCCCGCATCGAGACAAATGTTTGTGTGATCCACAAATATTTGTTTCGGGGTCTGGGTGTTGTGAGACCGAAAGTCTCTCGTAGTTCCTGATACCCACGACACAAGATCGTATCTTTCTGTGTGGTTAGGACTATGTGTGTGACTGTTGGGTGTATTTATTTATATCGCAAGCCCCTCGGGAGAACCGGATATACACTGAATTGTATAAATAAGGAGATCTTCACGAGAGGTGATTAAGTGTAGACGGTTTTATTTCGCAGTGGTCGTGATTATTTGCGAGGAAGGCACGGTGCGAGGGCAACACATTTGCATGACAAACGCGTCGCGCGAGACCACTCGCGGCAGCGCCTCCGACACTCGGCACCACTCGGCACCACTCGGCACCACTCGGCGCCACTCGGCGCCACTCGGCACCACTCGGCACCACTCGGCTGTACTAATTGACGATTGTTTATTTACACCCAAACACGATTACAGCAAGGGTCGAACCCGCGAATTTATTCACGTCTGACGTGATCTTTGTCGTCGCGCCAACCCTAAAAAATCGTGAAATTATTGCGATATTTTTAGTAATAATTTTCGTGAATATGTGGTTATGGTCAGGGATCCCTGAGCCATTTTTCCACTTGATTACTATCAAGCTAATTTTCCGTGAGTAGCTTCGTTTCGATGAGACGCCCAACAATTCCCTATGCGAAAATTCTCTATTGTGGTAGCTAACAGAGGTAAAAAGGATAGAATATTTCGATTTGATGAGTCCCAATTTTTTTTTATTTTATTTGTAGGACAATATGACTGTTAAATTATATAAATATTAACTAAGTAAAAACAAAAAAAGTCAGAAAATCAGAAAAATGGCTCAGGGATCCCTGACTATTAGGTTATTCTATACAGGGTTAATTTTAAAACACCAGCAACCTCGCAGGACCAGATAGCTGACCCCATACGGAACAACTTTTGTTCTACGAGTTTGGATATAACTCAATATATTAAAAAAAAAATGATTTTACAAGTTTTTGTTGTGTCGTGTTTTTCTTCGTAGACTGCGGCGCGGCGCGGCGTGCGCGCGCGACTCAAAGGCGCCGCTCAGCTGCTCGGGCGTTGACCTTCAAAGGCGCTAGCCCGGTTCCCCACGCTTCGCGTGTTTGCTTACGTAATCTGCGATGCGCGTAGGTAACATTCAAGACGGAAATTAAATGAATACCTACTTATTTTTGTATGAAAATAAAATCTAACAAATTATCAAAAGTCGTAGAACAAAAGTAGTAGCTTATAACCTTAGGTATCTACCCCTGCGAGGTTGCTGGTGTTTTAAAAATAAGCCTGTATACTACGCACGTAATTGCAATGAGTCTGGGTACTATAGCATAAAATGTTGTGATTACGTTGATGGCGACCCTAGTACCGGCCCGCGAGCTGATGACTATGATTAGTTTTAAATTCCCCAAAATCATTAATCGCAGATGTCTCTGCCCTCTCTCCAGCAACCGTCCTGAGGTTTGTCCGCCGAGGTTGGTACCCCACAGGGAGTGCCCTCGCCATAGTTGTTTAAATGCAAGGGTTGAGAGCGCCTAAAGCGTTCACTCAAAAGTCCGGTGAAGCTGAACACAGCCGACTCGAGTTGGGCTACCCGCTTTGTTTATTTCTGCCGCCAAGCAACAGTGTGTCATCACTATTGTGTGTCGGTTCTTAGGACATTGAAGCCAGTGAAATTACTGGGCATTATGAGACTTAACATCTTATGTCTCAGGGTGACGAGCGCAGTTCAGTGTCATGTAGTGCTTTGTAATTTAAAGTTCTGTGTGGTGTTGCTTCTGTTTATGGGCAGGCGTGGTGCTTACTATCAGGCGAGAGCTTTGCTCGTCTCGACAATCCAATAAAATAATAAAGTCCAACCACAAGCAAACCAATCTTGATTTTTGTTTTGGGTTATAATTATAGTTCATCAAAAGTACCTATCTAATAATGTATAGGTATTTTTACATGATTGTAACCTGTTTTGTGTTTAATAAATAAATAAAAATAAAAAGAAACTCAAACATGATTCGTGATTACTCGATCTGTGAATTGAACCCAGGACCTTGCTCCCTAAATACCTACGTTGACACTAGACCAATAATGTATACATTTTGTAAGTGTATATGGTAGGGGTGTCACGTAGGTGTCGCGCCACTTGTCTCGGTGTCGCTCGTTAATTTGCGCGAGTCGGCGAGAGGCTCGGGTGTGGAGTGCCTTCCCTCCCCAGCTCCCGTCACGAGAGGATCGGAAGTACTCGGAGGCACTCGTCGCGTTATTAAGTTTGCGCTGCGTCGTGACGTCACACTCCACTAATGTAATACTTATATAGAAAATGCAAAGGCAAATATGCTAAAGTGCCAATACGTGAACTTTAATTAATGGATAATGTTTTATTAAATGACAATTAAATAAATGACACTCTACAGTCACACACATAGTCCTGATCCCACAGTAAGGTACGACTCTTGTGTCGTGGGTATCAGGAACTACGAAAGACTTTCGGTATCACAACACCCAGACCCCGAAAACGAATATTTCTGGATCGGATACTGCGCCACAGAGCAGCCTCCGTCCTTCCGTGTGAAATCTTACGCTTTTCACAGCCTCACTCCCACTACTACAAAAAAAAAATACTGGGTAAAGGACACCTTCATTTTCTTTCCACTGTTCTCTGATGTGACGTCTTTTTCTTGCAAAAAAATATTGTCAATATAATCTCTTAACTTTATTTGTTTTTAGGTTGGTAATTACTTCCTAGTGATAGAACTACAATCAATGCAATCAAAATGTCTGCAGCAATAATACGCCATATTTTATTTTGCTCTTTAGTAATTCCGACAAAGCTATTTGTCCTAGTTTACCTATTAGCTATTTATCGATTATTTGCGCGAATTATTTTATTTACTATACATACTTATAGGTAGAGATCACAGGCTTTCCGTAAATAATACATTCTGCGGCTTCACTACAGAAATACCTCTGTTCTTCTGTTGTGTACCGAAACATCAAACTATGGCGCTAATTAGTCGCATGCTCTACCAATTAGCAACGTGTGGACGTCAGCGATCCGGACGCCGCCATATGTCATGACGTCACCTAACAACACGCCCCGCCACATACACTGCCATTAACGTAATTGCACACGGTGACAATTTTGAAAATGGAACGTATTCTAAAAACAAACATCCCAGCGCGACGCGGTGCTGAGGCGAGCGGCGGCGGAAACGCGCGAGCGATACCGAACGCGGCCCGCCCCCGCGTCTTGCGCCAATCAGCGCCATGCACGCTCGCAATTGGACGCCGCCATAGTCGAGCGCGCGGGGACGCAGCGAAAAAACGCGCGCCGGGAAAAACAATGGCACTCGGTCGCGCGGGTCGCGGGTAGCAGTCTACACCGCTCTTTGTATTGCTACCAGCGTGAGATGAGCCGCGTGCGGCATCGGGCGCGCTCCTCGCTATCAGTATTGTAACTGTGTGCGGGGAACGCTGTAGGTCTGTGTTTGTTGGCCGAGGCGGCACTCTATCCGCGGTACGTAGGTGGTGCGCGGTGACGTCACAGCTTGCGGCTGTGTGCGTGCGTGCCGATGTTGCGGCGCGCTGGCGACAGGTGGCAGTCGCGGCGCACGCGCATCTCCTCCACGTCACTCATTCTGTATAGCATTTATGGGCAAGCTGCAATATGTGCAGCTGAGTTCGGAGTCGAGTCCAAAGAGTGGCGAATAAAAAAAAAATAAAAAAAAAACGGAACGGTGTATTGTAAAAAATCTGTTGCAACTGGTGACGAATTAAGTCGAATCTTATGTTAGAGAATATTGAGTGTAGACTCGGCGAGACTCACTTTGAGGTACGCGACGGAGACAGGGAGACCGTGACGCGTGATGCGAGACAGGCGATAGCAACACGTCCGCTTTGTATGAAAATAGACCCGTGTTACGTTCTCAGGATCTCTATCTCGGGCTCGCATGCCTTTTTTTTATTTGATCGAATGACGAAATGAGCAAGGCGCTCGCCTGATGGTAAACTCTACGCCTGCTCATAAACAGAAGCAACAGCATACAGAACTTTGAATTACAAAGCACTGCTTCACACTGAACAGCGCTCGTCACCCCGAGACATAAGATAGTAAGTCTCATAACGCCCAGTAATTTCACTGGCTTCAATGTCCTTCAAACCGAAATACAACAGTGCTTACACACAGTTATTTGGCGGCAGTAATAGACAAAGCGGTGGTACCAACCCAGATGGCCTCTCGCGTAGCCTAAATCCCTTCTCTTCAATCCCATAATTATCCTTTCCTTTAAGATTGGCAATGGTCGCGTTTGTTTGTTTGTTCTGATATTGTGGGCATAAATGGGTGGTTGAGATCACATGTACCATTAGGTGACTCTTTAGCTCATTTGCCGGCCTATGTTTTAAATAGCCTATGTTTAAATTGTAGGATTTTTAACAATAAGGCTTGTTAGGGTCATTGGTGCAGATGATGTCATTTTGATTCCGTAAGAACCGTCATATCATGGATGGCGAAAAAATGTTGGCCTCTTTCTATAGTAGGTAATTCTACATCAATATTTAGTCAGAGTTCTAGACTGTAGACAAAATTGTCTACAGTGTGCCTCTACTTTAGAGTTAATTCAAAATTGGACCTAGTTCGCAATAAGGAACCAACCCACAGCAAGTTACTTATTGTTTTATTAAATTCAATAATTTAAACTAATTTTATCTCGTTGTGTTTTGGAAAATCTGGCATGAAATATATTCCACGTACGATTTTGCAAAAAAAAATACGGTATTTAAATCAATTTAAATTAATGACTTTAGGGATGAATTTAATGGGCTGGTTCCTTTTTGCGTAACAATGTCCAAGTATGGTTCTTCAATTGTAATATTAATTATTGCAAAGTTTGTTCGTACCATTGTATTCGTAGGACAAGTAAGCTGGGTGGACAAGTACAACAATTAGCGGCGGACAGTACGGTTCTATTAGGGATGTTGAACATATATCGACGATGTATCGATATTTTTTGCGTTATATTTTGATTCGATACATTACTATTTTTTATCAAGTATCGAAATCATGTCTAAATAGACATTTTATTAGGATGCCATGAAATGTGGATCAAAAAAGGTCATCCAAATGTCAAGTCGGTATATCCATATAACGATACGTTTTTCAAGCTATATATCACTAGCTTTTCCTCGCGGCTCCGCCCGCGTGAACTGCTTTTTCCGGGATATAAAGTAGCCTATGTTCATCAGGGATAATGTAGGATTCTAATGGTGAAAGAACTGTTGAAATCGCTCCAGTAGTTTTTAAGTTTATTCATTACTAGCTTTTGCTCGCGGCTCCGCCCGCGTGATCTGCTTTTTCCGGGATAAAAAGTAGCCTATGTCTTATTTTGATGTATAAGCTATATTATTGTAAAGTTTCATTAAAATCCATTCAGTAGTTTTTACGTGAAAGTGTAACAAACATCCATCCATACTTACAAACTTTCGCGTTTATAATATTAGTAGGATTACTAGGAAGTAGGACATACAAAAATAAATATCATTACTCTTTATAATATTACTTTAGATAACAGATACTTTTTAAAAGTATCGATACGATATAAATCGATACTTTTTTACACTTGCCTATGTTCTGTGAGCTGTCACATGCCTACGAGCTTGTAGTTGTTATTATAATGCCGGCTGCTGTCGACGGTTCCGAGCGGCCGCGCTGACCTGCAATAGCGCTGTACTGCTAATGTGTCATTTGTAACTGCTTTGCATTTAATTTGCTGGTTTAACTGTGAGTTGTGACTGGTCGGTTACATCGTGGAAAGTATACAGGGTTGATTTGAAAATACTGTTACCCTCTCCATATCACTTTTTTTATTTATTTGAATGAGAAGACGAGCAAGGCGCTCGCCTGATGGTAGGCCAAATCAGCCCACAAGCAGAAGCAACACCACACAGAACTGTGAATTACAAAGCACTGCATGGCACTGAACTGCGCTCGTCACTCCGAGACATAAGATGTTGATGTTTCATAATGACCAGTAATTTCACTGGCTTCAATGTCCTTCAAACCGAAACACAATAGTGCTTACACACTGTTGCTTGGCGGCAGAATTAGACAAAGCGATGGTACCAACCCAGACGGTCTCTAGCATACGAGGGACCTACCACCTTGTAAAACCTTCGTAAATTCGTGTCAGAAGCAATGCGTAAACACTCTTAGTCAGCGAAGTGTCTTGTATAGTCCACACATTGTTTTTAAAACCTTGAATGGGCTTGTTTTATAATGCTTGGTTTGTCTGTTTGTGGTTTCATAACGTTCAATACATCACCGCATTACGACCTTACTAATATCCGTTCTTTATATGCGTCATTACGGTGCATTGGCACGGACACATGAGGAAAAATATATCCGTGGCGCAGCGAGGCGGCTACGGAGGGAGAGGCCGTGGGTTCGATTCCCTCACCGAGACAAATGTTTTTGGGCCACAAATTACAAACAAACTGTATTACAACGTTGGGTAAAATTTATTCTGATAACGGGTTCGAGTCTCATACCAGAGAGAATATATTTATGGAAGAAAATGTTCGGTGTATTCTTGTGTACAATAAAGTTCTCTAACGTACCATAAACACTAAACTTATTTGCTGACCATTTCTGATTCGATAGACACACTGTTTGTCGTTGGTCGACACTATTCCTGGATTGCGCTGCACTTACCATCAGGTGTAGCGTAGTCACTTTGCCGAGCCAGGATAAAAAAAATAAAAATAATGCTTGTTTCGGGTCTGGGTGTTGTGGGACCGCAAGTTCCTATAATATTGTTGAGAAGCATTGGATGGAGTCACCAGTTTTGATTTATACATCCTAACTATCTAAGTATCTAAGATACTAAGTAAAACTGTAACTGTGGTACCGAGCATCACGCAAAAACTGCTGGACCGATTTGAATAAAAATTGGTACACATATAGACTATAATCTGAATTACAACAGAGGGTAAAATTTATTCTGATAACGGGTTCGAGTCTCGTACCAGGGAGAATATATTTATGAAACAGAGTGTTCGGTGTATTATTGTGTACGATAAAGTTCTCTATCTCTATCTGACAGCCTCCGAGGCGCAGTGGGCGAGTAGCCGGCTGTGAAGCGAGAGGCCGCGGGTTCGATCCCTGCACCGAGACAAATGTTTGTGTGATTCACAAATATTTTGTTTCAGGGTCCGTGTTGTGAGACCGAAAGTCTCTCGTAGTTTCTGATACCCACCACACAAGACTCGTATCTTACTGTGGGGTCAGGACTATGTTTGTGACTGTTGGGTGTGTTTATTTATTTCTTAAAACTAATTACGTAAGTAAAGCTGCGAGCAAAAGCTATTTTAGTATTAATTTCGCAAACAAAAGTGCCCCTTAAAACATAACAATCCTCAGCATACAGATATCGTATTGATTTGATGTGAATTTTGTAAACGAAAGGCTCACAAATACAATCCCAGGAACAGGCGGTTCTGCACGCATTGTCATTCAACACATCCACCAAAATACTTTACTGCAAGTCCACACTCGGTAACGGTAGAGTTGTGTGAGTGTGTATGTGTGAGAGTAGAGTTGTGTGCGTGTGTGTGCGTGTGTATGTGTGAGCTCTAAAACCAGCCCGCAGTGACATAAATATTGTATAAACATGTGCAGAATGTGTAATGAGCGTGTGCATTTCTTGCGGACGCCACGCTCGCTCCGCGCCGTGTTGGTAACATACAATACCAGTAACTGACCGACAGAGCTCTGCTCGGTGAGTAAAATACCTACTTCGATTTAAGAACGTAAAACATTATCTTTGTACAAAATTTTATCCAATTCGGTCGAGCCGTTGCTGAAAAACCAATTAAAAATTATTGTCAAGAATTTATTATTAGTTTTTATACCTGGCACAGCAAAGTGACTACACTGGACCTGATGTTAAGTATAATCAAGTAGCAGTAGCAGTCCAAACATAATGTTGTCCGTCAAGAGATATTGAGCCCCTTAATGGTCGGCAGAATTATGCCGGCCTGAATTACTGGTTTAAAGTATAGTGTAGCCGGCCATGAAAAAATTGCTAAAAATGTAAAACTATCATCATCGGCCACAGGACGACCACTGCTGAACATAGGCCACCCCCAAAGATTTTCAGATCGACCCGTTGGAAGCGGCCTGCATCCAGCGACTTCCTGCGACTTTTATCAGGTCATCTGTCTGCTTTGTAGGTGGCTCTATAGCAGGTACAATTATGAAAACTGTTTCTTTGACAACCATCGCTGTAAGTGTCACCAACTTTATAAACTTAGGTGTAGTTTTATGTATTAAAATGAACGGTTCGTAATAATTTCCACGTATAAAAAGCTATAAAGTGCGCACGCGCCGGTTATTGTAGCAATTCTTAGTTAAACAATAAACAGAACGCAGCTGCGTAATAATACATACCTAAGTGATGTAATTTTCTACACATTTAAACTGTTCAATAGGTTTAATAATAAGTGTGCTATGCTGAGACGCATTCCCTTATACTTCTAGATTATATGAACTCCACAGCAACTTGTATAATTATTTTAAAATTAAAAAACATCTAAGCGACACTGCGTGAATACGAGACGACTAGAGACCGTATTTTTTCTAGTTAGAACAATATAAAATACCTATATTTTACAGGAATCATAAATTTATTAGTTAATTGTATCGAGTTCATACGCATGGTAATGCCGGTTTTTGTTTAGAGTTTATGCTGATAGCCCGACTCTAGACTGTTTGCAGATTCAACTTACTTTTGGTTGAACGCTTTATCAAGCGCGTCGTAAAATAAGTATTTTAAGACCCGAGATAATCTATACTAATACAATAAAGCTGTAGAGTTTGATTGTTTGTTTGTTTAAACGCGCTAATCTCAGGAACTACTGGTTCGAATTGAAAAAATCTTTTTGTGTTGGATAGTCCATTTATCGAGGAAGGCTTTAGGCTATATAACATTACGCTGCGACCATTAGAAGCGAAGCATCAGTGAAAAATATTGCAAAAACGGGGAAAATTATTCATATTTGAAGGCTTCCGTTGCTAAGCTACCCAAATCTATACTAATATTATAAAGCTGTAGAATTTGATTGTTTGTTTGTTTGTTTGATCACGCGAGCGGAGCCGCGAGCAAAAGCTAGTTTATGATAAAATCAATCATCAATTTATTGTTATTTACATTGTACTTATTCCATTATGTGATAATATTTAGTACTTTGTTCCTTAAAAGGCTCATGATCCCACCGTTCAACATTGCGATTTTTATTTCTTGTTCTACATTTCGTTCTAAGTTGGATCCATCTCAATATCAGAATAACTAAATCTATTTTTGACAGACCTAATCGTCATTTTTCTTTACATTATTTATGACTATTAGAGTGTAGACGAACATGGCTTTTTTATATTTATTTGCCAACGTAACAAGTCAGCACTAAGCAATCAGGATCAGGGTCCATGTCGAACTGTTAAATAGTTGCCATATTAGGAGACAGTGGCGCTGTTGTCTGCTGATTACATTAGTATGTCAGCTGGCGGCCGGTGTGAGCTACCGTAATGATAATGATTAGCCGCGATGCGTGGCGGCAGATATGCCTCAAAGGCTCCAGCACTCGAGAGTCGAGCCTCGGCCCGCGCGTGACCAACCCGGTCCCCACGCTGCCATGTCGCCACGTCGTCGCCAACAAACAATGCTGTACTATTTTTTGCTACAAATCTACGTGTTTCGCTCAGTCCGGACTCCAGCCCGAGTACAATCTCAGATCTCGCAGACTATGTAAATAACGTGAGTGCTTATGATGATGTAAAAGCGCCGCGACAAATTACAACTCCTCCACAGCACGTATATACTGTGTGCGCGGTAATATGCTTTCATTGAGGTTAATAAATCATTACAATTCACGGTGAATGTTAAACGGTGTTTTTGCGAGCGCCATTGACGCGGCGTCGGCGGCTCGCGCACTCTAATTCATTATGGACGCGATAAACATCTCGTGAGCGCTAAACATTTAAACTGTCTCGCAAATAGCAAAAAACTCATTGATAAAGAAATCAATTCTGCTGTGTTCGGGACGTGATCACTATCTACGAAAATCCGCGTGTGTGACGCGCGCCTGCGCTTCGTACTGCTGTGGCGTGTGGCGTGGAGGTGGCGGGTGGAGTAGAGTGAGTGGTGTGGCGTGGCGCGGCGGTGGCGCGGTGGCTCGGCGGCGGCGCATTCCGCTGCGGCGGCGCGCCTCGTTGGTATTCCGGGGGCGCGTCGCGCGCGCAAACCGAACGCGCAAAAAAGACAATGACTCCGTAATTTATATGTCCCTAAAAGTTCCATCAGCGTATTGATGCGGCGAGGCCGGGCCCGTTGTTTTTGGCCCGTTCGCCGCCCGCCACCGAGCGATATTTTTTGAAAACCGTTTTACATTAAAAGCATCTTTAGACGTAACGACATCCCTCATACATATGAACGTCGTTTAGTTGACAGTTTGAAAAAAAATAATTCGATATTTATATATTTGTCGGACGAAACTGATCGCTTGGACGCGTTAAGGGCCCCGATTCCCGTTAGTTTTTTGGTGGGCATGTTTTGTTTTCGTATCTTAAATTATGTAAAGCTGATCGTTTCAACTTTGTTAACTACTGTGTGAATAGACTGTGTTCACTGCCGACGGATATGTTGGAGATAAAAAAAAACGTCCAATTTCCATAGAAACAGAGGCTCCTAATTATGTGTGGTAGCGAGTTGTAAGGTGATTTGTATTAATTTCTGTTGGGAGAGCGACCGCGGTCGGCACAGTCAGCAAACGTTCCACAGGGCACGCCGCTACTTGTCACACAGGTGTCTAGGCTATGTGACACACTGAACGCATGCCACCTCATCATACACATAACTTAAACCCTTTGCGGTACTTACATTAAATATGCCATCTTAAATTTCACTCGGCTACCGGTGGCCAAAGATATGTTACATTTTACAATTATTGTCTTAACGGCTCAATTGTGACCTTTTATTATTATGCATGGCCGACTTCATAGAATTAACAGAAAATATTTCTTTTTATATTACTATGTTCAACATAAATATCAAGAATCGCCTTGGTCAATTGACAGCAATTATAAGCCATGAAAGGTTCGATTCCGAGCTCAGTCAACTCTGTATCATTAAAACAAAATATGTGCTGAATTCTCTAAAGTCACTGATCGTGGTTAGGAACTAATAGCCGAATCATTTCTGTATAGAACACCTGACCTCACGTCGTCACGTAGCATCGGAATGACAGCACTAGGATACTTTGTCGACAAGCGGCTTGGTGTGACGTGTCCGCAGCGTGCTCGTACGGCTACTAGGAAGCAGAGTGTTTGCTTTTTTCCAATATTGAAGAAGTTCGGAGGCTCGTGTTTGCGTTGTCGGCTGTGGTACAAAGTGAACGGTGTGGTTGATACACGCCACTAGATCCGTCACGCATGTTGTGGTTGATACACGCCACTAGGTCTGTCACAAACATACGTGAAATTAAAATTGTTTGATTATGTATCGAGTATTGAGTGGTAGAGCCACGCTGTATACAGTTTTGTTTACAGCATGAATGGGCCGGCTCGACTAGGTCGTTACCACTGACTCATAGAAAACCGACGTAAAGTAGCGGCTTGCTATTGCGTTTCGTCCGGTGAGCTGGTTTTGGCTTTTGGCAATATCCCTTAAAATCTATATCGCATCTAGTCCGTTATGTATCTAGGAATTTCATACGCTAAGAAGTATTACAAGATAATCATCTCAGAGTTTGAGAGGATATAATAATAATAATAAATAAATACACCCAGTCATATACATAGTTCTGACCCCATAGTAAGATACGAGTCTTGTGTCGTGGGTATCAGAAACTACGAGACTTTTCGGTCTCACAGCACCCAGACCCCGATATCCTTCTATCTAATTAATTTCGTTACAGGACAAAGACATTTAGGCATTCCTGGACTCGCCGAATTTCACTACTCACGTCGAGCTTCATTGCCCAGTGTCAAAATATGGGTGTCACTGTTGATCCTGGCTTACAGGAGTTACAACGGCGGGTGTGTGGGCGGGATAGTCTTTATAACCATTCGATATGTATGTATGTTCGATATGTATATGTATGTATTTGCTGGTGGGAGGATACTTGTATCCGACCGTATAGCGACCACCGTACACTGGTGCTAAAACTTGCCATAGTGGCCCACCTTGTGCGGGTCGCGTTTCAAGGTCAGCCAGTGTATATCCGGTTCTCCGCAGGGGGCTTGCCCCCTGATCCTAAGCCTTTTCCCATCCCTTTTTCCTTCCTCTCCCCCTTGGCCCTTTGGCAGGCCGGCATGATCTTGCCGACCTATGATGGACACATTGTTCATTGGTCGACACTATTCTTGGCGCTACACTTACCATCAGGTGTAGCGTAGTCACTTTGCCGAGCCAGGAAAAAAAAATATATCGTATAGTAGCTTCAATGAAGCCTCAAATAATAATCCCGATACAAAACACATTGTGTTACTACTTCAAGTCGGTCCTCTGTGCGTCTGTCACAACCACTACCAGAACAAAAGCACTCTTTTGAGAGCGGTGCACCGCGTCCTACATACTGCGATTTGTCACGGGCCACTACACCGACACTCCAACAATACGTTTTTTATTTTTTAACATGCATATTAAATAAACAACTAAAATACCGTCACGCATGCCCTGATAGAGGTACGAGTCAGGATCAACGGCGACATGTTTGTCCTATGATCATAGAGTCGACCATAGCTATTTAGCATTTGCTACTGGAGCATTTTGAGTGGTAGAGCCACGCTGTAGACAGTTTTGTCTACAGCATGAATGGGCTGGCTCGTCCGGATCGTTACCACTGTCTCATAGAAATCCGACGTAAAGTAGCGGCTTGCTGCTGCGTTTCGTACGGTCAGTGAGATAACCGGAAGCCCAAATCCCCTCCCCTTCCCAATCCCTAATTATCCCTTTCCTTTAAGGTCGGCAACGCGCCCATGACTCTTCTGGTGGTGGGCGTACATGGGCGGTGGAGATCACTTACCATCAGGTGACCCACTTGCTCGTTTGCCGGCCTATGCTATAAAAACAAAAAAAAAAGCAATAATAAAATTCTGATAGCTCAGTGGGTAGTGGTACGAACCGCCGAGACGATAGTCGTAGGCTTCAAACCAGCTCCCAGATGCACATCTGACTTTTCAAAGTTAAGTCTTGCTATAAAGTCAAAGGAAACATAGTGAGGAAATCTGCATAAGTCACAATTCTTCATAAGTATTTTGTAGATGTGTGAAGTTTGTCAAAGTGCATTAGGCCAGCGTGGTGGATTAAGGCCTAACCCCTTTCATTCTTAAAGGCGGTCCGTGCCCAGCAGTAGGACAGTCGTATACGAGACTGATATTTTTAGTACCTCGTAGTAAACCCAAAGTAACATAATATGATTATGTTGTTTTTGTGTTGAATTTTGATCTCATGGCACCAAGTCCCAAAACAAATACTTTCAGTCATCACATCACACAAATCTGTCTCTGTGCGGGCATGGAACACGCAGCTAATGTTACAGCCGGCTACTCGTCCTTTCCACCACTGAGGTTGTAATATGTTCCAAAGAAGGCGGAAACTCATAGCGTTGAACATGATTCCACTCACTCGCTTGTCTCAAATTGGTAGTTAGCTAGCGTAACAAGTATTTCTAAAATTTTTGCGCTTCTAGTGTATCAGAATGGTCGTAATTTTGAGTTTTAATTTTTGATTTCCACTGCGTGACAGTAATTGGGAGGGTCTCGCCATAGAGTTCTGTCATACAACGCTGGTCATAGAATTTCTTAGAAACATTACAATTGAAAATAAAACCTAAGTTTGTTGAACTGTGACTGCCTCTGTGACTGCCACGGTGGCACAGTTGTTTTGCGTACGCGGTCAAAGAGAAGGACAATTTTACACCAGTTCACCTTAAGTTTACTAGTTTAGTGATCTAAGTGATGGTAGAATATTGTTAAGGTCCATACCTTGACAAAATATACATGTTTGCGGCTGACAATATTAGAAAGAGCCGTCAAACTACAGCAACACAACTGCCAGCTAATATTTCTAGACAGTTGCCAAGTTCGTGCAATGTTACAAGGTTTCTATTTTTAGAAATAGTTTATATTGTTTTGTTCAGTGTTATATGGCTAATGGTTAAATGTAGGTGTAGTTTAGTGGCCAAGATACGGGTAAAAGCCCTAATCGACTAGCATGTAAAACTATTATTTTAGGGTACATATAGAAATATAATTATTATTTAAAACCTACTGCAAAATTTTTTGGTGGTACTTTTCAGAAAAGTGGCCAAATCCGAAGCATCCGCAGAGTCTGTGTATTTATTTTTGAATCATATCCCATACGTTACGGTAAGTGCAGTGAAGTCTAAAAGTTGTATTATTTACGTTAGACGATGTTGCAAGGTTTATATTACTGACGTGTAATAGAGCTTATAGTTATCAATGGATAACTATGATCAATAATAATAATAAAGTTTTGGTTATGATTTTGCTTGTTTTTTTTTATCTGAGCACAACACTACACCTAACACTTGGTGGTCGTTATCCGGACGAATAAAATTATCCTGCTACCAGCAAAATGTTGATAATTGTCACATAAACTCCAGCTCCAAGGGTCGACTCGCATGCCGATTAGCACTAATCACCGTGATAAAACCGCGTTGGTGTCAATACCGCGGTATTACGGCGCGTTCGTCGGTCTCCCGTTTAACGTTGCCAAGGATGATGGCAAGGCGGTGTGGGCTGCGTGAGGGCGCGCGACTCGCGACCGCGACTACCGTCATACCGTTACTTTTATGGGAGTTGACTGGTATTTTGGCGCCGTTGACGTGGTGACGTGATTCAATTCTATCTACCTTGAGCAGTTGTTTTGACGCAGTATATTTTTTTATGTTTTGTATATACCAAACAATGAACACATAGTCTTAACTAATAATCGATATTGAGTATCAGGAACTACGAGGAATTTATTGTCTCACAACATCCGGACCCGAAACAAATATTTGTGGTGGAACATACAAACATTTGTCTTGGTACCGTTCGTTTCATAGCTGACGGGGCTGTTAATATTAAAATGTTAGTTTACAATGTATTATTTAATTTTAAATATTATTTAAATTTGATTGTAAACATGGTCCAGTACCATGCAGTACATTGTCATATGAAGTTCTGGTCATAGATTCGAATACCGCAATGAAAGCGGGGTCGATAGCCGCATCTAGGTGATGAGTCCGAAAGTTCCTTTATAACATTGGATGTGATAGTTGGGTAAGTATATTTATTTATATAATAGTCTGTCGGTATACTTGGGTTGGAAAGCTGATCACTATGCGCAGGAGCACGGATCTGCTTTCCCTCATCAGCGCTCATCACGACATCGCCACCACTTTCACGCTTAGAAAAAACTCTCTACGCTAGTTCGACAACGGTAGCCAAGGAAAAGTTTTAGACGTGTGTTTGGTGGGGATGTTTTGCTGGTGGTAGGATATTCATATCCGCCCGGATAGCGACCACCGTACATATGGTGTTAAAACCTGCCATAGTGATCCACACGCCTTGTGTGGATCACGTTCCAGAATCAGCCAGTGTATATCCGGTTCTACCGAGGGGCTTGCGACATGACTTGATGGTTGATTGGGGCGGGTATAGGGGTACATCCTTGTATTACCGTGCCTGCATCGGTCATCCGCCTGTCCGGTCGCCGGCCCTTCGATTTGCTTATTTCCTCTCCGAAGAGGGAAGAAATTTTTATACAGGACGGCATGACTCTGGTGACCACCGATAAACTCATTTTTGTTGGTGGTCGCTGGTATTTTGGATTGCACTACGCTTACCTTCAGGAGTAGTGCAGTCACTTTGCCGTGCACGAATAAAAAAAATGTTGTGATGAAGTTATGATCTAAGAAACCTGGCACGGCAAAGGGACTAGTACACTTTATGGTAAATAAAGTAAACTGTGCAAATATAAAGTCAACGTCGTCCATCTCTTGACGGTCGCCAGAATTATGCCGGCTTGAAGTTACTGGATATACACTGACTGACCCCGGAACGCGACTTGCTGAAACGAGCTAAGTCTACTCTGGCATGGTTTTCATCATGTGTATGGTCCAGTCGGATAAGTACATGCATGAGGTACAATCCACGAACACCAGATGTTTAATTTCATATCAACTTAAGTAAAGTAAGTTTCAGTTTAATAACAGCCCCGTATAAGGTCTCCCAAATGGCCACATTGGAAGGGCTGCTGAGAAGGGCTAGAGTCCTGTTGTTCACCTCGGTAGCCTGGTGTAGGTTGGTAAACTTCACGTGTCAATGAAATATTTTACAGAGAAATATCAAATTTACTTTGCTCCCCCATTAAAGAAGCAAGCTGCTACTTTACGTCGGTTTTCTGTGAGATAGTACTAACGACCTTGTCAAGCCGATTTATTTACTCTATAGACAAAACTGTCTACAGCGTGGTTCTACCACTCAAACAAATTTCCACTACTCCTTAGAGGTGAAAATTTTCAAATATCCTACCAGCAATCTACGTTAAGAAACTCCTGTACAAAGGTAAGTGCGACATTCAACACTCCAAGCTTCTAAATCTCAGACAGCAGGGTCAGAATTTTAAAGAAAAAACACGATCTGTTATTCATTATGTAGTTTTTTCCACAGTCGTAAAACAATACCATACAAATTGTATTCAATAGAATAAAGTACACCGTAATTTGAAATGATAAAGTGTTAACATGTGTACGTATTACAATATAGCTCACGCCTCACGTCCACCGCTTTACTGGGTCACTGATTTAGTGATCAGCACCTGGCGGATTCACTCATACACTATACATTATAGTACACGCTAGTTGTTTATACTTTAGAGTTGTTCGCTTTACAAATTGAAGCACTGATTCGTTTTGCTGAAAGGAAAATTGGGATTATGCTAGTGCGACAATCGTTGGTTTCGGATGGTTTCGACACGGACGGCAGTTACTGTACGTCTGCGCGTTAGAAATACGCACTAGGAATATATGGGAGACCGTTCTGGGAGGTTTCAAAAAGTTTTTTTTTTCTTTTTAATCCAAATAAACTTCCTCAACGGACAACAGAGCTCTGTCGTAGCGATTGTGTCATTGCGTTGGAATTTACATACCATGACTGTACTTTACATCGAAAATTTAAAAATAAAATAAGTTTTAACGAAACTTAAAAACCGACTTCAATAACTTCAGAGAGAAAAGTAAAAAATAACAGAATCTACAGGCACCTTTGGAGTCGGTGCAGTTTCAGTTGCCGACAGTGACACAGGTACTGACTCTAAAGATTCCTAAGTAGAGAAATTTTTATTTTTGACTTTTCACTATAATTTTGTTAGTCGGTTTTGTTAAAACTTATTTTATTTATGTATGTAAGTACCTACATCTATTTAACCGCCAAATGTGGACCGATCTACATGACATTTTTTTTCCCTTCTAAATTTAGAAAGTAAGTACAAACATAACAGCAGCGATAGCTTAGTGGTACGGACTGTCGAGACGAAAGTCGCAATTTCGAAACCAGCCCCAATCGTAAGGACCTCTGACTTTTCTAGATTACGTATATATTCATTAATTATCGCTTGCTTTAACGATGAAGGAAACATCGTGAGGGAACCTGCATACCTGAGAAGTTCTCCACATGTATTTCGAAGGTATGTGAAGACTATCGACCCGCATTAGCCCGGCGTGGTGGATTAGGCCTAACCCCTCTCATTCAGCTGGTGGGAGGATACTTGTATCCGACCGGATAGCGACCACCGTACACTGGTGTTAAAAAGTGCCATAGTGACCCACCTTGTGTGGGTCGCGTTCCGGAGTCACCCAGGGTATATCCGGTTCTTCCGAGAGGGCTTGCCCCCTCTTCCAATACCTTTCCCATCCCTTGATCCTTGATGCGGGGGCCGCAAGTATCCCATCCACAGGGACCCCTGTAGTTCATCCCAATGGTAAAAAAAACCCTCTCATTCAGTAGAGGATAGAGAGACTTGTGCCCAGAAGTGGTATATTATATATATTAGACCGTCTTCTTAATAACTGCATTCGATTCATTTTTAATCTTCGCAAGTATGACCATGTGTCTTCTCTTCGTTCCCGTCTCATGTGGTTACCAATTCGTGAGCGTCGAAATCTACGCGCACTCACTACTCTCTTCTCTATTCTTACGTCTGCTACTGCGCCTTCCTATCTATCTCGTTACTTTCAATATCTCTATAGCAATCACAATAGAAACCTTCGTTCCTCAAATAACTTACTTCTACTCTGTCCTTCTCATCGTTCTGGTTTTGTTCATTCTTCTTTCCCTGTGCAGAGTGTACTTCTATGGAATGCGCTCCCGCTTGAAATTAGAATGTCTGTAAGTCGTTATGCGTTTAAGGTAAAAGTCCGACAACTGTTGTTAAACAAATTGGCAGGATCATCACATCATTAAATAAATATATTTATTTTTGTATTATATTTATGTACTTATGTATGTATGAATATTATTATATATATGAGGTTACTATTTTTGTATATTAAATTCATTATTTATATATGTTCATTATTTATATATATATGTGTAAATACCCTTATATTATTTTTATGTATAATATTAAATCTTAAAACACTATCTATTATTATTATTATTTTCGTACCTACTTTCTTCTATCTCTGCACCACCTTAGGTTGAATGCCTCCATTAAGTCCGCCTATACATTTATGTATGAAGTGTGTAAAATAAAAATAAAAATATATATTCCAGGGGTAGTATAAAAAGTAGAATTATAATTTTAGAATTGTTAGCAGTGATTCACTTTTATTTAATTATAAGGGTGCACGGAAATAAATAACCATGGAGGGTTAACAGACCAATTGTGTATCTGGTGAGAGCGACATGCTCATGATAAAAGAGGGCCTCCATTAGGAGCGGGTCAGTTCCAGCCCCGGATCTTCAATTTTGTTAGGCAGGAAAAAGTGAAAAATGCCGCCCCGCCCACTTAAATTTATTTTTAACTTTGTCATCTTTATAATTTCAGCTATCTGATGTCCACTAATTGATTGACATTTGGACATAGGCCTGGGGTATATGAGTGAAATTTTTGTACTTGTACTATTATTTATTCTGTGGTCAAAGTAAAGTAAATGATGAGTTCTCCATTCGTCTGTAGTGTGAATTTGGCCGCCCTCTGAACTTGCCGCCCGGGGCACAGGCCCCGGCTTGCCCCCCGTAGATCCGGGGCTGATCAGTTCATGTTCAGTTCCCTCATTTCTAAGTGATTAGTCTATATTCGATAGTCCAAGAGTTCATTATGCGGTAGCTCTGCTGGTTTACTGTTCGGTTCTAGTTCTTTATTGGTTATTATTAATTAAAGAACAGTCTCTAGAAAATCCTGACATGGGGTTGTGATACATCCACACATTGTTTAAGTGAGCAATAAATATGAATGTAATTAGTAACTGTTGTTTTATGTCTTTAAAGTAATCATCATTTCACGTATGTAACTCCTAACATATTTTATTTTATTTGATTGAATGACGAGATGAGCAAGGCGCTCAACTACCCATAAACAGAAGCAACACCACACAGAACATTAAATTACAAAGCACTGCATGGCACTGAACTGCGCTCGTCACCCCGAGACATAATGCCCAGTAATTTCTCTGGCTTTAATGTCCTTCAAACCGAAACACAACAGTGCTTACACACTGTTTTGCGGCATGAATAGACAAAGCGGCGGTACCAACCCAGACGGCCTCTCGCATACGAGGGACCTACCACCTTGATGATAATAGAATAGAGTAATACTCCAAAGCCCATTGCTAATGACGGTGGCGAGTATCTAGTTTACCCACAAAATGTTATGCTAATCGTGCATAATTGCAAGATAGCTACGAATTGATATAGAATACCCAATGTAACATGAACTCTACTGCAGTAATAAGTATACAGAAAGAGATATCAGTAGGCTGGTCGTTAGTGTTAACGTTACGTGATTGTTACTGCACTACGAAACGAGATAAATGTCTCAATTGCTAAGTGTTTAGACAACTATTATGTTATCTTCCACTTTTATATAGCGTTTATTGCGCAGATTTGTAGATGAGTTATCAAAATAAGATACATAAGTTCACGACTTTTTATCCCAGGAGGGGTAGGCATTGGTTTAATTGGAGCTGCACCCATGTCACCGAGCTTATTTCTATCCCATAATGTCATAGGGAGTGAGCTTATCGCCACACCGGGCACAAAATCCAGTCCCTTAAAATTCGTGTGATCGAAATCTAAAACACAATATGTGATTGCCCGAGTTCGGAATTGAACGCAGGTGCTCACGGTTCTAAACCTTAGTACGCTGCCACTAGACCAATGAGGCGATATGATATCGTAATGTAAATGATATTTTTAGACATAAGATGTTAAGTCCCATAATGGCCAGTAATTTCACTAGCTTCAATGTCCTTCAAACCGAAACACAACAGTGCTTACACACTGTTGCTTGGTGGCAGAATTAGACAAAGCGGTGGTACCAACCCAGACGGCCTCTCGCATACGAGGGATCTACCACCTTGTAATGCTTTTATTATGTTTAACTTTTCTACGTACATTAAAAAATAATATAATGTATTAGTTGACTAGTTTACCTTTATAGAGATGCCAGTATGTTCGATCATTCAAGTTAATACGGTCTGTATGCTCGCTTTATCTTCATCTGCAATGTGAAAATAGCAATAAAGGAAGATATGCAACTGTGTAAGGCATGCATAAATAAAAAGGCAATTAAATGTAGTGCATACGGCGAGTGAGCGGGCGCAATCTTCAAATCTAGGATCAGTTTTGGTGACATGTGATGATAAGGCACTCGCCACCCTGGTCACGTCGCGCCGTATCTATGGCGAGGCGAGGTGGCGCAGTGGCGGCGCGGCGAGGCGGCGGCGGCGGCGGCTCTCGCGCTCGCTTGCAATTCTGTCACGCGGCGGCGACACGACGCGAATGTCGCATATCAGCTCGTAGGGCGTTCTCACGTCTAGCCGCTCGCGCGAAATGCACCGTTAATCAATCAGCGACCGTGGGATAGTTCGCCCACGCACGTGCGCCAACGTCTCGCATGCTCCTGCCAGCACGCCGCCGCGACCGCAACTACCTAGCAGCAGTCGCCATTCCCAGGAGCCAAGGTTATATCCCAACTCTGGTGGAAATGCGGGTGGCGCGCGGGCGACCAGGCGCGAAATACGAAACAATAGCGGTTTATAATACAATGAGTGCGCGCTGAAATACATAACATCAGCGACATTCCCGTCACGAGCGTGCGCCGCCGCCTTTTTCGACTATTTTGTTCGTGTCGGTTGCGGGCGCGTAGGAGCTCACGAGCCGCGCGACCTCACTCCTTATTAATAACGTGGTCTGCATGGGAAATTCCCCGCGCGGCGCCACCGTCGGTACATCCTCTGTGCGCCGCCTACGCATCCTCCGCGCTGTCCGCACGTCCCGACGGCCATCTCCTGCGTTGCCGATCAACATTTTGAGCAGGCGTCCGCGACTCGCCGCGGCCCTGCATAAACGTGCCTTCGTTGACGCCTCGCCGTTTTCTTCCCCTTTCTCCGGACTGGGATTCGCGTGGTCTCGAGCATAACAGATTCGGTCGTGAGGCAATAAACAAGTCAATGATGGGCCGGCGAGCGTTAATTGCGGCGTGACGCGTGACAGCGGCGGCACGACGGCCGAGCCCAGCGCGTTTACTAGTCTAATTGGCGCGGTGTGTCCGCTTAGCATACATTACAATGGTGATCAGCAATTCTACCGATGTCTTAATGGAAGGCTGCAAGACGTTCGGCGATAGTGCGCCTTAAGACGGTGCGTTGGCGGTGAGTTTCCAGAGTACTACCGGCGACACTTCCCGCGAAGTAAATTTGAACGCGTTGATACGCAAATTGTATAATTAGTGCGGCGTTGCGGTGCCAGAGAAGCGGTATGCAAATATGCCTAGCCGTTGCTGCACTTATGAGGTCATATGTATGTGGTGGACACATCACACAGGGTGTGCTGATCGATGGCCGGCTGCTTATCGGTCGTGTCTTGGCAGCAACATTATTTTTTTTGTCCCATATATCGCAGGTGTTATTTTTACAGCGAGCGTGCACGGTCGTACCTTGCCCATTACCGCTATGAATTCTGTTAGCCAACTATGTTTTCTTCGAAGGCATACAATGGTTTATAAATATCCCTAGGGAGGCTAAAGGTGTTCTATCCAATTGAAATGTAGCGCAGTTGTGACGAAATTGTCCGCGCCATAAACGCCGTATTGATTATCTCGTAGTGATGGGGGTTTTTAGGTGCGCTTGCAGAGTTTAATTATGGACATTTCACGTATTAAAGCCATCAGTCGCGTGTTGCGGCGGTGGTTTTTGCTTCTCCCACTAGGGCTGCGACTTTGGGCGGCACGAGATAAAGCGAGGTGATGTCTGTTTTTCTGTTTATGAACTAAGTTGTTTTTACCACGACGCATTTTGAAGGTACACTAGTTAGCAAATGTCACTGCGTACATATTCAAGTAATAAGGCATTAATTACAAATTGACGGTGAATTTTAAGGACGATTGTTGTGTTCAATGTTTTTGGTGTACCTATATAGCCCCAGACCACATGTGAACACTCTTTATACACACACGTATAACACTCGATTATTGGTGTATTAATATTTTGTCGGTCGGCAGAGAACGGGCCTCTCCAAAGTTGCGAGAAGTGTATTTATAAGATGTTACTTGTCATAGATGTTATACTTATTATTATTCACAAGGTGGTAGGTCCCTCGTATGCGAGAGGCCGTCTGGGTTGGTACGAGTACCAGCGCTTTGTCTATTTCTGCCGCCAAGCAACAATGTATAAGCACTGTTGTGTTTCGGTTTGAAGGACATGACGCTATGGTTAAAGCACTAGATAGGAGGCTACCTCGGACCACCTAAAAAAAAACAAGCCAGTATTTATCTCGGACCAGACGTCTGAATGTTGAGTTTTAATTAATTGACCGTAACTTAGTGCACATACTATTATTATCTTAATTAGAACCCTTCTCCCGCTCCCTGTTTGTCAGGTGTCAAACTCCCGCGTCATTTGACACAATTTTATTTCTAACCATCCCATCCAGTAGTTTATCTTTGGTTGAAACAAACAGTGGCGCCCACCACTTACAATTACATCTTTCAAACAGAGATACGAATCTTATACATCCTTTTCCTGTACAAAATTATCGACTAATATGCTTGATAAATGTGTTTGATGCGACGTGATCCTCACCACACGTCACCAGCGATGTGTCGCCAGGAAGCGGGATGTGTGTGTGCGTGCGTTTGCTTGCACGTGTGTACGTGTGCGTGTGTACCACAGAGCCTCACGTTATCTGTTCCCGTAGTCGCCGGCACCGGATATGTGATTTTTACGTGTTGTGGGACGTGCGGTGCCCGCGCGTGACCGACGTGCGTTGACGATGTCTCCTCGAGCCTCGCTATGGGAACTGCTTCCGAGGCTCTGGTTGGGGCAATTAATCAAATCGAGTCACTTCGTTTTTGGATGGACGTTAATAAGAACTGTGCAACCCTAGTATTGATTCACTTCTTATTTGGATGGAAGCTAACAAGAGCCCAACCCTAGGAATGATTTTGTGTTGAAAGTAAGCCTAATTCGAATAAGTAAGTTTAGTGCATTACTTAAAGGTTCACAAACAGTTAAGGTGCATTTTGAAGTAAGCAATTGAGGCATCAGATCGTGATTGAACGCGACTCAGGTAATAGTGACACGTCCGTTTGAAATTGTATCAAACGGTCGACGCATCGCGCTCTCTTGTCTCAATCACGCACCTCAAAACAACAGCTGTGAGGTGACCCACTTGCTCGTTTGCCGGCAATCGCTATAAAAGTATTACTGTTTATTTGTATCCTGGCTTTAGTATAAAATAAAAAACAATTCGAAGTACAATGTATTCCGACGTAAACGCACAGCTGGCCGATGGAGTTATATCAGCTCCTTATAAGCGGTGATGGACAGTGGACGGTCGAGGCTGATGCCAAATAACACGCGTTATTTACATATACGCTGCAAACATAATGCAGTAAACATATTGCAGTAGTATTTTCTCAAGTACTATAGTCATTATGGTAATCAACATTTTGTTTTAGAATATAGGTCATATTGTTGGGGTCATTATCTTTCTTTCTTTAACCTGTCTACGGTGAAGCAAAGGAAGGTAGTGATTGTATATGTGTTGCACTCTATTGTCGCTACTAGCGAATCGATGTCGATTATGTCGAACTTCGACAATAATAGAGTCTATCGATTCATCTTTATTTAGCGATGATATGAATATATTATTTAATATAAATTATTCCTTATAGAAGATTAATTTAAAAGGTGTAATATTTTTTTAATATCGTCAGCTCGTGGTTTTACGATTGACCACCCATGTTATTCGCTCTGAAAATATTATGCCAAAAAAGTCAAGTGAATAACTCATAAATGTCTAACGTGTTTTTTTACCGTGTGATTTAAAACACAAATCGCTTACCGTTTACTTGCCTGCCGTGTATGCATTATTGCACCAACCAGAAGTATCGTCACTTAGACACCAGTTTGACATCAACTGTTGAGAAACCTGATACTGGATAAGACATATTTTTCTAATGAGAATTGACACAAAAAATGCTCTCTATGATTTGAATCTAGGATCTAGACCATTTATGTATTAGACAAATCAAAAGATTGCCAGGGAATTGCCATGGAAACTTGTCAAGTGTAATAGGCAGTGCCGGCACGGTGACATCGCAAAAAGTAGGTTTCCTTTATTAAATACTACCACTTTTTTTCTTTAACCATGTCTGTAATAGCCTAGCAGAAATGGTGGTCACATGAGGTAAGTACGTATTGAAAGTTTACTCATTCTTTTTATGATATGACGCGCTTTTTCCTGCTACTTCGTTTGATGACATTTATTTATAAATTATTCTTGGAGAATAGTGCATTTTCTATTCTCAAACTTACTTTTCTGCTGAATATTTTTCAGTTAAGCATTCCGCACAGTCCATTATAATGCGGTAATGTTCTTAAAGACTTAAAGCAATTTATTAAAGCAGAACGAAATTTATGTTTTGAGTTAAAGTAGGATTCTAACTTTGTATCTACTCTCTCTTTGACGCCTCCTTGTACAAGTAAAAAAGAAAGCTTTTTTACCTGTACCGCGTTGCCTAACATTTAGTATTTCTGTATAATATAATAATGAACAACTGCGGAATCTACGTAGGCAGTTAGTAAATAGATTTCATATATCCTCACATTGCATGTGCAGTCGTCTTATTAAACCCGACGCAGTTCGTCAGTGGATGATGCACCGTGCGACTGCCACGACGTGTCGACACTCCTGTCGTGTGCAAACCTCTTGATACTTTAAAATGTTATTATTTTTCTAGTATTTTTGTAGGCATTAACAAATTTTAAAAAGTTAAAGTACCAGTTGCTTGCCGTCGTCGGGGCTCGAAGATCAACGTTTTACCAATGTGGTGACCGGCGAATGAATTGATAAATTATGGGGCAATTTTCGATGTTTTATGAAGGAACAAGAGGTGTTAGTTTCAGCAGATTATACAGAAAGTCTGTCATTCTACACTTCTGCTAGCAAAAAGTCACCAAATTTACTTGGTGGCTATTTAATGTAAACTCCAGCGTTAATTACAAAGTGAATGGCCTACTAAGTAGATAGTATCGGCTTATATGCTTCTGCTAGCGACCTGCACACCTGCACGTCTCAGCATTCAGGATAACAAAAAAAACTCAGAGTTTGCGCTGTTTTGTTCTATGCGCCGCAATCAACAAGTTTATAGTCGATTTCAAAGAAGGAGGAGATTATCAATTTGGTGTGTATTTTTTTATTTTATATGTATGTAGGTATATTTATTTCCTAAAATAATGGTGCAATTTTAGTTGACCGGCAGCGACACAGACATCGGCTCCAAAAATAATTATAGAAATTCAATATACTTATAAAACTGTAGTTCACAAAATAAAAAACGGCTCATGTGTATTTTAAATTCTGTCTGCCTTCTCGTGCTTTACTTTCGTTCCCGTGTAATATTAAGGTTGCCTGTAAAAGATAAATCAGATTAAGCAATGAGCCGCCAATTGCATCATAAATATTGTATCTTCTTTTTCTTCCACTTGCCCTTATCCCACTCGTGGTGGGGTCGGTGCAACATGTATTTTAATGTTACCGACAGATTTGGCTTGTACTTTTTACGATCGGCCGCCTGCCTGACATCACATCCCTCTTCGGAGTACCATGAATATTGTGTAATGTATTAAAATGGTACTTTCAAATGTACAATATAGAATTACAAATGAATATATTGATTTCTAATGTTTACGTGAATATTACAAATTGATATAAAACTAATTTAAACGGATTTTATCGCAGTTTTTTATGTATATTTAATAGATAAGTTATTGAGTTTTTCACTTCTTGTAGTACGTACGTTAAATGCCAGGTTGCGCATGCAAGTATCAAGACGTGGTATCCGCGGTGACTCGCCGGCGCGGGCGGCACGTAGAGCGACGACGTGGTTTCCTGGCGAGTAGACCCTCAGCTGCACTCTGCACACTGCACTGGGCACACTACTCTTATTATTACACTATTGTCGTCGGCATATTAATAACACAATAAATAATTTACACTTATAGTTGGCTTACCGAAACACCAGAATAAAATATCTTAACTTATATAAGTTACTATATGTACTCGCGACTTCATCCGCGTGGTATTTAACTAAAACTATTTTTTTCTAAAATAAAAGTAGCCTTAGTTACTTCTTGTTACATCAGCTATCTGCCAGTGAAAGTCCCGTCAAAATCGGCCGAGCCATTTCAGAGATTAGCCGAAACAAACAGACAGACAGACAAAAATTGTATTAAATGTTGTTTTGGTATATATACCGTGTACACATTCAAATGCACTTAGCAAAAAGCGGTTATTTTAATATTACAAACAGACACCCCAATTTTATTTATTTGTATAGATATAAAATTAAAAGTTTTATTTGAATAAAATTCTATAAAATTTTATTTGCTACTACATAAACTGAGTATGAAATGCAAATATTTTAGCGAAAGATAAAACAAGATTCCAAAAAACTCTCACAATATAATTTATAGTAATTTTAATACTTTTATAAACTCTCAATAATTTAAAATTATGATTTTGTAGTAATATAGCCCTGTTTGGTAAGGCAACATTTGTCTACATAAATATGTAATGCATTTTTCATACAAAACAATCGTATTTGACTAATAAATGTCTCCTATTGTATCCGTGTGAAGTATAGGCGTGTGTAGAAGAATAATATCGGCATGATTAGAGAAAAAACAATGCCAAGCGCTTTAGATTATTGTGATATGGGCTCATTATACGAACGTTATATTGTTATTCGGTGAGCACATTGGCACTTAGCATAATTACATGAATACCATACTTTTGCGTAATGTATTTACTTTCGTTTAATAATACAATGTAAATAATTATATTATGTATCTATCTAAAGGTGTGATGCATCGTAATAAGTTATAGGAATACGTTTTTATAGCATATGCCGGCAAACGATCTAGTGTATCATCTGATGGTAAGTGGTCTCCACTGCCCATGTACGCCAATCAATCAATATGTTCAATATTAGAAGAATCATGGGTGTGTTCCCGATTTTATAGGAAAAGGATACTTATGGGCTTGGGAAGGACTGGGTGATTTGGGCCTCCGCACATCTAATTCACCATACGATACACAGCAGCAAGCAGCTGCTTTACGTCGGTTTCCTGTGAGACAGTGGTAACAACCCGGTCGAGCCGGCCCATTCATGCTGTAGATAAAACTATATACAGAACTAACTCACAGTTTTACTTGAGTAGCAACTGGCAACAAAATCGCCATAATCGACAAACGTTAGTTGCCTAATAATATTGAATGTGATTTGTGAGTTTGTTTTCGATAGGCATTTGTTGAGACCCAATACATATGCATAGGCGTTACGTGGGCTTAAGTGTTGATGTTGATCTGTCACACATTAACATCACTGTAGACATGAATAAAAACATATCCGTTCCAAACAAAAAACACATTAAAACATGTAAATATATTGGCAAAGACAGTTCACGGATTACGTCCAACATAATGTGCTCCCGTGCTGCTTCACAAACGACTAAATAAACGCTCGAATTTTATAGAAAAATCATTTTCAAAGCAAAAAAGTGTTTTGGTAAACGACACAGATTTACTGTCAGTTTGTGAACACGAGCTTATTTCAATAGCAATCGCCATAAATTTGAATAAATACATGCGTAGTGGTCGTCAGCGGCTCATTATTATGGACCTATTAAACAGTTGTGCGGCGGCTCTTCGCGCCTCGGACTGTTGCCTTCTGCCTCCGCGCGAGATGATTGACGCCTTCCCGCGCCCTTCGTATGCATTACCATACGATAGTGTTTGTTGTTATTTATCGCACGCCCGCGCCCGGTCGATTCTATATTATTATTATAATTGTCGCGTCACAATCGATTTCTGTGAAGTGTGAAGTGATCGAGCTCGCACGGCTGAGCGCACCCGCAAACACTATTATAGTTGGTCGTATCTTTTTATCAGTCCAGTGTCACTACTGAGCACGGGCTTGAGGGGTTAGGCATTTGACACTACGCTGGCCTAATACGGATTGGTAGAATTCACGTACCATTGATATTATTTTCGGAGAATTGTCATGTATGCAGGTTTCCTCACTATTTTTTCCTCTATCGTTAATACGAGCGACAATAAGCAATGGTTTATTAATAACTTAAAAATTAATTCTACTTCATCAAAAAAGATAAATTTCAATATGCCGTGAAATTTACCGCGTCCATTCAGGTCCTCATGGTCGTCTATAAGCATTCCCTTTATGGCATAAACAATTGCCGAAAGCGGCGCGTGCGTAGTTGGTATACTGCGTCCATCGCAGCCAAAGAGTGCCAGCTATCGGATGTGTTAGACATTGGCCGGCGATATAGTCCAGTGTCAGGTAGTGTCGCGCGGTGCCGTGCAGTGTCGGGCGGTGGCGAGGAGGAGCTAATTATGATTCAACGCAAGCCCGCTGCACGAGTTATTACCGCGAGTGTCGATTGTGATTCGGCGCGCGACCGGCGGAGCGGCGAGCAGCGACCACGGCACCACCGACGACCGCGCTTGACGACAGCTCACGTGAGAACCCTGCACTGGTGCGTATGCGCTGGTATTCGCGGCCCTCTGCTGGACGTGTCCCACTCGCCCGTACCGTGCTCGCCATTTACAGACCGCTACAATGCCTACTTATAGAATGAGAAGTCGGACACGTTGCAATGATTCGCCATGATATTTAATTTGCGTGAGAAGTTACTTCAATAGAACTTATACGAGTATCCTTATACATGTTTGTTGAGGTAGAGAATGGTAAAAAATTATAGTGTTATTACCAGTTGAAATCGCCTAACTATTGTGTTAAATCCGTTGCTAATATCTGAGTGTTAACTTGTTTAAATATGAATAGCATTATAAAATTTAACTTTTACACTACCCATTCACGGTATTAAATGCATTTCTGAGTACCTTTTAAATAATGAAGGCATCTGGATAAGTTATGATAAGACCACACCATGACACATTAACACACGTGATACTGCAGTCCAGAATTAAAGATTTTTTCCAACCTTCGTAAAGTGACTGCACTACACCTGATGCTAAGCGCATTGTAGTCCAAAATCAGCAATTACCGACAAATAATGAGTTAATCGGTGGTTACCAGAATCATCGCGGCCTGGGTAAATGCTGCTTCCCACTCCAAAAAGGGAAGAAGCAAATCGAGGGGCTTGCGACCAATGTAGGCACAGGGATACAATGATGCATATGATCAGATCATGTCGCAAGCCTTGAGTGAACCGGATATAAACTAGCCGATCCTGGAACGTTATTCACACAAGGTGTGTGGGTCACTATGGCAGGTTTTAACACCATGTGTACGGTCGTAGCTAGCCGGGTGGATGGCAATATCCTATCACCAGGATAATATATATAATCCGGTTGCTGGATTATTCACGAATAAGGGGGGTGTTGTGTGTATGAACCCTTAGTTTCCATGTGTACGTATCTGTAAAGTCGTAGCGCCTATATGAATAGACCGATTTAGGTTCTTAGCTATGTTTAAATAGATAGCGACCACATGGTGAAAATCCTGCCATAGCGGCTCGTTCAGGCGAGTCGCTTTCCAGTTCCAGGATTCTTGAAATTACTGGTATTATATCCAGTAATTTCTGGTCGGCATAGTTCTGCCAACCGTCGAGGGACCCTGTACTTAATATCAGGTCCAATGTAGCCACATTGCCGTGTCAAGATAAAAAAAGTGATCATCAATTATAAATTACAGATCTAAGATGTATGGGATTTTGAACCTTTTAATTTATTAGCTGGTGGTTTTACACTCAATCTCGACTTCTTACAGTTCCTTCATACATACTATCCATGTATTGGTCATACATGCTGGACACTGGACACATACTTTGCAGCACAATTATGATTCTCGCAGCGTGCGGTGCCTTCGCGGTGTTTTTCTCTCAGTATACTTCAAATATATCCACAAACACATGCATGTCCACGAAATTATCGTTACGTGCTTGGATTTGAACCGACGTACGCGCGTGTTAGACTATTATCCATTCATCTTATTCCTTAACAATTCAAGTATAGAATAGATTGATGTTATTTCAAGCAATTTATTTCTGTAGCTATAAATATATTCTATTGTTTAGTAGTCTCTAGTTTTTTTTATCCGAGCTCGGCAAACTGACCCGATGGTGAGTTATCTTCTTCGCAAACGAATACGCCTCACATGGCTGTGACTGCTCCTGTGGCTGATGATGATGATAATGACGGCTATCAGTTTGAAACATTTTTGATTTTCGTAATTTTTGTGAAGGCTTAAAACCTTGTCGCAGGGTTACCCTCAGTATACCATCAGGTGATCCAGTTGCTCGTTTGGCGGCCTCTACCCTAAACAACTTTACATAAAAGCTTCAAGTTAATACAATATCTTAGTAACTCCATTCAATTAATATCACAGTATGTATAATTATATTCATGCCATGTCAATATTATTTTTATGTATGCGTGATACCATGGTTAATCCACGCGCCATTTTTAACGGTCTTTAAAGGTGACAATGTTTTTTTACTTCGCCATATATATATTTTTTGCAAACGAACAAGTTGGTCTCCTGATGATAAGTGATCTTCACCGCCCATTAACGCCCACAAAACGCCACACCAAAAGTGTCAAGGACACGTTGCCGTCCGTAAAGGAAGGGGATAAGTAAGAGATTGGGAAGGAGATTTGGGCGGCCGGATATATTAAGTGTTGCGCAACACCTGCCCACAAAAAGTAGCAACATAACCCAGTACCACAATTAATTCTGAGTTACAAAGTAGGATGTACCTGAAGCGTAGTTCTACAGTATAACGTGAAATTAAATGAAATATTTTAGTAATCATGTAGGCAATTGAAATAGTGCTTATGACAAGTCAGTACAAAAGTAAAAGAAACTTATATATAGAAAACAGTATCAACTAATGTATACATAGCATCGCCCAAATACACTCGGCAATTACACTAAATCTATTTATTTATCTGTTATTATTATTTTTCTATACTTTTACTATGGGTTCGATATGGACCATAGGCATTACCAAAACGGCACGTGTTTTAAAACTACCACGGGATCCAAAGCGACCCATCTTGAGAAGTCCCGGCAAACTCAAGTGGGCTTGTTTAGTCCGGTCTTTCAATCCAACTCGTGGTAGTATTAACTAGCTTTGCGAGTGTTTTGAGACGAAACATAGCTCTGCCAACATTCGGCAGTCGTGATGGTGGATGGTAGACGCTTCGAGTAGTTGCTGGCGCTCACGTGCGCGGGTTATCGTTAGATCGTGGGGCGGCTGGCCGGGCGGCGCCAGCAGCCGCAGCGCTCATGCAAATCGTGTGTTTATGGGCACGGCGCGCACGTACCCGTACTATGAGGACGCCAGTACTAGAGTTGTCTTTGTACCACGCCGCGCACGCACTGCTAGCTCCTGACTAAACCTTATTAGGATGACTAGCGTTTGCCGGTGGTTTCGTCCGCGTTGTATTATTAGTCTAGAACCGTAGGTATACGCTATTAAAAAGGTGATGTACTGGGCCCATCCCCAGGTCAAGTCATAATTTGTGAGATATTTGAAGAATATAAAGCTGTTTCGGATTGTTTAAGCCCTATATAAAGATATATGGGATGGAAAAAACTTGGTGAACCTTGGGTGCGCACTAGTTGCACCTCTGCCTTTCTACTTGTGGATGCAGCCGTGAGCTTATGTTTTCTAATGATATGTTCACCCGCAGTGCGATTTGCAACGTTACCATGTTAATATTTTGGTTTTTATATTGATTCGTCTACGGACCACTATGAACTTATTTCTTTACTCATAGCTTCCAACAAATAAACCCTTACCACGACTACTTTTTTGTTGTGCTGAATAAATGTATATTTTTTTTACTTTGCCAGTGATTCGTTATTTTAATGTTTAATGTTTTACTTTTTAAACAGAACCATGTCACTAACACAACTAGCTTTTTTTGCCACGGGAAAATCCATTGGATACCTTCCCAACCCGGAGGTGGAGGAATGGTTAGGCTCGAGTGGGGTTCCGAAGGATCCTGGTATGCCTGGATTGCTGTTGGTACTAACCCCACGCTCTACCTCAATGGTCTGTCTTTGGGGCTTGGAAGCCCATTTACAATCGAATACGCCTTCTGCGACTGCATGAGATATTCGCACTGCCGTCCCACTCAGGATCGCATTCTGAAGATGTGCAAATGTACAAAGGTCACACATCCCCCACTCCGCAGCCGCGACCCTGGTGTCCCCAATTAGTTGCATCTTGCGACAGGCATGGAATACCGTGGTAGAATTATACAAATGCCATCAATCCACAGGGCCAACGTCTCTACCTGCTCCTCCTGACAAACAAGTACTACTAATTATTATTATGTGAAACTAGAATATTATAAAAGTAGTCGTTTTAATTCGGGTTTTGCAAAAAGTTATAGAAGACCAAAATCGATGACAACCATCGATGTTATAGGGTACGTCTTATCGATTTAGAGAGCAAATAACTGAATACAATGGCTGGATCCGATAAAGGTACGTGCTGGTGTGTACTGCATGGTAAGATCGTATACTCCAAGCCACAGGTAACTGAACGGAAGCACTCTTACAGTCTCTCCGAGATAATTACGCTTGGTATCTTTAGATTGCCGTCTCAGAACAACAATTTTTTCGGGGTAGTAAAATACTTGCGAGAAAATCTCTCTTAGAAATTCTCAATAAATGTTTCGGAGATATGTGAAGTCTACTGAACAGCATTAGGCCAGCGTGGTGAACCAACCATAACCCCTCCCATCAGTCCCGTCGCAGGGGGACAGTGTACAATACAAGGCTGCTATTATTATCACAGTTATTCAAAAAACTTTAAAAGTTAGACTGAAGAAAGGATGCAGCGACGTCACTTCAGCTTCACGAAATCTACATTAGATAAGTATCTTGAGCACGTTATGTACAATGTACACACATACCGCTGGACCTCTGGCTGTGTGCGCGACGTGTCCCACTTGTCTGCAACAGTCGTCACTCACTCGGAGACTAACGAGCGATCTGATTTAGCCGACGTGTTTTACGTTCGGACGTTTTTTCGCCAAATTCCATCAAAATTGTTCGTTTTTGGTGCGCGTAGTCGTCAGAGGTCATGCTGCGGTACACGAGGTGGGTCAGATAGCTCGCGTCGCCATACAATATTGCTTTTTAAATTGGTGCAACAAACAATAAACTGCGCGGGCGCATTCTCGGTGATCCCGCCAGATTAGCCCGCCGCGTTCGAATTATATGCACCGTTGGTGAACAAAACGTCGTATGTCATGGTGTTTGTTGCGGCGATTGTGCCGTTCGTACGCTGCTGTGCGTGTAATTTGAGAAGGCCGGTAGCGTGTTCGATATGTATCGCGTATAATTTGGTCGGTCGGTTCGTTTTAGTCGTGCGGGACCCGCTCCCAACTGTTGCGTCCAGCGCAGGCACTGGCGCAGGCGCAGCGCTCACAACGGTTATGATTTTCATGGTTTGATTGCTTATTATCTGAGAAATGCTGTTGCCTCCTGACATAAACGTTATTAGAATACTTCATATATAATTCCTCGCTCACAAAAACACTAAGTGAGTCCATATATTATTTTAAAAGCATCATAAAAATGCTATCGCTTTGTGAACTGGATGTTATGCGAGTTTATGGCTATGTATTAAGAAGCTTTTTGTTTTATGTGCAGACTACATTGGTGTGTGTGTTTGTCTACGCGGGCATTAAAATATTTGCACGTTCGTGAGAGTTTGTCTGTTGTTGAGACGGCGACACGTCGACAGCGTTGTAAACAGTAGCATTGTTGTGTTGTGGTTTATGTAATGCTTTTTCTAGCTGGCAATCTATCTTAATACGGAGTTTAAGACGGACTTCCGATGGTCGCGTCGAGTATGTTAGTGACATCGCCATTTCTCAATACCCTTATTTATAGCAGAGGTTAGTAAACGGACAAGTTGGTCACTTGACCGTGATTTATCTTCACCGTTTGTGAACAACCACAATACCAGAAGAATCATGGATGCATGGCCGACATTAAAGGTAATGTATTTGGGATGCCATTTGGGCCTCCAGCAATCTTACCCAACATATTAAACCAAACAGCGATCTGTCACTTCAAGTCGGTTTTTAGCCGACGCACGCATCAACGCACAGTTGATGTTCTCAATTCGTTGTATGTATGTTTACGCATAAATGTTGACCGATTTGGATGATTATTATTGTATTGAATAAGGCTTACTTCGGTGGTAGTCACATTTAGCTCTGAAGAAAAAAATCCGACAATATTTAAGATTTTGATGATTCTTTAACCATTAAAATGAAATATTTTTAACATAAAAATTCTGTGAGACAGTGGGAATAACCCGGTTGAAGCCCATTCATGCGTTAGAGGAAAGTGTCTATAGCGTGACTTTGTCAAAAACCCTTTAGACTAACTGAAGGCGCTAGTGACGCTGTACGTTAGTGGCGCTAATCATCGAATGATCTCACATAGATTTTCGTAATGTACAGTATAACGTCATTACTGACTGATATCCACAAATTTTCGTGATCAAGTGGTAAACGATGACTCGATACTCGATGTTTCGATAATTTTTATTTTGTTTGCAGCGAATCTGCATCAGGTTAGTCTTCCTTAGTCACTTTGTTGAGTCAGGAAAAGAGTTTTTCAAAGTTTTTTCAAATTCAAATCATTTATTTTGTAAATTGGATCATAAATATCACTTTTACATGTGAATAATTTTATACTAGATTAAATTTATTCATATATTTATCTTTTATCGGTATTTCGTGGCTAGCTGTGAGGAGAAATGCCGAAATAAACTCATGGATTATGGCCTCTTTTAAGGCCTTACATACGTCCAGCGGTACCGAAAACGTACCAAAAGAAAAACTGTTTTTAGGAGGTATAGAAATAGAAATTGATAAAAACAATTATTACACATTGTTTATTACTGTATTATGTATGTAAAAAAATATATTTCAATTTTTATTTTCAAATATTATAACATGAAAAATCACATTTTTTGAAGCACTATAAAAAAAAGTTGCTCCACGGTCGGCACTATTTCTTCCTCAAATGTTGACGGATCTGCAAAATGTAAAGAAATTCTTATAAAATAAGGTAGTAGTTATAGTCTGTCGAGCCGGATTTTTGAAATTCGAAAAATTAAACAATTTACGGTAATTTAAAAAAAAATGTTAAGTTTGTGGCCAAAAAGCCACACTTTAATTGTTTTTATAAAATTTTCTAATTATAATTTTAAAAATCCGGCTCGACAGACTATAGAAAATACAATCCCGAATATTCAAAAAAAAAATCATCAACAAAATATTAAAAACCGTACGAGTTATCATGCCGACCGTGTCAGAAAAAATAGTTTTGAGAAAAACGCGTTTAAAGTTTCAAGTGCGTTTCGCTCGAAGTCGCGCGCGGCTGTAGCAAGAACTTTATGAATTTTTTAAATATATTTAGTTAACTTACGTCTAATCTGACATTCCTGCTTCATATTGTACGCCTTCCTTGTCCGTAAAAAATTGATTTTGTTCTAATCGAATTGTTCTTTTGTTGCTTTGGTAGCGTTGATTCGAGCGTGTTTCGGCCGGTTCGCATTTTCACACTCCATTTTATCTGGCCTCTGAGGAGGCTTCTTCGTCCTATTAGGACGTGAACATCGTCTACTTTTACTGCCTTTACGATCTACAGTGCGTCGTTTCAACATTTTCGAAAATCACGAATATACAACTATATAACTATAAATATATAACTGTTCACTTGTAACGTTCAAAGAGAACTAACCTTAAATTTCAAAAATATGAATATATTCTTTAGAACCATTATAAACTCCTTTCCACGTATTGAAAGATACAAAAGACTAGGTAGACTAAAAGGGTCTAAGGGTAAAGACTAGCTGCCTCAAACAACTCAACTCAGGTAGGCGCGCGTCAGACCTTTGTCCTTTCGTCGGGCAGTCACATTATCTACAATAACTTTTGAACTATGGGGAATTTTTACAATCAGCTTACACAGAAACACGCCTAAGACTATAAGGAATAATAATCTGTAAACAAAAAAAAATCGATTTTTTGAAAATTCTCGACGTATGTAAGGCCTTAATGTCCAGACATTGATTTTTTAGATTTGTGCGAGTATAATGTACATGAATTCCTGGATTGAGTATTAGGAAATAGCCCTGAGTATACCCGACATACATGGCACTCGCATTCACAAATAAAAAAACATACAACAGTTATATTAAGACAAATAAAAAAATTAATTTTAAATAACATAACCATATGTAAAAAATAATACATGATTTGAGTACCTTTTATTGAATAGGACAACGATTCTCAAACTATTGTGTAAATTTGCAATGCTATAAATGTTTGTTGAAAATTAATTAAAATTCTATTTTTCTGTATGAATGAAATGTCACGGCCGGGGATTAGAAGGAGGGGTCCTTCCAATAGGTATGATTACTAACCAGCTGATTTTTTTGTTTTTACTTAGTTAATATTTATATAATTTAACAGTCATATTGTCCTACAAATAAAATTATAATTTTTTGAGTATCATCAAATCGAAATATTCTATCCTTGCTACCTCTGTTAGCTACCACAATAGAGAATTTTCTTCATGAAAGCGTCTCATCGAACGAAGCTACTCACGGAAAATTAGCTTGATAGTAATCAAGTGCAAAAATGGCAGAGGGATCCCTGACCATAAGTCGCCGAGTAATAACTTTTTATGAATTCACTTTTATTGGATGAGAATTAAAGGAAAATTAAGTCAATTTTAAAGTCTATTAGCTTTCTGCTCGCAGCTCCGTCTGCGGTAAATACATACATATATCTTTTCAAACCTCGTATATATCTCTTACATAAAACCTGGCACTCATCTGCGTTCCGCAGCCAGGAGTACACGTCACTTTTATAAAAAATCATAACGTGGATTCCAGGGTCCAGTTGTGAAAGTCAAAGGTCGCTAGATGTCTAGCCAATTGGTTATTATGGTCACAGAATGGATTACTCACCAGAATCTTTGTAACGATTGCTACCACATATGAGAACTTGACTTTAATTATAAATAAAAAAACGGCAGTCGATGGATCGTTGTGCAAAACAAAGAGTAGGGCTATGTTTTTTAATAACGTAATGACCGTTGCGGGCACCGGCTCGGTTGCGGACTTGCCGGGGGCGACGCGGCCGCACCTCGCCATCCAGCGGATATACACTTTAGTGTTTAGTTTATATTTATTTAAAAATACCAGTTATAGTGGCGATAACTTCTTCTCAGGGCTGGGTCGCGCCGCGTTGAATCCAGCGGTAAAGGAAGCCCACTTGAGTTTGTTTCGCCGGGTCTTCTCAAGGTGGGTCGTTTTGGATCCGGTGGTAGTTTTAAAACACGTGCCGTTTTCGATAATGCGTATGGTCCATATCGACGACCCCCCAAAGTATATGATGATTCTGGACTATTCCATAGTAAAAATATGGAAAAATAATAATAATAAATAGGTTTAGTGTAATTGCCGAGTGTATTTTGATGATGCTATGTATGTATGTATACGTTAGTTGATACTGATTTCTATATTTATGTTTCTTTTACTTTTGTACTGACTTGTCATAAGCGCTATTTCAATTGCCTACATGATTAATAAACGATTTCATTTCATTTCAACTTATCGAGAGTGGAAAGGATTGCCCGGTGGAATCGCTTCGAGAAAAAGTCCAGGGCATCTTTGAGCCATGAGATTGATTCCCGCATCGGGCCAAATGCTTTTGTGATTCACAAATAATTATTGCAGGTCTGGCTGTTGTGAGACCGAAAGTCTTTCGTAGTTCCTGTTACCTATGACGGAAAAGTCGTATTTTAATATGGAGTCAGGATTATGTATGTGACTGATGAGATATAAAAAATACTCGTGCTAGGTACACTAGTCCCATCATCTAAATAATACTTAAGCTTCATGATTTTGTTTATCTGTGTAAGGCTCTGTACGAGAGATATTTTTGTGCGTTGCAAGTGACGTTTTATTATAGCTACAGGCTAGCTCAATTTATTCGCTAAATTTTGGTCAGGTTTATGGCCAAAAATTCGCAGTATACGCGGCCGATGACGAGACAGTTATTATATCTATAATTTTATTGGCTGGTGCATCGCCCGAGGCGGATACTCGATCATACACCGAAGCTAATATTAAATTGGGCACGTAATTGTACAACGTTTTACTAAAACATAACATTTGAGTATTGTTTTATTAGTTGAGGGCATTAAATATACTTTTTGTTTAAGATATCTTTGTTCTGGACTATTTCCATCAAGCCTATTATAATTTGCGTTGAGGAAGCCAGTTTGTCAACCTGGTGTAATTTTGCAATTGGAACTGATCTTACAGTTGTGAATCATTAATTACCGATAATGTGTTAATGCAGAAAATACAGAACGTTAGATACGTTGGCAACTCAAGGCCATTTATTGAAACATTCCTTTGGACCAGGAAGTCGAGCCACTAATTTATTCATATAGGTACACGCATTTGTTCGTGGCTCGACCTGCGTGAATATTTTTCTCAGGGATAAGAAGTAGCCGTCTATGTTCTAATTAAATGTTTGTGCGATCCACAAATATTTGTTTCGTATCTGGGTTTCACTAGAGGGATTGACATCAGGGACTGGGCGGCCATTGTTAAAACTACAAGTCAAATCTTATTAAACCTGTTGCGCCAACCCCACTGCGAGTGGGATAAGTGCAGGTGAAAGAAGAAGTAGATAGTTGAAGCAAATGGTAGAATATTAAAAGTAGAACCAAAATTCACAATCCATTGATCTATCTCTATTCACACAATGCCAATAAAGGATGCGCCTCGTGTAAATGGTACATTATAACCTTCATAAATTTTTGCTATCCCTAAAACAAAAGACGTTGTGTCAGAGGCAATTCGAAATTTAAATTTACGAAGCAACAACAACAATCAGAGTATAATTTGTAGTGTACAAGAGGCGCAGTAAACGATGGTCCATTATGTTAACTGCGGATAGCCACCGCACTCCCCTGTTTATGGGGTGGTTATGTGATGTTACCATGTGTGTGGTCCAGCCAAGGTTTTGCAAGGTTTAGCGGCTTACCATCATATTATTAAGAAATATTTATCATGGTTGATTCTTTGAGGTAAAAAACAGACTTCCGATGGTCGCAACAAGCGTTTCTGCCGCCAAGCAACAGTGTGTAAGCACTGTTGTGTTTCAGTTTGAAGGACATTGAAGCCAGTGAAATTACTGGGCATTATGAGATAAGTCTCATAAGAGATGTAAATACATCTTATGTCTCGGGGTGACGAGCGCAGTTTAGTGCCATGTGTCATATCAGTGCTTTGTAGTTCAAAGTTCTGTGTGGTGTCGCTTCAGTTTATGGGCAGGCGTGGCGCTTACCATTAGGCGAGCGCCTTGCTCGTCTCATTATTCAATAAAATAATTTTAAATAACGTATCTGACGCGCACGTTGCATTTTTAGTATGCACTACTTAAATCTATGAGGGACCATTCGATAGGGTCTTGACAAATGACAGCGTCATCTGAAACTTCATGCGACCATTATTGCTAAACCTATATGAACGCGCAGAAAAAACACTGCGCAATGCAGGTATCGTTATGTGTAATGGTGCTGCCACACCGCTGTTATACAATGTTTATGTTGAAAAAATTTCTCCCTCTATTGGGATACTATCCGGGTATGCACTCCAGCAAGCCATGTACTCGGTCTTCGCCATATTTAGTTTCAGACCACCGTTTTCAAGCGTCCCCTTCCACAGGTTCAATATTTCTTACTATTTAAATAAGTAGATTAATAAGTAATTAGATTTAATAAATCTATTAAATCTGATGCATCATTTCTTAAATATTAAGAAATATTTATTTAATATTAAAAACATCGTCTTTAATAAATGATCTGTTAACTATTAAAAAATCCTTCTATCAGTATAAAACGTATTTTAACAAATTAAACACTTTACATTTTTCATTTACAATCTCTTTTTAACATGTGACTTGATTTGTTAATAACAACAAAACAAAGTTACTGACTCAATATTTAACTATATAAATCATTCAAGTACAGAAACGAAACAAAAACTTACATGTAATCAGTTCCATCAAAATATAACCTCTAAAGAATGTTTACGTCGGGCGATAACGCACTGACTAAGTTGTGTTGCTATAGAGCTATCCGAACGGCGCAAGACAATTTCCGAACAGCTAAAGCGTTGCCGCGAGAAACGAAATTAGACAAGCGTGTACGACAACTTCCGAAATCAGTTTCGGTTTCGGCAAAAGTTTCGGCCAATTTTGGCCGAAACCGAAACTGCCGCCGAAACTTGATTTTTGGCCGAAACTCGGCCGAAACCGAAACCGAAACCGAAACTTCGGTCGGACACTGATAAAAATAATCTAGATCATATTCCAATATGAATGTTGAGTAATACTAGCAAACGTGCAAGCCCTGGAATGAAATCCTTGTTTAGATGTTTATTAAGCACAGTGTACTTAGTTAAACGAGGTTTAAAAAGAGTATTCTAACTTCTAGTTAGCTATAAGACTCATAAAATGTTTCAGTATCATCAGTTGTATTTAATAACTTGCGCGTTATATTTTAATAATTAACATTAAGGGTGGTTCGTTCAAATGCCACAAATGCAGATAATAAATAAATACACCCAACAGTCACATACGTGGTCCTGACCCCACAGTAAGATACGGGTCTTGTGTCGTGGGTATCAGGAACTACGAGAGACTTTCGGTCCCACAACACCCAGACCTCGAAACAAATATTTGTGGATAACACAAACATTTGTCTCGGTGCGGAGATCGAACCCGCTACCTCTCGCTTCACAGCCGGCTACTCGCCCGCTGAAGACTGTCATTATTTTTTTTATAGCATAGGCTGGCAAACGAGCAAGTGGGTCACCTGATGGTAAGTGATCTCCACCGCCCACGAACGCCCACCGCCAGAAGAATCATGGGCGCGTTGCCGACCTTAAAGGAAAGGGATAATAGGGATTGGGAAGGGGAGGGTATTTGTGCTTTCGGATATCTCACTCACCGTACGAAACGCAGCAGCAAGCCGCTACTTTACGTCGGTTTTCTGTGAGACAGCGGTAACGACCCGGTCGAGCCAGCCCATTCATGCTGTAGACAAAACTGTCCACAGTGTGGCTCTATGACTCATAAAACTGTCATTAATGGCATAATTAATATTATGTATGAAATTCATCAAGTGTGCGGTAATTATCAACTAATTAGTACTTATATTTATGTTATTTGGCCAATTAGTGTCTCTATGTGGGGTGCAATGGTGGAGTGTTTTTTATGTTGTTTTGTTTTTACAAAAAGCATCTATTTTGTAGTGTGGCGAACTAATTAGATCAGGAATAGCTTTCTTCATATGTAGGGCGGCTATGAATGCTAACTGGCGACTTTGTCGAACGTGGATAAAAATATATTAGTTTATAGGAAACCTACAAATTGTTAGGTTAATTAATGGGGTTTGAAAATGACGAATTTGATCATAAAACTGACGTGGACTTCCTGTTGCGTTTCATATGACGAGTGCGATGTACGGAGGCTCAAATCCCTCCTTTAATACTCATTCCGTTCTTCATAGATTTGCAACGTATCCAGGATTCGGTGGTATTGTGTTCATGGGCAGTGGAGATCACATACCATCAACGATCGCGTACTCGTTTAATTGTCTATTTACCAGCAATTCATCAAAGATAAATCTGGAAATCGAAATGCAACTGGCTTATTGATCATGAAATTTCAGGACCTATAAAGCCATTTTTTTGTCAGGTAGGTTACATGTAGTGTTTAAGCACTCGACAGGTTTAGAATTTTGTGAAACTCAATTTCTAAACATCTACGTCTGACGTTCACAAACAAAATGTAATGTACTTTTCTTTACATATATTGTTACACCAAGAACAACACATAAATGAGTTCTTTGTGCTGCGTAAATTTTATACGTGTTTAGTATCAAAAACCACCCACCACCACCTAATCACGTATACAGAAACTGCACTATGAAACTTCATAATACGTTTTATGGTGGTCAGGCAGGTGTCAGCATATTAGTGTATATTTTTATATTACAGAATACCCTCAACATACATAGTGAATAAGAAACATCTAAAGCGATAATATTGTCACTTTAAATTCGAGTCAAATAGACGAAGGCGCTATTAAAGTGGAGGAGCGTGAGTCCCACAGAGAACAATGGATCGCGGACGGTTTTTATAGTCTACTAAAAACTTTAAATAACTTACGCCGAGGTTTTTGGGCAACTAAATAAATTTGGTTTTACACCCTAAAGCGCTGTGTGAAATTGAGTATATTTTTGTATATATTTTACTGATTATTTATTGTGAATCAGTAAACAATTCCTTATATTAAAGTGAGTTTGAGATGCAACAAAAAATATAAACTGAATTTACACAAGTCACTGAATAATAGACTGTCTGAGTTGTCAATTTTAAATCCGACTTTTTTTACATTTTGGACAGTTTTGAGATAAAAATCAAAGCAAATCAATCCAGGAGATTTTGCGTCGTAATTTGTTAGTCAAATGATAGGAAACAGCCCGAACATTTGTTCTACTATTGTATATTTTTAAATCGTGAATATATAATACTGGATTTAATGTATTGTCGTATAAATTTCAGTCAATACATATTTAGTACTATTTATTCCATACAGTTTGATCTTGAAAATATAAAATTAAATAATTTTACATATTTCATGATGTAATCCTACCGAATGTTCAAAATATCACGTTTGTTGATCAACAGTTTCTTTTAGCACGTTTCGTAACAAATGTATTTATTTATCAAAAAAGCGTCTAGAAAATCATCTCATCAACTGCAATAATTGTAACACTGGGTTTCCTATGACTACAAGTTTAGCCATTTATTTTCGCCATTCTTCAATGCTTATTTTATTTATTTTAAATGAAATTATATTCAATTTTCTGCAGGAATTTTAATCTAATTAATTGATTTTTAATGAAACTCGGAAACATATTTGACATGGTAGCGCCCACTTCGCATAGCTTTGCCGTTTTCCTATTTATGGGTAATGTTAGAAGCAAATGAACGAGTAATAAAAAAATGGGTGCGTGTACTTATGTACGCGCGTGAGAAGTTATGCTTCTTTGGCATCATTAAATAACCAATAATAAGTATTTAACATTAATAATTTAATAATATTTAGTGTTAATTATATTAAATAAAAGTATTTTAATTTATATCAATAAATAATACATACGGATAGTTAACCTCAATTATATTGGAGCACTTGAAAAAGTATATAAGCACAATTTTTTTCACTAATATTCACAAATAGTAAGTAATATCAATCAAAATATTCAATTTAAATCACTACTGAATATAATTTATTAGCACATATATAATTCGCACTTGTATGAAACTCAAACACGTGTTGTGAATGTATAAACTAGAGACATGTTGATAAATATTATAAATATGAAAACAGTGATCAGAGGTGACGAGCGTACCAACATGCGCGACTAATATCGAGGTTCAATTCCTATTTTGTTGGTAGCTTTTTTTTCGAGACTTAATGAGCGGTTAAGCAGACGGCTTCATACTGTTAATTTTGTGTCACAGGTGCGCGCGCATCTTAAAATTTCACTCTCATCATTTTTTCATAACGCGCCTAACTTCATACTGTTAATTTTGTGTCACAGGTGCGCGCGCATCTTAAAATTTCACTCTCATCATTTTTTCATAACGCGCCTAAAGAAGTATAACTTCAAAAATCAAAATTAGAAATTATTTAGTGGTGTTTGCCATAACTAAAATGTTAATATTAATCGAGACTTTATGTACATTCCGATTCCTTTTTAATGGACACGCGTGTTGTGAAGTTATTTTTTTTTGAACTTATTGAATATTATTTGGTAAATGTAATATTAATATGTATTTGATTGAACACGACACATACATCGATTATTTGATTGATGAAATCCGCTATGACAACAAACCAGTATGTTTGTTTTATTTAAAGTAGATGTCGACAATCGAGTCTTGGAGTTACCTGAGAATAACTCATCTTCACTCCCCATGAGCGCCCGCTATAATAGGAAACTCTCTCTAAGTGTAAGCACTGTGGTGTTTTGGTTTGAAGGACATTGAAGCCAGTGGAATTATTGGGCATTATGAGACTTAACATATTATGTCTCGGAGTGACGAGCGCAGTTCAGTGCCATGCAGTGCTTTGTGATTCAAAGTTATGTGTGGTGTTGCTTCTGTTTATGGGCAGGCTTGGTGCTTACCATCAGGCAAGCTCTTGGCTCGTCTCGTCATTCAATCAAATAAAAAAAAAGTTTATTATGGATTATTACAAAATATTGACCACATCACACCAGCAGTGATCATCACTGTTCATTACGATTCCACACGCTTACGCCACTGTGATTACATATTCCACTCCAAAAGTGTACATAATTGTTGAACACGTCCTTGGTGATACAGACAAGTTCGATTTCTGATCATAGTGTATGTCTATACGAATAAGAATGAAGCAGGAAATCGTGAGTTCAATTCTCACATTGGCTTAAGTAAAAATGTGATTTTTCCGTTCTAGATCTTATGGAAACAAAGATGAACGAATAAACGCCCGTGATACCAGAAGAATCAAGGACGCGTTGCTGACTTTAAAGGAACGGGACAATTAAAGAATAGGAGTGGGAGGGGGGAGTTGATTTTACGGATAATAAAGTATTATTTTATTTTATTAGGAAAACAAACAGTACTTATCATAACTTAATTAAATAACTTTATAACTATCTTATAACCATTTATAAGTTTTCGCATGTTAAGTAATACTATATGCTTATTTGTATTAAACAAATAAGATGTAAATTAGTATTTTAGTACATAATAAAAGGTTTAATGATGAACCGATTCAAATCAGTCGTCAGATAGTTTGCGCTTAAATAAGTTTGAACTCGAATTAAACATGTCTAAGTGTGGGAATTTAGCCAGCTCATTAAATAAGTTTGGTGCTCGTATGAAGAAAGAACCTTTTCTATACTTGGTGACACTGTGAGGAACGTGTAAATTATTAGTAATATATACCGTACTCTTTATTTTAAAAGTCTATCTTGCATTTTTAATTAATATAAAATTTACAAAAACAAAAAAATTAAAAATTGAAAAATACATCACCCTCCAATGGCGAGGCCTAGGACCCAAGCCATCGGCGGTTAGGACCCCAGAGAGAGAAACCTCCTCACTATGCGTGTCGTGTCTAAAAACACTGCTTTTTACATCTGGCTCTTGACCCAACGACCAATTGAGAGCCTCTGAAGATGTTTGGTCGAGGCTCTTCGGTATCAACCCATGGGCAGAGACGACTATCGGGACGATAATTGTCGAGTCCACATCCCACATGTTAATAACCTCGTGTGCCAAATCTAGATGTTTGAACATTTTATCTTTTTCGGCTTTAGTAGTATTATTATTAGGATGGCATCATAGTGGGGTGGAGGGTGGCGGACATAACTTATCATCACCGACACACTTACTCGCTTGCTGACATTTTTCTAAAAAATTACGGAAACCAACTCGTTGTGTATGAAAAATATATTTTTAATCTAATAAATCTAAAACTGGCATTCGACTATTTGTGTTGCGGGTGGTCGAATACTCGGCAGTCCTACATCTATGCCAGTTTAATATTTGTCAACATTCAATACAATCAATTAGCAGTACACTCGCGGCATGATCGGTTGCAGAACCGCGCTCCGACTTCCCTGCACGGAATGTGCGGAATTCCACCGTATTAGATATGTAAGAATAAGGCTATTTTATAACTTTATCGAGCTGAATATACTTGAAGTAAAGAATGTGAATGGTGTCTAAAACATTGGACGCGTAGCAATCACCTTATCTGAGGGTTTACGAGAGTTTTATGTAATTTTGCAATATTTCTCTTAAACGTTTTGCGAGACAACACGGCTCAGTATGAAATATGCTTTGAGATCTTTGCAAGGAAACGTTTTTCTTATTTTTTCCTCTGTCTTATAGCCTGGTGTTATCCCGGCTTAGTGCCAGGGTCTGCCTTTCTACTAAAATGCCGCCACATCACTCGATCTTGAGCATCCGCTGTAGTGACACCATTTAAAATGTTTTGGGAGATTCGATTCATGATTTTAACACAGCAACTAGACCCATAACGTTATTTTTAATCGACTTGAAAAAAGGAGGAGGTTCTCAATTCGGCGAGTTTTTTTTTTGCTTTTTTTATTTACATCGATCTCTCCTCACTTTATGGACCATTTTGACGGAAGAAATACATTGGATAAAGTTTCGCTGCAATGTGGTCTCATATAAAGGTTATTCATTTTTATTAACAGCGTTAATAAATGCACAAGTCATCAGCAAGACCGTAAAATTTAGTTTTTTAATTTTTAGTCTAACGCATTTCCGTGAATCATTTCGTAATTGAGAATGTTATATATTCGTCTGCAAAAATATATTTTTTTAGCTTCACATGTAACATTTTTCATTTAAAATATACACTCACCTTCTAATGAAGTCATTGAGCGAGCTTGACAAATAAACCCCGTTGGAACGCCAGAACAGAAACCACTATCCATTTCCCAAAAGTCGAAAAGCCAAAACATCATAGTTGTTCTGTGTATGATCATTCTATGTACAACGTCAGGCTGGCGAGTATTATTTCCTAACATCAAAACTGGTACTGTTAGTCATTCCCTATGAGATGGGTGTCGGTGTCAGGTAATGACTGGCTGATAGCCGGCCGATGCAGCATGTCGCACTAAATGGATTCAGCTACCGGGCTTGGCGCACTATGATTTAGCCGCATTAAACCCCGCGCGCTACAAGTAATTGCGACTCACAACCTCACTGCATCTCTAATCGCGCTCGCTAATCATTATCATTATGTGATTCGATGCTTCACAATAACCCACGTTCATTCTGTGTCGAAGATGGCTGAAATTTTTCTCATGTCTTATGCTAGTATAATTTTGTGTCGTTTTTCTGAATTTTGTTATGTGAAATTATATGTTGGATTGTAATGGGACATGCCCATATTATAATTTACTTTATATAAAAATAATTTGTTTATCATATCTAAAGGGTGTAAGTAAGTACATTACATGGGTTTTTAAAGTAGTTTACTGTATGTAGTATAGTGTATATTTTAATAAATTAAAATTCTCTCTTGTTCTTCTATCACTTGCATTATCCCACTTGAAGTGGGGTCGATACTAGATGCTTTTGACACATGTTATAGAAAGATTGGGCTTGTAGTTTTACGACCGGCCGACTGTCCGACGTCAACGCCTCTGGAGAAAAAGCACCCAGACCCGAAACAAACATTTGTCTCGGTGCTTTGGAATTTTCTTTGAATTCTCGATTCGAAATACAGGCGTATAAACATAGTTATGTTATTATATCTATAAATCCAACAGTCACTTCCCCATTGCCACATATTCGGACGGTATCACGAAGGCGCACATGTCTCTAGAATGCCAATGACGTGAAGTTCGAAGTTCTACGGTCGACTGTCTCAATGTATGGTCGCACGTCGCACTCGGTCAGTGGCGCGGTCTTACCTCATTTTTACTATTTACACCACGTTCATTGAATAGTAATGGTGTATTTTTTTAAGGGCTCATTGTTTGTGATGGCATTTCCCACTTCGGACAAATCGTCACCTGTGGCTACTCACTTAAACTTAAATAGTGAATCATTCTGAAGAGTCGCATTTTCGTTGTTTTTGCGGGATGTACTTTTATTTAAAGAGGTAAATGATATCCACCGCACATGATCTCCCACTAGCAGAACAATCATGAATGCGTTGCTGTACTTAAAAAGCTGGAATGTGGAAGGAGAAGGAGGTTTTGAGCCTCCAGTAACCTCACTCACAGTACAAAATACAGTACCGTGAGACAGTAGTGAAAATCCTGTAGAGCCGGCACATTTGTGCTGTAGACAGAAAAAGTATTTAACAGCGTGGTTCGACCGCATTTAAGTCTCCCTCTACCACATTAAAATCACCGTGTTTTGTATAGTTATTTTGTTGGATGCTAAAAGTATTTTCGATAATGTCAGTAAACGTAGTACAAATAATTTTACGAAACATACAAACACCCATAACTATTCACTATACACGGCTATTCTGTTCCTTTTTTTATATAATCACCATGAAAGCAAACTTTAATTCTCATCAAGGACGTGTCTTAACAATTACACTATTGAAGCTGAATATGTAATAAGTGCGCAGGCGCGTGGAATGGTAATGGTAGATGTTGCTGTGACTGCCAATATAGTTATGGGCAATAACAGACGTGCCCAAGAGTGACGAACCTCAAAAACTATTGAAAGTTGGAGGAAAACGTTTTGGATGCCATTTTTGATATTTATGGCCGCAATCGATTGAATTCACAAGTTACTTGCGAAATAATGCAGTACTTTTACTAGTGGTTACATGTTTTTTTTATTTGATTGAATGAGGCGACGAACAAGGCGCTCGCCTGATGGTAAGTCCACGCCTGCCCATAAACAGTAGCAACACCACACAGACCTTTGAATTACAAAGCATTGCATGATACTGAATTGCGCTCGTCACCTCGAGACTCTTTCCTTTCTTCTTTCGAAGTTCCATCCTGCCTCTAAAATACGTTCTTTACGAAAGTCTTTTTCTTATATATTCTAGCATTTAGAAGAAGAAGAAATACAATCTGTGAGATTTATTTAAAAGATACTTCCAAGATTAATTTTCAATGTTCTTCCGACTAGACCTGAGGTTTTTATAGCATAGATCGACAAACGAGCAAGTGGGTCACCCTATTGTAAGTGATCTCCACCGCTCATGTATATCCTCAATACTAGAAGAATCATAGGCGCGTTGCCTACCTTAAAGGGAAGGGATAATTAGGGGTTTGGGAAGGTGAGTGGGATTTGGGCCTCCGGATATCACACTCACTGTACGAAACGCAGCAGCAAGACGCTATTTTACGTCGGTTTTCTGTGGGACAGTGGTAACGACCCGGTCGAGCCGGCCCATTCATGCTGTAGACAAAACTGTCTACAGCACGGCTCTATTCATTAGTGAATGACTCGTATATTTCATTATGTTTATAATACACCTTAGAAAACTACGTTCTATCGTTTGACATGATTCTTTCATATATGAAGAGTTTGTGAATTTAGATTTTTGAGCTATGGCTGAATGGATTTGGATACAATTGAGCATACAGATGGACCATAATCTGGATTAGAACACAAGCTACTTTTCCTGGGAAAACCCATACCAGCACGCATAGCTACAAGCAAAAGCTATAATAAAGTAAGTATTCAATAATATAATGACCATACGAAGTCCTTTCTCATGTAATATGCGGAGTCATTACTTTCTACATAATACGTTGTCTTCATAATATTATCATCTGGGTACATCATTAAATAGTAGAAGCGAATCAATAATTGCACCTTATCCATCCATAACGTATTTGTTGCCTTACGCGACATATTCTTTGTTCCACACATCAAATAAAAGTAAAATTAAAACTGCCAGGTGTTTGAGAAAGTAAACATCTTCAAGGCTTATTTCAAAACATTCACAATAGTATTTTAAAAATTCAAGAATATTAATTTATAAAAACTCTTGTTTCTGGACAGAGTCAATAAATATTTTAACTGGACAATTATCTTGCGTGTCCACCTTCGTGATTGTCATCGCGTAAGGGGGAGGAGCCGACATAATGATCGAACGACACACAACTGTTTCCAACTACACGCTGTGTGTCAAACATCTCACACAAATAGAACACAGTGTCCAACACTTTGCTTGCGCGTGTTAGCTTTGCGTTATCAGATGGAATGGCTAATATAACACATATTGGTGCGTTAATACGGGTATCGGCGCACGCGACGATTAATGTGCATCGATTTCGCAGTGTCGGCGAGTTAACCCGTTCTCACACCTCCAAAGTGCATGTTTTTTTGCATTTCTAATTTGAGTAATATGTCGTTAAATGAATGGAAACATGTTATTAGCCGTTGGTGGACTGCTTGTGAAATGAGACTTAAAAGGGCTTGCATTAAAATGATCAAAATCGGTAATAGGTGTAGGTAATGCTCCTAAAATGCTGCATTTCTAAGACTGAGAGGCTTATATTTTTTTATAGCAGAGGCCGGTAAACTAACAAGTGGGTTACCTGATGCTAAGTTATATCCACCGTTTATGACCAACCAAAGAAACATGGATGAGTTGTCGACCTTTAAGAAAAGTAATAGGGATTGGAAACGGGATGGGAGATTTGGACCTCGGGAAATGCCACTCACCATAAGAAACTAACTGCATAAGTTGTCATTTCGCTGTCGTTTTCAGTGAGACAGGAATTGATCCGGCACATTCATGCTGTAGACAACAGTGTTTACATCATGACTCTAGCTCTTTCACATGCTCACAAGATACTCCGATGACTTAATTAAGTAACAAGACCGGTAGGAATAGCAAGTTAAATATAAATGGGTTTATCAATTACACGTTAACTCTGAATAAGTCAGCTTTTGTAACTACTACGACTGAATTTTGCTTCTCTGAAAAAGACGAGGATGTATGTGGCGATAGGGAACTGCTGTATGAAAAATACTATCCCGTGATAAAATGTATCTAAGTAAAATTGAAGTTGAGGCTATGTTTACCGCAAGCTTTAGATTCAGAGCCTTCATTATCCTATACATTAAAATTGCTTTAACGTGTGAAGTTAAGTTGACCAAAAAATATTTATAATTCAACCTTTGGAACCCCCTTTCTTCTTTTTCGAGTTGAATTCTAGAAAATAAATAATGTCTAACTTTATTTTCTGATGTCTCACACACATAGTCGTAATCTAGTCGCGTGTATCAGGAAGTATGAGGGACCTATGGTTCCATAACACCCAGACTACAAATATTTGTGCATAACACAAACATTTTTCTTGGTGTGGGTTTCGAATCTTCGGCCTCTCGTTACACAGCTGCTCGCCAGCTACACCACAGTTCAATCACACATGTAGAAGATAGATAGGTCGTCATAAATTAGTTCTAAATTGTTTTCCATTAGTCCATAATAACACGAATACATTGTATTGATCGTTCAAACTCGTCCTCCTATTGCTAACAGGACAACATTTCGATGGAATCCATCCTTGCCATGTTCGGCTACTGTTCCATTTAAAACCCTGTTCACATTTTCACGGTAAAATCTAACTTATTATCCCTGAATATGATTTAAATTACTCTGTGCTAAATTGTGATTTGTGATGTTGGGTAAATGGCCTGAATGTAAGTTAAGAGCGGAGTTTATTTCATAAGAGCGTAATTAGTGGGTGTGGTGCAATCAAACGGCGGCTGTGGCGGGTGCCGGCCGGCCGGACCGCATAAATCCTCAGATCCGACGGACGCTTGTACACCAATCAATATGTTATTTCCAGAGATAAACTCATTCACAATTTTGCGAGTGGATTCCATCCCAGTTTATGTTACAAAGAACATTTTCAAAAGGAAATTTAGTAACATTTGTAGCCACTAAAATCCTTTGTCATATTTTTATTGGCCTTCGAAGACAGACGACCTGACAGCCCACCGGATGGTAAACAGTTACCGAAGCCCATGGATTTCAACAATGTCATGGATCACAACACAAATGACAGACCCTATGTTTGAATTGAAAAAGTGTCCGCCATTTAGTTTTTCTTTGTTTTATGGCCGATTGAGTGTTAAATTATGATTCCAATGTAAGAATTGAAAAAGTGCCTATTCTCTTAATTTTCTTTTTTCTAGTGTTTGATTGATTTCAAAATCGACGATACCGCAAATACGTAGTTTAGAGCCGATTTTATGATGATTCCGATGACCCGTATCTATGTATGTAAATATATCACCGATTTTCTCTAAAACCAATTAATCAATTTCTAAGCCTTACAATCTTATAGAACTCTGTCAGTATCACCCATCAGACTTGTCTTACATTTGATCCCCTACCTCCCGCAGTCTATCGGATAGTGTCCATTTATATCTCGAAGAGTGGCGTGAGGTATTAACTTTTTGCCACTGATTATAGTTAAGTGCATCAGTGGGACGGTCGCGTATCTCGTGCAACTAGTTCTATAGAGCCAATGATGGCCAGCAGTTTTTTGTTGTGTGCGTGTGTGTGTGCATGGTAATTATCCGTCCGTGGATCAAACTTGTGCATAATGGTCGCTTGAGGTGACTGCGTTTAGTTATTGCGTGGGCGGTGGACTACTACGGTGATTTTTTCGCTATGACTTGACATAACATTTATAATTTAATAGTATAAGATTTAAGATTCTAAGCGTCGTAATACGCTTACAGACGTATGCTTACACAATGCTGATTGGCGGTAGAAATCGACAAAGCGGTGGTACCGACCCAGACGGCCTCTCGCATACGAGGGACCTACCACCTTGTAAAAATTAAAAATAAAAGAAAGATGTCTACTAGGTACTTTCAATAATAGCTGTGATAAAAGTTAATTGTCGGTTACACCTTTCTCGAATAAAGTGATATTGGCCCTAAGGATTAAAAAAAGCCATGACACAGAGGTTAAAATGACTAGAGAGTAAGATATCTTCAAAAGCTTTATATAAGTAGGTACTCTGTAAGCGATAGGACATTTGTGTCGGGTTGGGACCCCCAGTTTGTATATTTCGGCCGCCAAGCAGCAGTGAACGCTGTTATGTTATGGTTTGAAGGACTATGAACCAATTCAATTACTAGGCATCATAAGACTTAACATCTTGCACTGGAGTGATTTATAATACAAAGCTCAGTGTGGTGTTGTTTGTTTATGGGCTGGTGTGACGTTTACTATCAAACGAGAGAGACGAGCAGCCTGTTCGTCTCGTCACGCAGATCAAACGATATTATAGAAAACAAAAGAGATATTCGACTTAGACGATAGATGTCAACTCCCGCGGCGTCGCTCATCTCGTCATCTCATCGTTGAATTGATTACTTTTTATAACTTCATCATGTCCTTACATAGGGATGGGGCGATCTAGTTTTTATCACCAATTCTTGAAACATCGCATTAATAGGATAATAACTTCTTCTGCTACTAGAAGTGTCATTTTAATATGTGCTTTATTTACTAATTTGGAAATTATAATTGGATTTACAAGGTAGTAGATCCCGTGTATGCGAAAGGCCGTCGGGGTTGGTACCACTGCTTTACCTATTTCTGCAGTCAAGCAACAGTGTGCAAGCACTGTTGTGTTTCGGTTTGAAGGACATTGCAGGCAGCGAAATTACTGGGCATTATGAGACTTAACATCTTATGTTTTGGAGTGACGAGCGCAGTTCAATGCCATGCAGTGCTTTGTAATTCAAAGTTCAGTGTGGTGTTGATTCTGTTTATGGGCAGGCGTAGCGCTTACCATCAGGCGAGCGCCTTGCTCGTCTCGTCATTCAATCTAATAAAACAAAAAAAAAGCAATATATCAAAAACTAAATACGAATATATATATTACTAGCTTTTGCTCGCGGCTCCGCCCGCGTGATTTTCATACAAACTTTCATCCCCTATTTTATCCCCTTGGGGGTAGAATTTATCAAAATCCTTTCTTAACAGATGCCTACGTCATAACATCTACCTGCATGCCAAATTTCAGCCCGATCCCTCCAGTGGTTTGGGCTGTGCGTTGATAGACCACTATGTCAGTCAGTCACCTTTGAGTTTTATATATTTAGATAGATATTCAATTAAATTTTTGTTAGATTTTGCTAGCAACTCCATCCGCGTGGAAGTTTTTCACGTAATTTACACGGTTACTATGCAAAAAATCATGTCGATCCGTTACTCCATTGTTACGTAAAAAAAATTACAAACTGATACACATATTCGCACTTATAATATTAGTATAAGTTAATAAAAACAATTATAAGCACGAGGTTGAACTAAATAGCCTCGGGTGTCCACCTTGACCAAACGATTTCCCGTGACTTGACCCTTGACCTTGAGCTGTATCTCGAGGCAAAATAGCGCCAGTTATTACTTATATTAAGAAATATAGCTTGGTTCATAATGTTATTTTTAAATGTTAAAATATATCAGTTGTGTATAAGTTAGTGCACACACTCTTCTTTTATGACTTAGGTCGGCAAAGGAGCAAGTGGGTCACCTGATGGTAAGTGATCTCCACCTCCCATGTACAATAATAGAAGAATCATGGACCGTTGCCGACCTTAAAGGAAAGAGATAATTAAGGATTGGGAATAGGAGAGGGGTTTCACTCACCGTACTAAACGCAGGAGCAAGCCGCTACTTTATGTGGGTTTCTGTGAGACAATGATAAAACGACCCGGTCAAGCCGGTCCATTCATGCTGTAGACAAAACTGTCTGCAGCGTGGCACTACCACTTCAAAAAATATTTTTATTTCTTCCCGCTTTTTCCCCGTTTCTACTTAGGGTCAGCTCTCCTAGTCCTCCTTCTCTAGAGATATAGTTTCGGGGCCGTCGTCGGGTCAAGGTTATCTTTTTTAATATCTCAAGACTCAAGTTGCAACACTGAATCAATATCAAAATACTGCAACAAATAATTCCATAAAATATTCTATGTGTATTTGTTAACAAGTATATATTACAAATGAAATGCGTACACAGTGCATTGTGGAGTGTGAAGCCGATTACTATTTATAAGTTAATGTGCGCGGACGGGACGTGACCGCGCTGTTAAAACAATAAAACTGATTGTAACTATTTTGCTAAATATTGTGCTTGTTCGTGGAAATTTAACAATAACCTGAGCACTAGCGTAGTACTGGTGCCGTAGTAGTATTTACTATGTTGTGAGAAACTGACCGGCGGCGAAAGGTGAAAGGAAGCAGGACTTAAAAAAAGTTAATGCTTAGTATCAGCCCGGAGTCTGGAATTGTACTCAGTATGGCGATAGGCTCGCCATCATATCATGGGACGGAGATACGCTCGGCGAAATATGGGTGTACCAGTTATGAATGATTTTTTATTTTATTTTTATTAATTTTAACGAGCAGGTGATCTGATGGTAAGTGATCTCCACCGTTCATGTACGCCCACAATACCAGAAGTATCATAGGCACTTTGCCGACCTTAAAGGAAAGGGTTAATTAAGGGATTCGGAGAAGAGAGATTTGGGCCTTGGGATATCTCACTCAACGCATGAAATGTAGCATCAAGCCGCTATTTTAGGCCGGTCTTCTGTGAGACAGTGATAACGACCCGGTCGAGCCGACCCATTGGTACTGTAGACAAAACTGTCTACAACACGGATTTAATACCCCAAGAAATTTTACATTAATATTAAATTTATTTTTCCTTTTCGATTGCAATTGAATAAATAAAAAAAAAAAAATGGGTGCGTGTACTTATGTACGCGCGTGAGAAGTTATACTTCTTTGGCATCATTAAAAAATAGTTTTTAATTGCATGCAAATAATTGATTACAATAATAATAAGTATTTAACATTAATAATTTAATAATATTTAGTGTTAATTATATTAAATAAAAGTATTTTAATTTATATCAATAAATAATACATACGGATAGTTAACCTCAATTATATTGGAGCACTTGAAAAAGTATATAAGCACAATTTTTTTCACTAATATTCACAAATAGTAAGTAATATCAATCAAAATATTCAATTTAAATCACTACTGAATATAATTTATTAGCACATATATAAATTATAAAGGACATTGTCAAAAATGGCCTATGAATCAACACGCATGAAACATTTACTATAATAATAATTATTATTTATAATGTACATTATAATTATTATTATAGTAAATGTTTCATGCGTGTTGATTCATAGTTTCAATAGAACGGACACTTATTAATTTCGAAAACAATTTAAAAAGTATTCACTTCCGTCATAGTCCTCGGTATTATAATTTTTGGTTCAAATTCGGGTTTTTAATAGGCAAAGGTATTGTAGCTCATACAGCCAAGTCTTTGTAACAACACTCTTAAGCTTCGCATTGTTATGCATTTCGCCAAAGACAAGTGTAATTTATTCTCAAGTCTTCACAACAACGATGAAATATCGTAACATTAATAATTTAATAATATTTAGTGTTAATTATATTAAATAAAAGTATTTTAATTTATATCAACATATCCACTCGACATGATAGAAGTACATTCTACTCTCTTCGCGTTTATGCGAGCCTGGTACTTTTTACGGCAACATGTTCCGAATAAGAAAAAACCTAAAAAGTTTTTCTTTGTCTAAATCGTCATTTGTTTATTAATTACGGCTACTTTCACTCTCATCATTTTTTCTTAACGCGCCTAACTTCATACTGTTAATTTTTTGTGTCACAGGTGCGCGCGCATCTTAAAATTTCACTCTCATCATTTTTTCATAACGCGCCTAAAGAAGTATAACTTCAAAAATGCATCAGCCAGGGACATTGATAAAGCATCGCCGACGGGTCTTTTACTTCCACAGCACAGCCTTTCCGTACGACTCAATATATATTTTTTTAAATGATTGAATGATGAGACGAGCAAGGCGCTCGCCTGATGATAAGCGCCACGCCTGCCCATAAACAGAACCATCACTACACAGAACGTTGGATTACAAAGCACTGTATGGCACTGAACTGCGCTCGTCACCCTGAGACATAAGATGTTAAGTCTCTTAATGTCCAGTAATTTCACTGGCTTCAATGTCCTTTAAACGGCAACACAACACTGCTTACACACTGTTGCTTGGCGGCCGAAATAGACAAAGCGGTGGTACCAACCCAGACGGTCTCTCGCATACGAGGGACCTACCACATTGCAGATATAATATTTAACAGTATTCTGAAGGTAAAATTAAATATAAATCATTGTTTTAATAATAAACCATAAAATTAAACACGGTGAGGTCAGTGCGAGTGGATTTCCTTTAAAATTGCAAGTATCGGTGTGATGTTATCGAGATGTGGCCGCGGCGGAACGAATCCATCCGCCGCGCGCCGAACAAATTGAATACTTACAGCACACCACAACCAGCCGGATTTCACGTGCTTTTGTATTAAAAATATATTTTTTCAACACCGTTTTGAGGACAGTATGTTCTTATAAGACATTGGCATTGCTTAATCGAACACCATAATTGCAAAGGTGTTTAAAAATAATGAAATATTGTATAGAAGTTAATCAAATTGTCTGTGATTTTCTGTTTGATTTCACAGTTTTTGTAAGGTCAGTAATTTAACTATCATGTTATTTGTTAAACGACAGAATTGAAATCTGGAATCTGTTATGGGAAAAAGGATACACGTAATATATAAAGACTTAATTTATATACAGTTTTTATTTATGTTGGATTAATTCACAATATAAATATCTAATTATAATTTTTAATTTATTTATTAGGGATTAACTAAACAGTAGTACATACATTAAAAATGTACATAATAAAGAATAGACAATTTTATAAGTAGTTTACATAAATTTACGACGACCTACGTCAGAATCCACAGAATAGGTTGTAGAAATATTAAAATTATTGAAAACTTAATTTACAATAATAAAATTATTACAGAAGTGTCTCTTATGACAGATACATTACATGTTATGTAAAGTTGCTATGAGAATAAATATATAAGAAAATCATTTAATGACAATGTTTTTTTAAAGTGTTATTAATTAAATTTAGACACGTTCGAATAGGGGACTGGAATGATCAAATTCTTATAAGAAATAACGTTGCAACTAATTGCCACTAATGAGAACGAACTCAAGTACTTACTCATCACGACATGTTTCGTGCTACATTAACCGTAGTAACGTTTCCGTAAACTACGTCCTGTCATTTAAGCTAATATAAAAAAAAGTGTGTGTGTGTGTGCAATTCACATACAGCAGAAGTGAAACTTCAGAATTATTAAAATAAATTAATTAACCAATGAATTGTAATACGCAAATGCAAAAAAAAAAAACACATACATAATACACCATGTTGTTTATGACACTTTTTTTTTATAGCATAGGCCGGCAAACGAGCAAGTGGGTCACCTGATGGTAAGTGATCTCCACCGCCCATGTACGCCCACCACCACAAGTATAATGGGCAAGTTGCCGACCTTAAAAGAAGGGGATAATTAGGGATTGGGAAGGCGAGGGGATTTGGGCTTCCGTTATCTCACTCATCGTACGAAACATTTTCCGAAGGCTGAATGTACGCAGGCGCAAAGACACGTGATAGCATACTTGTAATCTATCTCATTCGCTTGCAGGTTAAATCCTATTTATGAATATGTTTGTCTCTTTGTCGTTATGCATTTTCGTTTCATCGAGTTTTAAATCACAATGATTCTAAAGAAGTTTACGTTAAAGAAGTTTTTTTTTTTTTGAGAATTACGACTGATGACTGCGGAAGTTGGTAAATCGGTGGGTGGCAAGTTCAGGTAATATTATGTGCGAAACTTGGCACAAACTATGTAAAAGGCTGCTTCTAATATATTTATATTATGTTTATTAAATATATTATAAGGAACAATAGTTTTTGTCTTATAAATTCTTCTATAGGTATTCTTTTTATAAGTTCTTTAGTAGAAATTATTGTCCAAAAATAAGCGAGTAATTACATTTCTTATCTGATTTATTAAAAAAAGGAGGTTCTCAGTAAGACGCATGTGTTTTTACGTATATTATGGGGTATGTCTTTCAAAAGTTTTTTTTATGTGCTTATAATATGACCAGACGAGCAGGGCGCTCGATTGATGGTAAGCGTCAACACGCCTGCCCATAAATAAGAGCAACACCACACTGAACAAACACTGCATGGCACTGGACTGCCCTCCTCACTGGGGACATAAATTGTTAAGTCTCATTATGTCCAGTAAATTCACTGGTTTTACTCTCCTTCAAACAGAAACACAACAGTGCTTACACGCTGCCGCTTGGCCGCAGAAAGAGACAAAGCAGTGGTACTAACCCAGACAGCCTCTCGCATACGAGGACTATTTTTAGATTATTTTTCTAGTTGATAGAGTTTACCTATAAATATCTAGTACACCCATATTCCGCCGACCTTATTTCCGTGCCATGATGTGATAGGGGGCAAGTCTATCTCTATATCTGGCACGACACCGGGAAAAAAATCAATATAACTTTAACACCACCCGGGGATCAAACCCGAGACCACAGCACGGCAGTCGTATTACAACTGCGTCACCGAGGCAGTCGTATTATTTACTTTGCCTATTCGACTTAAGCCGCTTCAATTAAAATTCAATTATTACTGCCTCATTTGCTTGCTAGGATAGGTGGCTTACACCCAGATCTCTAAGGTTGGTCAAATCAACATTCAACTCACAGTAATATAATTTATTAATTTAATGATGAATGATTTATTCATTAAATTAATTATAGAAAAAAAAAATTAAACGGATTTTATCCGAGCACGTCAAAGTGACTGCACTACACCTGATGGGAAGCGTAGTGCATTCCAAAAAACCAGCGACCACGGACAGAAAAAGATGAGTTTATCGGTGGTCACCAGAGTCATGCCGGCCTGTATAAATGCTGTACGGTGGTCGCTATCCGGGCGGATGTGAATATCCTACCACCAGCAAACTTATTTTATACCTTCAAATACTATGCTATTAAGACCCGTTTAAATAAATATAGTATAAACCGCAGTGTTGCGGGACGTTTTTCTTTGGTACCTTTTAGTCCAATTGGGTGGTTCTAATAAGACATTTGTGTGCAATGTGTCTCTTTATCTTCTATCTTTGCTTACAAGATGGTGCACGTTTAGTTATAAAGTGAAATAAACATTTACGAGGTGGTAGGTCCCTTGTATGCGAAAGGCCGTCTGGGTTGGTACCACTGCTTGGTCTATTTCTGCCGCCAAGCAACAGTGTTGTGTTTTGGTTTGAAGAGCATTGAAGCCAGTGAAACTACTGGACGTTATGAGACTTAAAATCTTATGTCTCGGGGGGACGAGCGCAGTGCCATAAAGTGCTTTGTAGTTCAAAGTTCTGTGTGGTGTTGCTTCTGTTTATGAGCAGGCGTGGCGCTTACCATCATGCGAGCGACTTGCTCGTCTCGTCATACAATGAAATAAGAAAAAAAATTGAGAACGCTGGATTGTTCTCAAAAAACTCATTGAATCAAAATGATGTAGATAGAATTCCTTAAAGGCGCGGCTATACGCTAAATGAGAAAGAAGAGAGATCGGTCACAGAGACAATTTTTAATCCCTTTTTATCGATACAGATTTTATATGGTGGTATAGCGACGCTGTTGACAGGTTTGTCTACAGCATGAATAGGCCGGCTCGACCGGGCCGTTACCAATGTCTCATAGACAACCGACGGAAAGTAGCGGCTTGCTGTTGCATTTTGTGAGTTATCCGGAGGCCCAAATCCCCCTCTTATGCCCAATCCCTTGATTATCCCTTTCCTTTAAGGTCGGCAACGCGCCTATAATTCTTCTGGTATTGTGGACGTACATGGGCGGTGGAGATCACGAACCAACGGGTGACCTACTTGCTCGTTTGCCGGTCTACGCTATAAACAAAATACTGTGATTACTTCATTGGTCTAGTGATAATGTTCTTAGCCTGAGAAGTCGTTGAGGTCCTCGGTTCAAATCTCAGGTCAGCTCAACACATTATCAATTTGAGTTTTAGAAAAATCACATTTGGTTGCAAGGAATTGGAAATTGTGTCCGTAATGGCGAAAGGTTCGTCCCCTATCACATTACTCATCACGAAATTTAGGTGCAGAACTTGTTGCATCTCTGCATACCCTTTTAGTGATAAAATCGTAGGCTATGTATTTATGAAAATAATTCTGATTGGAGTGTATGAACAAACAACCCACAAACTAAATCGCTCTTATTTAACTAGAATGGTGTTGCATTAAATCCGAGTTCTCCAATGTTATGTTCAGGTGTTACAAACCGCAAACTTTTACTGAGCTAGTTGAGTGAGGGTGTCAGTGAATTCACGAACCCTCTTGGAGGGGTGGTAATAATTGCCGCTATGCGCCCATAGAGTGCGTTGATATGCATAAAACATTTTTATTTGTGATTGATTTTAAATTATTAAATTTAACATATTAATAATTAAAATAGAAAAATCGTTGGTGAATATTGTATATTAATACGTACTATGTGAAATTTAATGAATAATATTTATTCGCGAATTTTGTGTGAGCACATTATACATTATAAATATTAAAGAATTAACCTTAAATATAGCTGGAATTTAATATAAAATTAAATTAAATTCGTGTTTTATTTAATATTGTATAATCTTAATAATAAAAAAGAACATTAACCCACAATTTTTAATAATTCAAAGCACACTGTTGTTAGTTCTACTATCCGATAACAGATGTCGCTAGCAGTCTCATTTCGTGGCGTCGCGCCGTCGAGCGCGCCAACTTACATGATTTAAATAATTATCATCGTAATGCGACGGTAAGGGTTATCATTACATATTATACGGCGAAAATAGACGGTTATTGCGCTTTTTTATTCAACTAGCTTTTGCTCGCGGAAATAGAGCCGCGAGCAAAAGCGAATAGTCGCGTAAAGTGATTTTCTTTCTAAAAACTCACTATTATCTCAAGAAATAATAGCTTAAATCCCTCAAGGATAATATCACTTTCTATTGGAGAAAGACTCTTCAGAATCACATCAGAAGTTTCGGAGATTACTCCCTACAAATAAACTCACGAACTTATCATATTTTTAATTTTGGTGTAGTTTGGTACCGGTTATAGAGTTTACAACAAACAAAAAGATAACAACAATAATAAAATGCTATATTTTGGGAAATATGTTAGTGACTTCTATACCTATAAGGGAGTTTATGTTTAAAAACGTAGAGGCAATCATAGCCTAATTTATATAAAAATAAATCTAAAAATTATTAAAAGAAATCCAGCCATGTATTAAACATGTCCCATTATTGGGCACGGTCCTTCTTTACGAATGAAAGGGGTTAGGCCTTTCACCATACTAGCCTAATACGAGCTGACAAACTTACACATTTTCGAAATTTTTATGAAGAGCTTCTCAGGTATGCAAGTTAGCTCAAAATGTATCCTTCAAAGTTATAATAAACAATTAATATATGTAACTTCTAATGTAACTTCTCTAAGTCAGAGGTGTACGCTCTTGGGACTGGTTACGCACCAGCGACTTTTGTCCCGACAGTCCGTTCCACGCCCCGCTGAGCTATCGCTGCTATTTAAGTCGTTTTTTAAATAAAAATAAATGTTAGTATTTAGGTACAGTGCGACGATCACGACGGTGGTAAGTTTTGGAACTAATTGAAAATATATAAAATAATCTGTTAAAATCGACAACCAATACCTAACTGTATAACAAATAGCGCAAATCATCTCGCCAACATAGTTGTACTGTTTTTCGCTAACATGGCGCAAAAAGTTTATTATTGATATAATTTATTGTTTTTTTTGTCAAAATTAATGAACAATAAAAGATAATATATTATAAATGTCCCAGAGGGAAACATGAGTGTAAAATATTAAAATAATGTTTGTCATATAAAATTAAATAATTTCATTTAAAAGTACTTTACCCTAGATATTTTATTAGCATAATGTTCGTTTGAAATTCGCACGCTTAAATAATAATATAATAGGTATTATTCGGTATCGAGACTCGCGCCTTATTATGTTATAATAATATGTCGACGAAATTTTATTTATTATTATCATTAGTATTAAAATTTTACATTATCTGAATGCAAATGCGAAATAAAATTTTAAGGCACATTAAGTAAAAATTGAGATTATTTTATTTTGCTAAATTCTAATACTTAAATAGGTTAATTATAAAAAATCATAAATTGAACTTTTCCCATGTACGATTATGCAAAATGGAATTTGAAATTATTGAATTGAGTTAATGAATTTAGCAAAATTAAATTCATATCTAATTTTTTACTTAATATCCATCTGTGCTTTACACTTTACAACATGGGGCTTATGTGTCTCCAATAAGTATGACCACGACAGAGTACGCGAATAGGAAATACTTAGGTTCCGAAAGATGTTTCTATGTATCAATGAATCCCATTTATGCAGTATTACATTTTAACATATAAGAAATATCCACTTATATCTCTACAAATATTTTATTATTTTTAATCATAAAAATCATTTTACATTATTTAGTTTTTTTCCATAATGACTCTACAATTATTTACTCTGTCTCACTGACGTCCTTAAATATTACGTAAATGTTATAATAATAAATTGTTTTTTTTATTAAATAAAATACATTTTCATAGTGCGTAAACATTTTTTGTTTGAAAACTCTTCCCTGTTCCAAATGTATGCGCGCTCTACAGGTGTAGTAAAAATTGTTTGTACACAGTGTTTTGTTTAGATCCCGTTTTTACCATCAAGTGTGCATAATTCATAGGTGAGCAGAAATCCATTATTGTAGACCCTGAATGATGGTGCTGCATAATTTCGCAGACAATGTGCACGCGCTACATTTTTTATTAATTATGCCATATGTATGCACATATTGTAATGCAACCGCTGTCAAACAAGTGTTCGCAATTATTATTATTGTTGATTGATTTTTATGTTTTAACGGATTCAAAAACTGGGCATAATTATTTTGCCGTAATTAAATATTTTTAAGTGAGGACATCATACAAATAATTTTATTTTTAATTTATTACAATTTTATTATTATAACTCATATTATATGATGGAAAAAGTGATATGAAATTTTTAATGATATTTTCATGATCACATTACGATCATGAAGACATTTGTCTCTACATTTACACAAAATGAAAAAATTACATGTCTTCGGAGTGTAGGTGTAATTGTAAATGTTAGGCTATATAGGTGGCAAGTGAGTTGGTCTAGTGAGTTAATAGTTATATCTGTGACTAGTGATGTGATGGGCAGTAGCGGCGGGCGCCGTCGGCGTCGCGCCAGGTGCGAGCCGTCGCCGTCGCCGTCGCCGTCGCCACGCTGAATTTTCCGAGCGGCTAGTACGTAGAGTTGCGTCGGTAGTCGGTACAGAGTCGAGCGACAGGACGGCGGGGCGCGCGGCGGGGCGAGCGGAGCGGGCGGGGCGCAGCAATTACATCGTCATTAGCGGGCGGCGGCGCTGGGCGGGGCCGCCCCTCTCCGAGCGGCGGGCGCGCGCAGCGGCGCTGGGCCCCGCAGTCCGCTCCGTGCTGCCGTCGCGCACGCACGCGCATGTCGCTCGCTGTCGTCCCCGGTGATGTGAGGTGGCCCCCGCCGCTGCCGCAGCGCCGCGCGATACCCGCGCAGTTTTCGCGACTAAGCAAGCCAGTTGAAGGCTCGAGAGCCTTCGAGCCGGCAAAACGCCGTCCACCGTGGATCTGAGGTACGGCGCCATGGCGGCGACCACGTACATGCCCGCCGAGATGGATCTCGGCAACATCGGCGGGTACGCTGCGTCGCCGCGCTCCGCCGAACCGGCGGACATGAAGTATCAACACCCCTTGCACTCGGGCGGGTCGCCGTCACCGGGTGCGCCGGTGCTCGGCAACCCGTGGACGTCGCTGCCGACGGCGGACCCGTGGGCGATGCACCAGCATCACGCGCACCAGCCGGACGTGAAGCCGCCACCCGCGCCGCACGACCATCGCCACCTGCAGCACGCAGCGCACGCCGCGCACGGCTGGCACGCGCCCGTCGTCAGCCCGCACTATGGCGCCGCGTCGCCGGTGCCGCTACACGGCGGGTACCCGATGCCGGTACACCAGCACCACATGCTGCGCGACATCCAGCCCTCGCCGCACCCGCTGCACCACCACGCGCTCGAGCGCGACCAGCCCGAGGAGGACACGCCCACCAGCGACGACCTCGAGGCCTTCGCCAAACAGTTCAAACAGAGACGCATCAAATTAGGATTCACACAGGCCGACGTCGGCCTCGCACTCGGCACGCTCTATGGAAATGTGTTCTCGCAGACGACCATCTGCAGATTCGAGGCGCTGCAGTTGAGCTTCAAGAATATGTGTAAACTGAAACCACTTCTGCAGAAGTGGCTCGAGGAGGCCGACTCGACCACGGGCAGCCCGACGAGTATCGACAAGATCGCCGCGCAAGGGCGCAAGAGGAAGAAGCGCACCTCAATAGAGGTGTCGGTGAAGGGTGCGCTCGAACAACACTTCCACAAGCAACCGAAGCCGTCGGCGCAGGAGATCACCTCGCTGGCGGACAGCCTGCAGCTAGAGAAGGAGGTGGTGCGCGTGTGGTTCTGCAACCGGCGCCAGAAGGAGAAGCGCATGACTCCGCCGAACACGCTCGGCGGCGAGATGATGGAGAGCATGGGGCACGCGCACTACGGGCACGGCGACGTGCACGGCTCGCCGCTGCAGCACTCGCACTCGCACTCGCCGCCGGGCCTGTCGCCGCAGCACGGGCTGCCGCAGGGCGCGCACACGCTCGCGGCGCACTAACAGTTCGCCCCGTGGGCGCCGCCGCGGCCCTACTACGCGGAGCCGCACTAGCCGCAGCGCCCCCGCCCGCGGGACCCAGCAAACACAGACATTAGCGCCGCTAGTGACCGCGCCCGCCGCCAATGTACATAGTTCGCGCCGGCGGCCCGGCCGCAGGACACCACCGTTCCATAAGTTTAAGTTGTTCTTTATCATTTCAGTGAAGTCATTGATTAATTATGTGCGTAATGTTAAGATCGAAGCCAGTAATCGTTTGTAGTCGGCCGGAGCGCCGCGGCTCCCAGTGTTCGCCGACGAGCCGGCCCCCGTGCGCCGCGCCGCGCGCCGTGCGGTAAGTACGCTGTACGACACATGACACTCGCAACGTCGACGCGACGCAACCGCGCCGGCTCGCGGACCGCACAGGCCCGGGACGATTTCATCGAATTTATTTATAGATATTATAAATTAACGAGGTTCATACGTGGCCCGCCGCCCGCCCGCCGCCGCGCCGGTGCGGTGGAGCGGCGGTGCGGCGGTGCGGCGGGCAGACATCGTGGTGTGGATTACATATAAATTGTTGCTACTACTGTAAATTAACTATTAGTGACGTGGACGAAAGTAAAAAATACGAATCGGGTCAAAGCTTCGTTTTGTAAGGGAATACGAGTGAGTCAATAGGTGCAATTTTTATGTTAAGTGTTGTAACTGGCGGAGGGGTCGCGGCGCGGCCGGTGCGGCCGGTGCGGTCGAGCACGCCAGCATGCCAGCATGCTCGCCGCGTCCGCGCCTCGATCCCGCCGCGCACGCCCAGCTCCCGCGCTCATTATTTATTACGAAAAAATTATATAAGAATATTAAAAGGACGCAGACACGATGCCAAAATGGTTTTATTCCTGTTTTTTACTTGTTTTGTTGTTTTTTTTTCGTTTGTATGTATTTGTGGCCAATCTTGGTACTTAATACTTTGTAAAAATAGGTATTTTTTCTATATAAAATAATGTACGACGTATATGATGATATATATTAAAAAAGTTCTTTATAGAAATTGAAATATCGAACCGCCTTTTATTGTTGAGGTCCTGTCCGCGGCGCCCGAGCCCGCCAGCGAGCGGCGCCGCGGCCGCGACCGTTCCACACACTTGTAAATACTACATACAGTTAGGGCGCGACACCAACTACATTAGTGTACATTAGTCGTATCATGTTTTATATTAACGTCTAATTATTATTTAATAAAACAGAGTAATATTTTACTGAAGAGTATTATTGGTACATCCCGGTCACTGGGTCACCGTCAGAGCGTTGAGATGCCTTGTCAGGCGCAGGTAGCGCGCCCGCTCGCAATCCGTGTGTGTGTCTTTAAAAAACCATCATAAATTTGACAAACATGTCTAAGGGGTCGCGGGGCAGTTTTTTCGACTATTGTTAACTTTTTTCTCAATTTATAATATTTTTTGTGTCGCATTGTGAGATCACAGCGATGCAGTCGGTGTTATCGTGAGTCGCGTATACCACGACGTGTCTTTGTTGTGTTTAGTTATCGCTTGTTTGATGTGGTATTCCAAATATTTTCCAAAATAATTACATCATTATCATCATTATCCTTATTTTATTACTAATTCATATACTTGTCTATATGAAACTGCTTGTTATTATGAACTGTGCGAATCGATCGATATACATTTTATAAACCACCTCTCAACACTACAATATTCTACGTATTAATACCGATTTAAAACAACCATGTAGAAATGTTTTGATTAGTTCTTTTATCGTATTTCTGTTATGTATTTTAATTTCTAAGTTTTATTTGGTTTTCATTACTTATGTTAAATCATTTCCGACATCAAAGGCGAGTACGCATAAAATAAGTAGAATTGTAGAGACGTAGTGTTGCGGCCGACAAGTGCCTCCGTTAATTGCTAATGGTATATAAATTACTTCACCGGTGTTTGTATTTCTGTAATTGGGCCGTTTCGAATATTAACAACATTTCTAATATAAATGAATTAAGATTTATAAGTGGCGGTGTCGGACGGGTCTCGGCTCCGACACGGCCGATGGTTTTTTTTGGTCTAATGAGTCCGTTTCACGACTTTCTCCTGTCAATAGTTGCGGTGACAAAAAACATAGGAGTAGGCGCGCGTCTGCGCTCGCAAAAACCTCACGTGTGAGCACCACTGTTCACTGGTCATGGACAAAATGACATTCCGTGTGTCTAATGAAGCGGCCGGTCCGAGACACGCCGCGCGACACTCGCGACCAATTAGATTTACGACACAACTCGGCGAGTTCGTATGACGCGCCGTGAGATTGTACTCACTGCACTTTTTACATACATGAATAATAATCATAATCATTGTTTGTTTACACAGCAGCTATATAAATCTGGACACGTGTACACGAATATTAATAGTTAAAATACCTGATTAACATTTCATGTATTCGTATGTATGTTAAAAGAGAATCCGTTAAAGCAGTTTAAATGCATTGTCAACGATAAGTACAAAAATCGTTGTCATGTGCTAGGTTATAGTTTTTTAAAAGTGTTTTGTTGTCTTATAACAATCCGAGATCAATAGATAGATTCGCCTGTACTACGTATCGCTATGAAAAGCGTTGTCATTTTCCGCCTACGCGTTCCGCCGTCGCTCCGTGGAAATGTCTATTGTTTGGCCAAAGGACCAAAAACCCGGGACTAAAATGATGTGAACAACCGATATCTCGATGTTGTAATCAACATTCGCGTATTCGATTTGAATCGGACACGGTTTGAGTAATCGTTAAATCATTTTTAGTGGTTTCGCTACCTGAAACCAAATCTTCGCTATAAATGCGCTTGACATTAAAAATAAATATTTCCCATTTCCCCTTAATTATGATTAGGTCGTCGTAAATAATTATTACTTTTAACTAAATAATTAAATTTTGATTTATTTCGGGTGCGTCGCATTACAAAAATAGGCTTCCCAAAGATAATAGTAAATTTGCATAGATTTAAAGTTTCAAAAGCATGATTTTATTACCTTTGAGTCAGTTTCTATATATTTTACACTTTTTATAATTAAAATATAAATATGTGGTATTAAAATAGGTGAAAAATATTATATCATATGTAGTTACAATTATATCAAGGGCTACAAAAATACCAATGTAAAATAGTTTTAATTTAAATTTATTTTTAATTTATTGTCTTTTTAAGTTTCGATTCAATAAGAAACTATTCATGTCTAAGAACTTCTCTAGTGACCCTTGATAGAAATCCTTTAGTAGTTCCGTGTATTTTTTCCAAATGTAGAGCCAGTTGTCGTTACGATATGCTATAGCGGTGAATATGTCTAACTGTTATAAAATAACAGTAATTAAGTAACAGTCTTATTTTTAAATGAAATATTAATTTCCATTAAGAATATTTTTGGCCAGTTATGCATTGTATAAAACGTCATTTCGATGATCTTAACCTGTTTTATCACTTACCCATCTCAGTTTATAAAGGAGAGGATAGGTGCCCATAATAAATATATACGATATTTTTTCACATTTCAAAATCGCCTCGTCGTCTGCACGTGTCATAATATTATTTGTTTTATTGAAAATTTGTACTAAAATATATATTTTTCTTGGGCTATGGAATGCCTTCAAATATTCTTATATAATGTCACGTGAAGTCGAATGTGTGACCGTCTATTGTACTATTTTGTCATTTTTATACATTTTACTTCGATAACGTTTTAAAATTGTTCCAATATTTTTTTGTGTCCATTACGTTATGTGTTTGTTGTGTTTTTGTTTGTGTATCATAAAAACAATTAATGGATGTCGTATAAAGAACTGTCAGCCGCTGCGTACCTGAGAATCGAAAAAAACCTTTTCATCTCGGCGATTCACGGCTTATTTATGGGATTCCATGCATTGGCTATGTTATGGGAGTAAAATTGTTATATCATATGTGTAAATAAACATAATATATATAATGGGTGAGTGGCATGTGCCAAATTTGTCATAATGGGACAAGAATGACTAAATAGGGTGATGACTCTACATTTGTATAAAGCATTTGCTAGAAACTGTAAATATTGTATATAATGAGATAAATAAACTGTTTTAAAGTGTATCGGTTATATTTTTTTAACACACACACACATGTCTTGTATTTTTTGCAATTCCGTATTTGATTATGGAATATATTAAGCCAAGTAATCATTTAATGATAATAATACAGCGATTAGCGTTATTTAATAATCATAAAAACAATACATAATAATTTGAACAACTACAGTTTTAACACATAAATATTAACTTTTTAAAATAAAATTATCACTTATTTATAACAGCTAGTAAAAATATATTATTATATAACTTAAAATATAATCTTTACAAACAATCAAATACGTAAGCAATGGAAAATTTAAATTCCTATATACAGTTGTATTTTCCAAGCATAATTTTATTTAATGTGTAGTTTTTAACGATTGTTGTAATTCCTTATTCAACAAAAACCATTGAAAGTGTCATATAACCAGCTTAAACCGAAGTGTTGAAAGAAAAAAAAGGATTGTGGAAACCGACGGCGGAGACGTTCGAAGGTCTAAAATGCCAACCGTCTGTCGACGGACTTACGTGCGCGATACACAACATAATATATACGATATTGAAACATTTTAAATTGGTTAATATTATATCGCTGAAAAGTCCATTCAGGCCTACATTTCGCGTTCTACATTTTTGTTATTTGATTGAATGATGAGACAAGCGCGACACTCGACGCTCGAGCGTAGGCCTGACCATAACAGAAGCAACATCGCACAAAAACTTTAATTACAAAGTACTGCATAGTACTGAAATGTGCTTGTCACCCCGAGACATAAGATTTTAAGTCTCATAACACCCAGTAAGTTCACTGGTTGAAATGTACTTCAAACCGAAACTCAACAGTGCTTATACACTGTTGCTTGGAGGCAGAAATAGATAAAGCTGTTCTACCGACCCAGACGGCCAATGTTCATATCAAACGTATTCACAAGCACAATATTCAGACATCTGGATGTTAAATATATAATTCACTTAATTATATTTTTTTCATCACGTTTGATTAATTTTTATTCATATTTACATAACGTAGATGTCACAGTTTCTTAAAAACATTAACACCTCAAAATTTGAAATAAAATCGATTTCGAAATGATGACATTTAATTTGTCAAAACATTCACTTCATAATGTCACAATCTAAATCTCGTAAAGGATGATACCATCACTTTGAGGTGAAGGCGATCGAGATATCGAAATAAAACCACATATTGGTCTGTTAGATATAGCGCTCGTCACTAGCAAGCACTGATCGGCGAGGCATCCACACTGGGCTGGCAACACAGTAGCCTGTAGGCATGCGTAACTACTGCAATCAAAGATTTCAATTAACTTTAATTATCAGTAAGCAGTTTCTTAGGCTTCGATTATTTTTTAGAGACAATTAAAATTGTTTTTGGAATGGAACTTGAAGCATTATGGCTACTAAGTAATAGAGCATAATGCATTAACTGGCTTTGAGCGTGGAAATAATTGAATTCTAAAAAGTATACTATTTTTGATTGATATCTCTGAATGCGGCATTTAGGTCGAGATCTTTATAGCAAACTTCGACTTAGTCTAATTCACAAACAACACTTATACGTAAGCTCTTTGCCAAGTGTCAAATTCTGTGTACATGATTGGTCTGTTTTTATTTAGCGCCAAAACTAACTAATGACGTTTAGAGAAATCGTCACTATGCGTTCGCGCTTACTATTAGGCCTCATAGTAACGTTTATGAATACGGAAAATCATTTTGTATGGCAACGATTTCACTAAATATGATTTAACGATCCAAATACTCGATCGCCTCGTGAGTTCGATTTACAAAATCATCAATTTAAAAATATTTGAAGTTTCCTTTTTTTTCATTTAAAATGTTTATCATCATATGTTTTCGCTTTTAATGCCATGAATTGTGTGAAGCAAGCGTTTTTAAGTAGGCTTTTGTGAGTTTATAAGTTTACTACATAGTCATTTTCTAGAGGACTTTGTCGGGTTTATAGATATCTGCATTGGAAGGTTCCTTAGTATGAGGATGGCTGATTTTACACCTTCGTAAGATGTATAATACTGCTCATTTAATTTAGTAAGTTTGGTTTTCTTACAAATACTTATTAGGCAAGTAATAAAGTTGAAAGCAAGCTTTTGTAAGAAATTATGTAAGTTATGTTAGCAAATAGAATGGTTTTGATATCAATAAATTATATGAGTAATGCGAATGCATAGAGTAATGAAGTGTTTATGGTAATCATATTGTAATATGATTGTTGGTAATGGTTCTATAAACTACTTAATGATTTTATTCGTTTATCTACATTAAGCGGAAAAAATACTGATTATAATTTTATTTTTGTTCGACCGTAGCTCACGCCTATGTCGTTGAAGGGTGGGCATATTTACAACTAATGCATCCGCGGTACACCGAGTTTTTTTCTGTCCCAAAATGTGATAAGTGCGGAGGCCCAATTGAGGACACAACTTTCAGTCTCGCGCAACTCTTGACTGATTTTTCGAATGAAAAGCAATTGTTGTGGGATTGTTGGATGTCTAACCCGGGATTTGAACCTAGTACATCCTTGGTTTCACGACTTTAATTCGCCGTCAAAAGACCAATGAGATGATTTAAATACATCCATTTTTTTCTCAAAACTATGTTTAATAAACCTTAAGTGTCAGTCACAACACACGCATATTTTTGACGCACTATCGGAACTATTCACGCAATGTGTGAAAACGATTAAAAATAATGTGAAATTATAGTTTCGTGTGATGAATATTTAATAAGTACACACACACGATCTGATTTATGCAACGGCATTAGTTAATTACAGTTGCATCATAATTTATACATATTAGCTGGAGACCACAGCAGGTCAGATCATGATTACCGAAATTTACTGCACTATTATTCGTACAAGATACAGTTGAAAGGGGAAGTGGACCATGTATGATGTGATTTGTGTATGGTTTGGGATTTGTTTGGATAGGTATGTTGTATGCCGGCGTAGCAATTACAATATTTTTTCTTATTGCTGCAACTAAATGATGATATAATGATTTCACATGTTTACGCGAATATTACTAAATTTTACATCAGCTATCCACCAGTGAAAGTCCCTTCAAAATCCAGCCATTTTAGAGATTAGTCGAAACAAACAGACAGACAGACAAAAATTGTAAGAAAATGTTGTTTGTATATGCACCGTGTGTACATCCAAATGTACTTAGTAAAAAGTGGTTATTTTAATATTACAAACGGACACTCGAATTTTATTTATTTGTATAGATTTTATTTATTAGGTAGGTAACTCATAGTAGACCTACAGGTTCGGGAGCTGTTTTACAATTTCCGTTTAAATATCCGTCAGATAATGTGTTCCACAGCAAAGTTATAAAGTACTAATTTGAGATACGGTTTTCCGTGTGTGATAATTTTGTATTTTTACGCAACTTCGTGAAAACCTCCGGTTCTCAAGCGCGTATTAATGTGAGTAAAATTTTTTCTCTTTTTGGAAAGCTTGCAGACTTATAAAATACTACTACTAGACAATATATAACATACTAGCTTTTCCTCGCGGCTCCGCCCGGGTGATCTGATTTTTCCGGGATGAAAAGTATGTTCATCAGGAATGATGTAGGTGTCTAATGGTAAATTAATTTTTGAAATCGGTCCAGTAACTTTTAAGTTTATTCGTTAAGATGAAAGATTTGTATTTTTGTAAATACAAATCTTTCATCTTTATAATATTAGTTTAGACGAATAAGTTTACAATTTGGTTGCAATATTGCTTATGACAAGCTCCAACATGAAACAAGCTTGACAAAACGTGGGTACAGCACTAGTATCACCAGTACCTACCCCTTAGGGGATAAATGTGTGAGCCTATATTTATATATTAGGATGATAATACTTTTTCTTTCTTTCTCGATATTTTTAGAACCCTAACGGCTCGGAATTTTTTGAAGCGAAACAAAACCGTGACATTTGACCAATAGTACACTATAATAAAAACAGGGTGTACTCGGAGTCCCCCTTCACCTCGCCCGCCACCGACCTGTCAGTTTTTCTGCGTTTTCGCCTTAAAATATGTATTTAAAAAGGTAGCGGCAGGTGCGGCGAGGCAAGGCAGCCGAGGCTGACTTTATCAGCAGTGCGCGTTCAATTTATGGCATGGTTTTGGTTTGGTGGGTCCTGCCGACACACTATCTGCGTCTGCCGCGGGTTTTTTCATTGTCCCTTGTTATGTGCCTTGGTCGTTGCTGGCTGTACTCAGTATAATACCTAAATGCTTGTTTTGGTGCGGAGTTGTGTCCATGCGGGTTGGTTATGTCTTTTATATTTATTTGTAACGTTTGAGTTTTAATGATACATATTTCTTATTATAATCATACTTTTTTTTATTATTTCAATGAATGATGAGACGAGCAAGTCGCTCGCCTGATGGTAAGCGCAATGCCTCCTCATAAACAGATGCAAAAGAAAGAAAGATGACGGTGAACGATGTTTTTATCCAAGTTATAATCAAAACTATATAATAATAATGAAGACAATATATTTTTGCATAGAAATAACCTAGTAGCCAAGATGATACACCAGCAACTTGATCTTCGATATTACCTAGTGACATACGAGATGCCATATTACCAATATGTACCCCAACCAGTTCTCGAAAATAGTCATGCAACGCTCTGTTGGGATCGATCTGTTATTACGGACAGGACTATTGTTGCCAATAAACCTGATAATGTGCCAATAGATCGATTGGCTCGCCGGGCGATGCTTGTTGACGTCACCATTCCGCATGACGAGAACCTCGTAGAAGCTGAAAAAGATAAAATGACCATATACTTAGATCTGGCACACGAAGTTACCGACATGTGGGATATGGACTCAATTATTGTCCCGATAGTCGTCTCTGCCCATGGGTTGATACCGAAGAGCCTCGACCAACATCCTCAGAGGCTCTCAATTGGTCGTTGGGTTGACCCAGATACAGAAAGCGGTGTTATGGGACACGGCACGCATTGTGAGGAGGTTTCTCTCTCTGGGGTCCTAACCGTCTGTGGCTCGGGTCCTAGGCCTCGCCATTGAAGAATAATGTTTTTTTTATATTTCTAAATGATTATTTTTTTGTAACTTTAATATACAAAAAGTAAAAAAGCCTTTTATAATAAGAAGTATGTATTTTTAAATGTACTCAAATTACACACCTTGGTATCTACTAAAAAAGCCTAGATAACTGATGCCACTTTATACATAGATAACAGTGCTATAACCATTGACCCATATCAGTAACATGCGTGGCGGAAACGTCGCCTTATGTAACGTTCGAATGAGTTTGAAAAGAGGCGCGTTACGCCCCCGCTGCCCTGTGTGGGGGCAGTGGCATTGTTTTAAACCACCTCCTATGTGTTTTGTTCATAGGCTGTACATGCCAGTGTGGGTTATAAAGGTATAGACTCTATGATTCATTTCGATGCTATCTATGGCGATATGGCTCGACACCTATCAGGTTAGACGGAGCTATTCGCACCTCTCTACCTCTTCGCATATACAAGCATGAGCTTAATGTATTTTGATACCGATGAAGAAGTAGAGCCTAAACCGCTGGGGCTGAAAATTTGATATTTTAGCATTTCATGCTAAAATGCAGTATTTTGTAAGAAGTTTTTTTTTGGAAATTTCACCCCAATGGAGGTGAAATAAGGTATGAACAATTTTTCGGAATTATGCAGGAAATATGACGGTGCAGAATTTCATGCGGGCGGAGCCGCGAGCAAATGTTACTGTATTATACAAAAAGTAAACCCTTTGCGTCGTTCCTAATTAAAATTCGTTATTGTGTGACACTAAGGCCACAGTAACACCGCATGTGTCGTCACAAATACCTACAGTTTGACACTAATGATATGTGAAAATATCACCAATTAATATTAGTTTCAGTGCTGGGCGAAGTTCTAAAATTAATTTAAGCGACTATGCTTTTTAGGTTAAACAGGACCTGTCACCATTACTAATACAATATTAAATAAAATTTTAAATTAGTTAAATTAAAATTTGTTTCCCACATAAGTTTCAAGGAATATATTTTTGAACAAGAAGTGGCAGTAAGGTTGTAAATTATAATAATGTGTTTAGGATATAAAATGTTCTTTTAGTTTTATGATATGCGATATCAATGCGAGATAAGTAGATACATTTCAAGTACCATTTAGTATGCGAATATGTCGGAATTTATTCAGTTACCCATGAAAACTTATATACACGAATATGTATATATAAAAAGTAAATGTAGCAGAAATATCGTATTTTTTTATTTATAAATAATAAATAAATAAATATACCCAACAGTTACACACATAGTCCTGACCCCCCAGTAAGATAGGAGTCTTGTGTTGTGGGTATCAGGAACTTCGTGGGACTTTCGGTGTCACAACACCCAAACCCCGAAACAAATATTTGTGGATCACACAATTTATCTCGGTTCGGGGATCGAACCCGCGGTCTCTCGCTTCACAGCCGGCTATTCGCCCGCTGCGCCACGGAGGCTTTTATGAAATATTCCTTATATCTATTGTTTTTTTACACATACTCCACAAAACCGTCTAGACCAGTGTTTCCCAACGTGGGGCCCACGTCCCACAGGGGGGGCAATTTGATATTTAAGGGGGGCAATTTAAAAATGGACTCGACATGACTTTTACCCTTTCGCTTTGGGTTATTTAAATGCAATGCTAGATATCGGTGACCAATTTAACAAAAAAAATGTTAAGGTGGGGCATGGCCTAAAAAAGGTTGGGAAAGACTAGTCTAGACGGTTTGATTGGGGGTTATTGCGTCTCAGATGCAATTTTTCGTAAACGTACATAAGTTAGAGCGCCATGTAAGTTCACATTAACTGGTTAATTGATATATTCTAAGTTGTCCAAGTAATAGTTATTTATTCATTTATTTTTCTCAGTTTCTTGAGTAATATCAAATGGCAGACTATTAAGTGTATAGACGTATATAGGTAGACGCCTTTTGATCATTCTGCCTTTACAATAATTATTGATTCTATTATATTAACATAGGGTGATAAAATTAACAAAATTTAAATAAAAAACACTCAACACGATATGTAAATAGGAAGTAATAAATGCCCGATATAAACCTATATACTAGATAATTATTTAAACGCCAATCTGGATATCTAGATGAAAAAAATGACATACTGCTCGAGAAAAAATGCTAAAATGTCGCCATGCAACCGGTTTGAGATTTAGTGAAGAAAAAACTTGGATACGCAGGTGGCACGCCTCCGCATTTAATAAAATAAAGTGTACGTTAAACTAGTTGATTGAATATTTCGACGTACAGTCAGGAAGTAATATATTTTCACTAATAAACAAGTCGCAAATGATTTTACCGAGTCACAAATCTACCGCAGTGCCGGTTTACGATTAATCTCGGTGCGATAACCATTTGACTGTTTGTTTATTGTTTTGGTATTAAAACATAATTATTATCAATTATACATAGACACACGAAGAGGCAAAGTAGAGGTGCAACTAGTGCTGCACTCACGTTTTGGCGAGCTTATTTTCATAAAATATAATAGGGTGCAAGCCTATCACGATACCGGCAAAAATTCCAATGCCATGTAATTCATGTGTGTTTTTCGCATTGAAAATTCAAACACAAATTGTTATTACCCGACCTGGGAATGAACCCAGGACCTCACGGTTTTCAGTCTCAGAACGCTGCCACCAGTCACTAAACCAATAAGGCGAATTATTCAATTATTATTTATGACATTATCAAATTACTTGTTAGTCCGAATAATCAAGGCTTTGTGAATGAAATGTAAATTTACTCAATGTTTATCGTAATTAAATGATTTAAAGAATTGCATCATAATAAACCCGTTTAATAAAGATTCATTTTAAGTAGTACGACATATAAGCATATTTCGAAACGAGTATTCATTGAAATCAAACACGTGAATTGATTCATTTAAACACAATAAACAAGAAAATGTACATAATAAATGCTAATAAGTTAGGTTTTATATTTTAAACGATTTAATTAAGTCATAGACCTTTAAAGAGCTGATTCGAGTTTGCGCGTCGTAAAAGAGTCTTATGTTGGGTTGCACCAACTTACTGTAGCAATGACAAACGTGTTAAAGTACCGGTTAAGCAAAACATGAGTTGCACCATTTGACAAATATTAGACGACGTCATAACTTAAGCTGTTAACCGTAACCGCCCAATATTCGCTAGTTATAGCCCGCGCTAGTTTAAGTTAAATAGCTGTCAGATGGTTAAATTATAACCTCCAAACAGATATATCTCGTAAAGCGCCTCAGTCCAAAATAAAATCATGTCCCTGTTTCTAAAATTAATCGAGAAATCTAGTATGTAGTATCGAGATACGATGGTGCAACACATTCCGCAGTCAATGTTAAAATCAGCGTCACTATTATCGTCAAATTTTACATAATCCTTAACTATAACTTTTATTATGGTACACTCCAGCCTTAGACATTAAATAGTGTAAATCAGTGCACAGGGTCTCCGTCTGCGAGTCGAGGGTCAATTGGCACGTAATTAGAGTCGATCGGGCCTCTGGGACGCCATTTGACCTCAGCACAATCCGCCGGCTCTTGGCCTATCATATTAATATGAGAAAGTTGGTTTGGTTTATATTTTTTTAATGATAATTCCTTCGTAATTAGTTAATACTTTTTTTTATAACGACGTCATTGTCGAATCGTTAAAATCTCCGACTTCAATTAGGAAAATGTTTGTAACTTTTAAATGGCTAAATATATTTTCTTCAATCAAGAACCATCTCAATGAAACCATCTTTCAAACAAAGAACCGTATTTATATTGGTCCATCCCTTTAGGCGATACGATGTCACAGACAGGTACACACACACACAGCCAGACAAAGGGGTCAAACTAATAAAATCCTTAACTTTTGTCGAGGATTAAAAAGTATAGAGAAGTGGCGGCAAACAGTTAGTCGATTATAATAAAGTTTTAATATCGATTGATTTTTTAGTTTATACAACGTAAGGTGTGAAATATACGCGTTAATTGTTTAGATAAGATCTTTGATTAATCATAATCGATTGCTGTAAATATGGAGGTGCGAAAATGGTAATCAGCTTTATGGTAGAACAAATTAGGGGCGGAAATAATACAAATATATTTAGATTATATTTTTATGTAATTGTTCAGTTATTATTGGTTGGTTACATAATTTATTATTGAGATGTATTAGCATACGTGTTCGTGCGTCCCAAATTGTGATTCCCAAAAACGGAACTCATAGATTGTGGGTCGTTAGAAACAAAAGTAAATAGTCGCCATCCTACAGTACCATACGAGTCTTGTAATGTGCGTAGGAACTACAGAGGACTTTCGGTCTCACGGCATCCAAACCTGAAACAAATAATTAAGGATCACACACACATTTGTATCAGACATCTAACATCGAACATCTGCTTGCCCGCTAGGCAATGGAGGCTGTCACACAATGTCAAAGATTCGAGTCGCATGTTAGTAATGCCGCAAATACCTGTCTTGTTCATTCCTTTATACTACAATCTATAGAGGTTGCTGATGTTCCGTAAACATGGCGAAGACTTGCCATACTCGCTCAGGGTCGCATTCCAGGGTCAGCCAGTCAGTCAGTGTATATTCAGAAATTTCAGGCTGGCATAATCCTAGCCACTTTCGAGAGAGAATTGTTTTATACCCACGACACAGAAAATTAATGATCAACATTCGTATAGGTTGAATATTTTTTACGATATTCACACTACCATAAATCAATCTGAGAATAAAAAATGTTTATAAAAACCGCAACACTTCTAATTGATAACGTTTTATGGTTAATTATATATGCAATTAAAATAAATCTGAGTAAGTAATAAAATGTACAGAGATCGCAACTTGTTCTTAAAGTGCCGCTATGACGCAACATGCCATGTCCACCCAAACCGACATGTTTGGAACATTGATTTAAAATGTTGTGTTCGAAAGTCACTAAAGAATTAAAAGTCTTTTTATTGGAATGTTTCTTAATAGTATAAGATCCCGGGTAACATTGACCTTCACCCATCTGTTTACCGGATGAAAATAATATTTTAAGGTATAAAATGTGTGACCATAGTTTTTTAGGCAACCCTATTGGTATGTGTTCAGCACATTTTATACCCTAAGATATATTTTTCATCCGGTAAATAGATGGGTGAAGGTCGATGTTACCCGGGATCTTAGACCATAACTGTCATAGGAAGGAATATCGTAGGCGAACTGTGTGTGTAGTTACATCCCTACCGGTTGGAACATAGGCTATGTTTTATTCTATTTCGTGTTTTTCTTGCAGTGTTTATGTAATCAATCAATTAAGAAAATGATTCTTTGAGTAATATTTATGATGAAGATATTCTCGGTATATTATTGTTTTGATAAAAAAGTACTACATATAGATTTTTATGTAGGCAACATTTAAAATAATTGAAACCAGCAGAAATTTAAAGTCAAGTAGCAAAACTCAAAAATAAAACTCTATATTAGATAGGTACAGCTACATTTATAAATATAACTGTAATAAAATTAATGCTTATTCGAATAAGTAGCTTAACTCATGTAGTCATATGGCCGCCCTAAAGTGGCTTCGAGTTTCAAGAAGACAGAAAGAAAGAAAATAAAAACCATTTATTTGTCACAAATAACAATAGGCACATACCACCCACAATAATAATAATAGTTTAAATACAATATACATTAAAATAAATAACGATGTTTTCATTTGCGCGTCGTGGCTGAGACAGGTAGGTGACCATCCAGCGTACTGCTGTGCTGGGGCGCATCATAACAGCGCTGAATTTCCTTGGTCACATTAGAGAGACAAAAGGCGTGGAAGGCGGGAGAAGTGACTGACTACAGAACGGTCATCAGGATTGATGAGACGTCTTTAGTGGTACAGAAATAAGATGGTGGGTGTTTTCAAGCCAGTTCCATACAGTAGGTTTGCGCTAAGCGTCGCTAGATGTCGCATAGAGGCGGCATGGCGGGATTCAGTCCCAACGCTACAATAAACTAGTAAATTAATTTAAAAATATCATAAATAGTTCAAATAATATGACTTTATAGCTATTCATTATAAATAATTAATATTATGAACATGATGAATATTAAATACGTTTTTATTGCACTTAAAGCTCACTCGCCTTCTGCGTAATAGAGAGTGTTCAAAGAATAATAAAAAAAATCACTTTCATATGCCTATCTGTTCTCCATTAAAATAACCGATCAATTTATTTAATTGACAGCTTCTATAATTCAACGGTCATTTATTAGTTCTAGGCGATGTTGATAATTAAATTTTACAGTCTAGTCTGACTCTATGTTTATTCTCCTCACATTTGAAATTTCGCTAAGTCGGAAGTAAGAGTGGTTTAAAAACACGATTGGCATGTGGCAGTTCGCGTGCGTACAACACAAGTGAAAATGCTAATACGATTATGCTAATAAGTTTATCTAAAGTAAAGTCAGCGGTCGGCGTAACTCCTATGGTGCATAACTTGTCGATCTGTTTGTGGAGAAGTTGACATATTGATAAGGGATCTACTTTCAATTTCGGTACGAATTAACATAACATACGCGAGTCCTCGAGAAGGCAAGCAGTAAAAATAATGACATCATTAGCATAATTGTGATACATACAATATGTTTAGCTCAGTTTTCTCTTTCTCTTAAACAGATGACTGTTGCCTTAACATTGAATTTTATATTTTAGTAGTTTTACATAGATACATGGGTTCATCTTTGCACGCGTTGTAATGCTTGCAAAGCTTGTTAACCGCTTTGTCTTTTGTCTTTTTTAGCCACCAAACAGCAATTTGTGAGCACTGTATCATGTCCGTTTGAAGGGAATTGAAACTAGTAAAATTACTAGGCATTATGGTCTCATAGTGCTTTGTAATCCAAAGTACTGTGTGGTGTTGTGTCTTTATGAGCAACCGTTGGCTTTACTATTAGGCGAGCCGCCTACTCGTGACGTCATTCAGGCGAATAAGTTTAACGTTTTTGTTTGTATAAGAAACCCGTTACCCCTTTTTTAAATTAACAATTGTTTTTGTCCACGATTAATTATATTATTCACAATTAATCAAGTCGTATGTACATGTATCTAGTGATATTTTTTGTGACGACTTCAACACTTAAAAGAAAACCTGATATTAGATAATTAGAGATCATAATACCGTCAAATAAGGTGACGCCTGTGTCCAGAGGATAGGTAGAGATGCAATTGCTACAACCATACTCCACATGTTTCGCCATTGGGACTCAGGGTAAATTGGTTTTAACCTACTTAAAATGGCGGTTGTGTTCGTGCCAGTAACATATTTATAATTAAGCAATTATATACACCCAACAGTCATAGACTTATACACATAAAAATTGGATATGGAAGGTAATTCCAGGCCTGAACTACGTTTTTTAATAACCTAACCTTAAAAAAAATCCCGACGTCGAATTGAAAAATGTCTGCGACATTTATTTCATTATCATCATCATCATCAGCCACATGATGTCCACTGCTGAAAACACAAAAAAAAATCTTTTATCTATTTTAACCGTCAATCACTTAACTTACATACTATGCATCCTTCAACGGAACATACGCCGCTGATTCTGCATGATCAATTCCTACGTGAGTTCCGCGACGTCTTTTCGGTCATATGTTATCAGAATTAGCTCGTTCTATGATGTTACGTCACAGTTGAACATCAGTGTCTGCTCAGTAGTAATACGGTACTGTCCAAACTATTTAGTCGCCTAGCAACTACGAGTTAGTTGGGGTTGATTGCGAGTGACGCGCCCGTCCTGTCCTGTCGTCCTGCGACCGACACGACATCCTGCAATTTAGTCTGGATCTAGACAAGCCGCAGACGTGGCGTGTCGCTCATACTTCAATTACACTGCTGCATACAGCGGCGTAGACTTGTCTATATCGTTATTATATTTATTTTTATTTGATTGAATGACGAGAGGGGCAAGGCTCTCGCCTGATGGTAAGCGCCACGACTGCCCATAAACAGAAGCAACACCACACAGAACTTTGAATTAAAAACCACTGTGTGGCATTGAACTGCGCTCGTCACCCCGAGACATAAAATGTTGAGTCTTATAATGCCCTGTAATTTCACTGGCTTCAATGCCCTTCAAACCGAAACACATTAGTGCTTACACATTGTTGCTTGGCGGCAGAAGTGGACAAAGCGGTGGTACCAACCTAGACGGCCTCTCGCATACTAGGGACCTACCACCTACCATTTATTCTATTGAAAATTCTGATAATTCGCGACATTTTTCTTTTGATTGTTTGTTTTCAAAATTCGTGGAAAAAGTGCATGAATATCATTAAATGCAGTAAACCTTAAAGTAGCCAAAACAAGGAAGGAAAATGAACACTTGAAGAATGTTGCATCGGTTCGGACGTGATTTGGGTGTAGCCATTGTCTAGAAGCTATAGTTTGAGTAATATAAAATTACGTGCTCCTTCGATGCTTGCACTAGGTACTCAATTTCTGTGCAGTAAGATTAAATTGTGTGGCAGCATCGTTTTCAACCGACGAAAAAACTGAGGAGGTTTTCGATTCAACTTGTTTAATGATTTTATTTAAATAATCACGCGTAACTTTCCATAGCATGGTCCGTTATTTAAAACTAACTCAACTTAGTTAAAACTTAGCGAGATGTAATTTCACTGACTAAAATGGCTCTAAAACAGAAAAGAACATTTTGCGCAACGTGCTATCAGACTGACCAATTAAATACAATATAAATAGCACCAAGTCAAAATTAATGATTTTTATCCGAGCACGGCAAAGTGCATTACACCTGGTGATAAGCACAGGGCAGTCCAAGAAAACTAGCGACCACCGACAAACAATAGGTTTATCAGTGGTCACTAGAACTATGCCGGCTTGTATAAATGCTTTTTCATAATCCGAAGACGGAAGAAGCAAGGATGTACCCTTATAACCGCCTCGACCAACCATCAAGTCATGTCACAAGTCCTTCGGGAGAACCGGATGTCCACTGGCTGATCCTGGAACGCGATCCACACAAGTTGTGCCGGTCACTATAGCAGGTTTTAACACCATATGTACGGTGGTCGCAATCCGGGCGGATATATCCTGCCACCATTCTTAACTTTTTAGTATTTTAAGTTGGTTTATACATAAGTCGTCCTCTGGCTCATTGTCTAACAACAAATATGTACTACTTTCGTACAACGCGTTTTCGTAACCATTTCCAAAGTTACGCAGAATCCACTCATGTTTCTTTTGGTTTTTCTTTTGTTCTAAAAACAATATATTTGTTATACCTAGGGTAGTTAACAAAAGGTGTAAAACGTACATGATAGGTATTCGTTATCAGTTCCAGGAAACTGTACAAAGGCTCAGGTATTATGTACACATTGCGCTGTGATAATAGTAAAGTGTTTTGACGATGGAAGTACCATTGTGTTTAGGTTTTATTTTATTTAGTTTTACGTTTTTAAGACCATATTATTTATTAGTAATTAGTGGTGCTTTTGTTGAATATAGTGTTTTAATTATCGTATTATTAGCATATCAAGACTGTGATTATTTAAGATTTATTGGGTCATTTTCCTGACGTGCTTGAAAAGAGCAACACATTATTTATTCGCCTGATATGAATGATAAGACGACAATACTACCCAGAACAATGCAGTACAAAGTACGTACTGCATGGCACTGTCGTCATCCTGTTTGAGACATTGGATGTTAATGCCCAATCATTTCACTGGCTTCAACCTACATAACGCACAACTGATCTGACATAGTTTCATATTTATGAGATGTTATTTCGAAAGTAAAATATAGGAACTGGCCTAGTATATCCATCAGCTGTAGATTTTATTACATAAACCAACTTATTTCGATACAACGGTGTGACACGTAAACATTATAGTTTAGAAAATGTAATTCTCGAGTGGAACACCTCTATTACAAGCCCAGTAGTCGATTCGAGACGGATAACTGCAGCTCGCACTCAATTATCGTTAGAGCCAACAATCGCACCGTACAATTATTACTATCGCTACCGGACACGAGGTCTCGTCTCGTCTCTAATAACCACGTATTATTCTAACATAATATCCGATACACCGGAGTCGATTCTCGAGCTCGCGATATATCTATCAATCATTCGTATTTTATGGTAATTAATTTATTTTTGTGCCGATTTCTTATAATCAATCTTCGGTATATTTAATAGAGGCACAATTTTACATAATAGAATTTTAAATAAAGAATCCGATACTTACATAAGTTTGCTCGATAAACTTGCTTGTCACCAACTAATTTTAGAGCTGTCATAAGTGACGTGTGGGCAACGATACAACGCGACATCGAATTGTATAGTAATCAACCGCGGATTCACTCTCGATCTCTGTTGAGTCGCCATCGGGTATGATTTACATAATGACATTGTTAGTGGATGCAAATAAACGAGTTATGTCGCATTATGCGATGGGCGAACTTCCTCTGCTGGAGGGGGCCGGCGGGGGAGATGTTTGCTCTTATTGTGCCGAGTAACGGGACCGAACATAAGATAATTGGATCGTCAAATCGATTCTTGAGACAATCGATTGTAAGGAACATTGGGTTTACTTGACTCGTGAAATTAAACTAGACGCAGCGTTCAATAGAGACGTGACGCGCGGATGTCGAAGGAATTCTAATAATTATAATTCGTACATAATTAAATCAAGTTTGTGTGTAGTCCGAGCTAGTTCACAAGGAAGCTTTTATTGAGTCATGTACTTACTGCCTTCCGCGTCGACGAACATGAGGTCTATATAAAAAATGTAATTTAATTTAAATCTTAAATTTAGTTTTCTTGTTTCAAATTAGATAAATATTTAATTTTATCCGTTGTTGTGATTTTATTTCTTTTTGTTCGTATTTCTTATATTATGATTAATTTCTAGTATAAATCTACCTCAGTGTCGCAGTTGTAATGCATACGCGGTACCACTAGTGTGCTGAAGTCTCGGGTTCAATCCCGACGATCGAGACTTGGTTAGTACTACCACTTTGTCTATTTCTGCCACCAAGCAACTGAGTGTAAGCACTGTTGTGTTTCGGTTTGAAGGACATTGAAGCTAGTGAAATTACTGGGCATTATAAGATAGATAGATAGATAGATAGATAAAAGTTTTATTTCGGCTTATGTAACACATCACACAAAGAATATAAGGAAAATAGAAAATAACATGATACAAATAGATCTGTGGTACATTAAGACGTAACATCTTATGTCTCCAGGTGACGAGCGCAGTTCAATACCATGCAGTGCTTTGTAATTCAAAGTACTGTGTGGTGTTGCTTCTGTTTATGGGCGGGCGTAGCGCTTACCATCAGGCGAGCGCCTTCCTCGTCTCGTCATTCTATCATATAAAAAGAAGAGCATTATAATTTACATGTAGATAATTAAATTAAATAAAAACATCAAAAATAAATAAATACATAAGTTAGACATAGCGCCTGTTTCACTACGTCTGTTTCAATCGAATTTATTTAACGTTCACATATAAAAATGTATATTGGTATTTTGAGAAATGGTCTTAGACGTTACTTGTTCGAAATATCACTCGGACGGCATTAAACAGACCCTTAGAATTCTGCAATCAAAAATAACATTTAAAATCAACTGTTAAAAATGTCGAACAATACAAAAGTGAATAGACAATGTCCACGTGTTTCAATAATAGGTAGCGACCGCACTATGTAAATATATTATTAGCATAATTATTAACAAATTATTAATGATATATAATATAAATCGGTTGTCGGCGCGTGCATTAATCATGTCGACGCTTGTCGAGTACGAGACGAGACGATAGGCTGTGGCGAGGGCGGACGCGAATGCACGTATCGTCATTATATGTCTAGGTTCAAAGCATTTGGTTTTTCAAAATTAACGTACCTATAGGTCGAAAGCATTTGGTTTAGGATCAAGGTTAATGTAGAGGTCGTAATTATTGCAGTTATTGCCAAAAGGGCCAAGTTTACTATTAGTTACTTTTCATACACCACCCCTGCCGATCATTACCGAAGGGGCTGGCAGAGTTGTAACAGTACACCCACATTTCGCCGAGCTTAGTCCCATGATGAGATAGGGGGCGAGCCTATCGCCATACCGGGCACAATTCTAGACTCCGGGTTGATACTGAACATTTTGTGATGGAAAAACCCAATATCAATTTTACCCGACCCGGGGGTTGAACCCGAAACCTCATTCGTACTGACAACGTCGTTGTACAACTGCGCCGTCGGGGCAATTACTTTTGCAATTTAATTTTTAATCATGTGTTAAAAGTCTTTACTCTTTGCATTTTAGGCTCTCTTAACGAATGGACCGATTTGAATACGATTTTTTATTTGAAAGTTAATATGAATATATTTAAAGAAAATTTATTCAGCCATTTAGGAATTATAGACTTGGTTTTAATTAATGTTTGCTCAATAAAAAGTGTTCCGACTAAATCACAGTCATGATTAATTATTTTTTTATATTACGTTACCGTTTATTCCATGTAAATAAATACTGTATTTAATTATCTGAAAAAAATAATTTATTGATTTAACACATGAGAAAGCACATGATTTATTGAGCGGTATTAATATAGACTACAATTTAGCTTTTTGATATGCAATAATGCTAATAGGTATGTTTTGGGGTTCGTGTACATTGTGATAAGATACAGTTTACGGTGAAAGCTCTAATTAAATACATTTTTTTTACTAGCCCTGTATTATACATATCTCACTGCTGGGCATGGGCCTCTACTGAATGAGAGTGGTTAGGCCTTAGTCCACCATGCTGGCCTAATGCGGGTTGGTAGACTTCACATACCTTCGAAAAATCTTATCGAGTTCTCAGGTATGCAGGTTTCCTCACAATGTTTCCTTCGCCGTTAAAGCAAGCGATAATTAACAATTAATGTACACGTGACTTAGAAAAGACTTAGAAAATTAAATACATAAATAAATAAATACACCCAACAGTCACATACGTAGCCCAGACCCCCACAGTAAGATACGAGTCTTGTGTCGTGGGTATAAGGAATTAGGAGAAACCTTGTGGTCTCACAACACCCAGACCCCGACACAAACATTTGTCTCGGTGCGGTGAACGAGCCTGCGGCCTCTCGCTTCACAGCCGGCTACTCGCCCGCTGCACCACGGAGGCTGTCTAATTGTATGCTCATTTTCGAAAAGTTTAGGTTTTGAATTTTCGGGCTATATAAAATGATTTTGACTGCGATAAGACGAAATTAAGGAAATAATCTAGCTTAATCTAGACTGGACATTTAATTGCTGTTAATAAAATTTATAAAGAGGTACATAATGTAAAGAATAAATTGTAAAAGTTTTATTACATGCCATCACGTTTCAACTCCCAAGGGTACAGTAGAGGTGCATTGACTACTTTCAACGGTATTTTACTCCAATGTGTATTATTATAATTAATAAGAAGAAAATTATTTGAATTAAAATTGTCAGCAGCGAACGCAGTGAATCGCTTTATCTACATAATCGTTAATGAACATATTAATGTTAAACATAGGCATTCTGTGTTACAAACTTTACAAAAACATACCATAATACAAAAAATAAGATTATTAATACAAAAAACAACGCTTTATAAATAAATTAAAACATACTTCAAAACTAACCTCCTAAGACCTAACAAGGTGGTAGATCTCTCGTATGCGAGAGGCCGTCTGGGTTGGTACCACCGCGCCGTCTAGTTCTACTGCCAAGCAACACTGTAAGCACAAGCTTCAAAGACATTGAAGCCAGTGAAATTACTGGGCAATATGAGACTTAACATCTTATGTCTCGGAGTGTCTAGCGCAGTTCAGTGCTATGTAGTGCTTTGTAATGCAAAGTTCTGTGTGGTGTTGCTTCTGTTTATGGGCAGGCGCTTACAGTCAGGCGAGCATCTTGTTCGTCTCGTCATTCAATTTCAACATTCAACAAACAAAACCTTTAATGACATGTCACGGAGAAATATTACGGAGTCACAGAGCGGATCGCTCCGTGACATTAGGTCGTAACATTTGACAGGTTGCCACGCATGTTTGTCACAGTCACACCTCTCGGTATGGCGAATTGTCTCAAATGGAGACGCATTATAAAATGACGTAGCGTGAACCTGTCTGTCTCAGTTGCTCGTCAGTATCGCGGACGCGGAAGAGAGGACCGGTTAGGTTAATTGACTCCTACGCGCAAATTCTGAAATGTGTATACGTTTTTTTATCTTGAGATGGATCTTTTATAGCATAAGCCGGCAAACGAGCAATTGGGTCACCTGTTTTATGATATCCACCGCCCGTGGCTCAATATTAGAATTATCGACGCGTTAGCGACCTTAAAGGAAAGGAATAATTAAGAGATTGGGAAGTGGAGGGGAGTTGGGCTTTTAGATATCTCACATAGGGAACGCCAAAGCAAGTAGCTACTTTACGTAGATTTTTTGTAAGACAATGGTAGCAATCCGGTCGAGCCGAACTTCTCATGCTGTAGGTAACTGTGTACTGATGTGTGATTCTACCACTCAGGCATGATACTATTTATTTATTTATTTTACACTTTATATAGACTGTATAAAGGCGAACTTAATGCCAAAGGCATTCTCTCCCAGTCAACCTTAGAGTAATGCAGAGGTGTACAAAGTAGGTGCAAAAAAGATGAAGAAGAAGATACTATAATATAAAAATATTACATGTTTGGTACATTAAAGTAATAAAATTACGTTATAAATAAACGATTTCATTCTTTAATTTATATATAAACTATGTTATGAGTTTTGCTAATCTTCTTCTCATATTCTTACTTATTCTAAAAAAAAACCGGTCAAGTCCGAGACGGATTCGTGCACCCGTGAACCGTTCCGTATTGTTTTTCGTACCAGCCCCCCTGTTACATTATTGTTTATTATATTATTTGTGAAGATACCAATATCATACTATATTATGTTATTTAGAAGATAATATATAGTAACATAATTCGGTGAAAATTTCAACCGGCTATCTATGACAGTCCAAAAGGTAGAGCCTTTTAAAGTTGCGAAAGACAGCAAGACGGCGCGGCGTAGGCATAGGCCTTTGGTGGCTCCCTAAAAACGAACTTTATCGAATCGTATTACTTTACTTTATTGTAGTACTACTGTATTGTATACTTAGTAATCACATGTAGTTATGTAATAAAGTAGACTTTCAACAGTAGCGTGACACGTCGCGGTGGCTTCCGAAACGGAAACGGAAGCCTTGACCCGGCCGGGAATAGAACCTTGGTACCGGGCCACCGCTCACACAAGGACGCCCATGCCACTAATTAACTGACAACGTAATTACTTCAACGAATAACTCTTTTTTGTTTATTTATTGTGTGTAAAATATGTATGTTAAAAAATGCGATATTTTTATGAACCCCATGATGGAAAGAAAGGAGGACAGATAGATTCTTTATTTTTAAAACAATAATACGATTGGTTTTCGATTCGAAAAATCATACATGAGTGTACCCGGGATGGGAATTTGTACCCAGTATGGGTACATGCTTACTCCAATCGCATTATGTGATGAAAGTCTCTGTTTACCCATATAGGATTTTTTATAGTATAGGCTGGCAAACGAGCTCGTGGGTCACCTTATGTTAAGTGATAATGACCGCCCATGTACGCCCAAAATACCAAAAGAATCATGGGCGCATTGTCGACCTGAAACCAAGAGATAATTAAGGGATCAGGAAATGGAGGGGAATAGGACCTTCGGATATCTCACACACAATATTTAGTATCGTAATTATTTAATATTGTATATATATTATATAAACTCGCAATACTTTATTTACGTCTTTACCTGACAGACAGTGATAACCGGTCGAGCCCGCTCATTCATGCTGTAGACAAAACTGTCTACTGCTCTAGCACTCTAAAGAATACGAGTATACTATATTAATACTTACAATATCTAAGTATTGACGCTGTTCGAAGATAGGATAGATCCCTTCCTATTCCTATTCTTCGATGGTAGGATTAGTCTAATGGCCTGTTCTGAGATACGTGGCGAAGACAAGGAGAACGCGGTGCGTGACGTGACTCAGGCCATAGCGACTTTGAACGAGGTTTATTTTTATTGTGTGTTTTAACTAATATTTTAATATTAATTTTAATTTGCTCGTATATTTTTATAGTCGGATGTGAAGTAGCCATATTATATAAATAATTGTTTTCTCACGATCATTACAATTGTATAATCGTATATTAACTTGATAAAGTGCTTAACTCGCTAATAGACAATTTTTCATTATTTGTCACGCGATTTTAATCTTTGTATATAACAGCATTTGTATATTTTGTTCTTGAGGTGTGTATAGGGTTAAAACGTAATTTTTTTATGCTTTGATGCAGTGGTTTTATAAATGGATTAAAAAAGAATTACATATTGAATCCAATTATAATTAATATTGCATTAACTCTACCACTTTAATCACGACAGAATTATAACATCATAAGTGTAAACTAAACATAAAAACTCTTTTAAAATATAACCTGTACCTTAATCACACTTTATAAAACCTTGCGATATAAAAAGACATATTATAAAGACTTAATTATGCACTCAAATATACGACTTAATTACACATATTTAATACTTATTTACATAAACAATTCGTCTAAAAATACAGTTTATGGCACTTCGCAAAAGTGTTATATGCGCCTCTCACGATAATGCGCTCGAAGCCTACATAAAAGAAAACCGAACTTTTTCAAAAGCCAATTAATGTTTTATATTATTGTAAAAAACCGACTCCGTAACACAGTCGGGTTATCGCAGGTTAGTTAACACACGGCGACCACGTAAATGGGTTACATTTGTATTGTTATTAGTGAAGCACACACACGAAGAGAAATGGGTCTAGCGCGGGCAAAACTAAATTAGCATGCACGGTTATGACGTTATAATGACGCCGATTAATTGCTACGTGGCGTTTTTCGAATCGAGACGATTTATTTGAGGACGTTTATAGCGTGCGGCTGGTTGGAGACACGACGGCGACACGACATCGAGACGACTATCGTACCTTTTAACCTTTCAAAAAGTTATAGAGAAATATCTATGAAATAGTATATTGCTCTTCAAATATTACAGATATAGGGCCTTACTTATAAACGTTACTTAGGCATTGATTAGTTTAAACAAGCGTTTGACTTTCTCTGTCAACGCGATTTATAAAGTGAATAGAAGGAGACGAAAACAGTTTTTAACTAAGCACTTTTAAAAATGTTTATATGTAAGTAAGTCCTTATATGTCTTCGTAAATATTTCTTATTAACTTAGACGCGATCGAAAAGGTTTAAAAATCACATAGAAGGGCAATTGTACGTAAGTATAAAACATCTTGGTAAGTTAATTTATAAAAACAGGTATATAGAAAACGAATTGAAAATATGTTTGTAAGCATGTGAGTCTGTCAGTGATCGATAGTGGTGAATGTTAAGGAAACGTGATAGGATTCGTGACTTCCTTTTCCTCAATGCCAACGTCCTGTCAACTAGAAGGCACAGAGTCTCTGATACGAATGTGCTGTTATAGATAGTTCGACTCACTTGTGCCCGCCTTGGTATGTGTGCGTGAGCGTAGAAGTATGTAGTGATTTGACAATTCAACAGTTATACTATACCTATAAACAGAAACAAATTATGTATTTGCATCTCACGCATACAGCATCAATGAGTTGAAGTATGTATAATCAGTTTATTTATTTCTTTACGATTTTTCAGTATAGTTTTAGCAGATGTTACCTTTAAAATTAATAGCAAGTAAAATCAAGTAGTCTTAAATTGGATCTATGATTTATTTATAATTGATACCTACACAGTTCGGCATTACGGGTTGAAAGGAAATTCACAAAATTGTAATGCTAGACAGTAAGATTTAAGAACTTCTTAATTACTTTGTAGTTAAGCTTAATAATTGTGGACTCATAGTTCATGATATACGCGAAAAATAACTTGGCTTCTAAAAGTTAGAACTTGGGAATTCACAAGCAGCCTCACGACTATTGCTTTCACAGACAAAGGGTGACTAGAGATGAAGAGGGCGAGTAAATAGACAAACTGCAGTTCGACCAAGTTAATTTAAGCGTACTTTTTATAACAGGGCCAACTGATGGTAAATAATTTCTGCCACCCATGAACACCCACAATATAAGAAGAATCATCGCGTTGCCGACCTTAACGAAAAATAATAAATTAAGGATTAGGAAGGAGGATTTGGGCCTCCGGATTTCTCACTCACCACCCGAAACGCAATAGCAAGCTGTGACTTTACGTCAGTTTTCCGTGAAAAAGTGTTAACAATCCGGTCGAGCCGGCCCATTCAGGTTGTAGACAAAACTGTTTACAGCGTGGCTCTACAAAAATGTATATAACATTACATAAAAAGTATAGGTAGGGAAGTTAATGTGCTATGGGATGTGGTGGTATTGAAGACTGGGGAGTCCATGTTTCTTATAGCATACAGTGGACTGGTGTGCAGTTTGTTTTCATGGGTATATTTAGAATCTAATAAAACGCTACAGCTGTTTCAGATTTTTCACTTAATGAAGATTTCTTAACTTTTTATACCTTAGGCCGGTAATCACGCAAGTGGACCACCTGATTAGTGATCTCCTCCGCCCATGTATATCAATAATATAAGAATAATCAGGGATACGTTAGTGAGCTTATTGAAAAAAGCTGAGTCGGTGCGATGGGACTTGCAGCTTTTTCACGGACCGAACGAAATGGAGCTGAAGTCAGCAGGGTTCTTTTGATTAAAAGACGAGACGAGCAAGGCGCTCGCCTGATGGTAAGCGCCACGCCTGCCCATAATAAAGTAGGATGGGACTTGCTGCTTTTTGACTACCCAAAAAAAATGCAACACCCAGCTATTAAATCATGATCATTTTCTATAAGACAGTAGTACCGGTGGAGCTATTCTATTATATCCCAAATGCTATAAACATTATAGCATAGCTCTACCATATCTAAAAACAGCTTCTATCAATGTTCACTATACGGATACGGAGGATAAGGATAGCCTGAAGAATAAACGTCACTAGGAACCCTGCAGTAACTCCTGAAGACATCCTGGATAAGTAAGTAAGTATGTTAATTTATTTCCCAGTAGGAAATGTAGTATATTATAATTTGCACTTCAATAGTCGTAGCATTTGGGTGAGAACCGTGATCCATTGGTTCGATTCCATGGGCAATGTTATAATGATGTATCAGTTTTATTTATTATAAAGCTTATAAAAATACTGTTACATAATATTTCAATTGCAATAGTGCCAGCTATTAGATATATACATATATACTTAAGATTAGGAGTTAATAATTTTTTGGCATTTGAGCTTTTTTGAGTAAATTTATTTGTTAAATAGTCATAATATTGGTCGTCTAACATGATTAAACCACACTTACAAAAAATATATAAAGAAGTCTATAACACCCCGCTTTTTTATCGTGGGTTAAAAATCGTGAAGACTAAAGGTCCATCATAGAGTAAGTCGTTCACGTGTACATTTGCAAGGCGAGTGAGGTCCACGTGCCGCCCGTACTCCGCGCATACCTCTTGATTTATACGACGCGATTCCATTCGGAGGTCATTTCGCATGAAACGAACATTTATATGCAATTTCTTTGTATTTTATAAACTTTTTTTTGCAACTACTAATATACTTCATCAGATATGCATACAAATGGGTTAGTCAGAGTTTAAAGCTAATTTCTAAATGCGTTCCTGTGTGTAACTAACAGCCTCCGTGGCGCAGCGGGCGAGTAGCCGGCTGTGAAGCGAGAGGCCGCGGGTTCAATTCCCGCACCAGGACAAATGTTTGTGTGATTCACAAATATTTGTTTCGGGGTCTGGGTGTTGTAAGACCGAAAGTCTCTCGTAGTTCCTGATACCCACGACACAAGACTCGTATCTGACTGTGTGGTGTATTTATTTATTTATTATATCGAGTGAATTTGAGATCATACTTATTGCGATGAAGTTGTGCGGAATAAGGCAGTATATTTGCCAGCACAGTGTATATATCACACACCTGTACCCGCAAATGATTTATGAATCACACACGAAATACTAAAAGGCATTAAATAAAATTAAAAACCCGTCCAATGCATCATTACAGGAGTTAGGGCAGGTGCAGACCGCAGACCGCGGCGTCAGGCGTGCCCGTGACGCGCGTGCCCCGATCCAAGATAACGCGTTTCCTTCACGGCTCTTAATTTTTACATCCGCGTCCTTTATTTACGACGACACATTTGTTTATTGCCCTTGTAGTACGCTGGTTCGCGCGACACGGAAATAGGTGCTAGATAAACGAAAATTTAAACGTGTGTTGAAAGATAAGGTTTGTGTCAACAAAAAATACATGGGAAATTAATTGGCTCATTGTTTCTTTGCTATTTTGTTTGAGGTATAATTACATTGTTAGTGCGCTTGAGTGATACAATGTAAATGATATGAGCATTAAAGCTAGAATCACTTGTGAGACTCGATTATTACAATATAATTATAATATAGAGATTTTAAGTGCTTGCATAAATAAAACGTAACGGTTTGTAATACAAGGTATTAAGGTATATCAGGATATTTACCGTATAGTAAGAAAAAAAAGCTTGGACAAATGAAAGTGTAGGACTAGTCGTATCTCTGTCTATCCCTTCAGGGATAAACGTGAGCTTATGTAGTAAGAACATAATTTATACAATATATAAAAACTTTTGCTCTATTAATTGGCATTAGACATCAGCAAGTGACCTCACGTTTTTCCAACGGATCAACTATAAAACAAAGCGAGTCGGAAATGTTTTCAATGAAATATCGTCTTCCTGTTGTCCGAGGTCACCGCGACTGTTCACTGTTGTGAAGCGTCCAAACTCGTACGGTGACTTCGCGTTTACCTCGCTCGTGTGGTAACTTCGCGTTTACCTCGCTCGTGTGGTAGCTTCGCGTTTACCTCGCTCGTGTGCTCCGAGCGTTACGTAGCGACCGCAACTGTCGGGCAATTTGTTAAATGCCGATAGTGGTTGTTCCGGTCCACCCTTTTGTCAATAAATTTACCCACTTCCTTTACAAATGGATAATAAATAGCCCGTAATATGCACGCGACTGCAAGATAAGCCGTGGCGGGTACAAATGTGAAAAGGCTGTCACGATATAAGGAAGTCTATTTGTCAATAAATTTCTGTTAAAACCAAATAGTGAACGATAAGCAATCCACAATTCGTCGTCGAAAAATTTATTTTGCATGACTTTTGATGCATGGCGAGAGACGATCAGTTAAAACGCCACTAAATGGTCACCCATCAATAAACTGGACCGCTTTAGGGGTTGCTTAAGTTACTAATCGTTTACTGATTATTGAGTGCAGCTATGAATGCTTCAGTATTATTATAAGTGACAATATAGTATCGTTTATAAATGCATAAAAGTTACGTTTAACCTAGTTGATAACTATATACAGTTCAGCATATAGGGCGTTACTATACCTTTCTTTCTTTTTATTTATGGCTTTCACAGTATTATGCATTTAGCCAGTGTCAAGTATAAGTATAATTATTCTCAAGTTATTTTTACAAGAACGATGAAACACGGGTGCGGTCGATTTCAAGGTCTTGTCGGAGTTTTGGTGTTAACTCCTTTGAGTACGATTCTTAATTCAATTATTTCAATGTTTCCATACACTGTCCATCACTGTCAATGTTTATTGAACAAATCCACACCACTTTTATACAACAAACACAACTCTAAACTAGTTTATGAAATAAATTAAAATAAGCGATGAACTGCACTGTCATAATTCCCGCCAAAACTCCCTTACTATACCTAACGTGCTAAGATACTAATAGTGTTGTTACAAAACGTATTCTAACTTTAAACTAGGTGTCTCATAACTGAGTCGCTCAGCGGAAGAGTGGCCTAATCCACAAATTTACAGAAACAGAGTTAAGTAGATATTTGTATACTAGACTATAGATCCTTAAAACTATACTGGCCTAAATCTTAGTTTCAGTAGTATTTGATAAATGGCGTTGATGAATGTTCTTATTCCATTTCAAATTTATGATTACTTTCGTAGGAAAAGCGGCCTATTATTTGATAGGCCCTTTAACTTCAGCACTTCACAATTTAAGAACAACAGAATAGTGGCCCAACCCACTCTAGGTATATATCTTTAACTAGCTTTTGCTCGCGACTCCGCCCGCATGAATAGCATTTTCCGGGATAACAGTAGTCTGTAACCGTCTCCAGGGTCCCATCTGTCTCTATAGATAAATTCTTCAAAAACGGTTCAGTAATTTAGGCGTGAAAGCGTAACAAACAAACCCCCTTTTACATGCCTTATTAAATAAAATTTCGAAAATTCCTGAAACACGTATTTATTTGTTTTACGTCAATAACCGAAATACAAAATTTTGTTTATGTAACTTTCAAAATGACGGACTTTGATACATATTATCATCCCCTATTTTGATCCCTTAGGGGTGGAATTTTCTAAAATCTTTTCTTAGTGGGTGCCTACATAACAAAATGAATATACAGTCCGAATTTCATGCTTGTAGCCTTGACAGTTTGCGCTCAGCGATGATGAATCAGTCAATCAGTCAGGACATGTTATTTTATAAGTATAGATAGATAAAAAAAAACAAAAATAATATGTAAAATAATAAATAATATTTAAATAAATGGTATTTAAAAAATAGATCACAAGTTTCTTGTATCTGGTCATAGCTATCTACCATGTGACCGTGATTTTGGGTTAGTAGAAAAGGAAAAGAAACATAAGAAGGACATTTTTGTTCCTGAAGACTGGAATTGTGTTATATCAAATGCCAAGAAAAAGAGTTCAATATCTTTTATTGTGAAGATGATGACAGAAGAATTCAAAAGCATTGAAAAATTGGAAAAACTAATAACTAACAGAAAAATAGATATCAATAGTGACAAAAGTCAAAAAACCAAAGTAAAATGGCTAAAAAGTCAATGGTTGCGATTTACCCATGATAATCCATACAAAATATAACAAGTACACCAACAGTAATTATTAAACTTTTTCTCCGGCTTTGATATTAAAGAAAAAAGAGCTCGTTTTTCTTCCTCTTTGACTGATATTAATCTAGATGTTTTGTACCCCAATGGTCGCCCCATAGAGAAGAAAAAATATGAAGATCTATTACAGCTTAAGAGCTTATGTCGAATTGGAGGGACATGATTTCTATCGCAACCTGAATAAATAATTCTGCACAAGATACTGAAGCTGACTTCTATGATGATGACCTAACCCAAGACTAACTTTCTTATTTGGTAGAATAGTGGCCTACACCACACACATTTTTTTTAATTTCTAACTTGTATACTAGTTTGTAAGCATAAAACTATCAATAAAATGATTACTTTGTATGGTCTGTGTTTTATTTTTACATAACTAGAGAAAATACCAAAATATCAGTACTGATGTAATTCTCAAATCATTAATGCTCATTATCTCCATACTTAATGTGCAAGGCTTGGGCCACTCTTCCGCTGAGCGACTCAACTAGTAACCATGGTAACGCATACAAACTGGCCAGTATAAAACTATTTTAAAATTGGAATACGGTTTGTAATAAGACCATAAGCTATTAATGAATGTCTAAACAGTAACAAATGCCTTAACAAGCAATAATTACACCTAGAAAATATTATAGTGCCTCAAAATCTCACATGACTACACATACATGTTACAAATCTTCGACTCAACCGGGAATCGATATCAGGGCGTAATTTCTAGAACACTTGCCAACAATATTTTATTGGCAAATGTATAGGAAATACATTATCTCTTCCCATTTCCTTCGTAATATCTAAGTACATAAAACTGGATTTTAATTGCGATCGACATATAACTGTTACGGAAAGAAGGCAAATGTTTCCGCATAACACTTCCTCGAGCGCCTGGATTTCACCGTAGAAGGGGTAAGTATAAAGAATCTACCAACACCGTGGCGGTCTTGACAGAGCACACCGAGGGTTTTATTTTTTTACTGTATGTATTTTAGAGTAATTGTTAGGCTATCTTAACACATATTCAGATTTGTCTACAATAGGAATGGGCCGGCTCGACCGGCTCGTTACCACTGTCTCACAGAAACCAACGTAAAGTAGCGGCTTGCTGCTGCATTTCGTATTGTTCTGTTTTTGCGATTCGTCATGGAACCCTAAAATGACCGATGTATTGCAACCCTATTCCAAACAAGTTTAAAACATAACGTTGTGAGGGAGTTTACATCCACAATCCAATTTATTGCTGAAATATGAGGCAGTCAGACGTGACGTCACCAGTCGCCGGCGAAAGCTCATCAATCGCCCCGTCTTCTTTTCACAACCATAAACAGGATAAGTCTGTCTCGCTCTTGTACTTGCTGAAACTGAAAAGCATCGTCCAATCAGGAATTACAATCGAAGTTGAATCAGGAATTAGACGCGTATATATCATAAGTTTATATAATGCATGATTACGCAGTTTGTAGTTTGCGTGTTGTAGTCAAAAGATGTCGCTGATTTGTTTTGCACGAATGTAATGTAGGGAACCTTTATAATAAAAGAATGATTCTGCTTGAATTATGTAGTTTGATTTTTAAATATATAAGTACTTATTGTGTTGTCACGAAATTGTTATAAAATTAAGATTGTGAAACTTGAGGTAGCGGGTTCGATGTCCGCACTAAGACGAATGTTTGTGTCATCCACAAATATTTGTTTCAGGTCTGGGTGTCGTGGGACCGGAAGTCCCTCGTAGTTCCTAATACCCATGATACAGGTTAACACAGTGTGGGGTCAGGACTATGTGAGTGACTGTTGGGTGTATTTATTTAGTCGAGATAATATAGGGCAGGTCTTTTGCCTGGAAACAACATGGTAATTACTCGGAACTACACGTCAATTACAAGAAGCCAGTCATACAAGTACTTACAAAAACAGGTACAAATTGAAGGAGTAACCACAACAGCGACCGCAATGTAAACAGTGTTGCGGTCGCGCATGCGCAGTGCGTGCGGTTAATGCGTGGTCTCGCGCGCCGCCGGCAGTGGGTTCATATCGTGTGGAGTATGCTAAACGCATGTCTGCACACGCACTGGGAATCACATTATGTAAGTATATTTTCTTTTCACCTCATTGGTCTAGTAGCAGCACGGCTGAGAACCGTGAACTTCTAGATTCAATTACCAGGTCGGACAATCTCAATTTGAGTTTTCCATTCGATAAATCACTTATGAGTTGTCGGGGATTGGAATTTGTCACCTCCTATCACATCATGGGACGGATATTAGTTTGGCGTCGTGGGTGTTGCGCCTCAGCCTATCCCTTCGTAGTTACAGGCGTGATCACCTGTATTACGTAACACCACGAATATAAATAAATTATATCCTAGTGATTTATTAAAAATGTGCTATGCGATGAAGTAAGGTGATATTAAGTAGATTTCGCTAGGTGAGACTTAAGGTGCGATCCCAGACACGACCGTAATAGCAGACGACGTTGCGTTTGCATAAAGATGATAAATTAGGTACATGTTTGTTTGTGAGTCGAGCCAAGCCAACGGAATTGATGATGGTACGAATTACAATTTAAAAGCATTTAGACCAAATTTGACTATGCTACTTTTTACATAGATTTATAAGGTGGTAGGTACCTCGTATGCGAGAAGCTGTCTGAGTTGGTGATACTGCTTTGTCTATTTCTGCCGCCAAACAACAGTGTGTAAGCACTGTTGTGTTTCGGTTTGAAGGACATTGAAGCCCGTGAAATTACTGGACATTATAAGGCATAAACTCTTATATCTCGGGGTGACGAGCGCAGTTCAGAGCTCTGAAGTGCTTTGTAATTTAAAGTTCTATGTGGTGTTGCGCTTACCGTCAGGCGAGCGCCTTGGCCGTCTCGTCATTCAAAACAAAAAATATGATTCCTCCATAGTACATGAGGAAAATCAACTTTAATTTATCGATTTTACTTCGCAGGAACGTCAACACGGGAAAATGTTCCTTTTCTGCACATATTTTTTTTATCGCCTTGTTGACGAGATAAGCGCCTGCTTATCTGTACTTACCAGTCAGGTGAGTTACCTGACTTGCATGATGGTAAGCGTCACGCCTTCCCATTAATGGTTGCAACACCATTCACCCCGAAACATTATTATATATGCCCTGTAAATTCATTAGCTTCATTGTCCTTTACTATTTTTTATTTCCTTTGTTATTCATTGGATGCAAGCCGCTTCCAACAGGTCGTCTGGAAATCTTTAGGAGAGGCCTATGTTCAGCAATGATTGACCTGTGTATGATGATTGTCCTTTAAATCACATAACAGTACTTAAACATTGCTGATTAACATTAAATATGTATTATCATCATTCAGTCATACAGGTATTGCCCGCATTTAGCGACTTCAGTCTGCGTTATCGGAATTGTACCTTTACCATATCGGTTGGCTGGGGCACCTGCGCACGCGCATCTGCCGCGCAGGCGTCGCGTCACGGCTCCTGTTACACGCGGACAAAGAAAACGGTATTTATTACGTAATTGATACTCGTTTCATGATCAATTATTTATTAATTAGAAAGCTTATTGACTTTCTGCAAGGTTTCGTAAGTGTAGCGATTATGAATGATCTGCCTGTCTGCTTGTTAGTTATTTTAGGTTCCGTTTCTGATGAGTACCAACGAAATATAATATACACATACACCAACTATTTGTATGTCTGAATCACCATTAAGGGGCTTTGTCTTCTTAACAATATAATGTAACTGGCTGAAATTTGCACCGAATAGGAGTTTTATTATGCTATTTCACAGAATCAAAAGGTTCACAAAATTAGTTTTTTTATATTTGATCGAATGACGAAACGAGCAAGGCGCTTGCCTGATGGTAAGCGTCACGCCTGCTCACAAACAGAACATTGAATTACAATGCACCGCATGGCACTGAACTGCGCTCGTCACCCAGAAATACAAGATGTCAAGTCTCACAATGCCCAGTAATTTCACTGGCTTCAATGTACTTCAAACCGAAACACAACAGTTACACACTGTTGCTTGGCGGCTGAAACAGACAAAGCGGTGGTATCAACCCAGACGGCCTTTCGCATACGAGGGACCTACTTGTAAAAATGATGAAATGAGTACAATATAGAGTGAGAATCCTGAGTAGGTACAATGTTACCGTTAGATCCACGTGTTCGTGAGGGGGTGTGCTGTGGGAGTGCACGTCGGCGCACTATTTATACCATCCAATGACGCGCGGCTGACAGCGCGACGCGAGCGAACCGTGCGCGCAGCGTCACCGGACACCATCGCGCAACACTATATAATTATACTCGTAACTTGCAGTACGATTAAGCAGCGACACCTCAGCGGGGAGTAGTACAGTTCGAAACGATAAGAGCATGCACTTCTGAGTTTCTATGTGACGTGTTTTGTAAAGTAGCGGCTTGCTGCTGCGTTTCGTACGGTGAGTGAGATATCCGGAAGCCCAAATTCCCTCCCCTTCCCAATCCCTAATTATCCCTTTCCTTTAAGGTCGGCAACGCGCCCATGATATTTTTTGGTGGTGGGCGTACATGGTGGAAATCACTTACCATCAGGTGACCCACTTGCTCGTTTGCCGGCCTATGCTATAAAAAAAAAAGTGACGTGTGTATTGCTAATTATTGATTGTTTTAACGGTGAAGGAATATATCGTGAAACCTGCATACCTGTGAATTCTCCTAAGGATTTCAAAGGTTAGTGAAATCTCTCAACCATCATTAGGCCAAGGTGGGTACGGCCTGAGGCATCTTTCATTAGTAGAAAAAAAAAAATTGCTAAATTTCATCTAAAATCTTTCAACCGTTGTGACGTGATTAACTAACAAACATCCAAACTCATAAACATCCAAACTTATACATTTATAATAGTAGTAAGATATGTATGCAGATCTCTACAGCGGCGCCCCTAACGGAATGTTATAACAACATGGAAACTTCATTCACATTAATTCTGGTATTCGAATAATGTGATTGTGATTGTGATGTGAATAATGTGATTGTGACTGACAAGAATCAAAATATTCGCACTAGGAAATGATTATAGTCAATCGTGGAGTAGTAGATGTTATAATGACTCCTTAATCTAAATATAACCAAACAATATGGCTCAAGGCAAACCGCTGTAGGCATAGATGTTTAAAATATTTATTTTATGTTAATAATAATGTTAATATCAACTTTATAAAGCCAGTTTTATAAATTAATAATGTATTAAAAAAAATAATCTTGACGTGTTGATGTATTCAGCATTATATTAATAGTTATTATAAAGTAAATGATTCATAATGTCACAAATTCGAGATCATCATCACGGTGAAATATCCACCATAGTGGTTGCTGTTGACAGGATACCTGATTGATTTTGTACCCGACTGGATAGCGACCACCATACACCGTTCAGGCGAGTCGAGTTCCAAGATCAGCCAGTGTATATCCAGTAAATTCAGACCAGCATAATACACTTACAAAACTAATAAAAAAACAATATACGCATTGAACCTTAAATGTAATGGAAGTTCTAAGGATTCATATCAGTATAATACAAAAATCATTTGCAACAACGTAACATCGAACAAAATCCCAAAAAAAAATAAGAATCACAACAAAATTGATTTGAAAAACACAAAACCGACGGGTGATTTAAAAAACCATTTCGAAATCATCAATCGGGACGAACAAATAAAACATTAGACGCGTCAAAAGTCAACAAACTAAACCTCGGGATAGCATTAATTTGTAGCTGGACGCGGGTCGTGCCAGCAGGTGTTCCTAAATTGTCTATGATAAATATACGCCATCAATACCATCGTGCATTCAAATATAAAAGTTAATTGCGGTTAGCCTTATAACTCTAATAGATACCGTATTAGACTATACTGGACGCTCGAAATATCCTGGCTCGAGAGGGAGAGGGAAGAGGATATAAGATATAAGAGGGAGATATGACAGCTATTGGTGACACGTTCGAAGATGGTATGCGTTCCGGGTTGTAAAGCCTTCTGCGGCGAAGATCCACGAGCTGGGTGTTACCGGCTGCCGAGGTGAGGTTGGTTTTATTGACATAGTCATGATAGATGATAACTAAAAATAAATAGGATGTAAGTAATGGCCTTAAGTAGAAAGGTAGAAGCTGACAATAGGAGGGTATAACGCAGACACAAGAAGAAGATATTTTTTTTTTTGTTGGGATTGCTGTAAGCCTGACTCTAGTCGGCTGTATACAGCTTCACCGGACTTTCGGGCGAGCGCGTTCAGGCGCTCTCAGCCCTTGACTAGGTGACCACCGCTGAGGGCACCCCCTTTGGGGTACGAACCTCGGCTCAGGACGGTCACCGGAGAGGGCAGAGACATCTGCGATTGGGGTTTAGGGGACGTTTAAAATCTATTTAATGAATATCATCATTATTAACATCGGCTCGCGGGCCGGTACTAGGGTCGGGGGCGTTGCGGGGAACGCGGCGCGGTCCTCGGCGGCGAGGACGGTAGGTCGGTTGTGTGTAGTGTTTTTTCATGAATTCCTCTCTCCTTCGGATGGCCAGAGTGGTCGCATCGTCTGGGTCAGTGAGGACGCTACGCGGACGTCTCCACTTTGCACGGTCAAAGGGAGTGTATATTGAGGCTCGTCGGACGAGCGGATTCGGATGGTGGGCGGCGCGATCGAAATAGCGCTTGCTGTTCATTTTCATGAACTGCCTTAATGTCGGCAGAAGAAGATAAGTCCTTGTTTATATATATATACCATTATATATTACATAATATTACCATATACCACTTAGATTCCACAATACTCTTACGAGGTGGTAGGTACCTCGTATGCTAGAAGCTGTCTATATATATCACCGCTTCATCAAGTTCTGCCATCAAGCAGTATTAAGGTTTTCTTTGCGACAGTGGTATTAATCTGTTTGAGCCGGTCTATTCATGCCGTAGACATAATTGTCCGCAGCATGTTATATTTAAGGGTGTTATAAGATACAACGTCTTATGTCTCAGTACAGTGCCATATAGTACTTTTCCAATGTAGTAGGTACTGGTTGGTGTGGTTCCTATTGAGGCTTATCATTTAATGGCCATCGAGCAATCTGCTCATCTCATTAAAAGCAGACCAATAACAGATCATATGTGTCATCGAAGTAGCCAATCAGAATTAGTCTCGTAACCTGAACTCACCTCAAATATATAATTAGAACAGTCGTAAAGCGGTTTCTATTGGTGATAATATATTTGACAGTTATTAGTTGGCCAGCCGGTGACAGTAAAGGACACGGAACTGCCGTGGACGCGGACGTCGCGATTTCACCAATAGATACGATCTGCGATGGCGATCTACGCCGGAATAAACATTAGTGTGATATCATCAGCAAGTTACGAATAATGTACGTGGTTAAACAAATATAACGGCTATTTATATTCTTATAAACAGTAGCAAAGGGCGTAGTTAAGTCCTTCAAGAAGCGAATAACACTGATTCCGATAGGTGATATGCACAACGCTCTCGGCTTTAGATCATTTTGTTTATTTACTACCTTTTGATCGAGGTTCCTCCCGCGTGAATGGCTTTTATCGACCTTATTCTAATTTGGGCCATGGTCTAACTGTGTTCCAAATTTTATTCCAAACCATTTGGCCGTCAAAGTGTGATTGATAAAGAAACATCCAAATTCAGAAACTCACAAACGTTCAAACAATTACATTCATAATAGTAGTAGGAAGTAGTATTGCCTGTATCCCTGATAGGCTAGTCAGAGGTGTGTACTATACCCAAGGTTCTGATAGATTATTTTCGTCCTCTGATGTGAGAGGACATTTCTATCGCCTTATCAAAAATTCTAATCCCAAAACAAGTTACTAATTTTGATTATTCGTCCAACAGAACCACAGAACCCAGAACCTTACCGGTGTCGCACCTTAATTACACTGTAACTACATCCATGATGAGCTAAACACAACTTGAAACCATCAGTTAAAATTGATTTAGTAGCAGTAAACTTATGTTTGTGAGAAAAATATCTTGGTAGTACTATTCATTACTAGAAAACTACACAGTACTATGGAAAACTAATCAAATCCCACTCTGATCTCATTACAAAATACCCATGATATAAAAGCAATATTAAAAGCGTATCAAGAATAGTAGCACTCATTAAGTGAAAGGCTGCAGTGAAAAATCTCGAATGGTCGATAATCCTGAGTTAGCGGACAGTTATGACCCATCTACAGTTAAATTGAGTTCTAAGGCAGAAAAGCTTAAACGTCAGTTGTATGACCGACCCACTCGGTGATCAAACTCGTTCTTAAATCGGACTCCTTAATTGACTCTCGCTTAGTGAACATTTTGTCCAGCCAATAGATAACGCTCTAATGGTTTTGCTTTCTGCGTACTGATTGCATTTTTGTATTTGTCACTTTCATCCGATGCAAATGATCGTAGTGCATATAAATATAACCGTTCAGTATCATTAATATAATGTTGGATGATATTTCTGCAGGTAAAATTTAAATAACGGTAAGCTATGTTTTAGATATAAGTTAAATAAAATGCTGATGAGATGCTTATTCTGAAGTATGGATTTCAATACAATTAAAGCAGTAAAGTGTTCTGTTTTGAAACTATCATAAGAGGCAACGCTAGGTACCGGGGCGACTGGTTCAATGGATGTAAGTAAACAAACGTTGGACGCTGGTGCACCGCTACACTGCATCGGGCCGCAGCGTTTAATGTATCGCTAACCGCTCATATTTTAAGTGCCGTACGCGTAATAATTTATGTCAACGAGACTCTTAATCCGCAGCAATAAACTGACAGCGGGTCCGAGCGCCGCGCCGTGCCGCGCCGCCTGCCTGCCCGCGTGCCCGTGCGCTCGCACCCATAGATCGCGGGCGCGTGTAGCCCCTCGCCGTCTCTTGGTTGCGCAACGCGACTACATTTGGTTTCCAATTTTATGTTGACCGGTTCCTAAGTTGTCTCAGCCTTCTAATTTCGGCTCGTTTAGATTGGAAAATACACCGTAGATACACCGACGAAACTCGTCGGAGCGAGATCGCGCGCTCGTTTTCACTCACGTATGTGGTGGTGTCGCTATGCGCCGTGTGAGCCGTGTCGCTCGCCCGCCATTAAGATTCCTACCGATCATTGTCGTGTGCTGTCAACTCATTAATTAAATACTTTACGGTGTCCGACTCACTTCCGATATACTGGGACAAGTGTTTAAGTTAACGTTAACTTTCGAGCTTGCATAGTTACGTGCAGGCGTCGGACAGTCGTCGGTAATGACGAGTGTGACTCGGAATCGATTAGTATCTGACACTGAATTTAGTTGTGATTTATCGCGAGCGTTCGCGGCTGATACCATCTTAACAGCGCTGATGAGATCACAATTAGACTGGCAACGAGTCTTTGCTACAGTTTACTACCTGATTGCGATTTTAAAATAGGCGTTGGGGACAAATTGCAAACTAGGCGATGGGCTATCGAAGTCACCAGTTGGGACTATACTATCCGAAATAAGATTAATCGTAGAAATCATACTTCAAAAATGCATACTGCGTTGTAATTTGGCAGTGTCTAATGTTTACGTAACACGATTGATTCAATATGTAGTGACAATTATTAGGAAAGTTAACGAACAAAAACTTTAATCCCACAATTTCTACGACTAATATCAAACGTTTCATACATTAGAATCCAGCCCCATTTCTCAAGTCAAAATTGAAAAATATAGAATTGTATTTGAAGAAGTCGTGTCGTCGCGCCTACATTGCCGTGTTACAATTTTTCCGAGATGACATAGGATGACAAATGGAACGTGCGAGTACAGTTGCTATCGACGGCGTGGCGTGTGGTGTCGTGCGGTGTCGCGTCGCCGTGGCGTGGCGTGGCGTGGCGGCCCACGCGCCCTGTACAAATACGGTCGGCGGGTGTCCGCGCACAAATCAACGCGGTTGGACGTGCGCGCCACGGACCCCCGGTGCCACCGCACCACCAGGGCTGGCCTGCGACCAAGGTAACATTAACCCTGAATTACCTATTGAATGACATGATTTGCCTACGATTTTTGTGCCCGTAATAGACTGGCGTAGTATCATTTGAGACTGAAAATGGCAAATAAGATCTTTGGTAGTAAAATATGTTTTTTTCGTATAAGCAGGTGATTTTCTTGCTCGTTTTTCTCCATTATAAAACCCACTGACGCCACGTTCCGGGTTGCACAACGGCATATACAGGAAACTCGAAAAAACTCGAAAAAAAGCTGAATCAGGGTCGAGGGGCTAACATCCTCTATATAAAGGCCACGAACAAGTTCTACATGTGTTAATACCATATACCTAACCCTGTACGTTACTGTTCTCCAGATGCAGTCGCCGGCAACCCTAGCCCACGCCGCCCCCCGCCGCGGCTACAGCGCCAACATCTCTCACCTCCGGGGCCAGTAATGAACAATATAAATGTGCCATTTGGTCCCGCCGACCGCGCTGACGGGCTGCTCTAACCTGTGCGCAATCTATTGCCCATCGAAGACGAAGAGATATGGGACGACGCTGCGCTGTTTAACACAATGTCTTTAATAAAAATTTTGATGCATTTGCTGTTTATATTAAAGTATTGTAACTCTGCAACATGTGTGATACTAAGAACCTGTTTCAGGATTTTAATCGCCAGACAAAGAATTAGTCAACCATATTATGACGTGCTTTTTGACAATCGATCTAACAATCATTCTGTTTATTGACAGGTTGATAATTTTGTGCTATCGTATATTTTATTTGATAAGTAACGTTAACTTGGAGATTGTAAACTAAGCATTAAAAGTATCAAACCATGTATTACTTTTTTTATGGTCGGTAAATGCTTCTTCTCTCTTCGGAAAGAAGCATTTTTACAGGTCGGCATGATTCTGGTGACCACCGATAAACTCATTGTTTGTCTGTGCACTACGCTTACCATCAGGTGTAGTGCAGTCATTTTGCCGTGCTCGGATAAAAAAAACTACGAGGGACTTACAGTCCCACAACACCCAGACCCGAAACAAATATTTCTGAATCATACAAACATTTGTTTCGGTGTAGGAATTAAATCCACAGCCTTTCGCTTCTCAACCTGCTACTCACCAACTGCGCCACGGAGGCGTGTTAGTAAACAACCTTACAAAATGATGAACTTGCTACTATTTTAAAGCTAGTTGACTCGAATCAAACTCAAATCAAAAATATTTTAGATAATGCTACTGTGAAAATATAAACCGAAGGACATCTAAGTGCATAATTTTCAAATGCTGTTTTAGATATGTCATTATTTTGAAAGCTTTAATAAATACATCAAACATTTCTTTTTGATTATATTATGTCGCCAACCGTTTCATAACAGACCTGTCTTTAGAGGACCATGGTGTGCAGTATATAAAGAAACATGTAATTTCCGCCATTAAACTAAACTTTGTAAAAACCCAACAAATTAAATGACCCGACTATCAAGACATAAACGGTACAAAAAGAAGGACAGGAACCAAATATCAAATTTTGTAAACGACTGCTAAATTTCGTCGCCTATTATGTGGTCCTTATGAAAATTGTCGTTTAAAAAACTCTTTCCCTCAAAGGTCTGTGACAGGACTATTATATTATTAGGATCGTTCCGGTAATGACAGGGCCGGGCGCGACCTCGAACCGCGCCGCCAGCGACCAGAACACATAAAAAAACTTTGCCCACTTCATTATGTCTGAGTCTACGTCCGGAGTCATCGCCTGCACTCGGACCTCTCTGCATTCCTCGACCGTGAGTGCAGCTGGAGCCCTCGCCTCATGAGCCAATTAACCAAACGTTTTATTTTAATTTAAACTTAACAACAATAAGAGAACACAAAACGGTAAACGAGAACCGAAGGTGCACCGCCAAAGCGTCCTGAGTCGCTGAAACACTGGTCCCATGGCAAGCAGACAATAGTCGCGGCAAAAAATGAAACCGAATCCCCGGCCCGAGGAATTTGGAAACTAAATTCGCGGATCGCATTTTGCGAATGCTATCGCGTGTTACTGCATTATTATTTAAGTTGGGGGCTTTTAAAAAATGGTTCGGATGGCCCGCTGGTGCTTTTTTTGGAGGCGCGTGCGCGGCGCATAATTGGCGCGCCGGACGAGCGGGAGCGCGCGCTTTTTGCACGACACGCCGTGCTCCCAATACCACTGTAAAATGTGGCTCTACCTTTGTGACATACACTTAGCACTGATGTGACATCCAGTGCACATCTCGTTATCCAAAATTCTCATGAAAATAAAATTCCACGCAAAAGACTGGTAAGCATTTAAAAAGTAGATTTATAGAAGGCGAAAAACTAAATCTTAATTATTATTCCTAATCTCGGTAACATGAAAGCCAATTCACAAGTACAATTAAATATGTAACAGAAACGGAAGGCGACGAAATATAATGCAAAGTGATGCAGGAGACAAAAGCGTGAAACCGCTAATTATCATTTATAATCTCAACAAATTCAATTGTTGAAAAGGATGAATGGAATAATGCGATGTACCAAAAAGAGTAACAACGAGCGGCAGACGTCCGCGCTGGCACACAAAGACATCCGATGGTGCAGGTAAGAAAAGGGCTGCGGACCCTAAAACAAAAATCGGTCGAGTGTTGCTCCGAGCGATGGTTGACCGACGGAAACGTCTCGTTCCTTTTACATAGCACAAAAAGTAATTTAGATCACGGGATCCAATATGATAACAGGAATCCCGTTGCGTTGCCTCAGGTGTCTGCGCGCCCGAATTTTATAAAACGCTCACGAGATGATATCATTCCTTTTGTCGCGTTGACGACCGTCTACAGAGCTTGTGGTAGAGAACCGTCGCTACTACTTTTACTACTTGTACTTTTTGAGTGGTAGAGCCACGCTGTAGACAGTTTTGTCTACAGCATGAATGGGCTGGCTCAACCGGGTCGTCACCACTGTCTCACAGAAAACCGACGTAAAGTAGCGGCTTGCTGCTGCGTTTCGTACGGTGAGTGAGATATCCGGAAGCAATCCCTAATTATCCCTTTCCTTTAAGGTCGGCAACGCGCCCATTATTCTTCTGGTGGTGAGCGTACATGGACGGTGGAGATCACTTACCATCAGGTGACCCACTCGCTCTTTTGCCGGCCTATGCTATAAAAAAAAAACTCACTTATCTATCGACGACGAGCAACCGTCACATGTCATCCCCGTACACAATGGAGTAAACTGTGCAAAAATAGATGCGCTAGTGTCCCAACTCGCAACCGCCACAACAATGGGCCGGGAACACAAAAAAACAACAAACAAACAAACTGATAGAAATCGAAAACAAAATGTCTTACCGATGCGACAGAACGGGATTTTAGAATTCCGGTTTTTAATTTTTGTTTGGTGTGGTATGGCCGCGAGCGCCTCCTCCGCGCCTATTGTCGACGTGTCAATAGTGTTTTGGGGACAGAATAATGTCAATCCAATATCGGGGACAGCTCGTTGCGGACCCTGCTCAAGGCGCATACACAATAGACCAAGTAGGCAAAGTTCACGTACTGAGCCAAGTACGCCTGCTTATTAACAAAAGGACATGCGTCATTCGTTTGACATAGGTTAGACATTACTCATGAAATGGATTATGGGCCACCATATCACATTATTATTGTAAAATTTAACTACTAATAATTAACGTAGAATATAGTTTAAAATATTTTTTAAAGTGCATAATACACATTACAAGCTGGTAGGTCCCTCGTATGCGAGAGGCCGTCTGGGTTGGTACCAGCGTTTTGTCTATATCTGCCGCCAAGCAACAGCGTGTAAGCACTGTTGTGTTTCGGTTTGAAGGACATTAAAGCCCGTGAATTTACTGGGCATTATAGGCAGCTGGCGAGTTACGAAGCGAGAGGCCGTGGTTTTCGATTCCCGCACCGAGACAAACGTTTGTGTGATCCAAAAATATTTGTTTCGTGGTCTGGGTGTTATGTGCAGTCTCTCGCAATTTCTGATACCCACGACACAAGACTCCTATCTTACTGTGGTGTCAGGGCTATGTGTGTGACTGTTGGATGTATTCATTATAGCAAATCATTGTAGTAGATTGACGCAAGTGTGACGTCACATGAGTGGGCAGTGGCCGCGACCCCATCCAGCGCCGTGGCCATTGTCTTCAAACCATTGTATAATAAATATGTATGAATTGGACGTATACTTACCCTGGAATAAATAACGATTATTTTTTCTTATAATAATAATACTTTATTTCCAATAAATACAGTATAAGAACATAAGAGACTGGCTCGGTAGCGTAGTTGTATTGCGTACAACAGCCTTTTGTTGTGGAACAGCCTTTTCCGGGATAAAAGTAGCCTTTTTTTATAGCATAGGCCGGCAAACGAGCAATTGGGTCACCTGATGGTAAGTGATCTCCACTGCCCATGTACGCCCACCACCAGAAGAATCATGGGCGCGTTGCCGACCTTAAAGTAAAGGGATAATTAGGGATTGGGAAGGGGGGGATTTGGGCTTCCGAATATCTCACTCACCATACGAAACGCAGCAGCAAGCCGCTACTTTACGTCGGTTTTCTGTGAGACAGTGGTAACGACCCGGTGGAGCCAGCCCATTCATGTTGTAGACAAAACTGTCTACAGCGTGGCTCTACCACTCAAAAGACAGTGGTAACGACCCGGTCGAGCCAGTCCATTCACGCTGTAGACAAAACTGTCTACAGCGTGGATTATATAACCTATAACCATCTCCAGGGTCCCATCTATATATGGATCCCTCTATCTATGACAGCGCCGCGGTGCAGCGGCCGAGTAGCTAGCTGTGTGATCCACAAATATTGGATCAAAAATATTAGTGTAGTGCATTCACTTTGCCGTGCTCGGATAAAAAAAAGGAAACGATAGCCTCCGTGGTGCAGTGGGCTAACTAGCTTGCGGGTTTAATAGTCGTATCGAGATATATGTTTGTGCGATCTACAAATATTTCTTTCGTGTATTTTTTCTTCCCAGAGAGGTTAATCAGGCAGGCGACCAAACTGTCTGTAACATATTTAAAAAACATTTTGCGCCGACCTCACTGCGAGTGGGATAAGGGCAGGTGGCAGGAGATAATTAAACATTTAAAATTCATTTTACAAGGTGGTACGTCCCTTGTATGCGAGAGACCGTCTGGGTTAGTACCACTGTTTTGTCTATTTCTGCCGCCAAGCAACAGTGTGTAAGCACTGTTGTGTTTCGGTTTGAAGGACATTGAAGCCAGCGAAATTACTGGGCATTATGAGACTTAACATCTTATATCTCAGGGTGATGAGCGCAGTTCAGTGCTATGAAGTGCTTTGTAATTCAAAGTTCTGTATGGTGTTGCTTCTGTTGATGGGCAAGCATGGCCCATCAGGCGAGTGATTTGCCATCTAGTCATTCAATAAAAAACTGTGATATTTTAAGATAAAACATAGGCGATATTCAATGTATTTTTCGTATCAAGTTTACAATTTTCACATATTATAACGTTTATTTAACTAATAAAACAATCGAATACATACGCCAAATTACAGATGACCCCGTGGCTCTACCAGTGTCTACGCAGCGAGGTGTCTTCAACCAGTGGCTACATGCCCGGATTTGACCGCGCCACCTCTGGCCCCCGACCCCCAATGCACAGGGGGACGTCCTACATAAACTGTTTACGCGAAGAACCATTTCTTTGTACCTACGTAATTATACGTGTTTTTTTATTTCTTGTTTTATTCCCCTTTACTTTAGAATTAGGGTGATGCATTCTCAAGCTATTTCTAAGATAAATATTATTAATAAAAGATAAAGGATGTTTTTCTCGTATTGGCGTTAGTTAGTTTATTCGTGACTCATCTTGTGTTTTATAGTAAAATATTTGATATTTTATGATTATATGGCAGTAGTCACATAATCACTTTAAAAAAATAAAACGTTTAAATCGAACGACACCTCTTCCTTTTAAGTATCTGAATATTAGGTCCGTCGTATACGAGAGGTCGCCTGAGTTGGTACCACCGCTTTGTCTATTTCTGCCGCCAAGCAGCTGTGTGCCCATCACTTTTGTGTTTTGTTTTGAAGGACAACGAAGCCAGTGAAATTACTGGGCATTATGAGAGTTAACATCTTATATCTCAGGGTAGACGGTGGCGAGCACAGTGCCATGTAGTGCTTTGTATACGGAAGTTGTGTGTGGTATTTCTCCTGTTTATAGGCAGGCGTAGCGCTTACCACCAGGCGAGCGATCTGTTCGTCTCGTCATTAAAACATATTTTTTTAACGTTATTATACTAAAACCGGTCAAATACAAGTACAAGTCGGACTCGAGCACCGAATTCCCTTAAATAATAAGTTGTACTATTTGATAATTTCAGCTAGCACTGATAGATGGCACTTTAAAGGTAATACAGAAAGATAGACGACGTAGGTTGGTTAAAGGGATCCATTGGCAGTAGTAGCACCCCCTGGCCCTAGAACTCTAAAGAGGAAGGTAGCCCAATACACTCACAAATTCATCTTAAGCAATAGTTTGCTGATAAAATAATTATCTTTAAAAAAAACCTCTACTTTATTTTCTGTAAAAGTGCAAATTCAAGACAGGTCTTACGTTGATTTATTTTGAAACCTGAATTAGTAAAATGGTAATGGTAAAAAAAGCAATTTTTATTGATTAATATTCTGCCATAACCAGTTGCTTATTGTGAATATTTTTTGAAATCCATGTCGACCACTAACCAAAGTGATTTATTATCAAAAATTATACCTACTACGTATATTTCATACGTGAAAATCAAATATATACGGTAAAAAAAAAATATGTCGTCTTTTAAAAATATACTATTCAAAAACGGAAGAGACGAAATATATGAAAATTTGAGCAGCCATAGAATTTGATCTTCATAAGCGTCAACAACAAATGGCATAGCGACAAAAACTAGCTTCAAAATTGTTATATAATATCATAGAATAACGTCCCATCAATAATAACTTACAAAAAATCCTAAAAAAAACAAACAAAAGCGTCGTAGTGAACACAGCAAAAAATAATGATTGTCACGAGGTGAGAAAATCCGCTAATTAACACGTAGCCAGTGGCAGCCCACCGGCCCAAGGTGGCGGAGCAGCGCCGCGCCATTGTTACACACAACCTCCCGCTTCTATGAAACTATAATTAGCTTTTGTCCTCTAACATTATTTTTGTGTTAAATCCATCGAGCACTCCATTCACTTGCAAAGCAGGGTTTTATGTGTTTACGTGTGGATGAACATTAATTGCGGGAAAAAACCACACGTTGTCACCCCCAGGAACCCAGTCACGATTTGTAATTGGTGTACCGTTGGCGAACGGTTTTACGATGCAAAAACACGAATGTAAATACGTGTAAAAGAAAAAAAATGGCAGAAAACATCCCTTTGTGTGTGCGCGTGCCCGTTGTAATTAATTCGTAAGATACCTGTGCAGCTCCTATTGCGGGTCGGCGCATGCGGCTCTCAGGTGCATAATCTTTGTTTACTTTTTGCCTCCACTTCCCCTTTGCATAAATTAACATTTTTGCGATTGTCGCCGGGCGGAAGGATTTCAATCTTGTTTACATTAATATGGTTCGAGTCGATTATTCAATTCATGTTTCCTTTGCATTTGGAACGACGTTAATTTATGTCTTATAATTTATCATGTCTTTTGGCATGAATATCATAGAAATAAAACATTGGAGTGTACAATTATTATTTGTCGAACTAGTTACAGATCACTGAGCGCATTGTTATCTACTGTAATCATCTCAATAATAAGTATGTTCTCACCTAAAACCAACTTTGTAGCGTTACAATTAGGTTCAAATTTAATATTTTCAAATGTTTCTTGAGATGCTTCATATTAAATGCTTGCTGTAGCAATTTGAGCATTATGTAGGGAATGTTTAATATACTTTTTTGATTGGCAGGTGTCGTGGCTGCCGTCACCTGGTCCGTGTAGGTCGGCAGCTGTGGTCTCATTGTCCCGGCTCATCACTTGACTCGAGCGAAAGGGATGCGGCGCCCATGTGAATCTCTAACGGAATCCTGGGAATGGATGCGCGCAGATAATGCTATTTCTTATAATGTAGTAACGCGATATGTTTTGTACAGAATTTTGAGGATCTCAAAATTGTTGAGCTTTTTAGTTTATAATTGGATGAATGATATCTCAAGAGTTTGGAGTTTATAAAGTCGAAATGCAATGATTTTTGTTCCGCAAGTATATATTAAAATGCGTATTGTTCTTGAGAATCATGCACAAAAACTATTATAATTTAATTATTTTACTTTATAAAAATACTTTATAATACATACTTCAATGTATGTAGTGCTAATAAAGAAAAGAGCAATGTTAGAGTTCCTTGCCCGTTCTTCTTTAACGAAACAGCATTCCGAACTTGCGGTAGAGTTAAAATTTGACTGAATGTAAATGATGTGTGACATTGTATTGATTCAATAAATGATTTGATTTTTATGTTAAATATATAATATGTGGTGCAATATCAGTTGTGGTGTAAATTTTGGATAAGTTATCGATATTATAATATTAAATTAAACAATGCATAAAATATTTTTGCCTTTGAGAATGGAACTATATTTAATATTTTTCTTATTTCTTGGGTTTTATTAAAAATCTTTAATATTAATTTCCAAAGATGGAAAACATGTCAAATGGATCATTTTCCAATGAAATTAAATATACAGCGGTAATATATCAATCTAATAATATGTACCTATATTAAATATATTAGAATTGATCCATAACTATATTTTAATAATCTACAAGGTTACGTATGAGCCAAATAATTCAACGTTTGATTTGAATAAGTTCAAAGGATTTAAACTTGAATTTTGTTAAGTAATACATAAGTATCTAATGCAAAAAAGAGAAACTTGGATGTATGTATTTGGTAATGAGACAATAATTAACACCCGTTGCTACTACAAATAAGATTATGAAGAGTTTTTGAATGAATAAAGTTAAGGTTTTTAGAATACGAGAAATATTTGGTACCTTAAAATCTGGTAACCCAAACAAAATACTAGAAGGCTTTAAGAGTATTTCCTTTCTGCCTTGTGTTATTCCAGCATAACGCCAGGGTTCGCATAGCTACTTAGACGCTCTTCCTTCGCCCGGTCTTGAGAATTGGTATTCGACAGCTTCCATGGCGCAGCGGGCAAGTAGTGAAACGAGACGCCGCGGGTTCGATTCCCGCACCTAGACAAATATTTGTTTCGGGGTCTTGGTGTTGCGAGACCGGAAGTCTCGTATCTTACTGTGTGGTCAGGGCTATGTATGTGTCTGTATTTTATATACTTGTTACGACCAGGCACAGACATTTGTCCTAAAAATTAAAAAGGTTATCACAGCAATAACAATTAATACAGAAAAATACGTTATCGAACTTGTTTTATGCATAATAGTTAATCTAACGAGAAAAGAAATTGTAATATAAAGGTTCGTCACAAAAAGCAATGGTCGCGTCGCCGGGTATCTCGCCGATTTTCTAATAGATCACACGACATTAATATGCCGTCAACTGGTTCTCGTGAGATCCGTTAGTGGTTTTATGTAAATAGTTTGGTTTATGGCATAGCTTCTAGTTTACATTCGAATGGGCCAACGAAATATATAGCCGGAGCGTTCGCGCTGCTCGGACGCGAGCATCTCCACTTAATATATTGACTACGAATTAAAGAAAGTATAATTTATGGCTCATAATAAAAAGAACATTAGCAACAACATTACAAATCTGTATAATGTTTCGTGATTGATACATGAGTGGCGATGCGTACATCCGATTACATCTCACGAACATACATTGTATGTGAATTATGGAATCCGTGTTCAATGATTTTTTAACGCAGTTGAATGACGTGGGAACGAAGCATCTCGTCATATCACATTGTCACCGCTGCTATCAAAAAGTGACCGTTCAATAATAGTTGTAACTTGTAATGAATGGAATTCGATTACTATGCACCGCGAGAGCGTTAGAACATGTGCGCGGCCGCGAGGAGACGTTACCCAAACTAGTTTGTGCCCGAACACAGCACATAGAGCCACATTGTCCAGATTAATGCACAAAACCGGATGCTGCCTCTCCCGGTCATCGATAAAACGGTCACAAACGCTGTAAAACCAGCCCCTACACATCTTTTTGTGATCTCTAGCGTTGACCGCCCTTTGATACGTTGTTCGCTCATTCATCTCGCGCCGATGAAAGGAGCTCACATAATCAGCTGATAGACGCGCGCTCCCCACATCCCGCGCACCGTCGCGTCGCGTCGCGGCCGCTAACGGTTAGCTTTTGATCAACGGTCGATCTAGCCCTATCTCCCTATCTGTTTCTAACGCATTTTCGACCAGCTCCAGTAGAAACGGAAAGCCAACCAGTTTTCGATTTCAATAACTTACACAGGTCGCAAGCAGCTCACGATGCACATCCGCCGTAACAGGAGACACAATAGGTGCGAGAGAAATCGAAGGAGGATGCCGCGACATAGAGGGAACAGATAATATCGTGTTTCGTGAACTCCGCGCCCGATGTCTAATTTCCAATACAATGGCGGCCGTAAAAAACTCGCCTAAAATAAATGTGTCACAGTGCCACCCCCGGGCGCGCAGACAATGGACAAAGGAGCCCTCGAGTGCGCATTTAGCGGCGCGACAATGCGCTGCGCCCACGCGCATTGTCGCGCATTGTGCTGCGCAATCGGCACCACATCGGTGCGATCGCATCTAACGCGCACGGCGCACCATACAACACAACACACGGCACACGTGCGCGGTGCGCGTAATACATGTAAATCACCGCGAGGTGAAAGTTGAGTCGCGGCAAAAGTAAAAGTCGCGAGACGCGCCGCGCCGCACCCCCGCACCCTCGCTGCATCCGCCCGCGCCACCCGCGCCCAAAGCAAGGGTTCTGCCGCTGTTGGCCCTTATCGCTTTTGGGCGAACAATGCGATTGTGTTTTTTACAAAGAGTCAAGAGACAGAAAATGAATCGTTCTTAAGGAGGTATTCATTCGGTTCCATTTATAGTTTTTCAATAATCTAGTACAAATCGTGAAAGATGTGTGGCTGTGGCGTTGTTGTGTGCGAGATGCTATTCATTATGCGGTTGACATCGCGTTTTGTTAAACATTTGAATTGTATGATTTATGCGCGCCTCGCCGCGCCGCGCCGCCTCGTACAACCTGCCTTTTTATTTCCACCATAACGCGATGATTCTCAATGTGGGAGTTGTAAAAATATGTGTTAGATTTTAAATGTGTTGGTATTGCTGAACAGCTTCGGAACGAGTTTCGTAACGAGGTTGCCGTTGCCGGAGATGGGACCGAAGATCTCTGGCGACTGTTCACTCATCTGTGTGTCTGTGGTGAAAACCACGCTTATCTATCTATCTAAACGACTCAAATCAATTATTATCATAAAAATAAACGTCTTAAATGTGTCACGATTACAAGACGGATACACAGAGAAAGTATTTGGGCCCTAATCGACAACGAATTGAAAAAACCTGTTGGGCGTAGTACAAAAAATAGACATGAATAAATAGCAAATTTATTTTACGACCTCTAAAATAGTACATATATGTTAATTTTCTATCTTTATCACTATTGTACGGAAACGGTGTTGCATCGTAGATATGGTCAGTACCGTGGTCGTATCCAGCTTTTGTAGGAAGAGTTCACTGTAGTTATGAACCACTACTTATACGATCTTTCGTATGCAAGTTCATTTGCTTAGGTATTACCGCTTTTTTTAACAGCAGAGTAAAAGCACTGTTGTGTTCTAATTTGAAGAACATTGAAGCTATCAAAATGCTCTGTATTATGAAACAAGCTGTTGTGCGACGAGTGCCGTGCAGTGCAGTGTTATACAGTTGTCATTAAAACTTCTAGATTGTATTGGTACTATGGATAGGCAGAGATGCAAGTTTCTGCCACCAAGCAGCAGTCTGTTAGCACTGTTGTGTTCCGGTTTTAAGGACATTGAATCCAGTGAAATTACTGGGAATTATGAGACTTAACATCTTATGTCTCGGGGTGAGGAGCGCAGTTCAGTGCCATGCAGTGCTTTGTAATTTAAAGTTCTGTTAGATGTTGCTTCTGTTTATGGGCAGTTGTGGCACTTACCATCAGGCGAGCGCTTTTCTCGTCTCATCATTCAATCAAATAAAAAAAACTGTTATAAACCCACCTATACGTACAAGACACAAAACTAAATAGGGCATTAAGCTAGGCGTTTCTCACCCATAAGGAACACATCGCGAGACTCACGAGGTGTTACATATCATATGAGATACGATCCACTAAACCGTTTTTAATCGCGTTCTTGATTGAACCGCGCGAGATAATGATCTTCGATTAGCGCGCTGCGGCCGAACATAACTCAGGCGAGGGTTGCTGCGCGAATTGTGACCGCCGGCCATGGAGTTTTAATTAAAATTTTTGTGTCTAATTTATTTGTGGTGACAGAATGCGGTGTGACTGTGGCTTTATCTGCATTTCCATTGAGATTTATTAATTAGGCAAAGGAGTCCCGGCCTAGTCGTCGTTCATCATATATCTTCATTGAATAGGTTTATTGACTACTATAAATCCTACTAATATTATAAACGTGAAAGTTTGTAAGTATGGATGGATGTATGTTTGTTACCCTTTCACGTAAAAACTACGGACTGAATTTTAATGAAACTTTACAATAATATAGCTTATACATCAGAATAAGACATAGGCTACTTTTTATCCCGGAGAAAGCAGATCACGCGGGCGGAGCCCCGAGCAATAGCTAGTATCACATACGTGCATATGCTCACACCTCACCCCGAACAGAAAGGCAGAGGTGTAACTAGTACTGCAGCCACGGTTCGCCAATTTTTTCCGTGCCATAATGTGATAATGAGTCCATCGCTATCTTCTTCTCAAATCCTAATTCTGGGTATTTTAAGTGGGTTTTTCGAATTGAAAACTCAAACACCAGTTGTAATTTCCCGACCTGAGAATTGAACTCAGTATTTTATTGTCCTCAGCCTTAGTACGGTGCCACTAGACTAATGAGGCATAAATAATTTTCCTATTACCTATATTTCCTGGTAAAAAAATAGCCTACGTCTCTCCGGTTCAAAAATATTCTCTATGCAAAATAATGTCGATCCGCTACTCCGTTGCTGTGTGAACGGACACCAACAAACATACTTTCGCATTTAAGAAATTAGTATGCATTCTTATAATTTTAGAGAGCTTAGTCCATATTGATGCTGTTTTAAATCAGATGCGGCAAAGCGAAGACGAGAAAGATTACATTGGACCTGAGGATAAGTACAGAGTGAGCTCAAAACACTTTTAAAAAATAAATATACTTTAGGGTAGATACGCTTTTAGGTACATCACTGAGGTAGCGAAATTATGACGCGCATCTCTAATGTACCATAAGAACTATACTAAAACTGACCCTTGGCAACCCTACACCCGCGAATCTCTCCTGGCGCTAAATAACGCCATTTGTTCCAAATGGATTGGACACTTTGTACTGTATTGATGGCAATCTTTTAAACACTAATTTGTCAGCCGCAGTGTGGCTGGGGTGGCCAAACACCATATGTCGCGAATTGCTCCCCGACTTATGCGGTACATTCGTATATTTTAATTGTTCCATTATGTTACAGTCAAATGCACTTATACGAAAAAAAAAACTGGTATTCATCAATAGTTGCTCTTTGAATCAGAATCGACAATTCAGGTTGTAGTATCGCGGTGAATCGGTAATTACGCTCTCAAAATATTTTCTGTCCGTTTATTTTAATTTAAAGGTTGGTTATAATAATTAATACCCCTTTTAAGTTGACAGATTTTATGCCCAAGATAAAATACAACAGCGGTATTTTATGTTACTATCCGACTAATTAAGAACAAGGCGTAAGATACTAAGAACGTACATATGTTGTAAAGCAAACATTTGTTAAACAGAAAATAAATAATAAAGGTTAAAATCAATACAAAGCGACTCATAAAACATATTTTTTCATCAACTTAGCAACTTATGAAATACAAAAAGTTGGCAATAATTTCGCAAAATCGTAAAGCTAAAGGTCATTTAACTATTTTGTCCGAAAAAAACGTAGCTATTTGCGAGGGCGCCGCGGTCCCGCCGCGGGACCACCTTCCATTGTGCGCTCGGCACAATTCGCCGCGCCTATTGTGCCGCTGTTTTGAGCCAAAACGTAAATAAAGGCAGATGTTACCGCACTCCAAAATATTGCCACTACACTTACATTGTTTCATATCAGCAGTGCCAGCAACCGATTCTCAACTCTACTTCGTTCATTATAGAGTCGACGCTAAAACCAGAGCACCAAGTGACTTAAATTCTTTTGTATTACGCAACAGTCCACACATCTAAGTGGTCCAAGGTCCACGTCGCGGCTGTGTGGGTAGTTTTACAAAACCGAAATAGTTTAATAAAAGTGATATTAAACGCGAGGATGTTATTGACAGGCGCGGCGGGCGTCATGACGGAGCGACGTCGCAGCGTACCACTAACTTACGTAGCTAAATTAATTTTGTAATTTAAACCCACGCAACACTGAAGGGAGTTGTCGGGGATGTAATTGTATTATTAGCTTTCAAATTTGATTATGACTTTGTAGGTAAAGAGTACTTTTGATGAAGAAATAATGGAGTATAGTTTTTTCGTCTACAACATGGTTGAGTCAGTTTGATCGAACTATGACCACGGTCTCTTAGAAAACTGATGAGAAATTGCAGCTAGCTGTTGCGCTTTACACGGGAAAGTAAGATTGCCGGAGGCCCAAATCCACCCTCCATGTACCATCCTTATTCATTACTAAAGCATCCATGAATATAATAGGTGACACGCTTCCCCGTTTGCACGAATACTGGCTAACGTGGTTGCTATTTTCTCATGCGTGTGAAAATAGATTACAGTCCAACGGTGACTTTTAGGCAGGACATTAAAGTACTGAGAGTCAGTACTCATTTAGTCCAGACAATTGTATTGGTGCTTTGCATAAAGGATTTGTTAATAGAGGAAGGGATGTATCATGTGATTCGTCAGTTGTTTACTTCAGTATACCACTGGCTGTCGGTAGATCCTTGATATGGCTTACATCCGCTATATTCACCTTGGTCAATCTCGGGGCTATTACGCTACCCTTGATTTAGTAACTTCCACTTTTATTTGCCTGAAGCGTCTTGAGCCTTCACCTGTCCGGATGCTATGGTTATATAAAATATACTTTTTTATTTTCTTATGGCACATTTTCCACTGTCTTTTTCTATAGCATAAACTGGCAAACAAGCAAGTGGACTTCCTGATGATAATTAAATAATTAAGGGATTGGGAAGGTAAGTGGGATTTGGGTCTACGGATATCACACTCACTGCACGAAACGCAGCAGCAAGACGCTACTTTACGTCAGTTTTCTGTGAGACAGTGGTAACTTTTACGAGACGGCCCATTCATGCTGTAGACAAAACCGTGAACCTCAGATATTGACCCACTTACTAGTTATATATGGCTTTTCGTCAATATGGTATGATACAAAAAAATCTCAAATTCATATTTAACAGCTACATCGAGTAACTTTGGTCAGGACCTAAACCTGTCTACAAGTAGTGACGACACATATTTTATTGTGACAGCGACTGTTTGTGTAAGTGTCTCGCTCTTCGAAATACCTAATTATCAGTAATTAGCTCCATAACGTAGCAGTTGTTCTAACGTTTGCACAAGTGTAGACCTACCGGCGCGACCTGAGCGTTCTCATCGACTTAGAAATGTATTTTGTTAAGTCAAAATATGTCAAAACCAAGTGATGTAAGTCACAGTTGAGTAACATGCAATTGTGCTGAAATGTTTTTGATTGATTTTATAAGTGGTAAATCCAGACCGTAGAAGATTTTGTCTATAGCTTGATTGGCCAGGCTCGAAGAGGTTAGAACCACTGTCTCCCAGAAAAACGACGTGAAGTGGTTGCTCGTTGCTGCATTTCGTTTGTCAGTGAAATATTAAATATCAGAAGCCCAAGTCTCACCTCCCCTTTATGTTTTAAGGTCGGCAACGCAATTTCAAATCCTTCTGGGTTCGTGGGTGTTCATGAGTGGTGCAGATCATTTATTATCAGGTGTCCCACTTACTCGTTCCAGTGAGTCGCATTCCAGGGTCAGCCATTGTGCATATTAATTAATTTTAGGTCGGTATAGTGCTGACGGTCCGAAAGGAGCAGTGTCTTTATATTTGGACTGCACTTTACATTATATTAGGTTCAGTGTAGTCACTTTGCGGCACCAGGATAAAAAAAAAATATGCCAACATGCCCGGCTTACCGAGCCTAGTCAGGCACTGAAAAATAACTCCACAATGTTATAAATGCTCTATATCGGAGCATTACCATCGTGTTTTTCAAAATAAACGAAGATTACCAAAGCGTATAATTTATGGTAGTACTGTACTTATTTAATAGTAAATATTATTGATTAATAAATATCACCTGTATACAATAGGTGTCAGCGAATGTCCTTCACGATCGTATTTTTCAGTATTTACCTAAATATGTCATTGCAAATGACTAAGTATATCATTGAATTTACCCATATAATATTTTTGTTTTTATTTTCTGTATTTTTTTAACTTATCATTAAGACAAGTCTAATGTCCAGTCCAGTTTGAACTTAGTATAAAGTTTAGTTAAAATACTTGAGTTTACAAACATATTACCGACACTATCAAGTATAATGGGAGTAGATATTAATAAATATGACATCTACAACGAACAACACTTTATAAATACTCTCGCCACTACGGAGGGGCAGATCCTTGCCAACCGACTTGGTATCAATAACCTAGTGTTATGCGTGTTTGTATAAATCGTGTTCACAAAATATGAATTAGGCTACTTGCAAGGGCGGTATCGGAGGCCAAATAGAAACATTATAAAGTACAGAAAACTGAACACCATAATACTTACGTACAATATTGTTAGAACAGCTGGTGGATTCATATTTGCCCAGATAGCGACCACCGTACACATGGTTTTAAAACCTGCCATAGTGATCCACACGCCTTGTGTGGATCGCGTTCCAGAATCAGCCAGTGTATATTCGGTTCTCCCGAGGGGCTTGCGACATGAGATGATGGTTGGTTGCGGCGGGTATAGGGGTACCTACATGCTTGTATCACTGTACCTGCATCGGCCATCCGCCTGTCCGATCGCAGGCCCTTCGATTTGCTTCTTCCCTCTCCGAAGAGTCAATAATAATTCGTCAATAGTAATTATAAAGGAATTCGAAAACTGTGAACATATTTGTACTAGACCTACTGAACTCATTTTGGTGAAATTTATAATGTTACTAGATGACCCGGTGAACTTCGTATCACCTACATAATATATTTGTGTAAAATGTGGTCAAAACTTAATACAAATGTTTTATTTACATTAAATGCAATTAAGTGAGGTACTGCGCCATTGCACGTGAGGTAGCCCGTCGCACATTTAATTGACTTCGACGACCTAAGTCAGGTCGTCTCCCACCTCCCTCCGGTTGGACAGTCCTGTCCCCGTCCCGTCCCCGTCCTGTCCCCGTCCTGTCCGCGTCCTGTCCGCGTCCCGTCCCCGTCCTTTCCCCGTCCCGTCCCGTCCCCGTCCCGTCCCCGTCCTGTCCCCGTCTTGTCCTGTCCCTGTCCTGTCCTGTCTCACTGTCCTGTCTCACTGTCCTGTCTCACTGTCCTGTCTCTCTGTCCTGTCTCACTGTCCTGTCTCACTGTCCTATCTCACTGTCCTGTCTCACTGTCCTGTCTCACTGGCCTGTCTCACTGTCCTGTCTCACTGTCCTGTCTCAATGTCCTGTCTCACTGTCCTGTCTCACTGTCCTGTCTCACTGTCCGGTCTCACTGTCCTGTCTCACTGTCCTCTCACTGTCCTGTCTCACTGTCCTGTCTCACTGTCCTGTCTCACTGTCCTGTCTCACTGTCCTGTCTCACTGTCCTGTCTCACTGTCCTGTCTCACTGTCCTGTCTCACTTTCCTGTCTCACTGTCCTGTCTCACTGTCCTGTCTCACTGTCCTGTCTCACTGTCCTGTCTCACTGTCCTGTCTCACTTTCCTGTCTCACTGTCCTGTCTCACTGTCCTGTCTCTCTGTCATGTCTCTCTGTCCTGTTTCACTGTCCTGTCTCACTGTCCTGTCTCACTGTCCTGTCTCACTTTCCTGTCTCACTGTCCTGTCTCACTGTCCTGTCCCTGTCCTGTCCCTGTCCAGTCTAGACGCTATACGACCCGTCATCACGGCAAGCTTCGCAACGACAACTCAACAACTACTAATAAATTAAAAATTAATAAAAAAAACATTGTCCAGCGGACAAAATTGTGAATCTAAACCATTCTCAGATCCCCTTGAACACACACAAAAAATTTCATCAAAATCGGTCCAGTCGTTTAAGAGAAGTTCAGGAACATACACACTCACAGAAGAATTATATATATAAAGATATTAAAATAAGACTATCTGCCATTAATAAAGCAGTATTGGTAGAAACATTTGTAATATTACAAAATGGATGTTCGCTTTCGAAATTAAATTTATTTCGACACTAGATAGAGACGGTCCGTTACTAATTTTGTGTCACTATTATTAAGCAATATTATGATTTGTACCATACCATGACGCATCTACAGCTTTGGGATGGTGGGTGGGTAGACATGTAAATAATTTGATAAAGTTGTGTATTAACTTTTAGGGTTACGTGGCCTCATTGGTTTAGTGGCAGTATACTCAAGCTGAGAACTTTGAGGTCATGGATTCGAATCCCAGACCGGATAATCTCGATTTTTGTTTGGGTTTCGATTCGCAAAATATATGAATTGCCAGGGATTGGAAATCGTGCCTTATATGGCCATAGCCTCTATGACCACATAATGGTACAGCCATAAGCTCGGTGTATCATAGTGTACTAATTGTTTTTGTGACGTTAAATTTTATGTGGTTTTGTTTTAGAATAGTTAACTTTATTGTGTGTAGTAAATCAAACAACGAGCGTTCGACGATAGCGCCACTCATCTTGCTGACTAACACCCGGTCTAAGGTTGATCAAATGAACATTTAACTAACAGAACTTTGATTTTGACAGCGCTGTCAAATCAATTCCAGTTTCAGAAACGTTATTTAGTGAAAAAATTCTTATTCTCCGATCTAATTTGCGACGTTATTCCCGTATTTAATAAACTTTACTATGACGGCTCATAGTGTCCGCGAACGCTTAGTAGCGATTTCTGTGTACGTGATTGGTTTTTGGCGCCAAACAAGAACGGGACAATCAAATATACCAAGTGTTAGTCTCAAATAAGGGTGTAATAGTTGTCGCACTGCATAAATTAGTAGATGGCTGACATTTCAGTAGAATTTCACGTAACAGATTTCACAACAAAACGCAAAGCAATAAAACCAAACATCCATTAGACCTAATGATCTGACAGATGATATTGCTGATTATAAACAACAGTGCTGCATTGAGGCGGCGGTCACCGGAGCCCAGAGCCCCGCTGCCCGCGGAAATGATTTAGCATCTGTGCAGTGGCGCGGAAGCGATGCTAATTCATAGGCCCCTACTTGAACTTGCGGTCCCTTGCGGTTTTATCGTGTAGAAAAATTTGTAAATGTAATTACACATGTGATGGAATATTGCAAATATTTATCTGTACACTGCGACGAGGGATCAAAAATGTAATGTGATTTATTCCATTCGAGTAGATAACTTCTTTTTATTCGATTGTTTGTCATTGAGATTTTGTTGTACATTTAATATAACTGTAACAGAAATAAAATATATATCTAAAGGCGCATGTTAAACTTAATTATCTAACTAGGTATTGCTTAGGGCCTAATCGCGAGATTTCTGGGGATAAAAAAGTAACCTATGTCCGAATACAAGTTATACTCTACCGTTGGACCAAATCTCATCCAAATCTCTTAAATTGTTGATGCGTGAATGATTAATTAACGAGTATCCAAATTCACAAACTAACATTCTATCTCACAAACTTCAACATTTTACCATATATTATAAGTAGGAATAACTAATTAAGGGCATTCCCCCAGCAAAACGCCGCGCGATCGATGTTTATAGAGGCTATCTAGTCATTACTTACAATAAATAATGATTAAAAAAATATACAATATATTTCTACAATCTGTCAGCTTTACTTTGTTCGATTCAAATTCATGTTGATGCTGATATATATTTTTAAATTGTCGTTATAAATGAACCATAAAAATGAGAAAAATGCAAAGATTCCGTGCGTCTCCTTTTAAAGTACAGAATGTTATCAAATGAGATTAACATCACTAGATAGGCAATTTAATAACGAATATTTTGCCCGTTTTAAATTTTCGAAAAGACCAAAACCGGATTTTTTAAATCAATTATTCGCTAAATACGTGCATATTCTGCACACGCCGAGTACACGATTCAGTATGGCCCGAGTCAGTCAAGGTCGTTTGCTCACGGAAGGCCCTTAAGTCAGTTACCCATTACTCATTATAAACGGTAGTGAAATATGAATCTATTCACAGTCGGAGTAATGTATGAAACATTAAAGTGTCCGTTTGTCTGTTTGTATGGATGCCGTGGTGCGGCGCGGTGTTGGCGAGCGCTAATCGAATCAATTCATTAAGAGACCCCGCCGTTCCCTCACGTGAGGACCTCTGACTTGACTGCATTGTAAATTGTAATAAATAGACACTTGTTCATTTTATGCAACTGTTCACTAGATATGCTTGATACGGTTACTTGAAGTGCACTCGAATGTGTACTGCACTGTAATGATGATTTAATGGGTTTTAATTCTCCTGACAGTTTCTAGTTAAATGTAAATGATGTAAATTAATAAAGATGAAACAATACACAACATTTTTTTTTAAAAGATAACAGTTAAATTTCTTAAGTTCTTTCTTATGATTTTTTTCTTAGCCTGAATGACAAAACGATCAGGTTTCTAGCCCATAAACAGAAGGATATAGAACTTTGAAATACAAGGCACTGCATAGCAATGGACTTTGCTTGTCACCCCGAGACACAAAATGTTAAGTGTTATTATATTCAGTAGTTTATTTGGCCTCAAACCGAAACACAACAGTACTTGGCGACAGAAATAGACAAAGCGGTTGGGCCAACCCAGAGTCAGGCCAGGCCAGGCTACTCGTGTATGAGGGACCTATCACCTAGTATCTTCAAATAATTTATGTACTAGAACGAGTTACAAAGTGTTATGAAAATTTTCTGGTATATGGTATATGATATGGAGATATAGCATTTATATAGCTATTGAATGTGTCTTTACTTCCATTTAAAAGAAAGTTGCTACCAAGAGACATACTAAATTTGGAGTCAGTAATCAACATTATATTAATACAATACGACGACAACACACGAATAGTAGTAGAGCGTTATGCCAAATTACAATGAAACAATACAGCGATATTAGTAAATCAAAGCGGCAAACAAAACAAATGCTGTAACAAACCACAGCGCCCCGCCACAGCCGTCGAGCAAAAATCCACTTACACACGTAATCACATTACGGCCCCACGGATTTGCGCCTCGAATCCGTCACTTGTAACCGCTGTTGATGAGCTATTCTTTGTGGCGGGGGCCAAAAAACCTCCAGTACGTGCCTGTGTGCTTGGATTACAATTACGACGAGTGTTACGAACTAAAATTGCATAGTGTGTCGCCATTTTTGAATAGACTTAGGACGTGCTAAAAGCATTTCGTTAATTATACCCGAAATTAAATATTTTCAAAGACCATAAAGCGAACTGTAAGCTACGGTAGCTCAACGGGAAGTGGTACAGACAGAGACGAAAGTTGCAGGTTTGAAAACAGATGTAAAAGCATGCACCTCTGAATTTTCTAAGTTACGTGCATATTCAATGTTTAGTGTTCTTTCCTTAATGTTGCAGGAAATATCTTGAGGAAATAAAGAATCTCAAGAACTTCGAAGGTGCGTAAAGTCAGCCAATCTGATAGCGTGGTAGACTAAGGCCATTACTGGCCACTGATTAGGGACAGTATACTGTCATTTGTAGAGGAAGTACATACTCAGCAGTGGATCAGTTTAATTCAGAATAGACTTAAAATACTACAAGACAATTCAATAGTATAACTTCTACTAAGTATTCTCATCTAGGCAGTATTAGATCTTATGTGCGTCTGTAAAATATCAGGTTTATAACATTCTTCTCAATATTATAAAATTCGTGTATATATGAAAGCTTTCCTTCTCATATACCCTCCTGCACGTTGTAGATATTCCTGATTAAATTTGGCGAACATATCTCGTTTGCTGTGACGCATATTCGACATAAACTTCGTTAAATGTGAGTCGACACATTTCTGCCACTACGAATTGAAATGCTTAAAGTATCTGATTATTGCGATGGATGTCATGACAGCCTCCGTGAGTTGACGGCTGTGAAACGAGAAACCGCGACTTCAATTCCCGCACTGAGACAAATATTTGTGAACCAGAAATATTTGTTTCGGGTGTAGGTGTTAAAGCAGTCCCTCGTAGTTCCTAAGAGCTGGTTGGCTACCGTACGGTGACTGCTGAAAGCCAGCGCTGTGTTGAAGTATTTACTTACCATAGCACAGCAGCATGCTGAGTATGCGACGCGTAAATGCCATCATTTCAGTTCTTAATTTTAATAATAATTGTAGATTGTATATTTATATGTGGAATATTATGCGAGCTGTGCAAATAAAGTGTTTTTCTTTTTTCCTTCCTGATACCCACGAAACAGCTTAACTTAGTGTAAGGTCAAGACTATGTGACTATTGGTTTTATTTATTTATTATTGTTATTTATTATTTTCATAGACGATAGTCGTAACGGCTTGAAGGCTATAAGAATTGGCAATTTGTTTTTTTTAGCAGAATCGCTGCAAACACGCAATGATTATGGTAAGTGATTGCCATGGTTCATGTACACACATAATACAAGAAGAGTCATGGGTGTGTTACTGACACTTAAGAAAAGGATTTTTTTTTTCTTTATCTTGGTACTGCATAGTGGAGACACACTGGGCCTGATGTTAAGTTCAGTCCAAACATAATGTTAACCGTTAAGAAATACTGGGTCCTTCGACGGTCGTCAGAATTATGCCGGCCTGAAATTATTGAAACGGATCCCGGAACGCGACAGAGGAGATTTATGAGTGGTAGAGCCACGCTGTAGACAGTTTTGTCTACAGCATGAATGGGCCGGCTCGACTACCATCTCACAGAATACCGACGTAAAATAGTGGCTTGCTGCTGCGTTTCGTACAGTGAGTGAGATATTCGGACGTCCAAATACCTCCTCCCCTTCCCAATCCCTTCCCATTTAAGGTCCGCAACGTGCCTAGGATCCTTCTAGTATTGTGGGCGTACATATGCGGTGGAGATCACCACTAATTGAAATAATTGACAGCGTGGCCATACCATACTCATAAGGATACACAAAACATCTCTTATGTATGAAAACAATATTGAAAACATTTGTAATGACACTTCCTTGCATAAGACATACATAATATTACAAAATAAATATAGGTGACAATCGTCTGGCCCCTGTCCAAGGTGACGAAGTATTTTTTTAAATCCATATATACAAGAGCGAAATACCACTTACTCAACTAATCTGGTGGTAGGGTACCTGATATTTTTGTATAGACTGGATAGCGATCATCGTACACTTGGTGAATAAAGGTCATAGCTCATTAGAGCCACCCGGCACCCGACCAGCACCGCCTCGTCGTTCAGCGTCAACTCGTTGTCGACAGGTGGTCCACGGGTGGACGACGCGTTGTTACTTGTGAACGTCGCGAGATCAACAAGTGAACTTCGCGTGGCCAACGAGTGAACGTCGCGTGGTCAACGAGTGGACATCGCTTGGTCCATGAATTTTCGAGTAGTCTGTTACCATTAGCACTAGGCTGCATTAAATATTATTAATGTGAAAGTGTAAATGTAGATGGATTACGCCTTAATCGCTGAACGAATTTAGATAAATTTTGGCAAACAAGTAGACGATGACATGGATCCTTATGAACTTATCCTACATTTCATCCCAGAAAAAGACATTCAAGAAGGGCGGATCCGCGAGTAACAACTAGTTATTTATATAATTATAACAATAGTGTGGCGTATGTAACATCTGACAAAGCAATATTAAAGATACACAGTTGTGCAAATTTTCGTTTTAAACCGACTAAAATCGATCGTACTCAATTCAGCGCGTATTTTGTTTTTGCTGCTTTATATATACATAGATTTGAGTTTGAGTTGAGTTTTTTAAAGTGTAAGGAGACCAACATCATAGGCCCAAAGTGATCCTCACCCGCACGTGATTATTCTGCTGATTAACTGACGAGGCAATGGCGAAACTTGGTTTCCATTGCGGGTTGTGGGGGTCAGACGGCATCATCATGATGGAGGAAGGCGGACATCACTGGCATTAAGCCGGGATAACGCCAGACAGAAGAAAAAGTTGTCTGTACATCGATTTCTTCGTTAATTACAGATTTGTTTACGTTAGAATTTAGCTGCTATGTGGTCCCAAAAAAAGTTGGTTCACATATAATGACGGACTCCTCCTCTAAACTCCTCAACGGATAACAGCACACGTCTAACTTAAGGCCGGCATAATTCTGTCAATTTTTGTAGGACACAAGTTTCTTGATATTGTATTTGAACTCTGCTATATTTAACATTCAGCCAGCTAGTGTAGTCACTGCGCCAGGATAAAAAAACATCGGATAAAATTGCACTCAAGTGAATTCTACGCACATCGATTCGTAATCGATAACAGTCATTAAACACATAATAACATCAAGTGTCGTGAAGTTACACTTGTGGTAAACGCCACTTAGCGGCGAAACAATAAATAAAAATTATAAATTCAAATGCGTGACACAGTGGCCGTGCGGACGGTGGACTCGCGGTCACCGACCACCCAACAATGCGGCAATAAAACCATAATACCATTGCTAGTATCAATAAACAATTTGCATGTGTTAAGTGCTCCACTCGAGCGCGGTTTCTGTGCGAACTGTCATAACGACAGATTAACATCTGAATGCGTGGGACACTATTTATTTAAGTTGGTTCACAAGAGGTACATAGGTTCATCGTATGCGAGAGGCCGTCTGAGTTGGTACAACGATTTGTCTATTTCTGCCGCCAAGCAGCACTGTTGTGTTTCGATTTGAAGGACATTGAAGCCCGTGATATTACTGGGCATTACGAGACTTCACATCGTATGTCTCGGGGTGGCACGCGCAGTTCAATGCCATGCAGTGCTTTGTAGTTCAAAGTTCTGTGCGAATGATGCTTCTGTTTATTGGCAGGCGTGGCGCTAATCATCAGGCGACTTGCTCGATCAAAAAAAATAGAAAATAAATAAAGTTATCGACATGATTTTGTGACGTTTTATTCGACAGCGTTAGAGAAAGTGTTGCAGCATTGCTAGCATTGTTGTTGTCGGTTCCAACTGCTCGTGTGGTTTACTGTCCTTTTCGTTGTGTCCACAGACATGGATGTAAAGACCACGAGCAGGCCGCTCGCTTCATGGTAAGCCCATAAACAGAAGAATTTCCCCAATAAACCTTATCTACTTCATTCATATTACGTTTTTAGAGTTTTAAATATTCTAGCAATTTGCATATTATTGCAATATAAATATGGCTTTTCCGTATGTTATTTCTTTTGTAAAGACATGTAAGTACTGTCTCCTATAAAACGTATATCTTGGAAAGTATAAAGATACAAAAGACGAAGAGTAAAGATGATGCGATATAGATTACGGACTTTTTTTGTAAAGCGCCACACGAGGACCAGAAATCTAAATATTGTTTGCATATTTGTACAGAATGATAAAAAGAAAGGTTGCCCAAGCGCATAATATAAATCGTAGTACTATAATTACTGGCTCGGTATCGCAATTGTATTGCGTACACGAGACGACTGCTGAGCTGAGGTCTCCGGTTCGATCCCCGGGTAAAGTTTTAATGAGTTTTTCTATCACGGAATCACACTCTAGGAGCTAAGACAAATTTTGTCATGCTAAAAGACTATTTTTTTTAGTTTAAAAATGACTAACATCGATAAAAACTGTGGCAACTTTTCCACATAGCAGAATATTGTTCGAGGCGAGTAAACAAGCACGAGCTTGGCGAAAACGTACATCGCCTTCGTACACAGTTCAGTTTCATTTCCGCTCGTACGATTTTGTAAAAATGATTTGAATAGTCCGTCCGAAAGTGAACTCGCGTGGAATACATTTAAATTAATTACGCATGGGCGAAATGTCGAATGGTCCAAGGACGATTTTTGCATTTATAATAGAATGTAAATTATTAATATTCCTAATACTGTTTTATTTTCTCAACTCAATATTATTTTTAATATTGTGGTTAATAGTGTGAGAATTTGTATCCTATTTATTATTCATATATTTTAAAATACCGTTGTTGGTATGTAGTTTAGAAAGATTTTAAGATTATAATGAAATATTCGTTTTTATAATATAATTCGACGAGGTTTTTTTTTTGGAAATAGAATATAGTTATTAGAATAATAATATAACATACAATTATAATAATTTATATTATTATTGTTCGATAAGATCTTCATTGTTTAAAAAACTGTTATAAATTGACTTGTATAAGAGTTTATTTTAATAAATAGATAAATAATAATGTACATTTTTAATGAATTCCGCTTCATCAACATATTTATGTTTTTGATAACTTAAAACGATCTATAATGTTTATATATACTTACTTGTTTTACCACTTAACATTATTAAAATTTATTTAAGCTAGAAAAACATATTTTTATTTACGAACATGTCTCATCCACGACAGATATGCGATCGTAAAATTGTCTAAAAATAGTGTTGGTCGATTTCAAACCCGATATAAAATGTGAAACATGTCTCGGTCCACTTCAACCGATATGTGTTCAGTTCGATGTCAAAAATGGTAATAAAAATGCAAAATAGAAAGTAGTGTCCAATTTATTACCTTACGGATAAGTATATCAATTAAATTAAACAGGCTGTAAACATATATCTGTATTATTAATTACGTATTCGAATTATAGTATTGATAAGAATAAAAGCATACTTACGATGGTCATGTCAAGCTTCAGTCGCCAGTGCAGTGCTGCTGTCACCTGTCAACTCCATATTATCGGATATTATGAGGTATAATTAAGTTTACTGCCTCGATGACGCAGTTGCATTGCTACGCTGCTGTCCTGAGGTCTCGGATTCGACCCCGGGTCGGGTAAAAGTGATATTGAATTTTTTATCACGAAATGCTTAATATGAGCTCGGATTCTGGAATTTGTGCTCGGTATGGCGATAGGCTCTCTATCACATGGTGGGATATAAGCTCGGCAAAATGTGGGTGTACGGGTTACACCTCTCCTTACCATTTTACAGGCGTCATGGTCAGTGACGCCAGTACGCCTGACCATCAGTGCGTAATATAATTTAATTTATTAATTACCAGCGATAGATTAGCGGAGAGTGGTATGGACTGTCGAGACGAAAGTCGCAGGTTCGAAACCAACCCCAAGAGCATATACCACTGACTTTTCTAAGTTATGTGTATATTAATTGTTAATTATCGCTTGCTTTAACGGTGAAGGAAATATCGTGAGGAAACCTGCATACCTGAGAACTCGATAACATTTTTCGAAGGTATGTGAAGTCTGCCAACCCGCATTTGGCCAGCGTGGTGGACTAAGGCCTAATCCCTCTCATTAAGTAGAGGAGGCCCGTGCCCAGCAGTGGGACGTAGATAATACAGGGCTAGTAAAAAAAAAAAGATTAGCGGCGAGTGGTGCGGACTGTCGAGACGAAAGTCGCAGATTCGAAACCAGCCCCAAGAGCATGCAGTAAGTAACGTATGTGTTCATTAGAAATTATCGCTTGTTATAATAGTGAGAATTACGAATTGCTCCGTAAGAATTCGATCGCCGATGCTGCAGTGGTACCAATCATTTCTGCAATAACGAATTACACAGCATCGATGAAATCATTATTAACATTTAAAACTGTTACCAAGAGCATTCCATAATTCACACTCGAAGTGGGATGGTTATTCCTGTTTATAGTTATAATTGTATTTTCATTTAATTATTAAATAGTTATAAAATTAATTTTGTTTTTTTTTCAACTCTTTGGCTGCCGCAAACGTAATTCCTATGAAAGTTTGTTTCTATGATTGATTTATAGTGTTTTTAATTACTCACTGTAATTTCTTAAAATTTAAGAAGTACATTCGGAGAAAATTCTAAAACCATGTTCTTTTATAAACAACAAGCGTTTCCTCGCGGCTCCACTCGAGTGATCAGCTTGTACGGGATAGAAGTAGCCTATGTTACTCTGTGATAATGTAGCTTTATAACAGCAAAAAAAAATTTGAAATAGGTCCAGTAGTTTTTAAGTTTATTCGTTACATACAAAAATACAAATATTTCCTCTTTATTATATTAGTGTAGATAAATTGTACATCCTTAATAACAAAATAAATAAATAATAACACTAATGTACTTAACATCAGAACATCCAAAAGCTTCAACACAAAACTAGTCATATCCATTTTAAAGTTTACAAAGCATTTTTTTTCATTGTAAAAATATGGTATTTGGTTAGCGCCGGGTGTTCGTACCGGGATGCTGACCGGCAGCGAGGTGGATGGACCCACCCCTAAAATACAAGAACAGGTTTCATACAAGTACACTAATTTACATAAATTCCCGCACTGAAAATACGTGGTATGTCGCAAGTGTATTTTTCTAGTACGTCTGCATTCATCTTGTGTTACAAAAATCCGTTAAACTATGATTTGCTCCCCTTTTAAATGTTATTTGCATATTAGTGCCACGAGTCTTAACTGTAGCTTTTTTAAAGCAAGGTGATTAGCCGTGTGTTTTTTGCGTGAGCATTAAAAAAATGACTATCGCTTATTTAAATAAAATAAACTTAAGATAATAATTACTGCTCAAAGCATCCGGGAGGTGTATTAGTAATTGAATAAGACCATAAAAATTTATTATCCGTATATTTCTTTCATGATAACGGAAAACAAAAAAGATTTAATTTTTGAAACATATTTATACAGATACATTAATTTTATTTCTACACATTAAAAAAATATAATAATTAAAAAATACCGAGAATGTGCTTTATGGAGTTGACTGTACCGCGCTGTGTCCAAAAAGGGTTGGGAGTCGCACAATACAGATAACAAAAAGTGATATTATTAAATCACTCCGAAATGTTACGTAAGTTATCATTTAGAAAGTTCTTTTTTAAAATTTTGTTCGCCTTGTAGGTTCGCGCCATATTTCACAATGTTCCATTTTATTTTTTTCTATTTAAGAACATCGTTGGCATATAACATATTATTCTAGTCTGATGTTGCGCTGTCGTAAAACGCTCTTTGGTCGATTTCTATATTCTACAGATTTTTGTACATTTTCAATTAGTTCCAATATTTGCTACCACCAACTCATAGCTGCAGCACTTTATCATGAATATAATTACTCATGATTTGACAGTTTACGCTGTAGTACATTTTTTTTTAGAATAAATGTTCCAGGTCGTAGTACTACTGTCTCACAGAAAAACCAAAATACATAAATAACCATTACTTAACCCTCGACTAAAACAAACAGTGTGAATACTGCATTATTTTCGCATTAAGATAGAACATTAATCAAGGTGTGGCCACAACGTTCGATTCTACGTTTTGTTGAGACAATGTAATGTGACAGCTGACGGCCCTATAATTATCCTCTATCAGCTTTACAGAGACTTTCTGATTTATATGAGACTTTCTTGATAATATAGTATTGTGAAATGTCATTTCTCGAACCGTGTCTAGACATGGTTGCCACTACTATAGCCATGACAACGTTGGGTAAAATTATTGGCGGATTATTGATTATTTCTTAGCGGATCATTAATTATAATAGAGTTTTTGGGCTCCAGAGATATGACCACAAATATAAAAAAAACGGAATACGTTTTTATAAATTCAAATTCTTTATAAAAATGAACAAACTACTTTTTTACTCTATGAAGTGTACTTACTTAATTATAAATGTAGATGGAAGTTGCATACCTACTTTTATTAAGTTACCTCGAGTTATCAGGATACACACCGTATACCAGGGGCAATGTATGTAACGATTGCCATCTACTACTATCGTATTTTGTACTATTATTGAACCCATATTACGTTGCTCCAGTAACCAATCGGATAGAGGCGAAAAACGAAACATAGTGTTTTTTTCTAAGGAGTCGACTTCCAAAGTCAGTCAGTATGTATATCCAGTAACTTCAAGCCATCTTATTTCTAGTAATCGTCGAGGGACGCAACATCTCCAGATCAATTTCCCTACCGTCCATATTATATTCCAAAACAAGATGAATAAGAAAAAACAGGGGTAAATAGGAACAAAAGAGGTTTACATAATCAAACATATAAAATGAGGTAAACTGTAATTAATTAAAAAAACTATACGTTTTCGACAAAAGTTAAGCCTTATATAACATTTTGGGTGTTCCATATACGTTTTAATATCAATTATAATTTCGTCTCGATTGACCCCTCCAATCCAATTCACCCTATTTTATAATATTTACAGATGAAGTGTATTCACCAGCCGGGCCAAGCAAAAAAAAAAAATATCCGTCTGAATCATCCACTGCATAACAATTAATTTTATAATTGAGATGAATTAAAGAAGAAATCGAATACAATAATGCACCTCACCACACCCAATGATTCGGGTTAATCCCATATGGACCTTGGCTGATTGTTTTTGCTCATTACGATCACGCGAACCGAATAGTTGGATCCGCGGGTCATGGCTCCTCGAGCACGCCATGCGCCTCAGGTATATAGCAAAAACAACGCCGAAGAAATTTATAGAGTCAATTAACAGCTAATAGCGGAGATGGAGCACACAATGGTGTCCGCTTCGATTATTGTCGCTATTGGTGATTTAATTGTCACGATTTCGATGACATCTGAAGGACTGCTGAAACTCATTATGGGTGGGAAACTGATGGCTTGCTGGTTAAATTAATGAGAAAACTTTTTTTTTATTTGATTGAATGACGAGACGATTAAGGCCTGATAGTAAGCGCTACGCCTGCCCATAAACAGAAGCAACACCACACAGAACTTTGAATTACAAAGCACCGTGTGGAACTGAACTTGGCTCATCACTCCGAGACATAAGATGTTAAGTCTCATAATGCGTAGTAATTTTAGTGGCTTCAATGTCAAACCGAAACACAACAGTGCTTACACACTGTTGCTTGGCGGTGGAAATAGACAAAGCGGTAGTACCAACTCAGACGGCCTTTCGCATACGAGGGACCTACCACTTTATCCTTTCTCGGATTCTATCTTTGCCATTGGAGCAATCTGTGTTTGTAGTGACAAAGACTAAAGGGGAAACATGTTAATAGCATTCGTTATACCAGCCATAGGGTAATTTTGGTTAATTAAAAAACTAAATATACATTATTATTACATATATTTATAAATAAATAAATACACCTAACAGTCACACACATAGTCTTGACGGTACATTAGGTTTAACCTATATTATGGGTGTTAGGAACTGTGAGGGACTGCGGTCCCACAACACCCAGACCTGAAAAAATATCTGTTGATCATACGAATATTTGTCTCGTTTGATGTTCGAACCCGCGGCCTCTCATTTCACAGGTTGCTGCTCGCCCGTTACGCCACGGAGGCTACTAACTAAAGGAATGAAATATTAAGAAGTTTTTTAATAGTTTGAATGACCTGACCTGCTCAGTCGCTCGTCTGAAGGTAATCGCATAAGAGGAAGTAAATCAACTCAGAGTTTGAAGTACAAACTACTGTATGACACTGCACAGCGCTCGTCACTCCGAGACAGGTGCAGTAAACTCACTGGGTTTCATGTCCTTTAAAATGGAAGACTATAATGCTTGCATACTGTTTCTTGGTCGCTTAGAAATAGACAAAACGATGGCACCTATCTAAATACTCTCACATACAAGGAACCTACCACCTAGGACACTATTACGAACAGAGATATTCGTAAATGGTGATACTATACAAATTGAACTTCATTTCTTATGTTACAAATTTTGGATGTAACACTGAAAACAATAATTTAAGATTATCCAAAGTCCTTTATAAATGAAATAAAATATCCCCCGCGGACATTTAAAACCGCACCATCACATAATGACGTGGAAAGAACAAAATCCGTACAAAGCTGCGCAATATTCATGATGAGCGTAAAATTTCGCTGCCGTCGGCGTTGCGCCGATGAAAAATGATTATAAACCCGAAATCGCTCAAAATCCACAAAGACACGGTGCGTTACTCGGCTTTGTTCGGCTGTCCGACCGTGATTTATCGTCGCGTCGGGAATCGAACGCCGTGCAAAATGTTGCGTCACGTATTATATACAATACTACGGCTCGGGCTGTTCGGTCTGCCACAGACTAGCTGATCTCGAATTATTGGTTCTTCCCTACTGTATATTTGCTGTAAATCTACTACTGATTGTGCATAGACTATGTTCGATAGTGAATCAAGACCGTCCGTAATATGCAAGCGATATAAATCGAACGAATGAGACGTCATTCCGATTGGACACGTCGCGTCTCGTGGGGGACTTAATGCTTAGATTCACATTGATTAAGTATAGGCTATTTAGTTTCGACGAGGATTATGATGTTTTTTTAAATAGGTAGTTGTACTGCGGATTTCTTTGAAAGTATTTGATCGTAGATATTGTTTAGAGTTTTATAAACGCTAAGTAATTCAGTTGAATTTTGTGCTGTATAGTTTTGAATTTGATAAATCCAAATATTCATAACGTGCCTATGTTCTACGGTTTTTTAAACTTCTTAAGATGTTAATGCTTTGCTTTTGCTAATGAATTTTTTTATTTGTTCATATGATTACCGGTTCTATGAGAGTGCTAAAAATATTAGCTTCTACGGAAGAATGTAATAAATATATTTAAAAACACATTGAATACGTTTATGAATAGAAACAATTATTTTTTGCTTTTTTTTCTTCTTTTGTTAATGCAATCAGTGCTAATTATTATTATAAGGCGTGTTAAAGATGTTTGTTCGCGTTGATTTAATTTGTGGATATTTTGTGTTATAGAAATTTATTTTCTTTCTTCCTTTCTGTTTTCTTACTTTCAAACTCGTACAAAATAAAATATATTTTTTATAGATATTGAAAGTGTGATCTAGTGAACCTATAAACTCCATTGATAGAATATTCAATAATGAAAGTTGAGTGTCAGTTTATGGTAATGTGCCGTATTTAACATTTTACCTCAAACTTCATTAAGGCTGACATAAGTGTCTGGTTTGCCAGATTAGAAAATACGGATCTCTTAGTTGTTTTTTCAACGCCAAGTTCCTTGAAACTGTAACAGCTAGTTACCCGTCTGCGCTGACAGACAGTGTTTCTGCAGATATTTGGTCTCTACCAATCTACGCCAAATGGATGACGGATCTCTTCGTCTCTGATATGTTAGTCAACCGTGGCTTACAATTTAGGGGTGCAATATCTCCTGCTGAAGTTATTATTCCTACCTACCTACCTACCTGGCCTACCCGCAATAGGTGAACTACCGAAGGCGTAGTAGCGTCTGTGACTGCTCCGCCCATCAACCGTGGCAGATAATACCTAGGTGCTGGCGCGGTGTGCGGCGCGACGGACAATGCTGGCGGTGGCAGCGGCCGTGTCTAATTCCAACTAATGCTACCCGGAGACGGGTACAATGAGCCGTGTGCACGAAACTGGTACGAGAATCTAGCTCCATTGTACGAGCGGATGCCTGGATATATCCTAACACATAATATTATGACTAATAAGCCTCATAACTGTTTGTGGGTCCCAAGAAAATTCCTCGTTTTTATTTCTTTATTATATTTGGGACCAGCTTTTACACGAACTCAGATAATAAATTTGATCATGTGTATCATGTGTGATACGGCTGATGAGCATCTAATGCCAAAGTGAGTCTAATGCCTAAGTCAGAAAATCATGTAAAAGTAGAGTAAAACTGGAAAATTAAATAATTATGAGTATTTTAAAACTCGATAAATATCACAAAATTTAGCTGGTGAATTTAATAGCACCAAATTGTAACAATATATTTATAAATAATCAAATTAAAAAAAAATAATTACTCAACTAATTTAAAAGACTGTCTTTTTAAAAACGTGTCGTGTCTGAGTATGGAGAACACTTGGCGCGCGTAGTCACATCGCGGCTAAACTATTCGTCTCACACATAAGCTGTTAGTTCTGACTGAGGCTAATGAATACAAATACATGGCTATTTAACTTCCTCCGTGCTCCGAGATGAAGTGAATATTAATACACTTTTCGCTTCTCATCTTTTATTTCAAGGGTAAGGGCTTAAAGTTAGACGTGGTTTACATGGTGCACGTCACATGCTACGGTTTGCAAGGTACAATTATTTTCTGTTAAGTAGTAGATTACACCATTCATATTACCGTTTTCGACACATCCATGCCTCAGTATTTTTTTAATTTAAGCATAGATTTTAGATTACCTCTTGACCATCGACTCTCTCACGACTTCTTACATATTTATCGTTCACAAATAACGTTACAGTTATCGAAATATCACGCTCCATTGCTTATTAATTATTTATTAACGATATTCCGAAAGCAATATAGAAAAGTAATAATTTTTCTTCTGACTGGTGTTAATCTGGCTTAGTATCAGGGTACGCCTTTCTACTAAGATGCTTCCACTTCGCCTGATCTTGAGTATCCTCCATAGTGAGACCATTGGCCCTGAAGTCTTCCTCTAATATGTCAAGACAACACTTGTTGAGCCGCTTGCGTGATCGAACTTCTGATAAGATCTGGCGCAGGCATACACTCCTATGGTTTTCTCAAAATGTGACCAACCTACCTGAAGCGACATTTCTGAAGTTTATCTGCCAGGACTCGGACTCCAAAGCTGCCGCGGATGTACTCGTTACGTATACGATCTAGTTCTGTAATTTGCATATAAACCGAAGCATCTTCATTTCCGTGACGTGGATCTGCCTAACATGACGCTTAGGTGCAAGCCGCGTTTCACAGGTGTGATAACCGAATAGAGGTGTTTATGAGACCTTTAAATCGCATCGGCATCTTTCAGTCGCAAGTAATGTCTATGAGTTCCTGCTTGGGCTAAAGCGAAGACAATAAGGGCCTGATGTTAAGGTGGATGTCATCGGACTGCAGTATAAAACTCGATGTATTAAAACTTGTTCGTTTTCACGGTCGGTTCGTTCTCTATCCAGATACTATCTGGGTCTGTACTCCAGGAGGCAGTGTGCCTTCGCTATATTTAGTTTCAGATCACCGTTTTCAAACAGTTCACCGTTCTCGTTGCTCTAGGCTTCTATGTTTTATTATTGATTTGAGAATAAATATAATTAAAGTAACACTAATTGAAACGGATTTTATCGCGGTTTTTTATTTTAATACATACGCACTTACGCCTGTAAACCCCGAAGGGGTAAGCAGAACTGTAACTAGTACACCCACAATGCGCCGAGCGTATTTCCGTTCCTTAATGCGATAGGGGCGAGCCTATCGCCACACCAGGAGCAATTCCAGACTCTAGGCTGATACCGAGTATTTCATTATAGGGAAACCCAATATCTTTTTATCTGACCCGGGGATTGAACCCGAGACCTCGGCACAGCAGTGGTACTGCGTGCGCAATAAATCGAAAGCTTTTCAGTCTTCGTGGGCATGGGATCCACCTACTAGATAAAATTCGTTTAAATAATTTTATTTCAAATTACATTCGCGTAAACGTGAGAAACCATTCAAATTATATTAATTGTATTAATTAAAATTTAAGATCAAATATTTAATTGCAATCCATCCGTTAGGGCTAATTTACAATCTGTGAAGCAAAATTAAGTATTAATTCTACGAAGTGCCCATAAATTGGTAAATTACTCGGTACTTTATATTCGTTCAAATATACGGATGGCATTTTTAATTCATTTCACGCGGTTCATATTTTTGATACAGTTGCGATCATGAGATCGTCTCCGAATCGTTAACTCCGCGTGAGACATGTTTTCGGTTATCAGAAGAGAAATTCACTGTTTAATGGCCTCAGTTTCCACAGTTCTAATGTAAATTTTTGTATCTCGTTAATTAAGCGGCCATTTTATTTAGAAATCGAACGATAAGCACGCATTAAGCGTACCATATACACAAATTTATTTACATTAGATGACATTTTCCCACTAAAAAATTTGGAAATATATTTTCTTTTCGTTAAAATATTAGTATAGGGCTTGAGAACATCGATGCAGAGGTTCTTACATATTCAACTGGGTTAAAAATATTTTATTTAATTTTTATTTAAATTTATGTAATGCTTTCTGTTGCATTACTTCAAGCTAAGGAATATTTATAGCTTATTCGCTCAACTTTACTATCAGGTGTTTAAAATAACATTAATCATATCTGATATTTTTTTATTACCTCAATTAAAAATAATTATTTATAATATTCCGACCAGGGTCTTCATATTTCTGTCAAAATTATCATACAAAACTGTAAACACCATTTAATATTTTAGTCCAAAGTTCTAGCAGCCTCATCACAGCTTAAAAATTGTTAAGGATAGAAACTTGAAATGTTGAGAAGGGAATTCTCGAAACTCACCCCCTAAAGGAATAAACTTGGTTCTAAAGCCTGTATGTAACGTAGGCGAAGCTACGAGTGGAAGGCTAGTGTTATAATTGCACCTGGACCAATAACAGCAATCAATTACTGTTTTTGAAGGGCTTCTGTAATTTAACATTTTCAAGTTATTGAAATTATAAAAATGTGAAAATAATGCGGACATAATTGAAAGAATGAAAAAAAGGAAGAAGAAAGCCATCAATTTCAAAGCGCGCGGTATTAGTGAAGATAATTTTATTCGCAAAAATGTCGTTGAAGCTTAATTCTTCGAAATCGCGACTGACATATCGTCAGCACTTACTGGGCTTGAGCTCTTGGGTTTTCCCTCGGAAAAGAGATGTGTACTCAAAATTCAGTACTGAGAAGTTTCTGATATATTGTCCACGGTGGCGAATAAATCGATGTTCGTGGATTATGAGCGAACCGTTCATACATCTGAGGTGATGTTCTCTATTGTCTGGATGGGACGTACATATACTTGGGTTTCTTTATCCTTAACCGATCCAGTTTCTTCAACCTTTCTAATTAATAACGATTTTCAGTCCATTTTTGTGCATTTTAGGAACAATACGTTGTACGGAATTTATGAATTGTTTCCACAATATATTCACTATCTATACTAATATAATAAAGCTGTAGAGTTTGATTGTTTGTTTGTTTGTTTGTTTGAACGCGCTAATCTCAGGAACTACTGGTTCGAATTGAAAAATTCTTTTTGTGTTGGATAGTCCATTTATCGAGGAAGGCTTTAAGCTATATAACATTACGCTGCGACCATTAGGAGCGAAGCATCAGTGAAAAATGTTGCAAAAACGGGGAAAATTATTCATATTTGAAGGCTTCCGTTGCTAAGCTACCCAAATAATATTATTTGAAGGCTTCCGTTGCTAAGCTACCCAAATCTATACTAATATTATAAAGCTGAAGAGTTTGATTGTTTGTTTGTTTGTTTGATCACGTGGGCGGAGCCGCGAGCAAAAGCTAGTTAATAATATACACCGCGTTGTGTCATCATATATCGTTGCATAATCAAAAATCGAAAACATTGATTAATGTTAGTTTTTTCACTGCCGAATTAAAAAAAGAAATGTGGCCAATATTTCGGTCCCAGTGTAATGCCTTATATTACATAATTTATAAAAACATCCAATCTAACTAGAAAATACTATTGATAACATTATCATCAATTATGTTCATACTACAGTATGAACATTTGGGAGTTACTATTCTCGATATTTAATCATGAGCTTATTGCTGCCATTCCAAACAATATCACGGATCTGCTTAGAAATAGAAAGACTTTCGAGGTATATATGCATATTAAGATATATCACAGTCTGTCTTGTAGATTTAGCAAAACAAACTTGTAGTTCAACGACCCCTACATGACGTTTAAAAAGAGCGTCATGAAAGTCGAGCATGTCCCCCCCCCTTCCATACTCACGGCGACAGCTCGTCGGCGGCGGTGCGTGATCTGAATGCACTCTCCCCTGCTGGCCAACCTGACCGCTAACTAAGGAACTTATGGACCAAAATCCTACGCAGGTAAGACACGCAGGATTCTGTTTTTAACCCTGTGATACTCTTAAAGAGCCGTTGGAGGTACAATACCCGGCAGCAGTGTTGGGAGCTATGCGTTGTATTGTGAAGAAGTATTTGGACATTATGGTGATACTTTGGGAATGTCTTCGAGGACAATATGCACTGCCAATGTGAGGAAACAATTGCGGTTAGTTCAGGAAGAAATATTTATTACTAGCTTTTGCTCGTGGCTCCGCCCGCGTGATCTGCTTTTCCAGGGATTAAATTGGTAGCCTATGTCTTATTCTGATGTATAAGCTATATTATTGTAAAGTTAAATTAAAATTCATTCAGTAGTTTTTACGTGAAAGAGTAACAAACATACATCCATCCATACTTACAAACTTTCGCGTTTATAATATTAGTACGATTTGCTAAGTGAGCGAGTACTTCATTGAAGTTGCCAAAGTCAGTATACGCCAAATTCAGAAACTATAGTAACTTGTTCCTGTATACTTTTAATATTGAGCAGTATGGTCAGGCGTAGTGTTTAGCAGTACACACTTTAGGAGACGCGGATTTATTCCCTCGATCATTGTCATTTTTATATCATTTCACCAATCATTCATTCAATTAGACATTTAAAGTATTGTTTTATTTGTGGAAAGTCATGTAAATATTGCTATTTGGATATTGAAAGCCTCCGTGGCGCAACGGGCGAGTAGCCAGCTGTGAAGCGAGAGACTGCGGGTTCGATCCCCGCACCGAGACAAATGTTTGTGTGATCCACAATTATTTGTTTCGGGGTCTGGGTGTTATGAGACCGAAAGTCTCTCTTAGTTCCTGATAGCCACGAGACAAGACTTGTATCTTACTGTGGGGTCGTGTGTGACTGTTGGGTGTATTTATTTTATTTATTTCATGCTTATACGATGAAAAATCTAATTGAATATGGATCGATTATATCCCTTATAATTGCTGCACTGATACTTGCGCGCGGTGAATGCGTGCTGTGCACCGTAGTATAGATCAGGGACCATTGCTACTGACAATGTTGCTGGGTATTCCCAGAACCACAACAGTCCTACGTTCAGTCCTTGATAGGTCATGCGAATACCTTGTTCGTGTCGAGTTTGTAGCAGTAGCACAACTGTGTAGTTTAAGTAAAAGTGTCAAAGAGAATTTTCATGACTGACCGTGAAATAGTAATCCTTTTATCAGAACAAGACGAGACGAGCAGGTCGCCTGGTAAGCTCTACGCCTATCCATAAAGAGAAACAGAAACAAACAGAACTTTGAATTATAAAGCACTGCATGGCAGTGAACTGCGCTCGTCACTCCGAGACATAAGATGTTAAGTCTCATAATGCTCAGTAATTTTACTAACTCCAATGTCGTGCAAACGAAAACATAACAGTGCTATTTTCTTAATTGCCAAGTAAGTTCATCTTAATTTAGTTAAATCAATTCTAAATATCAACCTGCGGAAGAAACACTATTTTATTCTGTTTTTTCACTGTTGATGTTGATATGTAAATTATTATATTCAGTGCACTTCCATTTCCAAATTTATATAAAAAAAAAAATATAACTAGTTTTACTTGCAGTTAAACCAGGATTTGCTGAGGTCGATCTTCACATAGAATCCAGGAGTAATCAGACCGGTTGCAGTGTCCAAAGATAATTAGTATTCCAGTAAGGGCTCCCTCACTTAGCGCTGGTGTTTGTATGCTACGAAAGTGTGGCGAGATGGAAAAAGATAAGTGAACTTGGTAAGGTCAGTGATTGTTACTGTCGGTAGCTAACGTTATTTAATATGTTTGATGGGAAAGAAAATGTTTTAGAAATGTGTGTGTCTGGACTTGAAATTGTATATAACATAAGTCCATGCTTGAATTCCCAAAGGGGTATGCATTAGTGCAACAAGTGTTGCATTCTCGTTTCACCGAGTGAGGCGATATGCTCAGCTCCTACCACATCATGGGACGAACATTAGCTCTGCGAAAAGCGGGTATAGCGGTTACACCTCTGCCTACCGCTTCGGGGATTACAGGCGTGCGTAAATATGCATGTATGAAAATTCAAACTCAAATTGTGATCGGCCGATTTGAGATTTGTGCCTGGACCTCAAAATAGAGGTAGATAAAGTTTGCGTTGGCGGGCGGCGTTTTAGCTGGCTTTCTCCGCACTTTGCCCGTATAATGCCGGGCTATTGTACGGGGTCCTAGCTGGCTTTACGCACAATATCCAACAGACTTACCAACCTTTTGTGTAACTGTTGTTAAATATACTGTAGGGATGTCGTGCTGCACAGATCGCTGTCTGATAATGTCGCAATTAACAGATACGGTAATCACTGACATCACGATTTTGATAATTCGATCATTAAAAATAGTAAATATGTTTATTAACAAAAATAAAAAAGTGTCAAAGAGCTAAAAAGCAAATAAAATAAAAAAGGCAATCATAGGGACTGCCGATAGACGTGAAAACTTATAAGTGTATTTATTTAGTACTCACAATCAACTCAACTGACTCAATTGACTCACTGACTCACTGACTGACGACTGTCTGACTAACTGACGACTGGCGGACTGACGACTGACTGACTGACTGACTTATTGACGACTAAATAACTGACTGACGACTGACAGACTGGCTAACGACTGATTGAATGACTGACGACTGACTAAAGACTGACTGATATTCAGAGCTCACAAGATTTCACCCATCCAATAAGCGTCTAACGCACACAGCACACGGTCAGGTATATCCGATGTATTGTCTGAATTAACATTAGCATGTTGCTGAGGCGAAAGCACAAGTTTACCCCCTACCAAAAAGTGCTCAACGCGGCTAAAGAAGTTTCCACTTCATAAATAACAAATTTTAAGCCGTTGTTTACATAGTTATCTTTATTTTTTCATAAGTCTAGTGGTAACAGAATGCAACAGAATGTGGTACGGTATATATGATGCGATACCAGCGGACTAGGGGCGCGGGCGGTCATTACGCGAATTCGGCGCGACGCCACAAGACAAAGAAAGTGCATTTTCCTCCACTGTAATCGTATATTATTTGGAGCGTCATACATTATTCATGAACGTATGATACGTGGAGTAAGGTTCACGGGTACAGTTGGACAAACAATGCCAGTTTATGTTTAGAATAAATATTATACTTGTGTTTGTTGGATTGTGATAAACTGATTGCAAAATTGTAGGTTTATTACCACTTTATCACAAATATTGACGTTAAATGATAGATTGCTGTTGCATTTTGTGAGGTTATGTAGATTTCCAGAGGTCACATCTCTCACCTTCCTAATCCTCATTCTGGTCGGCAACACATTTTTTTTTATCTGAGCAGAGCAAACTGTGTGCACTACACACGATGGTAAGCGCGGTGCAGTCCAAACACCAGCGACCACCGACAAAAAACACGACATGTTTACCATCAGACGAACGACCTACTCGTCTCATCATTTAGTTAATTTAAACCACATATCCTTTTCTAAACCTACATATTTTTTCCAAAAAAATAGTTAACAACCAAGCAATTTTAATGGAATCCAAATAAAATGTTGTTTTTTGCTAAACATTGTAGCGTAACGGGCATACGAGTACACGTATGATAAGAATTGTAATTATATAGCTATTTGTAATTAATATTGCGAAGAAGAATTCGAACCCGCTACGGTGTAAAAATTTTAAAAGTAATGTTTGTTTTTGTTAATAGCGGGTAGCGGCATGACCTAGATTGTGCTAAGTTTTATGTTTAAGTCCCCATTTACGTGGAGAGAGTTTATCGCAGGACAAATGTTAGAAAATAATAACAAATTTTCGTTAATCAGTAGGTCAAATACAAAGTTCTATTGTTCGAAATTTAAAAAGTTTCGTTTTTTTCCATAAATCGACTGTTGGAAGTTATGATGAAATTCATAGTTGACAGCCTCCGTGGCGTATCTGGCGAGCAGCCGGTAGTGAAACGAGAGGCCGCGGGTTCGATCCCCATGTGGGACAAATAATCGTGTTTATATGTACCTATGTATATATATGTATACCTATAAAAATGATTTCTTACGTTTACGCTAATGTTACTCATTCAAATAAAACTAATTTAAACGGATTTTATCGCGGTTTGGGTGGAGTCCACCCCGTGGCCACGAAGGCTGAAAAGCTTTCGAAACGTCGGGATCAAAATTAAAATAAAAAACAGCGAGAAAATCCGTTTAAATTAGTTTTATTTCAATATAGCTATAAGAATTCTGTACCGTCGTCAACAAAGTCGTGTTGAGGAAACATGGACTAGAATAATTATGTGGTGCATAACAGGCAGTGGCTGTGTTTGTTGTCGGTACAGGATGGTGGCAGTACGCGGGCCGTTGTCTAGCGGAGGTTGGAGCAAGGTTATCGCGGCTAAGTGTTTATTTAAATATTGGAGCTGTGCATCTTCACTAACAGAGACTCGCTGTTTATTGTGTTGACGTTACATCAGTTTACGACCAGCGGATTGACTAGATGTAGCAGTTCTGTTATTTATATGAGTCGTTGTAAAAATCGGCTAATTGTTAGTTGGACTTGCGTTCCGAAGGTACTGTATCATTGCACTTAAATATAATTTTAGTTTTTTTTGTATTATTTGTTGTTTGACCCATGTTTGTGCGATCCGTAAATATTTGTTTCGGATCTGGGTGTTGTGGGACAAAAATTTGTGACACAAATCCCTTATAGTTCCTGATCCTGGTTATCCTAGTGTGGGATCAGGACTATGTGTGTGACTGTTGGGTGTATTTATTTTAATATTTGTATTTTTATGAATACGACGTACTGTATCAGCCGTTACACTTTTAATTAGATGAACATAGTGTATTTATTTTAATATTTGTATTTTTATGAATACGACGTATTGTATCAGCCGTTACACTTTTAATTAGATGAACATAGTGTATTTATTTTAATATTTGTATTTTTATGAATACGACGTATTGTATCAGCCGTTACACTTTTAATTAGATGAACATTAACCCATTAAAAAATACGTGTAGATGCGAGTCGACGGCCGTCGGCACACCCCTGCGTTTATTAAATTTCGCCAAAAGAAAATTTAATTAAGAGAGTTTTTACTTTTTATTTCACACCCCAGATTTCATTATTGGCGCAGACCGCGCGAAAGGGTTTACTTCGCAGCCACAACAAATGTACAGAATCGGCACGTCAAAATCAGTCTTCCGCTGCCAATAGTTATAATTTTTAACCCGTGATAAAACTGGGGTTTAGTAAGTAATTCCGAAGTTATCGAAGTTGTTGGTTTATTCGCATTTTTTGTCGAATATTGAAAAATCTTTATGGAGAAAATCTGTTACGCCATTTAGAAATAATAATTTTTTATACCAGGGGTTTCTACTGGTTAAGATAGATTAATAATGTAATTTATGACTTTAAGAAAGAAAGCAAAGAAAGAAGTTGGGTTTTTGGCGTCAGACACTTATTTTATTTATTTCATAAACAAGTTTAGTGTTGTCTTTGTGGTATAAAAACGAAGTGTATCCAACATCGTTTTGTTTGTTTTTTGTGTAGTGGGTATTAAAGAAGAAGAAAATGTATGGAAACATTGAAGTAAGTGAATTTGAGGGTCTTTGTCCGAGCATAGATCTACTCTCTTCGATCCGGTTAGGGAAAATTGTAAAAACTGCAAGAAGACCTTGGAAATGACCGCGTCGGTGTTTATCGTTCTTGTAAAGACTTAGAAATACATATTTGTCATTGGTGAAATGCATATGAGTACAAAGTCATTATAAAATAAAAAATACTTTAATAGCGAATTCACAATTCAAATGGGTCTACATTAGTTGATCAACTGTTAAATCGCATGCGATTTTATGCGTCTGAATCGACTTTCAATCGAATTTATTAATAAAAATTATATATATTTAGTTGATTCAAGTCATTTGATCAAATAAAATAGGACCGTGTGTACCCGCTTTAACCATGAGGAAATGTGGTCATACAATATTAGCCATTGTTAAGTAAATTCTAACATTTATTTAAAATATTCCAATGGTACATAATTTTGTTAAATTTACGCTGGTATTTCTGCTATATAAAATGCCTTTTATATTTATTAACTAAAACTGTAGTCAGAATGTAACTTAATAGTACATTTTCAACTCCTCGATAGACACACGACATTTAAACGTTAATTTCACAGCAATTATTGAGCATTGTCTGTAAATAAACTGCGGATTTTTTGTTATCTTACATTTAATAATCGTAATTAGCTCTATGGTCGGCGTTAGAAGTGCAAAAAACCTGGAAAGTGAATGTACCAACTGGCCACTCGTAATTCGGAATCAGTTGTTGCGATTTACGATGGGGGGTTGTTAAAGGGCGCCGGGGACTTTCCCACTCCTGCACGTATACCTTCAAGAGTTTTATTTTATTTATTTAAACTTTATTGTACATGTGTGTGTGCTGGGATTGCGTGGGTAAATGCCTCGGTTGAGGTCCTGGACTGAAAATCAGATCAAACTTTGACGTCTCTCTTTATTTGAAACAGGAAATGATCTGATTACAGAGCTTCCGCTTGGCGGATACGTTCTTCTTGCTTGCGTGACCGTTTTTCTCTTTTCCGGGCGTAGCCTGGACGTTATTCTTGCTTCTGGGCGTAGCCTGGACGTTTTTCTTGCTTCTGGGCGTAGCCTGGGCGTTTTTCTTGCTTGATTCTTCTTGTTTCTTCTTTCTTCTTATTTGTGACCCGAGGGAGCTGGAGCGGCGAACTGGCTTCGCTGGGCCGGCAACCCGTAATTTATTCGATTGCCGGCCCTCGTCCCTCACTCCTCTGACCCTTCCCCTCTAGGCGATCGACCAATAAGGAGACGGGATTCTATATCCTTTATTATGTACCTTATTTACTATCTTATATACTAAGTTATAACGATATAACTACACATGCTACTATCTTATGGCTAAGGGGATCAAAAACTGTATATTTTATTGAAGTAAAAATATAGAAAAAACATTGAAAACAATAATTAAAACTATTACGCTTAAAACTAACTATATACAGGACGAAATGTGCAAAATAACGAGGCTCTCTTTACGGTATTGCCGCGCGCCACTTAAGTAAAATGTATATAAGGGAGAGGCGCTCCCTACGGCATTACCCGAAGTTACCTCAGGTCATCGTAAATTCGAGCTGATCCTGCACATTTCTCCCGCCGTGCATCGCCCGCCGCTGCGATGCATTTTAGGTCGGTGCAGGATCACTCGGCAACAGCACGATGATCTTCTTAGCTGGACGCCGGAGCACGCCGTTTCTTGTCTCGATGTCCACGGTGCGCGTGATGCCGTCTGGTCCAGGATACGATGCGCTGATGCGTCCGCGCACCCACATGTTGCGAGGGAGGTTGCCGTCCACGATCTGCACCAAGTCTCCGACTTGAGGCTCCGGTCCTCTTCCGTGAGGGTCTCTTCTGTTCCTCAGCTCCGGCAGGTACTCCTTCAGCCATCGTGCCCAGAACATGTCGGCTAGGCGTTGTGAGGTACGCCAGCTGGCACGCAGGTTCAGGTCTTGATCTTCGAACTGGCCCGGCGCTGAGACTCGCCCCGGTCCGCCCATGAGGAAGTGGTTGGGCGTGAGGGCTTCTGGATCTTGAGGGTCCACGGATACGTGCGTCAGAGGTCTGCTGTTGACGGTGAATTCAACCTCCGCGAGCAAAGTGTGTAGAACCTCTTCTGACGGATGCCTCTCATGTAGCACGGTCCCGAGTGCCGTCTTCACAGAGCGCACCATGCGCTCCCATGCTCCGCCCATGAACGGTGCTCCTGGTGGTATGAAGCGCCAGTCGATGGCCTGCTTGGACGCCTCTTGCTCGGTGGCCGCGATGACAGCTTGACGAAGCTCCTTGTCCGCGCCGTGGAAGCTGGTGCCGTTATCCGACCATAGTTGTGTCGGACACCCTCGTCGTGCAATCATTCTTCTCAGCGCCATGATCGCAGAAGATGCGCTGAGCGACGATACCAACTCCAGGTGGATGGCGCGCGTAGTGAGGCAGGTAAATAGGGCGACGTACCGCTTCTGATGAGTGCGGCCTACAGTGATGCTTAGCGGCCCGAAGTAGTCCAATCCCGTGTACGTAAAGGGTCGCTGATGGTGTGCAAGACGACAAGGTGGGAGGTCGCCTGTGCTGGGTTGTGGTGGAGTTGCAGTTCTGACGCGGCATTGTAGGCACTGTCGCACGATGCTCTTGGCCGTAGGACGTAAGCGGAGGACCCAGTGCCGTGTCCGGCACTCGTTGACCAGTGCTTCCACGCCGGCGTGATGCAGCTGTCGATGTATGTGCTTGATCCACAACCTTACTGCTGGATGGTCACCATCTAGTACTAATGGGTGCTTCATGTCTTCGGATACTTCGAGCGCGGCCCCTATTCTGCTTCTCAGCTTAATGTATCCCTCAGAGAGGTTTACACTAAGCGCGTAGAGCCGGCTGTCTCTTGATACGGTGTTTCCTTTCTTGAGCGCCTGTAGCTCTTCGGGAAAGGAATCTTCTTGGCTCACTTGTAGGATGAGAGCCTCTGCACGGCGCTGCAGTCGAGCGGGAATCGGCAGAAACGGATCTTCTATTGTCGATGTAGGCGTTTTCTTAGGCGCGGGCGTCTTAGCCTTCTGGTTGCGCCATGTCGGGTCCGGGTTCGAATTCTGTTTTGTTCTCTTGTAGTTCACCTTTTGTGTTGCTTTTTGCTGGAACACTTCCACGGCTTGTAATGTTCGTGCCGCGGCCCGCAGATATCTTGTCCATTGAGAGAAGCGGTTGAAGTCTGGAAGGGCCTCCTTGAGCCGTGGAGGTTGCTTCTTGGCGATGTGGCACAGTCGCTCTTCACCCGTCGCAGTGATGACGTCCCTATCATCCGGTGGCCACATCTCCGGTTCCTGCAGCAAAAATTCTGGCCCGGTGAACCAACGGTGGTCCGACCCGAAGTCGTCCGGCACGTTGCGAGTCGCGTCGTCGGCCACGTTGAGCTTTGTTGGTATCCACCGCCACTCGTTTGTGTGACTGTGCTCTTCTATCGCGGCGACACGATGAGCGACGTATGCCTTGTATGATCTTGACCCGGTGCGAATCCATGCTAGTGTTGTGCGACTGTCTGTCCAATAGACTGTCGCCTCGGGTTTTCTGTGATGTTCCTGCTTCACGGCGGCTGCCATACGCGCGCCGAGTACTGCTGCCTGCAACTCCAGTCTTGGGATCGATGTCACTTTCAGAGGGGCTACCTTGGCTTTGGCAGCGATGAGCGTGACCTTGACGTGTCCTCCGGCATCCACGGCGCGCCAGTACAGCGCCGTCGCGTACGCGGACTCACTCGCGTCGGTGAAGACATGTAATTGCAGGGATATCGCCGAGCTGTAGACTGGGTAGCACCTCGGCACCGATACTGACCTTAGATTCTTGAGGTTGGTGATCCACCTGGCCCAACTCGCGGCCAAGTCTGGTTCTATTGGCTCGTCCCACTCAGTGCCGTGTCTCCAAACCTCCTGTAAAATTTGTTTCGCCGCTATGGTTATTGGCGAGACTAACCCGAGCGGGTCAAATAGCGACATTACTATTTTTAGGGCTTGTCGCTTCGTCGGCCTTTCGCTGTGTAGGACGTTCTGAGGTATGCGTCCCAAGTCTAAATTGAAGGCAAGACGATCTTCAGTGGGTTTCCATATGAGGCCGAGTACCCTCTCGATCTTGGTATCTTCCTCCAAGGCTACGCTATTTTCTTGTTCGATATTTTCGCCGAGTTCTTCTAGTAGAGCCGTCGAATTCGATGACCATTTGCGAAGTTCAAAATGTGCGTTCCGGTGGATCTCCCGCACCTGTTGTGTTATCTTCGTCGCCTCTTCCAGTGTCTTGAAGCTGTCGAGGTAATCGTCCATATAATGCTTCGTCTTGATTGCGTCGACGGCCTCCGGGTACTTGTGGCGATGTTCTTCCGCGTTGCGATTCATCACGTAGATGGCGGTCGAGGGTGAGCTGGATGCCCCGAAAATCAGCGACTTCATGCGATACTGTCGCGGCGGGTGTTCGTCGCGTCTGTCCCCTCTCCACAGGTACCGGAGCGCGTCGCGATCCTCTTCTCGCAGCTCCACTTGCATGAACATTTCGCTTATGTCGGCGGTTACTGCGATTGGATGTTGACGAAACTTCATTATGACACTTGGCAGCGGCTGTAGGAGGTCCGGACCGGTGAGCAGCTGGTCATTCAAAGATGTACCTCTGGTCTTGGCGGCGGCGTCGTGTACCACTCGTAACTTGCCAGGCTTCATCGGGTTGAACACGGCGAAATGAGGTAAGTACCAAGTCTTACGTGTCGTTGTTGGAGGAGCCGGTTCTGCGTAACCCTTGGTTACCAATGCCTCCATCTGTTCGTTGTACTTTTCCTTGAGCTCGGGATTTTGGTCTAACTTCTTCTCAATGGTGAGAAGTCTTCTTAATGTGTTGTCGTAATTATTTGGCATGACAACATCTTCTTTCTTCCACAACAATGCAGTCCTATAACGGCCATCTGAGTTCTGTTTAGTGTGTTGCTCCAATATACGAAGCGCTTGCTCCCCCGGGTCACTATTGGGTCGTCTTGGGTCGACGTACAAATTGTCGAGTGTGATGAACTTCTTCACCATCTCTGTGAGTTCGCCGTCCATTGCGCTGTGGTTGATGAAGTTTACACGATGTCCCAGTGTTCGCGTATGACTTCCATGCACCACCCATCCGAGCGGGGTCAGCGATGCGACTAGTTGATTCCTCTTCCCGGTTCTGACTTCCGTAGCGAGCAATAAATGCCAGTTGTCCTGGCCTATCAGGATCTTTGGTGTCGCGTCGCTAGGGCGTAGTTCCGATATTATATCCTTGAGGTGTTCGCAGTTGTCGATCGCCGCCTTCGGGATGTGTTGCGCTGTCAGCCGGAGGTTTTCTACAGTGCGCGCTTGGATTCTATCTTCCTGTTGATTTGTTCCTTTAATCGTGAAGGTGACTCGACGGGACTTGAGTTCGCTTCCTGTTTCCCCGTCGTATGTAGTGATACTTAGGGGCTCATCCGGACCGTCGGCTCCTATCTTCCTGGCCAGTTCCGCGTCGACGATGGTTATGGTTGAACCGTCGTCCAATAGGGCCAACGCGTCCGCAGCTCCCGCCGGTCCGGAAATAGTGACTGGGATAATCTTCAGGAAGGACACCTTCGGAGCGCATGCCATGTTCACTTGTTCTTCGTTCTTCACTTCTTCGTTACTATTCTTCTTTGTTGAGTGAAGAAGCTTGTTGTGGAGATGTACACAGCCGTCGATTTCGCATTTCTTGGGTTTACAGCTGTGTTGTTTCGATCTATGTCGCAGGCACCGGAAACATAGGTGATGCTTCTTCGCTGTGTCCCATCTTACATTGATGTCTGCGTCCTTAAATTGCTTACATTCCGCAATACTATGTTCCTTGTTGCAGAGTCCGCAAGCCGGCTTGTTATTTTCGGCGACCGCGTTCACCCGTTGTCGACGTTGTCCCGGTGTGTTCGGTTTGCTTGGAGTTCGGTCGACGACTGGTTCCGGTGGGGCGAACGGGCTACAATACTCCGCTTCCTTCGTTATGAAGCGGCTAAATTTAATTAGATCTGGATCCGACTTCGGTTGCGCGGATGCGAACACGTACCATTGTCTTCTCAACGTTGGTGTAAGTTTTTCGACTATGTTTCGCGTGAGTTCCGGGTTGTACAAGTAGAAGGCACAGTCGAGGGCTTGTAGTGTTCCTACAATGTTCTCGATTCTTGTGGCGAAGGTGCATAGTTCACGCGGCGATTCGGTGAGGCGCGGCAAAGTTCTGAGTCGTTCTATTTCCGCTATTGCAATGGAGTCCGGTCGCCCGAATCGCGTCTCCAGTGACTTCATAACATGGTTCGGGTCCGCGATGGAAATCAACAACCCTTGAACCGCTTCCTTCGCCAATCCTTTGAGGCTTCTACGTAGTCTTGACATGTTCTCCAACGATGAGAAGTGATGCGCCGTCTCGATGTAGGCGGCTCTATAGGTCAACCAGTCTTGATGTGCACCATTAAATATTGGTAGTTCACTGTACCTTATTGGCTGCCTGTTCTGTGCAGACTGGACTGCGCATGTAATCGCGGAGGCCAACTCTTGAATCTCCGTCGATCTTCGCTGAATGGCTATCGCTTCATTAAGTTCTTGACGCGGGACGTCTGAAGCGAAGGGTCTCCAAGGCGCGTGGCTGGCGGCTTGGTTTGCTGTTGGCGGCTGTGCTTCCCCGAAGTTCTGCATGGGCGGGTGCACAACCGGGTTCTGGTGCCACGGTGGCGCGACCGGTGGCGTGGGCGGCGGCGCAGCTCCGAAGTTCTGGCCTCCCGATGCGGCGGTGATCGGTGGCGGAGGTAGCTGCGCTGTCGAGTTCTGGAGTTCGCCAGGTGTCACCATGCGCAGGGGTGGCGGGAGTGCGGCGGTGACTCCCGCCGGTGCAGGCGCCGGGGTGTCCCATGACGCGGCAGTGGTCACTGGGACGGCAGGATCGGCCGGCGGCTGAGGTTCCTGTTGCGCTTCTGGCTGGTAGTCAATGGCTAACAGTTGACTGCTTTCCAGCCAACTGTGGACCCGTTGCTCCTGTTCAGCCTCGGTGACGGCGGAGTTCGTGTCTGAGTCCGACTCTGCTTCTATTTCGGCTATACGGGCGGCGGCTAATTCCACCTTGAGTCGGGCGAGTTCGGCCCGTGCGGCGGCCAGACGCGATGATCTTGTTGATTTCTTCGATACAGTCTTGCTTCGGCGTACTGTCGCAGACTTCGTGCTAGTTGCGCGAGTGGGCTCGACCGTGGTAGCGGGTGCGGGCGACCGAACGTTCGTGGTGCATGCGGGGTCGATCGTGGTAGAGGGTGCATGCGACGCGACGTTCGTGGTACCGGGCGCGCGCGTAGGTACGTTCGTGGTGGCGGGTACGCGCATGACGCCGGCCGCGCGCTCGGCGTCGATTGTGGTAGCGGGCGCACGCGGGAGATCGGTCGCGGCATCCGGGATGCGCGAGACACCTGTCGCGCGCGAGGTGTCGGTCGCGGTCGCGGTCGCGGACGTACGCGAGAGGTCGGTCGTGACCGTGACGTCCGTAGTTGTGGCCGAGGTCCCGGAAACGAGCGTGGCGGCACTAGACTGGCCTGTAGCGCTTGTCCCGGTACCCGACGCACTCGTGGCGTCCGTCACGGTAGCGTCTGTCGAGACTGTCGCCGAAGCGGCTCTGCGTCCAGTTGACCTGGTTACAGGCATTTCCCACGATAATCCGACTCCGAAGGACCAACGATGTGTGTGTGCTGGGATTGCGTGGGTAAATGCCTCGGTTGAGGTCCTGGACTGAAAATCAGATCAAACTTTGACGTCTCTCTTTATTTGAAACAGGAAATGATCTGATTACAGAGCTTCCGCTTGGCGGATACGTTCTTCTTGCTTGCGTGACCGTTTTTCTCTTTTCCGGGCGTAGCCTGGACGTTATTCTTGCTTCTGGGCGTAGCCTGGACGTTTTTCTTGCTTCTGGGCGTAGCCTGGGCGTTTTTCTTGCTTGATTCTTCTTGTTTCTTCTTTCTTCTTATTTGTGACCCGAGGGAGCTGGAGCGGCGAACTGGCTTCGCTGGGCCGGCAACCCGTAATTTATTCGATTGCCGGCCCTCGTCCCTCACTCCTCTGACCCTTCCCCTCTAGGCGATCGACCAATAAGGAGACGGGATTCTATATCCTTTATTATGTACCTTATTTACTATCTTATATACTAAGTTATAACGATATAACTACACATGCTACTATCTTATGGCTAAGGGGATCAAAAACTGTATATTTTATTGAAGTAAAAATATAGAAAAAACATTGAAAACAATAATTAAAACTATTACGCTTAAAACTAACTATATACAGGACGAAATGTGCAAAATAACGAGGCTCTCTTTACGGTATTGCCGCGCGCCACTTAAGTAAAATGTATATAAGGGAGAGGCGCTCCCTACGGCATTACCCGAAGTTACCTCAGGTCATCGTAAATTCGAGCTGATCCTGCACAGTACACAAGAAATACAGGACAGAACACTAAAATATAACTAATATGAGAAGTACAATTGGCGGCCTTATCGCTCGGGGCAATGTCTTACAGGCAACCATGGGATGGAGATGAAAGAAGGAAAAAGAAAGGGCAGTTAAGAGTGTACAATAAGCTAATATCAGAAGTATTCAAGATTCAAAGTAGTCAAATATAAATCAATTATTAATATACTAATTAGATATTTATAATAAATATATACAATAATATACATACATAATATATATAAACTAACTATAAAATATATATGTATATAAAATATATATATATATACGTAAATATATATAAATATATATATAATTTATTGCCAGTGTAGTTATATCACAAACTAAGTAGTACCGAGATTCAACGTTGTAGTCTAATAACTCAGCTACAGAATTAATTAAAGTAGCCACAGTGTTAAGTATAAGTGGTAGAGTTATGCTACAAGGCGGTCTTTCTCAAAGTGGGCGCTGGAGGGGGCGGCAAAGGGTTTTACACCCTTAGGGTGTAAGTTTTAACTCAGAAAAGGATGACTCATATGACACTCTAGGCACAGTATAATTATCTACAGTATTCCATCTTCATAGAAAAGGATGAATCGCGAGCTATGCCCACGTGACTCGATATACGTGTGCGTTCAGTGTGCAGACAGTCCCGACTGTGCCGCAGTGACGAACGGACGGTGTGTTTTTTTTAACAATAACCACGCAATTTTTGCACTAAAAATAAGATCAAGTACATATTTATAATGACGAGTAGGATGTATTGTGCTGTTTTTGGTTGTATGAATTCGTCAATAACGCATCCAGGGATAACTTTTTTTACATTACCTGGAAACTGTGAAAGGTAAGACTATAAAATAATTTTACTTACTAGTAGGTAAAAAATGTGTGTTTTTTTAATGGTTAAGTATTTCTTTTTAACTCCCGAAAATAAATGTCTGAATTAATAAATATAGTAAATAGATTAAATGAAAGTGATGGGCACGAGTGAAATAGGTAGTTATAACACGCAGAAATCAACTTGGCACCTCAGTGGAATGCGCGTCCCCTCCCACCACACCCCACCGTCTACCGCTCTCGCCCTCGACGCGTCATTACGGTCAGTAAATTAAATACTACCGTTACGCACGCGCCTCCTTCGTGTTTTTTTCGTTGTTATTGTTATTTTTATGGATATAGAACTGTTACCAAAAAATATATCTACATTTAACCCCCTTATTGATAAACGCTGAATAGGTATCTATTGATTAATTATTATATGTTTAGCGTCAATCACACATTAATTGTCATCTATGAGAGTGAGAATGAGACAAAACATATTTTAGTAACCAATTTAGTAGGTACACACGCGAACCCACGCCCATGAACTTCGCTTGAAAACGTGCCCATCCACATTCGCAGTCACAATCACTTGTATTGATAGGTCTCATAAGGGTACTTGATTTTTTTATGCAGTAGTACATTCCTATGACGTCATTACACCGAGGTGCCTAGTTAACTTCTGCGTGTTGTATAGGCTGTTGATGCGGTACGGTAGGTACGCTTGTGTTATGGCAACTTAAAAGGTACTTTTTATTACTTAGTTGTTGTCGTTATTTAGAATGGGTGTAATGCTCTAACTGAATCCATAAAAAAGTATTTTATAATCACAAAACTAAATGGAATCACAAAGTAGGCAAATGTAATTAAAATGCTGGAGGCGGGCAGCCCTATCGCATGTTTACGTACCGCGCGGCTGTAGGCATTTATTTCTAAAATTCAGCTGAGTTACAATACAGTACAGTGCTCTAGGCATATTTAAAACTAATATTATAAAGAGGAATGATTTGTATTTTTGTATATAACGAATAAACTTAAAAACTACTGGACCGAATTGAAAAATTCTTTCACCATTAATCGTACATTATCCCTGATGAACATAGGCCTTTATCCCGCAATAAGCAGATCTTGCCTGTTTCTTTTTCTGGTGATAGTAAGATAGCGGTGGTACCAATCTACGTATATAGTTTTTTTTTTAATTCAACCCCTAAATGGACAATGTGGTGGTAAAGCTAGTAGACGAAGCCACGAGCGGAAAGTTGAAAAATTACTTTAATGATATAATTTCAATATACAGGGTTATTTTTAAAATACCAGCAACCTCGCAGGGGTAGATACCTAAGGTTATAAGCTACTACTTTTGTTCTACGACTTTTGATAATTTGTTAGATTTTATTTTCATACAAAAATAAGTATTCATTTAATTTCCGTCTTGAATGTTACCTACACGCATCGCAGATTACGTAAGCAAACACGCGAAGCGTGGGGAACCGGGCTAGCGTTGAAGGTCATCGCCCGAGCCAGCTGAGCGGCGCCTTTGAGTCGCGCTCGCACGCCGAACGCTACGAAGAAAAATACGACACAACAAAAACTTGTAAAATCATTTTTTTTTAAATATATTGAGTTATATACAAACTCGTAGAACAAAAGTTGTTCCATATGGGGTCAGCTATCTGGTTCTGCGAGGTTGCTGGTGTTTTAAAATTAACCCTGTATAGATACGGCAATTTCATTATATACCTTCGGCATTGTATGCAAGTATTAACAATCGCATTCCGCACTCCCAAAATCGAATAAAACTGCGGAAATTTACGAAATGATTCATGCAATACTCTAGACACAACTAGCGACCAGTCTGGTGGATCAATGACGAATTAATAAAGAAAACAAATAAAATCATAACCAAATGACGATCGGACGCGGCTGTCATATATGTCATAATATACGAGCGTATTATATGAATATGTATGAAAATGAATATGTATTGTGACGACTGAATATTGAGTTTTGATGATCACGCTCAGTTATTAACTTTACCTTTTTTATAATCTTTTATAAACAGCTGTTGGTGAGCGCGTTGGGTTTTTAATGCGCTAAAGTATAAAGAAATTACATACATAATCCTGACCCCCATAATTGGTTAAACCTATCTTGTAGGTATCGGGAACTACGAGGGACTTGAGGCTGTCAACTCTCCATAAAAGTATTGAAGATATATGAACTCCACCAACCCAAATTTGACCTTTGTTGTGAACTAAGACCTAATCCCTTACATTGGTAGAGGACTCCCAGGTAGTTGGACAGTACAATATACGTTGATATTGTTATATCTCAGAACTCATTTTTTTTTGCTAGCTTCGATGAGGAGACGAGCCGGTCGCTCGTCTGATGATAAGCGCTACGTCTGCCTATAAACTGAAACAACACCATACAGAACTTTCAGTTACTAGCACTGCATGGCACTGGATTGCCCTCGTCACCCTGGGACATAAGATGTCTCATAACACTGAAATTTCACAATATTTAAACAATTTAAAACAAAAAATTCAAATTTCAAAACCAAATATTTTCAGTAATAACTGCAAATCACCGAAGACTATTGAAACCGCGACATTAATGGTCTTATTATCATTTGATAGTTTATTAGACGGGCAGGCGGGGTGCGAACTGGAGGCTACTCGGTGACCTATGACTCCGGACCCACAGACCTCCAAATAAAATTGTATTTTACCGAAATTTATGCATTCGCGAAGTGTGTCATTTGAATTTTATTGATATTTTATTAAAATGTTATCCTGATTAATCTAAATGAGGCCGGCCTTGAGTGTCATCGTAAATATTGTGGTGTGCATCGAACAGTTTTTACAACTCCGTATAATATTAATGAATTAGAACGGTTTATATCACTAATATGGATATAATATACGTTGTGGATGCAGCAACAAAGGCTATTATGAATACAAAGCATATTCTTTGTAAATAATATTATGTATTCTATTGGTTTGAATTAATAATCAAATTGACACGGTTCACGTTTTATATATATTCTAAATATATAAATCTTAAAGGTGACTGACTGACTGACTGACATAGTGACCTATCAACGCTATAAACGCATAGCCCAAACCACTGGAGGGATCGGGCTGAAATTTGGCATGCAGGTAGATGTTATGACGTAGGCATCCGCTAAGAAAGGATTTTGATAAATTCTACCCCAAAGGGGTCAAAATAGGGGATGATAATATTGAAATGCTGTTCACGCGGGCGGAGCCGCGAGCAAAAGCTAGTATACGTATATTGTACTTATCTTGCTGTACTTAATTTTTTCTAGCTATAATCCTGAAGAACAGTTTTACAATAGAAACAAAGAGGATAACAGCGCATAAACATGTAATATAAACTACAAGAAATTTACAAAACATCGTGACAAAATAACTTGAATTTTTTTTGAAGTTTGATGTAATATAAAATAGTGCCACGTAGGCTGAAAAGCTTTCGAAATGTTGAGACTAAAATTCGAGTTTGATTCGAGTCGAGACAAAAGATAAAATCAGTTTAAAATTGTTTTTTAATGCAAAATAATTTTAAAATAAGCAAATATTCGTCATTGTTAAATTTCTGTTTTATACATAGTTACTAAAATATATATAACTGTATATTTTAATATAAAATATTTTATAATGGTTGTAAGTATGTAATGTAGAAGTTCCAAAAAGATGTTTACATTTACACAAATTTAAACTCAGCCAGCAAACTCAAGGGCTTTTGAGCTCAATATGGGATCGCTTGTCAAAATGTAGTGAAGTGGTAGAGTCACGCTGTAGACAGTTTTGTCTACAGCATGAATGGGCTGGCTCGCCCGGGTCATTACCACTGTCTCACAGAAAACCGACGTAAAGTAGCGGCTTGCTGCTGCGTTTCGTATGGTGAGTGAGATATCCGGAAGCCCAAATCCCCTCCCCTTCCCTATCCCTAATTATCCCTTTCCTTTATGGTCGGCAACGCGCCCATGATTCTTCTGGTGGTGGGCGTACATGGGCGGTGGAGATCACTTACCATCAGGTGACCCACTTGCTCGTTTGCCGGCCTATGCTATATATAAAAATATCTTCAAAATCGGGCTCATAATGTAATTCTACATGATGAATTTTATGGATAGTAATGGATGTCGATACTTGTACGTTTTTTAAATTTTTTCGTATTATTAACACTAGCATATATTTATAAAGGCAATAGGCAGCGGCTTGGCTGTGCCTTGGCATTGCTGAAGTCCACACGCAGCAATCGCACCATCAGGCGGGCCGCTCGCTCGTCTTTATATCTAAGCAATAAAAAATCTACTTTACTAGGTGGTAGGTAGTAGGTATTTTGAATCAAGATTTCATAAAATACGGAATCCTGTACAAATAAGTTCTAATCACGCTTGACTGTTTTGTCATATTAAGATTTTTAAAATCTTTCCATTAGGAAATGAAGGCCAGTTTAACCATTTGCTAATGAATATGGCCTTCAGGAGGAATAGATATTTATACGGTGATAATATTTTTTAACAATCTGCAACTCAGGGCCAATAAAAAAATTGTTGTCATTCTTGATAAACCTGATCTCCAATACTAAATTAATTCAGATATAATTCAATAGATACGTTAAAAGTTTGTAACTGATTAAATTACATTAGTGCCAACATTTGAGAGTGGTACAGGCTGTCAAAACGGCAGTCCCAGGTTCGAAACCAGCCCCTAGAGCATACTTTGTCTTTTATAAGTTACGTGTATATTCATTATTAGATATTGTTTGCTTTAAAGGTAAAAGAAACATCGTTAGGAAATCTGCATACCTGAGAATTTCTCCATAAGAATTTGTATGTCTATGAAGTGAAGTCTGTCCACCCATATTAGACCAGCGTGGTGGACTAAGACTTAGCACCTCTCATTCGTTAAGGAGGCCCGTGTCCAACAGTGGGACAGGGATAATACAGGACTGATATTATTATTGGCTTTTTAAAAAATCTTTTAAGCTGTATATTTTGTATAAAATAAAGTTGATTAAATGCAATATTGTTGAAACGGCTGTTCTCAAAATTACTGATTCATTTTTATGACTCTTTTCTGTCGTGGTTACTGTTTAGGGCGGGTAAACGTTACAACGAAATACTATGCACCGATTATAGTTTGTGTATGGAAGGGATATAGTATCCACAGCAAATATTTTCGACAACAATGATAAATACTGGCAAAAATATTAATAAACCATCTATGCAGTCCCGATGGTGATGTCACAGGCAGCATTGACGCCGCGTCTGTACGTTAGCTCTATACACTATGTAAATCTATTAAAACTATTCGGTAGCGTCATTAACGCATGACGTCACTGGCTGTCTAGTTCAAATATCTATTGATGTTGAGTGTTGATAGAAGTGAGCGTCACCGATGCCGGAGTCTGACGTTTGACGCGACTGTCAGTAGTCTATATAAACAGTTACCAACCCTCCGTAGTTTGCGGGATAACATTTAATAATTCAATGATATATGCCCAAAATAAAAACGATCACGGAAAGGGGGAAATCTAAGTGTATAGATAATAAATCGTCAACGTAGCCCATAGCACCTGACTGCGATTGGGTAAATTCATAGTTTATGAACGGCGGGGCGCGGCTTGTCGTAAACTATAAGAGTCAATATATTGCACCCACGACACCTCAAGCTGCAGGTTTGCAACATAATAAAACTTACTAAGACATGCCTTTACTGGGTGTTAAGTTTCTTTTATGCAAGAGTTCGTCTAGATAAATACCACGTTTTGTCTATTTCTTCTATGAAACAGCAGTAAGACTAAGTTCTAGTGTGAAAGACTTTAGAACTAAGATGATCTTGAGATGATAAGCGCAGTGCTACGCAGAACAGTCTTGAGTACTTTAGTTTTTTCACCGTATTTGTTTAACCAAAAAAACAAACAAAATAAATTACCAACGCTTTTTATAGCAACTGTTTCCAATTCCATTGAAGATAAATAAAACCTACAACCAACTAAAATATGTAAGCGTAGGTGGTGAATTAGCGTAAAGCCAGTAGTCCAATTAATTCAGTATACAATAGATAAACGTGTTTTTGTTTTTATACGGCATAGCTTTTACTAAAACCAGATAAATTTGACTTGTTTATGATTCAGGACGTAGTACTTATATTACTTAATTATTCTTTAAATGAATAAGAATGTTATTCTTTTTTCAACGGCAAGTACAATTTAAAATATATAAACACTTCTGTAGATCAAACTTGTTACATCAACAAATTAATTACGTTCAATGTGTTGATGTAAGAAGTTTGATGTCTAGGCATATATCATATGGGGCTAATTTTAGGCTAAAGGTAGATAAAATATTACGCTCTCTGCCCTTAGTTTGTAATAACGTGTAAAGCCTGAACTCACGTGCGGAGGCACCTCTAGCCCCGGTTGGTGCCTGCAGCAGCCGTTTCGTTCGCCATATTCTTAAGGTCTACATAGTTCGGTCTACTACGATACAGATATTAGACTCAATAATCCCATTATCAGTTAAAAACTGTATAAACGGAAACGATACAGTTACCAACAAACAAATGCGAGACATTCATATATTGCTAGTAAGTGAAAAACGTGTGGCGCTAGATTTCGTGTTGCGTGGCGTCGGGTGGGTACAGTGTGTGTCGTCCTAGCAGCGGAATCCGCGGAATTATGAATCCCCCGCGAGTCGTAACCCGCTGGTTCGACATATATCAATATTTGATGCCCGTTGCAAATCGATGCACGAGACGAGCGCCTCTCTAATCTGTATTTACGACATATCGAAATGATAGTTTTTCTTGTGCGTGCGCGTGATATGATTGTGGGTACGATTTGAGTTGCGGTTTCGTAAATGTCTTGTTAACATCACGTTTTTTTTTATGTTGTGGTTATATTGTAAGGATTAAATCCGCTAATGGTTTTACCGTCACAGGAAGTAACGAAATGAAATACACCCAACATCACACACATAGTTTTGACCCCACACTAAGATACGAGGCTTGTGTCATGGGTATCAGGAAATACGAGAGACTTTCGGCCTCACAGTAGACAGAACCGAAATAAATGTGTGATAAATGGAGTGTGAAGAAGCAATTAGGCAGGCCTGCATAATTCTGACGACCGGCGAGAGATACATCATGTATCGTTGATCGACACTATTCTTGAGCTTATCTGGACATTACTTAGGTTATAGCATAGTCACATTGCCATACTAGGATAAAAAAGAACTTGATACTGAGACATAGTTCTCAAGAACCTTCACACGCCTGATAAAATTCCAGTATGATCGTCGAGTTGTCGATAATCGATGGTATCATGCGATGGGAAGCGCGTTCCGTGATCGTTTTAATTGTTATTTAATAGATTGTTTACTATTCGTGAGTTGAACGATGCTCAGCGATAAGTGCTCGGTAATCGAGTCATTAAACATAGCTGCTGGCTCATTAAGTGCTTTATAAAAACTCGTTTAGTTTTATATCAATTTCGATTGATTTGCAAGTGGGTTGTCAGTGATTGATATCGACAACTAGTGTTTAAATTTAACGGTTTTTACATGGTGATTGAAAAGATAAGTGTTCCTTTCTAGTTTGCGTAATAATACGTTCTAGATATAAGAGAGTTCAATATAACAACTTGACAATGTTGTATTTATCAAAGATGTCGTGGCTCTAGAAGTGGTACAAATGTATATATTCATCGAATTTAATTTGATATAAAAAAATCATGTAATAATTCCTAGTCAAATTTTAAACCTCATGTAGTCTACACATATTGCAAAATACGATTTATTTGTAACCCCACAGAAAATAGAGGTATGATATGTTTTTATTTTACTTGAATGCTAATTGCGTACAAACGATTTCTGACTGACTGAACAAAATCTGTTGAGGCATTTAAAAGTTACAGATCTTTTTGTAATTGTCATCGGAAGTTTTTAACGGTTATATAACCTAACCTAACATGTTTAAAGTAATTCCTTAGAAGTAAGTATTTTACCTTTACTGCAGAAAGTAATGTATGTAAAAATATTCTAGGAGTACAAATTTAGATAAGCAAAAACATATTCTTAGTAAACATTCGTAAATGAATTTCAAAGGCAGGTTCCAAGCTACATGTTTCTGCTAAATGTAGCGTGATAGAATTACTTGCAAATATCAATTACTGGTATCATACAATGGGTTTTAATTCCTGCTCTATCAATTTCGGCACAAATGTTTCCGGTTATATGGCCTTATCTACACCAGTACTACAACTTAGGCAATTTAATGATTACCAAGACCTGTTCTTCAGGACAGCTCGAGCACTAGTTTTTTTGTAATTACTAGCGAATGTACAACGGCAAAAACATTATGACCCGCCGTTCTTTGAGCGAAGTTCCCACATAGAGTTCTCTCAATATTTGCCGGTTCTAATCGGAATGATAATGAAATAAGCTTCATATGTACGGGAGCCTTCTAGTTAAATGTTATTTTTAAACGTTATCGACGAGCCTTGGAGCGTGTCATATGCACTAAGTCTGCAATTTAGTAAAACATGGCCATGGAAATGCCGAGTGTGTGTCGACGCGTTGCTATGTGAATTCGGTTTTTTTTATTTAACGTCATAATAGGTAACGAAATGTTATGTATAAAGTAATATAAGTACGGTTTATGTGAATTTACGTATGTCTCCATGCCAAATAGGTTTGTTACTTGTGAAGATCTAAACTTCACTAGAAATTATTGCGAAAACATTTATTTTCAGAACTTAAAAATTGAGTTAAAATATAATAAAATGAAACGCATGTTACCAAATTTTAGAATATCTCAACTCTTTGAAGTGACTATTTCTCAGATAGTTAATAGTAAAAAGCCTGCTTTAAGGTGTGTAAAGGTTTCAGAGCGTTGGAGGTCTCTATATCTATAGGGCACCGTATACTAGTACGTAGTTACTTTTGTAGATTTCTGTACTTATGCTTGCGCGCCGCGTCTTGTATACATCAGGCTGTGCCCCATCCGTGGTTCGATTTCCGGATCGGGTAAAAGTGATATTGGATTTTCCTATCACGAAATGGATATTATTAGCCCGGAGTCTGGAATTGTGCCCGGTATGGCGACAGCTTCGCCCCCTATCACATCATGGGACGGAGATACGCTTGGCGATATGTGGGTGTACTGGTTACACATTTACCTACCCCTACGGGGATTACACGAGTGGGTACGTATATATATTTAATAAATAAATACACCCAACAGTCACATACATAGTCCTGACCCCACAGCAAGATACGAGTCTTATGTCGTGGGTATCAGGAACCACGAGAGACTTTCGGTCTCACAACACCCAGAGCCCAAAACAAATAGTTGTGGATCACACAAAAATTTGTCCCGATGCGGGGATCGAACCCGCGGCCTCTTGCTTCACAACCGGCTTTCCGCCCGCTGCACCACGGAGGTCGGTCATTACAAACATTAGTGATTGAAAGGTCCTGAATTTGTCATCAGATATCAACAACCCCACGGTACTCCATTCACGGAAGCAATTAGTTGGCAATTCAGCGTTCGAAAGGCGGCTCGGCGGTGAAAACTTGTGGTTTATTAAAATTGTTGTTAGCCCATTAAACGTTTGGCCGGCGTTAATTAGTTTAATGTGTGCCAGACTGTCAGTCGAGCGGATCTCTATGGCGAACGGTCAATTTATAGCACCGCTTATTTTCGACTCAAATTGGATTTTTTTAAATATCGTAAATAAAACGGCCGCTATGATTTATCTTTTATTGCTTTTTAAGTTGCTTTCTAAATCTTGCTAGGTGTGTCTTCAATATACTTAGTTACATGTTTGTGTTTTTCCTTTGGCATTTAAGTTAAATCAACGAATACGAAATCTATATTTCGTAAACGTGTTTGTTTCTGGTAGCCTTGTGCTGGTTGCGTCTTCAATATAAAATATAGAATTCTAAACAATCAGAAATTATTTATAATAATTATAAGATTAACTATGATATATATGTCTCGCAAAAACTGCCTCAAACATTTTGGGTATCAAAAAATATTTAAAAAATTGTTTAGGGGTAGGCGTGCTCTTACTATCAGACGAACGACCTGCTCCTCTCGTCATTAATGTTAAAACATATACTTACTCCTTATTCAACTTTCAAAGATATATGCCACAAAATAAAAGTAGTAGTGCCACGCTGTAGACAGTTCTATCTACAGCATGAATGGGTCAGGTGGGCTGGTCACAACTATGTTATAAAAAACCGGCGTGGAGTACCAGCTTGCTGTAGCATTTCATGAGGAGAGTGGGTTTTCCGGAGGTGCAACTCCCACTTTTCCATCTCTTAATTATCCCTTCCATTTAAAGTCAGCAACGCATCCATGATTCTTCTGATACTGGCGGTGTTCATGGGCAGTGGATATGGCTTGCCATCAGGTGACCCACTTCCACGTACGCCTATGCTATTTAAACATGCTCTCACAAATTACGTGTAGTCAATATACCATTTAAACACCTTCAAGTATTAGACATGTACATGTATATTTAATTTACTTACTGGCGTGATTTTAACAATTAACCTAATGTATTTTCCAAGCTGGCGACATTCACTAACATTTTCCATACATTTGTGTAATATGGTCGGTGTTACGTGAAAAAGTGTTGCTTCGTGGCGCGCGGCCGTGCCAATTTATAGCAACAAACACCGGCTAATGTAGAAATTAGACGGTCCGCAAAAAATGTACACTGTAACACTTTTATGACTTGCTATAATAACGTTTTTAAATCAAAAACTGTTTTACTGCAGTATGGTGCGCAGAAATATGAAAATTGATATCATACGAGTGATAAGGTAGAAATATGAAGCTGCAGTATCAGCTTAGTGATTTTGTTCGAAATTATTGATTTTATGAGTCTAAGTCCTTGTTTCACTACCTCTGAGTAAAAGCTACTTACCAAATAAAACGTTTAATACAAGTCATACTCTTATATACATTATGGAAATAAGACGTACTTTGGTGAGGACTTTCAAAAATAACTCTGTTATACGTTAATTACTACTTATATCTTAGTCCAATATTATGACAGGGCTAGGGTAGGTATCAAAATACCTACGTGCCAATCAAGAGATTTCGAAACCTTCTAAAATAAGAATTTGAGCCAGTAGAAGTTCGACATACACTCTCTCAAAGTTGGCCGATATCGCATATTGAGTTGATAGACCTGATTCTAAATATAATATTGATTTCGTAATTTAGATACTTAATCTCATTTTTTTAAATCACACACGCGGAGATGCGGCCAAAACATCCGGCGAAGGTTGCCGAACACCGTTTTGATACAACAAAAATTTGATACCACTATCAAACCATTAGCGAGTGATTTATTTATTTAAAAAAAAACTAATTCAATATATTCAAAATGTTTTTACGATAGAGTCACACATTGTACGACGGTCGTAAAATAATATAATGTATGATAATAGGTAGCAAAGAACATTAAGCGACGCGGCGTGTTGACGATTCGAACGCACCGTATCGATCATTCGACAATAATATCGATTTTAGGGATCCTCATACTGTTACATATCTAGACCACTTTTTAAACATTTTAAACTTGACTTCTGTAGGTCCGCCATATCGATATTATTTGACACAATAGTATCGATATTGGGGATGCTTGTTTTCCTTTGCAATTTTGCGTCTGGAGTATTGATAAATGTAATGTTGAAAGAAGTCACTGTCTGAAGAGTAATTAGATGAGATTAGTAAGTAGATGTCTCAAATTAGTACGACACTTAAAAGGTTTCCAAAAAATCTAATCCTGCATCGAAAGATTGCTTTCAGTGGCTGGAAAATTCATCAAACCTACGGAATGTCCTTTAGGCCCTTGGTTATATTGTAGGAAGGTATTGTGTATAAAATAATTAATTAAGTTTGTTATTTTTTAATAATATTTAAATTTATATGCAGCTATTACGATATGGTTATAATCAAACGGATTTCTCCAATCTGCTTAAAATCAGATGTTTAAAGACAGGTGTAATAAAAATCCAAGACATCTTCGCTACTCTTATAAAATTAATTTCTGCCACATATTAGATAAAATTGAGTGTATTTCGTAAAAGTCTAGTGGCCGTTGGTGAGGCAACCGATAATGATCTGGTCGAAGACATTATTAAAAATATTTTTGGGTGTAATCTAAGCCCGGCGATGCGATGTTGCAAGCCTTTCTGTATTTATTATCTTGTTATCCCCAATTTGGAGATGTTTACCTAATGGTAAAATACTGTGGACTGTTACTTTTTATTTTGTATTTTGAACTTAATATTAAATGTTAAGTGGTATTATTGTGATCATGGTGGAATATGGATTTGATATATCTAATGAATAACATTTTAATACTTTGTCTAGATATGGACATCATTTTTTAATCACTATATTTCCAAATTTTAACATGCCATTAAACACTACTATAGTTTTTAACTCCCGACAAAAAGAAGGATGTTGTAAGTGTATCTATATCATGGCGTCGATGTGCCTGAAAAGTGCCTGTGAAAAGATTCGAATACGATTTTTATTTGAAAGCTGGTTTAATCGAGATGATTCGTTGTTATATTTTAAGAAAATTCATTCAGCTGTTTAGACACTACTTATCTATATAAGTGCAGTTCCTCAATGAGATCAGGAAGCTTTAGGTTTCTAAATAGAATTATGTACAGAACCTTCAATAAAATGGCGAGTGAAACAGTTCATAAGGTAGCAATCGATACATCACACAGTTAATGGCGGCTGTCAGTGAGCAGTAAGATGCGATGGTTTTCACGCGGCGCTCGCTCATTGTCTTTCGTATCGATGGACGCACAAAAACCCGCCACTACAATAAATTGGATGGTCTTCAATAAGTACTGGTTCTGTAATATTTAAATTTTGCTTGTGTCATATGTAGCTGATAGTTTTCAACCGACTACATAAAAGAAGCTCTCCATTTGTTAATTAAACTTATCAGAGAATCTTAACCAAGATTCCCCTCCTAACTGTACCATTCAAACTCACCAAGTGTAATTATTTTATAAATCTTAACACATCCTCTCTACATACTCAGTTTACTTCTATATATAGCATACTGTATGAATAGTATATACTAGTATTATTAGTATTCATGTTACTTCTATTTCCACTACACTTACTTACTTCTATAATTACTCCTGAACCATAAATTAAAAAATGAAAGTGTTTGAATATTTAAAAATATTTACATAAAGTTTTATTTGCAATACTAATTCACTGTTAAATGCATTTCTAATGGTTGAGTTTCTATATCTAGGAAAAAGTTTTAGTTTTTTTGTATTATTGTATAACTAGCTTTTCTTCGCGGCTCCGCCCACCTGATCTGCTTTTCCGGGATAATTTAAATTATTATATTCAATTCAAAGTATGAAATCTTTCCTCTTTATAATATTATAGCGTCATGCGCTGGCTTCGCACGGGTAAAAATATGTTTGCTACGACATTACATTACAAATCTTTGAAATTTTCGGCTTTTCTGTACTATAATAAGTGTTTATTATACATATAAACCTTCCTCTTGAAACACTCTATCTATTAAAAAAACCGCATCAAAATCCGTTGCGTAGTTTTAAAGAACTAAGCGTACATACGGACGGACGGACAGCGGAAGGCGACTTTATTTTATATAATGAAGTGATTGTGATTTAATTAAAATCTCGATAATCATTTCTATTAATGTGTTTCTAGGAAAAAATGTAATTAATATGTAGATCTCTTCATACATCAAGTAGCAGTAAACCACTAGTGGCAACTATGATGAATTAAAGTTAATAGTATGATTAATATTATATCATATTAGTCAAATACAAAATTAGTTTTAGAGCGACTTTTTCCTTTTTTACGGTATGAATTACTAGTTGGACACTTCGTCAATAGTAAATATTATTGTCACGACTGTAGTTATTTATTTTAATGTAAGTAGTGATATCCTATAATTGGCGAAGAAATGCAGAACATGTATACATTTTTCTTTTGTAGTAGATAAGCTGTCGCATGTCCAAATAAATAAAAATAAAATAAATAGTAGTTTAATACGAATTCGAAAATTGTGATCGTATTTGTTACTCGTATTAGACCTACTGAAGCGTTCAGTTATAATTTCATTTGGTGGCTTAGGCTATTATGTGGTTTTTTTAAAATATTATGTACGCCTGAGTCAGACGAGTAGGTTGCCAGTACGGTGGTAGCCGCAAGCATCACACCTATAAACAGAAGCAACATCACTTGGAACTTTGAATTAAAAAAAGAAATATGTACTGACGATTTGAGTACCCCCTGTGTTTTTGTCGGTGAACAGCATATGATTTTTCTGCTTGCCACGAGGACTGGTCATATGACTTAGCATCTCATTGTTGTCACATTTTTTTTTATCCTAGCACCTAGCATAGTGTCTACACTGGACCTGGTATTAAGTACAGTCCAGTTCAAACATACTGTCGACCGTCAATTGGCACTGAGTCCTCCACGGTCGGCAGAATTATGCAGGCCCAAAGTTACTGGATATACACTGGCTGATCCCGGAACGCGACTGGCCTGACCGAGCCACTATGGCGACTTTTTCAGGTACCATCCCGCCAGCAAAACTTAAATAAAATACGAGACCAAGGAGTCGCTGAATTTAAAATGGTTATTAATTTAACTCACTGATAAATTAATGATTTCTTTAAGTAGTGAAATGAATTAAATTCAGCTCCGTTAGCTAAATTGACAGAACATAAAACGTAGAAAGTAGAAAATTTATGAGTATATTCAATTACACTTTGATTTCTTAACACCATTTGCAATTAGTGAATGTACATTTTCGAGTTACGGCTACTCCAAAAATACATAAATCAGAATGCTTCTAGCATTCTCAAATTATTGGCATAGTAATAAAAAATAATATGTACCGTTTAAAATGGAGTGTATAGAAATTGTAACAATATTATCAGCCTAGTATTATACAACCACACTGCTGGGCATGGGCCTCCGCTACGAATGAGTGGGAAGGCTTTAGTCAAATATGATAATAAGGTGAGTAGACTTCACATATAAATCGAAACATAAGTCCCACAACACCCAGACCCGAAACAAATATTTGTGGATCACACAAGCATTTGTCGAAATCGAACAAATTGCGGGAATCGAACATGGCCTTTCGCTTCGCAGCCGGCTACTCACCTATTGCACCACGGAGGCTTAAATTCGGTACGGTTCGATACGGACGTTTGCATTCTAAGTTTCATTTAGACGGCAGACGGCTCAAAAAGCGCTGCCTTGACGTATGAGAGACATGGAAGCGATAATCTCACCACGGAAGATGTTAAAAATCGTTCCAAGCGGCTAAGTCAGACCCCGATACTAAATCGGGATGGAAGACCAAAAGAAAGATTGAAGAAGATACTGAATCCACTAGCGTAAAAGCTTATTTATTTATCAATTGAATCTACCAAATACTATCGCTAACTAAGGCCCAAACCCTAAATCTTAAATGAGATTTGAGCCTATCAGAACGTGTAGAGCAGTTACTATCGAGTTGAACAACATTATATCTGATTAAAGACATCAAGTGCAGCAAGTGTACTCAAGTTCCTGTAAGACCTATCGCAGACGTCCAATACAATACGATATTTATTGTACGACAATGTGGACTCGTCAGTACATCCTACGCTCGACTCAGCGCCCTATAAAACAACATTTTCCATCTTATCTTTAATTTGGACTGGTTTTAGTTTTTTTATTAGGATAGTTTCGCTTCGATACCGGTCCGGTTAATCTGAGCGGCGTATATAGATAACAGTAAAGTGTATATTTATTGGAAGTGGACTGCGCAACGTTGAGGTCGGTGTGAGCGGAGCGGGCGCGGGTGACGCGGCTGGAAATATCATAGTTTCGTGTTTCATAATGAGTAGAACACGTTTTTGTGGGTTACGGCGGCCAGTGGAGTTGTGTGTTTGAAAAAAAAACATTTGAAATGGGCTCGGTGCACACTGTACACTTACATTGTCTGATATATGATATTTATTAGATCGGCTCTATCCGTGGCTTTATCAGTCTCATGCAGTTTATCAATTATTCCTTGCTGGACAGTATTATCGGCAGCCTCTGTGGCGGAGTGAACTAACCGACTGTGAAACGTGAGGCCACGGGTTCGATCCCCGCACCGATGCAAATATTTGTCTAATCCACAGATATTTGTTTCGGGTCTAGGTGTTGTGAGACCGAAAGTTTCTCGTAGTTCCTGTTACCAACGACACGAGACTCTTATTTTACTGTGGGGTGAGGGATATGTGTGTTGGGTGACTTTTATAAAAAGTATCTTATATTTTTCTTTTCAACTTCAGATTTCCTATCTACCAAGATTCATTTCAATTTGATCATTAGTTTAGCTGTAGAGTTGTAACAAAGGTACAAATCCAAATTGAGTCCTGGCCTTCGACATCAAGCGTGCGACCAGCATGCAAACTAATCATGCCCTAAAGTTGTCGAGAACTCTTACAAGTCCTTATCTACGTCATTATTCTGTGATTTCTAATGTAATATGTATTAATTACCAGACGCAGTATTGTGCACTAACCTCAAGCATAGAGGAACTAGCATGGTAAAACATGACTCGTAAAGTAAACGTGCAAGACAAAAATAATAGCCGTGTCTATTGGTACGTGACGATGCGCTCGATTGTGTTCGCAGTTATAGATATTTTTGCTCGCAATTCCTTATGTGGGGGGAAAAAAGCGCGTTCCTATAACGCACAAGCTCGCATCGCCGTATATGGCGCGACGACGGCCTCGGGAAAACGGCGGGAGAAAATACAAATACTTCGCGGTTTTTACATTTGTTTAGTGATATTTCAATGGTTTAAGGTAAGTGACACAGCTGTGTATATTGTTGTATAATCTTTGACTATTTATTTTGTTATTTAAAGTTGGTGATATAATTTTAGTGTGATTGTGATCATGGCAGGTGGCAACAGCATACTTGAAGGGTTATGTGTTTATCGAATATCTAATATAACTTAAGCTCACGCCTGTGTCCCTGAAGGGGTAGGGTACAACTATTCCACTGCCGGTTCGCTAAGCTTATTTTGATCCCATGTGTTAGATGACAAATTAAATAACGGGCAACTTATGTGTGATTTTTCGAATCAATAAAATGAAATTCACACATTTGTGATTTTTACTCAGAACATCACCGATTTCTCTGCCTAAGTGAACTGGCACTAGGCCAATGTGATTATATGTCGCGCTTCTGTGTGTAAATAATATAAAAAAATGCATTTTTAATAGAATAGGTAGGCTACGCCATATTTTAGACCTTTTACCTAATTCGCATTCCTTTCCTTTAATTCGAGGATCCTTCTAGTATCATTATACTAGAAGGATCCACTAGTAGTAGTAGTAGGAAGGTAGTGTTTTCCACTACCCATTAATAGTACCATTGTACTATTCATGGATAGTGGAAAACACTTAACATTACGCAACCCGCAGGTTTGCTTGCAGGCCTCAAATATAATCACTTCAGGCGAGCCGCATGCTTGGTTGCCGGCCTCTACTATAAAATAAACTTTAATCAGAAAAAAATGTACCAATCATTAAAATTAAGAAAATCGAAAAAATATAATTCATATCGACTCCACGCCCCTCCCTGTGAACATTTAAAAGTTTTCATTGAACGTTGTGTCCGAAATGCGGATGAGACTGTGATATACTGATATTACTTTTTTAGTGAGCACGCTTGTTAGCTGAATATAGCGAGCTTATATCACTATCAATATTGTAATTTATATTGACAGCACCACGGCAGTCGGCACACCGGTTGAGTCCACTACATGTTACGAAATGTATAAAGCTCCTTCTTTCATTTATACGTGTGTTATTGGATTCGCCTATTATGTTTAGTAGCAGCGTTATGTACCATGAAGCTCTAGGTTAGATCCATAGTTCACTTTGAAAAACGTGCTGTTTTCAACCGACTAAAATAGATGACCATCCTGAGACGTAAGATGTTAATAAAACCCTTATTCAAAAACAATATATAAGTGCGGTCTTTGCCATGAGTAGATTTCTGTATGCTATTACGAATTCTAGATAGGTAGGTCCTAGTTTGTGAGAGGTCGTATGGGTTGGTACTACTGCTTTATTTCTACCGTCAAGCAGCAGTATACGAACGACGATGAGCGCAGTCGTGAAGTGCTTTATAATTCAATGTTCTGTATGGTGTTGCTTCTGTTTATGTGCAGACGTTACACTTACCACCAGGCGAGCGATGTGTTCTTTTCGTAATTGAGGCTAATAAAAAAATAACCAAATATTCTAATTTATACCAGTTACTGCCTATCAAAAAAATTGTATCATCACGAATTAATATGCATAATTAAAATTAGATCACGGTCGCCGAGGCTGATTTGGTAACTAAGCACAACTCTAATTCCAATAGTTTGTAAATTCGCGTGTTGGATATTTGAAAGTTTCGCAAGTAAGACCTTACAACGAGGTGACACTTCTAGTTTGTTATATTTAAATATTGACCTTATTGGTCAATAAATACTAAAGGTACGGTTCCATATTTGAACACAGCGGATCGTGTATTTAAAGTAAGCATTAGATATGCGACTGCAGATGACAGTTGCGGAGTATTCGAAAATCAATTTATTCAAATTTATAGAACGCATAAATTTTATTTGCGACTGCTGTCAACCGTCGTAGTTTGTCTCGGCAGTCATTTTCGGAATCGTACTTTAAGAATCAATTAGTTGTATAATAAAAATATTAGTTTAAGACCCGAGGCGGTTTCTGAACAATTTAGATAACGCTAATATGAGGACGTTGATATTTCCGGAATCGAATTAACACTACCTAGTATAACGCCTACACAATACTAAGCCTACATGACTTATCAATTAATATATTGTCATTTAAATACGGAACTGTTTGGTACGACAAGTGGCGAGTACTTAACAACTTTTGATTGGGTAATTCTCGCATGTGCCAATGACCGTAATGGCTATGAGCTTGGATATTTGATTGATTAATGATTTTTATGACCGCTGTCCCGATGCAACTGATGGTGCAGAATTACAATAGATAAAAGTTGTTTTTTTTACAGCAGAAGCCAACAAGCGAGCAACTAGGTCACCAGATGTTAAGAGGTATCCATCTCCCATCAACAATCACAATGCCACAATGGCACTATTCTATTGCTTCGATGTATGTTTAAAGTTAAGCTTAACTTAGTGAAAACGGGCATGAGTCACAGGTTCGTCACTATGTTTTATAACCAAATAACCTCGGTATTAATGTTAATAATAATTATAACAGATTTGTATATTACTCTCTCACTACTGACTTCGTGTTTCGTTCATTTATGATAGAGATAGGCCTTAGTCCACTACGTTAGCCTAATGCGGGTTAGACTTCACATACCTTCTAAATCCTTATGGAGACGTCTCATGTATGCAGGTTAGCTCACGTAGTTTCCTTCACACTTATAGCAAGCGATAATGATCAATAAATACACTCTTAGCTTCACAAAGTCATGCATGTCCTTGGACTTGATTTGAAACGCGATTTCGCCTCAGCAATACGCAGGTATACCATCTGAAAATAGATTTTTAGTGGCTTATGATTTAAAAAAAAATTCGGCCCAGTGATAGATAGAGATTTAGACCTATTTTTACACATCCGTTATCGGTAAGTACATAAATAGCCCTCACGGTACGTAGTGTGTAAAATATTTCCGCGTGATGCGGGCGCTTGCAACATCACATGCCCACGGTACATATATCACCACTACATTCCTCGTTAGATTACAATTACTATCGTCGGGGCTTAGGTAGTACTTAGATAGAACCTATATTATTAATATTTTTACCTGTTATTATTTACCTTTATCCCCAGAGGGGGAGACGTCAGGTAAGCGGCCTATCGTAAAAACTACAAACCAAATCTTTGGAGATCTTTTGTGGAGATAGAATTTTAAATACTACTATTTGGTCGCTATTTAAAATTGTGAAGAAAATATATTTATTCCAAGGCGTAGTAGATTACAGAGGCAGTGTAGCGGGTTGGATATCCTGGCATGACACGACCGTGGCGCGGACGTCGACCTTGCGGGAAACCGTGTCAGGGAAATGCTTTCCTTCTGTTTGTAACAGTTACGCGTGGATTGTTGCTCTATTTATACAATTATTAAAAACGCAAAGATATGTTTGTAGTCTTTCACTCAGCAATAAAGTAACGAATCGGCATGGTTGTTTGTATAGATATTGTTTATGAACCAGAGAGTGACAGAGTGATATACTTTTTATCTCGGAATAAGGCGAGAAAAGACCTACAGACGAAAAGTTAAATACTAGTATTAATTACTTAGGGAAGTGAAAAAAAAGGTGCATCTGATTTCACACGCAATATTTTATGCATTTCTTGTGATTTATAAAAGGAAGAAACAACGCAAACTGACTTAAATACATACGGGTCGAATACAGTAATTCCTTTTTTGAGATGGTTTAATCAACAGTTTGAAGGTGATATGATTTTGAATAAATTAAACAACGGCGTCTTCAGTGTTTTGAAATGAAATCCACACATTATCTGTCGTTCAAAATTGCTTGAATTAGACAGATAATAAAATGACTATTACTCGATAAGGGAACACAACTTCTATCTTTACATTCAACATAGCAATGGCATTCCCTAACCAATAAACCTTATTACAACTTCGAAATATACACGTTAACCTAGTTAGGTCCGAAGCGGATACAATTGTCAACAGATAAGGGCAAGTAGCGAGCGAGTCTGGGATGCATCACCACGTTTATATCTACCGTCAGCGTCCGGTGCCATACAAGGGCGCCCTCCAAATAGAGCCACTTGCGCAGCGTTCGCCCGTTCGCTTACTGAATACTAAACAAATGTCAATCGATACAGAAAGAAATCCTGACGTGTGTTTTGGGTGCTGGTCGAATTTGAATAGTTTTGGAATGTTAGCGTTTTATTCCGATTGTTGTTAGTAGGTACACCTTTTTTGAGTAGAGACCAGCAAAAGACCAATCAGATGATGAAATCACTTGATGGTAAATTATCTTCGTGAAAAACTAAGCCACGACATGAATCTTGGAGGCGTTGCGCGCTTAATGGCGAGTGGGATGGATGGAAGGAAGCCTCAGTAAATTATTAATTTTAGTCGAGATAGCTTCGAGTAGTTTTTGCCTCGATTTGTAGTGGATACAAAAATTAAATCCTGTAGACAAAAATACGGTGGAATTGGATTTCACTATAAATGTCAATATTAACCTTCAGAGTGTTATTTCGACATCCTTTGCATACTTGTCTCGTAAAGTGTACATCAAATGCCATTAACATAATGTTATTTCATTAATGATGAACTATTACGATGCCGGATGATGTAAAATATCTCTGATTTGGTGAATCTATATCCTACTTTAGTTAAATATTTAAAACTTGTTTTTATTTATGTTGTAAAATAATTAGTACGAATGAATGATTTTGGTAAAATAAAATTAATATCTAAAGTTTTACTTGATGTGGGTTGAAATCTTATTGGGTATTTGCATCCATATAGGATCAAAGGTACTTAAAGGATTTCAATTTTAATACATTCCAGAAAATAGAAGTAGATCGATAAGTTAGATAGTTATCTACAGAATGAGTGTGATTGACAAGGTAAGTACAACTGGCTCACTCATTGCTTGTGCATTTCCTAAGGTGAGTGAGTTTTCTAGAACCCCAAATCTTCTCCTTCCCTTCTCGATCCTCAACGCGCTCCTAAAAGTCGCCAACGCAACCATGGTCTTTTTGGTGTTCTGGGTGTTTATTAGAGGTAGAGAACATGAATCTCCCAGTTCAAATAGACAAATAGCGATAATCAATTAATGACACGAAGCTTGGCAATAAACTAATAGATATAGTTATTCGTCAGTTTATTTGACTGACTTTGATTACTCGGCTGTCGTACTTCGCACATACTTCAACGCTCGGTATACACTTCCTTCATTTACGTATTTATTTTTATATTGTGTTCGATTTCAGTGGCTTCGGAGTTGAATAATTGAATTGCAAATTTATTTGATACAATTGTCTTTGTTACGATGTAAAATATTTTATTCCAATCGAACGGTATTTGACTGTGGTAAGAAGGGGTCTCACCAATACCTTTCGCACTTCAAGTGAACCCACCGCGTTGAACAACAAATTTATTTAATTTTTGTTTCGAGAATATTTTTGATTAATAATGTAATGTACAATACAATTAAAACGACAAAGTTGTTAATAAGTCTCCGCACATATTCATATTTTACTAGGTCCTAGGTCCTTCGTATGCCGCCAAACAGCTGTTTGTAAGCACTGTTCCAGTTTGAAGGTCATCGAATTCAGTGACATTACTAATCATTAAGATACTTAACATCTGACAGACGCAGTGGGCGAGTAGCTGGCCGCGAAGCGAGAGGGTGTGGGTTCGATTCTCGCACTGAGAAAATGTGTTGTGAGAACGTCACTCGAGTTCTTGATAGCCTCGATATAGGTTTACCCTAGTGTCAGTGTTAGTGGAGTCGGGACTATGTCGTCGTTCTGATTAGTATTACTTCTGTTCATGGACAAGCGAGACGCTTTCTATCAGGCTAATAAAAAAATGTTTGATGTATCGTTTGGCGCTAATTGATGTACATTTTTAAAAAAATGTATAAGTACTCGTGATGTTGTCTCCAGAGGGATTTTCAGGAAGCTCGTAAAACTACAAGCCAAATCTTTCTGTAACAAATGTTAAATAGCATGTTGCGCGCAACCCACTGCGAGTGGGATAAGAACTGGTGGAAAAAAGGAGTATAGGTATTTGTGATGCCATTGTTTCTTATTGATAATGGTATAGTTTAACCAACGACAGCGCAGTGCTTTGTCTGCTCTACCTCACTAAGCTACAGAGGCAACGCAACTCGTTTGTATTCAAAACATAGCGGACACGCGCACGGTACTGGCTGACTGCTGAATGATCACCTCTACCCGGACATGCCTTAAGAAACTACACTTTAAAACACACAATTATGTTGTGCACATTGTTGGGTAAAGAATAATTCTTCGCTGTCGATTTTTTCTGGAACAGTAAAGTGACTACGTTCAGCGTACGCTAAGTAAAATGTACAAATCCGATTAATAAAATAATAAAAATACCTAATAGTCATATATATAGTCTTGACTGATAGTTCATACTAGGCTAACCTGCGTCGAGGGTATCAAGATCGAAACGTAGGGATCAAAATTAATAAAAACCGCGAAAATCCGTTTAAGTTAGTTTTATTTAAACGATACAACTACGAATGAGGTTTTTGATCGAATCGAGATACTCGAGAGAAAATTATTTATCATATTGAATTAATGATAGAGAGAAAATTAATGAATACGTTTTTCATGATCAATTTTACAATGCATTTGATCCGGGGACAACCCACGCCAGTCCCATTAAGAAAACTTTGAGAACATCTCCCACATAACAAATATTTATACAAAAAATCGTTTACTAAAACTAATCACCTTCTAGAGGTTGCATTTAAAGATTCGGTCGCAACAGTATCGAACAAGAGAAATCTCGAATGTGTGCCACAAAATGAGTTGCGATGTAAATCTAAACGAATGTTTCAAATATGCAAAATTTGTCGTTCTAATGACGACGATATATTATATTCAAAAAAATCTTTTTTTGTGTTATTTTAATTTATGAATATAGTTTTAACACGGCTTTCTCTTGTGCAATTTATGTTGCATAGACGTTAGGCCCACGCAGACATTAGAATATCTAAGCTATCACATCACACATGTCAGAAAAAAGTACTATGGAATAAATTAATTAAGGTGTTCTTTATTGGAATCGATAATTAACTGATTTTTAGGAAACAATGATTTTGATCAGCATTACCCGATGAGGACTAAGGCATAACCCCTCTCATTAGTAGAGAAGGCTCGTGCCCAGCAGTGGGACTTGTATATTACAGGGTTAGTATTATGCTTACAATCTGTTGATTATTTGACTTACGTATCATAAAAAATAGGGTATAGTTTGTTACACATAACTCGCAGTACAAAGTATTCCTGTTTACCCTTATGGTCATCATAAAAACCTTCAAAATGCACTCATACATACTTTCAGATTCAGTAAGGCTTTAATCCAAAATAAACCGTAAACATTTCCACAACAATGGGAAAAACAACACAAAACGGCGTCTTAACTCTTTGTATAAAGAGCACGGGTGTACTGAATATACAGAGTTGCGGACCGCGACCGCGACTGCAGCCGTCCCGGCGATCGCGTAAAAACCTCCAGCCTTAGCAATAACTCAAAACATAGCATGGCCGAACCAGTAGGTAAGTTACATTGACGTTTTTTAGACTTGTCACTCGTCAGAGAGTCGTCGCTCATGATGGGCCGCTTTCGATGGACGCCTGCCAACCTCCCGACCACCGATGTAACGTCTCAACCCATTTTCAGCGTATTTAATATCGCATTCTATGATTATAATCATTAGGTTGATGTTCATTTGTAAGATATATCAAGTTGGGATGTTACAGCCGTAGTGGGTATGCGAGTGGCGTTATTTTTTTGCCCCGACGACCCGGCTCGACGGAACTGGCTGAGTCCATTGTATGGTAATACCTGGATTTTGTTCACAATTATATTACGAAGTTTAGCCGCGCGAAGTCAAAAGTCATCGGTGTGTCGCAGTGGGGCCGGCCCCGTGTCGGATACGTCGCGTGCCCGCGAGCTCCTGGACGGAGGCGTGACGACGCCACAGCAATAATGAACGAATATTTTAACAAAGTTTCAGAATCATCGACAAAAATAGAATAAATCATAATTGTGTGTTTATGTGCTTCGGCGCCTTGCACGACCATGCTTAAATCGTATTTTGTCACTAATCGTCATTAGGAATGTCAAATTACAAGATGGTAGGTCCCTCGTATGCGAGAGGCCGTCTGGGTTGGTACCACCGCTTTGTCTATTTCTGCCGTAAGCACTGTTGTGTTTCGTTTGAAGGATATTGAATCCAGTGAAATTATTCGGCATTATGATACTAGACATCTTATGTCTCGGGGTGACGAGTACAGTTCAGTGCCATACAGTGGTTTGTAATTCAATAAAACAAAGGATGAATATATTAGATACTAAATCGCAAATGACCATTTTAATAATCTCTACCGCCTTGAATGCTGTGTTACAAATATGAATTATATAAAAAAGCTGCAAGTGAATCGTAGTACGAGTGATTACTAAAAGTTGCCGGTAGCTCCACTCTACTAAATTATTTTTTCCCGAAATAAAAAGTATCCTAATCTAGCTAACGGTCTGTGTGTTAAGTTTCATTTGTATCTGCTAAGCCGTTGACTAACATACATCCAAATGTACAAAAGTATCCTATACCCTACTCTAGCTAACGATCTACCACTGTATTAAATTTCATCTGTATCTATTAAGCCGTTGACTAACATAAGACCAAATTCACAAACTCACAAACATCTAAACTTAAACTTTTATTTTATTAATTAAATAGGATATAACGTTTAGAAAATTGTTTATTATCACCCAATTGGTCGAGTGACAGCGTACCAAGGTTGAATACCTTGGTCCTACGTTCAATTCTCAGGCTAGGCATCACAACCTGTGAATTCCTCGAGATTTGTGCCCGGCACGGTGATTGGATTACCTCCTATTACATTCGAGGATGGGAGAAATGTAGATGCCAAATTCGTTGCATCTCTGCCTACCCCCCTATGATAAAAGCGTGAGCTTATGCTATGCTAAGTAAAAAATATAATAAAACAAGTAACTTACTACCTGTAGGATAAACGAAGAAGAACTCAGGAGTAAGATATAGCACACTCAGGAGCAAAACATAGCACAATATGTCATATCTTTTTTTTTATCCTGGCTCGGCAAAGTGACTACGCCACACCTGATGGTAAGTGTAGCGCAATCCAGGAATAGTGTCGACCAACGACAAACAATATCATGTATGTAGGAACATATTAGAGTGCTTCATTGATCAGTCGGTAATAACTGCTTGTGACGGTCTACGCAAGTAGCCAACGATCTGGAAACTGTCATGCGTCTTCAGTGTCGTCGATTAATTCGGCGAGTAGTTGGATTTCTGTTACGTCATCCGCATGTAAGAAAATATTATATAAAGTGCATTCACTGTATCCATTCTAGAAATGTAAACAAAATATCCATCCGCTTTTCAGTTATATCTATACTGTTTGACGTATTGGTAAGTTCAAACAAAGGAAAGGTCTTTTTAAAGTGTATGTACAATACTTGTTTACATTTCTGGAATAGATTCGGTGAATGGGCTGTATATGTAGCTTACAGCGCCCCTAGCCGTTCGTATTGGAAACTGGAATTTGAAAGCTAATAGCTTCATATTTCTCGTATACGAATGAAGTGTCAGCTATCGAAAAAAGTCGCACTATGGCTACAGTGTATTATCAATTAAACCTTATTAATTGTATGGACGCATTATTTATGAAACTATTTAGGCAAAATTGTAATTGTTTAACGGAAAGAGATTTCTGGAGACTTTAATGTAGAAACAATTTTTATTCGCTGGTATGACAAAAAGAGCAGGCCGCTCGCTTGATGGTAGGCATCACGCTTGCCCATAAATAGCGAAAATTTAGAAATTTGAATTGCAGCCTATTGCATAACACTGTACTAGGCTCGCCATCAGGGGACAAGATTTTTAGTCTCATAATGCCCAGTAATTTTACTGGTTACCATATCCTTCTAACCAGGAATAATAGTACTTAAACTGATTGGCAGCAGATATAGACAAAGCGGCGACATATACTCAGCTGGCCTCCAGTAAATGAGGGACCAACCAACAAATATATAAAGCAAGATATGTAACAGCGGCTCTAGAAAAGATAGCTACATATCTATTATAAAACGTATGAAACTCACTTATTAGGTGGAAAATTCCTCATATGCGAGAGGCTGTCTGGGATGGCATCACTGCTTGCTGTATTTCTGCCGCAGCAGTGTGTCAGCACTGATGTATTTCGGTTTGAAAGACATTGAAGCTGGCGAAATTACTGGACACTTGACAATTTATGTCTCGGGGTGACGAGCGCAGTCCATACATTGCTTTGTAATTCAAAGTTTTGTGTGATGTGTCCATATATACATGTAGGCGTGGGGCTTACCATTAAGCGAACGATCAGCTAGTTTCGTCGTTCAAACTAATAAAAAAAACTTTATTGTGCATTTCCGTGATGCACATTCAAACAAAAATACAAAAATTGCATCGCCACCACTTATCCGACTTCATAATTTAATGCGTATTTAAAAGCGTGCAACAATTTCCGAAAATAAAATAACAACATAATCAAAAATGTAACATTTTAGCGAACGGTGCCCACGCGTCTCCCAAAAACTTACCAATCCGGATAAAATGCACTTCAAAGCTGACCGCTGCCATAAGCTCTGATATTTATCGGCCCGCCGCACCACCGTAAAAAGGTTGCCTCGTGTGATTGAAAAAACGTTTCCCACATATAAAAAAAACTGACACAAACCGAAGCCCAACTTACTATTCCGGCGTTATTGAATATCCAACGATTCGACTCGGATTAGACCCAGTTATTTGGCTACTGTTAGTGTTGATTCTAAATTATTGATCGTTTGTGCCTACCTGTCCGGTAAATCGATGTTTTTATATATATGATATCGTGTATTAAGCTATACAAATTATATGAATTGCGTGTATTTCCAATGTAAATGTCGCACTGGGAGGCATTGGCCTTACGAATTTGGATGGTCGCTCACGTGTCAGGATGACCAATCAGTGACTGGATATTGAGCATCCATATTATACAATAACATTTCAGTCGATTCTGGGCCAAAAAGTATTGATCCTCAAAAAGTTGTATCATCATCATCAGCCACAAGACGTCCACTGCTGAACATAGGCCTCCCCCAAAGATTTCCAGACCGACCTGTTGGAAGCGGCCAAAAGTTGTATATATTCTATTGATGACCTAAATTACTGGCATTAGACTACGCATTGAGTCTGCTAAAATCCTAAAAAATCCTTCTTCTTCCACTTGCCGTTATCCCACTTGCAGAGGGCTCGGTGCAATATGCTTGTTTTGATACATGTTACAGAAAGATTTGGCTTGAAGTTTTTACGACCGGCCGCCTGCCTGATAGACCCGAAACCATTATTTGTGGATCAAACTAAAATGTATCTTGGTGCGGAAATTGAACCCGCTGCCTCTCGCTTCACAGCCGGCTACTCGCCCACTATGCCACGGAGGCTATCAGTTTCTAACAATCCATATAAATTTATTTATATTCCATTAAGTATTAATTATTATATTTGTTTCACTTCATTGGACTAGTGGTAGTGATAGTGGTTTGTACGCATGAATTTTTTTTTATAGGCTCGCCTCAATTACGAACTGTAGGTGCAGCACTATTACTCCTCTGGCTACCCAGTCGAAGATATATTCGTATACACCTCTGCTTGGGTAAACCAAATTACTTCTCTGTGTATACAAAAACAATATTAAGAGGAGTTAGCATCTTTCTAGTGTTAACAAGTCATGTTAAAACATTCAAGCAATATTCCATGAGGAACATTTATCTACTATTCAAGCACGATTCTTGGTTACTAAAACCTAACTATCGTGAATATTTGTAGCGATTATTATTGAATCGACCTACACAACAAATAGGCACTGAACAAGCGGTTGATAAACGAACTCTGCCACTATCATAATTTTGTCCAACGCGGACGCGAACAGATTTAATCGATAATTTACGATGCATTTAAGTGAATTCCCTTCACTCTGCTGAGTCGATAGTTTTGATGGCGATCTTGACCTATTAAGCACTATTGTTGCTGAAAGATTTAAATTTAGGCACTAAAGTTGTGCGCAAATGTTACGTCATGATTGTTTTGTGTTAAGGCCCACATCCGATGGTCACGTTAAGCGTCAGAAGCTAGCATCAGTGAGGCTATAGGAAGGCAGCGGCTTTGCTGTGCCCCTAGCATTGTAGATGACCATGGGCGACGGTGACCGCTTACCGTCAGGCGAGCCGCATGGTCGTCTGTCTAGTAAGGCAATAAAAAACTTCATATTAAATTTCAGCTTAGCAATTAGTGATGCGACGCTTTAGTGACGTTGCCGTCGGATACTGTAGATTAAAATAGTGCATAGTATTAGCTGGATGATACTGTCACCGGTAACCTGATGGTTGTAAGTCTGCTTTGTGTAATTTTAATTGTCAGATAACACTACCACGAGTTCAATATAATTATATAATTATAGTAGTAGTAATATGTTTTATTACTGAGTTAACGTTACGGCAGGATAATTAGACCTTCAAAATATCACTCGCATAGACATTTTATTTTTAAATATTTTCCAGAAAAAGTTTAACTTACAGTGTCATATTGAAGAATAGACATAAGGTACTTAAATAGTCTTATCACGTGTGAATTCATCTTATAATTTATAACTATATTTGATTAACGTAAATCAATTCAAACCATGAAGCTGAGCCGGGGACGAATACCAATACTATTTCAGAGAATGTTTATACTTACAAATATTATTCTGCTAATTGTGGACTTGGTCATTTAGAATATCAATTAAATTCTATTTAAATATCAAGAAGACTTGGGTGTGTGAAAGTAAAGGATCGGAAAATTGAGTGAGTTTTATCATCGGTAATAACAGTACTACAATTTAGGTTATGCGCTTCAAAAAAGATTGTGCAAAAAAATAATAGATATCTTGGGGTATTAAAAGTTCCTTAAAGACTCTTTTATAAATTTAGGAATGTATTAATTTAAACAGTATAAAATTTGGCTTGTTACCACTACTTTATCTATACAGTCAATCGGGGTAACTTTGATTAACAATGGTAACTTTGACAGTCAAATCGCCAACTACTTTTTAATTTTTACGTTGACAACGTTAAGTGCAATAACATTGAATTTATGCAATGTGTGTACACAACAAACTTCGTAAATGAACTCTTAAAAAAAACGATGCTCTTAAACGAAGTTAATGTCAAAATCTTTCGAAAAGTTACCACGCTCAACTGTTGTATTTTTTTAGTGGAAAACTTTCAGATAACCAGCGAGTCGTGCTGCTATCTTTAAATAAAGATAGAACTAGAACTTTATGGTTTTATTGGCTTAACTATGACTCCATTGCATCTGACATTTGTTATAAATATAAAACAATGCTACCCTGAAGCCATAAAATGTTTAAAATTTATGAGTCCTGTGATAATTAACATCTGTATCAAAGTTACCCATATAGGGGTTGTAACTTTGACACACAACAAAATTGCCAGTTTTTAATATAATTTATAATTTTTATAGGCCATAAATAATTTGAGAGTATGAAAACCAACCTGAGATCACTGATTATGCTAACTCTTTTGTCTCATATTTACCATGAGTAAAAATTAGCTATAAAATATAGTTTTGATCTGTCAAAGTTACCCTGATTGACTGTAAGCTGGAGTAACGACCGGGCGTTATGTGATTAAATGTTTCAAATGTTGCGAGTTGATGAGTAGAAAAGGTAGTAAGTACATTGTCATTCAAAATTCTAGTAACATGCTCGTCTCGTCTTTCAAGCAAATAAAGATTATAAAGGGGCTAGGAATAAAAATAATAGATAAGAAAATAAAAAATTATGGCAGTTTTAAAAAGAACATAAATTGCAATAATAATTAAAAATAAAAACGAACATCTCTAAATAACTTAGATGTGGGTTTTTACGAAATGTCTCGCATCGGAATGTAACGGTCTTGGATCGTGATCCCGTTTGAAGTAGTTTTTCATCTGTGACTAATATAAAACATCCTAAATATAAATATCAGAGCGGGTCAATTAAACTAGAGTCTGGGCACGGCCCCACGCTGGGCCTCCGCCGGGCCACGACGCGCCGATAAATTTATGGCCGCGTTCGAGCCCAATTGGCCCCGGTTGGACTTGCGACACTCGTCTCCATTACCACGCTCGATATTTCACATGCCTGTGTTTTTACATCTATGGTATTAGATAATATATGACTAGGTTTATAGGCAATTTGTTTGCAGTGAATTACTGCAAGTGATTTGTTATCTGTTTAAGTGAGTGACAGCTCAGGGATTGCTACTGTAGCATTATCAACGAGGCGTCTATAAACATAACCTAACCTCACATCTTATATAGCCAAACAGATGGATGCAGCTAATGTACTCCACCTTTTCCCCCTACCTAGCTAGAGTCCTGTGATGTGATAGTGTGAGCTTATTACTTGGATGTTGGGCGCAAATTCTAATCTTGGGTTATTCCAGTGTGATTTTTCGGATCAAAAACTCAAACACAAATTGTAATTACCTCTACTGGGATTTAAAATCGGGTCTCCATGGTTTCTCAGCCAGATTAGGCTGCCACTAAACAAATGAGGCAACATTTACCAGTGAGGCAGAGTTTGCGAGATTGAGGTTTGATCGGTCGCAAATGTGTACGATTTAAAACTCTTCGAATCAAATAGAAAAATATACAAAAATGGTTGTACGTTGCGTTTATTGTCTACTATTTATGTTAGTTGGTATGCCGTGTTGTATAATGGAATCATAAGTGACCAACGGTGCCATACACGTCAGCTACTTATCAGGAAGAATTCACACAATGGCTCACCTCCCTTCGTGACCTTACAGTGCTAAATCAATCACACATTACCATTTCAAATGAACGGTTCACACGACACCCGACGCTATCACCACGTTACTCCTTCCATACGATCATAAATTTCACATCGGCTCGAGTAATTTGATAGTACTGACCGCTGGTCAGATCCACCTGCTTTTTTAAATCACAATATATTTCCCCTCTCTTTCTATGTAAAGAATATTTGTCGGATTAGAAAAGGAAGGAAGATACAGCGAATTATCCAGCTCATGAATGAGCATAGGGTTGGGTGTAATTCGATAGTTTTCTGTCTTGTGATCTCTCAATTACAAATGTTTGTGTCGTCGGCGCGGAAGCAATAAATACGTTTGTGACAAGTTGAATCTATACATATTATAGTGTAGCTGACATTCAGTGCCTTAAGAAAGAATTATTGGCTTAAGAATTATTGGTTGTAGGCCTTTATTGATGGACAATGGTATACTAAGAGTCGCATGTAGTCGTTGGATATAACTATGAATAGGCAACTTTTGTAAGAAATGTTAAATGTCCAGTTAGTAGTGTAATTTCTAGTAATGCATAGGTGTATCCATATTTTGCTGAGCGTATTTCTGTCTTGTGATGTGATGAGGGGCAAGTCTATCGTCAGTATGAGTACAATTTCAGACTCCGGGCTGAACATTTCGTGATAGAAAAATCTAATATTACTTACTCTCGACCGAGGACCGAACCCAAGACCTTAGTACAGGAGTCGTACCGCGTACCCATTACAACTGCGCCACCAAGGCCATATTAATGTAATTTCTTGAATAAGGGGAATACATTTTACCATTATAATACTATTTTATTTCCACAGAAAAAGTAAAGCTACGCTATACAGTTTTGTTTACAATATGAATGGGCGAACTCGACCACGTTACCACTGTCGAACAGAAATCCAACGTGAAATAACAACTTACTGTTGCGTTTCCTACGGTGAGGGAGATATCCGGAGGCCCAAATCCCTTCTCACCTTCCCAATCCCTTAATTATTCCTTTTCTTTAAGGTCAGAAACCCATGATTCATCTGACACTGTAGGTATTCGGTACTCGGTTGCTGCCCAGTGTTGTAAAAATGTATCGAAGCTATTTTATTCTGGTCTACAAACTTTAAATGAGATTCTTTTTATTTGCAAAGCACTATATCATTTATTCTTTGTACATCTGTTGTAGCTTCTAGTAGTGACTTCTCAACAAAATGTACTTAACTTTATAGTGTGTTAACGTTCCCACAATGTATCTGTCGAAACTAATACGGTGCAAGTATTCTGAGAAAGGGTCGCGCGCTGCGGCGCGGCCGGCGCGGCGGCGGTAGGCGCAAGAGTCAACAGTCGTGTGTACACAGAACTAATTAAACATTCTTTGTCTCTCCTGTGCATGTGTACTGTCAACCGATAGATTAGATATCTGTAGATCATTCATTAAGGGCATACCCCCAGCAAAACGCCGCGCGATCGATGTTTTTAGAGGCTATCTAGTCATTACTTAAAATAAATATTGATTAAAAAAATATACAATATATTTCTACAATCTGTCAGCTTTACTTTGTTCGATTCAAATTCATGTTAATGCTGATATATATTTTTAAATTGTCGTTATAAATGAACCATAAAAATGAGAAAAATGCAAACATTCCGTGCGTCTCCTTTTAAAGTACAGAATGTTATCAAATGAGATTAACATCACTAGATAGGCAATTTAATAACGAATATTTTGCCCGTTTTAAATTTTCGAAAAGACCAAAGCCTGATTTTTTAAATCAATTATTCGCTAAATACGTGCATATTCTGCACACGCTGAGTACACGATTCAGTATGGCGCGAGTCAGTCAAGGTCGTTTGCTCACGGACGGCCCTTAATAAAAACTGAGACAAAATTTGTCGAGTAAATCGTGAAATGAACCGCCGTTTTGTAGTATTATAATTTTATTCATAGTATTCAAGATGTCATTAAAAGCGCTAGACGTTTGTGTAAATACTAGTTACCAAATAATGTTGACACGTTCAAATACAAAAATATTTACTTTATATATCAGAAGAAAGATGTCTACTAGGTACTTTTAAAAATTGCGATCTTATTCGTCTTTTGGTTATTAATTCAAGAATGACAATCATATAATATTTATTTTTAATGCTAAAATTTAAAAATAAATATGAAGACAAAAATATACACTATGATAAAAAGAGGTTACACTAATAAATTATAAATGAATATAAATATATGTTTTAATTCATCTAACTAATACGAAGTATTTGTGAGGGAAAAATATAATTTAATAGAATCTGATCGTTATGAGTTTATAATTAATGATGTCGTAGTGAGGTTAAAGATTCCTGTTAGCTGCAATCTTGATACCGGTCTGGATTATCACTAGCTGATCTTCTTGGGGTTTCCCCCAACGCCTTATCTATGTTTTGATATTGCTGAAAACATGGGCTACGGTAACCGCTTGCAATCAGGCAAAACATATTTAAATTACAACTTTGAGCAAAGTTTAGTTCTGGAACACATTTGCTAAAGACATTAACATCAATACAGTCCTGCACATAGTATTATGCCTAATCAGTAATGAATGGAATACATAATCTATGATGTTAACTACGGCAGCTCAAAGAATGAACTCTATTTGGTGCGAGTCGTCGGCGCGGGCGCGGCTCTGTATTTACCTAAAACTTCTCAACCATTTCTAAACTCTATTTGGTATGAATACGGTTGAAAATCGCGCACAAGCAGAAAAGTTTACGTTGGCGTATGACGTAATATCGGTTCACTTGTGGCCGACAAATATCGGTGAGCAAATGGCAGGCGCTAATCACGTCGACAAACCGACGATGATGATACGAGCACCGAAAGAATTGGATGTTAAACTACCAATGTACTGTGAATCAGTTGGTATAATATTACTGTTTGTGAAGTTACCGTTTGTTTGGAAAAAAATACATGTATGACATGACAACGGTCTTAAATAGACACGAAAGAAGAATCGGATCAACAGAAGTCTTGATGTCGAAAACAAAATATAGTTCACGATTGTGAAAAGTGACCTTTTGTATGTCATAACAAAGCAGATGAACTGATGGACACAACAACAACAACAAACAACAAATAAATATCAGAAGTGACAAGCAGTAAGAAAGCTGATACCTTTCACACCTTTCTTACCATAAACAGTAGTCACACTGCCCAGAACTTTGCATTACACGGCACTGCATGATACGAAACTGCGCTATCACTCTGAGATATAAGTCGTCAAATCTAATAATGCCTAGTAATTTCACTGGCTTCAATTTTCTTCAATGTACAACGGGGGTAGAAATAAACATAGCGATGATACTGACGGACTCTTAAATAGGAGAGATCTACTTCCACAACTACCACCATCTTTTAACACCTTTACAAAGAAGACATATCGCTCCATAAGACGCTGTGGGAAAGGTTTTTTTATTCTTATCTGCGATAGGTCCTCAATCACATTAAGATTCAAATTATATTGCACGATGTTGTAGATGTCTCATATTGCAAAATTTAGTATTATCTGGATATCGCGCTAGGTTCTCGGCAATTCGTTGGGTTAAATTGTACATTAAAAATATGTATAATATATGTATGTATTTAAGGTTTCATTTGTTTCATCTATATGGAGTCGTGTAGATGGGGCGAAAAAAAAATTGATTGTTTTATAATTTAGTGTTTCAATTTTATCGAGTTTTATACAATGATTTAAAGTTTGTAGGGAAGGAGCGAAAGAAAAAAAAAAAAAAAAACCAATATCTTGAACCTAATGTCAAGGTTAAGCATGTCCTTTATGGAATCACTAAAAATCTCGATTCGGGTTTGAGAATGTATTTCTTGAGTGATCCTGGTGCTGGGATGTGTCACCGGCCACAGGCTATTATTGTTGATATTCTAGTAAAATGGCGGATGTTGGTTCATTGCACCTACCATGTGTTTGTATGGTTATGCGTAATGGTGCGGCCGCTGCAGTTATCTCGCAGTGCATTTATAAGCAGTTGTCTAGGTCCTTAAAAACAAGAAAAAATACATCATTATCAGTCCTATATTATTGTCCTCTTGTTGCACCCGGACCTCCTTTAGTAATGAGGTTAGGCCCTACTCGAATACGTTGGCCTAATGCATGTTGGCAGACTTTATGTACCTAAAATATTTTTGTTTCATAGAACTCCCAAAAATACTGCACTAGTGACAAAGGATTTCGGTTCTAGGCGTGTTTAACTGTTAACGTATTGCTAATTATTGATAAATATAATTTTAAGACATCAATTTTCGTTTTGTCAATTCTTTTAAGGATTATTCTCTTTATAATAATTTAATTGCAAGAAATATGTAATATAATTTAGGGGTATTAAAATCGTCTTTCTTTTTCTCTGACGTGATCTCAGTGTTATGCCAAGGTCGGTCTTTCCATCATTATTTAACAGTGGATTTGGTATTATATGGGCCGATCCGCCGTCTGACTCCCACATCTCGTAACAGTTACCAAGTGTACCACGTGCAATCGAGATAGGCTTTAAGATGGTCCACTTACACTCTAGTATAAATAAGTCTTCTGTAACAAAATTAGAATAACAGTCTGAATCTCACGGAGTACAATAAATACATTAGAGCAGTTGCGGTATATTTTTTTTACTTACAAGTATGTAGAGTAGCATCCTATCATTAAAATTATATCTTAAAAGCAAACTTCCAATGGTCGTCAATTTCCACAGTGCATTGATAGTACAACGCACTGCGGCGATTACAATCAGAAGGCCATCTTTCGACCAAGTAATTTGTCACATATCAACATTTTAACACGTACTTAACATCAAAATATCTATGACGACACTGTTGAAACTGGACTGTGTGCAGCGCATTACGGACGTGCGTACGCGCAAATATTGATACGGTATGAAGTGGCCGGTCCGGTGGCTGGTGGGCGCCGACAGCATTGCCGCAAGGTCGGGGCAAATAGATATCAAGAGTCTCGCCTTTTACCCACTTACCGAACGCTGAGTACATTCCATTTGCCGTATCCTACTTGCTTTGTAACGCTTTTAATCCTTTTTTATTATCTAGAGATTCGCATCAGGTTTCAAGCAATCACAGATAGCGATGGTCAGCCAAATGCTGTAATATTTTATGGCTAAGTGAGGAATTTTATTTTGTTAAGTATGTGCATTGCAGTCGTATATGCTTTATCCCTTTGATTGCGACGTTGTACAAGCTATTATATTGCCAAGTTTGTTTTGATGAAGGCAGCGTTACATGGAATTTTAGTTAGAATTAATACAATATCAGTATAATTTACGATGTCACAACTCATTCTGAGATCTGCAACATAAAAATAAAGACACTAAAATCCAACAACACAGATGCTCAAATGAAATTTACATTAACATGAATATACAAATAAATCAAATTATCGATTGTAAACCCTTGCAGTGTCAGCGTGGAATCATCCACGACAAAAGCTCACGGCGCGGCCCGAGAGACAAAATGTTGATTGTTTCGCCCACGCGGCGTCCTCGCCTCGCTCGGGACCATCGTGACTCGAGATGGCATATTATGTGTGTAGGAAATCACTCATAAAATGACACCGTTTATTTTAATGTGGTGTCATCTTACTTTTGGGGCAAATATTTGACAGAGCCAGACGTTCAGTTATATAAAAAATACCATAAAATCTCTGTTTGAATATTTATGATGATCTAATCAAGATATTCTAACCGCTTCAATGAGGTGATGAATAGGTCGTCCGCTTGAAGGCTACTGTTAATCCTGACTATAAACAGTAATAGTATCAACACCACTTGGACTTTACACAGTGGTAGATGATACCGCACTGCGCTCGTCCCCACCAGTTATCAGACTGATTCTTAGTACTTTAAGAGCCTTAAAACAGGAATAGAATGGTGCTTAAATTCTACAAATAGCAGCAGACCTAAATAAAGCAGTGGTATTTCTCCAGAAAGACTGTAATGTGTGAATGTGCGCTCTAACTTGGTAAGACCATACTCCTCAGCATCGGACCTAAGAAGTCAGCTTACGTCATGGCTTCTGATAACAAATCCTACTACTATTAAAAATCTATGGATGTTTGTGAGTTTGTGAATTTGAATGTTTGTCAGTTAATCACACCTTAACAGCTGAATGGTTTTGGTTGAGATAGGTAGACCATGACCTGGATTAAAACATATACTAATTTTTATCTTTGTAAAGACTATTCAAGCGGGCGGAGACGCGGCAATAATTTGTAATTTTTATATTTTTGCTGTAAGAATTTCTGAGATTGAGTCTTACCATTAGCGTGGTTGAATTTCGTCCCGAACCTCCAACATTCGAGGATAAAGACATATGTACCTACGATTTGTTAAACTAACTTTTTATATCTTTTAATTGACATTAACATACATTTTCCTTAGTAGAATAACAACAAGTCCTGGTAACGTAATTATATTTTTAGAACCACGGAAAAATTCAATAGTAAACTACCGTATTGGTCAATCAACCTTTAAATCTGTATCAATATGTCATCGTGTCGTATTATTTATTTTTAAAAACAAGTTTATTTTGTTTTTATCTTATTGGATCATTTTGAGAATAGTTTCTGAGTAATTTGAGATCTTCCTTATAGTGTTTTGATAATGTCAACACCGAACATTATAAATAAATCAGTATACAGTGACTTGACCGGGTTAGTATCACTGACGCACAGACAACGGACTTGAGGCGGCAGCTTGTTTTTTTATTTTGTAAGGTTAGTGTTTTTCGGAGGCCCAAAACTTTTTTTTTTTACAGTATAAATCGGCAAACGAGCAAGTGGGTCACCTGATGGTAAGTGATCTCCACCGCCCATGTATGCCCACAATATCAGAAGAATTATGGGCGCGTTGCCGACCTTAAAGGAAAGGGATAATTAGGGATTGGGAAGGGGAGGGGTATTAAACTATCCCACCTCTATGTCTCTGTTAGTATTGAGCGTGTGCGTGATCTGAGGAGATCATTTAACATCAGGAGGCCCACCGTCTTATTCACCTGCTCTTTTATAAATATGGATATCGAAGTCGGAGAAAAATAGCTCTCATAAGTAAGAACCATTATGTTGGCCTACAAAGTAACTTCAATTCGTCTACATTATTTTGTCACGCGGTTTTCATCTTCTTCTACCTGCTTTTATCTCACTCGTATTGCAGTCGGCTTGTAGTTTTTAGGAACGGCTGCCTGACGACAATTCCTCTAGAGAGAAGCATACCGAGATCCTAGACAAATATTTCTGGATTTTGATAATTATTTTTGTATGTCATAGGGTTCACAGCGAGAATGGGGCCATATACATTTGGATATCATCTAATAACACAGCACAATGCAAAATGGAAAGTTTATTTTTGTTATTATTTACTTTACTTTTTACCAGAATGTATAGAAGCGGACTTAATGCCAGAAGCGTTCTCTACCAGAATTCCTCAAAGGATATCAAGAGAGCCATCCAATTTGGTTTTTGAATTCGGTTTTTAAATTTAAGTTAAAGATATAAATGAGTGTTATAGATAAATTATAATATTGTTATTAATCAATCAAGAATAGACATTGATATATGGTTCCATTGAGATTCACAAACAAAGAATATAATATTTGCATAAATACCTAAATATAAATGTAAACGTAAATATAAAAAAAATATTCGTTCAAAAGTAATTTTTAAAACATGTAAGATTAAATCTGCTCTCCCTTTCGCAAAGATCTTCGTAGGCACATAACGAAAGTGTTAAAATAAGTTGTGTAAATGGAGTTGAGGCAGACTTTCGATGGTCCAGCGTATCGTCAGGGGTTACCGCGCGGTCTTCCATGAGGCGGCCTGCGCACGGCTAGAGTTCTTGAGACTTGAAACCAATTTCTGATAATCCGGCGCAGGAAAATTAGTGAGGGTCCCGATCCAGTAGTTATATAATTATTCCTCCATTCCCGGCCTGGGAAGGTTGACGGCTAAGATCATATCTGAAAAGATTGTTCGGTTAGATTGAACTTCCGATATTCGCGACACAGGTTTCGCTGACGCCGCGTCTGCGTTTTAGTATTACGGATTGTGTAAATTCGTGAGAGACTATTCGACAGTAGCGTTGCAAATGCACGTCGTGGCTAGCTGTAAATCTCAAATTTAGGAGGGTATTTTCAAATTAAAGCATCACTGATGCCAGCTTCTTACGCTTGACGCGAACATCGGAAGTTGACCTTTAGAGACTGAACCTGTTAGCAGTGATTGATTATTAACATTGTCCACACATTAATTATGTCAAATATCAATATTTAGATATTTATTATTAAGGTATGATGATTTAACTGAGTTTATAAAAATATCGATTACTAGCTTTTGCTCGCGGCTCCGCCCACGTGATCAAATAAACAAACAAACAATCAAACTCTACAGCTTTATAATATTAGTATAGATTTGGGTAGCTTAGCAACGGAAGCCTTCAAATAATATTATTTTGGTAGCTTAGCAACGGAAGCCTTCAAATATGAATAATTTTCCCCGTTTTTGCAACATTTTTCACTGATGCTTCGCTTCTAATGGTCGCAGCGTATTGTTATATATCCTAAAGCCTTCCTCGATAAATGGACTATCCAACACAAAAATAATTTTTCAATTCGAACCAGTAATTCCTGAGATTAGCGCGTTCAAACAAACAAACAAACAAACAAACAAACAATCAAACTCTACAGCTTTATTATTAGTATAGATAGATAAGTTGCACGTCAAATATAGATATTTAGACATTTATAATAAAGTTGTTTATTACTGAGGCATTGATGATTTTACTGAGTTAAAACATATCGATATAAAGTTGCATATAAAAAATAACGCAAATTTGTCATGAAATTAATCAAAGAATTAGGTTAATTAATATTGATTAATATGGTGATTGATTAAACGAATGGCTTTTGCTTATGGTATTGACAGGTTCCTGTCCTGATTATAGATGTCACATTTTTTATTAGATCTGTATCTCCATGGTCGATAAAAAAACAAATACAAGTTAAGATATTCGGTTTTTATTTCAAAATATCGTCCAATAATTCTAATAGCAGAGTTAGCACAGGGGAGGGGGATAGTATGATGACTGGATGAAAGTCGTATGTTCGAAACCAGCCCCAAGAGCATGCACCTCTGACTTTTCAAGTTACGTGGGTATTCATTGTTCATTATCGTCTACTTTACGGTGAAGGAAATATTGTTGCACTGGCTGATCCCGGAACGCTATTCACCTGAACGAATCACTGTGGCAGGTTTTTCACCATGTGTACGGTGGTAGCTATTTAATCGGGTACAAAAATGACGGGAATCCCACCACCTAACAAGCAATGTTAGATTTTTTTTTATCTTGTCATTAAGCATCTTTGTTTCGTAATCCGTTTCCCGCATATACCATTACACCAACACATAGCTTCGAATCGATTAATCGCTCCAATCGATGTCGCAACAGATAAAATATCTTATCTCTACTCAAAATACCATCCAATTATACATTTAAAAAAATCTATATGCCCATTAGGCGGATACTAAAATAAATCACCGCATAGTTAAATATCGCGGCCTCGTCCGTGACACGCGATATAAAATTTTACGATAACGAGTTGGTATTTTAGCGAATTAATGGCACTTGTTGGACAATCGATAAATTATTAATAAGGTGTTTGTTTGTTTGAAACAGTTGTGTTAAATACGAATACTAAAAATACTTAGTACCACCCATAATTAAAATATTTAAATTTTTATTATTTATAGAAATAAAATCCAGTTGATAAGTAGCTTGGAGCCTAAACTAGCAACTATAGAAAAATAAATTCATATACCAGTTTATCACCGTTTTGTTAAGCTGAATTCGAATTCCTAATAAACAGAACATTATGAATTCATCCATAGTGTACTTAACATTTAATTAGATGTAGGACAGAATAAATAATGTTCAGTGCAGTCAAAGCTCTTCTAATAGTATGACGGATGTCATGCATATTGGAAACTAATAATAAAGCTGTAGAGTTTGATTGTTTGTTTGTTTGTTTGTTTGTTTGAACGCGCTAATCTCAGGAACTACTGGTTCGAATTGAAAAATTCTTTTTGTGTTGGATAGTCCATTTATCGAGGAAGGCTTTAGGATATATAACATTACGCTGCGACCATTAGAAGCGAAGCATCAGTGAAAAATGTTGCAAAAACGGGGAAAATTATTCATATTTGAAGGCTTCCGTTGCTAAGCTACCTAAATAATATTATTTGAAGGCTTCCGTTGCTAAGCTACCCAAATCTATACTAATATTATAAAGCTGTAGAGTTTGATTGTTTGTTTGTTTGTTTGATCACGTGGGCGGAGCCGCGAGCAAAAGCTAGTTGGAAATAAAACTTCATTTTTGAACGACGACTACTGGGAACTAAAGTGACATAGGCCCAATTACATACGCTAACTCCTAAATACAATAAAAAACGCAAATTCTTTGTAATATAATACAAAAAATAATTTTGTTCAAGTCAAATAGAAGGAAATAATATAGCGCGACATAAAAATCATCTTGAAGTAGGAAGCACTTTTGTTTTTGTGGAAGCGCTTTATGCATGTATATTACTAATTTGATTCTTTTTGAGACCACATTTTGTCTGACCATCGTCCACAAAACGTACCGTTAATATCGTATTCAATTAAATACATTTATAATTTAAATAAGCATTAAATTACCATAACACGGTGTTAAGAGACTTTATGTCAATCGGCACTTTACTCAAGGTGATATTAAAATTATGTTGATTTAGTATAGCAGAAATCGTATTATTAAACATGAGATTAACGGGAATAATAAACAATACTGCTTAAATGTTTATGTCGATTGATATCTGTTTAACAATGTTCAACGAAGTGACTACAAATATTTTTTTTCCTTTTATTCAGGCACGTTCAAGTCACCAAACTGGATTGTTAAGTATACTGCTATCACAATGTAATGTCGACTCTTAAGAGATATTGAGTGCCTCGACAGTCAGCAGGAGTTGAAGTTACTGGATATATACTGGCTGAAGCCGAATCGTGGCTCGCCTGGATAAGCCCACTATGACGATTTACTGGCCGCTATCGATAAAAATGAATCAAGTGCCCCTCCTCATTTTAACTCAAAAGTCAGTCATCAGTGTTATTCAGATATAACGATTGACGAAAACATATAACGATCTATTCCGTAACCGCGATCTAGGAATCAATATAGGGGTTCAAGAATCAGACCACCAACCACAGATGTAGATAGGAATCCTTCATCCACCCTTAAGAGGCCAGAATGCTAGAAAACCCACAGTGAAATCTTAAAACCCCGGGATAAGTCTGCCGCCTCACGACAGCAAGTTTTTATTAGCGTGAGCGCTGCCGTGGGCGAGATTAGGCGAGCGATGGACGAGTTTATGCCGGAACTAATCATCTAGCATTATTTAAATAAAAATAACACATCTATTTGGAATTATTTAGATGTCTCCATTACGGTCGTAAAACAATAACAGGATTTTTTTACGACTCAACATCGAGTTGAATGTATAGATTTTAGTTTTTATTGCGTTGTAAATTATATAATGTATTGGTTTAATTCTTGGACTGGTTGGTTTTGTGACTTTTAATTCACTATCTCTGGGCACATAGAGTTACTTTTTCTGCGTTATAAATATTTATAAACATTTTTGCATGTTGCAATTTTCTGAATGATAAGATAAATAAACCTAGTTATAAACCTAGTATTAATTAAATCAGAGACTTTCTGTTGAAATAAAGATCTTAAAGATTTTGCATATACAAATGCAAATTTATTAAAATGCCCCACATTTTATACGCTAAAATACAAAAATAAATATTAAACAAACTGTCAAGTTACCCTTGTTATAATGATTTTCAACTGAGATTAACATTTGTATGTTATCGTGAAAATGTCACATACATAGATGACTCTAGTTTCGATATTCATGTGATGACACGATAGAGTTCAAAGTTGCGTAATAGTTATCAACATACGAACATCGTGAGAACTATTTCAACATCTTGCGTGATAAATGTGGCATAGATTAAAAAATGAATGCTATAATTTTTGTTACCAATTTTGAATTTGTTTGGTTTTTTTATGCAAATATTTAGTTATTTGCATCATATTAGTAATTTAAGTGTGCTATATTATGCAACTTTTTTTTAAATCGATGCCTATACTTTTTATATGCAATTTTTTTGATATGTTACATTTCGTATATATTTAGATGTTTGATAAGTTGATCATATGTTTGGCCCAATAGCTCGCAGAACTGATAGCCGATGGGGCACAAAGGTGCTGGAATGGAGGTCACCACGTACCGGCAAGCGCAGCGTTGGACGTCCACCTACAAGGTGGACAGACGGCCTGATAAAGGTCGCTGGAAGTTGCTGGATGCAGGCCGCTTCCAACAGGTCGGTCTGGAAATCTTTGGGGGAGGCCTATGTTGAGCTGTGGACGTCCTGTGGCTAATGATGATGATGATGAAGTACAATAAAAAATTTATATCAGTTAAGTAATTAATTGGTTTATTTAAAACTAGCGTTTTACGTTAAAGCATCTCTTTTACATGAGTGCACAGAGCGCAAATTATCATAAACGGGAAAATTTACTTATCAACTATTGTAATTCTTACTCTTAATCGTTATTTCGACTATTCTGTTATTCTACCATATTCTAACAATAAAATCTTCTATTATACATTTTTGATCACCCGTTCTATTTATTAGTCAACTCAGTCCATCAAAAGGTTGTCATAAATCACCAATAAGAAGTTTCCATTGGATTTTGTTTCCTAGTGTGTTTATAATTAAACTAGCTTTTGCTCGCGGCTCCGCCTACGTAAACGTTTACAATTGACAAAGTTTCATAAAAACTTTCATCCCCTATTTTATCGCCTTGGGGGTCGAATTTATCAAAATCCTTTCTTAGTGGATGCCTACGTCATAACATCTACCTGCATGCCAAATTTCAGCCCGATCCCTCCAGTGGTTTGGGCTGTGCGTTGATAGATCACTATGTCAGCCAGTCAGTCAGTCACCTTTGAGTTTTGTATATTTAGATAAATAAATTAATAAGTATCACGCATACCACGTGCTAACTATGCAGTTGACGTCACACGCCCGCATCCACACGAGCACATATTTACAAAAGCTAATTATTCGGATGCTGGCTCGTTACGAAGCAATGCGGTCTGGCGGTTGACAAGACCGGTGTGACGAAATCGCGTACAGGTTTGTATTTTTTTCCTACACAGTATGTTTGTGTCACGCATAAAATTAAACGTGTTTGATTTGAACACGTGACTGATTAGGCGAGTGACGTTGTTTTTAGTTAAGGAGTTAGAAGTGAGATGGTTTTTGTCGTAGGTTTAATGCTACTGTTAGTTGATCTTTTTGTAGGTATATTTATAATTTCTTAGATTTAAATACTTGTGATCTCAAAGGTAAATATAAAAGTAAAGGTAAAGATTTGAAGGGCATTGAAGCCAGTGAAATTACTGGGCATTATGAGACTTAACATCTTAGGGTGACGAGCGCAGTTAGTGCCTACCAGTGATATGTAATTCAAAGTTCTGTGTGGTGTTGCGTCTGTTTATGGGCAGGCGTGGCGCTTAGCATGAGGCGAGCGCCTTGCTCGTCTCGTCATTCAATCAAATAAAAAACATAATAATAATAATAAGACGAGCAAATGAATAAATTATTATTTAGTAGGTAAAAGTAACAGCAAAAAAAAATCCAATTGTGGGTTTGTAATATTGCTGAGGGTATAATTTTATACGATAATTATTACCATTTATATTCAAAGTTGCAAATGCATCGCAGTTACATTTTGCACATATAATATGCAATAATATATGCAAGCTCTTTGGCATACTATAATTGGACGTAACTACGCTCAATTAACTCTGTGTAACTACACAACCCATAGCATTTTTTTTTAATTCACCTAACAGTTACACACATAGTCCTGGACCTCTATTTTATAAATCCGAAACGAAGTTCTGAACAAACATAGAGTAAGTATACAGAGTAGGTATACAGCAGCAATTATGATAATAATATTTTAATGTAATTGACTACCGTAAAGATAAATTTGTTAGTAAAAACGTGTATGAAAAATGATTGGTTTTCCTATACATTATTGTGTCCTAGAATATTTTTGCTTAAGTGAAAAAAAGGAATTAAATAATGCATAAAAAACCAACATATCTCGTTAAAATAATAAAACATATAAACTTTATAAACATGTTTTTACCGACTGCTTTATTTTAGTGACAGTATTTTATATTAGAAATATTATTATTGTAATGGATATTCTATGTTATATTCGATCTACGTTTTCGAACTTCGTCGCTTCGTATCGTTTTATAGAACGGGGGTCATGACCCCACACTATGTTAAACCTGTATCGTGGGTATCAGGAACTAGGGATTTACAGTCCAACAACACCTAGACTCGAAACAAATATCGGTGAATCACATAAACATTTGTCTCGGTCCGGGAATCGAACCCACGACCTCTCGCTTCGCAGCTACTCGCCCATTACGCCACGGAAGCTGACGAAGTTAAAATTGAGATATTGATTTTATTTTGCTAAATAGAATAATAGAAATGAATAATTTGAGGCATTGTTTTTGGGAAATCGTAGACGGAAATAAATGTTCACTTAATGATTTTGCTAAATATTACTGAATAAAAATAATCTGTAATTAATTAATACACGCAAAAAAACTATAAAAAACACGATAAAAAAAATGTAAGTTTCACTTGCTGTGTATTGGAAGATTTTTGTTTATCTACATTCTATTGAGATAATATATTGATTTACATCTCATATACCACGGTTTGAATGCATAATATGAGATGAGATTGTATTCATCATAGAGGGCTGAATTAAAAACACCACTAGGTATTGCAATTATCAATCACATAATCATTTGTTAAGCTTTTTATGAAGTCCGTATAAAGTGCTATAAATGAGGCGCCAGATAACATCAACTAGATAAGAACATTAATGAATAAAGTCATGAGTAAGAAATATTGTTTCTAACTTGGGTCTCACAAACATGTGGAGAAGATGGATGCAAGAAAGTTGATGAAAAGAATACACATCCTACTCCTACTAATATTATAAACGCGAAAGTTTGTAAGTATGGATGGATGGATGTTTCTGCTCTTGCTTTGCTCTTTCACCTAAAAACTACTGAATGGATTTTAATGAAACTTTACAATAATATAGCTTATACATCATAATAAAACATAAGCTCCTTTTTATCCCGGAAAAAGCAGATCACGCGGGCGGAGCCGCGAGCAAAAGCTAGTGGGGAATAAGAATGATACTGTTGGAATCCCTTCCAAGAGCTTCGTCAAACGTTTAATGAGCAAGTCGGAGATATCCACGAGAAAGGCCAGGCAAAAGTATCTTAAATCAACGTGCTTGTATTAAGAACGTAAAGAGAGTATATGACGCCTGGGCGTGCATGTATAGAAGCAAATGTAAATAAATGCGTTGTCTGATTATTTCTATGGCAAACAGGCTTGAGTATGTGTATGTCTAAGAAAAGTGTGTGAAGCTGGTCAAAACACGTTGGAAGCAAGGTGCTTCCTTTCGCTGACAGGCCGTCGAAGTTACCGACGATCAGCTGGTAATAAGTGATATTATCTACACCGTATATCGATCGGTAGCCGTTAATGAATGGGTTCGTGGTACCGATTGTATCGCAGATACATCTCAGATACATTTGATGCTTGTTAAGAGATGTAACTGCAAGACTTTGAACTGCATAACAGTTATGGGTTCGCGAAAATCAGATCGAGTTAGTGATAAGTATCTAGTTGCATCATTAACAACCTCAGATGTGTTCGACAAAACAAGAACAAAATAAAGATTTTATCGTCTTGTATAACTGGATTTTTGATTACTTAAATAATGTTCTTTTAGAATTTGGGCAAAAATGCATTTTTAAAATTTCTTAATATTTAGATTACTTATTTTTTGGTCGTGTCTTTTGTAACACATCTTGATGGCTGGATCACTTGGTCTTAACCAATTCATCCATACCAAAAGCTTTCAATATAGACTTGCAATCATAACACTAACTCAAACACAGCTGCACTGTCACCGACCACATGACATCTAGTTTCGTAATTTTTAGAGCCAATAAAAAAACCACTGCATTCTGTAGCATAGACAAGTGGACATCCAACAAGAATCTGTCGGGCCAGGTGGCCGGTCGCAATAAACTGTTCAACTTTACTTGAGTGTCAGCCAGATAACGTAACTTCGGCCCGAGTGTGGGTTTCACTTGTTATCTATTTGTTGTATTACCTGATTCTTTTGATTACTTCAGTACAACGAATAGGAAATGGGTACATCGTTCAGTATTATACGAGTCCAACGATAGAGAGGCTCTTACTTGTACCAAAGCATACTATTACTGCATGTTTTAAGCGAGCTTAAGTCGTGGTCAAACCACAGTACATTGAGGTTGATAATTGCATAGCATCTCTGACGTGTCTGTGGGAATTTCACGTAAAAGAAATCTAATCAATCGTTTGGTGCCAATAATCATAAGGATATGTTAGAATTTATTCATGAAGAAATACTAACTGACTATAAAGGTATTGTTAGATTTAATGATAATGTATCAAGAAAGCTTGGTAGCCGTCATGCTATATCTATAAAATATTCTGATCCTAAATCTTTTACTTAGCAAATGTTTCAGTAAACAATCACCTAAGATATAAAAGAAGTATAAAACTCAAAATAGATGAGATATTTTCTAGATTTTGAATTTGTATGATGTGAAGAAGCGTGAGGTACGAGGGAGTAAGTTGTCGGCGTAGCCTCGATAATTTTTATAATAATAAAGTTAATCCGGACATTAAGCAAGGCACCCGCCGTGACAGGCGAAATCGTAATTAACGGCTCATATCTCGATCTAAACATGCGCGTACGCGTCCCGCACACAGCTCAATGTAGAAACAGTACATCAAAAACATTTTGGTGTTTTTGTAAAGAAAATTGTGTTATAATTTTAGCTGCGTAGGCTCACTACGGAACATTATTTAAAATCTGCAATGTGTGTATAAACTTTGCCTTCTTTAATTCTTATATCTCGCGATGCAGTTATTTTTCGGCGAGATAAATCCCGATTATAGACACCTTCCGAGTCCGGGACGAAGAGGGATGATTATGCCAGCCTCACTAGCCTTTCGATCCAGTTGTCTGTACGTCCGCTCAATCGGGTCCCTAACCAAATTCCTAACCTACTATTACGACTACAAACCTCGCGATGGCTTTCTTCGGCGAAAGTGGGACGGTTCCTGGAGATCCAAGAATTTGATCTAGAATATTATTTATTTGAAACCAAATGTTTATCATCACAAGAATTAAATAATTAGAAAAAGAAAAAGTTGCAGAGGATTATATTTTCAAATAAAATTATTTGTTCTTTTATTATTCCTTACTTACTTTTGAGATTCATTTTTTTCTATTAAGTGCATACTATTATTAGATTATTATTATTTAAAAGACATTTCAAATACCATGTACGAATGAATGACAACACGAAGTTCTACTACTGTATGAGCGTGGCCCAAGTTTGGGCGTCTGTGAATGCGCGGCCGCCGACCCCGGCTCTACGCCGTCCGACTCTCGAATGGAACACGAAATCTCAAATTTCACCCAAAGCGGCCGGTTCTAGGTGTCGAAGGGCATTTTAGTGAAATTGAGACAAATTTTACTGTCTTAAACACATTTACTTTCTAGAAGGCTTAATGGATTTTATGAGAAATTAATGGTATATACTTTGCCATTAGCAATAATTCTTGCGAGAGGTCAGTCTCTCGATTGATTGTAATAGATAACATTACAGCCTCCATGGCGCAGCGGGCGAGTAGCCGGCTGTGAAGGTTCGATTCCCGCACGGAGACAAACATTCGTGTGATCTACAATATTTGTTTTGGGGTCTGGGTCTCTCGTAGTTCTTGATACTCAGGACACAATTTATTTACAACTCCTATAAATGAGCTATAATAAAACATAATGTAACTGCAGTATTTATAAAGCTTTACTATATCCGCATTTCTGAATATCACAATTTTAGTTGATATAATGAATGTGTACTGTGGACTCATTCAAGAGGTCTAAATTAAAAGGATATCATACAATTAATGATTTAATAACAGGAAACAAGATATACGTATATACGTCTTTGCGATAACGATGTATTACCTCAAATGTCTTGAATATTCAAGATAACACACTGTTGTCGCAAAGAAACTAATATCCATAAATACTTTGATTTAACAAAGTAACACACCCCACGTGGACAGTAAAGGGTTGCGCGTACACTGGAACGGAGAGTGGCAATACCACACCGTTCACTTAAATTATAACAAATGCTAAACTGACTGTAAAAGAATTCGTCAATGGCCGTATAAATCTTATAAATTGCACTTGTTATCTCCGCTCTGTGGCGTACAGCGTTATGGCTTGGTGATGATGAAACTTAACTTTTTTCTAAAATAGAGAGGTAGACATCTAGACGGCTTGTATTTCTGGCGGCATTTCTACATCAATAATTTCACCTGCAATTACAAAATCGATTCGTGTGGAACATTGTTCAGCTGGGTATTATGAGGGAGTACTAGTATTGTATTGGTACTGTAGGTACTCGTAGATAGATCATATGTATGATCGTGATGGGTGTTCTTAAGCTGCTGTTTTTGTACAGGTCAAAGATCATTGGTAGCTGTAATGTTTGTCGGTCACGGAAACAGCGGCTGTTAGAGCAGGAAATATTTCGCATGAGTAGGTAACGTATTATATCAGATCGTCGATTGATATAATATGAGCAGCAGAGAGGCGCAGGCTGTATGGTTTTTTAAGTTTGGTAATATAACTATCAGTCGTTTGTCGAGACCAGATAGCCACATAGTCATCATCCAGATAGCCACATAGTCAATATTATTTAAGGATCTTGAAGCTTCTTCCTAGTAAAATTGTATCTTAGGCTAAGAAACTGATGAAATATTGGTTAGAGATCCGAGGTCAGAAAAACACATTTTTTTATTAGCGTGAATAACGAGACAAGCAGATTACTTTGCTGATGGTAAGCGCCACGCTTTCCCATAAACAGAAGCAGAACTACATATAATTTTGGCAAAGCATTACATAGTACTGCGCTTGTCACGTTGTAGACATAAAACTTTAAGTCCCATAATGCTCAGTAATTTCACTGGATTCAATTTCAAAGCGAAACACAACAGTATTTATACACAATTTTTTGGCGAACTTCGCGCAGACGTCTTCTCGCATACAAGGGCCCTACCACTTAGTTATTGTGTATGGGTATTTGAATTAGAAAAATCACACACAAGTTGGAACTTGTGCTCGTAATGATGATAGGTTCGCCACCTTTCACATAATAGGACGAAAGTTCAACGAATCATGAGTGCATAGGTTGCACATCTGTCTAACCCTTTGAAGACACAGGCGTGAGCTTTTATTGATTGTTGAGATAGTTAGATTTGATGGAGAAAATTTTAGAAATTTTGCATTTGAAGTAGATACTGTTGTTAAATCTTAGATCTTCTATCTCTTTCTAGAATCTTAGCTTGCTTTAAAACCCACGTGACTGTTGTATGTGCAACATGCTGGATGAAGTCAATAAACCAAGCAAAAACAACAATGAAACAAATCATTGCTTTGGAACATACAATTATGAAGTTTAATAGGATACCGTCTTCTACAAAACCTGTTGCTTGCGGCTTTAATTGAGCCATCATTTTTTTATTACTACTTTCAGTTTTTTCTACAAGAAAGTAAGCATTTATTAAGACATCTTCACGGTTTACCGTAAACGAATGGAGATATGAGGTAAATATCAATTCTAGTAAAATAAGACTAAAAAAAATATATATTATTGGAAATGCTGATAAAACTACCATTTTTTTTTTTATTTGATTTATTAAATAAGGCCGAGATTAAGGCGAAGATCTATAAATCAAACTTTGACTCAGTCTAAGTTAGTTTGGGTAAAAATGTCATAGTCTTAATAAAAAATACGGTGACTCAGCCAAGCGTAAGGGCGTTCCACAATGGAATTAGTTTCAAGTTTATAGTTTTTTACTTATATCTTTAGATGTTTTTCGTTTTTTTTAAGTACTTAATATTTACAAAGTTTATGATCAAATATAGACAATTTTGCCTACAGCATAAATGGGTCGACTCTGTGTCACAGAAAACCGACGTAAAGTAGTGGCTTGCTGCTGCGTTTCGTATGGTAAGTGAGTTATCCGGAGGCCCAAATACCCTTAATCTAAGGTGCAGAAGGACAGTGTATAAAAATAGACTCAAGCAAAACTTATGCGGAAGCCCAAATTACCTTCCCTTCCCAATATGTATCATACCTTTTCTCTAAGATTGGCAACACGTCCTTGACTCTTCACGTATTGTAGATGTTTATGGGTGGTGGCGATCACACATCAGGTAACCTCGTTGACCGGCTTCTGTTATTAAAAAACTTATCAAGTTTTCATCTTAGTCCAGATAAACAACCTCATATTAAAACCTTGTATGAACTAAGTAATTAAGAATAAACATAGTCTGGTGCAGTATCTCACGGAGACATGGAGCGCCAGCGCGGGCGCCGCGCAAGCGCAGTAGCGTATAATATCTGCACTGCTCACTAGCAATTTATACAGAAGTATATGAGATATCACCGCATCTCAGGTGTACGAGTATTAAGGGCTAGTTATAGCACTACTTTAAGCTCAGAGTAAAGAATTTTCAAATCAGTATTAAGATATGTCATCTTAATGCTGTTTTGGAATTGTTTGAATTATCCATTTGTTGGCAAACTTAATCTTATATTTGAAATGTAGACCTATCGTGAATTCAATTGTAACTACAATCCGATTTTATTAATAAATCACAAATGGTTAAGCGCATGGATGGGCCGGTACGACCGGTTTCTTACCACTGTATCACGGAAAACAGACGTGCAGTAGCAACTTGCTATTGCGTTTCGTATGGTTAGTGAGATATCTGGATGCTCAAATCACCCTTCCCCTTCCATCGTCCATGGTTTTCCATGATACACGATTATTCGGATATGGTGAGGGTTCATGGGCTTTTGAGATCATTTACCACCAGGTGACTGATTTTTCCGGCCTATGTTATACAAAACTAGAATTTTCTTTTTTTTGAAGTACGCATCGAAGGATATAGACGCACTCATTTGCCGTATCCGTCTAATGATAAGTTTAAACATAGCTCAATAAAAGGAAAAAACGTACGAAAATCTATTTTATCAAAAACTGACATCTATTAGCGAAGTTTTTAACGAATCATATTTGTAGTTTGTTAATGATGCCAAGGCTTTTGTTTCTTTTTTCTTTATAAAATAAATATCTTATATTTGCCATAAAAGAGCTAAAATGTTTAGTGTCAATTCCCAAGTTTTTTCAACTCATCACTTAGTTCTTTTGTATCAAATGCTTTTATGATAGCGATACGATTTGTTTCTCACACTAAAGAATATAAAAAACTAAATGACATGACATCCACAAAAAAGTTGACGAACGAGGCTTTTAGTTAGACCGGAAAAGAGTGCTAAATATAGAAACTACATTTACGGCTGGCTTGAAACCAGATGATTTGGTCCAAGGAGTTTAGTCCATAATTGTGAATTTAAACTATATCGCGCATATATTTATTGTTATCTTTTCATAAGTAATTTTAATTTAGTTTACGCCGCGTACATATTAACAGCGTAAATTGAAACTACATTTATGAGATTAATAACTGGTAGCCATTATCAGTAGCTTTTAGTGAGCTATCAGTTAGAAGTATTAGCCGGTAGCTGTTATCCATTATCCAACTTTAATTACAAGCTGATTGTGTAACCACAATACATTTATCCACTTACGTATAATAAACATCAAACTTTTTTACAGTTTTACTACCTATGGAAAATAATAAAAAAATAATCACACACATACTACTGACTGCACATTAACTGAACTTGTATCAAAGGTTACTACTACCAGAAGAAAACGAGACAAAATAGTAATTCATTTTATTTAAATATTATATTATTTTTTATATTGAAAGAATGAAAAAAAAAAGTTAGCAATACTTTTTGCTTTAATAAACATATAATATTATTTTGACTCGGTTCGTCACCAGATATGAGTATAATAATCTCTAGTACGCATATTGATATGACCTATAACTATGCACAGAGGAAATGACCAAGGCCAAATGCCAAGTACACGCACTACTTGATCCTTAGAAAGCTTTCAACATTTTCCAGACCGCCGGCGGCTTACCTCTTACAAGTACGAGTTCTTATGAAATCCTGACATTTATAGGTGGAGGGAGGACATATATAGGAGTGGTACACGATGTGTAGATCATCGCCTTAACGAATGCCTCGGGCGAAATTAATTAGCAGTATCACGCACAGGTATTCCAGCTAAACTCATAACATATATTAAAGACGATGACGCGGTGGGCAGCAACCGCCGACTGCTGGTCACCGGGACGATTTAAAGATGCTACTTTTAGAATTGCATGCAACTGAATAACATTAGTGTGTAGTCCTTAGTTCATTATTATTTCATTCTTCAGTGCTACTGCGTTGATTGTTTCCTCGTCCGTGTGTTTCAATATTTATTTTTTATTTTTATGTCTTCATCTACGATTCTATCAATAAAATTGACGAAAAGCCAAACAACAGAAATAGTCTTATAAAATTATTGTACACAGTTATTAAATAATACCGTTGCAAGGAAAAATGAAAATTACATTAGCATTGTATTTACAACTTTTTAGGAATCTATAATTTTTAAAAATATTCTGGAAATTCTAAAATAATATAGGAGAAAAAAAAATACAAATGCGGATTCTGTGTTTCTATTAAATATATGACGATAATACACAAATTCAGTTTATAGTTGGGTTATGTGGTATTTCACAAGCATTACGGAAAGCTGAGCTGACCTTTGGAAAAAATAATTTATCTTGGTCTATTGCAGTCTAAACCTGTCACTTTGCCATATACAGTAGCAGTTAAATGGCAAACGCAATTTTATTGTTTGTAATGAAAGAAAAAACTAACTGTAAATTCTTTTTTGCTCTAAGTATCGCGTTAAAACATCGTATGTCAGTGTCCAAAATCCTAAAGTAAAACGCAGGTGTCAGCTATCGCCGCAAACCTGTCTTACTTGCTCCTAATTCAACTATTTTTAAAGTTCAAGTGAAATTTCCACTTACAATTGCATCGGCATTAGTGTTTTTTGTAATTAAAACGTAATTGAGATACACGAGTGAAACTGCCGTTCGACGTCTGTTGGCCTCTAGTTGGTCGCTCCGTAATTATTGTCGGTCGCCTCTCAACAGCGGTAATAAAGTCTCTTAACCGTATCGAGTCTCCAAAAGTTGCACTCTTTAACATTTTATATAACACTGTGTTGAACTGTGTTTACTTGAAATATAGTCTTTTTTTTTTCTTTTTTTTTATCCTGGCTCGGCAAAGTGACTACGCTACACCTGATGGTAAGTGTAGCGCAATCCAAGAATAGTGTCACCAACGACAAACAATGTGTCCATCGTAGGTCGGCAAGATTATGCCGGCCTGCCAAAGGGAGGGAAAGGAAAAAGGGATGGGAAAAGGGTTAGGATCAGGGGGCAAGCCCCCTGGGGAAAACCGGATATACACTGGTTGACCCTGGAACGCGACCCACACAAGGTGGGCCACTATGTGGTTTTAGCACCAGTGTTTCATGAAGTTGGATATGATAATTTGTAACCACCAGAATTCGAACAATATTAATATTTTTACTAACATCCTTTGATCTCATAATACATATATATTAGTAGTTTTGTTGATGACGACCAGACACAGTGTATAACTTAGAGTATTGTTGGAAAACGTTCACGAAACTTTTGACTTTGAGAAATTAATTGGCGTAACGGCTATGTTTATAATTAGCGAGTAACAAGCCATGGGTTCACTCGGCCCGGAGCGGCCCAAACGTTCGGAAACCAGATTCTTAACTATATACACATAACAATAAATAACCACACAAAAAAGTCCGCTAACTTTTACGTGTGGTTTTGTTCTACTAATTATGTGTAATAAACATTACATTATGGCGTGTATTTTTATTTCTTAATAATTTACTTATAAGCCAGCAAATGCTGCAAGTTAAATATTTATATTATAAAAACCTAATAGAATATTTGGAATTTCTTTGATTAGCTATATTCATCTTCCATGTTCCTTTATTCTACTCGTAGTGGGGTTAACGCAACATTATATTTAGAACACATATTACGGAAAGATTTGAATTGTAGTTTCTACGAATGGCCACTTGCCTCACGTCAACTCCTCTGGTGAGAAAACATACCCAGACACGCTATAAATATTTGTGGATCACACAAACATTTATCTCGGTGCAGAAATCGAAGACGCGGCCTCTCGCTTTATGGCTGGTTACTCGGCCACAGCGTCACGGAGCAAAATATATTTTAGATTTTTTATTTTTTTTGTTTGCGTCATGCAATCAGTCAATGACTATGAGCAAATGTGTTAATAATTTTTAATTTTAATTAATTTACATTTAATAAAGATACATAGTTCAACAACCATAAGATGTTTTGTACGCGATATTGTTGTAATTATTATTTATTATATTTTTACAATTCATAATGATGGGAAAAGTAGCTGGTCGAAAGATAAAGTCATAGCTGCGAAACATCTGAGAATGAATAGGGATAGCAAACGCTGCTGAAATATTTCGTCCTACGAGGGATAAAAGACAGTATGCTGAACTGACTGTCAACCTCCACTAGTTAGAGAGGCACTGCAAGAAGAAGATTTATCAGTATTGACCCAATGGCCCAGCTGTAGATTACTTCCACCTCATTCGTCTACTGTACCATAGTCAGACTAAGTAATCGGTGAGGTACGGTGTTCCCAGTTCGAGCACAAACAGTTTGTGATCGATTCAAAAAATTTCATGAGTTCCCCGAGATTGGGGACTGATATAAGTTTAGTGGACTATGTGTGTACCAATTACGCCTCTGCCTACTCCTTTGGGGATACAGGTGTGAGATTAAGTTATTTTATGATGACCAATTACGTATTCGACCAGTGCCATTTGTTTACATGCGACTTCGTTCACATGGGTATGTCAATGAGCTTTGTTTAAGCCATATCTGAATGAACTCCTTGTTTGTTCGTCGGTAGTTGTGACGTAGAATATTTGACACTTACTATCGAAAAATTACGGAAGAGCTAAGAATGTTTGATGGTAAGTCTGATTCTACGATTTGATTGGTACTGTCATATAGGTATACATTTGTATAAGCTAAATTAAGACTGACATCTATAGACCCGACTTAAGTCGTCTAGAAAGTGACTTTACGTAGTAAACTTTGATATGAACTCACCAAAGTCAACTTTTAAAGTCTATAACAATGTCTATTTCACGTAGTTCACTTTTTAAAAAGCGACCATAAATAATCATAAATTACCATTACCATTTACCATTTTTAAATGGTACTTACTAGTCAGGGAAGAAACGAAAATTTAATTAATCTAAAAACGTACATATATTTTGTAATTTGTCGTTGTGAGTCGAACTCACAGAGCGATCGAGTTACAGTATTCTTTGTTCAGACTTTGCGAAGTCATTTTCGTACAAAACGATTTGACTTATTTCGAAGATTGATCTATAAATCTTAGTCTTAGTATGGGGTGTTGGATAGTCATTTAATATTAGAATATTCCACTATAACGAACCGAACCTGTAAGATTTATTTCGAATTCTCAGCTTCGACTGACGCAAATTGTAAAATAACATTTCGACAATTATTTCTAAATTTTTGGACTCGACTTTCATGGCTTGAGTTCATATGATCCTAGATTTTATCTATCAGATTTATTTATGACTGGCAGTGCTATGATTATGAATATATTTATGATTACAAAACTATAAATGGTTATTTATTATAAATCTAACGAAAGCAGCGATCGATTGGTGAGGAGTAGTAGACTGTCTAGACGAAAGTCAGTTTCAACACCAGCCCCGAAAGAATGCACCTTTGACTTTCCGACCTTACGTGTGTATTTATTGTTAATTATTGCTTGCTTTAGCGATGAAGAACACATTATGACGAAACCTGCTTATCAAGAAGTTCTGAAGAATGTGATGAAACCGCATTATGCCAGTATTGTGGACTAAACCCTATAATCCGTTGTAGAGGAGGCTCGCTTCTGGCAGTGGGATGAATATAATATAGTACAACCCACTGCTGGGTAAATGCCTCTCCTTCGTTCCTCCACCAATCACGGTCCTTAGCAAACTTCTTTTATTCTTCATCACCAAGCCACCTCCTGTAAAGCCGGTCTTGCCTATGCTGTCTATCTGGGGCCTTCCATTGCGTAACGATCCTGGTCCTTCGCTTTGAGTTCATACGGCTAAGCCCAGCCCAACTCCACTTTGAAAAAGCAGTCTTGCTGCCGACATCAGCAATTTTTGTAAGTAACACAGCATCGTGTCTCTTACACGATTAATTGGAGAAATCTACAAAAACGCAAATGTTTGGAGCTCCTGGCACCAAGGTTGGTAGTAACATAAAAGTGAAGAAATTGTAACATTCGCGAGATGTTACGCTAAATGCAGTTTCACAACTTATTAATATTGCAATGGATTTGTTGTTGCGTGATAATGAAATAAGCTTGTGTTCAACACGTGGCATATTATTCACTTATACATTTACATAGGACGTAGTTATTGAAATTACTTTATACCGATACTAGCTTTAGCACGCAGTTCCACCGGCGTAGAAGTCGATAATACTTCGTAATAATTATTTTTGACGGCTTGATTACAACACATTTTCTCGGTTATTAATAAATTCAATTCAAAAGTATAATACATATAAACCGTTCGGAAGAAATTATCTAAACGATCGTAAAAACTGTGACTAAATCTGATTCATAGTGTAGAAGAACTAAGCAAATAAACAGACAGACAGACGATAATAGACGACTTTGTTTTCCAGATAAATTTTAATATCAATTACTCATGATCTTTATGGTATTATGAATATTCATAGACAGTCGAGTTAAGTTAACGCTAGGCGACTCCTTTACCCGTTTGCTGACCTTTGCTAGGTATAAAAAATACTTTCTTTGGTATGTACAACAAATGTTTTTTTCCAAGATGCGGTCATGGCATGCACGTAAAAATAAGCGCAATTTGTAATACTTTATTCTATTGGTATTTCGATAAGATCCGGAATTCGAAGCAGATCTCGAAATGTAAATAAAACAAACATTTATAATTAATGTAAATGAGTATTTGAATATAATATTACCAATAGATTAATGATTCGTAAACATAAATATCGCGGTCGGCAGCACGTGACTTGACAAGCTTTTTCGAGGAATCTTTGTTGGCGTCTGATGATTTCTGATTAAAATCAAAGGCGTAATATTAGAAATACTTAATATAAAACTTGGAGATCAGGTTATCGAAACCTAATTACGCAAGCTAAGCGGCGGGTCTAATCTAGTGCGATATGAGCACATTTACCCCCTTCTACCATCGGAGCACCAGACGCACAGTAGGATATCATCCCTACTTGGTTGATATTCCTCACATTCGCACCCAGCGCTATAAATTATCCTTTATAATGCGCACACCCAAGGAGTGGAATTCCCTGCCTGCGTCTGTCTTCCCGAGTGCGTACAACTCGAATGTCTTCAAGTCTAGTGTGAATCGGCACCTTCTGGGTAAGCTCGCTCCATCGTCGATCTCATCTTAGTCCATGCGGCTAGATTGAGATCAAGAGCATACCCATTTTTAATAATAATAAAAAAGAAAACGATGTAAATGGGTATGTATATCAGTTTAGCTACCTGTGTATTACTATATCAATATTGACAGTACCTACGCGCGTGGCCCGGCCAAGGACAGCGGCTGTCCACACCCACGAGGAAACGTCGTGCGCGCACGCAATTATCGATAATCTCTGTATAAGTAGAATATCCTGCCTGTATACATCAACTCCTTACAAAACATTAGATGTTAGAAATAACTTTTTTTTTTCATTTAATGACCACACGAGCACGGCGCTCGCCTGACGGTAAGCGCCACGCCTGCCCATAAACAGAAGCAACACCACACAGACCTTTAAATTACAAAGCACTACATGGCACTGAACTGCGCTCGTCATCCCGAGACATAAGATGTTAAGTCTCATAATGCTCAGTAATTTTGCTGGCTTCAATGGCCTTCACCGAAACACAACAGTGCTTACACACTGCGTTACATATGGTGAGAGATATCCGGAGGCCCAAATCATTATAATTATCCCATTCCTTTAAAATCGGCAACGCGCTCATGATTCTTCTGGTATTGTGGGCGTAGGTACATGGGCTCATTCGTTCACTCGCCCATTTGCCGGGCTATGCTATAAAAAATATGTTGTTTTAAGTATAAGTAAGCTATCGGAAAAGTAAATAACTTCTTTCACACGGCTTAGTTTTTATGAACTATAATTTATTCAAATTGTAAATTATAACGTTAAGTTTGCTTTGAATGAGAATAAATAATATTAATAATAATGTAAACACACTTTGAATAAAGTGACTCACGTGTGATTTATGCGTTTAAAATTGACATAACCAACAATGATTATATATGATACTCGACATGTGGCACTTGCTCAGTTTTGAGTTAGCCCACAACTGTATTGATATGTACTCGCCTTAAAAATCATGTTGCAGTGACGCTCAGTTGTTGCCTAATTTCCGTCAGCTTAAAACCTCTAGAAAATTAGGACACAAGTTGTGATATAACTATTTATATAGTTACTAGTTGTCCTTCGCGGTTTCATCGCAGGCATGTTACTGTTTGTGGGTTCTAGCGTGTTATATATGTATATTTATATATAAATATTCCGGAATAAAATCTCCAAATGACAGTTAAAAAAAACAAATATTTGTGGATCACAAAAAACATTTGTCTCGGTGCTGAGATCGAACCCGCGGCCTCTATCTTCACAGCCGGCTACTCGCCCGCTGCGCCACGGAGGCTGTCAATAACAACGATTGCAATAACACAAATGGCAAGATTACAAAACGCATGCTGCCACTTATTTGTTTAAATGACAATAAAACATAACACTCAATACACAAAAAAATCCCCAATTCAACCCTAAATACGCAACAAATTAAGCAAAACATATTATGTAAAGTATTGTAATTTTGTTAAACACCCATTGGCCCATGATGTTCAAAGCACGAAGTGGCACGCGCGCCCGATCTCTACTCACTCATGAACTTAACACTTACAAACCAAAGAATTAACATGTCATGAATATTTTCACGTTTTAGGGATCCCTCATATTATTGTAAAATATATGCATATTTATTTACAAGGTTGTGGTGTTGGTACTAACGCTTTGTCTATTTCTGCAGCCAAGCAACAACACAACTATTGTTTTTCGTTTTTAAGGAAGCCAGTGACATTACTTGGCACTATGGGACTTAACATCTTATGTCTCGGGGTAACCAGCGGAGTTTAGTGCCATGCAGTGCTTTGTAATTTAAAGTTCTATGTGCTATTGCCTCTGGTTATGGGCAGGCGTGGCGCTTGCCATCAGGCGATCACCTTGCTCGTCTCGTCATTCAATCAAATAAAAAAAGTAATCTTTTAATCCCACTTTCCACAATGAGTGAAATATAAACTTAGCAGAAGGATGTATACGTAAAAATAACTTGAAATATACAGCGTTTCTCTGCTTTGTAATAATCCGTAACTGATTTATAAAATACATCTGCTACAGAGTTTGATTTATGTGGTAACGGTAAAATAATCTCATGACATATTCTGCATTCCATTGGTATGTCTAGCCTTATACGTTAAAGATATTTAGTGTTTTGTAGGTTTTGTGTGCTTTTAATTTTCAGCAGTTTGTTCTTATTGTTAATACAAAAAAGAAACGATTAACGAAATTGATTCACCGGTTTTTATTTTTTTTAAGACATGCTGCTTCACTCATGCCAATGTTTTTAAAGGTTAAAATAGAATATGTAGTGCAACTTTACCTTCAAAATGAGACCAAATAAATTCCACCAAAAATATTCAAAAACATATCCTTGAAAATGTTGACGGAACCTGTTCTCTTATTAACATACACCACACCTCATCTCAATTATCATAATGCTCTGGTAATGCGGAGTCGCCCTAAATGCAACGAGCCAGAGGTGCGGTACAAAAATCTGCATAAATTACTAGCATGCGCACGCGCAGCACGTAAAGGGCGCAAATGTTATGAAATTTTGGTTTTTCTCTAATGTTTTAAACATAACAAAACGATCTTAAAGGGAATGTCCACTTTTGGGCCCACGCGTTACACATTTAATCTTTACTGCAAAAAAATATATTTATCTTAAAATGAAAACATAAAAAAATATCCGCTTTACAATTGCAAAAATATAAATAAGATTTTTATTATAACATGAAATCCAGTACATTTTAAGTGGCAAAAAGTATACAATACTATTTTGTTAGCCTAATCGATTTTTATTATGTTTTTTTGCAGCGGGGAAAAAAAAATCAGCCCCGGGAGAGTCGAAATGTCCAGCCTTCATCAAGTGGCGACAGTAACAGAGGCATATGAGGATAGCGACCACCGTACACATGGTGAAAAAACCGCCTTAGTGGCGAGTTACTTTCCGGGTTCAGCTAGTAGATATCTAGTTACTTCAAGCCGGCATAATTCTGTCGACATTATGTTTAAGCTGCACTGTACGTACCATCAGGCACAATGTAGTCACTTTGGCATACAAGGATACAACGACTATAATAATATTTCGTATACATCATTAATCTGACTATACATACCTGAATATTAATTTGATTTATATGTCAAGGGTCCTTAAAATGACAATAATGTTGGATCGCGTGCGCTGCGCGTGCGCCGCCTTCATTCAACAACAGATGACAACTGAAGTACTTAACCGCTGTCGTATTAACATATTAAACAGTTGTGTTGTGACATTAATCAGTCTCTGATTTATTCGTTAGCTTTTGTTTGCGGTAGAAAAAAATACCACCCGATTTTAGTATCAATTACTAATGGCTCGTGCTTAAACCACCGAAATTATGTTGTGTTAAAAATCGATTATGTATAGTCGAGTAATCAGTTGCAAATATAAGGCTGGAGGAAGCAATTGAGAAATTGACATATTATATTATATTAATTATTTATTATATTTAATTATTCCTCTAATAAGAATATTTTTTAAGATATCTGTCTATTTGTTTGATGTACAACGTGTTATGAAGGTGTGGTCCAATTTAAGTAATATATCACTACACATTTAAATAAAACCGAAATTATGTTGTGTTAAAAATCGATTATGATAAGTTTAGTCGAGTAATCAGTTGCAAATATAAGGCTGGAGGAAGCAATTGAGAAATTGACATATTATTATTAGTTATATACTTAATTATTCCTCTAATAAGCATATTTCTATTAGATATCTGTCAATTTGTTTGATATACAACGTTTTATGAAAGTGTGGTCCAATTTAAGTAATATATCACTACACATTTAAATAAAACCGAAATTATGTTGTGTTAAAAATCGATTATGATAAGTTTAGTCGAGTAATCAGTTTGCAAATATAAGCCTGGAGGAAGCAATTGAGAAATTGGCATATTATTATTAATTATTTATTATATTTAATTATTCCTCTAATAAGCATATTTTTTAAGATATCTGTCTATTTGTTTGATATACAACGTGTTATAGGAACAAGCCTGTACCGCCTCTCTCTTAAAACTGGAACGGTACCTAAGTCCTGGAAGCTTGCAAACGTGCAACCAATACCCAAAAGGGGTAGTCGTGCCGACCCATGTAATTACCGACCCATCGCCATTACTTCCATACTCTGTAAAGTAATGGAAAGAGTATTAAACGGCAAGTTGCTGGCATACCTTGAAGGTAATGATCTCCTCAGTGACCGTCAATATGGCTTCCGCCGGGGACGCTCAACTGGGGACCTTCTTGCGTATGTTACGCACTGCTGGGGTGAGGCCATCGAGAAACATGGTGAAGCGCTTGCCGTGTCGCTGGACATCTCGAAGGCCTTCGATAGGGTATGGCATGCGAGTCTGCTAATAAGCTTCCTGGATATGGCATGGATATGGCCGCATTGTCCATGCGGCTAGATTGATGTCAAGAGCAAACCCATCATCAATAAAAAAAAAAAAAAAAAAAAAGTGTAGTCCAATTTAAGCAATATATCACGAGATATTTAAATAAAACTAATTTTAATGGATTTCATATTTTAATTTTGGCCCGGCCTTTAGAAAGCTTCAGCCTTCGTGATCACGCAGTGGACACCACCTTGGGGACCAAAATTAAAATATAAACCGCGATTAGATCCGTTTAAATTAGCTTTATTGTAAAAAAATTATAATATACATAAACAAAGCATTTTGTCTTTTATTGAATGAGTAACATATCGATGTTCGACTAAGAATTTGGTCAACACTAAACGATAAACAGCTAAGCTATTGTCTCCCTCCAGCATTTAATCTCGCTCACGCACTTCACTTGATTTATAGTGATGTCCACCTTATCGATCGTAATAATCGATTTATCCCTTCAGTGGTAGGCAGCGGCTTGGCTGTGCCCCTGGCATTGCCGATGTCCATGAGCGGCGGTGACCGCTTACCATCAGGCGGGCCGCTTGCTCGTCTGCCTATCAAGGCAATAAAAAAAATAAAAAATAAACAAATGATTAAAATTTTGATAAGATACGGCACATAAAACACTTAAATATAAATATACCTTTTTGTGATATGTTGTATTAGTACCCTACACTATAGCGACTACCAAACACATAGTGAAAACGCACCATAGTAGCTCATTCCGTGGAGTCGTGTTTGGAAGTCTATCGGTGTGTTAAATCAAGTCGGGATAATTCTGGCGACCAAAAGTGATACTACGTCTCACTTTTTTTTATTTGATTATATGACACGCGCCAAACGCTCGCCTGATGGTAAGCGCCACGCCTGCCCATAAACAGAAGCAACACCACCCAGAACTTTGAATTATAAAGCACTGCATGGCACTGAACTGCGCTCGTCACCCTGAAACATAAGATGTTGAGTCTCATAATGCCCAGTAATTTCACTGGCTGCTATGTCCTTCAAACCGAAATACAACATTGCTTACACACTGATGCTTTGCGGCAGAAATAGACAAAGCGGTGGTACTAACCCAGACGGCCTCTCGCATACGAGGGACCTACCAGCTTGTTGTCACGTTTTTAAATAAAACGTGATGTTTTGTATAATCACATTAGAATTAAATTATTAGTAAACCACTCCTTGTACGCATTCCAGGACATCGACGTCTGAACAACAACATAACAATAATTATAGATATATACTTAGCTTCCCCGACTACGACCACCTTGAAACATAATACCGATCACATAAAGTTGTCAAGTCTATTTATATGGAGGAACTAACTCGAGTTTATATAATCAAGCAAAATATTATAGAACTTGTCGTATGTTGGTGCCACCGTTTTGTCTATTTCTGCCGCCAAATATCAGTGTGTAACGACTGTTGTGATTCTGTTCAGGACCCTGAAACCAGTGAAAATACTGGGCATTTTGAGACTTAACAATTTATGCCTTGGTGGATAAGCCCAGCTCAATGCGGTGAATTACTTTGTCAAGCAAAGTAGCAGAGTGGTTTCAAATAGCTAAGCAAAACTATATGTTTTATTTTTATCACAATGGAATTGAAGTCAACATTTCATATTGTTTTTTTTTATTTGATTGAATGACGAGACGAGCAAGGCACTCGCCTGATGGTAAGTGCCACGCCTGCCTGTAAACAGAAGCAACACCACACAGAAATTTGAATTACAAAGCACTGCATGGCACCGAACTGCGCTCGTCGCCCCGAGACATAAGATGTTAAGTTCCATAACGCCTAGTCATTTCACTGGCTTCAATTTCCGTCAAACCGAAACACATTAGTGCTTACATACTGTTGCTTGGCGGCAGAAATAGTCAAAGTGGTGGTACCAACCCAGACGGCCTCTCGCATACGAGGGACCTACCACCTTGTAAATCTTATGATCCATGTTGAACTGCAGAACTGACAAACAAATACGTAAAAATGGAACTATTAATATCATAACTAAATACCGTTTGACCAATAAAGCATTTATAGAATAATTATGTATATCGCCGTTTAGTTAAAGGTTTATACCACGTTGTACAGCCGAGGCGTCGAAGCGAGATCTATGATCAGTGTTGCCAGATGGGGCTATTTAGCGCCAATCGGGCTATCTCCCTTACCGAGCGGCGATATTATTTTATCCGCTGGCTACAGGTAGCCGATTTGGCTATATTTTTTTTCTCAGAAATATTTAATTAAAAAATCATTTTTATGCAGAAAAAAAAACTTTAACACCAACAATCAGTTTTAATAGTTTTTATGTATATGTTATAGCTAAATTATTAGTATTTTAAAACGTTAACTGTCTCGCAATATATATATATATAGGTAAGCTCACGAATTTATTTAAACTTTCCCGCCTTGACTACCTGTGCGCCATGATGGGGCTATCTCGGGGCTACACGAGCGCTCTGGCGAGGCTATTCGAGAAAAAAATATTCTGGTAACACTGTCTATGATCGATTATTATATTTATTATCAAGACCTGATCGTGCGAGGGCCCTACCACCTGTCATAGAAAAACTTGTTCTCGAACAACCAAGTCAATGGCATAAAAACTATTACAAAGTAATATTTTGCTATATGTGAAAAGACACTGGTATATTTCTTAGTTCTAAACAATTTAAGTGCTTGTTTCACAATGTAAACATTACTTAAAATATAAAATTTATGATAGCAAAATATAACATTGTGAAAGCGTTGCCGAATCAGTACTTATTAGATTGGCTTTTTATTGCGTTATTTGGCAGATACAAATTAAACGGATATTGTGAAATAGGCCCTGAATATAGCGAAATATTTTAGCGCACTCATTTGAACTGTTTACTCTTAGTGATTGGTATTCGAATAAAAAATATTTGCGCTTGGTTAAAAAGTAAACAAGATTTCTATAGCAGCGACATTGTTGCAGATTCCCGTACAATTTGTGATTGTTATACGGTGAATTCATTTCTAAACACCATAATGCAAGTTTTTACTGTATTCACGACGTACAAGGTGATAGGTCCCTCGTATGCGAGAGTTGGTACTACCGCTTTGTCTATTTCTGCCGTCAAGCAACAGTGTGTAAGTACTGCTTTGTTTTGGTATGAAGGACATTGAAGCCAGTGTAGTTACTGGGCATTATGAGACTTATCATCTAATGTCTCGGGGTGCCGAGCTCAGTTTAGTGCTTTGTAATTCAAAGTTCTATGTGGTGTTGCTTCTGTTTATGAGCAGGCGTGGCGCTTACCATCAGGCGAGCGCCTTGCCCGTCTCGTCATTTGATCAAATAAAAAAAGAGTATACAATGAAATATCCGTGTTGTATGTTTATATACTTGTATTTATTTGCATAAATAATCGCAACTTAAATAACAATAAATACAAAAGTTTACTGGTTCCCACAATTTACTTACATTTTTCCGCTTGCATCTTCAACATTTATATGTTTCTTATTTTTATTTGCTACTAAATAACAGTTGACTTGCAAATGTATATATGTTTCATTGATCATTCAATTAATTCAACATTGGAATACTAAGAACTATATATAGTATAGTAAAATAAGAAAACCAATACTTATTTGATTATTGTTTCATTCATGTTCTCTGGTTAGTTAATCTATGTAATTATTGTTATTGTTTTCTTTCTGTCTGGAGTAAGGTGTCCCTTATTATTCCCAAAATACGGGCTGTCTTCCTATCACTCAGTCTTAGCATCCTTTGTAGTGAAACCATTTGCAAAGTATCTGTCTCTGATACATCAACACTGCAGTCTTTTGGCCGAAATGGAATATGTTAATCTTTAATGTTATTTAAACATTGTTTAGAATGTAGGAAATAATTAGTCGGCGTTGCATACAAGTACTCTAAAAGTTGAAACAAAAAACGTCAAGCAAGATTCTTGACATTACCACATGACAGCAATCGCAAAGCCATCGGCTTTAGACTTGACTGATTAATTGACTGGTCGCTGGTAAAACTGCACTGACAGGGCGGCTCAGTTTTTTGTCAACTCTCTCCTACGCAACCGCGAACTGGCTTGGACTACACGTGGGCAAGTGCTGATCAATTTGAATAATTGTGTATTATCTATAAATACTTCTTGCTAATAAAATATAAAGCGTTTTGATTGACACATAACCTCATTTCTATTTTTATTACAGTCATTCACTTGTTTAACATGTCGTTTGGCTGTTATGTCAGGTGAAAAGGAAAGTACCGAAATTAATGGGTATTTAAACGATTATCCTCGCCATAAGAAACAAATGAATATCATAAAGTACTTATCTCAAAGTAAGATAGGAATTTTTCTTGTATCATGGATCAGTAAAAAAGACTTATAGTCGCACTACACTCAGAACTGGAACAAATTTTCGTATTTGTGGATCACACAATCATTTGTCTCCGTACGGAGATTGGACCCGCAGCCTCTCTTGTCACTGTTTACAAGACTACTGTACCACGGAGAGTGTTAAATTATTATGTATGGATTGTCTTGATTAGGTGCTTGGCCTAGCAAATTGATCGCAAGTTTGCTATAAACAAAGACAATGTTATATAATATTACCGTGACAATGTTATGGGAAAGAGTAAGAAGATAGCTTCCAATAAAATAAATTTAAAGAGTAGTTATCAATTGTTGCTCGTGTTGACTTGAGGAAATCTGAATTCTACTTCCTACTTCCTTTTTACATCATAAATGTGAACGTTTGGATGTTTGTATGTGGGTTTGTAAATTTGGATATCTTTTAATCAAGATCAAAAAAGATATTTACGCCGGTGGAGTTGCGAGCATACCTAATCTTATAATTCTCGTTCGAGTTAAAATGAAAATTACAAGTTCAATAACAATCACAGTTCCAGTTATTTAAGATCTACCATAACTATCAAACTGCTTTCTAACATGACACTAAGTGTAATTAAAAGGAAGGGTAGTTGGTCTGTCAAACGAGTCGGACCGCTTTATTAATTCCCTACTATACGTAACCCGCATTAAGTATTGTAAATACGTGTAAAGCATATATTATGTTCTCAAACTTATTTAATCTACTACCCACTTTGAAACTCAATTAATTTCTAGCACCTCCGAAAGCCCCCAAAATTACTTTATGTGAAATATACCTAGTACCTACATATACCTAGCCTACCTACCTAAATATACCTAGTAATATACTTACCCCTTCCCACTTCCCGACCTCAGTTCGCCCGTAATTTATTTTTCCTATCAATTTTGTTGTATTCTCTTCCTTTTACAATGGGTTTCATTCTACTATAAATTTATTTCTATTTTTACCATTTTCAACCGGATAAGCATTGGTCTATAGATCCTTTACCGGGTGGTAAAGAGCCCCGGCGCCCACAAGGAAGCGTTATCGCCTACTTTGAGAAAGGCTAGTGCAAAGAATTCTCTTTGATACATTAGAAATAGCGATGATCCATGAGCATATATAAATAATTGTCGCCTTTAAGGAATAGGAACGGAGACGGGTGATTTTTGGCCTCCAGTCTAACTCATCGTATTAAAATGCAACAGAAAGCGGTTTTCTATGAGACAGATGTATTACTCCAGTCGTGTCGACCCATTCATGATTTACACAAAACTGTCTTTACTATGGCTCTACCAGATACAATTTTCCCATTATCCTAAAATATTATATGGTTCATAAATAATTAACTAGAAATTCTTGAAGTGATTATAACGCTCTGCAAATCATCTAGCTAATTACTGAAACTTGCAAAGTCGATGATAACTCGCAAATAATTCGCTCTAGATTTAAATAGATCTATGGTAGAGGCAGGTTCCGCGGGCCTATGCTAATAGCACTCGCCAGCTCCCGAGTTACGTACAGTAATGGGACCACTACTAGCAATTTCCACTTCGTTTCAACCTATATTATCTATAATCTGCTGTGTTATTGCATAAGAAATAGTTTTTATTGACAAAGGCTGGCTTAAATATTGAGTTGTGTTTTTTTTATATACCATATTTGGTAACGTCCGATTATTCGGTTGATGAGTTATAAAGTAAAAGAAAACATAATTAACTTTCAGATTTATATTATTTATTAATATTGGTCTCAAAAATCTATCGATCAAACTGTAATCTTGTAAGATCAATTCTTAATCTTCACAGGCGGCTATTCATTAATATTGCAAAAGTAAATTTCTATAATGACAGCCTCCGTGGCGCAGCGGGCGAGTACCCGGCTGTGAAGCGAGAGGCCGCGGGTTTGATTCCCGCACCGAGACAAATGTTTGTGTGATCCACTAATATTTGTTTCGGGGTCTGGGTGTTGTGAGACCGAAAGTCTCTCGTAGTTACACACACATACACACGACACAAGACTCGTATCTTCCTGTGGGGTCAGAACTATGTATGTGACTGTTGGGTGTATTTATTTATCTTATTATTGAAATGTTGTAGTTATCTAATTTCTAGATTGAACAGGGTCATAACAGTAGTTTCAATCACTTATACAACAATCCACTAAACCTCTTACAAATGATAAACAGTTTACTATCTCTGCTACTATAAGCTTGCCACTATACAACTGCTACGTGTACTTATTATCAGTAATTAGAAACATTTTCCGTTTATCCATATTAATCTCACCCTAGACTTTATCTCCAAAGCCTAATCCCACACAATCCCATGCGCAGGGGCAGTCTGAGATCCCGTTCGTTGTGTACTTGTTACGAGATATACATTGGAGGCGGGGTTATGAAGGATTGTGTTACGCATCTTTACTCGCCAGTTTAATGGCCCATTAAATTTATATTCATGATACTTCGTATAAGGTATCCGTTTAATGTCATTTAGGTACTGATGACAATATAGACATAGAAAGTAAAAGTGATTTTTGCTTTATGGCTTTTTTGTTTTCATCTACTGAGAGATGAGTGAGTGAGTGTTAGTTATAATAAAGGGACTATTATAAGGATTGTTATAAAGTAATAATGGTATATTTTTTAATGAATGAAAATGTGATATTTTGAGTGAATGATAAACTTACACAAACATCTAAATTGCGATATGCTTTAAAAAAGGATAACAAGGTTGTAAATATTCGAGACAATAAATAAATACAATAAAAACTATCTGGTTTATAAATGATCACCAAAAATGAAATACATCAGTAGCAGATGGAAAAAGAAATGTTTATATTTTAATTAACTTAACTTCTCTTTCGAAACACCGTAAAGTTGAAATAAAATTAAAATACAAGAAATAAAATTTTATCTCAAATTATAAATTGATTTATAGCCATAAATATTAGTTTACACCTACAGAGATAACATTATAGAGTGAATAGAAGAAAATCACGATATAAAATATAATTTATTCATGAAAAAACCTACACTGGCAAACAACATTCCGCTTTGCAACTTTGTATAGAACATACAGAAATGAAAGGGTGTTTATAAACTGTGCACTCTTGACTTCATTCATTTATTAAGGTTTTTATAATGAGGAAGACCCTTCACTAGTTACCACTTGGTAAAGGTCACAGGAATTTCTGGTATGCAGGCAGCGTAAAAGGGTTATGGATAGACTTCCGGCTGGGACTTGAATGATCGTGGATTCCATTCCTTTTTTAACCGACTTTAAAAAAGGAAGGGGTTCTCAATTCGGCTGTTTTTCCTTTTTTTAAAGAAGAAGTATTTTAACTGACTTAAAAAAGGAGGACTTTTTAGAGCACAAACCGGCAAACGAGCAAGTTGGTCGTCTGATTGTAAGTCTCTACAGCCCATGAATGACACAATGCCAGAATGTTGATAAACGCTTTGCCGACCTTGAAGCCAAGGGATATTTCTAAAAGAAAAGGGTCGAGGCGATCTAATATTAAAGACTACCATGTTAATACAAATAATAAATGAAATCTTGTTTATTTAATGTTCGTAATTATTTAACACCAGTGGTAACGATTATTGCGATTAGCGCATGCGCAGCCCCACCTAACTTGTGCTAGTTGTTAGCAATAATAAACATATTTATCCGTTTAACTACGCAGTATGACCTTAAGGATAGAAAGAGATGGAATGATGAATTTTATCAAGTGTGAAGGATAATATTAAACTTATGAAAGGAAAATGTCAAATACATGTTGATTCCTGTTAGATGAGATTGGATCGGATCAGATAAAAATTTAAGAACATAAGATACATTTAGGAAATAAATATTTGAGAACGTCTTACTATAACTAGAAATTTAAAGCATAATATGTTTATGACCAACAATTACAATTACATTATCCCACAGCTACAGCCGTAACAATTTTTTTTCTTTCTAGCATGGCAAAGTTCTTACATTGCATTTGATGGTGAGAACATTGCAGTCCAAATGGATGCATATATGCAATAAAATTTCAACCCGCATGAAGTAAAAATGTATATTAATTTTATTTTAAGAATTTTATTTCATTTAAATAGGTAAACTTCCGTATTTTACATAAAAAATATTTTTAAAAATAAATTGAACATTTTCCACGTACAATTATGCAAAATAGAACTTTAAAATATTTGTTTAAATTATTGAATTTATCAAAATAAAATTGTCATCTAAATTTTTTACTGATTTCGGTTGAAATGTTATTGCATATCCGCATCCAAATATAGTGTCTCTTTTGGGCTGTTTCCAGAGTTATACCAGCATGAAGTCACCGATTATACATCGGCCGATCCTAGAACGCGGCCAGATCGAGCCACTCTGGCGAGTTGTTTTACCATTTCTTATACTGATCCCTATCCAGTTACAAATGTATCAGTTTTTTTTTTTTTTTTTTTTTTTTTTTGTGTTGACGCTTGCTGTAAGCCTGACGAGAGTCGGCTGTATACAGCTTCACCGGACTTTCGGGCGAGCGCTTTCAGGCGCTCTCAGCCCTTGACTAGGTGACCACCGCTGAGGGCACCCCCTTTGGGGTACGAACCTCGGCTCAGGACGGTCACCGGAGAGGGCAGAGACATCTGCGATTGGGGTTTAGGGGACTATATTTTAGGACTCTATTGGTGATGATTTTCAATCATCATTAACATCGGCTCGCGGGCCGGTACTAGGGTCGGGGGCGTTGCGGGGAACGCGGCGCGGTCCTCGGCGGCGAGGACGGTATGTCGGTTGTGGTGTAAAGTGTTTTTTCATGAATTCCTCTCTCCTTCGGATGGCCCGAGTGGTCGCATCGTCGGGGTCAGTGAGGACGCTACGCGGACGTCTCCACTTTGCACGGTCAAAGGGAGCGTATATTGAGGCTCGTCGGACGAGCGGATTCGGGTGGTGGGCGGCGCGATCGAAATAGCGCTTGCTGTTCATTTTCATGAACTGCCGGAGGGTCGGCAAGCCCGTGTCCACGTGGGTATTGTGATTTCTCACAAACCACGGGACCCCAGTGATTTTACGCAGAAAACGATTCTGCAGGGCTTGCAAGCGTCTAAATCGGGATTCGGGTACATGCGCAAACGCGGGCGATGCGTAAGTCATGATCGGCCTAATGCACGTCGTGTAAATCCTAATCTTGTTGCGGATCGAGAGTTTGCTTTTATGGTTCAAGAGCCAGTAGAGCTGGCCTAACGCGAATGCGGCTCGCGCGCGTACCGCATGTAAGTGGGGAATGAAGGTAAGCTTCTGGTCAAGGGTCACTCCTAGATATTTGACTGTCTTGGTCCAGGGAATGGGCATGTTAGACATTGTCACATTCCGAACTGGAGCAAGATGGTTAGGATTTCGATAAAAGAGGATCGCGGCGCTTTTGGACGGGTTGATGGTGATTCGCCATTTGCGAAACCACTGGCCGAGTTCGTCGGCAGCGGCCTGCAAAACGCGGACCACCTCAACCGGGTTTCTACGCGATGTATAGATCGCGGTATCATCAGCAAAGAGCGCCAGATGGGCACCCTTTGGTTTGGGAATATCGCTTGTATACAGCGAGAAAAGGAAGGGAGAGAGAGCTGAGCCTTGCGGGACTCCAGCCGATATGGTGTGTCGGGAAGAGAGGCTTCCCTCCACGCGATATCTGAAACCGCGATTCGACAAGAACGCTCGTATGATGTGCACGAGCTGAGTGGGCACGTTCATGGAATATAGCTTGTGAAGCAAGCCATTGTGCCACACCTTGTCGAATGCTTTTTCGACATCGAAAAATATGGCTCCGGTGGGGATCTTTTTGAAATTTTGCTCATGAATGTGCTCCGTGATGCGGAGCACCTGGTGCAAACAACTATGGCGGGCTCGGAACCCAAACTGCTCCTCGGGGAGCAGATTGTGATTCGCTGCTACTACTCTCAAGCGCCCGAGGACGAGACGCTCGTACACCTTACCCAAAGAGCTCAAGAGACTAATGGGGCGGTAAGATGTCGGATTATTTTTGGGTTTACCCGGTTTGGGTATTCCTATGACAATTGCTTCCTTCCACTCTTGTGGAAAGAGGCAATTGCGGAAAGCTGCGTCTAAAATTGCAGTAAGGATTTCCAGCAGATGGCTGGGGAGCATCTTAAGGACGCGGGTGGAGATACCGTCGCCCCCGGGGGCTTTACGTCTTTTGAGTTTCCTGACCAGATTGCTTACTTCATCGAATGTCACCGGTGACAGTGGATTAAAAGGCTCATCGACATCCGGGTCGACGGCGGAGGTGGTGGCGGTGGGGAGAGGGATCGGTTGCGTCGGCGGCGGGAACGCGTTCCTACTTTCGACAAACTCATTGACCGCAACAAGATGGGCCTGCTCTGAAGGGAGGACTTCGCTGAGAGAACATTGAGTTTCCAGACTGTCGGCAAGGTATTCCGCTTTCTCGTCGTCATCAAACGCTGGGCGTTGATTCGGACGATCAAGCGGGGGCATGGTCGATACGTCTCGTTTCTCGAAGGAACGACAGAGATGCCAAAACGCCTGATGGGTCGGGCGGATATCGCCGAGAAACCCGTCCCATTTCGACTCGACTAGCCCCTTCATGCGACGTTTAGCTTCCCTCTGGAAGTAACGCGCAGGGGCGAGTCGAGTCGGATGGGGGGTGTTCGCGTTGCGCTTTAAGGCTGCGTTCCGTTTTCTCACCACAGCCCGCACGTCGTTAGGGAGCAACATGTGACTGGGGACAGCCACATGTTCCTCCCTGGAGCTTTCGCTCACGGCGTTTTGCAGGTGAGTGGTGAAACAACGTACCGCCACTGTCGTTTCCTCGGGAGTTTCGATACGGTCAGGGATCGCGGCAAGAGCACTGGACGAGGTGTCGGCCAGCTTGTCGCCTACAAGGCGCCAATCTGTCCGAATCCTCGTCGGTTTGTTAAGACCTGTGTCGTCGGGGCCTCTATGGGGAACAAAATCTATGATCACAGGTCTGTGGTCCGAGTCTAGCTCTTGTAGCACCTGTATAGAACGCATGCGTAAGCATACGTTCTTTACAAGCGCTATGTCGAGTATCTCGGGCCTTTGTCCTGCATGTCCGTAGTGAGTCGGTTCGTTGGGTACAAGGATATCTATGCCTATTCTTTCAAGATTAGCCTCCAGAGCGATGCCACTCGCATTAGTGCGATGACAGCTCCAGAGGGTATTCTTGGCATTGAAGTCTCCCGCCACTAGGACGGAATCATCCAATGCAAATAGGATATCTAAGTCTGTGGAGTGAAGCTCCTTACTGGGAGAGAGATAAGCGGATATTATGGTGATTGGCAGATGGCCTGTCATGGCTAACCTACAGACCGAGACCTCAATGTTCCTCAGCCCTACCGGGGGATCAAGAGGTATGCAGTGCAGGGACCTTTTATAATATATGAGAGTGCCGCCTAATGGACCCGTAACGCGGTCGTTGCGCACGAGTCGGTAGTTGGGAAGATTTGGACTACGCCTTGGAGGCTTGAGAAACGTTTCCTGGATGAGGAAAACGTCTAAGTCGTTGTCGCGGACAAAATGAGAGAGCTCTAAACGGTCATCCTTGATGCCGTTTATGTTGAAAAACCCCACTCTGAGGGAGCAGGGTTTAGTCCGCGAGGGGCGTTGCAAAACATTCGCAGCCATCAGGAACCGAGAATGGTTTGCAACATGTATTGTCTCTGCTGGGTCTGCAGGACAGATATCTCGTCCAGAAGGGAGCGAGTCTGGTCGCAGTCGCCCAAACGCATGACACGTTGGACGCGAACTGCGATGCGGGTAACGAAGTCGTTACCCGCGGAGGTCAGGGCTCTAACTCGGTCCCACGCTTGGGCCGAGATAGGCTCTGTGGCCAGATATAGGTCCTCCTCCGGGAGGAAGGACCTAACTCCCGCCGATTGGGGAGAGGGATTATTCGCCTGAGGGGCGACTATGGGTGCGGGCGCGGGCGCGGGCGCGGTCGCGGTCGCGGTCGCGGTCGCGGGAGCGGGAGCGGGTGCCGCCGAGGAAGCCGCCACTGGCTTGGAAGGAGCGGCGGGCGCTGCCTTTTTAGGGGCAACGTTCGCCGGAGGGATGATAGGTTGGGTAGGGACCGGGACCACCTGTTTAAAAGGTGGGAACCAAGGGTTTATTAGTGGAGGCGGAGCGAGCCTAAATTGCTCTTGGGGTTTGGCCTGAGGGGCCCTAGTGTGGTGGGATTGCCTGCCCTGAAGGGGCTTGCGGGGCTTGGGAGCTTTGGAACAACCGCGGTAGTTGGCCGGGTGGCCAGACTGCCCGCAGTTGACGCACGAAGGCGGCTCCGTGCATTGAGAAATGTCTTTGGGACGGGGACAGTCGTGTGTGGAGTGCTCTCCGAGGCACTTCACACAACGAGGGGCTAACCTACAGCCACGGGCTGCGTGACCATACATCTGGCAGTTGTGGCACTGCCCTATAAGGTTCTTCCTGAAGGGAAGCTCAACGTGGATGCCTCCCAGGCCGGCAACGGATTTAATATTAAAAATGGCGTCGCAGTCCTTACGCGACTTAAGGACTACAAGCACCATCTCGTAAAGTCCTTTACGAGGACAGTCGGGCTTACGGGTGGAAGCGTGCATTCGGTGCACCTCTAGGCATTCGATGCCCTGCTCTATGAGGCCGTCTTTGACGTCCTGGGTGGGCATACATAAAGGGACGCCCCTGATAACGTAACGATAGTTACGTTCCTCAGGGAGAGAATGGGTATAATATTGATAATTATTATTATCGAGAGTCTTGGTGATCTCTCGGTGGGCATTTGAATTGACTGGGAAAATGAGTAATTTGCTACGTGGAAGATTCCACGAGGTATTATTAATAAGACCGGGACCAATGCAGCGGAGAACCTGCGGTATGGTCAGGGGAGCAACTATGTGGACCCCGATAACTGGGGCAGAGGGCTTTTTAGCCGCGGCGGGAGCCTTGGCTGAAGTTGAGGCGGCCTGGGCAGGAGCCTGGGCGGGGGCCTGGGAGGCCTGGGCAGGAGCCCGGGGAGGAGTCGCGGGCCTATCTACTTGCATCTCTGAGTCGGATGCGGCGTTAGAGGCGGGAGCGGATGCGGGTGCGGGAGAGTTTTGGGCAGAGGACTCTGGAGTCTGCGAGACCATGGAATAATCCACGAACTTAGCCTTCTTCTTCCTCCTCTTTTTACGGCTCTTGACCGTTGTAAAAGTTGAGGAAGAAGAGGCCCCGTCCGTGGACTCTCCCTCTGAAGACGCATTCTCCTCGTTAGAGGCTTCCTCGGAAGCGGGCGAGCTCAGGGCTGAGCCCGGCCGCTTCTTCGGAGTGGATGTTGAGATGGTGACTTCCTCGGCGGAGGCGAGAATTTTGTTGCGGAGGTGGGGACGTTTGGAGATTATCTCCATAATGGTGTCGTCGTCGATTGACGACTCAACGCTAGGCTTGGCTTCAGCCATCTTATTGGCTGGGGCCAAGCCCACCTAACTTGAGTGAAAATTACCGCGAGTGGGTTCGGGAAGCGGTGCGTTCCCCCGGGAAAGAACCCACAAGAAAACCGGGGGCTATCGCACTTAGTTACGCGGCGGGGCGCGGTCGCGGTTTAGACGGAGAACCTAATCCCCGGGTAGGTGCGCCCGGGGGTGAGTAGGTGAATGACCCTCCTCGCCGGGGATAGGCGAGGGGGGATGTACTTAAAACTAGGGCGTGCCCTAAGCTTGTCTCCCTCTGCCAATCTCAATGTGCGAGAGGGTTCCTAACAGTCCGTGAACCGTAAGCGATATTGGTCCGGAGACCGCACGCTCAACCGGAACACGGGATGGATGTTGGGGATGGGTAAGGTTGGGAGGGCGATGTGCGGGGGAGACCGTGGGGTCACTCCACGTGCCTCCTGATCCGCACCCGTCCGGCTTCGCTTTAGCCCTGAAGGGGCTAAAAACGCGGGCCGGGTCCCCGCAAGCTCGGCTTGTTTACACCGTTAGGTTAACCACCGAGCTTACGCCCTGAAGGGGCCAAAATCGTGTAAAAACACGGAAGATTGAGCGGTACCCTGTCCTGAAAAGGACGCGGCACCGATCGGAAAAGGGACCGAGCGCAGGGGCTCAGGTAGTCGGGCAACGACTCGGGTCAGAGAACCAGCTTTATGGCCGAGCAGGTGCTACGACCATAAAACCGTACGTCCGATCCGAACCGGTGCTCAGAGCGGAATGAATGTATCAGATTTTCTCAGCTATTTTATATACATCTAGATGTATAGATGTCCTATAATGCAACTCTTTCTGATAATGGGATGACATCCCTTTCATTCCTTACTGCACCTTATGTACCAAGTTCTGTCTAATTTGGATCGTGATTTCCATAATCCTCGGCGCTGCTACGTTTTTTAAGAGGAGAGGTCTACAAACGAGTAAGTGGTTCTTCTGGTGGTGAGCTATCTCCACAATCCATGAACCCTCGAAATACCAAAAGAATCAAGCTTCCGCTGTCGACGAGGATCGGGAGGAAGAGCTGATTTGGGGCTTCAGAAATTTCACGCACCGTGCGAAACGCAATTGCAAGATACCATATCTAGTCGGTTGTCTGTAAATAAATAATAATAAATAAATACTACACCCAAGAGTCACACACATAGTTCTGACCCCACAGTAAGATACAACATACAAGTCTTGTGTCGTGGGTATCAGGAACTACGAGATACTTTCGGTCTCACAACACCCAGACCCCGAAACAAATACTTGTGGATCACACAAACATTTGTCTCGGTGCGGGGATCGAACCCGCGGCCTCTCGCTTCACACCCGGCTATTCGCCCGCTGCGCCACGGAGGCTGTCTGTTCTCTGTGTCTGTTCTGTGAAATAGGGATAGTAACCTTGTCTATCCAGCCCCACACTATAGACGAATGTGTCGACTGTGTGGCTCTACCACTTAGTCTTGCTTTCAACTAGAGCAATGCCTACTTTCCCCATCATATCAATTGATAATCCATAGATACAAAAAGTAATTTCGCTGCGATAGTTTCATTCTAGTATATCATTTATCTAGACGACGCCAATCTAAAGACCTTCATTGGAGTTTCTGGTTTTCCTATTTAGCTCGTACTTTAACTATGCAGAAGAAATAGTTGGCCTTTATGTCTGTTTGTGAATTGTGTTAGTGCAGATCTCGAGTAATGGCTATAATTCATATAGATTTAGTGATGATCTGTATCAAAAACTGTTGTTGTGTATTTCTATACAGTTAATATTATTATTAAATTATAAAAATAAAATAAAATATTATAAATAGTCATCATCTAACACCATAAAACATTGCCAGTAAGGTTTTTTATTCTGGCAAGGAAAATTCCCTGATATCTAATGGTGCTGCCACACCGATGTTATAAAATGTTAACAAAAACATTTTCTAACATTTTCTAACTTTTTTTAACATTTTATAATATTTGAAAACATGACATCGGCCCTTCTTTGACGGCTTCTTTGACGGCGCCGCTCTCAAAAGTACCGCCGCCCGCGGTTAAAAAATGTTACAAAATGTTACAAATTGTTAATAAATGTTTACTAAATGATGCTGCCACACCGCTGTTATAAAATGTTATATAACATTTTCTAACACCGGTGTGGCAGCACCATAACTTACCAAACGTAACGTTGCAGGAAGCTGGTACTTTACGTCAGTTTTCTGTGAGACAGTGGTAACAATCCCGCGCTGTTGACAAAACTGTCCACAGTGTAGCTTTACCACTCAAAACTAGTGTCAGGTTAGCCTGTATCAGGCGTGAGCTTCTGTATGTTTGCATGTGTGTATCTCTTAGGGCAATGTCTTTGATCTTTACAATTCTTATTAAAATTGTAACTTCTTATATTACTGAAGTAAAGTCGGGTGCAAAACCGTTCTCAATAAACATGCATTGGATATTCTAAGATATCATTAGTTGTAATAGCCGTCGATGTCCGCGACCGCGACACAGAGATGCGCCCGCGCACCTGACGTCACCGCAGTTATTGGCGATCCTCGCGCAATAAGGAAACCATTAAACCAGAAACAACAACCTGTTTAATGATTGTTCCTCGTTCTGTTTGTTTTTATTTTATTGTAACTGATGTGAATCAAGTGTATCGAAAAAAGATGTTGTTTTTGTATTATTTTTTATATTAATATCACATATAAATATGTGAAGAGAAACATTAAAATATAAATGCAGACTGCGCTTACAGTGAAATGTGAGATTTGGCATTGTTAAAGTTTACATAGTGAAGGAGTGAAGAAAGCTATTCCTATGAAAGCTGTTTGTAAATATCTGTAACAGATACATACGTTAAATTAAATACAATATTCATTGTGTACGCACACACTGGCAATATCGGAATTTCATGACGTTATACAATAAAAATATATGAATAAAGAGGTCGAATTTCGACCACTCGTTGTAAAAATACGTCAAATCATAACTACTGACTTAGAAATAGAAATTATATTTTTAATATAACGTAACGTTAAGTTATTATGTTATAAGTTACAGAACCTCAACATATTAGACGAAAAAAAAGCTAATATTTTATAAACATATAATTTCGCAGAGAACGGAACGGGTGACGGCACGGCGGGTCGCCGCGGGGGTCCCTAAAGGTACAACCGGCTTATATAATAATTGTTGAGCCATTTTCATTTAACAACGTTAGTTTTTTTGCCGTGCCGCTATTAACACGGCGCGTCCCGCTCGGCGGCGCGGGCGCACCTCGGGCTAAGTAATTTATTGCCGATTTGAAGGAAAATTGGAATTTTGTTTTATAATATAATGACGACGTTTAATTTCTGCGAGAATATCGGCACCGGTACACGGAGTGCCATTTATAGAACGTGAAATTGATCGGAGGACGGCCGATCGAAAGTAATTATACAAAATATTGCGTGAGACAGTCTCAGGCGAAACATAATTCATCCATAAAAGTAAGCATATTTTATTTTATCAAAAGTGTGTTGTATTTTTTTGACATGTTCAAAATTATGGACCCTAGTATTAATATAATTCTTGGAGTTCAAGCTTAGGTTCTAGTTTGTGCTCTTAGTGAACCTAGGAGTCGAACAACTAACATTCAAGACAGTTAATTTATTAAACCGACAGTATTAGCTGACTGCCCATTAAACTAGCAGACGGCTGTCCACCCCTTACGGGCGCACCAAGATATTTTTTCCACCGTTGGTCTTTCGAAGATCAGCCAAGGTAAACGGGCATTGACACCATCGTACGCGATGAAAAAACCCCTCGATCAGTTTAAAGAAAAACCATCTAATTACATATCTTCATTTGACCGTGATGCGTTGTGTTTTTGCTCGTTCCGGCCCGGTGGAGGCACCGGCGTTGGGAAACTCGAGAAAATGTCGTACATAAATAACTGGTGCCATTGTGGCACCCTACGTTTCGACTTATATAGGCATGGGTGAATGTCCTACAGGCAGTTTAATGTAACGTTCATAAGTGCTTCGGGCTTGTTGTTCAATGCGTTAAGCCTTGCTGGCAAGTATGTTTATCGGTATGGTAAATTAAATATAACCATAGTTTTACAACCAAAGACAGTGTAGAAGTAGTAGATCGAATGGTTAGTGGTCAACCTAGTATCATAAAGTTCAAGCCGCCCGAATGCCTCCGACTTGTCTGAACGACTACTGTTAGTTGATTCCAGCTGGTGATCGAATATACGTGCCGAAGCACGGAGACGTCCAGCTGAAATACCAACCACCCATATATATACAAGTTCCATGTCTATGTCAATATCTATGTCTTGTCTTGTCTGTCAACCACCCATAGTCAGATCGCGCCAGCGGTTACTTAACTCAATAATTATTTGTCGATGAGTGAATGCAGTAGCATCATAGGTGATCAGAGACATATTGTCTATGATCACCTCCAAACAAAGTAGTACTTCACTATACACCAATGCGTTATACAATAGTAGCATGTACGACAGTTCTTGGGATTGCACATTGATTAAGTTCCTTGATATCGACAAAATGTGTGAAAGCACAATTCTCGTACTTTATTGCTATAGGAACCGCAATAGTAACGAGCTACTTACTGGAACTATGAAGTATCGAAACTTTAATACTTTACTGACAGCCTCCATGGCGCAGCGGGCGACTAGCCGGCTATGAAGCGAGAGGCCGCGGATTCGATCCCCGCACCGAGACAAATGTTTGTGTGATCCACAAATATTTATTTCGGGGTCTGGGTGTTGTGAGACCGAAAGTGTCTCGTAGTTCCTGATACCCACGAAACAAGACTTGTATCTTACTGTGGGGTTAGGACTATGTATGTGACTGTTGGATGTATTTAGAATTTATTATTGTATTTACTGTACTATATTACTTACAAAAATTAAATGATCCTTGCATGTAAGCGTTTTCGGTCGTAATAGGTACAGTGTCATATAAATATTTCGTTCCCTTCGCGATCATAGTTTATACGTATTTATTACTTACTTTTTTAAATTCATGTATTAAATATATTTATCTATATATTCAATTCGTTGAGGATGGGCTGTTTGAGCTGAATTTATACTATTTAACTTATACTTCTAATTTCCTACTGCCGCTAAAAGTTTATAATGTAATATATAATGCTAAATGTCTCTTTTAACACATCGGCTTCGTTCGTATTCAGGCAAAGGGTTCATCAAGTGTTATTAAAGGGAAATCAATCTTGAAACCCCAAATGAAGACCTTATAATTTAAAAACAAGTTTTTGTACACATTATCTATAAAAAAATTAAATCGTGTTGACACACTTTTAGAAACTTAATAAGTAATTATCACATCTCAAAATAACCAGTTATCGACATGTTCACGTAATTATTATGTGTAATTATTTTTTGTTAAATTTACATCAATTAGTTTATATCGTATAAATTCCATATTCATTAAACAACAGTTGGAATAAAAAAATATTGTCGGCAATAGACGCATCATTGATGATGCAAGCAAGCAAGCTCAGGTATTTTTTAATAAAACCATTGCTATAAATTATGGTACCGTCTTAAAGTCGTTACTATGTATGCGAAGGGGGTTAATAAGATTTTCCATATTAATCCTAATATGAATATCGATAGTTTTTGTTGTGTTCCGATCATAGTAATAAAGTACTGTAAAAATACTGTACAAGTTGAATGATTTTAGCGATTTTATTTACCGGATTAGATGTAACAACAGTTTGCGTGTTAGTACCACTGCGTAAATTTATGGGAGACTGTCAAGCTAAAAATTAGTAGAGAGTTGACAGACGAGAAAGTCACTGACGTATCTGACGTATGAGGCAACCTTAAGAAGTCAGACTCAAAACGTCAATATCATTTTTTTTACTAGCCCTGTATTATATACGTCCCACTGCTGGGCACGGGCCTCCTCTACTGAATGAGAGGGATTATTAGGCCTTAGTCCACCACGCTGGCCTAATGCGGGTTGGCAGACTTCACATACCTTCGAAAAATCTTATCGATTTCTCAGGTATGCAAGTTTCCTCACGATATTTCCTTCACAGTTAAAGCAAGCGATAATTAACAATTAATATACACATAACTTAGAAAAGTCAGTGGTGTATGCTCTTGAGGCTGGTTTCGAACCTGCGACTTTCATATCGACAGTCCATACCACTCCCCGCTGAGCAATCGCTGCTTGTAAAATATCATTTTACAAGTCGAAATTATATCAGTGTCGCCTACGAACTAAAATATAACTAGTTTTATAAAATCATTCTCTAAAATCAGTTTCATTATCAAATAATAAAAAACCGTACATAAGAAAAAAGAGCCCAAATACTGAATGACAATAATTATTATTCTCATAATAATAAATCATGTCTCATTTGTTGCGACAAACTCGCTGCCGCAATTTACTTAAACTCTACGACATGCAAATTCATTACCGGTTTTCGTTACACATTCGCACTCGCAGAGGAACAAAAACGGTGAACTACGGTGCAGATCTGAAACGTACACGCGAGCACATGATCTGATGAATATTCCATGCATAGATAAGGTGTAATGGCGTTAATTTGCAAATACATTCTTTATGTTAATCTTAGAGCCCAATGATCAAACTGTAGATGTATAGATAGAATATTCTTTATTGCACACCAAATAAAGCAACTTAATAGTATGGAGTATACAGTAAGAGTACAACGGGCGGTCTTGTCGCAACCGGCGATTTTTTCCACACAATCTTCTGTAATTGGTGCGGTCAATGATAGTGTGTGGTGGTTGATGAATTTTTGGATAGAACTTACTTAAATGATAACTGAGCAAGCAAGCGTTAAATATATTGACAACTTCCGTGGCGTATCAGGCGAGCAAGGCGTTTGCCTGATGTTAAGCGCTACGCCTGCCCATAAACAGAACAACTCCACACAGAAATTTGAATTACAAAGCACTGCATGGCACTGAACTGCGTTCGTCCCTCGAGACATAAGAAGTTTCATAATGCCCAGTAATTTCACGTCAACGTCCTTCAAACCGAAACACAACAGTGATTACACACTGTTGCTTGCCAGACGGCCTCTCGCATACGAGGGTGGTAGGTACCACCTTATAAATGGATAGATATGAAAGATCTCGAATAATGCATCTTTTAAACATATAATATATTTATGTAGATTCAGTAACACTGTACCTCACGCCGATGACTTATGTCATACAAAAATCTGCAGAAATAATTTTGCGCGACCAAAATGTAGCGCGGCCGCACCGTCTTAATGGTTTTTTTTAGTATATTGTAAAAGTAACATGCCGAGTGTAATCTCAATTCCCGCCAAATATGAGTGTTATCTATAACTTGTTCTGGGCCAGGTTGGATCGAAAGGTCCTTGTAGTTCCTAATCTCCGACACACAGCGATAGCCTCTGGTGATGATAGAATGTTGTATAATAGTATTGATCTTATTTAATTTGATATAAAAATAAAATGTGAGATCGTCAATGGTTTTCGAGCGGTTTCAGCTTTCCCACGACTTCTTTGGTACCTCTGCTATACATTACATTCTTTATGTTATCAAGCAACGAAGAGTTAAGTTAAAAGATATTTTTTATAATATATTAAACGTAACTGCCTCGGTGGCGCACTTGTATTGCGTACGCAGTACGAATGTTGAGCTGAGGTTCGATCCCGGGTCGGGCAAAGTGATATTGGGTCTTTCTATCACAAATACAACACAACATCCTATTTATTTATAAAAGGAATAATGTCCAATTTATACTTAAAAAAAATGAGCAATTGGGTCACCTGATGGTAAGTGATCTTCACCGGTCATTAATCCGACACTACCGAATCATGAGCGCATCTATGACCTTAAAGGAAAGGAAAAATTAAGATGTTTACAGCGTGGCTTTGTATTGCAGTGGTTATCTTGTGATTTTATTTATAAAGTCTTATATACATGTATATTTAATACAAAGTGAAAGCCTTGAATAAATTTATTTAAGGTGGATTTAATATATGGTATTATGGATGATACAGAGATGGGACCATTATAGATGAGACAAAATATGCATACATTTCATTTAAAACAAATATCGCTTATAATTTTCTTCTACTACGTGGCAAATGAAACGTAAAAATTTATAACCGTCATAAATTATCGAACGTCCCGGATCTTCCCAAAATAGTCTCACCTAACGTGTGAATAAATATCAAACTAGAACGACGTGTTTCCAAAACTTATTTTAGCCAACATTTTTGGTCGAAACCTTGTGCCATTAGACACTAAAAGCGACCCACGACGTCGTTTCAGATAAGTACAACGCGCTTGCCCGACCAGTTTCCATTTAACCCGCTATAAAGTATTTCACAATTTTTGTACCAATGTGGGTAGACGTATATATAAGTTTATTTTATAGAACGCTATCAATAAACACGTCTTTGATATCGCAACGATCCTACGCTGGATGAACGTTGTACGGTAAGGTATGGTGTAGACGAGCGTTTTAATGCTGCGTTTATGCGGAAGCATAACAGCGACATATTTTATAAATCACTAGCTGTCCTTCGCAGTTTCACCTGCATGTTACTGCCCTGCTCCCATGGGTCACAGCGTGATACACATATAAACCTTCCTCATGAATCACTCTATCTATTGCTGAAAACTGAATTAAAATCCGCTGAATAGTTTAAAAGATCTAAGCGAGCAGACAGACTACGTAAAGATTATAGCCGGAGGAATAATTATTTTTAATAAAAGTTGTGTCACTTTGAGTTATTTTTTTTGCAGAGTTAAGACTTTTATATTGCAGTAATAAGCTAATGCGGCCATCTACGCTTGAATTATTGCTGGTTATCGTACTAAAACTTCAGATATTTTTACCTGTCGAGGGTGTTTTAATGAATATTAATATGCTAATCATTTTATTTCTTCGTATACTGTTTCAAGCTAATGCTATACGTTTATGTTATAAGGATGTTTTGGACTTGTATCTTACCTTCTAATATATAATAAGAGTTTCTAGTTAAATGCGCATAATATGACGATATTTGATGGACAACATGAAGTCAAAACAGGTTTAATAAATAAATACATCCAACAGTCAGACACATAGTCCTGACCTCATAGGTTAAACCTGTATCGTGGGTATCAGGAACTACGAGGGACTTGTGGCCCCATAACAATAATAACTAAAGTCTTTTTTAAATAAATTCACAACGCTATTATTCATAAATCTTAATGCATATAAAATAAATCAATTAAATTAAGAAACATTTTATAAAATGATGATTTATTATATTTACGTGAATATTACACATTGAAATAAAACTAATTTAAACGGATTTTATCGCGGTTTTTTACTGCTTTTGATCCCGACGTTTTGAAAGCTTTTCAATCTTCCACACACACATACACAATCCGTTTAAATTAGTTTAATTTCAATTTTATATAAAGTATTCTCAAGTGTGTGTTGACGCTCGTGTGTCCTGCCGCCTCGCCACACATAATTACTACAGTGCATGAGAGTAAAATGAACATCGCATCTTAACGCCGCTGTTACGCAGATAAACCTAAAATGTTGATGACTGCACCGCGGCTCGACTCTTGTCTATAAAATAAAAACGGAATATGTATTTCAACACAACCGACCGAGACTTTATAAAAATAAAGGCAAATTCTATATTAAATTGTATGGTTTCTTGTACTGAAATGTTGAGGAATTATTGGGAGAGAGATGAATATCATTAAGACAATTGCTTAGGTATAATAATAGTAGTAAAAGATGGTCAAAAGTTAGATCTAGAAGGTGGTGTTTTTAGAAATGGCACGTTTTGTGAAGAGGTTATTCACTCTGAGATCCTATGCTTGGGTCCTCGGCTTCGCTATTGGAGGGTGATATTTTTTAATTTTTAGTAATGTAAAAATAACCTTTCAAAATAAGCAGTACTGTACATAAAAATAATACTAGTCCTCCCACTGATGGGCACGGGCCTCCTCTACTAAATGAGAGGGGTTAGGCCTTAATTAACCACGCTGGACTAATGGGGGTTGTCTGACTTCACATACCTTCTAAATTCTTAGGGAGAACTTCTCTGATATGCAAGTTTCGTCACGGTGTTTCCTTCATCGTTAAAGCAAGTGACAATGAATACACACATAACTTAGAAAAGTCAGAGTTACTTGCTGATTTTGAACCTCCGACTTTCGCCATGACAGTCCGTACCACTTCCTATTGAGCCACGCTGCTTTGAACTATTGCTTAGGTATAGGTAAGTATTATTTTATCAAGATTATTTTATCTATTTGTATTTTAATCAACCAGTAAGATATTTAAAAAAATACGGGTTGTCATTTAAATTATATAATTTTGTATCACTTTGCCAATCTGTCTGTACAGGTTGTTTTACAGAAATCCAGTTTCAACTTTACCGTCACAGTTACAGTTTTTCCTCGAATAATTATGTAACATTGGTAACATAAAATGGGGTTATGAGTTACACTTTGTATTGTGAATATTATTGTTCCCACGTGTAACAAGTTACATACTACTATGTCCGATATAAATTACGTGCTTTGGCAATGTTCTGTTTGACGAATATGGAATAAATTCCCGGCCACCCGGATCCGGTCAGTCACCCAAGAGAAAAATAAGTCATAATCTAACTCTTTTATATAGGGTCATCGTCATCACTTGGCCGTATTTTTTGAAATATACGATGATTGCCGAAGTGCATACATAATAAAATTATTGACGCATAAGTTATGATCTAAAATATTTGTCGTGAGTAGTTCGTTGAAGTCTTTTGCTTTGACAATGCTATTTCGATCAACTACGCATTATTGAGATGAGATTTATAGTTTTGGCCTCAATTAATTTATGTATGCCGATTGTTTCCGACATGAACTGGATTGCCATATTTTTTATTTAAATAATTATATCGGCGAAATGATCGTAATTCCTTAAAAATAACATTTAATCTTAATTATGCTAACACATTTAAATTTACTGCCTGCTATATCAGCTTGTAAAATATTATTATAATGATATATTTAAAAATAAGGGGATATTTAATACCTAATAAAATAAATGAGTTGCCTAAAACACTTAACGACACTTTAATAAAAAAAAATTAAAACATAAACTAAACCAATATCTATTTTTTAGAAAATTTATGCAGTAATACCAAAGTGTACAGTGAAAAAAGATTAAAAATCAAATATGTTGTAGTTTATTTATTATATATAAGAGAATTAATCCTCAATAGAGAGACGTGCTAAGCGGTAGGATGAGGAAGGCGGAAGACCATGAAGGGTGGCGCGAACTTGGAAAGTCCAATGTCCAGCAGTGGACGAATTCAGGTTGATGGTTTATTGATTAATGATGTGAGGATGATGATATTTATTTAATTATTTTATTTAAAGATTTATTGCATTTACATCACCAACAAACCAATGATATGAATATATTTAATATATCGTCGATGAAGTACCAATACCTCCCAACTGACAATTTAGTCCAAAATTACTTTTTTATTTCAATAGACGTAAACATAAACCACATTCCTTAGTAACTAATAAAAAGGTAATGTATTGGAAACTATATACTATCAATAGTTGATCAAAATAAAAAAAAACCTTATTTTAAACAGTTTTTGTAAAATAAAACCTTATTTTAAACAGTCTGGTGTTAAATTAGATTCTCAACACTTAGGAGGTATTGGTACTTCAACGACGATATTATATTTTGTGAAATAAATTTAAAAAGGAATTTTTCTGTCAAGTTATCGCAAAATAAGAAATCGAGTTCGATATTAAATATACGGTTATGTTAAATATTTTCGTAAACGACTGGAACTATATCTGTTTAAAAACACATTTCTAATAAATTAATTTAATCGAAATTAGGCAATAAATTTAAAATAACGATATCAGTATCTTTGAAAATTGCCTTTTTATTTTAATTAAAAGTTGAAAAACCTTCGTCAATATTCTACTTTAAAACGTGGACTCAAAGTTTGACACAAGACCACAACTAGTGTAACAGGTAGTACGTGTAGTGTTATCGGTGTTTTTGCGTTGTTCGGCCGACGGGCTGGCGCGGGGGTGAGGTCGCCGGTGGCCGCGGGGAGGGCGGAGGGGATCGGACTTGTTTTAATTGGCTCAAGGAAGCACGCTTCAACGATTTCGACTAGTCTAGCTGGCGTACTGTGCCTTATCTGAGAATACTGATGACTAAATTGCTGAGGATATATTCTACATCTTCTGTATTGCAACATTCTAATAGCCTAGGTCAATTTAAATTATAGAATTAAATATGAATAATTTATAGATAATATTATCTAGCCTTAACAACAAGTAGGAGATTTTAACATTAAAGGTAAATGAGTAGTATGAAACTAACCGCGAGCCACGTGTCCCGCGTAACACAACACTACAAGTTAATGACGTCCATTTGACATATTCATTACACCGAATTAACTCACAGCGTGGCTGAGAGGCGGCGCGGCTGCGCGGCGGCACGCGACTGCGCTCTCATTAATAAGTAATAAGTCCGCAGTTTAGTACCAATACAGCTCGGCATACGGCGAAAGATCGCGCGATCTCATTCAACCGATTAACAACCCATAAATTACTCGAAATACTCGACCTACCGCAATATGCAAAATAATGGAAACAAAGAGCGGTCCTTCACCTCGCATCCTTCGAGATTTGGCACAATTAAAAAATTCTAAACGCTAATTGATCGTCTCGTGCCGCCATCCTCCGCCACCCCTCGCCCCGCGCCGCGTGTGTCAAACATGTTGAATAAAAACACACGAATCATCTCGCACCCGATTATGACAGCCACGGGCCGAGAATAATGCTAAGAATTTATTTGAATTACAAATTGAACGTACACCAGACAGTTTTAGCGCGGAGCGAATAAATAATTTGATATTATGCAAAGCGATGATACCGCGGTTAAACACCGCCGGCGACCGTGACATAGACCCATAAATAAGAATATCTTAACCACTCATACATATGGACGTTCGCACACTCGAATATGGTAAGTGCCGGCTTATGAATAAATTTTATTATTTAAAACTCGGTATGTTCATTACTAAAACAAATACTCGTAAGGCGTAGTAATACAGGCTGATTCGGTTTCGGTAGCGGTTGGAAGGGCCACGATGTGGGTGATGCGATCCACTACTGTGGCTGTTGGGTTCAAATCTGAGATTACATTATTGATAGTGATTGTGAGGTGGATTTTTACACTGTCCGCTAGTAGAGTTTTAGTGTTAAATAAAACGTTCAAGGTGAGCAGGGTTGTCGCAGGCCGGCGCGGCGCGGCGGCTCACGGGTTGTGCGCGCCCACGCCACTACTGTCACCATGTTCACACGCCGACACTGAACATGACAAAAAATTATAAAATAATTGACAGTTTTTAGCAGCCAACCTGCTATAAATAGCCACAGTACTTAATTACTATAAATGATCATACTATGTATCATATGTGAAGTTAATTATTAAAATTATGTTTTAATTAAGACCCATAACTGTCACTTTATAGTGTTATTTTATTTTGAATGACATCATCATTATTTAATTGTTTTTTTTTTTCTCAGACTAAGGTTGTTACAATTGTAAAAAGAGTCCTTAAAAACATGATAGATGTGGTGTTTATACCCAAGCTCGCGTCAGCCACGCAATCCTTGCTATCTGGGATACGAACAGAACAATGGCTGCTATCTACCCATTGGTATCGTATTACGTAATCGTTGACACCTAACATCTCTATTTCGGCACGCTGTTTCCTTGAGCATACATGCACACACACACACACGCGCGTGCGTATTCACACAAACAACGCGCCACTGACTCGTCGGCATTGACATTTCGAAAGTTATACGCCCGGTGTCTAACTTACCCGAGCAACAGCCTTGTGGTTGACAGTTTTATATGCTACTAGCTTTTGCCTGCGACTTGGTTTCTTCGTGTAGTATTGCACAACATTCTATTTTAAAACAAAGATACGGAAGATAAATATGCATATTTAACGCTTTAGTACATATCTGAAGCTACATATTATTTTCTGTTTTTAAAATGGACACACAAATAGTTATAACACTAAAGAATTGAAGTTATATCAAAATACTGATCTGATTAAATTTTTTTAGCGCGGAATGCTTGATTCACATTATGCTATGTTTAACCTTTTAAATAAAAACAGAGCTATTGCGTCATTTTTTATTCAAAATTGAAACTTACTAGGAATATAGATTAATTGTCCTATGTATTAAAAGAACAACTATAATTTTAGGCTCACATTTGGGTACAATGATAATTTATTATTTGCCCGATGTCGTGAAAAAATTTCTTCTAAAATATTTTTTTAATCTTGTTTATTGTAATATTTTGTTTGCTTACATGATCGCATTATTATAATATGCAAAATTTATCAAGATCAACATATCTATAAATTAGTGAATTAATTAGAATAAATTAATTATTATTACTGACCAATTTAACCAGATTTAAAATCAGAAAGATTTGAAATTTCAAATCGAGTATGCCAGTTTGTCTAAGAGATAAAAAGGTCATGACTAAGTAATAAGTTCAAGGGAGATTCTAAGTACAAGCGATGAGTTTATATTAGGTCAAGATAAGCCAGAGCTGAAACATCGTTAGCAAAAGTTATCAAATGCTATTCTTATTGAGTAATATACTGAGATAGTATGGTAGAGTTAAAATGCATAAAAATACATAAACGAGAGCAGCCTGTGTATTGAAGTTCACACGACCCAGAGCGAGATCAACGGAGAACAGTTCTGACAATAAAAACTACATAACAATCGGTTGTTTCCATTAAACAAATTCGTGCATACGTAATGACCAGCTCAATGTGGTATATTAATATTTATAGGCGCACTGCCCATTTGAATAGATCTTTGATACCGCTCGTTAGCGGGTGTGAACTCTGAAGATTCCATCTCAATTTGTTTATACTTGTTTGCAATTAGCTTATCAAATCGTTTTTGTTTTGCTTTTTTGATTGATTCGTTTATTTTTTATTTTTTTAGTTAAAATTGTAGAAGAATTTTGTTACTCCGTTATTGAGGCACAATATCATTAGTTGATTAATGTAATTGCCTATTATAAAGTGTGTCAATACTTTCTCCGAGAAATTTGGCTTCGAACCCCGTTAGAGACCGACCGTGTTTTATCATTATAAATTCCACTGCACGCCATGGATTTCGCCAATAATTATCAAGTTTTGGAGAATTTTGTTAGATAATAGAAAAATACATTGATAATGGTTATAATAAAAATATTAAGGTAGACTTCGAGCTATGCGATCAAGGCAAGTGAAGCGATAGAGGTGACAGCGACTCGGCAACTACGGACGCGAATAGGTGTCAGTGACGTGTCGCGTCTCACCATTTCTTGTATCTGTCTCAAAAGATTACAAGTATTATTTTACCCGATGTAGTAGTAACACGTTTTTGAATCAAGCATTATTACGCAAATGTATGTAAATTACGTATCCTCCTCAATTTTAAATATTCAAGTAATTCTGCTTGAAGGTTATCGTTTGAATTTTCTGAATATATTACTCCAAATGTTTCGAATGCTGAACAAAATCATTGAATGTTTTGTTTATTTTTCTGCAAATATTTTAAATTTTTATTTTTCATTTACAAAACCAAAAACTGGTTTTTAATATATACAGTGGTAAAATGTTATTCTCAGCCATATAAAAAATATATTATAAAATTCGCTTTAAGCCCATCAATTTCAATTACTTCTTAATTAATGAGGATATTATATTAAAAATACATTAAGGTTTTTTGTTACTTGCATACATTAACACTTTTTATAAAAACAGTTGTTAAAACATGTTTTACACTATGTATGCTTTACATTCGTACGTAATATTTTAATATATTATTTTACAGCATAGGCAAACGAGCAAGTGGGTCAACTGATGGCAAGTGATTTCGACCGCCCATGTACACCCAAAGTACCAAAAGAATCATGGCCGCATTTCCGAACTTGAAGGAAATCATTTAATGATTAGGAAGGGGAGAAGAATTTGGGCCTCCGGATATTTCACTCACCTAAGATAACGTAGCAGAAAGCCGCTACTTTACGTCACTTTTCTCTGAACAGTACTAACTATCCGGTCGAGTCAACCCATTCATGCTGCAGACAAAACTCTACAACATGGCTCTAGCACTCTGTTTTTCTTAGTTTATTTTTGAACAAGCAAACGATATGTCTAATTCCAATTGACTTATGTAACTGTACTTTGCTCCAAGTAGAGTAAAGTAACTCTGAACTTATTTCCCATTATCAATATACTGATAGTATCATCATAATAATGAACAGTAATATTAATTGAAGAAGACATTAATTGAAGAATCAAATGTATAGGTACTCTTTAAACCATGCCTTGCATTAAAATAAGATATTGAAAAGAATTTTACCAAAATGCGACAACATTCTTAAGAAAATGCAAAAATACATATTTTAAAGTTCTGTATCTGTTACTGTTAAGATATTAAAATGTAATAATTAGCTTTTGAAAATGTTCCTCCTCAACTATCGTATAAAATCATAACGATAACATTGTATAAATCATACAAAAATGCTACAATATGTAGAAAGGGTTGCGCGTCGAGTCCCTCCGGCAAGCGACAAAAGGACGGATGTGTGTACGTGCCTCACAATGCACCTGATGATATTATCCAACAGTTTTTATATGACGCCGTATTAGGAGCGACGCCGGGGCCGGCAACGTGTACAGACTGTTCACAAAAAATATCACATTTATTGATATATAGATTTAGTTATCAATTTAGATGTTTTTTATAATGATTTATTTTTAAGTTCCGAAGATGTGAAAATCAAAGATGTTAACTGGTTCAATTGGGATATGCTTATGCTAATCAAAATGCTGAGTCGTAGGTGATGCAGTGCACCTAAACACAGATACGCTTGACTACACTGGAGATAAGGTGGTAGGTCCCTCGTGTGCGAGGCCGTCTGGGTTGGTACCGCCGCTTTGTCTATTTCTGCCGCCAAGCAACAGTGTGTAAGCACTGTTGCGTTTCGGTTTGAAGGACATTGAAGCCAGTGAAATTACTGGGCATTATGAGACTTAACATCTTATGTCTCGGGGTGACGAGCGCAGTTCAGTGCCATGCAGTAATATGTAATTCAAAGTTCTGTGTGGTATTGTTTCTGTTTATGGGCAGGCGTGGCGTTTACCATCAGGCGACCATCTTGCTCCTCTCGTCATTCAATCAAATTTTAATATAAAAAAAAGATGTCCTATTATGATTTTAATAAAAAAATCCCCATAATATCATTTTACGATGAATATATACCTGGTGTTCAATACGATACTGTCTAAACAGCTTGAGCCATTGTTTGCCTGGTACTGCTGAATATAATTTTCGCCATAATAATACGCGATCACAAATGTATATATTTTCAATCGTTAACAGATAAAATTCTCAAATATTAGCAGAATTAAATGGATGAAAATAATATATGTGTTTATAGTTAATTAGAATATTAAAAGACTTAATTTATTGCTTCCATTTTGCAATTTTTATTCATATTTTATATCGTAGCTTAAGCATTAATGAAAACTTGACAATGTTGAATTGATCAGATTAGTAATTCAATCTTAGATGTTTATCGACATCTACAGACTAGCAAAAACGAATAAGACAATAATCCAAACATGACAAACAGAAATCTTAAACCTTCAAGTTACACGACAAAATCAACATCTCGTTTTCTAAACGTTCGCTACAAATCCTTCTGTCACACACGGTGAAACCATTACTAATTTTACATCTATATTGAACCTTAAGACAAAGATAAAAGATTTCAAAATAGCTTGAACCAAAGTCTATATAATATAGCTCTTCTAGAGATCCGATTAGGTTAGATGCGATAACTTTTGAAGCTGATTCGTCGACAATAGTACGTAGTTATCGGGTCTCGGATCACTGACGGCAGTGTTCCTTAAATACAGTGGTTTATGAATGGAGAGATGAGATCTGATCACGAGGTGAGACCGGGTTCACATTCTCAGAAGTTTGGTACAAATAGAACACAATGCGAATAGTGAATGAGGAAGTTCCTGACCTATTTAGATATAAGGCAATGTTATTTTGATTTGTTTATTCACTTTTATTCTGTTATACTATTCATCTTGATATCTTATTCTTTGATATTGATGTTGGGATCACCCACATTGCATCGTGTTTTGAAATAGAATTAAATTTATATTTATTTAATAAAATATAAGATGATTTATTTTTTATGAGGAACAAGAATAACAAACGTAATAAAATGGTTTATTCTAAAGACCTTCAGTTGTTTTAAAGTAATTTATTTTATTATCAAAGTGTAAAGGAACCTTTTTGGCCTACTATTAAAATAATCATTTATGATAACATTGATACAATAAATTTGTGATTGAATGAAATATCTGTGACGTACACTGGAATTTGATATGTTAATGACCATTTATTTTTCCTTGTTAATTCGTTGACTTCCAGATAAGTATGCATACGTAAGTATTACATAAATTTTAAGTTGTTTTGTATATTTGTTATTAATTAACATCAGCTTTACGTTTCGATATCGGCTCTACTGCAGGAAGTAATACTGATAATGCGCTCTATGGACAGATCGTTGTCTTAAGTTTTTCAACTCTACTTTAAATATAATTACAAGCAGTTTGTCTAAATTTCTTCACGGAAAATTTTCGTTAAGGAAAAACTTAGTCTAAGAAACCAGTGAGGACCGTTGTTTACTAATCCCAGATTGAAAAATCACAATATGGGTTTTAGATTTTTTAATCTCACACGGGTTGCCCAGACTTGTAGTCTATTCGAGATATGTCGTTTCATCATCGAAGGAAAATAAGGTTGGTTAACCATGGGTGCATTAGTACCACCTCTGCTTATCCCTACAGGAATACAGTAGACAGCTATATGACTACATTAAAGGGTTGTCTATATCTTTGGCGTGGAAATCTTGACACCTACACATCGGAAGTCTCACGGAGACCTCAAAAAGGTCACGCCCGGGCGCAAGGTCGTTGCAGTCAAAAATCTTGATAAACAGCCTGTGATACGTGTCCCAAACCGTGGGAAGTGACGCACAATGCCTTTTGTGAAGCTATACTATAAATCTACTTATATAATTGTAGCAATTAAATTTTTAACCTGTGAGTTGACTCTACATAGAGACCACCGATTGGACAATAGCGTCTGCTTTTATATATCAATTATCGTGAAATTCTCTTTCTGTTTTTGATATGAAAATATTGTTTTGTTTTTTTAATGTTGTTCAAATTGTTGAACTGTCTATGTGCGGGAGTTATTTCTGTAGCAGCTATATCGTTCGTATACAAGAAGTATCTATGAAGTTAATACGATTCGAATATAATATTTCACTTCTACTTTTATTTTTAAGTGAATATGTCCAATGTATTTCTGAGAGATACTGTCCGAATATTAATTTTCAATGCGCTATTAATATACAATGCAAAAATCAAACGATTATGTACATTAATTAATAACATCTTTCTGCAACTTATAACGTATATAAAATGAACCGGCTTATAATATACTCTACACAGATTTTAATCGTTACCGTAGGTCATATCTTATTTACAAGCTTTATCTTGAATTAAAACCACTTAATTAATATAAGAACGTTATATAACTAATTTAAACATCATTATCTTTTAGCAGTATACTATAATTCGATTATCTTGTCGGGCAATTTTGGGGAGACCTTTCGGCTTCAACGCTTATCTATAGAATATAAAGCAGAAGTTATACATTATTATTGACAAACAATTTTTCAAAATAAAATCCTCCCTCCGTATTTTAAAATCCACAACCAAACTGCTGTCCTCGAGGTCAATACTACGGAACCGCCACGTGGGAACATCAAAACAATAGGCGATTCAAATGATGGCTTGATAACAACATATCATATTAAAAACTGTCTTTGAACTCCATGGAAACTCACATGACTACTAAGGTTTGGTAAGTCCACATTGTTTGACTCCGCTTTCCATAACAAGGTTAAAAAAAGTTAATTGGAATTCAGAAGTAAACCATACTTGATTGAGAATTGAATGCCAATGGAAATATTTTAGATATGTTTGTATGACTGAGTTATGGATGTGGGTTATAAAAAAGGCGTTGTTGGATGCAAGCTATATTATTTATTTTCTAATAATCTATATAAATTGTTATAAACGAGAATGTAACGCTGTTGTCTATTACTTTTCTATGGCTATGTTGAATTAACTTGTAGTTTGGAAAATAGTTTGAAGCCCTGTGTAGGATATAGACAGAAAATATACATTTTGATCAAGATCATTAACGTTTATTATAGTACTGATAACTAAAGTCGAGTGTTGTGTATTAATAATTGTGAATTAAATGTCATCAGTAATAAAATTCATCAATAAACTATAATATATAGCACAGACTTAATAAAGGCTAGTTTTTTATTTATATTTTAGTTTTATTTAAGAAATACAAATAAACTAATTAGTCCTGATCGTGACCTGAGTAGTGACAGACAACAACCCCATGTCAATATCACTTAGAGACTGCAAGTATGTCGCTCGCCTGTTAGTAGTCGCCACGCCTGCCCATAAACAGAAGCAACACCACACAGCACCTTGAATGACAAAGCATCGCATTGGGTTGCATTCGTCACCCGGAGGCATAGGATGTTAAGTCTCGTAATGTACAGAAAATTTATTGGCTTCAATGTTCTTTAAAATAATTATCAAAATCAATACTTAAATGTAGAATTTTCAGTCACTTAAGCTTTTTAGGAGTAGCTTGGAGATTAAATGAGATCTAAATTACAAATGGAAGAGAGTCATTAAACAAAAACCCACTATGTGAATTGTTATAAAGCATCAGCAAAAGCGCGAGAATTTAATAATCTCCTATGTTTTTTCGTCGATTAAAAGCATTTTAATAAAAGCAATTTACATAAAAAGTTATGCAACAAACACTTTTACCAACTAAGGAAGTGACCATTAGAAAAAAACTCAAAACTCGTACACGGAAACGTGGTATCATCGTATCTATACTATTTCCTTTGTTGTGGCGTCGAGGAAACGCCTTGGTCCGCGGTAGCTCTGCCGGCGCAAGGACACGCGTTATGTCCAGATTACTGATAAACAATAATATGTTCACAGTTGTAAGTGTAGAGTGAACAATATAAGATGTATGTAACAATATAATAATGTTAATGATTTGGTAACTGCTCGAAATTCTATTGATAACAAAATATATAACATTAAGTGATGTAGGGGGCGAGCCAATTCCAATTCTAATTCCGAGCAATTCGTGTGTCATGTTAAATTGAAAATTCAAATTCACATTGTGATTACCCGACCTGGGAATTAATCTCAAGACCTTACGACTGACCTTACCTTCTCAGCCGTGATATACTACCACTAGAACATTGAGATAATCGTTAAAGTACATGCTATGTGTTCTTTTAATAAAAGACTTTTTTAGAGTGGTAGAGCCACGCTGTAGATAATTTTGTCTATAGCATGAATGGGCCGGCTTGACCGGGTCGTTACCACTGTCTCTCAGAAAACCGATATGAAATAGCGGCTTGCAGCTACGTTTAGTACAATGAATGAGATATCCGGCGGCCCAAATCCCCTCCCCTTCACAATCCCTTAATTATCCCTTCCCTTTAAGGTCAGCAACCCGCCTATGATTTTTCTGGTATTGTGGGCGTACATAGGCGGTACAGATCACTTACCATCAGGTGACCCATTGGCTCGTTTGCCGGTCTAAACTACAAAAAAAAATCAGTTGGTCACTTGATGGTAAGTGAAACATGAACAATTCAGGCAACAAAAATGATGGCTATCAACTTTCCTATCACTGGTAGTTGATTTTTTATCATCGCTGTTCTGCCGCTCATTAAGGTCATTGTTGGTGTAAACACAAGTATAATGCATCGTGTGGGAAGCAATGATCGATTGACACCTACTGGATAATTGTCATAGTCTTTTCATAGTGATTAATTATGGAGTAATTATCGCGTAGAAACTGGACATTAGATAATAATTTACTGTTAGAAATTGTAAGGCTATTTTAGTACCCGGTATAACCATATTTTTTTTTTCGTTCAAACTTTTAAAGGCTTTATCGCTCATGCGATTATGTCGCCCTGGTAAAAGAATTTTATTTGTAAGACAGGTAGATAATAATTTAAGCGTTACTATTTAAGTTAATGTAATTAATTAGGGGCTTTTTCTCGCGACTTTCCCCACTTTTAATTATTTGATTGCCATAAATTTATAATTTGCCATTAATTTCGAATATTTGAAAACCCCTTTTTATTACAGTTTGAATGGCGGAGCCACGCTGTAGACACTTTTTTCTATAACTTGAATGGCCCGACTCGACCTGGTCGTCACCACCGTCTCACAGGAAACTGACGTAACGTATGCTGCCTTTCGTACGGTGAGTGAGATATCCCTAGGCCCAATTCCCCTCTCCTCGCCTTTCCTTTAAGGTCTGCAACCCATCTATGATTCCTCAGGTATTATGGATCATCATAAGCTGTGTCTGCTTGTTTGTCGGCTTCGGTTTAAAAAAAAAACAAACAATGTGAATCAGGGCCACAATATTAGTTAAATAACAAATGACAAATATACACACATCTCTAGTTGTATTCGCGTAACATCTACGACTCGATTGCCTAACTATGACACGAATGTTTAAAAACATCTCAGAATAACAGTTATATGAGGGAAGTACCTCTTCGGAATTAAACGGGCAATTTTCTTGAAAGTTAACCTCTACCCGAAACCGGAATAAGACGGCGGTTATTGCGACCTCCGACCTGTGTGCTTACGGCCCACAATTAATCGAAAACTTCATAAATATCGATTTATGTGTTTAACACCGGTGCCGTATGTAATTTTAGACTCTGTGGCATTATTCACATTCCACTAGATTCATTCGGTTTCATTTGATGACCCCATTCCGTCGATGGTTTATAATTATAAACACACCAAACAGTCATACTGTATGACCCCATACTAGGTTAGCCTGCATCGTGGGTATCTATACTACTATACGAGTGACTTACGGTCCCATAACAACTGACCCAAAACCCGGACCTGATGAAATATCTACTATTGAAAATACTCACTAAGACACCATTGGGCAGTGGGCGAGTAGCAGGATGCGAAGCAAGAGGCCGTGGGTTCGATTCCCGCATTAAGACAAATATTTGTGATCCACGAATATTTATTTCGGGCCTAGTCAGGACTATATGTGTAACTGTTGGGTGTATTTTTAGTTTTAAATTGATTACAATTGAAATAATTTATTTTTAATAAACTCCCAAACTTGTTTTGCTTCCGTCTATTGAATTGATTTAGTGGCAGCCTATCAAGGTTGTGGAACTAGCGAGGTCTCGGGTTCAAATCCTGAGTAGTCACAATTTTTAATTATTTAAAAAATCACGCATAAGTTGGATAGGATTTTGATTTGTACCTACACGATATGGCGATGGACACTTCATGGAATGGATAAGTTTAGCGAATTGTGTATACAGGCGTCAACGTATTTATGTACTGTATTGAATTGGTTTTCATAAAGAAATTCAAAATAATTAGCTGCGTTTTTATACGAAACCACACTGTTATTTATGTTTCCGGTCCTGTGATAACTGGCGTCTCGAACCGAAACCGAGTTCATTATTTGATACAAAAAATTACACGTACTTGAAGTTTTTTGGCTATCTATTTGAGCTTAAGTGGGTAATTTAATTATAATATTATTTTATTTTAGATAATTTTATCATTTTATATTACATTGTGCAGTTTTTCTGTTTGCAGCGTGCGTGTTGTATTTTTAAATTAGCGTTTTTTATTTAGCGTTAAAAGCACGTTTGTATAATTATCAAGCTTCTGGATAAAAATGTAATGTTATCTACCAAAATATAAATAACTCAGTTACTTTTGACTGGAAGACGTCATGAAAATAAATGATGGGCACGTCAGTTATTTACTGCGCATTATGAAATTTATCATCTTATGTCTCGAGGTGACATAGTACTTTATAATTCAAAGTAATTTTTTAATTATTAGGTATTTGAAATTCGGATTCGGTATCTATTAGGTATTCGATTCTATCGATTAGGTAGTGTTATTTTGGTTTACGGGCGTTTACGGGACGCGATCTGCTTATTTTGTGATTCAAATTAATAAAAGAGCCTTCAATAGCACTTACAAAAGTTCTGTTAATATAAATATATTCGGTGACAATACTCCATTTTTACGATGTGCTTAACATAAATTAATTTAATTCTACTCAAAATGCTATTTTACCTTGTGGTGAAAACATCCGTGTAAACCAAATGGTTGGCTCGCGTGTGCATTCTACTTTATATCACGGGGTAGATTTTATGACGTATTATATGCATCGTAGATAATTATTTAATTGGGCAATCTCTATGGGTAAATATTTATAGCATAATAGAAAAAGCTGTGACAGTAGTCGAATCTTAACAAAATTTATATTATTATGTCTTATATAAGCAGTGATAGCTTAGCGGGGAGTGGTACGGACTGTCGAGACAAAAGTCGCAGGTTTGAAACCAGCTCCAAGAGTATGCACCTCTGACTTTTCTAAGTAACGTGTATATTAATTGTTAATTTACGCTTGCATTAACGGTGAAGGAAACATCGTGAGGAAACCTGCATACCTGAGAATTCGAAAACATTTTTTGAATGTATCTGAAGTCTGCCAACCCGCATTAGGCCAGCGTAGTGGACTAAGGCCTAACTCCTCTCATTCAGTAGTGGAGGCCCGTACCCAGCAGTGGGACATGTATAATACAGGGCTAGTATTATTATTAGTATTATGTCTTATATACATTGCTGCTAAACACTATCTGATGAAAAAAATAAAAAACAAACATTCCGAATAGAAAACGTCATTCTTTTTTTAGGTCGGTTGAAAGAGAAAGATCGTAATTTGTTAGCATTTTTATTAGATAATTCCGCATTCTATTAAATACCCTGGCTTTAGCATGATTTCTATGTAGTTTTGACCAATTTTTGATTGCTTTTATTTTAGAAGCAAACCGAAATTCTTTTTTTTCTCAAGTAAATTTTTACTATGTTATTATGCAGAAAAAGACGAATATATCGATCGTAGTATTAAAATCCCTTTGTGACAAGGGACATCTAAGCCTCGCACATAATGGTCATTTCACGCCCGACACCCTTTCGCCCCCACTATCAGAATTAAATAAGGCGTTATCAGTAATCCGTGTGGCCATCAATCGTCCGCGGATCTGTCCTCTCACAATGGTATTACCCTCTTTTGGTGCTTTATCCCGGTGTACAATACATCGGTGTCAGGTATTTAGAAGTGATGGATGTGGCAATGTAAATTATGTAACTGCAGCGCTTTTTAAACCACTTTAAAACACGAGGTTTTTTTTATAGCTTAGGCCGGCAAACGAGCAAGTAAGTCACCTGATGGTAAGTAATCTCCATGTATGCCCACCACCAGAAGAATCATGGGCGCGTTGCCGACCTTAAAGGAAAGGGATAATTAGGGATTGGGAAGGGGAGGGGATTTGGGCTTCCGGATATCTCACTCACCGTACGAAACGCAGCAGCAAGCCGCTACTTTACGTCGGTTTTCTGTGAGACAGTGGTAATGACCCGGTCGAGCCAGCCCATACATGCTGTAAACAAAACTGTCTACAGCGTGGCTCTATCACTCATAGGTTAAGTCATAGGTTCTAAATTGGAATCTATATTGAAATAAAACTAATTTAAACGGATTTTATCGCGGTTTTTTATTGATTTTGTGTGGTCCGTACACGTGTGTGTAGTTTTTCAGCCCGTGACCACGAAGGCTGAAAAACTTTAAAAAGCAATAAAAACCTGCGATAAAATCTGATTAAATTAGTTTTATTTCAATGTGTAATATTCGCGTAAACATAAGAAGTCAACTCTATATTTTTATGTATGATTAATTATCTAAATGGTATCGTTATTTGTAGTCGGTTAGCTTCGAGAATGATAATTTGGTGAAGATCTGATTATGATGTATGAGAAAAAATTGAAATCCTTCAACGGATATCAATCAGGACCGCGACTCGGTATTTAAAGTTTCGTTAAGTTTTAGTTAATCTAATTGTTGTATTTGACTGCCTCAGTGCCGCAGTTTTAATGTGTACGCGGTACGACGGCTGTGCTGAGTCTCGGATTCGATTTCCAGATTGGATAAGTGATGCTTTCTTTTCTTTCACGAAATGCTCAGTATCAGACTGGAATCTGGAATCGCGCTCGGGGTGGCGATAGGCACGTCTTTACATCACAACATGGGACGGTAATAAGCATGACAAAATGTGCGTCAACTGGTTACACCTCTGCCTACCCTTTCGTGGATTACAAGCGTCAGAGCGTATATATTGGTTTTCATAACTAAGTAAGTATTATAGGGTAATCACTAAACTATATTTTTTCTAGGTTTAAAATGCTATACGTTTTTAATTTTTATGTATGACCTAATAAAAATGAAATTTATGAATTTAAAGAAATATGACCAGTGTAGAATAGTTTGATTATTGCTTATTAGTTTCAAAACTCTTTTAAAGAAAGCGAATGTGTTTATGATATTATGACAAAACATTTGTATAGTTTATCGATAAAACCTTACTCAATTTTAAATGAAATATAAAAAATGCAATCAAACACTGACATTTTATCCTTATTTCCTCATATTTGTCGCGACAAACAACCTTTAGAGTTTAATAGAGATGAGTTTAAGATTAGTCAAGATAAAGTTTTTACGATGGTCCGACTATCACCAACTGTTCAAAATTTAGAGATCTGGGTGCGGCCACACGGGCTCGTTTAATTTGTACGGTAAATGGATTTTTATTGGCACGATGATTATAAATCATTTAAAGCTGATTACGCTATGGATGAGTCAGTGTTTGAGTCACAATTGTTGACTTAAACAAGAAATCGTTTGACCCACAGGCTTGGTTTTAGCTATAACATAAAATCTTTCGTTAATTCCTGATTTGCATATGTAAGAGGATTGTCTACGGATAATCGTCGTGTTTAACAAAATATTAAAAAGTCTATGCGAGTTTTTAATTTAGGTAATCTTATAATCCTGTTTGAAGCATGTTTTTTATAGAAATAATTCAGGCTTTACTAATCAGCTAAGATCAATTTAAATGCCTCTTCGCAGATTATAACTTTCTTTTTTTTATAATTTAGTAAAAAAAACTAATAACTTTTATACTCATCGCTTATTAAATAATGGGTCAAATCTGACCTTAGACAATTTTTTATCGTATTAAAATTTGAGATTCAGGCTTTCAAACAGCGAACGGGGCGGGACGGCAACGCGACGCTGACGGGACATGAGCAGTTGTAATGCATTAGTCAATATAGAAAATGTCACACAGAACCGTCGCGCTCGACGCTCATCTATACGCAGTCCCGTCAGCGTTGCGTTGCCGTCCCGCCCCGTCCGGGACGAAACCCGTTGCAAGCAGAAAAAAAAAACTGCCACATCCAAATTTCTCACATGTGTAGTCTAATACCCCGCCAACCCCAAACCCGTGACAATGCGGAGGCAGGCGGCGCGGCGTGCGCGTGACCCGACACGTCATAACAGTGATCGATCAGTGCTCTGATGAATTGCACCAACCGATACCTATACACCCTTTATACTTCCAATAACCATTCAAAAATACATACAAAGGTATCCATAACGGTTATAGTATTAAGCTGTGTTAAAAAGGAGTTAGGGCGTAGACATTGTTCCTATGCGTGGAACAATATCTAATGTTCAGAGAGTATCTAATCTAACTATATCTAATGTTTGTTGAGATTCATCATAATTCCGTTTCCGAGAAGAAACAAATCATCGAAGAGGCTCTCGCCACTACGTCATATTATACGTAGAAGTGATTCCATATTTCTCCATACAATTATATAAAACTAGCTAATCCGTTCCAAAAATTCCCATAAACACCACAACTTAATTAAACCCATCCGACATATTACACAACCCAGTTGTACCGGTGTCCAAAAACAACCCACTTTCTCTAGTTGATAATGTGACAAGTGCATGATATATCGCCGGTGACCGTCCGACGGTGGACGGTGAGACGGTCACGCGAGCGTTATCACGTCACTTGCACTGGCTTGTTTATGGTGACCAATTCGAATGGTCACAGGTGTCGGGGTGAATCCGGTGATTTGTGGCGTGTTGGTCTTTAGTGGGTGAAATGTAATTGTAATTAAGATTCTAGGATGAGTGTTATGGTGTCATAAAAGCCAGTCGAATTAAAGAGACACCGAAGGTTCCGTGCCGTGCTATTTAAATTTATCTTTTTTATTATTTAGGTGATCCGCTAATAATGAATATTTTGTGAAAATTAAACCGGCTCCTAAAACAAAATGACTTAAAGTTAGTACAAGCTAACATACAGACAGAGAGACCAACAGCTTAGTGACAGAGTTACGTTAGCAATGACATTCTTTGATTTGGAACAAGGAGGTAGGTCCCTCGTAGGCGAGAGGTTGTCTGGGTTGGTTCGTCCGCTTTGTCTGTTTCAGCCACCAAGCAACAGGGTGTAAGCACTGTTTAATTTCGGTATTAAGGACATTGAAACTAGTGTAATTACTGGACATTATGAACTTAACATCTTATGTTTCTTCTGACGAGCGCAAATCAGCGCCATGCAGTGCTCTATAATTCCAAGTTCTGTGATGCTTCTGTTTATGGGCAAACGTGGCGTTTACCATCAGGCGAGCGACTCGTCTCGTCATTAAATAAAAAAAAAACTTGCTAAGTCAGCAGTTATTTATTTCGTTTCATAATTTGTTCAATTTTTGCAAGCATTACAATGTCGCAATACCAAAACAAGTTGTCCAAGTTTCAAGTCAAAGGAAAAACAAACATGTAATAGTGCAATTTGGCGAATCATGTAGGCTATCAGCACAAGAGAATGTTAACAGTCTTCCCACATGAATTAGCCGCGCAATCAACGCGAGGTGATCCGCAAAATTTCGTAGACCACGATACAATCAAAAACCAATTGATGTAATCTGAACAATTTGAACTAATTGCTTTTGTGAAATCAACAATCAGCCTGCTATTTTGACAACAAATTAAGCAATTACATAGAAATGTGTACAATAGATGTCGGGCCTATAAAGAGACCGTGCCTTTCTAAAGCGGCCTTGACGATGGCATGGTCCGGTGACAGATCGCAGTGGACGATAACGAAACGAGTCGTGGACAGCCAGTAATACAGGTGAGCCCACTTGTCACCATCCTCGACGACGAATTAACCTAATTATTGTGCTCGGAATAATAGCAGATATTGATTGTACCGGTGTGAGAGGTTGTAGAAGTTGTGACAGATGATGAAATATTTCCAGTTGCGAATTGCTATGATAACAATGATGTATTGTCGTCTTACATTTAAACTAATTTCAGAAAACACAACACACGACGCACGAACGAAACGACCAGATCATTCGCCTTATGGTAAGCGCCACACGTGCCCACAAACAGAAGCAACACCATTTAGAAACTTGAATTACAAAGTATTGCATGGAATTGTACTCATAATGTCCATCAATTTCACTAGCTCCAATGTTACTCAAACCAAAATACAATAGTGCTTACGCCAATGTGTATGCACGGCACATTCATGCTGTATAAGTCTTTGGTATTGTGGATATTTATGAAGGTTGGAGATCAGGTAACGCACTTGCTCGTTGGCCAGGTTTGGAATAAAATAATAATAACTAGTGATCGCGGAAATTCGACCCTAATTTCTTCTTCCATATCCCCTTATCCCACTCGTAGTGGGGTCGGTGCAACATTATTTTTAATACATGTTACAGAAAGATTTGACTTGTAACTTTTTCGACCGTCCAGCCTGACGTCAATTTCTCAGGGCAGACTCTAGACTCGAAACAAGTATTTGTAGAAACCTTCAATAAGGCAGGCCTTTCGTTCTTAGATTTTCCAGAGGCTCAAAGTACACCTTCTTGATAATGAGGCATCAATGACTGCATGGGTAGGTACAGGGCGTGCGTAAGTTGTTGATTCATGGACAACAACCGGTGGCGAACACATGCAAGTACTTACTGTCACTGATAAAATATTGCGATGACGTCAAACGACTTGTCACCACTACATGGGAAATTTGCATGGCGTTCTTTATATAATCTGATACTGGTTTAGGTGTTGGTTTTATGGATATATGCATAAATACATTCATGAGTTACTTTAATTGGTAAACAAACTTGATTCTGGTAATTAAATATTATTTCATGTTATAAACCCATGAGAAAAGCATTTGCAGATACCTTATTGAATGTAAGATTCAGGGCCAGTTGGTGTACCAGTGAGGGTTATGTTATTTTGACCTCTTTGCCTGTCCTGTGTGCACCTGACTATAATATCGTAGCACTTATACACGATAGTTCTGGGGATAGCTCAGGGGGTTATGGTACGGAGTAGTGAGATGATAGTCGCAGGTTCGTAACCAGCCTCACGAGCATGTCTGAATTTTCTAAGTTACGTGTGTATTAACTGCAACTTATCGCTTGTTTTAACGGTGAAGGAAACATTGTCAGGAATTCTGCATACCTGACTAGTTCTCGATAAAGATTTCCAAGGTATGTACTTACATACCTGCCAACCTGCATTAGGGCAGCGTAGTAGACTAAGGCCTAACTCCTCTCATTCGGTAGATGAGGCCTGTGCTCAGCAGTGGGACGTATATAATCCAGGGCTAGTTTTACTATTATTATCTTATTAGTCAATTTCACAAGCGATTATAAAAGGAGAACTAAATTAAATCTAAATTAAACCTCTTTCGAGGCGTTTGCAATCTATAATTGATTTATTGGTTTTGAATGACCCTACCATAACTGGATAATTGTAGTTGCCAGTTAGAACACCGGTATAACTAATCTATATACTAAACCTGTTGGTATTTCCACCGAGGAATGTCACTTCGAAATCAAGTCGATAAATCTCGGCGATTATATATTCATTGTGTATAATTGTACTGCATCACGATGTTATTATCCAGAGCAAGCATAATTGTATATGGGTTCTTTCCGTTAATACTGAGTATGTATTAATGGAAAGAACCCATCGCACTCCATGTCGTAGTACATGGAGTGCGACAATCATAAAACTGAAAGCTTATGAGAGGTTGTATCACTACCGAGTGTTAAAAACACCGTCATATTGCAACTTGAGTTCATTTATTTACTAGCTTATTTGTCTAATTTGCCCACACAGTGTATTCAACTTGGAGTGTTGTCGAATTAAAATGGGCTACGAAAAAGGGTAAGGGCTTCCACTGGTAAAACTGTTCTAATTAAAAGATAAATAATGCTGGTGGTAGGATATTCATATCCACCTGGTTAGCGACCACCTTATATATTGTGTTGAAACCTGCCATTATGACCCACACACCTTGCGTGGATCGGGCGATTTGATTGTTCCCTCTTGTGTGAAGTAGCAATTATACGGGCCGGCATGGTTCTGGCGGCCACCGATAAACTCATTGTTTGTCGGTTGTCACTGGTTTTTTGGGCTGCACTGCGCTTACCATGACTTTGCCGTACTAATGTAAATCAAAAATAAAATTATTGCATTAATAGGTTTTTGTAGCGATATATCTGTCCCATCAATAACTTTGATATTTTTATCATATTGTTTGAAACTATCGGGCTTGTAGTAAAGCGCTAATTCTTTTTCAGACCATTTTTTTTTAAATAGGTTTTAAAATTTATCCACGTTAAAAATATGTTGTACCTAGACTGTTGAGTTGATCTGAAAAAAAAATCAAACATAATCGCCTTATTGTTCTAGTCATAGCGTACTCTAGCTGAGATATTAGACTGATCCTGGGTTTTAATCCCAGGTCGGGCAATCATAAGTTGTGGCGGAGATTTCAATTAAAAAAATCGCTGAGTTCGGAATTTGTGCCCAATATAACACTAGACTCTCCGTCTATCACATCATGGCACGGAAATAAGTTCGACGAACTGGGTGTGCACTAGTTGTACATAAATGTATTTACGCTTTCGGTGCGACAAGCATGAGCTTATAATTATGTAACAAATTCTTTCTTTTAGACACATTTCTGTTCAATCTACAAGACAGGTACGATTATATCATTCCTTAAAAAAATGTTTCACTATCAATAATTTATTCCGTAACGACAGACGACAGTTGGCAAATGTACCTGTCGGATGTAGATTTAGGAATTATTCTAATATCAGTTTTTTCATTCTCCGTATACATTTTAAACATGCGTTGGCTTTGCCCGACACTTTGCTTGATAAGAAGTTCATTGAAACGTTAAACTGTGTATAATTTACTTTTATTAGTTGTAGTTTCCATAAGATGAATGTAAATTATGGCCGATGATTTTTCTCGTGAGACTTTTTTCCAAATTTACACGAAAGTATGCTAATAAATAACAGTAACCCGTAGTCCTGACCCCACATTAAGATACGCGGCACTCAGCCAGTTGCACTCATTAATCGGTTAATGATTAGCAAGTTAAGCAACCCTTGGCGCGGTCAGTCTATGGATGGGTGACCATTTATTGGTACTTCAACTGAGCGTTTCTGTGGTTCGGAGGGCACGTTAAATTTGATACTGGCTGTTAACAACTGACAGCAGTCGTTAAGCCAAGTTGAAGGCCTTCGAGTGGATTAAAAACTTTGAACCTAGGTTGGCCACAAAACATTCGATATGTATAATAAAATAGTAAGATACGAATGTTGTGTGTCATAGGTATTGGAAACTCCGAAAGACTCGGTCTCACAACATCCTGACCCCAAACAAATATCTTCGGATCGTATAAACTTGTATCTTGATGCGGAGATCGAACCTGCGTCTTCTCGTTTTGCGACCACATTTCGAAAAACAAAACTAACTATAATTCTGCTGCTGTACTAAGATTCGTTTCGGCAATTTTCAGATAATCGATATTTAGGAGATATGATTATGATGACTTAGCAAACCTGTTAGCAAAAAGCAAACATTAAATTATGTACGTTTTTCTTCTTGAGTGACTGAAACCAGGAATTAATTACATATCGCGTAAAAACTGAACATTACTGAAGCATAATTTATCTTGTCGGACTGTACTTAGTTGATTCATCACATAGTAGACATTCAAAAAACACGTAGTGAACAGTGAGCAAGTGGAGATAGTGTTCGGCTGGCATGTAGCGCGCAGTGCGGTAGCGCGGCTGTATCCCGCCTGTTAGCATTGAAACTTCATCGGGTGATATATTGCGACCGCTTCAAGGCATTCTTGCACAGTGCTATGTATAGGTAGACATGCTTGTTTAGATTTATACGGCTGTTTACGTTGTTTGTTATGCTAACTTATGAATTCTATAATCCAACAGTCACGTGTTCATTCCTGGTGCTGTGCTAAATCCGTGTTGTATTTAAAGGCACCCAACGCTAGTTCCCGATATTCCGTTATATGCAAACTTCTAAATATATAATTATCTTAATGCAGGAATCGATACCACTTATTAGCTAATTATTATTATATAAATAAAACATAGATGATTTTCATTTCATATTTTTTCTAGAGTTTTATGTATCGTCTTTATTTACTTGTCCTGATTGACTGATTCATCATCGCAGAGCCTAAACAAATTGTAATTTTGTCAGTTGATGTATTTTATGATGTTAGCATCTACTAAGAGAGAATTTATGGAACTTTCACCCCTAACGCGTTAAAATAAGGTATGAACGGTTGCATGAAAATATGCCTTTAACGCGGGCGCAGCCGCGAGCAAATGCGAGTGATTAATATATACTGTGTTGAGTCCTCGAGTACACTCCACAAGCACACATTTCACTGCCCTATTTACGGGATTCCTAACTCTATGTACATAGGCCAGCATGCGCACACGCAGACCTAGTGATAAACGTACGTCCGGGCGCGGCGCACGCGCAGCGTCGACGTGACTGCGCCGATGCTGTCAGCCGACCTGGGGTTACATGTATAAATCTAGAACTATATTTCTATAAATATGAAGTTTCCATTCAAGTAAAGGTCCACTTGGAGTTATACAACTTGAGAAACTAAAGCTTTTGAGCCATTCTCCAAATATTTATGTCCTCCAGGATCGTGTTTAGAACAGCAAGTCGTTGGTCCGGATATTAACAAAAGTAAACAATAATATTGTCAAAACTATATCAAAAGTTCCGAAACAGGGAGAAATTAATTCCTATAACCTTATAACTTACTCAATAGACGTCCTGTGGCTGATGATGATGATGATAACCAGCATTCAGACAAAAAATAAACGCCACAAACACTTAAAAAGGACAAACTTATAATAAAATAAATACTCCCTTTTTTGTCGGTGGCTAAAAAGAGATCACTTTTGATTTACCTTAACCACATTACCTGTTGCATAATAATAGATTTATCAGAATATAAAAAAGTTGTTGTTTTACAAAATTAATAATCTAATGCGATAATGACGATCTAACAGCATTTAAATATTGTAAATGATTTGTGCGTGTGCGCAAGTAATAAATAAAAGTCAAACATTCTGCACAAGTATTAATAATATTTGGCTATTTATTAATATTGTAATTTATACAGAGGGATCATAAATGATTAGTTAGCCTGCTAGGAGATGAGGATCTGATTTTAAGTTGTAATGTCGACCTTCGGGAGACCACGACCGTCATCAGAAATAGACCGGCCTGAGGTTACTAGATATACACTGACTGACTTGTCTGAATGAGCCACTATGGCGAGTTTTTCACCATTTGCAAGATAGTCGATGGTTGATTGATGATGGTTGGTTATGAAAATGATTTTTTTGTGCAAGCGCAGCGTTGGACGTCCGACTACAAGGTAGACAAACGACCTGATAAAGGTCGCAGGAAGTCGCTAGATGTAGGCCGCTTCCAACAGGTCGGTCTGGAAATCTTTGGGGGAGACCTATGTTCAGCAGTGGACGTCCTGTGGATGATGATGATGATGTAACTTAATGCTGATAGCCCGACTCGAGTCGGCTGTTTTTAGCTTCACCGGATTTTCGGGTGAGCGCTTTAAGCGCTCTCGACGCAAAAGGCTACTACATGTATATTTCCGAAGTATACAGGAAACCCGAACAGAATACACGTGTAAGTCTCAAGATTTATTCGCGTCCAGTGCCAACAGTTTTACATTGTTGTACGCAGCCCGGTGGCCAATCATTTGCCATATGCAGCTAATAATGTATGCAATACATCAACAATAGTTGAAAGTCTGGATTGGTACCACCGCTTTGTCTATTTCTGTCACCAAGCAACAGTGTGTAAACACTGTTGTGTTACGCTCTGAAGGACATTTAAGCTCGTAAAATTACTGGGCATTATGAGACTTAACATTTGATGTCTCGGGGTGACGTGCGCAGTTCAGTGCCATGGAGTGCTTTGTAATTCAAAGTTCTGCGTGTGTTCATTTCGTTTATGGGGAGGCGTGGCGCTTACCATCATGTGAGCGCCTTGCTCGTCTCGTCATTCAATAAATAAAAAAAAGATTTGGCTATTATGATATATACAGATTTTATTTAACTCTGTTAAGAAGGTAGAAGTAACTAATTATAAATTTCATACTAGAACATACTAGAACCTATTTTCGCGTTTACAAATACTCTTGTAGTAAAGCATAAACCACAAATTACCACTACAATTGAAACGTTTCTAATTTTTCTGAAAAAGTCGGCTCACCCATTAAAGACTCTGTTATCTTAATTCGTATCGCTAGATGCGTTATCTGCACTAAACTATAATTAAAACTGTAAAGCGATAGTTGACCGTTACGGGCCGAAATATGGAGCGATTTCGTGTAATTAAAACGGCTATGTTGGAAGCACGTGCCGTGTAAAAAGTTGTTGGTGTTCTGCAAGCGAGTATCCGGGTCGGAGCGTTGTCTATGCCGCAGTGTATTGTCTATTGGTAACACAGTTCCGTACGAAAAATGATTTTTTCAGGGCTATGCTACGACGACACAAAACGAATAGCCATCTCCGGTCTTCCATTTTCAAATTATTATACAGGAAAAATAGAAAAGAAATTGAAAATATTCGTATATCACTCGCCTGATGGTAAGCGTACTGCCTATCCATACAAATAACATTGCTGCTTGGCGGCAGTCATCAAGAAAGCGGTGGTACCAACCCACATGGCTTCTCGCATACGAGTCATCAGTAGGCAGCTAGAGAAAGGTTGGTAGGTTAGGTAGGCTAGGGATATTCCTGCCAGTAAGGTCCACGACACATCTCCTTACCTTTTAAACCCTTACAGATTTTTTGTAAACTTACCCTACTACTTCTTGCCCTTGCCCCGATTTCCATATCCTCCTAGTCTGTGAATCCCTTCACTTAAGGATGCCCTCCCTTTTCCCATGCTTGTTGGTGTACCTTTTCCTGCCAGCCTTTAGCGCGGCGTTTAGTCCAAAGTTCCCTTAATTCTAAGTTAGTCTGTTTAATGACAAATGTTCTGTACTTGACCTGTCATAAGCCTGTCTTAGCCTACATGATTAATAAAGATTTTGATTTTTGATTTTGATTTGAGGCACCCACCAATTAGTTCCTATGCCATCCTTTTCTTACTACAAATTAAGTATTATTTGTACATAAAACCTATCCCATCCATACGTTTTGTTTTCAGCCAAGGTGAATCAAATGGCTAAAAAGGCATTTAGCCCTTGCGTGATAAAGTTCATACAAATTGACGCACAAGACGCAAATAAACAAGCAAATAAATTGTTATAAAGACACAATGGGTCATCAAAAACGTAATAACAAACGCAGCAATTACCTCTTTACAATACAATAGTAACTGTGGGGAAAATAATTTATACTTTGTATTCGACCCCAAGTTTTTTTATTCGCCTGAATGACGGGACGAGCAGACCACTCGCGAGATGATTTGCGCCATGCCTGCCCATAAACTACAACGCCATTGAAATTCAAAGATTACTAAGTATTGAATAGGACTGCTTTGCGATTGTCATTTCCCGACGTTAGAATGAGAAGTAACCTAACATAACCAAACCCGAATACAACAGTGCTTACACACTGCGCTGCTGCTACACATTTGGTGGCAGATATAGATAACGTGGGGCTACCCACCCAGAAAGCCTTTTGCATGCGAAGGACCTGCCACCTACTAAGATGATTTCACAGATCACGGCTACTATATATACGTCGATCTATATATAAACCAAGCGTGTCAATTTTTACTACGTAGACTGTCCTCGTAGTACACGATGCATTGGTTTAACCACTGCATCTCTCTCACCTGTGTACCGGCTACTGCACCATTCAGAACTCTAGATATATTTTTATCTTCAAACATTTTACATATAATTAAGATATTTTTTATTTAAATTACATGTTTATATTTCAAGATGTTTCGGAAGATGCAGTGTTTTCTATCTGTCTGCAGCTATTTAATATTAATGTGAGGTACAGTTATCATCGAAATTTAATTAGTGAACACGGTTATTTATACATTATATGCAGTGCACGTAATAATTTACATAGTTTAAGTAAATCTTTCTTTGTTACTTTTTGATAGATACCTGTCGCTTTCGAAGAAAAAACGTTTGAAAGAAAGTGAACTTAAGCGCTGCCATGAATTAATTTTTCGATGTATTCAAAATTATGTTTAAGACTTCTGTTACATACACCAAATGATCGCACCACGGTTATGATGTCACTATGATTGTATAGCTTTATATCGCCGCGTCGGTTAAACTTATGATAATTTATGATTACCTTACATTTATGATAAACATTATTAAATTATGTTTGAACATGTTTAATTATAATACAATTACTAATATGAAACATTTGTAGAAAGGTATAAATAACTCGTAAGGTGGAATAATTATTATCAGCGTTCAGTCGGTTGGAAGACATAATATAAAGTGTTTTACTCTGCGCAAATATATGGAAAAGATCAAGTACATTTTGTTCCAATTCATCTATACACTTAAACAAATGATCTTGATTCGAATACTTATTCGTAAGTTGTTCGTGGTATCGAAATAGTTTTTAGTTATGTTTGGGCAAAATCTTTTCATTTTTTTTAGCATAGGCCAACAAACGAGCAAGCGGATCACCCGATGGTAAGTGATCACCACCCATGTACGCCCTCAATACCAGAAGAATCATGGGTCCGTTGCCGACCTTGAAGTAAAGGGTTAATTAGGGATTGGGAAAGGGAGGGGATTTGAGCCTCCTGATATCTCACTCACCGTACGAAACACAGCAGCCCCCCCTCTGACCCGACATCTTACCGCCCCATCAGTCTTTTGAGCTCTTTGGGTAAGATGTACGAGCGAATCGTCCTCGATCGCTTGAAAATAGTAGCAAAGAACCACAATCTGCTCCCCGCGGAGCAGTTTGGGTTCAGAGCCCGCCACAATTGCGTACATCAGGTGCTCCGCATCACGGAGCACATCCACGCGAAAAACTTTACCAAGACCCCCACCGGAGCCATATTTTTCGATGTCGAAAAAGCATTCGACAAGGTGTGGCACAATGGCTTGCTTTACAAGCTATACACCATGAACGTGCCCACACAGCTCGTGCACATCATACGAGCGTTCTTGTCGAATCGCGGTTTCAGATATCGCGTGGAGGGAAGCCTCTCTTCCCGACACACCATTTCGGCCGGAGTCCCGCAAGGCTCGGCCCTCTCACCCTTTCTTTTCTCGCTATACACAAGCGATATTCCCAGGCCAAAGGGCGCCCATCTGGCGCTCTTTGCCGACGATACCGCGATTTACGCATCGCGTAAAAACCCGGTTGATGTGGTTCGCACTTTGCAAGCCGCTGCCGACAAACTCGGTCAGTGGTGCCGCAAATGGCGAATCACCATCAACCCGACAAAAAGCGCCGCGATCCTTTTCGATAGATACCCAGCCCGTTTCAAAGATCCAGTGCCGAATGTCAACATGTTCAACATGTGCATTCCCTGGACTAAAACGGTCAAATATCTAGGAGTGACCCTAGACCAGAGGCTTACCTTCGGGCCACACTTAAAAGCGGTACGCGCGCGAGCCGCATTCGCGATGAGCCAGCTTTACTGGCTTCTAAACCCAAAAAGCAAACTCTCGACCCGCAACAAGATTAGGATTTACACGACCTGCATTAGGCCGATCATGACGTACGCGTCGCCCGCGTTTGCCCACGTACCCGAATGTCGTTATAGACGTTTGCAAGCCTTGCAGAATCGCTTTCTGCGTAAGATTACTGGGGTCCCGTGGTATGTGAGGAATCTCAACATCCACGTGGACACGGGCATGCCGACTCTCCGGCAGTTCATGAAAATGAACAGCAAACGCTATTTCGACCGCGCCGCTCACCATCCGAATACGCTTATCCGCCAAGCGTCAATCTACACTCCATTCGACCGCGCGAAATGGAGACGACCGCGTAGCGTCCTCTCCGATCCCGACGATGCGACCACTCTGGCCATCCGAAGGAGAGAGGAATACATGAAAACACACTCCACAAGACCGACTTACCGTCCTCGCCGCCGAGGACCGCGCCGCGTTCCCCGCAACCCCCCTGACCCTAGTACCGGCCCGCGAGCCGATGATGATAACAACCAGTAGTTTTAAACCTCCCCAAAAATGATAATCGCAGATGTCTCTGCCCTCCCCCAGTGACCGCCCTGAGCCGAGGTCCGTACCCCACAGGGGGTGCCCTCAGCGAGGTCGCTTAAATGTAAGGGTTGAGAGCGCCTAAAGCGTTCGCCCGAAAGTCCGGTGAAGCTGTAGAAAGCTGACTCGCGTCAGGCTAACAGTACAACGCCAAACCGTAAAAAAAAAAAAAAAAAAAAAAAAAAAAAAAAAAAAAAAAAAAAAAAAAAAAAAAAAAACACAGCAGCAAGTCCCTACTTTACGTCGGTTTTTGATGAGACAGTGGTAACGATCCGGTTGAGCCGATTCACGCTGTAAACAAAACTTTCTACAGCTTGGCTCTACCACTCAAAAAGCTGTTAGTTACTCATCTGTTCAAAAGTTATAGACGTTTATGTAATAGACGTCGGAGATTTTTAATTGTTGAATTATCTTGCTATCATAGTCACCCCTGCTTCTACTAAGTTAAATGATATAATTATAATAATCGAATAACAATTCCGTGACACCATAAGCCACCGATTGTCTCATGTCCTCCGAGCATTTCTCACGGTGACGTCACCTGGCATTGTTGCCATTGTTGCCAGGACGTATGGCACGAGGCGGCCGGTCGTTCACACCGACACGGCCATCGGTTGATTGACGGCTGGAACGTGATGCGTGAGCGCGCCTCGTTTGGTTTTCCAATCGAAAAGGACATACGGTTGCCGTGCTTTCGAATGTCTTGTACATTGCGCAATTGGGTTTTGACGAAGAATAATAGTAGAAAACGGTTGTAACAGAAAACGATGTGACTGGAAAATACAGACGTAATGTTTTCCTTGTTCTTATCTCAATTATGTAGGGTAGGCACACATGGTTATTTACATCTTATGGCAATTTATCTGCTCCTGGTTTACGAGCTATGACTATGAAGAAATACGAAACTGCACACTCAGTATTGCTTTGTTTTGGTACTTTCACAATTTTACGGTAGGCAGCGGCTTGGCTGTGCTCCTGGTGCTAAGGTCTATGGGCGACGGTAACCACTTACCATCTGGTGGGCCGTCATCTCGTCTGCCTTCGTAGGCTAATAAAAAAAACTTTTAGAACAAGGACTTCAAGGCTCAGGGCCGACTTTCTTATTTATACACAAAAAATACTGAAATTAAGTTGTAAAAGAATTTACTCCCGCGTCACAGTAATATTTTCCATCGTATCATTAACGTATTTGTCGCTAAGCACTAATATAATCACAGTAATAATACAGTATCGCTCAAACCACAGACATAAGACATAAATAAACCAAATAAAGGCTCCCGTACATTAAGTATTGGAAATGTATTACCTTCATACACAATTGTCGAAAAAAATTACTGTTGAATACCAAGCTGCCCACATTTCTACTCCTTAAAGTGACAAATACTTTAAGTCACAGCGCACTAGTTTGTATATTGCGAGCGCATAAAAGTTACTTAAGAAATCCACTTGCATATCTACACATACGGTGTCTATTAATATATTTGGTCTGTGTTTCAAACAAAAACTTTGTGTAAGAAAAATTGCTGTTAAGTATACCGTGACGATAGTTCTTACGCTACCTGTACCAGCAATGGTAACCAGTCGGTGACCATGCAGCGGTGGGCAGTTAAAGCATGCCCATTGGTGGAGTCTGGTGGTGTGGAACGCGTTTTTGTCGAGGTGACGAAAATTGAGTTTGGTAATCGATGTTATTAATAACTTTCATATCGGAGAGGTAAATTTTGGTTTACTGAGACGAGTAAACAAAAAGACGAGAAATATCATCCTGGCTGTGGCAATGAAGTATAAGAATAAAATCATAGGTTGGAAATGAACATGTCGGTCATCTGATGGCAAGGGGTATTCACCACTCATATACACTCAAAACACCAAAAGAACGATGAATGAGTTTCCGACCGTTAAGGAATGGAATGGACACTGGGAAGGGGAAATAGATTATTAGTATATTTGGGCCTCCGAAAATGTTACTCAGCGTATGAAACGTATCAGTCACTTCATTATTTTATATTCTATGAGTCAGAGGTACCACTCCATTTGAGCCGGCTTAATCATCATCGCTCTATCATTAAAGGATGTGTATTTATTAGTTTTAAGCAGTTTTTGCAAGATTTCATATGATAACGCGAATATAACACATTGATATAAAATTAATTTAAACGGATTTTATCGCGGTATAATTAAGGGGTGAAGTGATAACTTAGGGTAAAAATCTTTCAAAACGTCGGGACCAAAAGTAAGAATAAAACGTGATAAAATTCGTTTTTGGGAGGTAGATCCACGCTGTAGAGTTTTGTTTACAGCATAAATAGGCCGGCTCGACCGGATCGTTACGACTGTCTCACAGAAAATATGCATAAAGTAGCGGCTTGGTGCAGCCTGCATTTCGTACAGTGAGTGAGTTATCCGGAAGCCCAAATACCAAAATCCTTGAATTATCCGTTAAGGTCGGTGACGTACTCGTGATTCTTCTGGTATGGTGGCCGTACATGGGCGGTGGTGATCATTTACCATCAGGTGACCCTCTTACTCGTTTGCCAGCCTATAAAAATCATCATCATCATCAGCCACAAGACGTCCACTGCTGAACATAGGCCTCCCCCAAAGATTTCCAGACCGACCTGTTGGAAGCGGCCTGTATCCAGCGACATCCTGCGACCTTTATCAGGTCGTCTGTCCACCTTGTAGGTGGAAAAAACTATATATTAAAATAAATATATATATTTATTATTAAATATATTTATTTTTAATAATAAATGTATTTTTATATTGGCCTATAAAAATAGTTTTTGCTAATTAAACTAAGTTTCCATTTCTAAAGAATATCACATCCCGTTACCACGACAGCGTAATCGTTCAATGCAATTAGAGCAACGCTTCCCAGAACAACGGCCCGCCTATACTTTTGCATGATTTAGTGTTATTACTTACTCAGCAATTTCATTTGATGCGTGTAAAATTTCAAAAAAATGGTTTCTTATAGATTTGAAAGGTTTTAATTTTTTTTTATCCGAGCAGGACAAAGTGACTGCACTAAACCTGATGATAAGCTTAGTGCAAAAATACTAGCGACCACCGTTCACCGACAAACAATAAGTGCATCGGTGGTCACCAGAGTTATGTCAGCCTGTATAAATGCTTCTTCCCTTTTCGGAGAGGAAAGAAGCAAATTGAGGGGCCCATGGCAGGACAGGCGGATGACTGATGCAGGCCCAAGGATACAAGAATGTACCCCTATACCCAGCCCAACCATCAAATCATGTCGCAAGCCCTTCGGTAGAACCGGATATACACTGGCTGATGTTGGAACGCAATCCACATAAGATGTTTAGATCTCTGTCAGGTTTTAATACCATATTGTTTAGGTTGCATTCCAAACTTTTAGTATCATAAGATCCACACAAAGATTAATAGCAAAACCGATGATATAAGCATTGATTAATATTATAAACAAACTGTAAGCAAACATACACAAAAAAACTATTCGGTTCTACGCCTACAATTATTCAACATTATTTTCCAATGAGCCAAATCATTTGTTTCATTGATGTCTTAACTAACTTTCTACACACAGATATGCGATAGTGATTCCTAACTACTACCTAATAAGTAAGCTATAAAGTGGAAAGTGGCTTGTGCTAGTAAATTAATTTAGTCTATCGATGGAAATGTAGATGACACCGGAATACATGGACATACAGACGAACGCTGACAAGGCCATTTGATATAAAACTCCATTCACATTTTAAGAGGCTACAGCGAAAATAATCCGTAGTTTGGTGGGCGTGGCTTGCAGCCGCTCGCGGGGAGCTCCGAAGGCATCGCACGCGCTCGTGCGACGAGCCGCGCTCGTTTGTCGTCAGGCGAATCGACTCGTATTACAAAGCTGTACACTCTGTGCAAAGTGATATAAGTCTAAAAGCTTATTTTTTTCGGTCTAGTCGGTATTCCTGTATCTGATATAAAACGGAAAATAAAATTCGTTCGCAATGATATAAGGACCACCTTTGGACAATTTCGATAAAAAAATTGTGTATGCTGATATTACTTTAGGAATATTAAATTGAACTGAGGCCTTATTTTAAAGCAAATATGTTTAATTTGTTATATCACAATTTGTAACATAAGACACACTTACAATTAATTACGCCAGATTTGTTCGCAATAATACAATTAAAGCAAAGCAAAATGGTGATATTGAAGTTTTTTTTATCTTGACACAGTAAAGTGGCTTGGTATTAAGTACAGTCCAGTTCAAATATATTTGCGACCAACAAGATTAACTTTGTTACTCATCGGCATTATGTGGGCCCGAAGTTACTGGATATACAGTGGCTAGTCCTGAAGTGTGACATGTCTGATTAGACCACTATGGTGAGTTTTTCGCCATGTGTACGGTTTTCGCAATTCAATCGATACCCAAATGTATCGGTTACCCTCTCACCAGTGACACCAGCAGTCCTGCCTGGGTTTATCTTAGACTAGTACTTACGAATGTTTCCACTTCACCGTATCTTAAATATCCTTTTTATAAAGACAATTGACTCTGTCAATAGCTTCCTCTAGTATACCAACACATCGTACCTTTGGTACGATTTAGCATGGGTGTTTGTGACCCACGTACTTTTGTGATTCTCTAAAACGTAAAAATATTACCTTAAGCGACATTACTGGAGTTTACCTGGCACGTTATGGACACGTACTCCCGTAGGCCATAAATTTGGTTTCCACCACATTTCTATCCGCCATTTTCAAGCCTCCCCAGATTCCCAGATCCCTACTACAGATTCACCGTTTACTCATAAGTCAAGTGGGCCCGATGGCATCCCTCCGATTGTGTTACAGACATGTGCTCCTGAGTTGGCACCGGTTTTAACGTGTCTTTTCCGGCACTCCTATGCATTAGGGGTAGTCCCGAAATCCTGGAAGGCCGGTTTAGTGCACCCGATCCTAAAAAAGGCAACCGCTAAGATCCGTCCAATTACAAGCTTATAACCATCGCCTCCTTGTTCTCTACGATAATGGAATTATCAACTGTCAGCTCCTGCTGTACCTAGAGGAGTACCGATTGATTAGCGACCGCCAGTACGTCTTTCGCCGGAGTCGCTCGCTGTTAATCTTCTAATTTACCTGCCATATAGATGGACAGAAGCAACTGAGACCAAGGGGGAGGCGCTTGCAGCCAATTGGGGCATAGCGAAGACCTTTTATCGGGTATGGCACAAAGCACTTCTTTAAAGCTACCTTTCTTTGGGCTTCCAGAGAAATTATGCAACTGGATCACTAACATTTAAAAAATCGTGATAGAAGCGTGTATCCCTCACGTTTCGGATAGATGTTCAAAAATCAATCACCATCTATTAATTTTTTTGTTAATAGATGGTGAGATAATCGCTTTCAAAGGTATAAAAAGTGTAATATTAATCGAACAAAATGTGTTCATAAGATATTTTTTTTTAGCCGATCACGGCAAAGTGACTACACTACATCTGATGGAAAGCGCAGTCCAGTCCAAAAAACCAGCGACCATCGACAAACAATAAGTTTATCGGTGGTAATGCTTCTTCATACTCTGAAGAGGGAACAATCAAATCGAGGACCCAGCGACAGGACAGGCGGATGACCAATGCAGGCACAGGGATACAATGTTGGACGCTTATACGCACCCCAAACAACTATCAACTCGTGTCGCAAGCCCCTCGGTAGAACTGGATATACACTGGCTGATCCTGGAACGCGATCCACACAAGATGTGAGCCGCTATGGCAGGTTTTAACACTGCGTGTACGGTGGTGGCTATCCGGGCGGATATGGATATCCTACCACCAGCATAATACTTTCCACTTTTGTTTAGATTTTATTCTTTACTATGGAATCCTAAGTTTGTCATGTGTAAGTGAAACACACACTTCGTCGGTTTTGAAGGATAATGGAATGACAGACAAAATTTTGTCATTTTCATACATTTGAAATGAAAATGAAATAGTCAGGTATCCGGGTCCATTTCTGCACTTGATTACTATCAAGCTAATTTTCCGTGAGTAGCTTCGTTTTGATGAGACGCATAACAATTTCCTGTGCGAAAATTCTCGATTGTGGTACTTATTGTGGTAACAGAGGTAGCAAGGATAAATATATGTCGATTTGATGATACTCAAAAAATTAATACTAACTGGTTTTTTTATTACATTTCAAGATAATTATCTAAATTATTTGAAAAAATATTTTTCCTACAAAATGTATGGTTTGATCAAGGACCGTTCCAGGATTTATAGATTTGAATAAGGGAATAAATAAAAAAAAGTGTGCGTCTCGGGACGCACGACAGAAGTGATAACTTAAACTAATGTGGGTTGAATTTAAAGAGGAGAAGCCTGCTTACTGCTGCCGTATGCGTGAGAGAAAGGCAAGCCAGACAGAGTGGGTCCGTAACGCGTTGTTACAAAGCGGTTTACCCTCCCATAATAAGTTATCACTTCATTGGATTGCAGTCCGGTCAAAGTCCTGTCAAAGTCCGGTCATAGGTCTGTCAATGTTCGGTCAAAGTCCTGTCAAAGTCCGGTCAAAGTCCGGTCAAAGCCCAGTCAAAGTCCAGTCAAAGTCCGGTCACAATCCGGTCACATTCCGGTCAAAGTCCTGTTAAAGTTCTGTCAAAGTCCACTCTAAGCCCGGTCACAGACCGGTCACAACACTGTTCAAAGTCCGGTCACAGTTCGCTCATAGTCTTGTCAAAGTCCGGTCAAAGTCCGGTCAAAGTCCTGTCAAAGTCCAGTCAAAGTCCTGTCAAAGTCCTGATAAAATCCTGTCAAAGTGCGGTCAAAGATCGGTCGAAGTCCGGTCAAAGTCGTGTCAAAGTCCGGTCAGAGTCCTGTCAATGTCTTGTCAAAGTCCGGTCAAAGTTGTGTCAAAGTCCGGTCAAAGACCTTTCAAAATCCGGTCAAAGTCCGGTCATAGTCCGGTCAAAGCCCGGTCAAATCCAGTTAAGTCCGGTCACAGTCCGATCAAAGTCCTGCCACAGTCTGGTCAAAACCAGTTGAAGTCCGGTCACAGTCCGGTCAAATTCTGGTCAAAGTCCTGTCAGAGTCCTGTCAATGTCCTGTCAGTCTTGTCAAAGTCCAGTCAAAGTCCGGTCACATTCCAGTCATAGTCCTGTCACAGTCCGGTCAAAGTCCGGTCAACTCCAGTAAAGTCCGGTCGAATTCCGTTCAAAGTCCTGTCATAGTTCTGTCAAAGTCCGGTCAAAGTCCAGTCACAGTCCGGTCAAAGCAGACTGGTCACCGTGTGACACCACCTTAGACTTCGAAAATTCTCAAAGATCCAGGGAGATCGGCTAACGCTGGCTGGTCAACTGGCCCGCGTGACGTCTCATGGAATGTTCTCGAATATTCTCGAACCTTCCGTTGATCGATGGACCGCTGGTGTTACGGAACGCATCGGTTCACCCTCCCATAAGATGTTATCACTTCAGAAATGAAAATTAGTTTGCCACCAACAAAACAAGAATTGTAGCAACAAATTAAAAGAACTGCATTCATTTGTAATGTATGGTGTAATGTACACATGCCCCACGGAAAAATTGCCAGAAAATTTCAGATAGACAATAATTAATGACAAATATAATATTCATATATTATTGGTTTGATGGCCCCCTAAGTCCATATTTTGAATAATTATCTTCTGACATACAAGGTACCCTATTAAAAATATTGTTATTTATTGATTGATTATACAGGGTTATTTTTAAAACACCAGCAACCTCGCAGGGGTAGATTCCTAAGGTTATAAGCTACTACTTTTGTTCTACAACTTTTGATAATTTGTTAGATTTTATTTTCATACAAAAATAAGTATTCATTTAATTTCTGTCTTGAATGTTACAACGCGCATCGCAGATTACGTAAACAAACACGCGAAGCGTGGGGAACCGGGCTAGCGCATTTGACCTTGAACTCCCGAGCAGCTGACCGGCGCCTTTGATATCGTGCGCGCAAGCCGCGCCGCGCCGCAGTCTACGAAGAAAAACACAACACAACAAAAACTTGTAACATCATTTTTTTTAAATATATTGAGTTATATCCAAACTCGTAAAACAAAAGTTGTTCCGTATGGGGTCAGCTATCTGGTCCTGCGAGGTTGCTGGTGTTTTAAAATTAACCATGTATTCATTATTATATAGTTTACTTAATTTTTTCATGTTATTACAAAGTCATATATGACGAATGAGGAAAATGAAATAGATGAAGATGACAGCTATGTTATAAGCGTAGATAATGAAGATTTATCAGATGAATCTGATGAAAATTATTTTTTTTTAATATGCAAATACACAATTTTTTTAGAATCATCAAATCGACATATTTTATCCTTGATACCTCCGTTAGCTACCACAATCAAGAATTTTCGCACAGGAAATTGTTGGGCGTCTCATTGAAACGAAGCTACTCACGGAAAATTAGCTTGATAGTAATCAAGTGCAAAAATGGACCCGGGATCCCTGACTAAAACTTATATTACTTTAAACCTGGAAATATTTCTATTTTATGTTTTGCTGGTGGGAGGATACTTGTATCCGACCGGATAGCGACCACCGTACACTGGTGCTAAAACCTGCCATAGTGGCCCACCTTGCGTGGGTCGCGTTCCAGGGTCAGCCAGTGTATATCCGGTTCTCCCCAGGGGGCTTGCCCCCTGATCCTCACCCTTTTCCCATTCCTTTTTCCTTTCCCTCCCCCTTGGCCCTTTGGCAGGCCGGCATGATCTTGCCGACCAACGATGGACACATTGTTTATCGTTGGTCGACAATATTCTTGGATTACGCTACACTTACCATCAGGTGTAGCGTAGTCACTTTGCCGAGCCAGGATAAAAAAAAAAAAAAAAAAAAACTAAATATGAATCCATTAACACTGAGTGAATTAATGGGTGTTAATTGATACAAGTTAGATTTTTTTAACTCATCCAAAATACATAATATCCATCAAATCTTAATATTTTCTAAACAGACTTACTTCCAGCATTTTAATTATTTTAACTCCAACCCTATCAGATAGAAGTTTTAAAAAAACTTGTGCCATTTTACACATGCATTTATCATTATACACATATTAACTACTATAACATATGGCTAATGATATAAATTTAGTTTCTTTTTATTATCTCATATTATTATTGTTACTATAAACAAAAATCATAGTACATTTATGTTAATAGCAAGTAATCCCAATCCATCAAAGTTAAAACATCCTGAGAATAGAATAGAGTAAAAAAAAAGTTGGCGAATTTTTAAAATAGCATCATATCATTAAATAGTTTTTTCTCAAAATTCGGTTTTCAGACTTGTATCACTTTTCACAGAGGGTACAGAAATATACGCATATTAGGACTGTGACATTACGCTCATCATCTATGGATACTCATTTATGTTAAATGAGTCTATTGATGGAAGTGGCTTTGTTGAAGATATTATGAGATCTAACAAGTGAAAATAATATAATATATGCGTACATCCTATAACTATTTGCATTATTAAATGTAAATTGACTTTGAGGGTAAATAAATCATATTAATGCATGAAATCACGAAAATCCGATCTGCAAAAAAACGGCATAGGTCCATCCACGATAAGGCGCTCCCGCCGACTGATCTATTGAGGGAATGAAAGTGACGCAATTACTTTTGAAATGCAAAATAAGAGATGGCTATATTGAGTGTACTTTCAGAATAAAACAACGTATGTGCCAAAACGATTTTTCTTGTTTTCTAATAAAACTCATTATTAAATCTAAAACTGCTTTGACCAAACTTTCATACGATAATTCTCCATGTTTTAAAGTAAATTTAATTGTCTTATTCATGAGGGTTACGCTTCGGCAGCAAAAAACGTAAAAAAATAGATACAACTTTGCGATTTTTTTCTATCGAGAAAATTTCATTGAATCGTGTATTCCTTTTGAACAATCCTAGAGCAGAAAGTCAAAAAACGTATACCAAAATATTAAATCTCTATTCCACGTACACAATTATATACACGAGATAGAAATGTCCCATTTGTTTCAATGTAGGGCCTTAATAAATATCATTTAATTCAATATAGTGTTGACATGAGCCGATAATGAGGCTCTTTATAAATCACGATGCCATCTATATTTTTAAAAATAAGTTATAAAAAAATACTTTAATTGAAATCAATTAATATTTGTAACACGTATAAATTTATACAAGAGCGTAACGGGTAGCATAATCTTTTTTTATTTGAAGATCGAAACACATAACAGCTACCGAACGGTAAATACAGGTAGACATTTTTTGTGATTTCGATGTAATATACTCTATAATATTCATGGTGATTTAATGCCGATTTATTACTTCAAGTATTTTTAAAAATAGCAAATGATATGTTCGTGAGTTTATTTACAAAACCTACATTAAGGACGTAAAATACGATATACGGATCAATGAAGTTGGTATCAACAAGTTTATGCATCGCATCGTCAAGGGCATAAATGCTGACGTCAGAAATTGCCGGAGGTAGAGCCAGAGGCCTTGGTTTGTGTCAGTTGTTTTCTGCCGCCAAATTTAGTGTGTTTAGACACTACCTTTGTGACACTGTTTTGTTTGAAGGATATTAATGGCAGTGAAAGCACTATGTATTATGAGTCTTAATATCTCAAGTCTCGTATTAAGGAGGGTAATACAATATTATGCAGTGCTTTGTAATTGAAAGATCGTGGGTGCCACTATTTGTGGGTAAGAAAGGCTTTTAACATCAGATATCGTATTGTCATTATCTGATGCAAAATTAATGTTAAAACAAAATTATATACTGTACGATTAATCGTATCGTCTATAATAAAAGGAGTCAGCTGTACTGGGTCAAAGGTCGCTGGGAGGTTCGAGCCTATAGGCATCAATAAAATTAATTACATTTTTGCGAAAGCATGGGAGATTAGACTATAAATAAACCAAAATTTATATACCGACGTATGACAGCTTAATATTTTTTATTGGTGTCTTAATGGTGAACAAGAAAAATAATAGACGCCATAAATCAATGTACAATAAAAGAAACAATTTCTATAACTCAAAGTTTTACTTGTGTTTTTAAAAATGCAATTAATTTAGGTTTATTCAAAATTTATTTGACACACAAAGATTAGAAACGTGTGAATTTCATATTTTTTTCGAAATAGATAATTAGGTAATATAATAATATACTTTTGTGTCGAGGTTCTCGTCTTATGTAATCCTTATAGTGGGAGTTTATACGACGTATACAAAAATATGTATGATAATATGTTACCAATACAATCCGCTAGGGGCGCTGTAAGGGTTTGCACGCATATTTGTTTTTTTTAGAGCATCAGCCGGCAAGCGAGCAAGTGGGGTCGTTTGATGCCAAGTTATCAAGTTCACATGGCAACCTTGCCGAGCGATGGATGCCTATCCATCGCTCATGTACGTCTACCATACCAGAAGAATCATGGGCGCGTTGCCGACCTCAAAGTAAAAGGTTTTTGGAACGTAGTTCCTTATCGCGCGTTGCGAAAGGGGGCTAGACGGAAAAAATTGGTACGAAAAGTTGGCACGAAAAATTTGTCACGACATAATTTTTTTTAACTTAATTTGATATCTAGCACACAAAGCTAAAGTCGAAATTCCGTTAATAAAACAGATGGTTGTGAAACTTATGACATTTGGAAATGTAGACGCGGTTTGAAATTTGAATTTTTGATTATAGAACACGGCCGTCCGTTATTTTTAAGTTGATAAAAAATGCTATACAATAGCTTTACCGCGGCAGTCTCCGAGTGCCACACGTCTTTTTTTATTTCTATTTTTCTATTCTATTTCTATGTAATTTTATGTTGACAAACAAAAATAAATAGACCTATTTTGTTATTTCAGTTGATAATTTGATTTTTTTGCAATTTGTGTCGATTCTACATTAGCCGAAGGAACTTCGTTCCTACCTGGTGTCCCACGACACACACCAATTTTTTTTTTGTGTTGACGCTTGCCGTAAGCCTGACACTAGTAGGCTGTATACAGCTTCACCGGACTTTCAGGTGAGCGCTTTAGGCGCTCTCAACCCTTACAAAGTAAAAGGTATAATTATGGGGAGATTTTGCTTGTAGTTTTGACATCAACCCCTCTGGGGAGAAAATACACCCAGATCCAAAAAATTGGTGTGTGTCGTGGGACACCAGGTAGGAACGAAGTTCCTTCGGCTAATGTAGAATCGACACAAATTGTAAAAAATACAAATTATCAACTAAAATAACAAAATATGTCTCTTTATTTTTGTTTGACAACATAAAATTACATAGAAATAGAATAGAAAAATAGAAATAAAAAAAAGACGTGTAGCACTCGGAGACTGCCGCGGTAAAGCTATTGTATAGCATTTTTTATCAACTTATGTAATTATAAATAAAAACTTATTAATTTAGACTTAGACTGGCTACTAAACGGTGGACGGCCGTGTTCTATAATCAAAAATTCAAATTCAAACCGCGTCTACATTTCCAAATGTCATAAGTTATCTATCTGTTTTATTAACGGAATTTCGACTTTAACTTTGTGTGCTAGATATCAAATTAAGTTTAAAAAAAGTCTCATTTAACGGTTTTATTCCACGCATTTTTTCCACGCATTTTTTCCACGCATATTTCTTACGGTTTTACTATCACATTTTTTTCAGTTCGGTCACGCAGCGAAATCCCTATCCCCTCCAAGCCTGCCGTAAGGAACTTCGTTCCAAAAAAAGTGTGGATCACACAAACATAATGTTATGATCGTTATACATATAATATCCGACAATATTAGACATGATAATTATAATTAATTAAAAACAGTATTAAAAAATTGGTGTGTGTCGTGGGACACCAGGTAGGAACGAAGTTCCTTCGGCTAATGTAGAATTAGAAAAAAGAATTAGAAATTGCAAAAAATTCAAATTATCAACTGAAATAACAAAATAGGTCTCTTTATTTTTGTTTGACAACATAAAATTACATAGAAATAGAATAGAAAAATAGAAATAAAAAAAGACGTGTGGCACTCGGAGACTGCCGCGGTAAAGCTATTGTATAGCATTTTTTATCAACTTAAAAATAACGGACGGCCGTGTTCTATAATCAAAAATTCAAATTTCAAACCGCGTCTACATTTCCAAATGTCATAAGTTTCACAACCATCTGTTTTATTAACGGAATTTCGACTTTAACTTTGTGTGCTAGATATCAAATTAAGTTAAAAAAAATTATGTCGTGACAAATTTTTCGTGCCAACTTTTCGTACCAATTTTTTCCGTCTAGCCCCCTTTCGCAACGCGCGATAAGGAACTACGTTCCAATAATAAATTACAAAAAAAATGATGACGGAAGATCTCATGACGGAGTACGGAGAAAACATGGTTAAATCCTCAATATAAAACAGCAAAAACACTCAAATGGATTTGAATTTTTACATTAGACTTGTACAATATGTTCAGTCCAATACTTTTACATTTTATTTCCGAATTGACGCTTCAGTCATCACCTCCACCTACAACTCGGCACGACTGACTTACACATATGGATTTATTTTAGCAGTCGCTCTTTCAGAGACGCTTGCTTGACATTTTATGAACGTTCTTTTGTGTTACACAGCTAATATAGCCAGACACACCACGCCTCTTCGAGACTATATTGAATTGGGTATACAGGGAGGAACGACGACCATCTTGCAGCTCTTGTTACACTGGTCTAGGTCTCAGGTGGGACACAATAACGAGTGAGACAATAACATCGATGAATATGCATGGTGGCATCGCTGCGTTGCAATTTGGCCGGAACCGTCTTGTAATGACAATGTGACAAAAATAACACGTTAGTTATGCGCCTACGCACTGGCGTCATCAGCCGCGACGGGAATGTGTAAATCGTGCTATAAGCTGTTTTATGTGCGCAGTTTTTTTTTCATTAGAACATATTACTGTAAGTTACTCGCAGATAATGATGCTATATTGTAAAGCTGAGGTATAAAAAAAACATAAAACATTTATTACATTATCAAAGAGACACGAATTCCGATGACAACGTGGGATAAACGGTTAAAGAATTAATTCTCTGTTTATGGAGTCATTCGGACAAAATGAGACGAGAGCTTAAAGTTTCCTTATAAATACCATCATGTGTACGTGAGTATAAGGTTAGTAAAAGTATGATTTTCATAGCTTAGAAACGAGTCATCAATAAAAAACTAACGGTGGACTTAATTTTATGAAAGTAATTAATGTGACATATAATACAAAAAAAATATTGCATTACCTATAATGAATAAAAAATAAGGTACACTAAATAAAATACTGGGTTTTACAATGAGCGGCCTTATCGCTAAAAGAGATCATAAGCGGCATTTAATATAAGCAAGAAATAATATCAAAGATCGGGAAGTAGGTGCGTGCAACATGCGCCTGCGCAGACGGCGACGACGTGTCGCGATCCAAGTTGACATAGCCTTAGCTATAGTGCACCAAGTCGGCAGGAGATATAATATTAAATAGTATATATTCCATATCGTATCATTTATCTATAAAAACAAAACACAAATGAAGGTGCATACTGCCAAAATAGAGACGTTATCTTTAAGCAGAAAGTCCAGAATTAAAGAGCATCTACAATGATAGAACTACGCTGGTTCTATCCACAGCATGATTGGCCGGCTCAATCGGGGTAGAAGCTTTATCGCACAAAAAACCAACGTGAAGTGGCAGGGTCCTGTTGCTTTTCTAATGGTAAATGAGATATCCGCAGGCCCAAATCCCCTCCTCTTCACAATCTCCATATATTTCCATTAAGATCGGTAACATACCCATGATTTTCAGGTATTTTAGGAATTCATGGCTGGCTCGTTTGCCAGCCTTATTTTTTTTAGTTCAAAAGCACACTGATTTGCTGGCGACGGAAATAATCTCGGCGAATATCGTGGGTATTGATTGCTTATCTCCTGCCTCCTCCCACGGGGATACAGGCATATGCTCTTGTTTAGTAATGATACAAAACTGTTACAATTCAATGAAACATAACTTACGAAAAAGTAATTTTCAGCATTGATATAAGATATAGATAAAATAAGATATAGACTACCAACCGCATTACGCCAGCGTGGTGGACTAAGGCCTAATCCCTCTCATTCAGTAGAAGAGGCCCGTGCCCAGCAGTGGGACATGTATAATACGCCCTGTATTATACATGCAAAAAAAGAGATATAGATAGATGCCAGTTATTTTTTAAATTTACTCGTTTATACTATCTTTTGAAATTAATTTTGAGCTTTTTCTTGATAGGGTATAATTATGATTGTAAGAATATAGAGGAAGTGGAAGGACATAAAAAATTATTACATCCGCTCAGTTTCAATATATTTTTTTTATATTAACACTGAGTACTTATATTTGCAAAACTTTTTGTTATTATAATCAGTCAGGCTCAGACTTTTTAGTAGGATTTTTATTCGTCTGAATAAGGAGACGTACAGGACGCTTCCCTGAGAGTAAGTCCACTGTCTATAAACAGAAGTAACACCACTCAAAACTTTGAATTATAAATTGCTTTATCAACTGATACACAAGTAAAGTTACACAGTTTTCGAATTCGTATAAAATTGCTATTGACGATACGTCAAACTAGTAATTCATACTGTAAAAAGTAAAATATCGCTTGTAAACCAATTTCGTATTCGACTCATATGATATAAAAATAATCATACTTGCAATTTAAATTCATCATAGTTCCCATTAGTGACTGTCAACGTTTTAGAAAACTATCAGAACTCACTAGGCCTACAGATGTTAAGTCGCATAATGCCCAGTAATTTAACTGGTTTCAATAGTAAATGCCGCTGTGTGGTGACAAAAATAGACAAGTTGATAATGCAACCCAGACGGGCTCTCGTATATAAGGTACCCACTGCCTGGTGGGATCTAAGACCGAAAATCAAAATTGAAAGTCGATCAATATTAAATAAGAGCTTCGTTCATTTTTATTGGATGTAGAGCTAAATCGTAAAATATATAGATTTACTTATTCAATTAAAAAGTTCGTTTAAATCTGATGACAATTACACTGTAGTCCAAAACGTTCAACAAAAAAAATATTCACTTAGGTACAGGCAGATCATAATAAACACAACTAGCGCCATCTATTATCACTCTAAAATAACTTTCCGATAAACATTTGTCAAACCATGACCATCTGCCCCGTTACGAAGCAGAAATAAATGAAAAAAATATAATGCTTTTAATCGTCGATTGTCAATAACACGGCGAACGGAAACGCCGCTGCTTTGCAATGCAAATTAGAATTCCTTCAATGTCACAAATAAATCGACAGTCGATACCGTAACCCCTAGTAGGGGTTAACATCATTACCATATAAATAACAAGTGATTCTCAATATTGGTATTAAATAGATTTAATTTATGGCTAAGGCGACATTTGCATTTTTTACTACTTAGTTTTAACAAGCAGATGTTAGAAAGATCATTGTTCCTTAGTCAGCAACGATTAAAAATATAAAAAATAAAAATCAGTATTTGCTGTACCTTGTAATGTAGAACGATATAGTATGTTTCGATGCACTAAATAGAATTAATTAATGCAATATAAATATAATTACAAAATAATGTATTTGAAAATAAATGTTTATCATGCGCTTTTATACATATTCACGAAAGAAACTTAAAAAATGTTCTAAAGATTACGTTGTTTAAAAAATACAATTAATTATTTTAAAAAATAGTGATTTATTATTTAGTATAGACCACACACAAAATGCTTTACATATCATTAATGTTAAATTAAATAATACAAAAAAATATATATAAGCGCAGTGAAAAAATCTCGACATTATGCAAGTCGTATATTTTTTAATATGCAGTCATTAAAACGTAGATTAAGAAAACATTCATTAACTTTTTTGCTAGATTATTGGTCGCATAAATGACAGCTTCCGTGGCGCAATGGGCGAGACCGTGAAGCGAGAGGCCGCGGGTTCGATTCCTGTAGTGGGTCAAATGTTTGTGTGATCCACAAATATTGGTTTCAAGGCTGGGTGCTTCCTCTCCAGAGGGGTTGAAGTCAGCGGGCGGTTATAAAAACTACAAGACAAATCTTTCTGTAACATGACGTGTTAAAATATGTTGCTCCGACTCCACTGCCAGTGGGATGATGGCAGGTGGAAAAAGGAAATAAGGAAAAGGGAAACGAAGAGCGGCATAATCTGGGGCAAGTTCCACTTCCTATCTATGTTTGTAAATTTTCCTTGGCCGAATAAGGCCTGAATTTTTGAGTTCCGCCTTACCCGATATGGTTCTTTATTGCAATCGAGCATGTGAGTTACTTAATGGTAAGTCACCCAGTAACCGACAATATCAGAGAATGATGGACGCATGGCCGATCTTAAAGGGAAATAATAAAATTAGGGGATTGGGAATAGGAGGGGCATTTGGGCCTTCGGATATCTCACTCACCGTACGAAACGCAACAGCAAGTTGTTATTTCACGTCGGTTTTCTGTGAGACAGTGGTAATGACTCGGTCGAGGCCACCCATTCATGCTGTAGCCACAACTCTCTACAACCAAAAAAAAACTTCTAATTTGCGCCCGATTTGACGATAACTTCACCTCTTGTATGGACTAGAAACAAGATCCAGTAAAAAATGAGAGCTCTAACCTTTCTGGCTATCCTTCGAGAGAAGGGCGGGAGTTTATGGTATTTATATTCAAACAGATAAAAAATTACATTCTAGTAATCAAACCTCACCTCACGGTTCACATGCGGTATTTATTAACACTAAGCCCATAAAAGACCCATCACATCATGGGACGGAAATACCTCAGTGAAACGTAGGTGCAGTACTTCATCTGTACCTACCCTTTCGGTGATAAAGGTGTGAGCTTATAAAATGAATACCAAAAATAATAAAATGTCTGCTTCCTTCACCTATATTTATTAATGTATTATCAATAAAAAATAAAAAAATCAAAGCAGATGCTGCTAAACAAACTCATATCGTATGCAAGACGCGCCATTATGATGCTAATGTACGAATATCTGGCAAAAACTCATTGATCGAAATCAATGGCGTTGTTATTTGAATAATTTTCCAATAAATCAATACTTACGCGATGATTGTAGTATTGTAGATATCACGTATCGCTTTAAATGACTTTATAAATTAACTTTCGATACGCTATTTTTATTACTTATTTATTCTTGTTTTTAATACGTAACTAGGTTTTACTCGCAGCTCCGCCCGCGTGGATGGCCTTTTCTCGGAACAAAGTCTATAATCCAAGGCATGGTCTCCGCTCGGCGTAATTGACTAACAAACTTACAAATTTATAAACTCACAAATATCCAACCTCACAAACATCCAAACGTTCCTATTTACAATAATAGGATCCCCAGACCAAAAAACAAATATTTGTGGATCACACACACATTTTCTTGGTGCAGAGATCGAACCCGCGGCCACTCGCTTCACAGCCGGCTGCGCCACGTAGCCTGTCAAACGTTTTGCCATACTATAATTTTTTAACACCATAATTTTTCACTGGACTAAAAAAGGATGTTATACGTTTGACCACAATGTCTGTCTCTAGTATGTAGCCATGCATGCAGCCACTTAATGAATCAATTTGATTTTTTAATTGTCTTCAAAAATGGTGGAGGCTCTATGTTCAACGGTATGTTACATCTTTTTCGTTTTATGTATTGTGACGCATAACTCCAACTAACTAGTAACTATGGTAACCCATACAAACTGGCCGATATAAATCTAGTTTAAATTTAGAATACGTTTTGTAATAACACCATAAATGCTTATTTATTGATACATTTATACTAGTGGTCGCACAGTGTTCGAAATTCGAACGGTATAATCATATATGTACTTTGGTTCTATAACGTCAGCTACGAGATTAGACATTCGAATATTAACAGTATAAACATAAGCAAGAATGTTTAATTTAATAATTAATTTTAATTATATAATAGTACCTATTTGTTACAGATATGTAAATTTCTGCCCAGTATAAACTTTATCTATACCAATCCCATACTCCGTTTGCGCCATATGCATAAAAAGGGGTACAAAGTTTTCACGTATTAATATATAGATTCACTTATTACTTATTAGGGCGACTTCCTTAATCATATTTAACCGCTAAACATATTTAGTAGTCATCTCTTCATACGATGACGTAACGTAAACATGTTAATAATAAATAAATGTAAATGATGGCTAAATATGTTTAAGCGTTGTTATGCAAGTGGGCTTAAATGTTTTAAATATATTTTAGACAGGTCGACAGGCACGCGCTCCTGGTCATTGACCGTGCAACAGCTGATGGTTGCTTATGTTTTAAGTTCTTGTGGTTTATTTTTATTAAATAACCAGTTGATTGAGCAATCAAAATTTATATGAGTACTATAATCATTATATGAAAGATAAAGTCGATATTTACACTTGTCATTAGAATTTTTTGAGATAATTATATCGACACTGGTAATAATTCAGGTGCCTATTAAAACGATTTAATATTTTTAGAATATAATTTGATTATTAATAATTTTATCCTCATTAACCTAATGTCGGTCTAATTAGGCTAAGAAATCGTGAGGTTCTGGGTTCAAATCCCGGGTCGAGCAATCGCAATAAATCACACATGAGTTGTCCGGTATTGGAATTTATGCCCAGTATCACCAAATGCATCAAGTGATAGAACGGATACAAGTGCAGCGAAACGCGGGCGCAGTACTAGTCGCACTGCCTACCCCTTTGGGATACGTGAGCTTGTGTATATACGAACGGATAATGACAAAGTACTAATAATCGCCTAGTTTCTCAATACCCACAATAATTTCTATATCTACTATTTATTGTATATGATTTAATTTCAAGTTTCATTCATCCCTGTATAAATAAAACAAAGTTATTCCTCTATGAATAAAGGGCCTAATCTTCTCAATCTTCAATAAATTCTTGCATTCATAATGTTTGGCACTATCCATAATTCTTCCGAATGCGAAGCACCGTTACAAATATTTAATAAGCGGCTCACTATCTTACAAATCAAGACAAATGTACAATCACAACTGTCAACTGGAAACGCGATTAGACGATTTTATGAACGGCCCAAGTCCCTCATCCGTGTACAAATCGTCTACTTAAACGATACCATCGCTCTCTGCCTACCGTTCGCCGAAAAAAAATCCGATACATCAATAAATTCGCTAAATAATAGTTATATAGAAATAAGTCAAAAACATTATCGTCATCCGGAAAGCATAAAAATATTTCAAATCGAAAGACAATAGGCTTGAAGACAATGGGCTCGGGCGCAAAAAGGGGCCAAGTATTTTTTTCCGAAAAAAATCGTGGCTTTTTTTGCAAAAGCGCTCCTTTAGTCAACAATCAGTGCACCGCCCTATTCAAGTATTTTTTTCAATAACGGACTCGAGGTTTGTTTATTTTGTCGGCCGGTGTTTTTGGTAATGACTTTTTATACGGTAAAACATGCGGTTGACGTACAAGGATAAGGAAGCTTGGCGCAACATTCAATAGTTTGTATACTTCTTACGTGAAGGTTTTTGTGTGCAGTAAAGGGTCAACAGTAGAATAACTGTAAATATTATGTCGTCATAAGAACAACCGTTAAATGTTTAGATTTGCTTTTCTAAAAGTATGTATGTTAAAGTTTTAAAAGTGTCATGTCTCACTGACCGAAACATAAATTCAAGTCATTAAAATTGTATGTTAAACGTTATTCGATATAAAAAAAATAAAAAACTTCAGTTTCATCAAACGTAATAAATTTATACGAATGTAGTCAGATATCAAACAAATTGTATTCATAAAAAACAACTTTTGTAAACAAAAAAGAAAAGTAACAGCAAACCACAGCCCGCGGGCAAAGGTGCCACTAAATAACGGCCTCGAACAACCGTTTCCGAAAATCGTAAAGGAAGTAATTACATATTCTAATCCAAATCCAGGGTCCCGGTTCATATGTCACTCCCTATACAATAAAAAAGGTAACACGCATTCGACCTCCTTGTAACGGTAGGACTCTTTCTTCACCGATCCTGAGAAAAAAAATTATAAAGTACCGCGTTTCTTTGCGTCCCACGACATGGAAAAAAATCGCGTACTTACTAATAATCCTCGAAACTAATAAAATTATGTAATCAAAAATGCGCCTTATTACGCTACATCCTAAACACAAAATGCATTAAAGTCTCCCCTCGAATCGTATTAAAATTTATGCGCGCATTTGCATAACGTGCATGGCCCCTAAATTTTTTATTCAATAAAAAAATAGGATGGGTACACTTTTGCATAAATTCATACAAAGGAAACGGGTTAAATCGTTCAGGAAGTGAAACGTCGTAGATCCGTCGCGGTCGCGGTTTAAAAATCAAATTCCGTTTGAAATTACTCACGAATATGTGCCTTAGATTGAAGGAATAATAAATAATATTGTACAATCGCGAAACTGTGTTTATACCTTTTTGTTGACGCACCCTTCGCGATGCACAATGCGCTACAAAATGTACCTGACTGTAATTTATGCGAGAATATTAAGCGAAATGTACCTGCCCTTTTTGAATATTAAGTGCAACCTAACCCCTGACATTACTGAATGGGGTTAAGATACTATTTGAAAAGGAATAATATGAAAAAATGCAAATAAACTGTCCCCACGTTAGTTCGAGGGTCACAGGTACGAACGATCCTTAGAAAAAAAATCTGCAAAGCAACATGCGCAGCAAGCACACAGTTTATTGTTATAGAAAGGGGTTGATTTTATTGTGGTACTTCATAGATACAGCACTTGTCACCTCAGCGTATAATTTGGGTGGGTAAGATTTCTTTCTTATGCATATTTATTCGGCAGGGGGCCGCGAACAGATAAATTCCTTTTTTTTAATAGGGTTTTTTTTTATCGTATGCAAAGATTTATTGTCGTCGTTCAGGATGTGCGTGAGAATACTGTGAGATAATCGAATTTGCCTATAGTGATCCACCCTAAGCAACCCTTTAGTATCGGAACCATGGGAAATGTGAATATTCAAACAAGGTGTCATCTGCTTGAATATCGATCGACGTCGGATTCCTTTTATGCACGCATGGGAATTGATACATTGAATAGGAAGAGCCTTACCTTTTCTGCATAATCTATAGGTTACCTTTGTTTGGCTCTAACGGAATTTCTCAATAAAGGGTTGACGAAAAAATGATCGTTAAAAAACTGTACCGTTAGTGAACCGACCATAGACTACTGTCCATTCCAAATATTTTACGATGCTTTTTATGTCTCAACTGTTTTATACATGCTTGTCTTCGTTTTAGTGATCTATAAACAACAATCATAAGTAGAATAATAAAACAAACATTTTTATATTAATTTGTGTTGTTATGGTGAGTTACTCTATGGTCAGTTTATGTTTGAAATAATTATAATGATAACTCATTGTAACATTTTTAACATTAAGCAATATCTAAAGACCATCTGTTAATTTAAAATGAAATATGATGAGTAAAATAATAGTTTATTTTATTACACCTAAAGCTAAGCCGACGCGGAAAAATAATAAAAACAACAATTAAATCCTAATACTTTGCCTACGCAAACATATTAAAGTGTAACCCTTTTTTATCAATCGGTCGAAATTACCCCAACGGTCGTTTTTTTCTAATGGACTCAATTTGCTCCAGTTCTTGCCCGTTTTTTGTGACAAAACAAACAAACTGTACAGTCGGACGTCATTTAAGGAGTCGTGACGCAACCGACGGATGGACAAAAGGAAAGAGTTGGCAAAAACATGCGTTGTAAACCCTAATTGCGCTTTACCATTGCGTAAGATACAGGATGTTACTAATTTCTGAGTCTAGTTGTGACATCGTAACGCACTGTCGTTTGCCGGGTAGTGCAATAAAAAGTATCCTAGTTAGCATATGATAGAATCCGTAACGAGATTGGCCGGTCATACGAGAGACCGCGGGTTCGATCTCCACACCTAGACGTAGGGGTAAGGATTGTGCGTGAGTGTGCTGTTGAATGTTGAATATTGGTAAAAATTATAATACTTAAAAATGTATGTTAATTATGTAAAACAAATCATATTTTGGTACGTACAAGCAAACTAGCCATAATATCAGTATAATCAAATAAAAATACAAAATATGTTAAGTATTATATGGTGTAATAAACCCATTAGTATAATTTACATGTTCCTTAATATGGCAACTCTAAGGCATATTTATTAAGAAATCGTAATTTAAATCATTTTTATTATAACGCTAAATTCACTCGTTCGTTTTCAAGCTCTCCTTCACAAGAATAATGGTGCTGCCACACCGATGTTATAAAATGTTTACAAACATTTTCTAACATTAAATCTAACATTTTATAACATTTCTTAACATTTTCTAACATTGTCTAACATTTTATAACATTTGAAAACATGACATCGGCCCTTCTTCTTTGACGGCTTCTTTGACGACGCCGCTCTCAAAAGTACCGCCGCCCGCTGTTAAAAAATGTTCAAAAATGTTACAAAATGTTACAAATTGTTAAGAAATGTTTACTAAATGTTGCTGCCACACCGGTGTTATAAAATGTTATATAACATTTTCTAACACCGGTGTGGCAGCACCATAAAAAATATTAATTACCATAAATATACATGTTTGACGTTAAATTACAGAAATCATAGCTTTACGAGCTTAATAATTACATTTAAAATATCAATATGGGAGACTTCGTCACCCAATTACGACTGTCGTCTGATTGTATGTTATTAGCTGCAGTAAAAACCTCATTGGTATAAATTAACATCTAGTTTGTTTATTAAGTCGCTGTACGTCCCCATCTTGCTTCGTCGACATTTAGTAAACCTGGATTGTATGGATATTACTTATTGTAACTGACTGATTGATGTTATTGTAACCATATTAGTGAATTATAACACATCGTAAAGAAATTGTTGTAAAATGTAAACATTGTTATTTTTACCCTGGCACGGTAAAGTGATTTGAATTAAGTTGAATGACAAAACGTGCAGATCGCTCGCCTGATGGTAAGCACCACCTGCTTATAAGCAGATACAGTATTATACAGAACTTTGAACTACAAAGCACTGCATGGTACTGGACTGCGTTCGTCACCCCAAGATATAAGTTGTTAAGTCTCAGTCTCAGAAATTTGCATTGCATGTATTGCGGGTTTTTCACAATGTCTACAGTGATTGCTATCCAAGCGGGTCCAAAAAATTATCAGGCATACTCCTGCCAGCAGAATTTTTATTCACGAAAACGGTAAATAAATAGTATACTTAAATAAATAAACTTGCAAATGTAAACATTTGAATCAACATGTAGGTGGGTAAACTATAGATATTTATTTTGCTAGCTTTGAGATGTCATAAATTGTTTTGTAACATTTAAGCATGTTAGCAAATGGAATCAAATATCGAAACGAGCTGTTTTTATTGACTGTGTCTTCATATAGCACGTTGAATAATAGGTATCATCAATAGGTTTCTAACACACTCAATGATTTCAAAACACCGATAAACAGTTACATTCCAATAATCATCCACTAAATTAGCGCTATATCGGTAGCTTCTACACCCGAACCGGTCTATTAACATAATGTCAAAGTAACATTTTTAATTTCTACATTTTGTGATCATGCTGTTTGCTTGCTCTAATTTTTTTTTCACAAGTCCGGCTTTCACCGCACATCGTGGAATTGCCAGCAAACGTTTTTAATGCGTTCCACATTTTTTGCTCTAATAAAACAGGAGCGGGACAGGACGACACCGCTGCCATTGTAGGGTTAAGTTATGCAAATTGTTTAATAACCACGGTGATGTAAAACTGTCTGTTTGTACAATAACTGTAGTAGGGACAGTGTGGACTTTCCATTGTCAAAGAAACATCGTCAAAAATAAAAAGTCAAGCAAGACTGATTGCGATTTAAAATAACACATTGAAAGAGTTCATTTGTATCATTGTAAATAAATTTACATTTCACCAAACTTATTGTCAAACAACAAACTACAAAGATATAGCTAAACAATCTAAATAAAAATCTAAAATATTTTAGATAGATCTGGTAATAAAACTGTATTCAAACAGTTAGGAAGGCGATGCATCAACTATGAAATAAGACTCACGCCATAGATAATTCGACGTATCTTCTTTAACAAATATTTTAAAAAATTATATAAAAGAACATAATTAGCGTTTATGTCATAGTTAGACGTGAGTCTAACGACTGAATAATGATTAAGCATTTTAAACTTCAAACTATACATTCAGACACACAATCCATTCGTGAATTATAATAATAAGTACTTAAGATAATTGAGTGGTACGAGCCATTCTGAATCGACTTGATCAATAAAAATCCATACAAATTGCTCGCCGGCACGACGTGATAATCTACCGACAGCCTCTGTACCATATACATGTCCAATTTTAATTGAAACCCGCGTTAAATACGCTGTTAATATGGCGAAACGTTGACCAGTTAAGAGGATGTTTCCGTGATGCCACTCAGTTTTCCAAGAATCGGTCGATTTTGTATTTTTTCCACATAATTCGGATATCGCGTGGCGAGGTTAGAAAAATTGTTCAAATTTAGATCCGTGTTGAATATTATTGTGAAGAATTGGGTTCCATGAAAAAAGCATGATTAGCTGCTGTTTTATTGTTTACTAGAACTGTCAATATTTCACTGGCGTTATAAATCCATTGATTTCAATGTACATTGCACTTTTGAAGTTTAAATAATTTCATTGTTAAAGAAGGAGTAAACGATCAAGCGGGTCATCTAATTTTATGTGATTATCATTAGAAATATTCGGCTGGACCTTTGATGACATTAAGGAAGGCAGGGAGAAAGGATGGGATCTGGGTTCTTGGCCCTCCGGCAGTCCTCTGAAACGTACCAAGAATATTATTTACGTCGTTTTTTTATGAGATATTGATATGATATGACTGATATTGGTCGAACTGGCAAATTACCGTTATAAAAAAATCAGTCTGCAGCGCGGATTTACCACTTAGAAAAATACACCAAAACTCATCAAATTTGGGATTTTAATTTTGGCCTAATTTATATATCTTAATTTTTTGCAAGAACTATTATTATTTCTATAAATACACACACCCAATAATCACATACATAGGCTTGACCATACACTAGGTGAACCTGTTAGTTGTAATATGAAATTATTATAATTTATTAGTATACAGAGCCTTAACACCGACTCGGCGCAGGCGCATCCCGGTGACATTCGCGGATCGCTAACGGGTGCCGGTAATAGTGGAGATGACATTTTGTAGTATCCACTCTATAACAACGTAAATATACCTTTTCGATACTGGATATTAAAAATAGACCAATTATAGTGCCGCCTGTTTGTTTTTATTTTTTGTATCTTATAAGTGCAAAAAAAAACAACACTACGTTCCAATTAGTTATGTTTACTAATTGGAACGTTGTGTTTTTTTTTTGGTTAAATATTTAGTTATACTTAATTTAAGTATTGGATTATCTCTAAGAAAGTCTCATATTGTATATTCATATATGCTGCGCGTGAGTCATTTCTCTTCAACTTCAAAAAGAAGTAGGTTTTCAATTCGTCACTATTTTGTAGTTTTATGTGCGATATTTTTGCCAAATGGGTCCTCAAGTGGCGGCAAACATAATTATATTGATTTGATACTATCCGAATCAATTAGGTCCTAAATGTACTATTTTGTTTTTTATTGTTGAGAGTGTTTGATTTGCTAATGATGCACATGCATTGTATATGTTGAAACTTTTTGAACGGATTTTGAAACTTTTAACCTAAAATAGTTATAATATACGTTTAAAAGATCCAAAAAAAATAGATACAAGAAGTAATAACTGTATCTCCCACGAGTATACTGCACATCTTAGATATTTAAAATAGACTACAAAATCACCTTGCAAGGATAAAAGGAATACCTTATTTGTAGATAAAATATTCGATAAGAGCAACGTCGGGGCTAGTGAGAACTTTAGCAACACTATCTGGTCTTTCCAGATAGTGTTGCGCATGTTTTTGAATGTATTCAATGTGTCGTGTATACTAAAAAGTAGTTGGTATTAAGTTTTTTATCGGAGATGACTAGCAAAAAGTATCTTGATGGTAAGTGATCACCACCAGTGTTAACATATGCATTTTTTATTTATTTATTGTAAAGTAAATATAACGCCATAACAGCCACGGCCTATACGGGGTCATATGAAAATCAACTGTCATTCATCACATATCTAAATAAACGGATTTAACAATATCTATTAAATTATTTATTATAATCAAAATGCTTTCGACACATTAGTAATTAGTATTATTGTGGAAGAATAATGCTAAAGGAAAGGAATACGGATTGGGAAGAGAACGGTGGATTTTGGACGATCCGGCTCATTTGTGTTCTAAAAGTGTCTACAGTCTTTTTTTTATTATTTTATCCTGGCTCGGCAAAGTTACTACGCTACACCTGATGGTAAGTGTAGCGCAAACCAAGAATAGTGTCGACCAACGATAAACAATGTGTCCATCGTAGGTCGGCAAGATCATGCTGGCCTGCCAAAGGGCCAAAGGGGAGGAGAAGGAAAAAGGGATGGGAAAAGGGTTAGGATCAGGGGGCAAGCCCCCTGGGGAGAGCCGGATATACACTGGCTGACCCTGGAACGCGACCCACACAAGGTGGGCCACTATGGCAGGTTTTAGTACCAGTGTACGGCGGTCACTATCCGGTCGGATACAAGTATCCTCCCACCAGCAGAAGTCTAGTTCTGCCACAGCAAAAATAAATATCCTTTTACTACAATTGACTTACGCAGTGCTACCTACGATGACACGTCCTATTTGCTATCTCCGTCGTATGCCATGGAGCTGTAATTATTGTAAGTAAAAAAGCAATACCTATATATGTTATCGGATACATTCAGATTATTATTTAGAGTGCAAGACGAAAAAACACGAGGAATGACCGCAAGCGTATCCGAGACTCGATATGTGTAATCTTCGCTTATAAATCGACTCTGTTATGACTCCACTAATGTAATATCTGGGTTTGTTCGTGTTATTTAATTGATTGGGGATAATTCTGGAAATGGATTGTCTAATTGGAATTTTTCATTGGATTTTGCTAAGTTTTACGAATGTTTTCAATGTTTCGAGAAATATCCCTTGACTATTTTAATGCTTAATAATATTTAGTGCTTGTTTCACAATACATAGTAAACTTCACTTATCAAATAAAATATAAGACAGCATTTTACAGTATTTTTATTAAGGAAAACATTTGTAAGTAACAGATCACAACAATATAAAATACGTAATTTAGTTTATACAAGTACCAATCTAAAGATGCGTATCATTGTAAATATTAAAAACATATATCATAAAAAAATATATAATATAATATTCTTGACGAAATTTATCGCGGCCTAGACTAGCACTAGATAGAAAATTTAATTTAACTTATCTACAAATCTCATCGCAACCAATCGAATTAATATATACTAACAAAAATTGTCCGCCCATAAACATTCTAACCGACAACACAACCAAATATTGTATGTAGAATCGATAATATCGGCGCACCGCCGGCAGCTACCGGCCGCCTAAGCGACGATTACACCGGCTCATTTTATTTTCTCCTGCGCTTGATGCAAGATTATCGATATAATAATTAAATGGTTACTCACGAAATCGATTCTCGAGTGTTGTTATCGAGCGGTCTTCTGTTACCTTTTTTGTCGAGCGAATAGTTGGTGCCGATTTCTCGAAACAAGCCGCGTTGACTTTATCTCGGGATCTTTTGATTTTTAAATCTTTGTCGTATTTTACGTTTTAAATATATTAATTAAAGGGATTTGCGCGGACCGCTATACGAATAAGCGTGCCGCGTCGAATTTTGGCCAAGTTTTTAATGAAGTCTAATATGGTATAATATCTCTTGATTTAAAATAATATAATGATTACTATTATTTAATCGATAGCTAAATTTTCTGATAGTCTCAAACTATTTGCAATTAAAACCATTTTTGTTAAGGTATAATTATCACACTTTTTTCCCACTATATCATAACAACTGCCACAAATTGGCACCTGTTTATGAGATTTTTTACTGCTCATATAGAAGATTTATGGTGTATCAGATACACGAAAAGGATTTTAGCCTTGTTGGATGAGATTTTGTTTCTAACATGTTTTAAATATCGAGGGATGCTTTTTTAAAAAATATGTAAATTTTAAATAACTGTTTCGACAACAATACCCAGAGTATTGTGAGACCGAAAATCTGTCGATACGCACGACATAAGACTCGTATCTTACTGTGGGGTAAGGTCTATGTGTGTGACTGTTGAGTATCATTATTTATTTTTTTAAACTACTTAATTAATCCTATAATCGCGTAAGCCTATATAGGTCACGCATAGATAGATTTTAGAACTTCTAGGACGCGGGGGAATAATCATTGTAGAGCTAATCATCATCATCGCATCTCGCATTTAGCGCGATTCTAATTGTACTCATGGCATCTTAGTGTGATAGCGATTAATCACCAAGAGGTTTACTGTACCTAGTGCAAGTTATAGGTTTGTAGGTCCTAGGCCTCGCCTTGGAGAGTGATAGTTTAATTAATATTTTAAAATGTAAAAATAACTTTTTAAAATAAAGAGTACTCTACCAATTTTTTAATCAAAAGTACAGCAGAAAATACTTCACTGTATGTATTATTAAACTGAATCTGACATTGGATCTAAACGGATTCCGAGATGCGAGTTCCAGACATGAGTCACTGTGATAGGTGTAAATGCCTTAACAAAAGTAATAATAAAATAAAAGGGGACGCAAAGGAGTACCTCACATGCATTTCCCGACTCCGAAGATATACAATTTATAAATATTATAATACAACGGCTAGACTATAATAATTATTATAGTACGAGCCCTGTATGAATACGTCACTAGGGAGAACATACCTCCTTTATTAGGCCTTATTCCGCCTAATGCCTAATGCGGGTTGGTACTTGGCAGCTATTTAATAGTATGTTCTTTATTATTTTGATAAATGTTCTCAACTTTATTCGATTATATTATTTTCATGTACCTATTACAATGTCTTAAATAATTATTTTTAATATTTTATTTTTCTCCCGTATGAAAGACTAGCATGACGTTCTCTGACTTTTCAGAGCCTCTCGACCAACGACCATGTATATGTCTCCAAAAAACGACTAATTAACCTCTAAGTTATATAACAATATAAAAATCGATAGGTATTTTACTCATTTTGGTAAATTTACATGATGTTAACATAAACAGCAAGTATCGAGATCACTGTTAACAAACGACTCGAAATATTCCTTTTTTCCACATGTTTTATGTTGTTATAAAAACTCGGTAAACACCTTATGATCATTTTACAGCACCATTCGTTATGTTTAAGATGTTACAATTTAAATTTTATTTACGTATTACATAAAAATCAAATAAGGCCGAGGTCGTTCAGAGAGGAGACGCGATGGCGGGTGTCAATATCAAACAGATAAAATAAATAAATTGATTTAGTGTAATTGTCCGGTGTATTGTTGATCGAGCTATATATGTTATGTAGACATTATGTACTTTGATATTATCTATATTACATTTTCTTTAATTTTGTACTGACTTGTCTTAGTACTACTTTAGTAGTACATAACCGATAAACAGTTTTATTCTTTCTTTCTTTTATTGATATTTTCGTATTGGACTAATTGTATCATAAAATAAAACGTCTTAGCCACTAATTTCACCAATATCAAATTTTCAGTCACATTGAACATTTTATAGGAACATCCATTTTATGTAGACCTGCTAGATATATAGCTTGCATATTACAAACGCAGCTTAAAGGTAGATCAATAATACTCATAACATCCAATGCTCATACCATACAATACTCATACTATTCAATGCTTTAGTGCACTATGCTTTGGTGCGCTATGCTTTAGAGCACTATGCTCTATATACAAAAGCCAAAAGCAGCTTGCTTCAATTATTTTCGGTAATCATAATATTTTTAAAAGGTCTTATTAGATTACAATATTCTTCTTCCACCTGCCCTTATCCAGCTCGCATTAGGGTCGGTGCAACTTGTTTTTTTAACATGTATATGTTACAGAAATATTTGTAGTTTTACGATCGCTTGCCTGACATCAACTCCCCTGGGGAGACACACCCAGACTCGATACGGATATTTGTGAATAACACAAACATTTGGCTCGACGCGGAAATCGAACCTGTAGTCTCTCGCTTCACAGCCCGCTACTCCATTACTGCGCCACGGAGGCAATCTTATTAGATTATACTACACATATTATTTTACTCGATATCGTGGATCAACAAAATTATTCCACAAACCTTACAAGTAAATGTTGTATCTTAGATAATTATGATCACTCTTGAAAGATAACACTCACCTGTACACGAACGTCATTAAAGAGAAACTGTTAGTATAAAAATATTTGGAGGATATCAATTTCCCTAAAACGGGCCAAGCGCGAGCGGACTAACACACTGAAGGTTTCGTTCTATCACTCACGTCTGTAATCCCCGAAAAGGTAAAGTGTATAACCATGCCGAGAGTACTTCTGCCCCATGATGTGATAAAGGGTGAGCCTATTATAGCCGGTACAAGACTCCAGACTTATATTAAGCATTTCGTGATAGAAAAATCCAATATCACTTTACCCGACCTGGGGATCGAACTCGAGACCTTAGCTCAGCAGTCGTATCGTGTATGCAATACAACTGCGCCACCAAGTCAGTCAGTCAGTTACTTTTGTTCTTTTAATATTTATTAGGACCTCCGCCATATAATAAATAAATAAATAATATAAAATGTATTTATTTCAGGAAAACGGAAAGAAAGGACTAAAAGGACTCATATTATAACATAAAAATAAGGTAGAACCTATAAAACTTATAAAAATAAAATCACAATATCAGATATAGAAAACTATTATCAGTTTACCAATTTACTTCCGATTCCTGTTCCAGTATATCGAGAGCCAGATTTACATAGGGCTGTACAGATTTTCCGACATACGAGTACACCGGACAAAGCCATTTTTAGAGTTTCTCAGCCAAAAAGACGCTATCCGCGATCTTAATGACTGCTTCCGTAGCAAAGCGCGCGAATAGCCGGCTGTGAAACGAGCAAATGTTTGTGAGTTCTACGATATTTGCTTCAAGCCCTAGGTTATTGTTGAAAATTATGAATCTTTATCTTTTTACTAGCTGGTGGGTCATATGCAAGGATTTGTCCGAGTTGATACCACCACTTTGTCTTTATTTAAAACGATAAGCAGCAGTGTGTTAGCACTACTGTGTTTCAATTTAAAGAACATGGAAGTACTAAATTGGAAGGCATTATGAAACATAACATTTTATGTCTCGGGGCGACGAGCGTAGTCCAATGCATTCCGTGTGGTGTTGCTTCTGTTTATTAGCAGCCTACCTCCAGGCAAGCGACCTACACATTTCATAATAAAAAACGCTCTGCTTTTCTCTGCTCTCATTATTATACCATACACCTTATTGTCACAGCGTTATCAAAGGATATTTCAATTGAATTCGTGACCGATGTCCAGAGCGGCGGCGTACAAAAAGTATGTGGGCAGTCGAAAAAAGGTTGATTTAGAAAAGTGTGCGTGTGAGTTGTTCTTGTGTGATGAATTGACATGTTACTGAGGCCATTAGGGCCCGAGATAAGAAGCATTTAACTGAATCCGATGCGTATGCGCCGCGCCGACCCAATCCCTTGTATACAGAGTGCTTCATTAAATGTTTGATGTTGTATATTGTGTTTCCTTTTTCGGCAGATCTTGATCCCTTTCACTAAGCATAGCACTGTATCTTATCAAACCGATGTCAAGTTGCAGCTTGCTGATACGTTTCGTGAGTGAGATTTCCGGAGGTCTAAATCTCCGTCTTCTGCAAACCTCCATTCCTTCCCTTAAAGGTCAGCAATGCAGCGCTAATTCATCTAGTTTATATACAGTAAAGACCATTTACCATCAGCTGACTGCGTTGCTCGTTTGCCCGTTTCTGTGATAAAGAAGTAAAAGAAATTTCTGTAACAACTACAATATATTATTAATATATAATTTTGACAGCCTCCGTGGTGCAGTGGGCGAGTAGTCGGCTGTAAAGCGAGAGGCCGCAGGCTCGTTCACCGCACCGAGATAAATGTTTGTGTCGGGGTCTGGGTGTTGTGAGACCAAAGAGCCTCTCGTAGTTCCTGATACCTATGACATAAGATTCGTATCTTACTGTGGGGTCAGGACTGTTGGGTGTATTTATTTATTTTATCTAGTAAGAATATTCCTATAGAGTCACCCTGTATACCGTCCAACGTACGTAGATAGCCGCAGTTTATGTGAGCGGCGAGCGACGCGCCCGGTAGCCTCGTTAATGAGTATCGGCTTCCGTCAATAAAATTATTTCGATCGCCTCCGCGGGTCCGCGCGAGCCGACCGCGGTTCTTATACCCACCGCTTATTGGAAAGGGGCAGTAAGGTAAGTTGACTTTATGAGACAGAATATGTTAAAGGAATCTCTAATGAGAAATTACTGCAGCTAGTTTCGACAGAAGGCGGCAGTTTATGGGTTGAAATCTTAATAGGTGTTTTATATCCGTTAATACAACCAATAATAAATCATCAATTGTAAATCATACAAGTTTTTTAATACCTGAATAGATTTCCCAATTACGGTATCAGCGGACTAACCATGCCGCGTCACATATGTCCTCTAATCAAATCATAAATATTGAGATATTTATTGTAATACTATTTATATTGTACTTAGTGGTAGATCCCTCGTATGGGAGAGGCCGTCTGGGTTAGTACCACCGGTGTCTATTCCTGCCGCTAAGTAGCAGTATGTAACCACTTGTTTTTCTGTTTGAAGGAAATTGAAGTCATTAAAATTACTGGACCTTATGAAAATTACCATCTTATGTCTCGGGGTGATAAATGCAGTCCAGTGTAGTGCTTGTAGATTCAGCGAAATAAAAAAAACATATGACAGAGTAATAATACGTAAAGAGTTTTCCACCATGTTTATGATGCATGTGTATGACGGGCAAATAATTATCCATATATTATTTCTCTGACGCACAATTAATTGGATAACAATCACTTACACGTGTTGTTATGTATACACTATGTGCCTTAGGAGCAAACACGCGCCCTCGCGGTTAGTATTTTTCGTTATCAAATATCCTTCCATACTGTACCTTTATTATACAATGTATTAATCACATCGTAGCGTGAAATTTTCATTGCCCTCCCAATTACGTCGGAAGGGAAACGATATATTGTGTTGATAGTAATCTAATTAGAACTAAACTCCATTACCTCGTGATTTCTTTCCACTCGGCCAAATGTGGAACAACACGGAATTTCGTTCCAAAATCTTGCCTTTTTACAATAACATTCAAGATAAGAGTATAATTTTGTGTTACCGGTTGGTATTTATTGTGGAGTTTCAGTAAATTATAAAATGTTTTTATGGTTTGTGTTGGCTTAGTAACGTCCATATATTTTCAAAGATATTGTTTAACAACAGCAACTATTATAAAATAAATTATTGTGTTTACTCAATCATATTGGTTGCTATGTTTGAATAAAAATATGGTATTCTCCGTGAGTAATTAATAATTACAAATTAGAAATCGAGGTATTTCATCTGATATATAGGAATCATTTTAAAAGCATTTAATTAACTACTGCAATAGTAAAAATGGATTGGGTTCAATTGCAGATTCATTTTATTATCTCCGCAACACACAATAGAGTTAAAATTAAGATGATCATAATATCATATATATAAACTATACATATGTTAATATAAATAAATAATATGTAAAAATCGATCCATTTCGGCTTCTGCAATTGGCTCAAATTCCTGGGGACAAGTGGCGCAGTCCTAATGAACATGTTAATTGGGCCGAGTCGCACATAAGTCTGGATCGTGGCCGGCTTATCTGCCGATAGTGCTATCACGGTACACGCCACACGCCGCAACACACTGAAAAAACTACCGCGAATTTTGATATATATTTTTATAACATTTAGGCAACTTTTAGTGAGGTTTTTTGTGTGCCTTTTTGATAGCACGTCATGCACGCCACATTTCTAATTAGTCCACTAGGGGCGCCGCGCTGTTATGATCGCTTACACATATTTGTAAATATAAATGATGTGTCATGCAAAAATCTCGTGCTTAGGCCACTGTGCTGCCAAATGTCTACGATATTTATATGCTTAGTCCGTGATTTTTCGATAGCTATTCACGTCATAATTATACGAGAAATATAGTTTATGAAGTTTTATTTTACATTTTCGTGAATACGGATGGCGTAACACATATCAAAAATACTCACACTAGGCGCACAGGCTGTAGGAAGTTAGAAAAGAAAGACAAATGAACTAAAGTGTGAGGCAAATGCAAGTGTGTTTTTTCAAGCTGAGAATAAAAACACGACATTCTTCATAATTATTGATTGAAATAACGAATAAATAAGATAATTTGTTTCTTATAGGACAAATAATAAGCAAATATCATTTGTAGACAATGAGTTAAAATATGTTTCCCAAATAAAACCGGATTGCTGACATTAACATAAAAAAACAAAGAGTACCTATATATGCAAATAATACAACGAATAAAAGGATTTAAAGCATCAATGTTTCTGGCAGCTCGACACGTAAAAATAATTATGTGTCCTCGTCAAACCTGATATATTTTTTGGTAATTAACATATCAGTATAGGATACCATCACGTCGTCAATAAATCAAGAAAAAAAAACGTCAAACAAATCTCCGTTTCGATAAACAGGGGACAAAACACAACCGCAATCAAAATCTAACTACTGTACGCGTATCATTCGGTAGCTTAATTCATTCGGTGTATCAAGCCGAGTGCCGACAGGGAAAAAAGACGCATGAATACACTTACAGGGCAAAGGGGCCGCTATCGCGCCGCCGACCTCGGTGATTATGACGTCGACTCACGGTGGAATTATCACTTTCGGTCGGTGGGAAATTAATTACCTTGTTTTTGTTATAGAAAGTGTTCTTTCAAATAAATATAGAATGTAGTACCTAATGATTGCACTTTTCAATCGATTATTTTGAATCGAATATCTTGACTTTTGAGTTGTTCGAAAACTTGGTATGATATTGAAGAATCAGTCAATGTTTGTGACTTCTTCGTCGTGAGAGTTCTCTTTTCTAAAATAAAAAAGCTAAATTGTCACAAGATTCAAAGGGTATAAAAATCATTTGTCTGGCGCCATACCGTGACGTATGAAACGTCAACGATGTTCTATTTTCAAATACATTATTAGAATTAAAAAAAAAATTAAATGGGCATATATCGTTGGCGTGTAATATAGTCTCACCTTAACATACCATTGGATCAAAATCTCCAAACAAAGGCGCAACAAACGCAGCCATATTTAAGAAGTGTCACATTGTCCGATTATGATATTTGTCTTAGAAGCATCTTATAAGAAAAAAACGCCTTACATGGCTTTATCGTAGCCACCGTATTACGGTTCTCAAGCTTAAAACATAGAGCCGGAAAGCTTTACCGTCATTCTCATCATGTGTGAGAAGTCATTAGAGTGATATGATTTATCCTCTAAGCTCATTAGCACCCCACTAAAATTCCTACTGGATTAAGTTGAAAGATCCTCCAAACTTTTTTTAAGTTATCAACTTTTGATGGTTCAATATTAAGTGCACTATGTACTTTTAAAAGACTGTGCAGAGAACGCTGATATTATTTGGGTATATTTATTTGTGATGCAGAGTACTGTGAAGCGAGAGGATGTGGGTTCGAGTCCGCAACGAGACAAGCGTTTGTGTCATCCAATTTTTTTTATTTCGCATCTGGATGTTTTGTGGCTATAAATCTGTTGTAGTTTCTGCAACCACCCATACCAATTACCATCAGGTGAACCACTTGCTCGTTTGTTACTACTTTGCTAACCTACTGCTATAAATTGTGTTATTTTATATATGTCACTAGCTTGGTTCTTATATATTTTTTAGTAATCAGTAGCCACTTTCCAAATGGATTTCTAGAAGAGAGAGGTTATAGATCAGATAAGTATTAATCATCAATAAATCATCATAATCGGAAATTCCCGTAGAGCCACACTGTATACACTTTCATATACGACATTGATGGCTTGACCGGGTTATTACAGAAAACAGCATACAGATCGTTGTTGCGTTTCGTACGGTGGGTGAGATTTCCGGAAGCCCGAATCCCTCCTGCTCTTTCCAATTTTATTATTTTAAGGTTGGTGACGTATCATGATTCTTCTGCTATTATGGGTGTTTATGAACGCTGGAGATCACGTACCATCAGGCGACCCAGTTAGTCGTTTGCTGGCCTCTGCAATAATAAAGTCTCAATTTCTTCCATTGGCGACAAGAACGGCGACTCGAAACCAATGGCGGCTCGAACTAAAAAGTTCGCTAACTCTTACTTCTGCCGGATCATTAAGCTGTGGAATAGTTTATCGGCACACGTGTTTCCCTCTTCCTATAATATAGGGTCCTTTAAACAGAGTGTGAAGAAGCACTTAGGCAGGCCGGTATGATCTTGCCGACCTACGATGGACACATTGTTTGTCGTTGGTCGACACTACTCTTGGATTGCGCTACACTTACCATCAGGTGTAGCGTAGTCACTTTGCCGAGCCAGGATAAAAAAAGGAAAAAAAAGAATTTCTTACAATTATCGGTGCGATCAGGTCCGCCGGCGCCTGCGCACCTCACTTACTAATTACCAGCAAAACGAACAAAAGTGCAATGTCTCTATAGAGGGCGATCGTGACCCGGCCCCATCGACATCGACCCGCTGCTTTCGTGTGCGACGCCTTTGCACTGATTTTAGATGCACGTTTTGCGAATTCCAAAAAATGTCTAACTTGTTTTAGTTGGGGCTATAAGGCCCGTAAAAAGATCAGTAAGAAATAAAAAAAATCTAGTTTTTTTCGAATGGAATGATCCATCATTTTTCAATTTCAAGATTGAAGTTCCAATAAGAATTATATTTGCAAAAAAGTAGTTTAAAGATATTTGAACAGGAAAGAGATTTGGTTTTAATTGTTTTACTTAACTACACTTCACATTCGTTTTTGGCCGGGCCCTAAAATTGTCCTAGTCTGTACCAATGGAAATTTATCATTTGATTTTATCTTTAACATTAAAGGTTAATTAATCTCTACAACAAGAACGTGCATTTCGTACCGTTAGCGAAATTTCTCGAAGTCAAATATTCTCAACCCCTTTGTATTAAAACCCAACGAGGCATCTACGAGGATTTTTATAGTTTTGCAAGTGTTTATAGATGGTGGAGATCACTTATAATCAGCTAACCAGCGTTTTCTAGCCCACTGCTTTAAAAAAATCTAATCTTATCTAATCTGAATCTCATCTTATTTATATTTCCTATACGAACGCGTATATTGCCGAAGTATTAGTGTATAATAAAAATCGCAACTATTAACAAAATAATTACAAAAACAGACAAACAAGTGTATGAAGCCAACAATGCGTGCGCAGTTCCATGTAATTATAATCATTTAAACATTTAATCCGTTACACCTGATCGATCATGATTCATACGATATTAGAAAATACACACCTAGCGACTATGCAGTAAACATTAAACATTAACATTATTACCTTCGCGTATATATACAATTGGTTTTACCAACCAGTGGCAAATACTTAGAATCGATTAGTTACATTGTTCGTATTTAGATCGCAATTAAGTTTCGATAATCGTCTCGATTGAATGCTTTCAAACGTTAATAACTCACACATTGTCCCCTACTTCACAATTCATTGGTGTTATTACCCAGAAAATTATACGGATTTTTTCCATAATTTAAATTGTTCTAAATAAAAATTATATACCTCTATAAACAATAAAAAAAATATTTAAAAACAACGATTTCAATCGTGTATGTTTTCGATAAATCGAATAGGAATTCCGATTCCCATATACAGCCAAACCAAAGCTGATTCAAGGTTGGCCCTTACTATTGGTCTCCGATTTATGTGGTCCCAGTATTACACTGTGAGATATCAGATAACATAACCACGAACAAATAAATAATAAAGTGAAGAGAATATTTTCTTATTAAGAAATACCGATGTGTTTGTCTTTTGAAAGACAAAATAATAATTCAATTAATGAATTATCATATCTAGCAAGCAAAGTGTTATTCGATTTTAGAAACAAAATTATAATGTAATTAAAACTAACAATAGTTAAGTTGCTATGATTACAATTAAAAAAATTGTTACTTCCTCTATTGTTCTTGACGCTTTTAATTCAGTGCTAATTATTTTTAATCATAGTTCAAATAACTTTTGTATAAGCAATCAACTTTTGATTATAGTTTGTTTATTTTTTTTTTATCCTAGTACGGCGAACGGACTACACAAGACCTTTTAAGTACAGTGCAGTCCAAATATAATGTTAACAGTCAAGAGACGTTGTGCGCATCAGCAGAATTATGCCGGCCTAAAGTTAGATGTACACTGACCCTGAAGGCGACTCGCCTGAACGAGCCATTATGGGTATTTCACTATTTTTACGATGGTTGCTATCGAGCTGGACACAAAAATTATCCGGTACTCTCCCATCAGCAGAACATTAAGTAATGGAACTATTTTTAAACTATAAGGCTCCAAAGTTATTGTCCTCGTCACTCGTAATAAAAGATAACCCGTAACCTGCAATAACCATAACAACTAAAGTTAACTACCGTTCGCGTTCAAGAACCCATGGTACGGGCCGCAGCTCTCTTATTAACAGTAACAAGAGAAATGCATTTGGATCGGCCGGTAGCCGCGTGTCGCTGATAGCGGGTTCGATTCCTCGGCACATCCACACCCACACGGGAGATAGCGAGATAAACAGGTGGCCGTAATGCGTGCGTCCCAAAGTGCTCTATTCCTAATGAATTTTAAGTTTAATTAGATTTTACGGTTAGCTATTTGTGGTGAGGTCAATAGCTACTTGATTGGAAAACTATCAGAAGTTCTTAAATGTCAGTAGCTATTGGATTTTGATAACCATCAGGTTGCCGTTCCATTTGCTCCAAACTGATCCCATTCAATAAATATTGAAAACGCGTTCATAAGTTTCGATGTTTGTTGCTTTTTGGATTCAAGTTAACTGTCCACTTCGATGATGATCAAAACAACATTATAGGAGTAGTTTTTTAAAAGGATTTATTTCGGTTATTGACTTTTTGTAGTGTGTGAATGCAGCATAGTTCTATAGATCTTTATCAATAAATCTTCATAGTTGTAAAAATTTAAATACCTTATTTTCAGACAAAAATCGAATTCAAACTACATAAGCTTCTAAAAAAAACGTTAGGAATCTGAGAAAAATAAGTTTTATGCAATTTGTGAAAAATAAGATAAAGGAGAAGTAAGTTTCTTTGACGATGTTATTTAGATGGAAATTTCATAAACAACTGACTGACAAGACTGTCTATGACATTTGGCAGGTCTTTGACCCTTCTGGCATTGATCATCCCGCCACCCCCGGATTAAGAAGGTATCTGTAAGACAGATTTTACCCGCGACAAAAAAAGAAACTAAAAATGTGATGAACAGCGCAAGCGTGCTATATCTTTAGTTGCAAGAACGACAGGCCACTTAATCAATTTAATTTCTGTACAATGTTATTGACTTCGTAATCCGACTAGATAAAAAATGTATAAGTAATAAACACAAAGGAAATAAATATCTTATAAGAGACAAATTTAGATAAGAACTAACAAGCCTTGAGTGGTCAGCCGGTGACATTAGACCTTCCTTATAAGACATGCTGTCACATAAAACGATTTGAAATGTGAAAGAAGGCTGTCGTATCGATTTTTATTCTAGTTTGGGATTTTATTTTGTGAATGGAAGAATAAATAAGTTGTAAACTGAGACAATATTTATATGCTCAAATTTATATTACAGATGACATGATTTTGAGTGGTAGAGCCACGCTGTAGATAGTTTTGCCTACAGCTCGAATGGGCCGGCTCGACCGGGTCGTTACCACTGTCTCACAGAAAACCGACGCAAAGTAGCGACTTGCTGCTGCGTTTCGTAAGGTGAGTAAGATATCCAGAGGCCCGAATCCCCCTCCCCTTCCCAATCCCTTAATTATCCCTTCCCTTTAAGGTCGGCAACGCGCCTATGATTTTTCTAGTATTGTGGGCGTACATGGGCGGTGGAGATCACTTACCATTAGGTGACCCACTGGCTTGTTTGCCGGTCTATACTATAAAAAAAGATGATGAATATTTTGTGTAATAACACCACCCAATATATTGTGCTGATTTTAAGCGAAAATAAAGTTTGAAAAGTTTTCTGTAAATTAAATTAATCTCATCTAATTAATCACTAGAAAATTATATTTATAATATGGTTTTATACTATATTTTATACTGTATCTTAAAAAATATATCCCTTTATTTTAACTGTCTAGGCATTTTGAATCGGCAAGTACAATATTAATAAATACTTTTAAACAATACTAAACCCAACGATAAAAATAACCAATTTTCCACTCTTTTGAGTCGGTTTTATTTTTGTTAATGTTTTTATCTTACTATCTTATTGGGATAGAATCATCAAACTCGATGCATAAACGACGAAGTTTAAGTCTTTCGTACCCGAATTCACCTCTTAGAGGTGGAAATTCTTCTGGAACATTAAATGATACTACTAACTTTGAGCTCCACTTATTCGAATGAAAAAAAATCTAATCGGTTTACATTTGGGGTGGATATACATTATACATACAAAAAAAAACATTTAAATCCAAAAAAAAAATCAAACGCGTCGAAATAAGAACCTCCACCTCACCGTTTTTTTTGTTGGTTAAAAATCACTAAATCTACACTATCTATGATCATAGTTATATCCTAGACTGAGACGAGCTACCAGGGCCGCATGGCAGCAAGGAGCTCCCTAACTGTCAACAATGGAAAAACGCACACGTACTTGCGATCTTAATGAGAGTGGACAAACTGGACAGCGAAGGCCCATAGCGTTCGAATTGTGTGGATAAGACCGTTTTAATATATTATACATAGCTGTGTTTATTAAATACCCGAAGAATAACAGTATGCAAAAAAAACTAGAGTCTGAATCGTAAGTATCAGAAACTACCATTTGATCTTGTAGTACTCAAAAAAACCCTAAATGAACCTCATAAATAACAAATTGTATAGCTATTGGAATTTTTTTTTTTATATATAGCTAATGCGCTTGGATACAATATGTAACAGTGTTTTTATTGGATACATTAAGAACCGGTATAACGATTTCAACATATAACCCTTCATTCATCCAAACTTGACCTACCATCCAGTTCATATTATTATAATAAATAATGTACCTTGTAGTCGTATCCATAATAAGTGCGCGCATCATAACCGTCCGTAAAAGGCAGTGGTATCATTATCAGACCGGTCGCGGGCCACCTCCGCGTTTCGCTGCTCGCCTGGTGCCCGCACGGCCACTTCGCCACTGCCACCGCATGAGCCACTCGAGTGTTGTTTTTGTACCATGTCTGTTTTTGTTGCTGTCCAAGCGTTATAAATGAGGTTGGTTGTGTCACAATGATCAAATTATGATATTATTGTCAATAAATAGTGTCATTTTCAAAAGGGTTTTCGAGCTGTAAGTGACGCTGCTTACTTATTATTAACGGCAACTTCGGCTGCCAATGATCATGTTGAATTTAATTTTTGTGCCAGGTAATGATTATTTAATTAATTTAATTATTTTCATGTTAAAACAGGCCAATCTCAAAATTATCAAATTCAGGGGGATGCATGATTTACGCGCGCAACACCTCCACGTTAATCTGTTAACCTGGTATTTTTACATCTACATGTGATGCGTCTTTATCCCCAAGACATAGTGCAACTAGCGCTGCCGCCCTAGTTACGCCGGGTATATTTCCGTCCCATGATGTGATAAAGGGCGAGTCCATCGACATATCGGGTACAAATTCCAAACCCATGCAACTCATGTGTGATTCTCGAATCGAATACTGAAATCCAAACTGTGATTGCCCGACCTGGGAATTGAACAACTGACCACACATTTCTTGTTCTTTAGTGACGAGCGCAGTTCAGTGCCATGCAGTACTTCATAATGTGAAGTTCTAGTTGATGTTTTTATTTATGGGCAGGCGTGATGCTAACCATTAGACGAGCCTCTTGCTCATCTCGTCATTAAGGCTAATAAATAATGCCGTCAGCCCTATTATCTAATATGAAAATAAACTCCTAGTAATGTAAACGCAACTTCAATGTCTGAACCTTTCAAAATCTTTCAGAATGTGTTACCATCAAATATATGTTCTCTATATCTTGACAGCCTCCGTGGCGCAGCGGACGAGTAGCCGTGTGTGAAGCGAGAGGCTGCAGGTTCGATCCCCGCACCGAGACAAATATTTGTATGATCCATTAATATTTGTTTCGGGGTCTGGGTGTTGTGAGATCGAAAGTCTCTCTTAGTTCCTGATATCAGATCTTACTGTGGGGTCAGGACTATGTATGTGACTGTTGAGTGTATTTATTTATTTATTATCTATTGTAATAAAAATGTCTTCATGTGATATAAATCCGTCCACACACTCACTAGCATACTTACAGCGAAGCATGAGGTGCGGAAATGCTTGGGAATGCTCGCTCTCATTGTTTAATACGTTGAATGTTTTGTAATTTTGTAACAAATATTTAAACGTCCGGTATTCGATCAAAAAACTGCAATGTGCGATATTCTGTGCTGGACTGGACAAAGGCCCTTAACTGTTTAGGCAATTTAATTAAATTTTATATAAAAAATCTATGCAGTTGGCAACTTTTATTTATAAATGAATTGATGAATATTGTGCGGCAAAAACAAATCACGAGATTTGTTTTATTTCCACAAGCTGGAAACTGGTCTGGGTAACCTCATGATATATAGTCACCATCGCAGATGAACACCCATAATACCAGAACAGTCATGTTTGCTTTTCCGACCTATCACATCATGGGACGGAAATAAGCTTAGCGAAATGTGAGTGTATCGGTTACATCTCTTCTTACCCCTTCGAGGAATAGAGGCGTGAGCCTGTATGTACCTTTTTTTTATTTCACTTAATGACGATACGAGCACGGCGCTTGCCTGATGGTAAGCAGAAGCAGCACCACACAGAACTTTGAATTACAAAGCACTACATGGCACTGAATTGCGTTCGTCATCCCGAGACAAAAGATGTTAAGTCTCATAATGCCCTGTGATTTCACTGGCTTCAATCTCCTTCAAACCGAAACACTACAGTGCTTACATACTGTTGCTGTGCGACAGAAATAGACAAAGCGATGGTATCAACCCAGACGGCCTCTCGCATACGAGGGACCTACCACCATGTAAAAGTAAAATGTATCTATTCATTAAAGCAGTACTTCAATGAAAACGCAAACCTTTTTGCTCATACTGAATTCTCCTAGTTATCGGTAGCCTACACGGTACGCCTCGGGGCTCGCCCACGATAAATAACCCTTCACCGCCGTTATTGCTGTACCGACTTTACATCCAATATTAATCGGTACACGAATGCGTTTACATTGCTGATAATTTGTGTGATTCACTTGAGGTTGTTTGTAGATTTTTCAATATTTGTATACTTTTACAGTACAGCCTGTCAGCCAGTTTTCTGCCGCCAAAGAACAGTATGTAAGCACTGTTGTGTTTCGGTTTGAAGGACATTTAGACCAGTGTAATTACTGGTCATTATGATACTTAACATCTTATGTCTTACGGTGACGAGCGCAGTTCAGTGCCATGCAGTGCTTCATAATTCAAAGTTCTGTTTGGTGTTGCTTCTGTTTATGGGCAGGCGTGGCACTTACCATCAGGCGAGCGCCTTGCTCATGTCGTCATTCTATCAAATAATAAATAAAAAATAAAGAAATATGCTCTTGGGACTGGAATCTAATTCTCTTAACTCTTGATAGGTACTACTACAATTGTCTACAATTTTAATGAACCGTAATAAAACAATACTTCAATTCAGTCTACCCGTCACGTGTAGAGCAATGGAGTCCGCTTAACCAAATTTAACGCTGCTAACGAATTTATCGGTAACATGCGAGAAATTGGCGAAAAAAAGCGCCATGTCCGGGTCGGATACTGACCAGGATGCTGCGGCTCGATTGTGCTATACTAGCAAGCGTATTCGACTTTACTTGCACTTTAATCGGTGGTATTAAATAAACTGTTTTTATTGAAAAATAGTGAGTACGTTATTTGACATCATAAGAAATTAAGCATCACCCCTAATTACTTTTCATTTTCAAATTGCCATTGAATTATCGTATAGCTTACTACAATTTGTATAATTTTTTATATGAAATCATCCTTTATATCCAGAAACAATGGCGATTCAAAGCGAGCAGATATAACATTACATTATGAACTTATTCCTCTTGAGTCCCTGGGAAAGTTTTTCCTATCAAAATGTAAATTACCAAAAATCCATTCTTATCGGGCAGAAGGACATTGAAGCCAGTGAAATTACTGGGCATTATGATACTTAACATCTTATGTCTCGGGGTGGCGAGCGCAGTTCAGTGCCATGCAGTGCTTTGTAATTCAAAGTTCTGTGTGACGTTGCTTCTGAAAAAAAAACATAATATTAAGTAAAATATAAAACAATAAAAAGACAGACGTTAAGTTTACGTTTAAGTTGTTTAAGTGATTACGAGCGGACCCGTTTTTTTTTAAATGATGTGTTACGCACATTAAATACTATTACACACCAGTTTTACTAAATATCAAATTGAGTGTACGATAATGGGTCTTGGGAGCATGCGATGTTGGAATCATAATCTTAGAAAAAATCTGGTTCCTAAGGAGTTGTCTTGAAATGACCTAGATAAGATTTTTGCAAAATAAGGAACTGGCGAAATGTAGTCATTTTCTCCTCGCCTCGGTGGCGCAGTTGTAAAGCGTTTGCGGTATGAGTGCTGTGTTGAGGTCTCGGGTTCGATTTCCGGGTCAGACAAAAATAATGTTGGGTTTTTCTATCACGAAATGCTCAGTAAATACCCGGAGTTGTGCGTGATATGGCCTATCGCCTCCCTCGCTCCTTATCCCATCATGGGATGGAAATAAGCTCGGCGAAATGTGGGTGTACTGGTTACATCTCCGTTTACCCTTGCAGGGATTACAGGCGTGAGTGCGTATAATAATAATATTAAATACACCCAACAGTCACACACATAGTCCTGACCCCACCGTGAGATACGCGATCTTGTGTCGTCAGTATCAGAAACTACGAGAAACTTTCGGTCTCACAACATCCAGTCCCGAAAAGTATATTTGTCTCGGTGCGGGGATCGAACCCGCGACCTCTCGTTTCATAGCCGGCTCGCTATGAAACTCTCCTGCTACGCCACGGAGGTTGGGTATGTATGTATGTAAAGAACTGATGGTAGAATTATTGACGGAATCTGAACAATTTATAAGATTTTATGGAATTAATAAATAAAAAAAAAATTAACTTGATATGATCGAGGAAAAAGATAGGCAAGGTATAGAGTTCTTGATTCTTATGTTCATGGGCGGTGAGGTTCACTTGCTATCAGGTGACACATTTGCTAGTTTACTGACCTCTGATATAAAAAATCTACGAAGAAGAACATCCAAGCATGAGAGAAGAGAAAGCACAATTTCCTTATTATGAAAAATATAATTTCACTTCTCAATCAACTTTTCTTTTGAAAGTGGGTGATCAATCAACTGGATAAATGGCGGACGTCTCCAATTAAACTCATAATTTGAACGTTCATAATAAATTTCACAGCGATTACTATAATTCACAATCACGGCTACACTGTCATTAGCCGTTTGTCATAATGAAAAAAATTAAAGTCCAATGGAGAGATGTAAAAATTCTCAAGACATTACAAAGAGTAAAGGTAAAAAAAATATACCTACAAGGTGGATAGACGACCTGATAAAGGTCGCAGGAAGTCGTTGGATGCAGGCCGCTTTCAACAGGTCGGTCTGGAAATATTTGGGGGAGGCATATTTTCAGCAGTGGACATCCTGTGGCTGATGATGATGATGATAATTACAAAAAGTACTACGAATCACAGTGGCATGCTAATACAGTGAATGATGATCTGTAAAGCTTTATTTTGTGTATTGATCCTAATGATTTAATAAAAATTACACAAAAATAACTTATGACTGTTACGTTATGTCATACGATTGATAAGTCATACTTATCAATCGTATGACGTCAATGGCTTTATAATAATTTGGAGTCATCAGGTTAATATAAAATTACATTTCCAGTACTAAGTTTTAATAGTGAGGACCTTTAAAATGACTACATGTTACTTATTGCCTATATTCATGTAATGTTTTGTAATCCTGTTGGTACACCAATAAAATAAAAGAAATACAAAAATTCAGTTATGAGTTATATTTATAAGCTCAGGCCAGTATCCGCCAGAGGGTAGTTAAACACCAGTTCAACATGTGCGACCATGGTTGGACTGTTGTCAGAGAATATTTTTTCCCATGGTTTTATAGTCGAGGCGCTTATCACTATACCGGTACAAAAGCCAATCCTGAGCACCATAGCGTGTTTTAAATCGAACAGCGCCCAGCAATCAACTGCTTGATGAGGGGTCGTATCTAAGACCTCGCTAGTAGTTCCAAGCCTTAGCACTGGACAAACGTGGCGATAGAATTATAGTTCCTATTATGTAGGAACTTAAGTTACATCATACTATATGTATCATACTATATTTGTCAAAACCAGTATGTTTATCAGTATATAATAAATACGATGAAAGAAACACATACATATATCAAAAAAATATATATTCATAGTCATAGATTTAACAAAATTAATATGACATAAAAACGACATAATTTCATATTTATTATTAATCATTATGGAAAAAATACGCACGACTTCACAGGGCCGCATTAAGTAGCAGAGTCGGAGGGTTATATAAAACTTAAAAATTATTATCATAATGCCGACTCAGAGACATTAATAAAGTATATGTATCGATTAGCTACTTCCTAGAACTAGATTTTACTTAAAAATATCAATCAAGAATATTTATGTACCCAGTATCTGAAATTAAAGCATTTTTTAAACTAAGTAACGAAGCATAAAGTACAAAATGGCTCTGAATGTGAAAATAATTTAATTCTAACAAATTACTTATTGATAGTTAAATCTAATTAATGTTTTTGAGTTAGAATTTTAAAGTTATATTATTTCAAATTAATAACATTGTTACATGATGATTTTCTAATTTTTTTCTGATATTTAGTTATATAACAACATACATAGTAATTATTACTATAGACTTCACCTTGCCATTAAGCAGGAAACTAATAAGATGGTAATAATTGTAATAATTAATTACATTTAAAATACATTTTAGGAATAAACACACTGTCTATCTAATATTTAAATCAACTCTTATAAAGATTTGAGGAATCCCATTACCCAAACTTAGCTCCAAATCCCTTCCACGTCTAATGAAAATTCAATGGCCACTGCTAGAGGGCGTGCGCGCTACTGTGATGATCACCTTAATTAATTTTCACATATCCAAACAAATTATTATTTTATGTTTATGATTACATATAATCCCTAATTTATGTGAAATAAATGTCAATCGATGATTTATTTAGCCGATTGTATGGAATTTTATATCCAAAACGCAAATTATTATGGAAAAATATTTTAAAAAGGCGTTGAAATGTTGGTCGGCATAATATCTTACTTACAACGAAACACTTTACTAAACATAATATATTTTTATTAACCATTATGTATTTGAAAGACTTCATTTTATTCCTAATAAAATGTCATGTACGACTTTAAGGTAATAGTTTTAAAATGTAATATAATATACAAGGTTATCAAAAACATTACCATTCCACTCAACATTAAAACGTCGTATAAAGTCATCGTATACCATAATAATATGTAAACACTTTATAAAGCAAATTATTCAGCCATCATTTTCCGATCGAAACATGTCGTAAAGCGAGCGATAAACCCTTAAATCAACCACAAAACAAAAAGGCACGATATTAATACAATTCATTGAAAGCAATCGACATAAAATTGTCCATAAAACGAAAACGAACAAACAGAATCGTATCCGAAACCCAGTAGCCGCGAGCTGTCTCGTACAGAGAACTGCTTATCGCGTCACAAAAAAGAGGAATTGAAGATTTATCGTGTATCGACGTTGGACAGAAATCGAAATGCTTTTGTAATGCTATCACCATCTCTTTCTTACCTATAGGTGAGCATTTTACCTCTCTCTCCTTTCATTCAACAATCCTGAGGTCCATACAAGATGGGTGGATGTTTTCGATTAATGTATGATGAATGGCCGATGTACCCGCGCCATTGACTGACAGGGTTTCAGTGGAGTCGAGATTGATTTTTTGTTATTAAATGATATTGAAAATGTTACAACAAATAGATATTGATTTTTGTTACGTCAATGGCATTTGTTGGTGATTGTGTGTAACAAGCTTTAGTAGTATGTTTCCGCTTGGGAGGTCGATACTTAATGTCATAATTCAAGTGCTTTTGAATAAAAGGGGATTCTTGACTGATTAAATATAACTTAGTTTGTTAAGTCTATTTATGTCGAACATAATATCTTTATTTATATCAATATTTTCCGTTTCTGTACCATGTGTCACATTATGTTTATCTTACTCTTTACTAAATTATATTCATTTACAATATGGTATTAATCAAACTTTTGTGTAAATGATTGATTATGAGATTTTTTTCCGTGTTCGTTTACTTCAAAACAAAAGACTTCAACGAAAGCCCTTTACTTAGCTCCAGTTAAGTTCCAAGAATTCGACACTGGTGGTAACAGCAACATGGAATTACAATTGTTCAGTGAAGTGAGAACTTAAGTTTTTTATTACTGTTATATAGAAAAAACTTATGTAGTAATTCCGTTAGAATTCCAGCTATTAGAGGAAAAAATATTGGCTTGGCAATTCATTTAAGTAGTTAATAAGTCTAATCGGTGTAATCGGTCAGTATCTCCATATAAGCATAGTACGGTACAAGACGTGTATTATTTAAGTGCAATTACGATCCCGACGCTCAAGTACGTAAATAAATAGCGGATAAATAACATTTTATATCATACGATCGCTGAACGCGTTCGGATAACCGCCCGTGTAATGATTGATAGTGGCCGCTTAGGTGAACTAATTGGAAATGAAAAATGCTACCATTATAACACAAATGATTTATGCATAATAGCGTGTTTCGAACATTAATATGTAAAATTTTAATGAAAAAAGCGTGAAGAAAGTAATCTCTCACTATGTAAATGCTTGTTTGCATTATTTGAATTACCAAGGATTGTATGATTAGATTTCGTTAGCTGTTTGGTCGCATAAATTAATTATATTACTATTTTATTTTTTAAATTATTATGTGATATTAATTTAAAGGCATTCCTAACCTTTCATCTCATAAAAAATATTTATTTTGCAAAAGTGTCTAATACGAAATGTTCTATGCGATAATAAATAAAAAATGGGTAAAACCACCAAACAAGTTTTCGCCCCGACAAATGTAAATTTCCCAGAAATCCATAAAATGTATCACATATATAGACATAAAGATAGTTACAAAATGTTCTGCTTGGTGGCAGCGGTACCTTGAGAATGATTTTAAATCGACACCCGATATGTTGTAGAACTATAAAGTATCTCGCAAATCGCTGTTAAAGATAAGGCGGGCCGAGGTCGCACCAAATACTATTTAGGCAGTTTGCATAGCAACATTATTTAATTTTATAATATTAAGGTTTATGATCTTTGATAATTTATTATTAAATATTAAATCCCTATTCAATCAAAGCAAAGAGATTGGTAAAGAGATCAGATCATAAAAAAAATGCCAAGATAAATTTAGTCGTAATTTATAATTGCAAAATTTGTCTTTAGTTAAACGTGTGAGTGGTAGAGCTACGCTGTAGATAGTTTTGTCTATGGCATGAATGGGCCGGCTCGACTGGCTCATTACCACTGTCTCAGAAAATAAACGTAAAGTAACGGCTTGCTGCTGCGTTACTTGCGGTGAATGAGATATTCGGTCGCCCAAATCCCCCCCCCCCCCTTTCCAAGTCGAAAATATCCCTTTCCTTTAAGCCGGCAACGCGCCCATGATCCTTCTGATATTGTAGGTGTACATGGGCAGTGGATATCACTTACCATCAGGTGAGCCACTTGCTCGTTTGCCAGCCTATGCTATAAAAAAAGTATGATAAATCATCATACTGTAGCTGTAATTACCTGCTGTATAAAACTTTAATACAATATTCCTCGGTTAAATTTTAGAGGTACAAAATTTAATATATATGATTGTAGAATATATCACCAGAGTCAAGTTCTGATAAAAAGTAAAATTCGAAAGTGGTCTTATCTTTTACCTTTTATGTTATGAGCACTGCACTAGTCGTATCAAAATTGGACAGTATGTATCGGGCCTAACGCAGCGATATTTTAGGCGAGTTAACAGTAATGTTACCAGTTGGTGTGGACATACCTGCGGCCGCGGCTGTTGAAATCCACCGACCAGATTGTTTACGTTTTAGATAGAGATAGCTAGATGCGCGGCACCGCGTGCAAGTTGTCATAGTATGGATATGACTACTAAAATATATTTTATGCAATTGCTTTAAAATCGTCACTCGACTAAGAATATTTTCTAATGTTGTGTGTAGCGTGTGTGCTAAGGTTGAAACTATTTTTTTTTAAGTCCAATATATATACTATGTGTATGTATCTATCTGTACTAGCTAAAAAATTAAGTAGCGCAGCTTACGCTGTGGGTAAGATACGCCAACTGACCGACGTTAACACGGCTAGACTGGTTTATTTTGCATATTTTCATAGTTTGATGTGTTACGGAATTTTACTATGGGGTGGTGCTGCTGACATAAATACTATTTTTATTCTTCAAAAGCGAGCTATAAGATCTATTTACTCGCTTAGTTCCAGACATTCTCTAAGAGAAAAATTCAAAGAAATAGATATAATGACAGTAGCATCACAATTCATCTTCACTAACCTAATGTATGTTCATAAGAATATAGAGCAATTTACTAAAATTAGTGATACTCATGGCATAAATACTAGGAATAAAAATAACCTTGTTTGTCATAAAACTAGACTCCACAAAATCGGCAACTCTTTTAAAGGGCTCTGTATACGCTTTTACAATAAACTTCCAAATCATATTAAAGAGCTTAATATCATGCAATTTAAAGCCACTATTAAGCGAAAGTTATGCAATAAAGCATATTATAAAATCTCGGAATATTTGGAAGATCTTAAGGCATGGGAATAGCTTATAATAAATTTATGAGTACGTTACTATATACGCTAATTGTAAGCAGTTTGGGTATGTCATGCTCGCTTTAATGTCTGTGCTTGCGGCGGCGTCGTGTGCCGGGTCGGTCACTTCCCTGTAACATGGTTGAGGAGGCCGATGGCTGGCACATGCGTCATGCTCGTGAACGGGTGCTGCTTGTGTGGACTGGTCTGCTCAAGCTCTTATTGCGTGTTTAGTTGATTTATTCATATAGTTCTTGAAGATCATGCACAAAAAACTATTATATTATGCTAATTATTTTACTTTATGACGTTCCTCATTGGCATAAATTGAGCTGCTCTAACTCAAATAAATAATACTTCAATGTATGTAGTGCTAATATATATTGTAATTAGTTTAGAAAAGAGCAACGTTAGAGTTTCTTGCCCGTTCTTCTCTAACGAACCAGCTTTCCGAACTGGCGGTAGAGTTAAAATTTGACTGAATCTAAATGATGTTTGACATTTTACTGATTCAATAAATGATTTGATTTGATTTGATTTGACTATGTAAGCCAGCCGCGCTTTACATGTACATACGGAGCTCACACATGTACATTTATACATACGAAGAAATATTCGTACGAATACGTAAACATAACTTTATAATAATTAGAAATAATTTTATCGCCTCTGAATAAATGCCATTTACTAAATAAAATATGGCACGTCCAAATACAAAAGTCATCCTCTCAAATTTATACGGAGGAGGAGGAATAGGTCTACTATGTATTGCAATTTAGCATCTTACACGTAGATTAGTGGTTAAATCTTATTCGAATATTCTTAAATATTAAGTCTAAGTCTAAGTCTGTTTCAGTAAAAGATCAGTCAATTTTAATGTTTTGGTTTATCGTTCAATATATCTCAAGACTATCAATGAATGTTATTAATATCGTCATACAAAAATCGAAATCTGGTCCTAAGATACCTTCTCAAATCCAATGGTCCAATCCAATATACAGATATGTGGCCAGTGCGAAAAATCAGACTCGTGACCTTCCTCCGCGACATGTCACTCGGAATGGTAACTAATATAGCTGACTGGTGGTTAAAAACTCGTCCGCCCTATTGCAGCATGTTAGGAATATCCCCAGATTTTGCCTAGTTTGAGCTAGATAATGATAGCTAAGCTATTACTCAAACCCACATCGGCGTAGTACGCTACTAACTATTAGACTTAATTAGACAGGTCTGATGGGTAAGGGCTGAGAGGGCCTAAAGCGCTCGCCCCAAAGTCCGGTGAAGCTGTGAAGCTGTAGAAAGCCCACTCGCGTCAGGCTAACAGCATAACGTCAAACCGAAAAAAAAATGTCTAATGCAGACTAATGGTTAACTTCACGAAACTTTATAGTCTACAAATAAAAACTATGCAAAAATAAAGTAACATCTACTCAAATCCAACGTTCCGGTACAGATAAGTGGTCGGAGGCAGGAGTCAGCCGGGCGACCTTCCTTGGCGACAGGTCACTCGGAATGGCGACTAATAGAGTGGGCTGGTGCTTGCGAAACTCACCCGCGCTGTTGCGACATGTCGGGAACATCCTGAGACGTGACCTAGTTTGTGCGCGGCAATGGCCAATATTACAGATATCGGCTTTGACCCAGTTTACGCGTATGATAAAGTCTATGGACAGTTATTGATCAGTTGCTTACTTCTAGGGATGAAAATCACTCACTCTATATCCTTCTGTAGACCGTATAGAGTAACTGTTCTCCCAAATACATTCTTACGTAAAATACGTAAATTGTTATTATTAGAATTGGAATATGTTCCATTTCTTATTTTAAGCAAGTAAATGACCATACCAAAGGTAATTTTTTAAACCACCACTATCTCACAGAAAACCGACGTAAAGTAGCGGCTTGCTGCTGCGTTTCGTATGGTGAGTGAGATATCCTGAAGCCCAAATCCCCTCCCCTTCCCAATCCCTAATTATCCCTTTCCTTTAAGGTCGGCAACGCGCTCATAATTCTTCTAGTGGTGGGCGTACATGGGTGGTGGAGATCACTTACCATCAGGTGAACCACTTACTCGTTTGCCGGCCTATGCTATAAAAAAAAAATTAACCAACCCGCATTAAGCTAGCATGGTCGCTAGTAGAAGAAACCCGGGCCAGCACCGGAACATTATATTAATGTAGACCTGATCATTATGTTTCATTATCATTATTATTACCGGGATGGAGGCCGCTTCCAACAGGTCGGTCTGGAAATCTTTGGGAGAGGCCTATGTTCAGCAGTGGACGTCTTGTGGCTGATGATGATGATGATGATGATGATGATGATGATCATTATGTTGACGAATATATGACTGAGCTATATGGTATAATTGAAAAAATGTACTTTGCATTCTGAACATAAACATGCTCAACAGATGTTCACACCTAGATCTCTGGGAGGGTAGGCAGAGTTGTAACTAGCGTAACCACAATTCGGCGAGCTTATCTTCGCTTCATTCTGTGTTAAGAGGCGAGCCTATGCCGTACCGGGCTCAAATTACAATTCCGCGCAACTCATGTGTGATTATTCGAAACGAAAACTCAAACAAAAATTTTTATAGTGCGACCTGGGAGTCGAACCAAAGATCTCACGGTTCTTAGCCTACCACCAGACTAATATAATAATAATCATTTATTTATTCAAGTAACAACGACTCGTTAACAAATATCTTACGAACTTAAATAAGATTTTATGAAACTATGAAAATTATATACTTAAAAAACTGTTTATGGTTTATTAAAAAGCATTTATTTTAGGAATAAAAAAAAACATTTTATACTATATTTTATGTCAGGTATTAGACGAAACATTACATAACATTACATAAGTTTGCAGCCGATACGTCGCGACGGCTACTAATCATGTACAATAAACCTACAAATATTTTACGATGACAACAATCACGTCTACATTCATTAGCAACTAATTGACAGATTTGTAATTAAGGTGAAGTTTTGGAGGATCATGCCACCCATGAAGCCCACCTAACTTAAGAAATAATATTAAACAAATAATAATAACACCAGCGCTCTATTATTATACACTCCATTGCTAGGCACGACCCTCCCCTAGAATATGAATGTACTTTAATAACAGAATACATTTTAACTACGATAGGTTTCGACGAGTCCAAGAAACTTGAATCAACAGAATCAGGTTTTAGTTAATCAATTCGATTAAAAGTCTGTTTAGGCGATTCAAATCGCACGCAATTTAGCAGCAAGCAATGGCTTGCCTTGCAGCCTTTCGTATAGTGAGTGAGATTTCTCTCTCAAATCCCCACTGTTTTTCCTAATACTGATCTCTTTAATTTAAGGTTGACTAAGCATTCATTATTCTTCTGATATTGTAAGTGTTTATTTTTAGAGAGATACCAACTTGCTCGACTACTATCATCTGGTTTATAGAAAATTTTTGAAACAAGGCATATCTTTTTACAAAAACACAATTCACTTATGACCCACATCAGAATATGCCTGAGTACGCACACCTGACCACCAAGCTGAGATGTTGGCGATCATAAAATTTTCATTAATTGCGTGGGTACGTAATAAATGAATAATTAATAAATAAAAACACGCAAACGACATGTTTATTAGATGGCCAGACGTCTTGGCGGTTAAAAAGAAGTGCTGTCGATAATTCTTATTTGCATATCACTTTTCCTCGCCTATAAATGATTAGGTGCTAAATTTTAAAAAGATGTTCGCGTGTGTTAAACCTCGGGAATAGAGCGTGAAGTTTCTGGCTTTCACCAAGAGAAATGCTCAAATAAAACGCATACATATTGAATGCAGATATTTTTACAAAAACTAATATAATCTTCCAGAAATAGAACTGAGGTATTAGTTAAATAGTCATTACAACATTGCCACTCTGATTTAACTGTAAAACTGTTATAAAAACTGATTATTGTAACTTATGTATTACTTTAATGCCGAATAATGTAGTGACTACATTATAGTCATTCAATAAATTAACTAAAAATGGATAAAAGAAGTACTTAACCTAATATTTTGTTTCAATCTTTTTGTATTTACAAGGTGATAGGTCCTTCGTATGCGAGAGGCCGTCTGTGTTGGTACCACCGCTTTGTCTATTTCTGCCGCCAAGCAACAGTGTGTAACTGTCGTGTTTCGGTTTGAAGGACATTGAAGCCAGCAAAATTACTCGGCATTATGAGACTTAACATATTTTGTCTTGGGGTGACGAGCGCAGGTCAGTGCCATGCAGTGCTTTGTAATTCAAAGTTCTTTGCGGTGTTGCTTCTGTTTATGGGCAGGCGTGGCGCTTACCATAACGCGAGCGCCTTGCTCGTCTCGTCATTCAATCAAATAAAAAAATCTTTATATGTTATTTTATATTTTTATCTTTTTATCGAGCAACATATATTTGCCTAATTAATAAAACACCGCAAAACCGTTTGCTCAATTCTGTGATTTATAGCATTATATTAATATTGAAATATATTTTATTTATTATAGCGACGTGGTTTACAATTTATGTTCTTGCTTAGGACTTGAAATTAAGACGGCATGACATTGATAATTGAATTAATTTTGCCCCTCATAGACATACTTAAGTCTTTATTTTTTTTTACATTTAAATTAATTTAAATTTAAAAAATTCAAATCATTCTTAAAAATCTTTAAGCATATTACAAATAACACAGCACTTGAGATTCCGCTCAGCTTAACAACTACAGATATTAACTGGAATATATTATGTCATATAATATTAAGAAATATTTTACTTCAAAAGAATACTCTTGCGTCCTCTGACTTCCCTCTGGTACACTAGCAGGAGCGAAACAAACGATAAATCCAGGGGGCCATATAAATTAGCCGCGTATTATTCACCACGGCCGCAGCCTCAAACGTGTGAAATATGAAGTTATTGTGCCATGAGTTATGCGCCGTGATAACATTTTATCACCGACCTGCTACAATATACGTAATAACTAAATAACCTTCAATTTATTGTCCTCTTTACGAAATGTACAGTCAGCGTGTGAATTTTTTCGAATAGTTTTTACATTTTTAGATGCCAATTTTGATTAATCATATTTAATTCGCTACGGTCGTTTATTTTTTGTGATATCGGATCCTTGACATGCGAATTGAGTAAGGAATTAAATTGTTACTCGTAACCATATAATCTATGAGAAATATGTTAACCTTTTCAATAAATTATGGATATAGTTTTGAAATTCCTTATATTATTATGAACTCCCCATCGCCACGATATGCGACAACATTTCATGTGATACTTAAAAAAATCGATACAAAATCAATTGATCAATATGTATGTATCAACTCTTCCACCGTGCACACAATTAATTAGAAATTAATTATAATAGCTTATAAATCAACCATCTGTTTTGCTGTCCGTACTTCCCATACTTCACCGCAGGGACTCAAAGTTTTACACCGTCTATAAAGTGGCCAGCATTGGTATCTGTCGACCGACCGGCCGATCCGTTATTTTACACCGAATTTGTACTAACCATCATCCACACTTCTAAACCTGCGCGGATATTGCGGTCATAAACAGTCTTGCGTATCATCTTTTAAGTGATTTTCGCCATTAATATTGAAATTTTACTCTACGTGCTCTTAAGCTTTCATGTGAACGGATGTTTGAAAGTTTATGGAAAATATGAATGACTATGGATCCGGGTTTTAGTATTATAATTTGGTACGACTAAGTTTCTAACGAAAGCATCGTTTTTATTAATTAATCAGATAAAAAAACAAGACTTCATATCAACATTCAAACGAGCGCAGTGCAATGTCAAACAGTATTTTGTAATTCAAAATTCTAAGTGGTATTGCTGCTGTCATCCGGCGTACGACTTACTAGTCTCAGTTGTAAAAAAAACAATTAGTATAGTTGAAAATAGTAATCGCATTTCAAAAGAGACTTTGTCCATATTATACTCTTTCCATGACCTGTCTATGTTGACCCGTGACGCCAGACGTGACGTGATAGGCTTAGTATGACAATCATTAGGCAGCGATAGCTCAGCGGGGCAGGCCGCAGGTTCGAAACTAGCCCCAAGAATATATACCTCTTTTCTAAGTTATATCTGTATTAATTATTATTTATCACTTACTTACAAGTGTAAGTACATTTAACAGTTAAGGAAATCTTCATACCTAAGAACTTCTCCATAAGAATTTCGAAGGTGTGTGAAGTGTTCTAAGCCACATCAGGCCATCGAGGTTAACTAAGGGCCTAACCCCTTTCATTCAGTAGAGGAGGTCCGTGACCAGGAGTGGGATGCGTATAATACAGGGCTAGTATTATTATTATTTATACTGATCCTCACTTGGTTTCTAATATTCCTAATACTAAATGTCACCTACAGGAATGTGTTTTCACTTTGTGTTCGGGTGTGACAGTTCTGGCATTGCTTTAAGGACATTTATGATCAACTTTCTTTCTTCGAGCACACGTGCTGACTGTTTTTCAAACGTGCAAGCATGTGCCTTACGAAAGGCGAGTCGAAGCAATGCAATATTCAGTTTAATGGCCAAGTAACCGTGTCGCGTGTTGAAATACCTGAGGAGTCTTTAAGATTTTTTTGCATATCAGTAACTATATTAAGACTGCCACGGTGATGTAGTTGTATTTCGTACGCGCTACGACTGCTGTGCTAAGGTCTCAGGTTTGATTTTAGAATCGGGTAAAAGTGATATTGGGTTTTTATATCACGAAACACTTAGTATCAGCCCGGAGTCTGGTATTGTGCCTGGTATGGCGACAGGCTAGTTTCCTATTACATCATGGGGTGGAGATACGCTCGGCAAAATGAGGATGTACTGGTTACACCTCTACCTACCTCTACAGGGATTACAGACGTGAGTGCATATTAAAACTGAACTATACTTCGTGTTTTATATCAGTCGTCGTCGTCGTCGTCGTCGTCAGGGTCGCCTGATGCCAGAAGAATCGTGAGTTCAGCAACGAAGCAAGCAACCTTAAACCAAATAAGGATTGCGAAGGGAAATGGTATTTCAACCGTCAGAAATCTCACACAATAGTACGAAATAGGGAGCAATCGTAAAATGATTTAAAAATGAAATCCAAATACTAGAAACTTAATAGATATTACTATGTTAGTACACAAAAACTCTTAAAATAAGTAATGTCTAAAAATATCAATATTTTCATTTTTGTTTCTGTCTTGTCTAGAACCCTATCTAACCTCTATCATACAACCTAATATATCACCGTTATATTTCATTCGATATCCATCACACGTAAACGCTCTATAACATATATTTTAATTGTATAATAGTTCCAGAGAAGTGTGGCATTTGTAATAACAATTATTTTTATGGACATCGTAGTGCTTTTATGGAAGCCGCGTGTTATCAACTAACGTTTTGCTACGACTGTTCACGCAGATCGCAAATCTGTTGCTACACATAAAAGTAAAGCGGCAGCCGCTTATTTCTATACTATGCTAAATCGATTATGATAAAAAAAATGTAAGAACTATAATAAATCGCTGAAGAATCGAATCGAAAATGAGGTGATCCAATAGAGAACTAAAGTGATCGACATAGCTCACAGGATTAGCACGCTGAAGTGGCAGTGGGCTGGTCTTACTATAGAACCGACAACTGTTGGAGTAGACTTGTTCTTGAGTGGAGACCACGACTCGGTAAACCAAATGTGGGACGCCCTGCAGCTAGATGGTGCGATGACATACGCAAGGTAGTTGGGAATAGTTGGATGAGAAGAGCCGAAGGTCGGGCTCAATGGCGTGCTTTAAGAGAGGTCTACGTCCAGCAGTGGACTAAAACAGGCAATGATGATGATAAATTAAAAAAAATGGTTTATTTCTGCCGCCAAGCAACAGTGTGTAGGTATTGTTGTGTTTTGATTTGAAGGACATTGAAGCTAGTGAAATTACTGGGCATTATGAGATTTAACATCCTATGTCTCGGAGTGACGAGCGCAGTTCAGTATCAGTGCTTTGTAATTCAAAGTTTTGTATGGTGTTGATCTGTTTATGGGCAGGCCTGGCGCTTACCATCAGACGAGCGCCTTGCTCGTCTCGTCATTCAATAAAATAAAATAAAAAGTAAATTTTATCATCATCACGCCTGTATTCTTCTTAAAATAAACTTATTTCCGTTCCATGTGGTACACCTGTCGTCATGTAGTACACAAATTCTAGCCCCAGGCGGACATCAACTTATGTTTTGTATCATCATCATCATCATCAGCCACAGGACGTCCACCGCTGAACATAGGCCTCCCCCAAAGATTTCCAGACCGACCTGTTGGAAGCGGCCTGCATCCAGCGACTTCCTGCGACCTTTATCAAGTCGTCTGTCCACCTTGTAGGTAGACGTATGTTTTGTATCGAACAACTTAAATACCAAATGTTATTGCACGACCTGATATTTAAACCCAGAAACTCACCGGTTTTATAGTCTTAGTAGGCTGTCATAACGATGAGACTAAGGTCACTAAGATAAATCATTTTTCCAAAAATTTCGTACTAACACCTCACATAGATTAAGCAATAGTCCAACTCAATATAGTATAGAATGTAATATGAAATAGCATGACCTGGTTTGAAACCAGTTTACAAACTGTTGCTGACATTCGGAAGCATCTCTGGCCGATTTAATTTTGCATAAATCAACTTGCCAAATCTAAATCTACGGTCATTTACTATATTTTTACTTCGTTATGTGAACTATGTGTCTTGGCTCTAAATAAACTGACAGCAGTTTATTATGTTAAAAATACACATTTAACAAATTAATTTGACAGCCTCCGTGGCGCAGCGGGCGAGTAACCGGCTGTGAAGCGAGAGGGCGCGGGTTCGATCCCCGCACCGAGACAAACATTTGTGTGATCCACAAATACTCTATGGGACTGAGTGTTGTGAGACCGAAAGTCTCTCATAGTTCCTGATACCCACGATACAAGACTCGTATCTTAATGTGGGTTCAGGACTATGTTTGTGACTGTTGGGTGAATTTATATTATATTTATTTATTTAATATATAAAATGTAAATTATTTCAGTTTAATCTTTATTCTTACAATTTCTACTATGATAGAAAATATCATAGGAGAATGTTAATAAAATTCTTTTTGATACTCTTACTACACAGTATTCTCAAGATTGGGTCAAGTGGAAGTGTCTGAGAAGGAAGGCGAATCCCAGCATCAAGACGTAAATAGCAGTAAGCATTAAATAAAAAAATACCAGATTTTTACCGACATTTGGCCTTACTATATCACTGGCACGTTTTACGATGACGGTGACATAGCTTGGCCATGTAATTATGAGTGCGATAAATGAACTCAAAGTCAATATAATTAACCTTATTACAAAACGTATTCTAACTTTAAATTACTAGATGTCTAACAACTAGTAACCGTGGTAACCCGACAAACTGGCCAATTTAAGCCTAGTTTAATGTAAGAATACATTACATAATAATGCCCAATATGTTTTAACATAATCAAAACCGTTTAATCCTCCTTCAAGCCAGATATCCATTGCAGTATTATGGAACATGCAAATTTCATACATACATAAACTTACACCTGTGAGAGGCAGAAGGGTAGCTACTAAGTTAATTGTGAGCAACTCTTGCCTGATTTTCGAATGTAAAACTCAAATATAAATTTCGATTTCCCATGTAGGATGTGAACTTAAAACCTTAACAATTCCTAAGTACGCTGCCACTAGACCAATGGGCGAACTCTACATTCATCATCATCATCGTCATCAACCACAAGACGTCTACTGCTGAACATAGGCCTCTCCCAAAGATTTCCAGACCGACCTGTTAGAAGCCTCCATCCAGTGACATTAGTATTATTAATTATTTATTAATTATTTTACTCTACGTTAGTGCAAACAAATCCGGGTTAAAGCACTAGTATAGCGCACGTAAGAGTTTATAACACGAAACATTTGAATCCTCTCCGGCCCGCGCCATGACACAGTTACCGATAATTACAAGAGATTGATTTTGATCGTTGCTAATCGATAAACGGAGAGCGTTCGCAAGGATTTGGTACTATTATTATTTTTAGGATAACAGAATGATGTACAGTTAGTAGTTTTATTTTATGTTGAAATAGCTAAACTGTTTAATTAACTTCGATAATTAGCAGTTATTTGATAGCTCTATGATAATTACGTAGGTAACAAATAGCTTTCTACGGAGATCGGGCCACTAACAAAATTAAAGTTTAACAAAAATTGTAAACTGAAGGTAGGCACTGTAACATTCATTTTTCTGGATAACCTACACCTAAGTCCACCCCGTGACCACGAAGGCTGAAAAGCTTTTGAAACGTCGGGATAAAAATTAAATAAAAAACCGTTTAAAAATAATAGTTTTATTTCAATAATATATAATATTCGCGTTAATACACTCCTTTGCAAAAAAAACGGGCGGGTTTGATTTTTTAACATTATTGGTAATAATTTAGTTCTTCAGAGGTTTTAATAGCCAAACTATGTTACTGGCACTTAATAAAGAGTCTGGGTATGAAAAAAAGTTCATTCCAAATTCAAAACTTTTGTTTTTTAAATTATTAATCCCTTTTTCATTTTGTGACACTTTTCGCGGGTTTGCGGTTAAAAGGTTATCAAGCAACTAAAAGTAACTTTTCGTTATTTTTAGTACAACAATTTATGTTTATCGCATAATTCTGCCTTATTGTGACTTAAAACAGATATCTTTGTGTCTATCGTAATGGCAGAAAAAGCAATGAGAGCTAGTAAAATTATAGCGCTGCTGGAAGAGGGGTGTAGCCAATGTTACGTCTCACAGCGGTTAAACGTGAGTCGTTCAACCGTACAAAGAACCTGGACTCGATACCAAGAGACAGGTTCCGTTCAGAGAAGGCAAGGTTCTGGGAGAAAACGTTGCACACAGCCGCGAGACGATCGCTTTTTAGTGACTCAGGCGCTGAGGAACCGCAAATGCAGTTACATAGACCTCAAAAGAAACCTTGAAGAGGTACGAGGAGCACAAGTTAGCCTATGGACTGTGAGGAGAAGACTTTTAGCTGCTGATATACGTAGTCGACGACCAGCGCGGGCCCCCAAGTTACTCCGTGAGCACCGGATTGCGCGGTTGAGGTTCGCTAGAAATTGCCTATCTTGGACACCAGGTAACTGGAGTAGCGTACTCTTCTCCGATGAGGCTCGAATTTGTCTGCATGGTGAGGACCGACGTCGGCGAGTGTTACGAAGACCAGGGGAACGCTATGCCGATGTGTGTTTTGAAGAAATCACCCCTTATGGTGGAGGGTCCGTTATGTTTTGGGCGGGCGTAACTTCCAACTATCGTACCGAGATAGTATTCATAGAAAATGGCTCACTAAATGCGCATAGGTACATAACAGAAATCCTTTCTCAAAATGCACAACCCGCACTGACTGTAATTGGTGAAGATGCCATTTACATGGACGATAATGCTCGGGCCCACCGTTCTGGCGACGTAGATGCTTATATGCAAGAGGTCGGTATTCGTCGTTTGGATTGGCCAGCGCGGAGCCCCGACCTTAACCCCATTGAGCACGTTTGGGACCTCCTAAAAAGGCGAGTACGATCTGTCCAACCACCTCCACAAAACATCAGAGAGCTTAAACGTGTAATCTCGACTGAGTGGGAACACATTCCACAGGACACCATCAAAAGCCTGGTGGGAAGCATGCCAAGACGATTACATGCCGTAATCGCTGCAAGAGGAGGTCATACTCGTTATTAATTTTTATTTTTTAATGTCTCTTTTATTAAAATACCATAAAAATACTCGTAGTCTTAATTTCATTATACCCATAAAAATGTCCATTTTAACACGGCTCTCTGTTTACATTGACTAAAACACCGATACCAGGATAAAAGTGTTAAAAAACTAGATTCTCATTGATAATAAGAAATTTCTAGTCATCCAAGCTAATGACATACTAAAAATATAATAATATTTACCCATAGAAAAGCTAAGGTAAAGTGTGTGTGTAAGGTGCCCGTTTTTTTTGCAAAGGAGTTTATAATAAATCATTATAAAAGATAGGCTCAATAAATGTATAAGAAAAAATGCAACCAAACTATGATTTTATAACAAATGTTAGTAGCAAATAAAATATACTTCCTGATTAACATTTTAGGATGAAATAGTTGGTTCATATGTTGGTGATCGTGTAACTTTTGAACGACTTGATCAATCGAGGTCATTTATTATACAAATGTAACAAATATAACATGTTACATTTTTTTTTCGTAACGCATGTTCATAATTATATAACATCTCGCTACAACCCAAGAGAGCGGAGAGCATGGACACGTGCATGCGTGAAGCCTCGAAGGACAGCTAAAACTAGACAGTTTTGTCTACAGCTTGAATTGGCCGGCTCGACCGGGTCGTTATCAATGTCGCGCAGAAAACTGATGTAAAATAGAGGCATGCTGCTACGGTTCGCACCGTGAGTCAGTTATCCGCCGGCCCAAATCCCCTCCCCTTCCCAATCCCTCGATTATCCTTTTAAGGTCGGCAACAGACCCATGATTCTTTTGATATTGTGGGCGTACATGGGAGGTGGACAGAGACCATCAAGTGACCCACTTGCTCGTTTGCCAGATTATACTATAAAAAATGTGCATTCAGTTGGTCATATAACACTTAACCGGTGCAATTAAGCAAGGTTGCAAGCCACCGCCATAAATCAACGGACGTCATGCGGCTAGATACGGGGAGTTTTTTTCCAACCTAATGTGATTAGTATTACGAAACTATATTTTATAGCCCTGGTTAAGCTCGGCACGTAAACTTCACTATGTTAAGAATGTATAGTGTGGCACTGGACTGTCACGTGGTCACGTGTAAACATGATTCTACGTAAATGAGAATGGAAACGTTTTAATACGCAATATGTCTGATAAAGCGTGCTACAATATGTGATCAGTTCTGCATAGAACGCCTATATATTAGCTATGTTTGAGAAATTTAGTTATGTGCAAAAGACATAACAAATGTCTGATATCATCACATTATATTACATACAACATTTGTGGACATAAGTGGATTACAAATTTTGACTACTTCAAAAAAGGGTTAACAATTCGGTGCGTATTTTTTTAAATAACGCTATATATGGACCGACTTTGATGATTTTTTATAGTCGCCACAGCGGTGATTCCATATAAATGTTGGGAAGATTGAATAAAATGAAAATCGGAAACTTCTCAACAAATAACGGCAAATTTAATTACCTAAAAAGTAATATTTAAAATTTTATTAAATTCGTCTTACTGCGCATAATCACCACCCTTTGTATTAGTAAAAAATCACTAGAGAAAAAACACAGAAAATAAGCTTAAGTGGTACCTCACTGCTCCTTTCTATACCGGGGTTACGTGAGGTTAACAGCTTCACTACGGTATCAGATGAAATGCCGAAGGTTTTGGATCCTCACTAATTGATCGCGGGAGAGTATCCAACGGTTTCCTAACATCAGAGGTCGCTCTATCTTCATCTCGGAATTTATTATTTATTTTTATATTCTTGCAGATTTGGACATGTTTGGTCATTTGAGATCTTACTATCTCAATACAATCTTTAACATCTACGATATTAGTTAATAAGGTATTTAGCTGTGATCACTAAGTAGATATCTATTCAAATTAAATGCTTTGTCACGTTAACGGAATGTTTAGTATGCTCTTAAACTTTATCTGTATGCATATTTTAATACTTAAGATAGGAACTGATAATATGTATGTATTGCCAGCCACTAAAAGAGCAAAGCTACTCATAAATCATGAAATGATTAGAATGATAATACTGTATTGGGATAATTATATAAATACACCAAACAGTTAGAGCCTTGCTTCGCTGGCGCAGTAACCCGAAGGTGATCTTGGCCTCCGAAACAAAAGAACGCTATTGATACCGGTCTTGTGCCACCTCCCGCCAATCAGCAACTTGGAGTTCGATACGGCGCCCTTCCAGCAATATTTGGACTGACGGTTTGACGGTCAATCAGGGTTCCAACATACGCCTTCTTGATACCACATCTCCCATGTTCTCCAGGGGGCTCATCCAGCAGTCTCTGGCTTCTCCTATGATGCAAGATGTCAGCTGGCCGGCAAAATAACTGGTGTATCATCTGATGGTAAGTAATGTACAACGGCCGTACATGGCCATGTACACCCACAATGTATTAATTATTGGGAAGGGAAGATTGAGTTTAGTCAATTGATATGGCAATAATAATGCATAGATTGAGAAAGACATTAGGTCTTCGATTCAATTCTGATTCCAGGCCACTGATTGCTGGTGAGAGGGTACCTGACATTCTTGTACCAGATTGGATAGCGACCACCGCACACATGGTGAACAACCTAACATAGTGACTCGTTCAGTAGTCGTGTTACGGGGTCAGCCAGAGTATCTTCAGTACCTTCAGGCTGGCATAATTCTGCCAATTATAATGAATTTTGACGGTCAATATAATATTTAGACTGCCATCAGGTCCAAAGTGATCACACTCTGCCGTGCTAGGATAAAAGATCAGGTTATCACTACTAGCTCAGCGTACCGTGGGTGTACTAGGTGCATTATTTTCTACCCCTTCGAAAATACAAGCATGATGAACGTATTATCATAATACTGGTCGCATCCAGACCTGTAACCACCTGAGTGGTAAATAAACCTCACATTAGCTAAGTAAGGCACGCACGCCCGCGGCCAGCGCGTGCGTTTTACGAGGGCAGAGCACGCGAACTCGCACGCGCACGCACATACGATTGATATATAGCTATTGCCAAAACTAGACGTGGGTTTAATATCCTGTTTTGAATTTCTTTTAATATAAAATCATTAATATGAAACGTCTCAAGATCAAAGAACTAATGAATATACTGACACGAAGTAAACGATTTTGGTTTACAGTTGACTGACGGAATTTAATCATACGAGGTAAAATGCCCAGTAATTTCATTGGCTTCAATGTCTTTCAAACCGAAACACAACAATGCTTACACGTTTTTGCTTGATAGTAGAAATGGACAAAGGGGTGGTCACTTGCTCCAAGTAACACTTGTGTATATGAAAAATAGCCTGGTAGTTTCGGATGGCGATGTTATCAGGGTCGTTTTGATCTCAATCTCATTTCAACATTGTATCATATTAATAGTGGCCAGAATTATAGAAGGAATTCAGCGCTCAATCATCACTATTTATTTCAAGGTACCAGTCCTAGTATTTAGGATAGTAGTTTCTTACTTCTTATCAGTTTAAAAAACATTTTAGCCAGTGAAATCTTAGTGAGACTTAACATCTATTGTGGCGTGTTGAGCACAGCGTAGTTCCATACTTTGTAATTGAAAGTTTAGCTAAAACCTGGCATAGTGGCCCACCTTGTGTAGGTCGCGATCCAAGGTCAGTCAGTACATATCTGGTTCTCCCGAGGGGGCTTGCCTCCTTTTCCTAACCCTTTTCCCATCCCTTTTTCCATCCCCTCCCTCTTGGCCCTTTGGCAGGCTGGCATGATCTTGCCGACCTACGATGGACACATTGTTTATAATTGGTCGATACTATTCTTGGATTGCGCTACACTTACCATCAGGTGTAGCGTAGTCACTTTGCCAAGCCAGGATAAAAAAAAAACAAAAAAAACTTAGAGTTGAATAACTATTTGTCTGTCTGATGCATATTATGTCTTCATCACGTTATGTTCTAGGATCTGTCAGTTCCTACACATGAGAGTAGTTTCGGTTTCAATTTCCTTTTTGATCTAGTGACTCGATTTAAACCATAACTGATTTCGTCATAGACATTTTTGGATTACATAAAACTATTTTTCATTAACTCCAACAACGAAAATGATTTCAGTAGTATCTTTGCTACAAAATGATTTAAATAACTCAGTACTGACAAACAAGTACATCAATAGGCACAACAAACCAGATATAAATATGAAGCAGTACAATTTTTTCTATCCACACAATGGCAGGAAGGCGAGCCAGATAATCTGTCTACTGCATATATCGTGGTCCTTCATCAGTCCATCATTGTTGCTGCGTGTCTTTACGGTTTGTTCCCTCAGCGATGACAGACATGTATACGATTCCGTAAATATTCTTACAAGAGAATCACTTGAATGTTATTCAAATCGGCCGTCACGACCTATGATTTACTTTATGGTAGGAATTATAGAAAATAGTTAACTAGTTGTGTCGACCATTGTAAAGAAGGAACTTTTTTACAAGGTGGTGGGTCCCTCGTATGCGACAGACAGTCCAAGTTGGTTCGTTTCGGTTTGAAGGACATTGAAGTTAGTGAAATTATTGAGCATTATGAGACTTAACATATTCTGTTTCAGGGTGATGAGCGCAATTTAGTGCCATGCAGTGCTTTGTAATTCAAACTTCTGTGTGGTGTTGCTGCTGTTTATGGACAGGTGTGGCGTTTACCATCAGATGAGCGCCTTGCTCGTCTCGCCATTCAACCAAATAAAATAATATCGCAAAAGTCTATAATACAGACAATAGTGTAGGCTCTGTGATAGTGTTCCGTTGCTACCCCTTGAATGTGGTAATATTAAAAAAAAACGAAATGTTTAATTTTAATTGTAGTACTCTATATTGTATCATATTATTGTTAAGCCGTCGTAACATTTACAAGAGATAACATTAATTTTTATATCTATTCATTAGATTGAATCCAACTACTCACCTATAAAAAAATCAAACACATACTTGAGTACCACTTGTCACACAAGTCAATTTGACTATTACACCTCATTTACAATAACAATTCTCGACAATAATAAAAATACCAGTGGTGTCACAGCAGAACTAAATAAGGCTCGGCACACACGAAGCGTCCCGGTAGCTCACGCCGGCGTGATTAATGACGACCGATCGCAATCTCTTCCGTATGTCACGACCAGCCTGCGATGATGGGATTTCGACTGATCGGTAATTGTTTAATAGCCGACTTCCTCGTGTCTAGTCCCGACTTGTTTTTTGTTGTATTGTTTTGGGTTTTTGAACGCGTTATTGCGAATTTGAATTACGTCGATTGATGTTGTAGTCATGATTTTTTTGGATTGCAAAAGGTAAGCAATCGAGCTAGTGGTAAATCAGAAAGTGTCCATACGTTATGTAATAATTCGGTGTAATATTAGTGGAGTGACCCGTGCCCAGCACTGGGATAGTGTACAATACAAGGCTAAATCAGTGTCCAGGAGAAAAAATCTAACTGCTTTGCCTACCTTTAAGGAAAGGATCAACTAACAAAATCATGTTAAACTCTCCACTCGTTTTTATATTTCAGTCAAAAATGTGAGTGGATTAAACCAGCTTTACTAATTAACCAACTAAAAGCTGTCAGTATTAATTATTAAAATTATTTATTATTAATATCATTACAACCCCAATATTACAGCTAGAATTGACACTGACAAAAAAAAGGTTCTACTAAGGACCTATTCCTTAATTTTCGAGTAAGATTTGTACACCAATTAACGTTTAAGGCATCTATTTTTGAAAGTACCATTAGGTATACCTATTAAGGCCACCAACATCTTAGGCCCAAAGCTCACCTCATCTCACGCGGTACACTCTGCTGACAACCGGACGAGGCAATGATGATACTTGGTTCCTGTTGCGGGTGGTGTGGGTCAGACGGCGAGTCACCGTAAATCTACCGTCAAATTATGATAAAGGCGGACTCTGGCATTGGGATAAAGCCAGGCAGAAAGAAGATCACTAAGAATATCTATTAAGATATACTCCTTCCGACATATATGAATGTCAGGGTGACTTTTGTATTGGAACGTATCTTATTGCATTTGATAAGTAAACATTTACTCAGAGTTGGTGAAACAGGCGCTAAGCCATTTAAATTGATATGACTCATCAAAGTAAGAAGCTAATGTGGGTTGTTAGCCATCACACATCTTCGTAATTCTTATGGAGAATTCTCAGATAATTCACGTGCATTATTATGAGGGAACCTTGCCTCATATTTTTCTTCACCGATTAATGGACGATTTAACACATTAATTTCAAATTCAAAGGTGTGCCTTGGACCTGGTAGGATCGAAGCCGCGTCATTCTTGTTTGCAGTCAGTTTCACTTCCCGTAAGGCTATCACTTCTGTTTTTCGGGACAAGATTACATAATTCACTCATAAATTTAACTTAATAAAAAAGAAAACTTAACCAAAACCCGATGCTATAAATATATTTTAACAATCCCAACAATCGTGTAATTGAGCAATTAAGTGCACATTACAATAAAAGAGCATTTAACAACACATTACCGACGACTTCTGAATCGATTTAATATTTAAACGTATTCATAATTTGTCAGTAAAAATGACATGGTCTATTTATCAATTATTCAAATTGTTTGTTTCGTGTAAAACAAATAGTGTTTTACATTTCGTATCGAAATGTTGATCGGCGATAGAGTGGTCATTTGAATAATGATCTTTGAGTGTTATCTTTTGTATAATATCAACACGTTTTCAGACCTAATTATATTTACATTGTCTTGATATAAATATATTCAGTGTCGTTCTGAAATCTTAATGGAAAATTGATAACTATCAAAATAAAAAATCCATCGAATATCACACTTCTTGTATATAAGTATCCTTAAGCTTTATCAGCTGTTTTTTTTTTATTTTATAGCAAAAGGCGGAAAACGAATAAATGGGTCACATGATGGTAATCTCTACTGTCCATGAGCGTTTACAAAACGCCGACGTTGAAGGGATAATTAAGGAATTGGGATGGGCAGGAGGAAATGGTCTAAGGGAAATAGACTGGTGTAGACAAAACTGTCTTCAGCGTGGCTTTACACTTGGTTTTATATATAGCATGAATTGACTGCCTCAACATAGCTAAGATCATTGTCTCATAAAATAAATAACAGCTGACGCGTTTCCCGCAGCTAATGAGCTACTAGGTGGTAGGAATCTCGTATCTGGTATTATGGATCAGTGGCAGTTACTAATAAGTGAACTATGCAGATAAACAAACACAATAACATCAGTCTATCTTTTCTATATCATTTGCTCGCGGCTTCACCCACGTGAAATTCTGCTCCATCATATTTCCGGCATACTCCTACCCCCTCAGCGTGAAATTTCTAAAAATCCTTCCTTAATGGATGCTTCTTTACATTACAGTTATAACATGAAGTAGCTTCCGCTGTCTGTTCGCTTAATACAGTTTTCAGCAATAGATAGAGTGATTCGTTAGGACGTTTATATGTATGTGACCCATGGGAGCAGGACAGTAAAATGCAGGTGAAACCGCGAGGGACAGCAAATATAACATAAAAGGCATCAACTGCCAAAATTTCACGTTTGTAACCCCAGCAGCTAAGGTTCTGCGTTAATGAATTAGTCAGGGCAAGTAATTATTTATATATAGATTTATAAAACCTATCTGTTGAGCTTTACATTCGTTCTCGCGTATGATTTATGTAAATTTTCGAGTAAAACCGCAGGTTAATCTAGCATGACTACCGCCTCTTGACTCACGAGGAAATATGACACGAGTGTTTCAAGATTTATGAACGTAATTAAGATTGTTTGCGATAAACCGTTTACGTATTAATTGAATAGTGTGCCGGGTATATCGACGTGTGTAGCTTATCTGTCTTTACGCGTAATGCGCAATAGTTGTTGTTACCACAGGTGAGATGTAATCAGTATGGAAGTTTTTATAATAATGGAGATCTATAAACCCTATTGTACAGTACAATAAAGGCTTACAAGTAATGATCTAGAAACCTCATTATATAGTACAACAAGGGCTATTTTATTTGTTTTTTTTTACTGTTGCGATTAGAGACCAGCACCAGCTAAGAAAAGATCTCTTTAAAAGTAGAAATGATATCAATCATTGAACTAAAGAAATAATATATCATTGAGCTGAACATCAAGTTATAATATAGCCGAGCGTTACTACTTTCAATACACGGAAAAATGAGATATGTTATAAGAGTGGATACTTTTGTCTGTTTGTGGCATCGTTACGCCTGAACGAATAAGCTTATTTGGATGTTTATTTTTAAGCTTATTTTATCAAATAGTTCTTAGCAAGGTAACTTTGACCAAATGCTGCTACAAAGACGTCTGCAGGTTCCAACACCCAAATAATTAATAGTATATATAATATTAGTTAAATATAGATAATGATTGATCGGAAAGCTCTTAATCTATCTTAGCAATAAATAAAAGACCAATCTTTTTTTTTTTTAAATTTATTTAATTAATGAACAAACAAAATATTTACAATGATATTACATTGCCCCACAATACAGCTTACGCCGTTTGTCTGTTGGAACTTTTCCACATAGAACAGACTTTTACTACTGCCTGTCCTACACTATATCCGTGATGCAATGCGCGCAGTGATCAAGGCCGCGCACACTTCGCAGCGACTCCTGCGCACCAATCGACAAACAAAACCATAAAATACACGTTTTAACGCCACCGGCCGTTTTTCTGCATATTTTTTGCAACACAACTTGATAATTATAGTGGAATGCAAAAAATATATAAATAGACATATCATTTTAACTGATAGACGTAAGGTACAGATATTAAATGTTGTTTAGCATTAAAAAATCTGATTTACGACCACGTTTCATATATTTTATGAAACAAGAAGAACGGGTAAAGTATATTGGACGTAATAGGGTTAATATAACAATCTGAGATTTTCTCAAAAATAATTTTGACTGGCGTTAGTTCATTATTGTAATCTACATATTTTTAGGAAGATTACAGTGTTATCAACAAGGCCTAAACTCAGTGCTATCTGAGACCCTTTGATTTTAGACTCGACTTCTTCAGTCTTTTTACACCCATATTTTTAACTAGCTTTTGCTCGCGGCTCCGCCCGCATGAACAGCATTTTCCAGGATAAAAGTAGCCTGTAACTGTCTCCAGGGTCCCATCTATCCCTGTAGATAAATTCATCAAAATCAGTTCAGTGATTTAGGCGTGAAAGCGTAACAAACAAACTCACTTTCGCATTAACTTTCACCCCCGTTTTCATCTCTTATTAACTATAATTTCCGAAATTCCTGCAACACGTATTTATTTGTTTTACGTTAATAACCGAAATATAAAATTTTGTTTATGTAACTTTGAAAATGACGGACTTTCATACATATTATCATCCCCTATTTTGACTCCTTTGGGGTGGAATTTTCTAAAATCCTTTCTTAGTGGGTGATATAACAGAATGAATATACAGTCCGAATTTCATGCTTGTAGCCTTGATAGTTTGCGCTCGGCGATGATGAATCAGTCAGTCAGTCAGGACATGTTATTTTATAAGTATAGATACCATATAAGAACAACATTAAAACTAATACAAAATGATTCAAAGATAAATTAACCTCCCAAACTATGCACCATGCGAAAAATCTCAGCTTATCTTAAATTAACCGTATAAAGCAGTATGACGTAATGCGACCGATCCATCGATATGGAGGGGTGCTGGGCAAGCCTTATGCTGAAACAATATAAGCTAAATAACATTTTTTAGCTGCAAGAAACTCGCCTGATTGCCTTCAGTTCGATTCCACATCGAGCAGTCACTGTTCGAGTGATGAGAGGTGGCGATTCATGAAAAGCTTTTGACTTGGTGACTTTGTTTTTTGTTCCTGACACGACAAAAAAAGGAGGAGGTTCTCGATTCGGCGCGTATTTCTTTTTTAACTAATTTGTATGAATGTCTTAATAATGGTCGGCTCAACTAAGTCGGCTCAGTCACTTAAGAAAAAATAAGCATATAATCTAACATCGTAATAGGTAAGTAATAAGGTCGTAAATAATTTTCTAAATCGATGAAAATTGCTGAAGCGGATAAATTAAATAGTAGTACTGTTCTAAGGCATTTTGCTTAAGTTTGTTTATCGATATTTAAGGTAAATAAAAACAAGATAATATCCCTTCTAACTATACATTCCAAAATGAAACACTTACAAACAAAAAATATCTCTTTTTAGAAATCATTCCGCTCCGCTTATAAACCCGCTTGATCCTTCAACTTGCGCGCGTGAGTATCACAGCGTAATGGGGTGAGCGATTGCAGGCGGTTACGCATGCGGACCACGTACGCAGCGGAGGAATTACGCGTCGATCCCGCTGGATCGGCCCCGGATTCGGTCAATCGATGCCTCTCCCGGGGCGATACTCAGTCTGCGTCGCCTGGGCCAAACAAGAAAATATTGCGAACAGACGTAACTGTGAAGGTAAGCAGAAAGGAAAGACTATATTTTTTCGTGTGGCGATTTGATGTCAATTAGTTAAAAGGATTAAAGGCTGTTTTTCCAATGTTCGAATAAAATGTAGCCGCCAGATAATCGGTAGATGCATAAGTTGTTGCTAAAGAATCAAAATGCAAAAAATGATTTTGTTATGCTCACAATTCTTTTATTTATTTAGATTGATTTCTTCAGATAAACTGCTATAATAAATAAGTCTGTCTTAATAAGTATGTCTGTAATAAGTCTGCTGGTGGGAGGATACTTGTATCCGACCGGATAGCGACCACCGTATACTGGTGCTAAAACCTGCCATAGTGGCCCACCTTGTGTGGGTCGCGTTCCAGAGTCAGCCAGTGTATATCCGGTTCTCCCCAGGGGGCTTGTCCCCTGATCCTAACCCTTTTCCCATCCCTTTTCCTTCCCCTCCCCCTTGGCCCTTTGGCAGGCCGGCATGATCTTGCCGACCTACGATGGACACATTGTTTATCGTTGGTCGACACTATTCTTGGATTGCGCTACACTTACCATCAGGTGTAGCGTAGTCACTTTGCCGAGACAGGATAAAAAAAAAAGAAAAAAAAAAGTCAAATACACCCAACAGTCACACACCTATTCCTGACCCCACAAAAGGTTAACCCGTTTCGTGGGTAGCGGAGCCTAAGAGGGACTTCCGATCTCACAATACCCAGACCAAATATTTGTGGATCACACAAACATTTCTTTCAATCCGGGAATCGAACTCAAGGCCCCTCGCTTCGCAGCCGGCTACTCGCCCATAACGCGACGGATGCCGCCATAATCGCTATGATATATCGTTACGTTTGTAGCAGTTTAACTCGCTAACCTTAATTAGTTTTTTTTATTCTACATTGACCAGGCCAAATACATAATTTCTTGAGGTAAAAAATATAAACAACACCTGAAAGAAATTATATTTCTTTTATACAATGCATTTTATTTGTACAATTTTATATCATAAAATATTTCTAGTCTACAAATAAAACATTTCTTGTAACAAAAAAGTATAAAAATATAATCTCATTATTATTTTCATTATTTCTTAACGCTTCAGAAATCAATTATTATGTGTATAGTATCGCAATTACGTTTTTGAGAGACGTTACCGCATCTCAAGGAAGCGTACCTACCGATCTTAAATTCGCAACAGTGCTAAAACCGTTAAATTGATCAGAAAACGTGACACACGATCTAGATTTGGATAAAAAATAGATTTTAAAAACTAATCACTTTTTGTGCCAATTCATCGGCGATACATCATGTCAGTAACCTAAAAATTTTATATTATACCAATTGATTTTTTAACTAATAAAATGTTATGGAAAATGTGGTTGTCGCAGAGTTGAAAATAATAAATGTATTCAAAAGTCTCAAGTTTAGATGGACTTAACTGCAGATCACACGACATACTAATTTCTTTGTTTCGTGATTATTACGAGCTACATGGAATTTATTTGATACAGCAACTGGATTTTTTGCCTAAAACCGATATCAATGATATCTTATTATGATCTTTAACCTAGTAACATTGGATAACGATGGCGTACTCTATGGGATTCCTGGCTTCACAAATGTTAAAGATGTCTAACAAGTAATCATCAAATTGAAATAAAATTAATTTAAACGGATTTTATCGCGGTTTTTTATTCATTTTGATCCCTGTGACCACGAAGGCTGACAAGCTTTGGCAACGTCTTGATCAAAATTAATAAAAAAACCGCAATAAAACCCTTTTAAATTAGTTTTATTTCAATGTGTAATATTCGCGTAAACATAAGAAATCATTAAGTATTCATCAAATTCCAAAATGTCTAGACGGCTCATAACACAAAGTTTTTATTTTAATAAGTATGATCAATTACATTCCGTTATAATTTTATATGTGGCGACCTACTGTCGCCTACAGAAGTCAGTCGAGTAAAAAAAAACATTTTTTTTCAAAAACCCCTCCGCCACCCATTCAGGGTGGCAACCCTCGCCACCCTGTGTAATGCCACTTTATGCAACGTGTACGTGCGTGACAATCACGCTTTATTGCCGCCGACGCAAAATTGAATGGTCCAGATATATTTTTCTCTTTTGCCTCGGTTCAAAATGATTTTAATCTTATTTATATTTTAGTGTTGCTTGTTGTCAAGAAGAAATATTTCATTATTTTATATTACGCATTTCGTCTTTTTATAATTATATATGTTTTAAATTGTTTGCTACTGCTAGAAATACTTATCTGATTTTGTTATTATTAATATGAATGACGAAACGAGCAAGTCGCTCGCTTGATGATAAGTGTCTGTCCATAAAAGAAGCAATACCATACAGTACATTGATTTGAATACTGAAGTTACTGATATTAACGACGTAAAGTATTTTCTTAATATTAAGAAACTTTATAACCGAATGAAGGAGGAGACGGTTCTTGATTCAGAGTGTATATTTTTATATTTTTTGTATGTACTCATATATTTTTTTATTAATGATCTATTTTTGATGTCCCTTTTTTTATTCAAGATGGTATAGCTAAAAATTTGTCCCATTGAAATATGAAGAAGACATTGGTGTTTAATTTAGCGATTTATCGATATCTTGTTAAAAAGTTTCATTTATACATTAAATAAAATATTTCTGTAGAATCGTTTAAAGTTGGCAGAAACACCGTTCAATAATTACAAAGCAACCGTATAAACAAATCCAAACAGACCGACAGCGACCCTCCTCTCACGTACGATCGCATAGTATATCTTTTTAAATGTGAAACGTAATTTTTCTGACAGCCCTCCCGGCGCACGAGCGTGACGGCTCGGTATCTTTCATCTCGCTCTGTTGGGGTATTGTAAAATGTAGAAAAGTAAAATAGTATTTTGTGACATTCGTAACAGCCCTCTAAAGGGTAGTTAATATTGACTTGAAATAAATCAACCGTTAGTCATAATTAACATTTATCCACATTACAGTATTATGATGATGTGTACTAATTACTCTCTAGGTTTCTTTTATCTGAGCATGTCAAAGTGACTACACTACACCTGATGGTCAGCGCAGTGCAGCCTTAAAAAAACCAGCGACCACCGACAAACAATGAGTTTATCGGTGGTCACCAGAAACATGCCGGCTTGTATAAATGCTTTTTCACACTCCTAATAGGGAAGAAGCAAATCGGATCTACGACAGGACAGGCGGATGACCGATGTAGGCAAAGGGATGCAAGGATGTATCCCTATACTCGCCCCAACTAACCATCAAGTCATGTCGCAAGCCCCTCGGGTGAATCGGATATATGCAGGCTGATCCTGGAACGCGATCCACACAAGGTGTGGGTCACTATGACAGGTTTTAATACCACGTGTACGCTGGTCGCTATCCGGCCGGATATGAATATCCTACCACCATTTGAAATAACATGTAACAGTTAAGATGTTGCATTGTATTGTAGCTCCATTGTAGTTTTTCTTATTTCCAACGCACAGAAATGTTTAAACCGGTGGAACTGCCCACCTAATCATTTTTGTTCCCGACTGGATAACGACCATCGTACACGTGGTGAAAAATCGGCCACAGTGGCTCGTTTTTTTTTTTTTTTTTTTTTTATCCTGGCACGGCAAAGTGACTACGCTACACCTGATGGTAAGTGTAGCGCAATCCAAGAATATTGTCGACCAACGATACACAATGTGTCCATCGTTGGTCGGCAAGATCATGCCGGCCTGCTAAAGGGCCAAGGGGAGGGGAAGGAAAAAGGGATGGGAAAAGGGTGAGGATCAGGGGGCAAACCCCCTGGGGAGAACCGGATATACACTGGCTGACCCTGGAACGCGACCCACACAAGGTGGGCCACTATGGCAGGTTTTAGCACCAGTGTACGGTGGTCGCTATCCGGTCGGATACAAGTATCCTCCCACCAGTTCAGGCAAGTCACTGTCAATGGCACTGAACTGCGCTCGTCACACCGTGACATAAGATATTAAATCTCATAATGCCCAGTAATTTCACTGGGTTTAATGTCCTTAACACAACATAGCTTACACACTGTTGCTTGGCGGCAGAAATAGACAAAGCGATGTTACCAACCCAGACGGCCTCTCGCATATGAGGGACCTACCACCTTGTAAATGTATATTTGTACAGCACATGAGGTCCAGTATAATCACTTTACCGTGCCAGAATAAAAAAACAAGAATAAGTCACGATCAGTAACTATGTGTATCTATTCTCGTCGAAAGAGCGATAGAGCTGTCTTTTCGTGAATTATTAAGCGCGTACGCTTCACGTATACTACTATGTTTACGATTCATGCCATTAAGCTGATTTTATATATTTTATCCAGTAAAAAATAAAGCTTAGTATTGGGTCCGTAATATTTTTATTATTCGGTAGATAATCGCCTCATAACGTGTCCACGTCACGCCAATGCGACCACGTTACGTTGACTTCGTGAAATTGGCATTTAGAAGTTAGTGTTCACTGATAGCCATTACCTATATTTTATTACAAATAGATTTGCTGATGATTTGCGATCGATAGTGTTTTGACAGACCTTCCATACAAAATGTGCTAAAAATATAATGCCTGTAAGCAAATCTATAGGAATATCTACCATAGAACATGTGGTAATTAATAATTAATTAATTGTCAATATCAATTTTTATATGCGCGATAAGGTGTGTGTTACGTGTTTGTTATGAACATGTGATGTAGACTCAAAAAATACCATTCGGTGTTGATTTTGCGAAATTCGCGTAACTCAGTTGAATTACAAGTCTATAGGGTCTTAAGAAATAAGGCTCATAATTTCACGCATTTAACGTAACGCGGGCGCGTTACGAGTGTGGTCATGGAAAATAAGGCCTATGTAAGCTACATTATTACATAACAGACATACCAAAAATACATTCTGAACCGAGCGTCGTAGATCTTATCGATGTTGATGCCAATTCGAACGCCATACATGGTTTTTGGCACCGCACGCCGATCTCTAAAAATATCGTCAGGAATCTATTCGTCGAATTGCGTTGTGTCGATAAACTGGTGATTTCTGCTGTACGCACGCCGCCGCGCATAATAATGTCCGTTTGCGCGGTTATTGGTGCCACCGTATATACAATGATCTGTGTATGATGACCCGTGGCGCCTCTCTAGTGGATTGGTCTACTGAGCTTAGTGTAATAATTATTCGGCAGCGATATCTCAGCGGGGAGTGGCACGGACTGAGAAGACGAAAGTCTGAAGTTCAAAACCAGCTATAAGAGCATGCACCTCTGACTTTTCTAAGTTACGTGTGTATTAACTAGATAATTGTTAATTATCACTTCCTTTAACGATAAAGGAAACATCGTGAGGAACCCTTCTCGTTCAATAGAGGAGGCCCGTACCCAGTAGTGGGACGTGTATAATACAGGGCTAGTATTATTATATTATTATGTACAGTTGATAAAAATAAATAATTGCTTAAATTTGTTATTATTTATTATGTTGTCTTCTTTATTATTAAGCTTATAGAGATTGATTTCGTCAGATTAGGTTCCTAGAATAGTTAGGATACATATAGGTCTGTGTGGGTGTATGGGTCTGGGATCATTGTATAATTTGACAGCCTCCGTGGTGTAGCGAGCGAATAGCCGGCTGTGAGGTGAGAGGGCGCGGGTTCGATCCTCGCACCGAGACAAATGTTTGTGTGATCCACAAATAGCTGTTTCGGGGTCTGGGTGTTGTCAGACCGAAAATCTCTCGTAGTTGATACCCACGACACAAGGCTCGTATCTTACTGCGGGATTAGGACTATATTTATTATTTTATTTATTTGTAAGCAGTCATATGTGAGCACTGTTGATTTTCGGTTTAAAGGACATCTAAGCCTGCAAAATTACTGAGCATTAGTAAATATGATATCCAAAGGCCTGTTTTGAGTTACGCGAACAAGGTAAGAATTGGTACTCGTGGCGACAGCGAAACGTCTATCTTGAATGCTACGTATTATCAAGATTACTTAAATCAAACTAACAAAGTCCACAGAATTAAACACCACAAAATACTAATCAAAAACATTTAATCGAGCAATATCCATACCACAATTCGCCCACGCTCCCCAAAATACATTTAAAAATAAATAAATATTGGGATGGCAATAAAAGCAAATGTTTGGTTGTCATTATTTGTGAGTGGCAATAATGTACGTTATAGTAACGGTAATCTGGCACTCTCTGGCAATAACACTGTTGCACCTCCAAGCGATCTACGCAATACATTGCTATTAAAAGTTTTGGACACGGCATAAGAATGACATAAACATTACACTAAACATACTGTTTATTTTTCGGTTTGAAGTTGTTGAAGGTTGATGACTGCAGTCCAATACTATGCAGTGCTTTGTAATACAAATTTCTCGGTAGATTTACTTATGTTTATGAGCGGGCGTAGCGTTTATCATCGCCCCATCATTCAATCAAATAAAAATAAAGCTCAGTCTATACACCAGTGTGGGTAGACAGAGGTATACTAACGTTCTACCCAACATTGTCTAACTAACGTACGTCGAGTTGTAATTTGTACACCAAAACATCGCCGATCTTGTTACCGTGCTACGATGTGATAACGAGCCTATCGCCATACTGGACATGTATTCCCATCCCGGTTAAATATGGTGACTATTTGGAATCGACAAACTCTATACACAAATTGTAATTGCCTGTATTTGAATTTGAACCCTCACGGTCTTCGGCTCAAACGGAATGGAATAAGGTCGGCGAACTGTGGATGCATTAGTTGCACCTATGTCCACCCCTTTGGGGATATAGGCGTGTGCTTATGTTTCATGTTAATATTGTATTATTTATAAGCAAAATATGTTTTAACGCACAACTCTTACATATCCATTGACAACTAAGTCTATTTGAAATCCAATTTGAGTGGTATAGCCACGCTGTAGACAGTTTTGCCTACAGCATGAATGGGCCGGCTCGACCGAGTCGTTACCACTGTCTCACAGAAAACCGACGTAAAGTACTTTCTACTGCGTTTCGTACGGTGAGTGAGATATCCGGTGGCCCAAATCCCCCTCCCCTTCCTCCCTAATTATCGTTTTCCTTTAAGGTCGGCAACGCGCCCATGATTCTTCTGATATTGTGGGCGTATATGGGCGGTGGTGATCACATCAGGTGACCCACTTGCTCGTTTGCTGGCCTATGATATAAATAAATATTCCTTCGCTGCCTTATCGGTTGAAGCAATGAACTAATGATATTATTAGTCTTGGCCTTTATAAAACATCACCTTTAAGTTAAATTTTCTTCCAATTTTGATTTACCAATAAGGTCCATCTAAAAGTTTGTAACTCTATGTTTACCCCAAAAGAACGGCGTAGTACATCACAGCTTAACCATAATTTATTTGTATTCGTACTGCTAGCTAAATCTAATGTTTTATTATCATTGCTATGGATTTTTATCTGTTATGTTCTGTTATGTTATAACCTAACTGGCTGTATTAAGCGAACCTATTGAATCAGTATAACTAGTGTATCTATGGATTTGTGGCTTAATATTATTAATATTATTCACTGGGATAGCCTGCGATGCGGTTATCAGAACTCTTTGGGACTTTGCTCCTACTATCTAAAAATATAGAGATACTAGCTTTGCTTGCGGCTCCGCCCGCTCGAATGCTGCTTACCGGGATAAACAGTACCCTATGTTCTAATCCGGGTCATATTCTATCTGTGTATAATCAGCAATGGTGTAATTGTTTAACAAACATCGAAATTCACAAACTTAAACATCCAGACTGTCACATTTATAATATTATTAGGATAGGTAAATGGCCACAGATCTAAAGCCTTTCAGTAACAATTAAATCTTCTATGGACACGGTCATGTAAAACCTAATTCAACTATAACAAAGCCTAATAAATAATAATAATAAATAATATTTTCCAATTTTCACCAAAAAACATTAAAATCCACCTATCGCACTACAAGTGTTGATATATCACTGAACATTTAACAAAGACACCAACAGATTGAGATCTTGTTAAATGCATTTAAATCTTGTTTATTTCAATCTTCATTACCAAGATCCGTGGCGAGCACAGAGTACAGACGTGGAACAGACGGCTGAGACTATCACCTGAGTTGGACGTCGAAGATAATTAAATTATTGGAGCTCGGCCATTGACGACTGTCGCTCGCGGCGCTCGTACAAACGCATAGAGTCGATAATGATTCAGATAAGACAGTTATGTTACTGAAAATTGTCGCTTAGTTTTCGGTGCCTCTAATATTTGCTAGGAGAGACAAACACTAGGTTGCTTAGTATTTCGCATAAAAAATGAGTAGTTATAATTTTAACTAATCTTTAAAGCTATAAAAGATGTTCATGCAAACAAATAAAAACTATCTCGATAATTAACTTTTGTCTTAGCTGATATCTTTAAAGGCAAATATTAGTTATGTGGTATTTGAAGTAGCTAAACGATGCAATTAGTTAATTCTTACTATCCTATTTTATATGAACTTAAATAAATATTAAATTATGAATAAATATTTTTGTATAAAATGAAGATCTAGTCATAAAAGTTATCGTTATTATATATTTATTATTTTATTATATATTATTATTTTGATGACTGCTCAAAATATATTATAGGTACGTTAATAATGTAGAAAATATTATAGAGGATAATTAGGTCCATCCGAAAATATCAATTAAGTCTAGAATATTCAGTAGTTAGTTTGAAGTATTGATTAGGTACATTTTATTACATAATTCTCATAACGACAATTATTTATGTGTAGTTCCTAATACTTTTACTAGCTTATTATGACACCTATTGTTCAAATGTCCCATAACATCCAATTGGACATTGCGTAAAGGCCAAATGTGACAAAAATCAATAATTTCTGTAAACAACATTAACAACTTCGTGACCAAGAGCTAACAAGGTGCAATAAATTTGAACATTGTAACACTTAGGCATAAATTCAATCGCAGAGTGACATATATTCTGCTATATTTATCTTTGCTCTGTTGGTATAAGTAAATCCAATTTGCTTTAAAACCATAAGTAATAATTGATTAGCTTGGAGCTATTTTGAACAAAAAGCCAGTTACTATGTTATGCTTGTACAGTTATATTAGAGGCACTGCCTTCAAATTTGTAAGGACCATACCCATCGGTTCGGGAAATATGGAGGACGTTTTCTTCTGTATAATATCTGTATATTTCGATTTAGTCTGTACTAATTTTAATGTAAAACTATATAATTTTTCTTTTGCTATTCATCGAGTTTAGCAGCATTTTAAACTTCAACTAAATGATAAATTATAATACTAAAGTAACCTTGAAACACACAAAAAGGCTTAAATAAACGGAAACTAATGACGTATTAAGGAAATACAAGATAATAATCTTGTTAAAGATTCTCAAGGTCTGACGAAAGTAAGACCACAGACAAAATAAAGAAAGATATAGGAAACTCAAATTCAAACTCTTTAATCATAAAATTACAGCAAAAATACATAATGCATATTGAAATAAAAACTAAATACACAACTTTAATATTAACCCGCAAATGCTTCCACTCAATCTTCAAAGTTAATCCTTTGGAAATATCAAAATCATTATGAAAATACTTTATAATTCACCAACTAACTCTCCAGTTAATACTGTTTGAAATACTGCAAGTGCATCGGGGGTCGGTAAGTCCCAGCCGAACCCTTTCTTAACGAGCGGGGTGCGAAAGACCCAGCTTTAATCCTACCTCCGAAGTGTTCAGTTCATACCTAATATCATTTGAGGAAATTAAGTATTTGGGGTAAGCAACAAGTTTTTTAAATTTGGAAAGGGCTTTAATGAAATACGTTTATTTATACTATAGTATCTTGTATGGTCATCAATGAAGTCAATTGGTATTATGATTATAAATTATATGTTTTACAAGATTTTTATAGTATTTTGGGTAGTTATCAATTGTCATTAGGTTACCCACTTGCTTTATTTATGCTCAGTTAACCCCTTTTGTATGAAATAGTACAAGATCCCGGGGAACATTGACCTTCACCCATCTGTTTACCGGATCAAAATAACATTTTAGGGTATAAAATGTGTTGCTGAACACATACCAATAGGGTTGCCTAAAAAAATATGGTCAAGGATATGATTAATTAACATTAAATTTTTTTTTATTTTTTTTATAATTTGACTTACTTACCAAAAATCCTTGAACCTTCAATGAAAAGTGTACAATGTATACTATCTGTAAAAAATAGGTTGCCTACCTTTTTCTGGCCACTACTACCTGGTTGCCGTGTGCAAACAGGTAACTAAAAAGTGGTAATTGCGCTCATCTAGCTCCTAGCTTTTGCAGGTAGTATACATTGTAGGTTTTCATTGAAGGTTCATTTATTTGGTGAGCAAGTCAGTAAAATAATATCTTCTTTTTTTTTTTTTTTAAATTGGCAAAACCTATCCTTGACCATATTTTTTTAGGCAACCCTATTTGTATGTGTTCAGCAACACCTTTTATACCCTAAATTATTATTTTCATCCGGTAAACAGATGGGTGAAGGTCAATGTTCCGCGGGATCTTAGACCAAAATATTTGACGGTACTTAATACTGGCGTTTTTCTATATCGAGAAGGATTTTGACAACAAGAGAGACGCTTTGGATACTGATAAAGATTATATTATTCATTCAACAGTCTCCACGTCAAAGTGAGCAATTAACCGACTGTGAAACAGGTGATTACATGTTCGGGTCCCTCACTTAGATAAATGTGGTGGACCTTAAGTCCCTAGTAGTTCCTAATACCCACAATACAGGTTAATCTAGTAGGTATGTTATCACACATATATAGGTTTATTTGTTTATCTAAAATTGTTAAAGATACTGACACCTATTACGAGATCTTAATATGGAAGACTCGCAAACAAATATATTCAATAACACATTCCAAAGAAACAAACACTTAGACACAAACAACTCCCACCGTCCACTCAACCTACGGATAAACAATTTCAATAACTCAAATAATAATAACCTTCCAGACAGTTTATAAACAATGCGAGCTACATATCGCATGACACCTCCCCGAGCAAATAGCTAGATGTAAATACGACTTGTTTGTAATGAGATGGGATGTGTAGGCCAGGAGACAGACTGCGGGCTTAGTTATCTGAGATTAAGGTAAAGGGGGATACACCTATATTCATTTGTACTGTATCAGTTCTTTTTAATAACTAATTTAATTCCATAACACGGTATATGGTATATTATGCTAGACCTGTCGTCCCACTGCTGGGCATGAGCCTCCTCTACTGAATGAGAGGGGTTAGGCTACCACGCTGGCCTAATGCGCAGACTTCGCATTCCTCCGAAATTCATGTGGAGAAATTCTCAAGTATGCAGGTTTCCTCACGATGTTTCCTACAGCTTTAAAGTTAGTGATAATTAACAATTAATATACACTTACTTATTAAATTCAGAGGTGCATGCTCTTGAGACTGGTTTCGAGCCTGCGACTTTTGTCTCGACAGTCCGTACCACTCCTCGCTGAGCTGTCGCTGCTTTATATCTATATAAGTATATCAAATACGAAACAAAATTTCTTTAAATGCATCCCGCGGCTACAATACTTAGCAAATTGGATTGTTGTTAGTTAAATTTTGGAATAAATAATGTAAGGTCTAATTTCTGATACAAAATGCACAGAATCTGAATTGAAATATTCTATACCAATATAAATGATAATATAAAGATTACTATAAATTAATTTATAATTTAAACACAACTCAAATTCATTGTTGACCTTGAAAGAACTCAGCATCACGCCAAAGTTTCGAAGGCTGTTACAGAACAATATAAAAATAAACAAAATGTTTTCAAACCAGTTGTATAACAGCTAGAAGAGCTATATTTAAACGCTGTTATAATCATGTTTGTACATAGAGGAACAGGAATGCGAGATCTTAGTCTGGTCTAATTACAAAGGTCGTTATAAATCTGAGGCCCACGGCGCAATAAATACCGCCGCACCTGGCCCCGGTGACGGACTCCTACGTAACAACTGGCTCAGTGATGGCGCACGATTGGTGCACGGTGTGAAATAGAATATTATTACTAGAAGACTGAAAATGTAGGAAGATGCTATCGGAAAGGCTGGTCGGCGACTTTATCATTTAAAATATTACGGAATACAGCAAACACTTGCATTGGTATTATCCAAATGAATTTGATTCAATACCTTGGACCTTATATCTGTTTTTTTGTAATAAAGGCACATAATATAACATATCAAATAACAGTGAATTTAAGTTTTTTTAAAGTACTGAATAGAACATATTATTGAAAACAGTCCTCTAACCAAATTAAACAAATTGGTTGAGACTCTTTACGAATCACATATAGGTATTTATCCTCATTTCATTAGACTTCAACCGAAGACCCTTGGACTAGGTTGTATAAATAATGTTTCATTTAGATTTTTTATAATGAATAAAACTCTTTCGAATGAATAAAACCCTAGTAATATACTGAGATGAAATTACGTTTGGCAAACTTTGGGGTATGCTTGTACTTCTGTCTACCCCTTTGAGATGCAGAGCCAACGGTATGGTGTTATGTAACACATATTTTAAAATAAAGCCAGAACAGCCAGTTAAGAACAAAATATTAACTCAAAACTCATGAACTGTCGATAAACAATAAAGAGCGTGTAACGAGACGGCTCATAATGTACGCCCACAGTCCAGGACAGTACGCAAGACTCGCCGGACACCGAATGCCACACAAATCTTAATACATTATTTGCGAGCGGTGGTAGGTGAACAAATTGGTACCACACTTGCTCCTCCTGTTGATTTATTATCATCAACAGCTAGGTTTTCAAAGTAACTGTTGAGAAATCTTAAATTTATTATTATTATTTAATTTATATCTTTTAAAGAGCGTTTAATTTAATTTAAATGGTGGAAATGACCGAAAACAAAAATATTTTGCTAATAAAGGACCCACCCTTCTTTTTAACCGAAACTAAAAAGAGTTGTATTATCCGACATAAAATGGGGTTCTTGTATGGGACTAAAATACGCTCGGCGAAACTGGGTGTACTGCTTATACCTCTGCCTACCCCTTCGGCTATTACAGGCGTGAGTGCGTATGCATATATGTTGAATTATGATTAAGATATTAACCTATTCAACAAATAATAGTCCTACAACATTCCAAAGACACTTATTGAATCAAGTTAATAAACAGAGATGTAAATTAGACAACCAGTGCCCTTAAGGTAAAATACGATCGCAACTTTTGTTGCCATACCTACCATTTAAGAGTTTATTACATATCTGATTTGAAAAATACTAGTTTAGAGTTGAATATTTCCATTATTGCGCTTATAGTTCATACAAATTTCGACTACTATGCTAGAGCGACGTTAATAGATACATAGATAACACTTTATTGAACACCAATTTAAGGAAAAATACATAAGAAACTTATAACTAAAACAATGTCAACAGGCGGTCTTATCGCTAAAAGCGATATCTACCAGACAACCTTACTTTGATTCCGGAAAGGCTGCGACTGTTATTACACACAGACCACTTGCAGGAATGAAACTAGTCTATTTTTTCTATTTTTTGTTGAAGTAGGAGAGCCACGCTGTAACACTTCTGCATATAGCTAGTCACCTGTAGGTCTAGTTTCGAATACGTACACAGTTATCGAATTCGTATAAAATTACTATTGTCGAAGTATCAAAATAGTAATTCGTCCTACAAAAAAATGCTTGAAAACTAATTTCGTTTTCGATCTAAATGATAAAAATTAACTATTCTATCAATTTTAATTCATCATGGTTCTTACAAGTGGCCGATACGCCTGTCCTATCGCAGGCCCTCAATTTGATTCCCTCTTCGGAGTATCAAGAAGCATTTATATAGGTCGGCATGATTCTGGTGACCACCGATAATCTCATTGTTTGTCGGTGGTCGCTGGTTGTTTTGAATTGCACTGCGCTTACCATCAGGTGTAGCGCATTCACTGCCGTGTTCGGATAAAAAAAAACGTTGAAAACATGAAAATATCTTCGGGATTAAAAAGTGTATAGCTTTATTAATGAAGTTAATCCTTTTTCCTTTTTTGTAGTAATTTAAGATGTTGTGGGCTTATTGATCTTTGGAGCCATAAGGTCCTGGGTATTTAATCTAAACATCAATCTCAATTTGCGTTTGAGTTTTTGATTCTGCCTACCCTTTTAGGGATATAGGCGTTGTATTATTATTATAAAAAAACTAATTTATGACTTTCAAAAACATCGGCAAACATCATCTTTAATAGTTAGAGAAACTTACACCAAAACAGTGTACTAAGGTATAAACGGTGAAACACAAATTTAAGCAAAAAGGTGTGGGCTATTGACAGCACAGCAGGTGGAACTTTAATTTACATCTTGTCTAACTTATAAGTCAAGAATACAACATGAACCCTAGCAACTTTGTAATTGATAATAATCAAAGTATATATAAAATATATAAAGAATATTGCATAAAACATTTATTATAAAATTAAAATACTAGCCCTATATACAAATACAATAAAGGGGTTAGGTCTTAGTCCACCACACTGGCATAACGCGAGTTGATTGAATTCACATACATTCGAAATTCTTATGGAGAACTTTTTTTTATTATTTTATTGAATGACGAAACAAGCAAGGCGCTCGCCTGATGGTAAACGCCACGCCTGCTTATAAACAGAAGCAACACCACACAGAACTTTGAATTACAAAGCACTGTATGGCACTGAACTGCGCTTCTCACTCCGAGACATAAGATGTTAAGTCTCATAATGCCCAGTAATTTCACTGGCTTCAATGTCCTTCAAACCGAAACACAACAGTGCATACACACTGTTGCTTGGCGGCGGAAATAGACAAAATGGTGGTACCAACCCAGACGGCCTCCCGCATACGAGGGACCTAGTTTTCCCACGATCTCTCCTTCAACGTTAAACCAAGCGATAATTAAAAATTATTTACCACACAAGTACTAGTCGCATTCATCCAGTAGTGTGGCAGAGCGTCTGTGCCAGTCAGTTGTGACGCCCACTTCCTCACCACGCGTCAGATTGGAATGTAGGCCGTTGGTATGCAACGCTACTGCCGGCTCGCGACCGCGTTTGGTATACACTAGTTAGTGCCTGCGACTTTGTTCACGTTAATATCTACAACTTATTTCAAACATACGTACTCACACCTGTTATCCCTGAATGGGTATGCAGAGGTGTAACCAGTACACTCAAATTTCACCGAGCGTATTTCAGTCCCATGATGAGATAGGTGGCGAGCCTATCGCCACACCACAATTCCAGACTCCGGCATGATATTGAGCATTTCGTGATAATAAAACCCAACACTACCCGACCTGGGGATCGAACCCGTGACCTCAGCACTGCAGTCGTACCGCGTACGCATTACAACTGTGCCATCGACGCATTTCATTTAAGCAACAATAGAGACAAATTAAATAAGGTACCTTCTGAAACACAGATGAATTCAAGATTTTATCTCCCGTTTTAATTGGCTTCTGACAATTAATATTTGGACTTATGCCTATATCGGATAACCTAACAAAAAAACATTTACGTAGATTAGACAGATGACCCTCGATGGAAGGAGTGTTATAAGTTACAGCCATTTTTTATTTATTTGTTTATGGTATAAAAGCAGCAATAGCTCAGCGGGAGTGGTACTGACTGTCAAGACGAAAATCGCAGGTGCGCAACCAGTCCCAAGAACATGCTTATGTAAGTGTGTATTAATGTATTAATTGTAAATTATCGTTTCCTTTAACAGCAAAAGAAACAACGTGAGTAAACTTGCGTAGCTGAGAAGTTCTCCATAAGAATTTCGTATGTATGTGAAGTCTGCTGGATGCAAAAATTCAAAAAACGAAACTTTCTATCGCGTCGTCTCAGATTAGTATCGAAAAATATCACAAGTTGGTCTTGACTAATCAAACTTCGTATTTTGCGCCACATTCTAACCCTGCTAACGTGTCGCTGTCGTCATGTGCGGTTTCGTACTTCAAAACGTAACTTTAATTATAATTACGACTTCCCCACTATCAGCTTCATTTTTATAGTTGTTTTACCTGTTAGAAGTAAATGCTTCAAACTCGCACCTACTAAATATGCTATCTCTAAGTACATTTCGAATCCGACAGCTCCTGCCAATTAAGAAAAGGATTGGAACTCCAAGTTTAACATAAATTCCGACAATCTCGCAACAGAAATTCCTTCATACGTGATAACCAAACCTACTACGGTACAATTACATCAAATACTTTAACAAGATAAACAAGTGTAATTACACGTGTAATAAAATAACTAAAATTAATATTTGTCTATCGACAATTTTTTTATTACCACTAACTTGGCCAAGGTCGAAATTTTTGTAATCTAGGCCGTAAATATTGTTTCTGCGACATAAATAATGTAATTAAGTCATATGAGCAAACATTTTGGTGTAATGACAGGCTTCATTTCAATTAACCTACAAATGAAAAGGAATTAATAATATGCCAATTTGATATGATTCTGATCATGGACCAATTTGCTTGTTGACACTAGATAATAATTATTGACCCAAGGCAAAAACTGTTAAAATAATTTATGGCTTCCTGATCTTAAAAGTGATTTGGTATGGTTGGTTAATACTGTCTGGAGCCTGGCGAAGGTCGATTGGAAATTACACAAAATAAGTGTAACATAATAATGTTACAGTCCTTAGACAATTCTCTTTGATGAACTGAACGAATTTAGCGAACGTCTGAATTGAAATAATATCTACTCCGAGACACGCAAAAATTCAGATGTTAGCGACTTGAAGTAGCCATCGTCCATATTTCATACATTGTTAATCCAAGTACAACAGTTGTTTGATCCAACTAGCATTTCTATATTTCGTAGAGAACCACTCTTAGGCAGAGCTCTTAGTGTGTTTGCAAGTATTTTTATTGTTGTTCCATCATCGGTTTTACTGAAGTATCTATTTAGTTTCATACAGCTACCCCTGTGGATTGTATCGGAAGCGTCATACAATATATTTCTCGTATACGGATGATATGACAACCATCGAAAACCCACAAAATAGTTCACCAGGGATACTGTTGTTTTTTAAATTATGTATAGTTATTCTAATTGGACTACACGGTTGCGCAATCAGTATCGCGCTGCTACAAAATGCTGACATAGCGTTGTGGCGAGATAGCAGGCTAAAAGTTCTTGTAAACGAGAAAAAATCCTGTCGCTGGAAATCTTATTAAGAATTAGCTCAGAATTGTAGTGCCAGCGATACTTTCTTTCTGCATTGTTATTGTGTAACACCTTGCCATCTAGCCCGCTAGAAATCGAACGCGGTGTAGCTACATAAAACTACAACTGCGATATCGCCAGGCTATACTATGAGATCAAATATTACACCAATATAGACGACAACGACGGCGCAAATTACTGGGAATTATGAGACTTAACATCTTATATCTCGGGGTGACGAACGCAGTTCAGTGCTCAGTAATTCAAAGTCCTGTGTGGTGTTGCTTCTGTTTATGGGCAAAAATGGCGCTTGCCATCATGCGAGCACTTGGCTTGTCTCGTCATTCGATTAAATAAAATATACTCAGCGTTTGTACAAATATTGCTAGAAATCGCCACAAGACCAGCTGGTTTACAAACCCGTTCAGACTAAATGTATTTTCGAACACATCTCTATTACATGAATATAATCTTCGACCTCATGACGAAACGAGCGCAGGTGTAACACATAAGTCACACACCGACCGGATGGTCAACATAACAATCTTTGCTTTTATCTCAAGATTATGAGGTCTCGTTAAAACGGTGCTGTTCAGTTTCCAATCATCAAGTATGCTAATTATAGCTATTAACGCACTATCAATATTAGCTACTGACATTTATTAACCCAGTTACGATGATGAGTTTTACCTTTGAGCAGTTTCAACGTTCTAATGCTTTTTATTGAATTATATTCAAGAATTGGTAAACTATGTTTAGATCAAGCATTAGACTAACAACATGTCTGAAGCCATTTAAGTTACCGAGTATTTTGAATATTTTTAACGTACGTTTTTTTATCTTTGAAAACTTTTAAAGGGTTTCTCATACCTACTCACGGTTCTGTAACATTGTCTTTATGCTAGCTGTAAGATTTCCGAATAAACTAAAATAAAATAGTAATTTTTATCTTTGAGGAGACAATAATATCAGTGTTTATATTTTTGTCTATAACATGAATGGCTCGCTCTACTTAAGTGGTACTATTGTCTCATAGAGAACCACGTGAGGTGGGAGCTTGCAGTTATCCAGACGCCTAAATCAACCGTTCCCTCTGCTCCAATCCCTATTCCTGTCATTCGAGGTCAAAAAGTACACATGATTCGGCGCTCTTAGACGGTGGAGGTAACTGACCATCAGATATCCCACCTGTTCATTTGCTGATATATGCTTTTTGAGAAGAGGCGGTTGTTTACCATCAAAGATCCTATCATGGATGGCAGAGGAGCATCTCTTCATCTGCCTACCTTCTGCTACAAAAAATATATGATACAATTCAACTCAATACCAGAACATAAAGTTCTACAACTCCGAACGGGAAGACAAGAAATTTCATTTACGTATCAAACGAGGCGGCAAAAGCAAGACGTTACAATCAATACAGGCACTTTAATATCGGTCTTAAATCTGACTTCCCTCTTTAATTCCGCTCCACTTGGCCCTTGTAACAACTTTAAAAAATAACCATTTCAAGGGCGGTTAGGCCGCTGAGACCGCGAGGGAGAGCAAGATTAAGGGCCACCTATTTGAAATGAAAAGATTAGCCAATTATAGCAGAGAATTAAATTAGTTTTTTTTATCGACGGCTGACAAATGTGATCGAGGGAAGGAAGACTTGTAGAAAAAGAAGGAAATGTTATTTTATGGTTGGGTAATAAAATATCTTCCGTGTAAAATTTCCGTGTGTCAAGTACAGTGGCCGAGTTTTAAGATAGCGGTCACGTTATCAGTATTTACGAAATGCACATCCGTACAACTAGTGTATTATGCTGGAAGCGTATTAACTTCATACACATTTCTCTTATCTTCTTCCACATGCCCTTATTCCACTTGCAGTGGAGTCCACGCAACATGCTTTTTAACACCTGCATCAGATAGATTTGGCTTGTAGTTTTTACGACCGGCTACCAGCTTGATGTCAATCCCTCTGGGGAGATACACATTTCCCTTATACGGATGGTAAAAGTATCTACAGGTGGTAAAAAACTAACAATGAAAACAAAATAAATTCTCTAATTTTTGCATGCGGTGCTAGGTGTGCATGAGCTTATAAGTATTAAGTGGTTGTTTTGCATCAGTCATCGCGTCATCCCGTACTTATTGACAAGTACACGATATTATGTCTAAAGAAACAGATCACACATAGTATCCCGCGTAAAAAAGAGGTAAAATATATGTTGCTAATTACTACCTTTTCTTCTAGCGGGCTTCGCTGTATGGTGATAAATGTAATAAAAGAGTGCAAAGCCATTTTTTCTAGTTTTTCACTTTTTCCTACTATACGTATCTTATGGTCAGGGGTCCCTCGGGTAGCTGATCCACTTGATTACTATCAAGCTCATTTTCCGTGAGTAGCTTCGTTTCGATGAGACGACCAACAATTCCCTATGCGAAAATTCTCTATTGTGGTAGCTAACAGAGGTAGCAAGGATAGAATATTTCGATTTAATGATACTCGAAAAAATATTATTTTATTTGTAGGACAATATGACAGTTAAATTATATAAATATTAACTTAGTAAAAACAAAAAAATCAGCTGGTTAGTAATCATTCTTATGACCTCGTTATCGATACCTATTGGAAGCCCCTCCTTCCAATAGGTATGATTACTAACCAGCTGATTTTTTTGTTTTTACTTAGTTAATATTTATATAATTTAACTGTCATATTGTCCTATAAATAAAATAATAATTTTTTGAGTATCATCAAATCGAAATATTCTATCCTTGCTACCTCTGTTAGCTACCACAATAGAGAATTTTCGCATAGAGAATTGTTGGTCGTCTCATCGAAACGAAGCTACTCACGGAAAATGAGCTTGATAGTAATCAAGTGGATCAGCTGGCCGAGGGACCCCTGACCATTATATTAAATTAATACAAGCAACTACCACTGTATCATTGTAGCAACATTTGATTCACTAAGTGAAGTTAGAGTTGAGTGAATGTTATCCATCATGGGTTTTGGATAAATAATTCAATAAAGCACGGGGAGCTGTACCGCCATTATTTACAGCGTACAAGACGTGGACATAAAAATCTAATGCCAGTTTATACGTAATAAATCACGTGGCAGTGCCCTGTAGTCCAACAGACGCACACTCTTTTATCTGCCTCATGTTCATTTATGTTGCCAGAAATGGAACATGTGAAATTCTATTTTTAAGTACACTTCTACTGTGGATTACGACAGTTCTTTTGTTTATGATATCAGCGTTATCATTTAGATAACTCCAGGGAACATCTCATCGTTTAGCAATTGTTTTCATTGATCATACTTACAGAGTTACCAAATTTACATCTCAATAACAATTAATAATGTAAATAATTAAATTGTAAATTTGTATTGAAAATAATATTGAGTGGTAGAGCAGCATGAATGGGCTGGCTCGACCGGGTCGTTACCACTGTCTCACAGAAAACCGACGTAAAGTAGCGGCTTGCTAATGCGTTTCGTATGGTGAGTGAGATATCCGGAAGCCCAAATCCCCCTCCTTCGCAATCCCTAATTATTCCTATCCTTTAAGGTCGGCAATGCGCCCATGATTCTTCTGGTGGTGTGCGTACATGGGCGGTGTAGATCACTTACCATCAGGTGACCCACTTGCTCGTTTGCCGGCCTATGCTATAAAAAAAATACTGTATTATTTAAAGTATACAGCTCCTAAACATCATCGGCACGCGAGCGAAAGATACTTAACGAAAAAATGTCTTAGATTTCGTCACACAGTTCCCACAGTACAGTTAATACGCTGTCATACTTAACGTGAACAGTACTAACAGCTGTCTAATTTTAGGAAATTTAGAGTTTTCGAACACGAATCGAAGGTCAAGAGATAATATGTTATTGGAGCTCAGTGGGAAAATTCTTTTTAAATATCTTTAGGTAAAATATAGCTGTAACTTTGCTTTGCTATGTATATAAACTAGGTGGTAGAGGATATATGCGAGAAGTCGTTTGGGTTAGTACTAGTCTATATTTGGCTATTTCTGCCGCCACGGGGATTGCCCTATTAAGCACTGTTGTGTTTTGGTTTGAAGGACATTATAAATCTGTATGTCTTGGGGTGACGAGCGCAGTCCATTGTCATGCGGTGCTTTGTAATTCAAAGTTCTATGTGGTGTTGCTTCTGTTTATGGGCAGGCGTGGCGCTTACCATCAGCCGAGCGCCTTGCTCGTCTCGTCATTCAATCAAATAAAAAAAAAAACTCATCAGTTTCGTAGCCGTAGCACGATACGACTGGATTTAATAAGTTGGTGAATGTGAACGAAATGAGAATGAGGAACAATATGAGTGGTATGAAATATACAAAATAAACGATGATAGTGTTTAACTGCTTAGCAGGGAGTTCAACAGACTGCCAAAACCAAGGTTAGTTCGATCACAGAACTCAAAGCATACATCTCTGATTTTTCAAATATAATAATACACCCAACAGTCACATACATAGTCCTGACCCCACAGTAAGATACAAGTCTTGTGTCGTGGGTATCAGAAACTACGAGAGACTTTCGGTCTCACAACACCCAGACCACGAAACATATATTTGTGGATCACACAAACATTTGTCTCGGTGCGGGGATCGAACCCGCGGCCTCTCGCTTCACAGCCGGCTACTCGCCCGCTGCGCCACGGAGGCTGTCAATAATATGTGATATGTGAGTATTTATTATTAATTATCGCCAGTTTGGCAGTAGATATGCTGGTGGTAGGATATTTATATCCGCCCGGATAGTGACCACACACATGGTGTTAAAACCTGTCAGCGATCCACACGCCTTATGTGGATCGCAAGGGGCTTGCGACATGACTTGATGGTTAGTTGGGGTGGGTATAGGGGTACATCCTTGTATCCCTGTGCCTGCATCGGTCATCTACTTGTCTTGTCGCAGGCCTCTCGATTTGCTTTATACAGACCGGCATGACTCTGGTGATCACCGATAAACTCATTATTTGTCGGTGGTCGCTGGTGTTTTGGACTGCACTACGTTTACCATCAGATGTAGTGCAGTCACTTTGCCGTGCACGGATAAAAAAAAAGATGAAAACATTGTGAGGAAATCACAAAAAAATATGAAAGATGGTATTTCAAAGGACGTGAAGTCTACCATCCCGCATTAGGCCAGCGTGTTGGATTACATTAAAGTCTAATCTTTCTCATTAGTAGGGGAGGTTTGTACCCAACAATTAGACGTGTGTACTACATCTGAAAAAAACAAAATAAACGGCTAAATGCAATAAAAGAAACTATCCCAATAAAACTGTATCTTTTAATTTTATTTCCTGCAACAAATTAATTTAAGCATAAATTTTCCTGTGTACGTTTCCATTTGCCCGCCGTGAGGGTTGCACTGAGGGGTTGGTTTTTTATCGGATGTATTTAAAGCGTGGGGTGTCATGCCGCCGGCATCCGTGGGGTTAACTTGTATGACTTTAATACTTCCTATGCTCTCTTAAGAGTCAGCAGCTTATTGGTTTTCCTTGGGGTGTCGTCACAAAATCTTCATTAATGAAGTGGGCAATGACGTATGTGACAGTAGAAGACTTCCAATGGTCGTGACAAGCGTCAGATCCTGGTGTCAGTGACGACATTGTCCGCTTATTTCGATGGTCAACTACTAAATACCAGCGATAAAATAGCTAGTCGCACTGTGTGTTTGTGACTGTCGAAATGTGCTCTATATATTTACATAATACGCAGACGCTACGTCACTCATGCACGTTACGCTATCATCGCAAACCTGCCTTTACCGAAACATTTTTTTTTTAATTCATTTATGCAACTAGACTAGACTTAATAAGAAATCGACTGTTAGGCCACAGTTGTAGACTTAGAAGTGTCTGCATTACTTCAAAGATTCGTATCACAAATCTCACATTTTATACACTTGTAACTCTATTTCTTAACTTATCATAAATTTTGCAATATCTTATTATTATTAATAATAACACCCGTTCTTCGATATTACTTTCTGGAACACATACGTTGCGTTATATTTAATATCTATGAAATGTGTTATCTCATAATGTGAACGCATACACGATTGAAACCTGTTTTGTGTTTAATTAATAGATAAAATAAAAAAATGCTTGTCTTCCATACTTATTAATTAATGATCTCCTAACTTGACACTGGCATAATGTCTTACAGATGCCATTAAGAAAAAAAATGATCTATATATGAACGCGAAAAATACGCAATTTTGGGCATCTATAGTAACAACCACGATACACGTCGATTACACGTATTAAAGATATGATACACCAAAATGATACGATGCTTTGAATTGCTGTACAATCGAACATTACGAAACCATACATTGAAAGTTGTTGTACGATAAGTTAACAACTAAGCAGATGGCGATACGTATATTTTCCTTTTTTGTTATTACCAATGTATAATCTTTAGGATCGCTACATTTTTATTACAAGATTACACTTCATCCAACAGTAGCCCTTGAGCACCCACTATTAATAAAAGGATTTTTATTAATTTTTATCCTCATGCTTTAGATCCAGATAGGCGGTTTACGATACGATGAAATTAAAAAGTTAATTGCCTTTCTTAAAGGATTACGTTCCGAAGAAAATTTTAATATGACGGAGTCTAATAAAGATGGATTCCAACGTACACCTACGCATCGATATTTATTAATAAACACGTGGTTTTGTTCACATTCCTGAAGTAGTGTATCATTGGATACACTTTTTACTTTTGAATTAATATAGCGGAAAGCAGTTGAGCCTAATACAAAACATTACATTTAACGTTATATGTTTATTACGATTAGCAGTATACTTCATTTATTATCGTTATGGTGAAGTACGCAGGATACCAACCAAGAAAAAAAAATAAGTTAAAGTAGCCAAGTGTGAAATATAAAGTCGTGGGAATCCACGACAATAATAATTATTTTATAATAATTGAATAATTATTTTTAAGGATTGTCGTTTGTGTTTTTTTTTGTATTACGAAAAAATGAATTTTCTCATTTCATCCCAAACATTGTAACTTAGCTATGACAGCCATAGAAGAAAAATACTCTCGCTTAAACAAAACACGCAAAACAATTGCACTCATAAAAACACCGGAGCAGTTAGAGGAGCTCAAAAAAACTCTACCCCACAAGATGGCTGTTCACGTAAAATGTAATGGTAAATTACTGTAAAATAAAAAAAGTCTCCCCAAGGAACACGGGTCCCTACTGTAACGGCAATTTGGATATCACTCCCGTGGCACGTCGCACTAAAAATTCCACTTAGATGCTGACTTCAATATGCGCGATATTTCTTATTCCCTATTACAAGATGTTCAGGATGTGCGTCGTTTAATAGATATAATAAATTAGTTGATTCGGGGTTGGTTTGATTGCTTTGTTTTAATTAATTTTTAGTTTGTTTTATTAGGGTTTTAAATTTAAGTAAGGACTAGTTCAAGTTTAAAATTTATTTATTTAAACTTTATATACAAAACATGTATAAAGGCGGACCTAATGCCAGAGGCATTCTCTACCAGTTAACCTACGGGTGATGCAGAGACGAGACAATATGGGTGTATAAAGTTATAAAAGAAATTAATACAATATCAGATTTTAATACATAAATCTACTGATATATAAATAAATACTTAATTTTTTTTTTTTTTTTTTTTTTTTTATCCTGGCTCGTCAAAGTGACTACGCTACACCTGATGTTAAGTGTAGCGCAATCCAAGAATAGAGTCGACCAACGATAAACAATTTGTCCATCGTAGGTCGGCAAGATTATGCCGGCCTGCCAAAGGGCCAAGGGGGAGGAGAAGGAAACAGGGATGGGAAAAGGATTAGGATCAGGGGGCAAGCCCCCTGGGGAGAACCGGATATACACTGGCTGACCCTGGAACGCGACCCACAAAAGGTGGGCCACTATGGCAGGTTTTAGCACCAGTGTACGGTGGTCGCTATCCGGTCGGATACAAGTATCCTCCCACCAGCAAAACTTAAATGAAAATATTTAGGTATGGTTTATATATTTTCTTCTTTGCCTGGCATGCCTATAGCATGATATGACGCAGAGTGCACCTTCAGACTGTCTGACGCTGTCTTGGATGGGTATTACATATTCAAATATATTACACGGTACTTGCACCTTTCCATATCGGAGAAAAATCCGGTTATCTATTCCCAGTCTTATAGATGATTTTATTACTTTGTATAATTGACAGCATTTATGAAGTAAGTACAAGTTCCAACCCCCGGCAACTCAGGTATAATATAGTAGCAATAATAATGCATTCTTCAACCAAAGTGTGTTTTCAGTTTTTTTCAATTCTTTTTTGAGTAGATATTAATAATAATAGCAAAAAAATACACCCAACAGTCACACACATAGTCCTTGCCCCACACTAGGTTAACCTGTATCGAGAGTATTAGGAACTACGAGGGACTTGCCGCCCTACAGTTACAATATTTGTGGATCACACAAACATTTGTCTTGCCGCGGTAATCGAACCCATGGTCTCTCATTTCGCAGCCGGCTAATCGCCCACTGCACCACGGAGGCCATCAGTATTAAATCTATATATGAAAGTAATAATATTGATAAAAATACATTTCTATCACTAACATAATATAGTACATAAAATCACTTCAGTTGATGAAATCGAATATCACTCGAAAAAGTGGATCGTTCAAGAAATCCATTTACGCTATACACATAAAGCTATATCGCTTTCAATAAGGCTCAGCGCAATGGCTGGGATTAGTGATGTCCTGCGAAATGTTTAGACAGAGGCTTTTTATGGGACGCGGCTTAAGCCCCGCCAAAAAACACAATAAGCTATAACACGAGAGCAAAATTATTATCCAAGTCATTGTAACCCTCGAGGAGCGTTTGATAAAGTGGCCTGGGGTATCAACATTGTATAAAAGCGGTCGAAGAGATGTGTGCCGTAAGCCCAGTGCGGCGGGCCCGCAAACCCTGTTATGAGTTAACCGTGCGAAACGCCTTCGAGGTTTTGGTTTATGATTTTTCTAGTTTGCGATCGCGACTTCGGTTGTAATTTTTTTTGAAGTTGTCACTTATATCCTGGTCGTATTTTATTTTAAGTTATGTAATTCAATCCAGCTTATGCAGTATAAATTCATTTTAAAAATTCAATTGTCATTAAATGCATCCCAAATTTCGAAATTATTCCATCCACCTTCTCTCGTCCATATCTTCTTCTTCCATTCCATATTTGTGGATCACAAACATTTGTCACGGTGCGGGGATCGAACCCGCGGCGTCTCGATTCACAGCCGGCTATTCGACCATTGCGCCATGGAGGCTGTCATTGGAGTTATTATTATTTCGTATAATCATTTTTAGTTCGTATCCATAAATATAATAATATCAGCGCTGTATTATACTGTTCCAGTGTTGGGCCAAGCTTCCTCTACGAATAGAGTGTATTTAGGCCTTATTCCGCTACTAGACATTAATTTTGACACTTAATAAATGAATCTTTAATACAAATAAATGATGTTGCTTTATTATATAAAACTCAAAAAACAGAAATGTATGGTGAGCATATAAGTTGGAAACAATCACCAATGCTTAGTAAAAGTTATCTTCCAAACAAACAGACAGCAAACTTTATACATTAGTAAAGATAGTAAAAAATAGTTTGAGCCGCCCGCGGGGGTCTAACGCGGGCCACGTGACCGCACGTGCTAGGGGTGGGCCTACCAAAATATTGAAAATTTTAACCGCGCTCTATTGTGACTGACTCGTCATTGAAAACGACACACGCGACCGTCTTCAACCCCGCCGTTAAATTGGGGTTATTGTTGTCTAATTAAGGGTGGTTATTGGATTGAATGCGTCGGAAAAATGGTAAAGTAAAAAATGGTGTTTGATTTTGAACATTTTAATTACTATATCAATTCCCGACTAACTTGAATGACATTGCTTCGCTTAGCGTTTTTTATTGTCTATCTATCACGGTGTATGCTTCGAATAATTGTTTGACCTTATCCCATCCTTAACTTTCCTTAACAGAACCACGCGTGCTAGACTGCAGAGCCACAGCTTCGCGGTCTCCTCCATCTAAGCTCGGACTAAACAATTTTCAAAACTTTACTTCTGCCGAACCATTAAACTGTGGAATAGTTTGCCGGCACACGTGTTCTCTCCTTCCTACAATGTGGGGCCCTTTAAACAGAGTGTGAAGAAGCAATAAGGCAGGCCGGCATAATTCTGTCGACCTACTGTACTACGGCCTCAGAAGATTAACAAGATAAAATAAAGAAGATAACTGCTGCATCAACAAAATAATTATTTTTTACTTGTCTTCCCGCCACATAACAAGACTACAGGAAACATCAATTAAACTTCTCAGCACTGAATCGAATGTTAATTAAAATTTAATCAGATTACACCGCGCACTTCTCACATTCGATTTCGCGTAATCAGGATTATCAGTCTGCCAATATTTATTCACCACCATTGTATTATGAGTAGAAAAATTTTATTCTGTTTGCGTGCACCGCTTCGTCGTATCGCGGATTATACGAGGCGGGGGTTAGTTTTTTAAATAGGGTTACTTTTCCACCCGCGGGGGTTGATAAATGACACATGCACATTTTTCGAAATACCCAATTTCGGATTTAAGTCACCCCAAAGTGGGCTGGTGGTGGACAATGGGGCAGCTTGGCTCGAATAAAAGCGATCACTCGCGGGTAATTTACACCGGCGAGTGTAAAGGGTGTTGGTGTGTTGCCAGATTAAATAAAGCGTGTTTTGTTTTGTAAATACATTTTTGTTGTATTTTGTATTTTTAAAATGGAATAATGCTTATTTATTATAAAAGAGTTTTTAATTACAATACTATAAACTGGACTGTCAATTCTTCAAACTTCTAAATATGAGCTACAGGGACAAAGGACGTGACGATAACCATTTTAAAGACATGTTAGCCATGAGATAAAATCGACGAAAGCAGTAACTAAAAAAGTTTGATACTTGACCATGATTTGGTGGCCAAGATCAGGTTTAGATAGGGTAGATTTTCATAAAATGCGCAGTTTATGCATGTCAACAAAGCCTAAGGCTGAAATCTATAGACTTGACTGGGCTAAAGCATGAAGTGAATTTGCAGAGTAAACTTCGATATGAAGTCACCAAAATCAACTTTTAGAAGTCAACTTTGTGATGATCGCTAATAGTGTTATATAATTAAGGTGGCGGGTAGTTTAGATTTATATTTAATAAATCAGTCTGTCGCTAATCTCAAACTCAAGGTTGTTCATTTCATCTAGTTCATTTTTAAAGCGACAATATAAAATCATAAATCTTTTAAATATTACCCGTAAGGGAGGAATACCTCTAACTAAACTATTGTCGATGTGAGTGGAACTCACGGGGTATTTAGTGACCGTACTATTACTTCAGATTTAGCGAAATCATTTTTATACAAAATGACTTAAACCAATTCGAAGTACATTATATTGATCTCAGCCGAAGTGATCCAAGGGAATCCTTACTTTTTGCTAACAAATTACTCGTATTTAAAAAATATCCCAAGATGAGTTTTATTTTATTTTTATTTTTTTTATTTTTTAGGAAAACAAAGTGGTAATACATAGAAAAGTAACTAAATAAATAACTAAAGCTACACATTTACATGTCTTCACAAGTATATATAACTAAGTGAATACCACTTTGAGTGGTAGAGCCACGCTGTAGACAGTTTTGTCTACAGCATGAATGGGCTGGCTCGACCGGATCGTTACCACTGTCTCACAGAAAACCGACGTAAAGTAGCGGCTTGCTGCTGCGTTTCGTACGGTGTGTGAGGTAACCAGAAGCCCAAATCCCCTCCCCTTCCCAATCCCTAATTATCCCTTTCCTTTAAGGTCGGCGACGCGCCCATGACTCTTCTGGTGGTGGGCGTACATGGGCGGTGGAGATCACTTACCATCAGGTGACCCACTTGCTCGTTTGCCGGCCTAGGCTATAAAAAAAAAAAATAATAATAATAAGTGTAACACAATACCGCTTGCTGGTGGTAAAAGAAGGATAGAACGGATTTTTAAAATTTACATTATTATATACAGCTGTTAGATAGTTGGAGAACCATTAAATCAAGATTTTGTCATATTTTCTTTAAAGTGACAAGGTTTGGAATGGAAAAGGTCCAGATCTGAAAATATGTTGATAATTTTATTAAATTCCCTTGCTGATCTCATGAAAAATGAATTATATCTATAAATTGACGTGCTATGAGGAGTGGCCAAAATTGCGGGCAATCTAGTTGTCCTATTTGGAACTTTCAACTGCATTTTTGATAGGAGATATGATGAATCTATTTGATTTTGAGCTATTTTGACAAGGAAGGAAATATCTGCAATATTTCTACGCTCATGCAATGGCAGAATATGATGCTTACGGCACCTTATCTCGTAATCCGAGTCATAAGTCCTATCTTTAAATTGCAGGAATCTCAAAAATTTTCCCTGTATTGACTCAAGTCTATTGATGTGAATATTATAATGCGGATTCCACACTTGAGAACTATACTCGAGGATGCTACGCACCAAGGAACAGTAGAGGATCTTTATCACTTTTATACTATTAAACTCAGCACTTGATCTCATCAAGAAACCCAAGGTCTTTCTGGCTTTTTTGGCGATATGGTCAACATGCTTCTCATATGTCAACTTAGAGTCATGTAAAACTCCCAGATCACGTACTTCATTAACTTGTTGTAACTTAACCCCTTTAATAAAATATTCGTTATTTATGGGTTTAAATTTACGCGTAAAAGTGACAAAATAGCATTTTTTTACATTTAAGTCCAGTTTATTCAATAAACAATAACGTTCAAAATTATGTAAATCATTTTGTAGGAGTAAAGACTCCTCTGGACTTCGAATTTTCTTGAATATTTTCATGTCATCTGCATAAAGAAGAAAATTGGTATTTTGAAAGCAAGAGCTAACGTCGTTTATAAAAATATTAAAAAGTAAGAACAGAAGAGATCCCTGGGGGACACCAGAAGGTAGCTTTTTCCACAGGGAGGAGAATCCATTGACCACAACCGCCTGTGAACGATTATCAATATACGAAGCAAACCATCTATACAAGTTACCATGGATTCCTGCGGAAAGGAGCTTTTCTAAAAGAATTACGTGGTCAATCCGATCGAATGCTTTGCTGTAATCAGTAAATACAGCATCTACTTGCCCACCGGAATCCATACTTGATGTTAAGAAGTCTACAAAAGAAAATTGGTGTGTGTCGTGGGACACCAGGTAGGAACGAAGTTCCTTCGGCTAATGTAGAATCGACACAAATTGTAAAAAATACAAATTATCAACTAAAATAACAAAATATGTCTCTTTATTTTTGTTTGACAACATAAAATTACATAGAAATAGAATAGAAAAATAGAAATAAAAAAAAGACGTGTAGCACTCGGAGACTGCCGCGGTAAAGCTATTGTATAGCATTTTTTATCAACTTATGTAATTATAAATAAAAACTTATTAATTTAGACTTAGACTGGCTACTAAACGGTGGACGGCCGTGTTCTATAATCAAAAATTCAAATTCAAATTTCAAACCGCGTCTACATTTCCAAATGTCATAAGTTATCTATCTGTTTTATTAACGGAATTTCGACTTTAACTTTGTGTGCTAGATATCAAATTAAGTTTAAAAAAAGTCTCATTTAACGGTTTTATTCCACGCATTTTTTCCACGCATATTTCTTACGGTTTTACTATCACATTTTTTTCAGTTCGGTCACGCAGCGAAATCCCTATCCCCTCCAAGCCTGCCGTAAGGAACTTCGTTCCAATAATAGATTTGACGTTGTAGACCGTTTCCTTATAAAACCGTGCTGTTCATTGATGAAAAACTAATTTGTATATTTAGTAACTATAATATACATCAAATCACCTCCAACAATATTAAAGAAAATAAAAATAAATTATCCTATGCTCTGGTAACACTGCTGTAAATGTCAGCAAATATCAGAAACCGTTATTGGAGCTTTAATAATATATTTTTCATTCCAGCCTTGGTTGTTATAAAGAAACGAGTAGAGCGTAAAGTTGGCAGCGTAAAAAGATGTATGAGTACAATTAATGGATAATCGGGTATAATTAAACATTCCACGTGTGAAAGTATATGTACTGGTAAAATGAAGACGGCTTATTATAAATGTCTACTAACCTGGATTATTTCAGGATTATTCGAAATGATAATAAATATACCGATTACACATAAGTTTTATATGTTTCTATATTAGCATTGTATTCGATCAAATATCACCAACATTTTAAATATGTTATGAGTTTTAAATCTTAGTAATAAAATTGTTACTTTTTAAAAATATGTCTCATTTCGAACATGCATAAAGACGACCTGATAAAGGTCGCAGGGAGTCGCTGGATGCGGGCCGCTTCCAACAGGTCGGTCTGGAAATCTTTTGGGGGACGCCTATGTTCAGCAGTGGACGTCCTGTGGCTGATGATGATACATAGACACTTATGCGAGTATCTCGTTGAGGTTTGCAGAGACGATTACGTGCCATTAACTGAGAACTTTTGTTCTCACAACACCCAGACCCAAAACAATTTGTTGTGGATCAGACAAATATTCTCTTCTCGGTGCGGGGATCGAACCCGCGGCCTCATGATTCACAGTCGGCTACTCGCCCACTGCGCCACGGACGCTGCCAAAATTGATGAATGAAAAAACCTATGGATGTAGTTTAACCACAATGCTAGAGGAATCTTGGTTGCAATATCATTGGGGGAGCTAGTTTTACGGCTTATAAATCAAAATGTAACAGCAAAGTTGCCAGTGCTCTACAATTAACAGTGAGATAGTATGAGTGCCAACCCGATCTAGCCAGCCCATTCTATAGACACTAGTGGCTACTGTAGGGCTCTACCAGTTATAGTCTAACAATAATTCTTATTTATAACTGAGTTACAAGCCTAAGACTACAATCTCCGCAATGTTTTTTCTACAGTTTCACTAATCAATAACATTTGATATTAGTATGATATTTATTGAAATAAAACTAATTTAAACGGATTTTATCGCGGTTTTTTATTTTAATTATGGTCCCGACGTTTCGAAAGCTTTTCAGCCTTCGTGGTCATGGGGTGGACCACGAAGGCTGCGTGGTGAAAAAAACCGCGATAAAATCCGTTTAAATTAGTTTTATTTCAATGAGTAACATTCGCGTAAACATAAGAAATCAGTATGATTTTTTTTTTTACCATTAGTGATTAATCCACCATAACGGCTCGTTCAGGTGATTCGCATTTCAGAGTCAGTCAGTGTATATCCAGTAAATCAGGCCGGCATAATTTTGGCGACCGTTAAGGGACGAAATTTATGGATTGAAAATATAATTGCACTACACTATACTTAACATCAAGTCTAGTGTACAGTTTGCCGTGCCAAGACAAAAACAACAAGTTTGAGCAAAAACTTGAATGTCGTTGATATTATATTTTAATATACCCTATTATGTACTAGTCTCAGTTATAGTATAAACTGCAATTTACGCCCTAATATGAGCGTGAATATTATTAGAACCGGTAAGTAAATGGCACATTAGCCACGTTTATTAGTTTTGTCTTTTAGTATTTTATTTGTACTAGCGCGTAATGATCCGTGGAGGCGCCTCGGTCAACAAGAAATTGACCAACAATAAACTAACACTTCCTGCGATACACCACAGTTAAAATAGATGTAGTACGAGAACATATTAGGATGGAGCGCAGTATATTGCAATGCAGTACATTTTAATTAAAAGTTCCAAGTGGTGTTGCTTCTGTTTAGGGGCGAGCGGGATGCTTACCATCGGCGAGCGACCTTGACTTCTCATTAAAACAAAAAAAAACTATGAGTTTCAATAAAACACGTCATTTTGAATGCTCTGAATATTTCTAGAGTAATTGGTCAACCAATTTAATAAAGGTGAAATTGATGATTTTTGGCTTATGATTACTGACTTATAAATATTTCGGTCCAGTCTTGCACGTCTAGCTGGTTAATTTATTAACGAACCGATTACTTTTTTTATTTAAGAATACCATACAAACTTTGTGCATTATAAATAAGGTTCAGAGTTGTGCTACTAAGTTATCAGTAACTAGATGCAAAACTGGCTGTTCTAATACATTACCTCCTCGCCGTATTTATGCGGATAATACAACGTGTGTTGTAATTATATCGGAAAGTCGGTTCAATTGTTTTTTTCTACATACAAGATTGATGGCTGATTTACCTTTTTTGCTTACTTAATACCATTTTAATCGCATGTTTTTAGCTAACTGTTGTGAGAAGTATGATGGCTGGATGTTTTATGCATTGTTCGCCGTCTAATCTTGTACCAATCAATACGTTTTTTGTACTTTATGTACACGAAAAACATTATGAATATGCATACACTGAACACTTTGGCAGTCAACGAAAAGACAAATAGGGAATAAAAACTTGCGAATTGACTTTTACCAATTAAACTCATATGAATTAACGTGTTTGTGTTTGCGTTTTATTTTATACTTTTATTAGCTTTTTATGAATTCGGTCAATGAGTGCTAATAGTTTTGTGGACGACTATATTTAATTTGTTTGAGGCATAAATTTATGTCATTAAATCTTCTAGTACTCTCATTAGTAGAGGAGGCCCGTGCCCAGCAATGTCTCAGATAATACAGATCTGTTTAAAAAAAATAATCTAGTACCGCAAGGTTGGTACTAGAACCAAAAACTTTTTTACATTAAATTCAACCGACTCGTAATAAACTAAAGAGCTAAGAATAAAATTTACCAATTTTGGGTTGAGCTATTGCAAATGAACAGTCAATGATTACTTAGTTAGCAGTAAGGTACTTATAATATAATATTTACGCATCGAATTGAAAACCGCCCTTCATTTTTTCGTCGGTTACCAATATCAATACTTATTTATCACAGAAAATAGTGAATCCGATACTAATAGCGTATTCCCGCCATATTTTACAAAAAAACTATGCGAATACACCATTGACAAAAGTTAGTATAGAGTAAGTTGGTAGTTTATGAGTTATGAGAAGTTCCATGCTTCTTACGGCTGTTTAAACATTGTTGTTCAACTTTTGATTTGTACCCACAAGTTTTTATGGACCGTTAAATAATATTAATGGAGATACATTCAATGCGGTTGGTGATAAATTAAGTTCATTAGTTTCTATTTAGAGCTGTTGGTCCCACGGAAATTAGAAAAGATCACGATAAAAATAAGTAGAAAGGCAACACTGTTCTACCTTATGAGAATGTATTTTGAGTGGCAACCACGCTGTAGATAGTTTTGTCTACAGCATGAATGGGCCGGCTTGACCAGGTCTTTACCACTGTCAGACAGAAAACCGACGTAAAGTAGCGGCTTGCTGCTGCGTTTCATACAGTGAGTGAGATATCCGGAGGCTTAATCCCCCTCCCCTTCCCAATTCCTTCATTATACCTTTCCTTTGAGCTCGGCATCGCGCCTATGAATCTTCTAAAAAAATGAGGAAGTTCAACAGGAAAGATGCAATATACGTCGGTTTTCAGCCAGACACTAGTACCACTTTTTCGTGGTTATTCATATTGACAGCCTCCGTGGCGCAGCGGGCGATTAGCCGGCTATGAAACGCGAGGCCGCGGGTTCGATCCCCGCACCGAGACAAATATTTGTGTGATCCACAGATATTTGTCTCGGGGTCTGGGTGTTGTGAGACCGAAAGTCTCTCGTAGTTCCTGATACCCACGACACAAGACTCGTATCTTAGTGTGGGGTCAGGACTATGTATGTGACTGTTGGGTGTATTTATTTATTTATTTATTTATTTATTTATTGCAGTCTAAAATAACTTGACAACTTAAAATTTCAAATTCCACCGGATATTATAGCGACCAACATATTATCCTCTAATATAGACAAAGTTTTGTTTCTATATATTAATCGATTTTATAAGCCTATATCTATACTAGTAAAAGTCAGGTGTCAATGTAAAAGTAGAAAATGCACAAACTATAACAAACAAGACGAACCGCAAACAACATCGGTTAGTTTCGACTACGACAGACATTTTTTGCAACAAAAGGGGAAGCGAGCCATCGTCACGGACGCGTCCAATAACACGTTTTTTTTCAATCGATGGCAAAAAGAACGGTGTCTCAAGAATTCTTCCGAACCCTTCCAGTGTTTAATAAATGTCATGGGCTGGCCATTGACATTTGTAGGGTCGTCGACGACGGTGGACACGGACGATTTACACTCACCGGCCCCTGTACTTTAGTTAACACTTTGGTAATAGAGTTTTTTGACAAATTCGCAATGCTGCTTATAAGGTAGTGCAGTGAAGGTGCCAGTTCTTTTATTATAATATTCTTGTTGATATATACAATTTCAGTTTGATTATCGTCGGAACTTCGGCGACTTTCAGTGAGTTTGTAATTAAAAAATAGCTAATTCCTTATTAGGACGTAGCGGATAGGTATAATTAATATCTGCTTACGGTAAATAAGGAAATTGATATGTATTTATGAGGTTCGTATTATAATCAATAAATAAATAAATACACCCAACAGTCACACACATAGTCCTGACCGTGGGGTCAGGGCTGTCTTATCTTCTATCTTACTGTGAAGTAAGATACGAGTCTTGTATCGTGGTTATCAGGAACTACGACAGACTTTCGGTCTCAGACCCAGAAATACATTTTTGCGGATCACACAAACATTTGTCTCGGTGCGGGGATCGAACCTGCGGCCTCTCGTTTCACAACCGGCTACTCGCCCTCTACGCCACGGAGGCTTGTCAATTGACAAGTAACTGTCCGGCTACTATGATGCTATAAAAAAAAATGCATTTAAAAATATTTTAAATTAAAATTAGTTTTAAACAACTATATGGTCTTTTAATTCTCTGTTTTATTATAATTCAGTACCAAAAACGCCTTATTAACGCATTTGATTTTAACAGAACAATCTATCACCCTTAACACTGATTTACGATCGTGTTATCACTTCACTGATCCTCAAACTGTATTGGTGCATAACCTTTTTATTTCTAAACATGATAGATCCCGACAGAACGCAATACCTTCTATCTGCCTGTTGAATAACTAACACTAATTTCTCTGAAACCCCTCTGATTCTTCTAATTTCTCTGATGGCTTGCGCAGAACAAGATACTTTGAGAATCTTTGACTTCCTAATCTGACTACGCAATGTGTGTGCAATAAAAATGCGTGCACACACTTGCGTGAATGTATAATTGTATTATGCACGCGTTAATAACACGCTCAATTTGATAAGTGTTTCCAGTATTTATTCTTGGAAGCAATTAATGTAATTAAACTTCAATATTTTTTAATATTGGTTTAGTTCATTTATTGAATGAAATGATTTCGTGTTGAAAAGGCTTGTGAAATTAAAGAAGGTACGTGTGCGATTAGAACTTGGTGGGATTTGAGCCCAATGATTTTAATCTGCTCGTTGTTCATTCACTATAGGGTAGTATGTATAACTGAGCTGACTGTGCTGGCTGATGTTGAAAGCATTTTATATCAAAACCTAGCTTTAATTTATAAAATTATAAATACATGCATAGATTGCCCAGAATGTTGATCGGCAAATCTTTTTGTTACGTGTGCTAAAAAGCATGTTGCGCTGACTCTACTACGAGTGAGATAAGAGCGAGTGGAAGAAGAAGAGGAGACGATGGAATACATCCAAAGGTACATAGTCTAAACCCTGTACTGAGATACAAGTCTTGTTCGTAGATATCAGGAAGCCTCCGAGGCTGTATTTATTCACAAATTGTTACTAAACTATACCTACTGTATAAAAATAACTTAATCAATCTTGAATACCACAAGCAGTTTCCACTATTCAATTTCAGTGGATCAACTGCTAAATCACATACGTTTGAACCGTAAAGACAATTAATCGAATTGATTAGCAAAAAACATACAGCTTTTGTTGTCAGTTGATCATCTAAATTCGAACCATGTGAAGCTACCAAACTAAACTTCACCTATGTAAACAACAATTTAAATCCGCCGTGGTGCAGTGGGCGAGTAGCTGGATGTGAAGCGAGAGGCCGTGGGTTCAATATCAAAATCAAATATCATTGAAACCAGAACATTACTCAGTATTGTGCAGCGCCACACAATAGTTTGTTATTCAAAGTTTTAGGTACTGTTGGACAACTGGCGACCTTCAAGCGAGCAACCTGCTCGTCCTCCAGTACAGATAAATAACAAAACGATTATCCCGAATCCCGAATCACCACAGGACAAAACCATCAACAATTTGACCGCCAAAACACACAATTAATAAAGGGCAAGTGGTTGCTCAAAACTGTCACAGTTAAAGTTAATCAGTTTACACGGCTGCTTCACGGACGTGGAACGGTCATTACTTACCCCGTGGAAGGTGCACCAACGGTTGCCGCGCACCTTGCGTCCACCTTGCATATAACGTACTGATGTACAAAGATACGACCGACCGCACCTAAAAACGACCTCACCTCCACTTTCGTAACAAACATAAATATACTCTAAGGCTGTGAAGTAGAGTCGCATTTAAATTGTACTTGTTGTAAGGAGACCAGGCGGAAAGATGTTACACCCTGCTTGTAGATTAAGGTTATTTAGCTAAGTATAAAGCGAGTAGTTTTTATTGTCCTATATTAGTGGACACGGTTGTCTTTCCGAATTATTAGCGGGCCCACCGAAATTCGAAAAAGATTTGGTTCACATGAGGACAGTGCTACTAATTTAATACATCTTGCTACACATTTATTAGCATAAAAATAAGATAATAAATCAAAAACCCGTTTTCAAATTAGCTAAAATAATGTTTTATTTCTATTAATTTCAAATCATATGTCGTAAGGAGCGAAATGGTAAAACAGTTAGATCACAGATTAGTAACGCTTATGGAATATAAAAGAGATTTAAAAATGGCATTCTATTTTTATTTTTATTAATATTGGCCAGCAACTTAATAATCATTTTCAAATAACGAAAGCAACACGTCCATACCCATAAAATTAAAGAGTAATTAAGCAACAATATGTTCTATTATATTAATGATGTTCCACTTGCATTACAACTGTGCTAGAGTGGACTAAACCTTAATAGAGATGCTATGATAAACTCCCCGAACCCCACAGCTATATAAATTGAAAGTTCTTATTAGCATCGTATTAACTTATTAGTTACCACGTCACGCTGTTGGTTTTTCTATTGTTACGCACATTGATTGAGATGTGGCAGCTGACATGTTTTTTATTACATCTATGTCATATAAGCTAGAATACCAATTCAGAACTTTTATGTTCCGTATTTATCTTTAATTTTAATTTAAATTAAGGTTCTATGGTAAAGTAGTAAAAGAATACAAGAACGATATCTTTTATTTTTTGTTAAAAAATTAACATCAAAATCCGACTTGAAAATCCAAATCACGGTGCATTAATTGATGTTTTCCGTTGAAGAGTTTCGCATTTTCTCTTGGGTTCCGTTATTTAATGTTAACCATGGGACCATTCTTAGGGTAAATCCAATAGAACACAAAAATAATCATCAAAATCGGTCCACATTATTCACATATTCCGAAACATACATTAAAAATACAGATCCCCTCTCAATATGAATTTTGAAAATTACAAAATTAATGGTATTTAATTAATATTAATATATACATACAGAAAGTAATTTATCATGACAAACAACCATAACATAAAATTTGCAATTCAAGATATGACGTCATATTATTTAGCAGCTTTGGCGATGCGTTACATGCGGTCAGTGGTAATGGAAACACAAAAAAAAAATCCGGATCAAATGTCCATTTCTCTGCCTGAAGGTCGTCGTCGCACTCTCAATTCCTCTAGCATTATAGTTCATAGGTAGAGATCACTTCCCATTAGGTGACCCACTTGCATGCCTGCTGGTCCTTCGCTATAAAATGAACTTAACGATCATGTTTTTGACTCGAATTAATTTAATTTCATAGATAACTTAGACACAAGTTAAGTGTAATTGCTTCCAATCATACAATGGTTAAAACATCTGACCTTTTTAGCACGAAACCCCAGACCACACGCAAGCAGGCAGTTTCCTTAACCACCGAGCAGTTAGATTGTCAATAGCAAGTTATAGAACCACTATTATAAGGTAATTGTATATCTAGTTACAATCGAAACAAGTTTATTGCAAGGTGCAATATTAAAATATTAAATATATTAAAATATTAATATGCAATATTAAATAAAGGTGTTTGTCGACTGCAGACTTTTTATCGCAAAATATATTTTGTTTAATTTTTAAAGCACAGTTAGCCTATTTAGTAAGGAGGTCACCTGATGGAAAGGAATCTCCAACCAACCCCAAAGAACACTCACAATACCATGGTGACACACTTTGTGGATCGCGTTCCAAGTTCAGGCAGTGTATATCCATATCTTCCGTGGAGCTTGTGATATGACTTCATGGTTGGTTGGGTTGGGTATACATTCTTTTATACCTGTGCCTGCATCGGTCATCCGCCTGTCCTATCGTTTTGTTCCTTCTCTCTTCGGAGTATAAAGCATTTACACAGGCCGGCATGATGACCACCGGTAAACTCATTGTTTGTCGGTAATCACTGGGTTTTTTGGACTGCACCAATACCAATTTTTCAAACATGAATGGTTCTATTCCTAACAAAATATTATATTATTATTGACGAATTTAATGATACTAAATTCATAACAATGTACTCTAAAATTATATAGTAGCGACTAAAAGTATCCAGTTTGCAGGTAGCTCTGTTCTTGCGGCACTGCCGTTTGTCTTCCATTGACGCGCACGCTTTATCAATACTAGTCGATGATTAAACGAACGCTTAGATATTACGCAGTTTTATTGCTTGCTTTATATCAAACCACGATGCATCCTCTTCAATTATCCTATTCCTTCTTCATTAGTCTCGTAGCAGCGTACTTAAGCTAAAAAATCGGTGAGGTTCTGCGTTCAAATTTCATGGCAGGCAATTGTAATTTGTGTTTCGAAATCAATATCATATATTTTCTAATTACAGGGTATATACAAAGCAGAGATATCGTGCGAAAATAACAAAGTTTCTTCGTCTTGCATGTGCGAATTATTATATAGGTAACATTGAAAAGCTATGTATTCACATATTATATTGCCTGAGACTGGATTCTGGGTCCGAAGACTTGCTACCTATTACATCACAAAGATGGCTTCGCACAACTTTTTGTGCACCCACTGGTTCATTGAATGTGTCTTTGTCTACGCTTTTAGGGGTTTGTAAGGTTACTTGTCTTTAGATGTAAGATAATTACATACATGTTACTGTTATCACATGCCAAAGCTGATTTCAGATATCAGTATTAGTTATCGGGTTAATCGCAAACCTAAAAGCAATTTTAAACGTACAAACAAATAAAGCATTACAAATGTATTTAAAAATAAATATGTTAGCAAAGTTTGTTTCCGTGCCTCTTGTTTATTGATTAATATGTATATTATTGCCTACATTATCAGTGACTAGGACATAAATAACCAATATGTTAATTATACGCATGTCCTGCCTTCAGCAAAATTATACATTTACCAGTTTTATTTAAAAAAATATATCTGTATACCGGAGTTAAACTATCCTAAGTCCATTTTTTTATAAAATCATTTTATAATGTCATTGAAACAATATTTTATTCATCAAAGACTTAAAACACGTGCCCTGAACAATTAGTTTAATGTGACTTAAGATTGTTGGCCTCCGGTGTACAAATATAATTTTAAAGGCCCAACAAAATAGCTGCGTCAAAGTGAGTCTCCACTTGTGACATTTCGCCGTGCCAGGAGGTGTGATTATGACTAACACGCATGACAGACTTTCAAGTATGTTGTCCACATTAGCGTAACAAGTACGTGTGACAGCCACGAGTGAATTCTCATCCTTTTTTCAACTGGTAGTAACTGATCGCCTACAATTATCCACACCACTAGAGGAATCATGCGGGTCGAGTTACCGGCATTGGAGAAAAAAGGCAGATTATCTAAATTTTTTACCATTAAATATCCAAAAGTGGCAAATTCGTCGGAAAACAATCATAATACTTGCATAAGTAATGATTATGCTTTTTGTCAGTGTTCTCTTTCTTTAAAATCAATACAAGGTAGCATAAATCTCACTAGATCGAAATGGCATTAATAAAACAAACTACTGAGCGTAACCTTCCTGGACAGAGAACCCTGTTGCAGCAATGCTAAATTCTAAGATAAGCCATACTCCCCGGTCGTATGGGCCCGGTCATCAGATACCAACGGTCGCCATAAAAGACCCCAGGGTGAAATGTCAGGGCTCACACTTACTCTAAAGGCCATTTCTTTTTCGAAAAAATAGTTTTCCGATACATCTATAGAGTTGTTCGCACCAAATGCAATAATAATTGTAAATAGTTAAATTATAGACATCGTAACTTGTAGTATGAAAAATATGAAAGATGTGAAAATTAAATGTTAAAACTCAATAATATCCCTCTACAAGACTTGAACATGTAACATTTTATTAATTTATTTAACGTTATACACAAATGAATAAAGGCTCACTTACTATCAGAAGTAATCTCTACCAGTCGATTCAGTTTATGTATCTCGTTTGTCTGTCTCTGTCCACGCGATTTATAAAAGTTTAACATGCAAAAACTTATAAAATGGTAATTAGATAGTTATAAAGTTATGTAATTAAGTTATCATAAGAACTGTTTGTTTTCGAAATAAAATAAAATAAATAAAATAGATAGAGATGAACATAGTGTTTTAACTAAGCAGTGCTAAGAAATGTTATAAGTAAAGCCGTTAAAGTCCAGCTATGATAACAATTTTAACAGCTCTATATGTATATCGCCCTACGCTACACATTTCTTCGAAAGAGTTGGTCGAACATCATTACACAGGCATGCCCCTTCGTAAAGGGGCCTTCAACTTTGTCACTTTACAAACTAATGGCGACACACTGCTGTGCCTTCTATAACATGTTTTTTTTGTTAACAGTCTTGTAAATGTTGTCTTTTAAGTTAAATTATGTTTGACAATAAATGGCCGTTAAATTAGAATTGAAATCTAGTAGCTCTTCAATTAAATCTTAAACATGCCTAGTTTCGCTATTCGTAAATAACATTACTTACGTTTTCCACCTTGTGCCAATTGCTATTTGAAAATAGCGTTGATAATCCTAATGTACATAAAATATTCCGTGATAAAAGCAGTTAGTTAATCTAGGATACCTAGCAATTTGACGCAAAGCTTATTTCTTTAAAAGGATACTGCGGTAACAGCAACTATTTAAACACGTTCTATAATATCTTAATGTTGATGAATAATAAATTTAGTAAAATTACGAATTAAGGGCATGGGGCTTGATAACTTGCTTAGATCGGATTCAGTACGTCCCTATTCAAACTTGAATCTAGAAACCTATCATGTTTTGATTACTATGTAACGTATAGGTTATTCTAAAATGGAACTAATTTAGGAATAATCACATACCTAAATATATAAAATCTCATATCTTTCATATGCAAATCCATTGGTCGTGTAAAAGACATAAATAACAAGGGTCCGTGTATCGTAATAGGATGTTATTTGGTATAGTGAGGTGGACAAGTTAAATTGACGTGCCACCGTGACCCTACCGGACATCAGACGTCTTGGAAGTGTGGCACGAGTTAATAGAAAGAGCGATATATTGGCTTCAATTTTTTTTTTTTTTTTTTTTTTATGGCATAGGCCGGCAAACGAGCAAGTGGGTCACCTGATGGTAAGTGATCTCCACTGCCCGTGTACGTCCATCACCAGAAGAATCATGGGCGCGTTGCCGACCATAAAGGAAAGGGATAATTAGGGATAGGGAAGGGGAGGGGATTTGGGCTTCCGGATATCTCACTCACCGTACGAAACGCAGCAGCAAGCCGCTACTTTACGTCGGTTTTCTGTGAGACAGTGGTAATGACCCGGGCGAGCCAGCCCATTCATGCTGTAGACAAAACTGTCTACAGCGTGGCTCTACCACTCATGAGATTATGTAAGAAAGGCTTGTTGAAGAAAGTTGAATTACCTTTACATATTTTTGTAACCGATTGGAAAGCGATCACCGTACATGTGGTAAAAACCAAAAATCTTGGAATTTTACTACCCATCCCAGTAGTCCTACTCCACTAATATTATAATTGAGAAATTTGAATGTGTGCGCGTTTGTAGTTTTTTTTTATTGCCTTGATAGGTAGACGAGCAAGCGGTCCCGCCTGATGGTAAGCGGTTACCGCCGCTCATGGACTTCGGCAATGCCAGGGGCACAGCCGAACCGCTGCTTACCGTTGAAGGAATACTCTTTTTAGGCCTCGTTTAAAGAAGGACATGTCATAGCGCTCGTGAAACACCGAGGCAGGGAGTTCATTCTAGAGCTTACACGTGCGTGGTATAAATGAGTATTTGGATGTTTTTTTTTTAATCCTGGCTCGGAAAGTGGCTACGCTACACCTGATGGTATGTGGAGCGCAATCCAAGAATAATGTCGACCAACGATAAACAATGTGACCATCGTAGGTCGGCAAGATCGTGCCGGCCTGCCAAAGGTCCAAGGGGGAGGGAAAGGAAAAGGGATGGGAAAAGGGTTAGGATCAAGGGGCAAGCCCCCTGGGGAGAACCGGATATACACTGGCTGACCCTGGAACGCGACCCACACAAGGTGAGCCACTATGACAGATTTTAGCACCAGTGGTCGCTATCCGGTCGGATACAAGTATCCTCCCACCAGCAAATCGATGTTTGTTAATCAATCAAGTCTTAATAGCTGAAATGATTTTACGGACATTTGACATTTATACGGACAGACCCGCGAGCAAATCTAGAACATCATATGGTTTCCAAGAAGGTTTGACGCTTATCACTTGTGGCCGGAATCTTAATAATCGTCTCTCCGGTCCAGGCCGGCTCATCAATAATCCTATGCGGATTGGCCGTCGGTCAGCTTAGGTAAATACAATCGGATTGTTGTCCGACACGGCGCACCCCTACCCACCTACTTTCAAATTGCTAATCTCTTATTATTGGGCCAGCGATAGAATTTTATTTATCTAGGCATTTGCTAGCAAAACGAACTTATAAGTAGTTGGATTTACAATGTATTGTTTTTTACGTAGATTTTTGCTTTTCATAAAGAGTGTAAGTGGATCCCCAACATCTTAGGCCCAAAGCCATTCTCACCTGCACGTAATGCATTAACAAATGAGGCAATGGCGAAACTTGTTTCACATTGCGAATTGTGGGGATCAGACACCGGGTCGCCACCAGCCCACATAATATCAAATCCGCGGTCAAATAATGATGGGAAGGCAGACACTGACATAAGGTCGGGATATCCTCAGGCCGAAAGAAAGATGTTTGCTGATGGTAAGCGTCATGCGTGCCCATAAACAGTAGTAACACTACCTAAAACTTTAAATAATAAAACACACACAAACACTTTGAAACACAAGATGATTTAATGGCTTCAATGTCCTTCAAGCCAAAATGCAGTGGTGCTAATAAACTGCTGTTTAGCAGGAGAAAGTGATAATGTGGTGGTACTTCTAAATAAATAAATAAATAAATACACCCAACAGTCACATACATAGTCCTGACCCCACAGTAAGATTCGAGTCTTGTGTCGTGGGTATCAGGAACTACGAGAAACTTGGTCTCACAACACCCAGACCCCGAAACAAATAAATGTGGATCTCACAAACATTTGTCTCGGTGCGGGGATCGAACCCGCGGCCTCTCGCTTCACAGCCAGCTACTCACCCGCTGCGCCACGGAGGCTGAAAATCTAAAAAAAACACTGCTCTAAAGATACTACATATCATAACATAATAAGATATATAAGGAATAAAAATTATAATTCCATATTACACTAAATCAAAACAAAAACAAATCATAACAATGTCCAAACAAATTTTATCATGATTTATAACATGATCTATATTAACCGATCAGAGTGGAGCTGCCAAATTCTAATGCCTGTTTGAATGTCGCCATGCGCAATTTTGCAACTTGGTCAGGGTTACTTTTCGAAATTATACTCTCCAATCATTCCATAAACTACCAATAGTAGTTTACATAGATACACTCACGCCTGTTTCCTATAGGGGTGGGCAGAGACAACGGACTGCCACCGTGTTCGTTTTATTAGTTTATTGGTAATATTGCTTGCATTTGCCACTTTACCCTTCTATAATAATATTATAAAGAGGAAGAGTCTTGTACCGACTTTATCACGGTGAGTGCTCTGAAAAATTGATTGACCTTATCCCATTCTCACCCAACCTTAACAGAACCACGCGTGCTGGCTTGCGTTACCACGGCTTCGTGGTCTCCTCCATCTCGACTCGAACTAAAAAGTTAGCGAAATCTTACTTCTGCCCATTAAGCTGTGGAATAGTTTGCCGGCACACGTGTTCCCTCCTTCCTATAATATAGGGTCCTTTAAACAGAGTGTGAAGAAGCAGTTAGGCAGGCCGGCATGATCTTGCCGACTTACGATGGACACATTGTTTGTCGTTGGTCGACACTATTCTTGGATTACGCTACACTTATCACCAGGTGTAGCGTAGCCACTTTGCCGAGCCAGGATAAAAAAAAAACATTGTCCCTGATAGGCTACTTTTTTATCCCGTAAGAGGCAGATCAAGCGGGCGGAGCCGCGAGGAAAAGCTAGTATTAAATAAAGAAGAATGTTTAACATAGGAAGTGGTTAACACGTCGTGTGTTCGGATGCGACCGCAGAGCCCGGCAACTGCCGGCCATTTACGGCTCATTTGGCCCGGGCCTTTGCGGTGGCGATTTGCGGTCATTTAGTACCGTTATTTATTTTACACTTGTACTCTTGTTTCTTAAGGGTTAAGTTAGATGATTATAACTAATGTTAGTGTTTTGAGGTGTTATTAAAAGAACGATCAATATAATATAAATACTTTTTACCAATCGCTATATTTAGGAAAATTAATAAATATGGAACTTCGCTTCTAGTGATTCGAATTAAAGTCATTCTAGGAAAATATATTATTGTAAATGATAACGAGATCTAGTTCCATTTCTACCACATTTACTTATACTAATAGTATAGTCAATTTGATTATGCGGCGAAACATATTGTAGCCTTTTCACAATGTATCTGGCAAAGAGCTCATCAAAAAAACTTTTAAGACAAGCCAATGCTCGCGGCCCCGCCCGTGTAAATGTCTTTTTCAAGGGTTAAAATATCCTTTAATTAGAACAAGTCATGGTCTGCCTGTTTATGAAATTTCTTTCAAATCCGTTTAGTCCTTAAGGCATGATGGATTAACAAATACCCAATTTCACAAACTCAGAAACATCCAAACTTTCACATTTTCAATATTATAGTAGGCAATAGGACCTTTTTTAATTCACTTCTTTTTTACCACATTTTAAACTGAACGTTTTTTTTACATGTATGTTATGATGGAATTTCAGTATCACCTGCCAAAACACAAAACGAACCCTATCAAAACGAAATTGTATCGAAGATTCAAAAAGATTTTCCTTCATAAACATGTTTAGCACGGTTGGTTGTTTGCAGAGCGCACAATCAGCGGCGCGGGGTGGCGGTGTGAGGTGCGGGGGAGTCCAACATCGGATTTGTTTATCGCCCAAGACGCTGATTTGTGTACTCCAGCCTGTTTGTCCTGCACTCTGTAAAAACTTGTAACGTAATAATGTAAATTATTGTTTGCTTTCGTACGTTTTCTGTTCGTTTGCGAACGGCTTTATTTTAATAGTCATTTCCATAAAAATAGTTATGAGTTTGTTGATTTGAATTAGATGGTACTTTTCGCTGCTATTTAATAATTTTCTTGGTGTAAGGATGATTGCTTTTTAATATAATATTATATTAAATGTTTGTTGTTTCCGGAATAGTAATGTTGTCTTTTTTTTTTCTATCGTGGTATGGAACTGTGAATTTACTGCAGAACCTAAAATGTTAGTTATATTGCAATCCAATTATAATGGGGACCGTCAAGATACACTGTGTGACTCGACGATCGGTAGAATTATGCCGGCTTGAAGTCACTGGATATACGCTGGCTGACTCCAGAACGCGACTTGCGTGAACGAGCTCTTTTGCCGGGTGTATCACCACGCATACAGTGGTCGCTATGCAGTTGGGTCAAAATATTATTAATGAATACGCCCAACAGTCACATACGTAGTCCTGGCCCCACAGTAAGATATGAGTCTTGTCTCGTGGGTATCAGGAACTACGAGAGACTTTCGGTCTCACAACACCCAGACCCCCAAACAAATATTTGTGGATCACACAAACATTTGTCTCGGTGCGGGGATCGAACCCGCGGCCTCTCGCTTCACAGCCGGCTGCTCACCCGCTGCGCCACGGAGGCTGTCAAATGATGATTAAGTACCCTCCCACTAGCAAAGCGGTTTGTCTCCGCGGTTTTCGTTTTCGAATTTGGTATATGTGGCTCTAGTGCAAATTTCTTAATAGCTGGCATCTCATAGGTATTCACAAAATAAGGTATGTATATCATAACATGTGGACGACATGACAGCCATTGAAAAACTCGCACTAGGCACATTGGTTAGATTAAAGACTTAAAAGTGGTAGAGCCACGTTACAGATACTGTCTACAGCAGGAATGGACCGCTTTGACTGAGGTAGTACCACTGACTTGAAATAAGATTTCCCAAGGCCAAATCCCCAACCGTTCCCATCCCAATCCAAAAATGAGCGTTTTTTTTACTCCAATTGTTACTATCCACTTCTTATCATATTCTAGTAAACAAATTCATAAAATCTTTTTTTAATCAGAATTACTGGATTTCTCTACAAATATTTTCTTTTACATCGAAATCCCTAGATTCTACACTACACAAAATTCAACTCGTCCGGGCTACTTCAACCCTTCGAGGACACGCGTCACTCATTCCCGCATTCCTAACTACCCAACACGAATACCGGAGGGGACGTCGACATTCCTAAGATGTTCTTCCGAATTTTTGCAAGACAAATATCCCCGGCTTGACCGAGATGACATATGGAGCACACTCCCCGGAACTCGCAGTTTTCCTTCGGGTTTATGTCCAATGATTTATCGGCCGAACTTCTAGTTGTGTGAACGTTTATGGGCCTTTTTAAAGTATCTCGTGGTTTATTGTGTCGAGTTTCGATGTTTATTTCGGTAAATGGTAACGGAAATAGTTTATGATGAAAGTTATGTTGATATTTACATATTTTTACCTTAGCCAAATACTGATTATATTACAATGTATCATAATTAAGTTAAAGGGTACACAATAAGCTTACATATAGAAGTTACAGTAGTTCGCAATTTAATAAATATACACCTAACAGTCAGGTACATAATCCTGAACCCCCACTAGGATAACTTATATTGTGGATATCAGGACCAACGGAGAACTAATGATTCCAGGTCTGAATCTAAAACGATATTTGAGGTAGCACAAATACTTATATCAGTACGGGGATCAAATTCGCGGCCTCCCGTTACTCTGACTACTACTCCACTACACCGCAAAAGCTATCAAATTTGTGCAATTACACCGTACAAACAACAAAAATGACTTCATCTCGAATTTCTGTAAAACAATAGTACTACCCTGATGAACCCAGCTCATTAATGCTGTAAACAAAATTGACGAAAGCGTGGTTTTAATACTAATAAAATAACTAATAAGCCATTGCGCCTCAGAGAGCGTGTCAAACCATCACTCTCTGTTATTGATGAATGTAAAAAAAATTATGGAAATTCAGGTTCCAAGAATCCGCCAAGCCATAGCCTGCCACCAAATAGTAGCATATAAGGATTGTTGCGATCCCGTTTGAAAAACATTTAGTTCAATGAAATGACGGGGCAATATGAGTCTTAACATCTCATGTCTCTAGCGCAGTCTAATAGCATGCAGGTCTTTGTTATCAAAGTTCTGTATAATAATGTTACATTTTATAGGCAAGCCTGGAGTTTATTAACAAGGTAAGCATCTTACTCGTCATTCAGTTTAATAAAAAACACGGCCTAAGATTGGTTAAGGATTAAAATTGAGGTCGGAGGTTTTGGCAGGAATTCCAACAGTGCGGTTCGTCGCTTATTTTAATTTATTTCAAAAACTAGTTTAAAAGTTGTGGTTGTTGCATAAAATGAATTTATTTATTTTATAACCACTAATTCAATAAATGTGCCGTTCTCAATATTCTCAAACCACACGTTAACACAACCGCAAACGTTTTTATACTTCGAGACCGCGGCCGAAGTTCTAACAAATGGGCGGAATTAGCCTCATTTGCCCACATTAGCGGTCGGTTGTGGGCGGTTTTTGTTACACGTTCCGCTGTAATTGATTCATTTAATGGTTTTTAATTCAGACACTTGGAAATTAAAGTTTCATTAACGGGTTTAAAGGTTAATATTAGTGGAACTAGAATAGTTATTAAACTATTCTACTTATTAATTATAACAGAGCTATGTTTTAAGATTTTCCATTACCTTCCTATCATAAACGCTTGAGCAAGTAACCTATCAGTTTTCAAATGATATATTACAAGTTTCAAAAAATAAAGTTTAATTACGATGACTTCATAAATTTAGAGATAATTTATAGTGTCTTCTTTCACGGGACGCATTTCTGCCCAAAGAAAATCAAGTATCAAACAATAACTACAGAATACGGAGTCTATATCTTAGAATTCGGAATCACAGACAAATAAATAAAAAATCAAAGAATACTTTCCGTATATCTGAAGAAATCATTGGTCAAATAGGAAAAAAGCTATAAATATCGATGGTGGATAGTCCCGGAGGACACACGGATGAGGCTGTATTCAATAAGAGAGTCCACAAAAAGCGGACGGGCGAAAATTCCGCCGCCTATCTGATTTACGCCCGGCCCATAGGCGCTGCGGTGTTGTATATAACTTAATGGTGGTTATATTTTTGGTTTTTATATCAATGTATATAAAATTTCTTAACTGACTGATTAATAATCGCCCGAACAAATTGGACCAAAAAAGCTGAAATTTTGACAGCGTATACCCTTGAAATAGGAACCACTAAAATTATTTTTGGTACTGCGACTATAAAGGGTTAAAAAGTAGTTGCAAAATTTGTAATGAAATTAATCAATATCACAACTTGACATTGGTATTGGCTCTTCAGTATATGACACAATTACAGTATTTTTCATAATTAAACAAGAGATAAAGAAACGTAAAAACCCCTTTTTACGCATAAGAAGGATCTTAGGATCCTGAGTTCAGTCCCAAGCATGACAACACTTAGAACTTGAAGGGGTGTCGTTTAGTATTATTAATGAATGTTACTCTATTAATGATGAACAACGTTAATACGGAACTGAAACGGAACGTTAAGCTATTATTATTCTAGTATCTTATAATAGGCAGTGATAATACTTACCATCAGGTAACCCACTTGCTCTTTTGTATTGCCATCATAGCATGCTGTATCATAATTTTAGAATAATTTATCATCCTTTGAAGTTTTAGAAAAATATGTCTCTATTTTTACTATTAAATTAGTTGATATGTTAGTACACAAATAATAAATCCAGAAGCTATGTTTTGTTCTAGTTACCTAACCTACATCTACGTAATAAAGATCTACAAATGCCTTACTTGACGTCTACTGCATCCGCCCACAAGTCAATACGGGGCCATTAAAATAGCGACATTAGACTCCTATATTTTAAACTGAATAAAACAATCTCTCACTTCTTTCTTTCTGCCTGGCATTCTCCTTGCACATTACCAGTGTTTCCACCATTATTTGGCGGTTTGGGTATTTCGGTTTTATATGAGGCCACCTACCCTCTGACTCCCAAAACCCGCAACGGGAACCAAATGTCGCCAGTGCCTCGTGCGTTAATCAACAGTGTACCGCAGGTGAGGTTGACTTTCGAAAGATTGTAGTTGGTAGTCCACATAAACTCCAATAAAACAATCTCACTTAATAATTTGTATTTTGACTTTAATATTGAGTCTGCGTATTTGAAAATAATTGCAGTTCTGGTTGTAAATTAGCGCAACTATTATTAGTAACCCAATAACACTTTGTAAGTGTCTTGAAAGTTGGGATATATCGAAACGTTATTTTCAAAAAAGATTTTGGAGCCAATGTGGTTACGGTACGCCTGATGGCAAGTGGTCAACATTGTCATTTTCAGCTCATGGAAGTTTTTCCCGTCATATTTTCAAGATAAAAGTGTCCTATGTCCGGCCCATAAACTATTTGAATGCAAAAATGTAATCTGCGTCAAGGAAGGACAAACCAACAAACACACTTTCGGAATTGAAATATTTTTTGTTAATAAACAATATAGACCATAATATTTTTTTCGTCTTATCACTAAACGCTATCAAACCGCTTCTATACCCCGCGTGTTTCCTAACCTAACAATAGTCGTCCGTTGAACGGTCAGTTGGATCTTTTATTTGTCTTATCCGATTTATCCGTGATTTAGGTGTCCGCTCCCCGGCGCGGTGGGAAACAATTACTCTATAGAAAACGATGGCTTTCCTATACGCGCGATATTCTCAGAAGATGAATAGATGTAGAGTAATATAATAATATATTATGTTCGCATTGAAAGTCTATTTATCATAATAAAGTGTATCATTTTTTTCAAACGCTTTACAGTAAGGAATTGTTTTTATGGTATAATTATTTTTATCTACATTTTTGTAACATAGAAGAGTTCAATTAATAAAATTAATATTGCAAGCTTCGACCGAAAGTAAATTTTATATTAGGTTTTGTGCACAAAAGTACTAAAAATGCAGGTAGTCCCAAATTCTCGAAAAAAATGTGGCTCCTGTAGTTTCATTTCATAAAAAAATATGGTACAATATAATATAATATTTTGGATAACTAATACATAAAGCGAAGTATCGACGCTTGCTATTCAATTTACTACCTCCAATTTCTCATTCGGTTCCTGGACTGCAGTAATCAAACACCAACAAAATACAAACAAAACAATGTCACAGCCTAATTGCCAATCGATTCAATTGTATCTATAACAAACGAGTGCCGGCTCGCTCTATAATTGTTTGTATTCAAAACATATCGCTTGCACTGTGTGCTTCTATTAGCTTTTTTGCTCTATCACAATAGATAGTATTATTGTAGATGGGGTACATGCAGTAGGTCAGTTCAATGCAGTTTTAAATCAGGTTGACATAAATGTTGTTATATTGTAGGTAGTGTAATGTAATATATTGGATATTGATAGGATATTCATATCCGCCCGCAAAGGGACCACCGTACACATGGTGGTAAAACTTCGCATAGTGACCTACCCACCTTGAGTGGATCGCGTTCTAGGATCAGCCACTATATATCCGGTTTCCCGAAGAGCTTACGACGAGACTTGATGGTTGATTTTGGCGGAAACAGGGGTACATACTTGTATCTCTGTGCCTGCATCGGTCTTCCGCCTGTCCTGTCTCAGGCCATACAATTTGATTCTTCCCTCTTCGGAGTGTGGAGAAGCATTTATGCAAGCCGGTCGGGTTTTTTGGACTCCACTACGCTTATCATGAGGTGTAGTGCAGTCACTTTAGAGCGAGCCGTGCTCGCATAATAAAAAAAATATTACACCGCCTCGTTGATGTAGTTGTAGTAAAATAACAAAATAAGACTGACACACTAGATTCATAAAAAGTAATAATAAAGCAAGTAAGCAAAAAACTAGTAGGTCATCCGATAATCAATCATCACCACCATTTAATTGACAATGCGTTTTCATCCCAGTCCTGGCTGGACTACTACATGATGCAGACAAAAAACCTACATCGTTTTACCACTTAGACAAGTAGTACTTAATGTTGGCTTAAGTCACTATTGATACAAATGACACACATTAAGGTCATAAAGTTTTGTATTTGATCATGTTCAATAACAAGTATTTTGAGTTTTACCTTCGATCACGGAGGTTTCCATGATCTTTAAAAACTCCAGCGAAAATTTAAAATATCAGAAAGTTATCTAGCAAACTCAATACACGAATGATGATAATAAAGATTGCATTTCCTCTATATTAACTGATTTCATACTACGAGTATAATAAAATCATTTATTATACTTCATTCATTATGTATTTATTTGCATTTGTAGATTATGTATTGTTTATATATCAGTAGATTTATGTACTGACATCTGATATAGTGTTTATGTCTTTTATAACGTTTATACACCCACATTCTCTGCATCACTGGTTGACTGTTGGAGAATGCTACTGGCATCAAGTCCGCCTTTATACATATTTTGTACATAAAGTTTAAATAAATAAATAAAAATCCGTTGAATACGGTAGTTATATTAACTGTGGCAACTCCAGTAGCTGAACACGGACTCATGAATAGCTCACAAAAACTGACTAGTATGATTGACGGGCGGCCGGGCGCCCGCGCATCGCTCCCGCTACAACTAATGAACAGGTTGTAATTGGACTTTATTACTATTAAAAGTCTGTGTACTAATCAATACGAAATATATTTCGCTAAAAACAATTGCGCAATACGCTAGCTGGTTACGTAAAAAAACTGAGGCGAATATCTGTCTACTTTTTGTCTGAAATAATAGCTAGCTTGCTTGTATAATTAAGCCAAGCATAAAGAGTTAGTGCCTAGTATCGGGGTATTTATAAAAAAAAATATTAATCAATTGATGAAAGTAATTTAAATGAATAAAATAAATAAATAAAATATCTGTTTATTTTTTAACACATAAGTGTCTGAAGTTCAAGGTTATCGCACCTTTACACCTTACAGTTCATTTTCGACGGACTTCAAAAATGAAGAGGCTATTTGAGAGCTTTCCCTGTATGTGTTTTTACACGCTTTTTATTAACTTCACCTGTATGTTTGTTTGTAACCGACTTCTTTGGGCGCGATTTTGACCCACTTTAAACGGCCAGATTTCGTTCAAACTTTGTAGATTTATCGAGGACCGATGACAATACACAAATTTGATGAAAAAAAAAAAATTAATAATAATAAAATTTTAATAATAATTTAATTTAATTAATTATTGATATTCGGGTTAGGAATTAAAGTTTTACTCTCTGGATCTTCGTTAATTATAGGGAATATCGTAGTATCTAAGAGCGTCAATAGATGGCGCTTTTTGATATTCGGGTTTAAAATAAAATTATACTCTCTGCTACAATATATTTTTAGTTTAACTAAAAAAATAAAAATAAATAATAGTTTTAAAAAACTAAAAAACACGCTTTTATAGAAAGTCTAACTAAAAAATAGAAAATAAATTTGAAGAAAACAATGTATTTTATTGTAAAAAAAGCGTGGGGTGCATGGTGCCTATAGTTATAATTAATATTGTATTGACAGGTATGAGTAGAAGAATTATCATTTAGATAGTATCTTAAAAAGCACCCCACGCATATTTTACAATAAAATACATTGTTTTCTTCAAATTTATTTTCTATTTTTTAGTTAGACTTTCTATAAAAGCGTGTTTTTTAGTTTTTTAAAACTATAATTTTTTTTATGTATGTTCACGCATAACTCGGGCAAATGTCAAGTGATGGTTAGGTTTGTTTTTGTATTTGATACAGTTTACTTCGCTGCTGGTTCCATGAAGATTTGATGACGGAGTAATGTTTAATGGAAATTGTTTTGAAGTAGCATTTTTGAAACTTTTTGTACATTATATGTGTTATTATGGCAGATATCCTAACAAATAATAAAAGAGTAAAATAAAAATAAATAGGGAGGGGGGAACCCTCGGTGCTCGGGCACCACACACATTTGGCCAGTTTTCGAATCACCGAAATTCTTTATCTATCGAAGCAGAAATATAACATCTAATTCCCTACAATAATAAACATGAGGAAAACTGCATAATCAATTTACAATGAGTTGCGAGCAACCACAATTAATATTTAAATTGTTCTAATGAATGGATATGAACCAGTCATTATCGAATTATCATTCATACATAATTGCTGATTATGATAATGACAAAAAATAATATGTACTCAACATAATACCTGAATAGAGCGAAAGTGATAGCAATTTCCATTGTTTCGTCTCGCCGGGGTAGGCAGAGGTTCAACTAATGGACATATGACTCTAAGAAGATATCCGGAGGCCCAAACCACTTTCCTCTATCCAATCATTGCTTACGTATGTTTAGGTATTATGGATATTCATGGGAAGTGGAGATCACTTACCCTCAGGTAACCCAATTGATCGTTTACTGTCTCCTGCCTCATAAAAAACCTCTCCAAATTACACATTTATATTTTTACATACCTAGTGCTTCAAGGTCAGCAGATTTCTCAGAACTTACTTTAATTTATGTCAATAATATAAAATATCCTTTAATACTCGGCTTTGATGAAGGTATCTATAGCCTTCGTGGTGCCGCGGGCGAATAGCCGGCTGTGAAACGAGAGGCCACGGATTCGATTCTCGCACCGAGATGTTTGTGAGATCCATAATGTTTCTTAGTTCCTGATAACCACGACTCAATGCTCGTATCTTAAAACTCAGGACTATGGGCATGACTGTTGGGTGTACCTATTTACCAGGCACCCCTGATGCAACAACCAATTGGAAAATATTTACTATGTAAAAAGTTAACTAGAAATTAGTTTAGAATTAAATCTAGGACACAGTCTGTCAGTTGACAAAACACAATGGCCATTGTACGTCTACCGTTACGTGTTGTATTGTTTTACCAACTTTAACTTTCTACTAACCTTTGGCGAGGAGAAAAACTGCGCTGTCGCATGTCAGTCCCAGTGTGGGCGAGCGATGTGGGAATATTGGATACGCTATAATAAATATCAAATATAAATAATAAGCATACGCTCTCACGCCAGTGATCCCCGAAATGGTAGGCTGACGTGTAAACAGTCCAACCATTTCTCGCCGAGCGTATTTCGGTCCCATGATATTATAGGGGGGAGCCTATCCTATAGTCTATAGTCATACCGGGCACAATTCCAGATTCCGCACTGATATAAATATAATAAATTTGTCTTTTTCGCTTTTATGTAAATAAAATTGATCAATGAATTTAATTTGAGTATTGAGTGAGTTGCATATAATTATTAACGCCTGTTTGCGACGTAAGATTGAATTTGAATAGTCAAGTGAGGCTTTAAACAGCCAATATAGGAAGCAGCATTTTGATAAACGACTGTGATGATATCGTATTTGCTATCTTATATTTTTATAAGCAACTTTACTTGGAGCGTTAGCATAAGCAAAGCAAACGAGCAAATGGGTCAATTGATGGTAAGTGATCTCTACCGCCCATTTACGCCCACAATACCAGAAGAATCATGAGCGCGTTGTAGATCCCAAAGGAAAAGGATAATTTAGAGAATTTAGAGAAGGGGAGGGGGATTTGGGCCTCCGGTTATCTCACTCACCGTCGAAACACAGCAGCAAGCCGCTACTTTCCGTCGGGTTTCTAATTGTCTATAGCGTGGTACTACCCATAGTGAAAAAAATGCCAATATGGTTTTAAAAAAGGCAGTGAATTATAAATACTCAATAAATAAAGTTATATACATTTAAAATATCTCATCGAGTTTATCATCATCATCATCATCATCATCAGCCACAAGACGTCCACTGCTGAACATAGGCCTCTCCCAAAGATTTCCAGACTGACCTGTTGGAAGCGGCCTGCATCCAGCGACTTCCTGCGATCTTTATCAGGTCGTCTGTCCACCTTGTAGGTGGACGTCCAACGCTTCGCTTGCCAGTACGTGGCCTCCATTCCAGAACCTACATAATGAAAATATCTCACTACCACTTAGACAACAATATTACAGCCTCATCCATAGTTTTCTAAATCCATACTTAAGGAGCATCGATTTCAAGTAGTTTCACATGGAAAGTCGACCACATAGTATAATGTCTTATAAAACTCATACCTATATTCATTCGTGTATATTGATGTCCTCAATACAATAATATTAGTATCAATAATATCCACATGCACACAGCTTCAATGATGACATAGTTTATATATGATATAATAGACATCTATTAACAAAAAATAAAACTGACTAAAAAACAAATATTTGTGTATCACACAAACATTTAACTCGGTTCGAGTATCAAACCCGCACAATCTCTCTCTTCACAGCCAGCAACACCCACTAGGCTACGGAGGCTGACAAAGGCTACATGAGTGTACATAATTAACACGTATATAGTTTTATGACTGATAAAGCCACGCTTAAGACAGTTTTGTCTAAGCATGGAAGAGCTGCCCTGACCGGGTTATTACCACCGTCTCACAGAAAACCGACGTAAAACAGGCTTACTGCTGCGTTTCATACAGTGAATGGAATATCTGGAGGTTCAAATCCCCGTCCCTTTCTCAATCATTTTGCTTTAAGGTTGGCAGCATGTTCATGATTCTTCTGGTATTGTGGGCGTTCATGTGCGGTGGATATCACTTATTATGAGATGACTTACTTGCCTGCTGGTCTATGCTATAAAAAACATAAAAATACACCAAGATTTGAGCGCCTACTCCTTTTCTTTTTCATCGGTTAAAACAGAGGTTTTAATTCATGGGTCAGTTTTTTTATAAAAATGTTATATTATAATAACACCTCTAAACATCTAATACCTACGAATGTATATTAATTAAACATAGAGAAATCGCTCCCAACTCTAAATCTAATCTCGTATAGCAAACTAGTCTAGTAATTATGAATAGCTTTTAATAGCTGTAAGGTGATCAGGTTCCGACCTTCGTTAACCAGAAGCTGCTACTCGTTTACTCGCCTCTAGCATTTAAAGTAATGGTAATAGAATGTGGCTCTAAAGATTTTATCAATAAGTACGTTACTCTTGTTGAAGAGAAAGTGATCGTGGTTGCGTCCTCACTTATAAGTTAGAATCATTGGCTACCATAGATTAAGGAGAGTTTCCTCCTTTAGAAAGACTAACATATTTTTATTGCGAGAACATACACATATAAGCTTACGCCTATATCTAACTACAACTACTGCATAAAGGATATTTAGAGTTTATTTGCGTCTCATGGTGTAATAGGGAGTAGGCCTATGGGCGCGTTTATATGACAAGGAATCCCACCGCGTTGCGGCCGCGCGGCGATCGCGCGGCGGCTGCGCGGCGGCCGCGCGATCGCCTCGCTCGAATCACTCGAAAAACTAATGTAAACTCTATTGACTAAGCCATAATGTTCAATTCTTCGCAACGCTCCAACCACGCGGCGACTGCGCGATCGTGTAAACGCGAGCGCAGCCGCCGCGCGGCCGACCGCGCGGCCGACGTGCGGCCGCCGCGCGGCGGCCGCGCGGTTGGTTACTCGCAAAGAATTTCAACGTTAAGTCCTAGTTAATAAGACATACATTTGCTATGACTGAAAAATTTCGTGCAGCCGCCGCGCGGCCGCCGCGCGGCGGCCGCACGAAATTTTTCGCGTCGTCTAAACGCAGCCTAACGCTATACCGGCACCAAATTTTCATACAGTTTAATTCAAATTCAAAATATGTAATTTAATTCAAATAATCTTATGTTTACTGTCACTAGACCAATGAAGGGTTATTACTTGGCACGCTTAGCCTAGAAACTTGCTACTCCACCAGAGATGTCCTCTAATACCTACCATAGAAGTCCTCTAACACCTACCAGAGAAGTCTTCTAATACCTACCAGATGTCCTTATATGCCTTAATTTGGAATCGAGATCAGTGTTTTTAAAGATATTTCACAGAAAAAATATGCCCTAGGCTTACTTATTACATTCATATTTGATGGCGGTTCTCTAATGCTGCATTGAAAATTAGAATAACATATTATTAAATAAAAATATATCTGCCTATCCAAAATTCGCACTGCCGTCGCGACCGTAGCGTATCGATAAAAATATTGATACCTGTACCATAAAAGTTTTATCAAAAGTAATACATAATGCGACATAAAAACAAATACTCAGATTTACACCATAAGAATCGCAATAAACCAAACATAATACAGCTTAGAGTCGCTCAAAACATCGTAGGCTGCATTATCAGCTCTGGCAAGACACTTAACCCTCAACGGTCGCTGTCGATAAAATTTTATAGAATTCCGTAGGTACAGTATACCCCTTTCTTGACTTTACGAGCGATCGCACTTAACTCCAGCCGTTTATTTAGGTAAATAGGTAACATACTGTTATGTACACTTAGCTAGAAGACAACTTTGAATGGAAAGTTGTGTTTGTTGAAAAATGCGTGACCTGTACACTTTGTTCAGTGACTGGTTGTACATTAGACCTACACTAGAATTAGTGCCACTAAAGCATTTCTTTAATACAAATGTTTAAATCTGACTCTTATTGATATTGGACTAGGTATATTTGTACATTAGTTGATACTGATTTCTATATAATATAAGTTTCTTTTACTTTTGTACTGACTTGTCAGAAGCGCTATTTCAATTGCCTATATGATTAATAAACGATTTCATTTCATTTCAGCTAAACGCTATATTGCTATGGAAACATTTAAATTTGAATTCAGTTTCAATATACATTGCGTGATTTTTGTATATTCAGTTAACATTAATTTCTCAAAATTTTCATTGCAACGTACACCTAGATATGATGCAGTCAAAATGGATGAGAAAATAGTCACGCCAAAATAAACACGTCAAAACGCATCAAATCACGTAAATGGATTCATCGGACGTGTTGTTTTATGTATTTATGTAAATAACATATGGCCGGTTGCAAAACGATACACACTACCGGCCGTCACGCGTCCAATTTCGATACGTCCAAAATGATACGCGCCGAAACAAACGGCAAAAACGAAGGATACCGTGGTAAAGATGGAGGCATACTGTGTGATGTGACAGAATGACACAAGTTGCGTACTAAGGTGTATCGCATTGCTGCTAAAGAATCATATTGAGGTATAACGATAAATCACTTTGTGATAAATTCGCTGTTAGGGTTTGTACTGAGTGAGAGATTTCTCAAGGCCAAAATAATTTACTCATCCAGATTAAAGTGCAGTTCAATGCCCATCCAGAACCTATTTTCTAATTTCTATTTGTTTTCTTCAAGACAATGCAACTACAAATTCTTTGACGATATTGATGTCTTTGGGCAGATGTCAAAACATTTCTTTTCCGTTTAGGTCACCAAGGTTTGCCACAAAGGACTGTTACACTTAATTATTAGAATTAATTACATTACAACGTCTCTACCGGCGATTATTATTATAATGATCAGGTAACCCACTGGTTCGTTTGTGGACATTCTGCTATAAACCATATAAATCCCATACGTATCTAAATTAGGAATTGTACGAAGAGAAACGTCCACTCGACGTCATATCGCGTAAGCCGATTATATTCTAATTATCCAGATGAACTTTGATATATTCGTTAATTGTCGCTGAACTGCCATCAGCTGTATCCATAAAATACACGTCCAAACCTATTTCGGATTTGCGTTATTTTGATAGACTTCAATCGCTTGAAGTTAAATGTGAGTAAATATCCATGTACTTGTACTTATAAATATTCAGATTATGCAGATATTGCTTTGCAAATAATTCGTTGCAAAGATAGAAATTTAGCGGACAACCACACATCGTTCTTGCAGAATTAACCAGTGAAATCACTTGGCATTATAAAACTGAACAGCTTATGTCTCGGGGTGTGCTAGTCTCATGACATTAACTGATATTGGTCATGACAATATAATCTTAGTGGATTCGTACTATACTGCCAATATTACTATCATGATCTTTGAAAGTTATGGCACCCTGTTACATGATCTAGTGATGTCATGACCTACTGATATTATATAATAACGTACTATAAGGCCGCCAAATCTACTTTTATTTATTATCTTTAATTGTCTGTTGTGCATTTTCAATAATTTGTGTGTGATGTACAAAAAAGTTATAAATAAATAAAATAAACTTTTGATAGAATAATATAAGTCTAATTAAAACTTGAATGTTTACCATTTTCTCTCTTATATGGATCTGAATGTTGTGCGTCGTAATTCTGGATATCCGCGGCAGGCTATTCAAGTTAGATTTGAACTATGTGTGGGACTGATGGGTGTATTTATTAAAGATAGAGCGAGTAAAAGTGAGAGTAGGTGTCGGCCAAATGAAAATGTCTTGAAAATTACTGGCACAATTACTGAAGTCATCTCAAATCAACCCCACATGGCACGTTAAATGGCACCTATTTAAAAGTACAGAGATTGTTAATAGGCCTCTATATCTTTATTAAGCAGCCGTAGGGCCGCGAATTGTGTGCAATAAACGAAATGGAATAGTTCACCCTGTACACTTCACACTCACTTTAATTTAGTTAACTGTTTCGCTTCGCCCCGAGCTATGCAGCCCCGGTGACTGGGGAAGGGTTAAATAGTGACGGAAAACATATCGATAAAAACTTTTCTATAATTAATGACCTATCTGAATATATGATTGTAAATATGACAATACACAATCTGGGGACTTTAAGCGTAATTATTATTTTATTTTAAGCCTGGCTACCAGCCAAGTCGTCAAGTTCTATATTATCATTAAAATTATTGTTATTAAATTATAGTATTTAACAAAGAAGAAGTTACTAAAAGGGGACTAAAAATTATTAAACACTTATACCTGATACAGAAGGAAATTGATAAACTAGTACGTAACACCTACGTCGCTCATTTAAAATATATAGTATCATTGATTATTTACGTTACGAACTTATATCCAACGGTCGGTGATAAAATTAAATATTATGTGCTTATAATTTCTTCATAAAGAAAGGTATAAAATTGAACATAACATTTACAGCATGGAAATATCTGTAAATTTATATAATGATAAATAGATGATAGAGCTATTAAAAACTACTCATGAGTTCTAGGTTCCTGAACAACGTTATTAATAAGTAACAGGATCTATTAGCACCACCATACCAGCCTAAGTTAATCCATCGATATCGACATTCCCTTCTCATCACTACCCTGGCCGGGCGTTTTCATCGCCAGCTAATTTATATTGAGCTGAGCTGCAACCCCCTCTATATTTAAAAGCTTATAATCGCGCGATGAAGTGTTGCCAGCGCTGATTAATAGCCGAATTTCCCGCGGTCCGGGACTCGCTCCGGGAATCAAGACTGGAAAGGAGGCTTACTACACAAATTATGGAATGTTCATTTTGTATTGATAATTGTTGAAGGAAACAATTATTATGTTAATTAGTTTCATAGAACTGAATAAGGAAAAGTTGTACAGGATTTTGATATGAGCCTTTGGACAGTATTTGGGTAAAGCTACCTGATCACATTTGGACCCAACTGGCTAGCGAACACCTTACACATTGTTAAAAACCCGTCAAGTGACTAATTTGCGTTCCGGGGTCAGTCAGTATCCAAAAAAAATATTTTCAACTCCAATCTTAATCTCTCTTTTTAATTAATTTCGTTGCGGGACGAGACAGCTTTGTATTTTCAGAAACTCGCCACTCGCGTCACTGTCGATCCTGGACTATGGGAGTTTTTTACACCCAATAATGACACACGTAGACTTAACCCCACACTAGGTGTTATCTGTATCGTGGGTGTCAGGAACTATGAGGGACTTCCCACAACACCTGGGCGAATCAAATGTTTACGGATCACACAAACATTTGTCTCGATGCGGGAATTGGACCCGGGGCCTCTCAATTTTCAGCCGCTATCCGCTCGCTGCGCCACGGAGACTGTCGAATTGCAGTGACGTGTGTGTGGTCAGGATAGTTTTGTCTGCATCTTACTCCGCACTATCGACCTATGTATACGCCTTCGTTGACAGACTGTGTCCATCATTAATGACTTATAAATTCAATAATATCCCTTGATTTTAAATACATTTAGTGAATTAATTTAAAAACCTAACACCGACAAAACGCTAACCCGTTTAACGCGGGCGGACATCGAACCCGCACACCTGCCGGGCAGCGGCGCAGGCGCAGCCGATGTTATCTACATCAACTCGATACTAATTACGTACGATGTTTGGCAACACCGTTGGCCCTGGATTGTGGGATTAGACGATGTGGTGCTTGCTCACCTAGTTTTTGTAGACGGGTGTTTCGACGCGACGGTTTTAAAACTCTCCCAATGCACTATATGGAATAAAATATGAACATAATACCTATACCATTATTTTTAAGAAAATTTAAATGTGTTTTCTAAAACTACTACACCTGTGTCCATGTGTACTTTTTACGTTAAAAATAATATTTATACTCATGATACGTGTATATAAAAAAATATAGGATTAAAACCTTTACATCAAACCAAAATCACGCTTTGTAGAAGTGTCGCATAACACATAATAGTACTACGCATTATTTAGTAAATTTTGATTATTTAGTAGGTTTAGGATACTTATTTTTAAGTAAAACCATTACCAACGGTCTTGGTTTCGTCATACCCTCGTCGGTTTTGCTGATGGTAGGGTTTCATATCCGCCCGGATAGCGACCACCGTACACATGGTTAAAACCTGCGATAGTGATCCACACGCCTTGTTTGAATCGCGTTCCAAAATCAGCCAGTGTATATGGGATTGGTTGGGGCGGGCATAGGGGTACATCTTTGTATTACTGTGCCTGCATCGGTCATCCGCCTGTCCCATCGCAGGCCCCCATTTGCTTCTTCCCTCTCCGAAGATAAACTCATTGTTTGTCGGTGGTCGCTGGTTCTTTGGACTGCACTATGCTTACCATTAGGTGTAGTGTAGTCACTTTTGCTCGGATAAATAAAAAAAATTGGTGTGTGTCGTGGGACACCAGGTAGGAACGAAGTTCCTTCGGATAATGTAGAATCGACACAAATTGCAAAAAATTCAAATTATCAACTAAAATAACAAAATATGTCTCTTTATTTTTGTTTGACAACATAAAATTACATAGAAATAGAATAGAAAAATAGAAATAAAAAAAAGACGTGTGGCACTCCGAGACTGCCGCGGTAAAGCTATTGTATAGCATTTTTTATCAACTTATGTAATAATCTTTTAAAAATCGAAGGAGATATAAAACTACTTCAAATATAACTGGCTGAATGAATTTCATTTTAAAAAAGGAACTAACGCTGGCTGGTTATGCGACTGTCGCGCATGCGCACTTCTCATTTAACGCTTTTATTCCACGCTTTTTTTCCACGCATTTTTCTTACGGTTTTACTATCACATTTTTTTCAGTTCGGTCACGCAGCAAAATCCCTATCCCCTCCAAGCCTGCCGTAAGGAACTTCGTTCCAAAAAACACTAAAATCTCAGCGTTATTTTTCTCGCTCGTCTACAATCTCGCTAGTATAACCGATCTGTCCATAACAACCGCCCGCGCACCCGCGCCGACCATTCCACACACAATTTATTGACGCCTTCACCCGATGTTATAATTATACGCCAATACCTAATTGTGGACTATTACCTAGATACAATTCGTGCGGTGAGGGATAACGATCGTGATTAGTTAAACTGTGTCTAGTTGCAGTACTGCAATATACGTTTTCTGCTATAAAATATAAGAATCTACACTAAAAAAAATTGTGCCCGTTATAGTAATAGGACCATCATAGGCGGATATAAGATCGGCGAATTATGGGTGCACTGGTTACGCTTCTGTCTACCTCTTGGGGAATACAGGCGTGATTATATTAAGTAATAAATTTGTTAGATGCATCATCAAACTAAGTTCGTACTGTTAAACTATACTGTGGATATGTTAAATTTTTTAACCAAAATCAATAACACTTTAGAAGTACCGTAAAATATGCATTACATGAATCATACTCACGATGCTTCCTTCACTTATAAAAGAAGCGATAATTTTTATTAACAATAAATATACACGTAATTTAGAAATGTCAAAGGTGCGTTCTTGGTGCTAGTTTGAACCAGCAACTTTTGTCTCTACAGTTCGTACTACTTCTCGCTGAGCTATCGCTGCCTTTTATGTCGATTTTAAGAAATTCATTATAATTAAACAAATTACTGTTATTTAAATTACAGTTCAAACTAAGAATCTTTGATAGTAGAAAAGAAACAATTGATTGATGATTAACTTCAAGTGGTTGTACAGCTGGCAGTCGCCAGTCGCAGTTAACATAATAAACGTTAATATTATCATAATCCAAAGATCGTGTTTGTAAATCAACGATAATTGTGAACAAGTCAGTATTTCCATAAGAACAGGAGCCGTCAGATTTATGCCTCGGGCGGAGACTCGTGATCTCGTAATGTGCGTGATACGGTAATTATAAACTGTAATATATTATTATTGTGTGGACAAAAATAACTTTAATGTACTGTGATATTTGTAACTTCGAAGGGTAGAAATACATAAATACACTTCGTCATCGATATTTCTTTTAAAAGATACGATTTTATGTCATCCAAAACGAGACTATCATCATATTAATCACAAATCCAATCACAATATTCGAATCAAAGAACGTACGAGTGGTTTAGTGGGCAGATACCACCGCTTTATACATTTTGGTTGCCACCGGCATTGTATAATCACTGTTGTGTTCTGGTTCAAAGGATATTGAAAGCAATAAAATTTCAGGATATTATTAGACATAACACCTTATGTCTCGGGGTGACGAGTGCCGTCCAGTGTCATGCAGTTTGTAATTCAAAGATTTGGATGGTGTTGCTACTTTTTATGAGCAGGCGTGTCACTTACTGCCTTCGTCACATCATTCAGGCTAACAATAAAAAAATAAAGTATTACCAAAACAAGGGATTACATGTAGACCTCGCGATTTACAGTCAATTTTTTTTTTAATACGTAGATCGGCAAACGAGCAAGTGGGTCACCTGATAGTAAGTGATTTCCACCGCCCATGTATGCCCACAATATCAGAAGAATTATGGGCGCGTTGCCGACCTTAAAGGAAAGGGATAATTAGGGATTGGGAAGGGGAGGGGTATTTGGGCCTCCGGATATCTCACTCACCGTACAACACGCTCGAGCAAGCCACTACTTTGTGTCAGTTTTCTATGAGACAGGGGTAACGACCCGGCCGAGCCGGCCCATTCATTCTGTAGACAAAACTGTCTACAGCTTGGCTCTACCACTATGATAAAACGAATGAAAAGAGCATGCGATTCAATCATATCCTACGAAGAGTAGTCCCCACACGCCACTTAATGTTTGTCTCGACTAACATATTTACTATCAAAACTGCTAGCTATTCATAAACCACAGACACGAAAGCTAAAACACTGTAGTGTCAGATACAAAAATATGTTGAGCACACAGTATAAGTTGCAGTTGTTTGAGGCGCGGTGCGGTCTCGTCCAAAAGTCAACACCGCCCCGCCGCAATACAAAGGCATTTATTGTGCGAATTTCACGCTTGCACCGGAGGGAGTCGCATACTCCGACTGAATGAATTGATACTTTTATTTACTAACTTTTACTGAAGATCTTTCAAAAGTAAGTTGTGCAGGAAGACGGAGTCTGCTGTCAGTCGTGTAAAGAATAGGTCTAATCCAAATAACGAGCAAACACGTAAGTACGTGGTAGATAATGACAGGTTCTGACGAGTCGAATCATTTTCAATAAACACTTTAATCAACAAAGCTGTGGGGTTTTAGTTCATCAGTTTGATTGAAAGTTTCTGCAGTAGACGGTTTTAATGACATGCGTTTAGTAGTTGATCAACTAAAATCCAAAATTGTGAACCTACTATAAATGATGTAGACCCAATCACTCATGGATGTCGACCATTCTAATAACTATACACACATTACATTCATTAAACACATATCGCATGGCCCCTCACAATATAAATTTTCTCTCGTACCTCATTTCAAAATTATTATTAATTTCGTAATTAAAAATCCAACCTTTAAGAGCCTGGATATCCTATTTATAAAATAGTTTATAATAGCTGCCTCAGTGGAGCAAATGTATTGCGTGCGCGGTACGACTGCTGTGTTGAAGTCTCGGGTTCGATCTTGGGTCGGCAATAAAAGTGATATTGGGTTTTTCTATCAGGATATGTTCAGTATCATGAGATAGAAATAAGCTCGGCGAAATATGGGTGTACTGGTTGCATCTCTGCCTACCCCTTCAAGGATTACACACGTGAGTGCATATGTATGCTTGTAATTAATACATTTCAACGATGCAATCTATTCAAAGTATCAAAACTACCCCATCGCAGTACGCATCATCCCCCGAGTCCGCGGATCGCGGTGCGCGACTATGGAAGGGTTGCATCACTACCCCAATACACAATTTCGACACGCTTGTCCCTTATACATACCGCGTTACCTACACGCCAAAAAATACCCCATACTTTTAACTAACCTACTGAATTATTTCAACAGTTTTTGTAGGATATTTTTAAACTGTAATTTTGACTGAGGGAGATATTATACCCCTTTGCTAGAGAAAAAATTACTAATTTTATATTTCAACAATGGACGTGCATATCTAGTTTGAAGTGTAAACAAATGGATACGTCATTGTTGTGGTTTGCTGTTTGTTACTTTGCTTTATCAGATATCTAAATAGAGGTGTATTTTTAACCAACTTCTAAAAAGGAGGAGGTTCTCAATTTGGCGAGTTTTTTTTTGCTTTTTACGTATGTACATACATCGATTCTCCGCCAATTATGGTCTAATTTTGTCGGAATAAAATTTATTCGCTAGAGTTTGGCTGTCATGTGATCCCATATAAATTTAGTTAACATCTAATGATGGAGTACGAAGTAAAATAATTTAACTCATCAACGGACAACAGCACACACGTCGCAATTGTGTTACAATTTACAATAGCTGTCAAAACTTGATCACCGACTTCAAAAAGACAACACTGAAAAGTCTAAAATCACTATTTGGAGTAGGTGCTTATGTCGCTACCGGTCCACTAAAATTGCACCGATTCCAAAGAGGCCTATAGAAATTGTTATTGTTGACTTGGCAATGTAATTTTTTAAGTCGATTTTTTAGTTTTGTTAAAACTTATTTTATAATTCCATAAAATTATATAACAATATATAAATTTTAATATTTTGTCATCTGTTTGCTACAAAAATATGTAGGTACATATTTTTTAACACTCTGCGTCAAATCTTTATATATCTTGAACAATTGAACACGATGACGCGATGTACAGAAAAAATTGTAAACTAAATCGTTTTGACTTTTAAGGAATTTCGTTTTGCTATTTTGCTAGCCAGCAAAAAATATTATTTTTCTTTGTTTAATGAAAAATACCCAGAATGCGATAAAAAAAAAAAAATGGGTGCGTGTACTTATGTACGCGCGTGAGAAGTTATACTTCTTTGGCATCATTAAAAAATAGTTTTTAATTGCATGCAAATAATTGATTACAATAATAATAAGTATTTAACATTAATAATTTAATAATATTTAGTGTTAATTATATTAAATAAAAGTATTTTAATTTATATCAATAAATAATACATACGGATAGTTAACCTCAATTATATTGGAGCACTTGAAAAAGTATATAAGCACAATTTTTTTCACTAATATTCACAAATAGTAAGTAATATCAATCAAAATATTCAATTTAAATCACTACTGAATATAATTTATTAGCACATATATAATTCGCACTTGTATGAAACTCAAACACGTGTTGTGAATGTATAAACTAGAGACATGTTGATAAATATTATAAATATGAAAACAGTGATCAGAGGTGACGAGCGTACCAACATGCGCGACTAATATCGAGGTTCAATTCCTATTTTGTTGGTAGCTTTTTTTTCGAGACTTAATGAGCGGTTAAGCAGACGGCTTCATACTGTTAATTTTGTGTCACAGGTGCGCGCGCATCTTAAAATTTCACTCTCATCATTTTTTCATAACGCGCCTAACTTCATACTGTTAATTTTGTGTCACAGGTGCGCGCGCATCTTAAAATTTCACTCTCATCATTTTTTCATAACGCGCCTAACTTCATACTGTTAATTTTGTGTCACAGATGCGCGCGCATCTTAAAATTTCACTCTCATCATTTTTTCATAACGCGCCTAAAGAAGTATAACTTCAAAAAATAGTATCTGCTATAACGTAACTATATTAAAAAACTGTGCTATTAGGGAAGCTAGACTCGTAACTCTGGTAAGTTGCAAACATAGCTAAAGCAATTTTGCTATTAAGTTAGGATGGAGTGGGATAGTCCTCCTAAATTATATGACGCGAATATCAGAATACAACAACTTGCAAGTAACAATGATAATCATAGACTTATGATAATATTTCCTTGCAGAGATTACCTTAATCACAACACCGTATAGAAAGCTATATAACTTGATTTATCCCTCAATACGATTTATAATTAATCCCGCAATAATTTTACAATAGCAGGAGCTGTTCAGGGGTAAGTAACGACGCCATATGTGTTCAATATCCAGTTGGGTGGGACTCGACGCGCCGAATTAACTCTAATCCTGACCATAATGGGAACACATTTTACAAAACTTCACCGAGGGTATAAGGAGACTATAACAGCATGTTGTATCGCAAATGGTCAATGAGCAATAATGAAAGAAGTCATATCATAAAGTGGTCGTAAAATTTGTAACTAGGTCCATCGTACGCGAGAGGCTGTCTGGGCAGACACTAACGCTTTGTCTATTGTTCCTAAGCAGCAATAAGTAAACACTATTGTATTCCAATTAAAGCACATTGAAGCTAGTGAAATTAGTAGACATTATGAGACTTGACATCTTATGCCTCGAGATAACGAGCGCTGTCCAGTGAAATGAAAGATGAATGAAGAATGAAGAAAAATCCTGCGAGCGATCTGTTCGTCTCGTCATTCAGGCTAAACAAAATATCTTATGTCATGTATGATTAACGTTATTTTTGAGAAAAAACATTTTAGGAATGCATGACATATTAATATTTAAAGTTATTAGAAAGGTACTGTACAAACTGTACCAATATCTGTAACATAATAAGGTGCCGTCCTCACCCACACTCTCAACGGTATAAGGGATGTTGACACAAATGTTGCGGCGAACCCTTCTGTTTGCGGTTATTGTTTCCTTGATTCGCTCCCGAGGATAATTAATTTACTGTCGTTTAAGAGCAGTACTGATTGCACGATTTTAATGTTGATTTTTCACTAGGCAGGGTGGGGTTGGGAGAGAGCGTCTTAAACTCTTAGTTTCTTAACTTGTAGGCCGACTAGCACGAAGATCTTTAATCGATCGATCGTTTGCTAATGTCAAATTTTCATTCGATATAAGATTTTTAAACATGTTTAATGGCTAAATATGTTTCAGCATTGTTGTACAGGTGGGCCTTAGGCTGTTAGTTTTTTTTATAAATATTTATTTATAAATAGAAGGCCGGAAAATTAGCAACTGGATGACATGGTAAATGCCCTCCGCCACCCAAAATACCCACACTACATTACTAAAGGACTCATAGACGCGTTGCCGATCTTAAAGCAAAAGGAAATTAAGGGATTGGATAGGAGAGGGGGGATTTTGATATCGGTATCCCGATATTACAACATAACATAAGCACATGACGTATCCATTTAATTTCCGTTCCTTGATATGATAGGTTGTAAGCCTGCGACTATTTGTCCAGCCAAATACAACAAACTCTTCGAGATCATTTTGTTGACTGTTTTTCTCAATGCGATCTCTGCATGTCCATCAAATTTATCATCCCTGCCCGATATTCACGCTAAATAATATTGTTGTCGCGTTTATAGCGCTATCTTCAAATCTTTATCACTCTCTATGTTGTGAGGTCCACATTATGGAACAAATGAGAATCTAGTCTCACACACACGAGAGATACCTCAAGGGCTCATGCTAAGTGAACTGGGTTAAAATTTCAGAACATCATCAGTTTCACAGCTGAAGTACGTCCAACAGGGCGATGCCACTGATACAATGACACCAAATACGTAAGCAGTCGTATAATTTTAGTCTAAACTTTCGGAATAGCCAATTGATGAATTCAACAGTGATCATGATCCAATCAGAACCAAGTTTCACTATCTGCCTGTGTTTGGTAAGACGTCATAAAGGTTAATAGTAGGGTAACGAGCTCCGCAATACATTCATATAGAAGGGTAATTTTACAAGAAACAAGACTCATTAAAATGTCTCAAGTAACATTTGTATTGAAATTTCTCGAGATATGAACTCAGTTACAACAGTTTATATAACTTATGAATTTATTCAAGGATCCCCCTTAACGGTATATTGTATAGTAAAACGGGAATTATGAGAATGATTGCTGTGATGAGGTCTCTAGTTCGATTCCTGGCTCAGGTAATAGGGGTTTTTTTTACAACGAAATTAGATATTAGCCCGAAATCTAGAATTGTATCCGGTATAGCTATAGGCTCAACCCTATCATATAATGGTACGGAAATAAAATGGCGAAATATGAGTGTACTATACACCTCTGCCTTTGAGGATTACAGGCTAGAGCACATACATAGTTTACCCCATTCGAATATTTTTACTTTAACATATTTTTATTCCATTGAATAAAATGACCACAATGAGCGAAATCTCTAAGGTTTCGCGACAGCTTGTTGAAATCAAATTATAACTAAGGGGATACGCCGAGGGTCTTTGATGATCTGAGTGATGGATGATTAAACTACGTGCCCGAATGTGGAATGTTAGAGGATGGGGCTGGTACAGCTAATGTAGAAAATAATGATATATCGTCATTCTCGATGATATTAAGAAGAATAGCGTAACATAGAAAGCAGATGATGTCACCGAGGCATGACACTGGCTTTATTTTTAATTCCCAATAAAAAAGATGTGTGTTTAAGATGGAGCATTATATTTGTCTATTATGTGTTTTTTATTTGAATTTGTCATCCCAACGCCTACACGAATGGACTGACGAATGCGGATTCTTAGGTACCTAGTTAGTCTAGTTCTTAGGTATGTTTGAAAAAACCTGTTAAGCCATTTAAAAATTACATATATTTTTTACAGTATCTCATAGATACAAGTGACATAATCCGATACTCTACATTTAATTTTGTCTGCATCCGATACTTACAGATGGTAAGGAATTTTATAATATGTACGTGTGTATGTACTTGCATTCTCGGTAATAGTTTTGTAATCTTCAAAGACATTGTTTAATACATAGGGGTTTAATACATGTATCATACCTATATTTTTATATGTTGTGTATTCGTTCGTACAAAATATGAATAATAATATGTTGGAACTACTAAAGGGGAAAATTGCATTAGAAATTCTGACTTGCAAGGCAGTTTATTACTTCAAATAAGGTACGTATTATGACGAACATTTCAGGATAAATGTTTAAATCCTTTAATAATTTTGTAAAAATACAAATTCTCGCAGATCAATCATATTTCAAATCTGCATACCGATATCAGATTTAAAGAAAACGACACATCAGCAGCGTATCTGAAGTTCAAAAAAAATTGTGAATGAATATTCTACTTAAATAAAATCTACTATTATAAATGAGGGGCAACGGTTACGAATAGTCAGAAAGAACGGTCTTAAAGCGTTTTAAATAAAATCTTGATACAACTTATAATATTTATTTCTGCGATTGGAATAGTCAATCATAAAATAATATTTAACCATCAAATTAGTAGAATAGAATAGTATAAGGCGCAACCTATGTACCCTGGCACTAAACTGAGCTAACACCAGGCAGAAAGAATGAGTGGTCACACAACAAACCAGAAACAAACATCCCTATTTATATACATATTAAATCCCAATAATCCTGGAAAATAGTTGTCATGCACGAGATTAACAGGGACAGTTTTGAAACCACGCCAATTATACTATTTTGTGGCTGTGATGCTTTACCCCAAACAGATGCGTACGTGACATTTTACCTCAAAACGATATTAATACCCGCTTAAAACGTTTATGACACATACAGCACGACCTGCAATTATTTGGACATGGTTAACAATCAAAATTAATCATCAGAACATACCCCAATTGCGACAAAAATACTTTACAAGGCCGCAAACAACACTGTACAACATTAATTAGAACAATTCTAAAACCGCGGCGACCACATTGCTGTGCCCGTGAAGTTTTACCCCAAAACAACACGTGTGTACAACTTTACCCCAAAACGAAACCATCACACCCGCGAACAGCGCTTTGGGTAGTTACACGCGTTATGGGGTATGTTTTGTGTGTGTTGTAATTTGAAATCGTTCGGAAGTTTTTGCGTTTAGTTAATTAAGGGACTGCGATACAAAATTAATTAAATGTTTTTATCATGTACTTGTAAGTATAAATGACTAGGCAGTGTTAATGTTTTTTACTATGTCCTGCAACACTATTCTCCTATTCTATTTCTATTATAGTCGCTCGCCTGATAGTAAGCGCCACGTCTGCCCATAAACAGAAGCTCCCCCCAGACGTTTGAATTATAAATCACTTCATGGCATTGAACTGCGCACTCCATCATCGTCACTCCGAGACCTAACATGTTAAGTCTCATAATGCCCAGTAATTACACTGGCTTCAATGTCCTTCAAACCGAAACACAACAATGCTTATACAATTGTTTGGCGCCAGAAATAGACAAAGCGTTGCTGCCAACCCAGAAGGCCTCTCGCATGCGAGGGACCTACTACCTTGTAAAACCGTTGTTTTTTTACTGACAACACCCCCACCTCTCATTTACGGAAGTGTTGTCCTTACACTGTATGGTCGTACATATCTATTGCAGGAAAGAATAAAATAATTCGGTAATTAAGCCTATCGTATTTAAGAAGTAAACAACGTCTTTTGAGTAATATCAAACATAATAATATTTAATCACAGCTATAATTTAAGTTAATTACATCCGCGCAATATTTGCGTCATCTCAACTAAACAAGACATAACATCTAATAGATATTAATTTGAAATAAATGTACTTCTGTTTACTTAGATTTGATGAATTGATTAGTCTTCCGACCTCGACTAGAAAAAAACCTGTGCTCGTAGTACAAGATTTTGCTTGATATTCAATAGCTGTATTTGTGAGTGTAGACAGTTTTGTCTACAGCATGAATGGGCCGGCTCGACCGGATCGTTACCACTGTCTCACAGAAAACCGATATAAAGTAGCGGCTTGCTGCTGTATTTCGTATGGTGAGTGAGATATCCGGAGGACCCAATTCCCCTCCCCTTCCACATCCTTAATCCCTTTCCTTTTAAGGTCGGCAATGCGCCCATGATTCTTCTGGTAGTGTGGACGTACATGGGTGGTGGAGATCACTTACCTCCAGGTGATCCACTTGCTCGTTTGCCGGCCTATGCTATAACAAAAAAAGCTGTGTATGCTATGTATGATATGTATGCTGATACGTACAGCGCTCGTAGCGGATCGTATTTGAAACGTATTAGCTCGTATTTCTAGGGTTACAATAGTTTTTGTAGTGAATCAAAAGGTATTTAGCCATACACAGTAAAGTCTAAGGGGATAACTCTTTGAGCCATTAGCGAGGCTAATTGTGAACCTCGGGAGAAGCAGCGAGCCTTAGTAATACCAATATCGGGCTTAGGATTTAAACACACTGCACGGTTTCAACGCATGATTTAATTATATAGCTAGTCTAATAATTTTGAATTAGGTAGAGTAATACGATTTAAGTTATTTGCCTTAGCAATATTTAATTAGAAAAACATGCTTACGTTGTACGATCTTAAAGGATTGCGAAGAGGACAGGAAGAAATCGGGTCTCAGTATGGACATGCGAAATGCAATTACATCCGCCACTTCACTTGGTTTCTATGAAACAGTAGCAGTGGTCTAGTCAAGCCGGCCCATTCATGCATTATATTATAATATACTGATGCAATAATACACATATACTCGCCCTTTCACGATTGGTAGAGCCACGCTGTAGACAGTTTTGTCTACAACATGAATGGGCGGGCTCGACCGGGTCGTTACCACTGTCTCACAGAAAACTGACGTAAAGTAGCGGCATGCTGCTGCGTTTCGTACGGTGAGTGAGATATCCGGAGGCACAAATCCCCCTCCTCTTCCCAATCCCTAATTATCCCTTTCCTTTAAGGTCGGCAACGCTTCCATGATTCGTCTGGTATTGTGGGCTTACATGGGCGGTGGAGATCACTTACCATCAGGTGACCCACTCGCTCGTTTGCCGGTATATGCTATAAAAAAAAACTCACAAAGACATTTTCAAAGTAAATCCATTTGTAAAAAATAGATTAAAACCGTCGCTAAGCGCGTTTTGACGCTGTTCATATCTCCAGCCTTACCGCCCTCGCACGTAACTCGGGAAGACCGCAATCGGCACGAAGCTGTTTTATCGAGTGTGACCGGCGGATTGGTGCTTTCAAAAAAGCGCGCTTTAATTTCGGACGCGGCAACGGCGGTGCGCGGCCGTGCGTAACACCCACCTATTTATTTTATTAGCTATAAAACAGTTTTTGCTAGGGTTCCATCTCTCCTAGTGTCTAGTCCATTATAGATTTAATTGTAGTATATTTACGGCGTATGGTGAGAGTTTATTAATCTGTATTAAATATACTAAAATCAAACAACATGTTAACGGTATGGCATCGACACACAATATATGTTGCCCAACAGATTTCCAATGGCGATTATCACAGCTTGAAGCATTCAATAGTTGATGGACGAAAGTTTATCAACCAAATTAGCTCAATATATTCTATCTATATCTATATGTAAAAAAAACTGTTGAATATCAGCGCTGTAGTACAGCTAAGGCTAAGCTGAATGGGAAGTCTTGTTATTGGTCTAACATAATGCTGTTATGATGTATGTATGTAAAAGATAACTATTTTGTGTCTAGTCCAGTAATCATTATTTATTTCTTTCTTTGATGTATTTATATATTTCTTTATCAACCAGAATGAAGAGACAAGTAGGTTCCTCGATCTCGATAACAGTCGCTAATGGTAATATATCGTATAAACAGATGCAACTACACATAGAAGTCTCATATTGCTCAGTAATGCCCAAGAATGTCAATGTCCTTTATATCGCAATACCATAGTGCACACAATGTTGTTTGGTTGCAGAAATAGATAAGGCGGAGATATCTACCCAAACTTCTCGCATTCGGGGAACCTACCAATTAGTAAATGGAAATAATACTATTTGCCGCATATTTTAAGACCTCCTGTCTTGTTTGATGCTCATAGGTGTGAGGTATAAGATAACGCCAAAACTACTTTCTACCAGCTATTACTATGATGCAACTCTACAAGCAAAAGTAGAAAGATCAGTGACAAATGGCCGAACAATCGATATGGACGAAGTTTTTTCGACGCCCCCGTTAGACAAATTGTCTTGAGAGGCGAAATTAATTTGACAAGTGTACGCAGCGGTCCCGGGACGGCTGTATTAATTTATTTGGACGGGAAAAAATGTGGCCGCCCCATGGAGCAACTTCCAAGATATTGGGGAAGTTTATTGAGGTCTTGACTGATTGGTTACGTGAAGTTTTCGAACTGCCGGCCAATTTGGTAATAAACGATCGATATTTGGACTATTGTGACCGTGTTTTTGTGAAAGGTGTAGTTGGTGAGTTTTAATAATGGAATTAACACAATTGGTAATCAGTACAAGGCATAGTCACTTTTTGATGTATTTATGTTTAACTACATAAATGGGCAGAAAGTTTTCATTTCGACATGTATCTTTTTTCCTTTTAAGCATTACAGTTTTAATAATATTTGGGATCTCCCAGGCAAACTATTGGGTGCCTTACGAAAATATATTCCGCGAGGTACCACCGACATTAGGAATGAGGTAATACTGCGCGGAACAAACGCTTTCATGGAGTATTTTTAAAACAACCTTAATAAGTATTTATGCAGCAATACAAGGTGGTAGGTCTGTGACGTATGCGAGAGGCCGTCTGGGTTGGTACCACCGCTTTGTCTTTTTCTGCCGCCAATCAATAAAAGTAAAAAATATGCAGGTTAATAAAAAAAGTGACGATTGGCAGCTGTGGTCGTGTTCTTGTTCTTTTTATATTTTGGAACAATCTGACATAACGTCACCAGCAACAACTCAATAACCTTTACTTACACAAGAAACGTACCCTCCCATCAGAACTTATGAAAGTGCTCGTCAAAACAATTGAATTACTGGCACATAAAACACGGATACTCATACCGAAATAAAACAAAAGCGAATCTGTCTCGGATCTCGCTAATACGTGTCGAGTCCGCAGCCTCGAGCCTCGGTTATCACCTATGGACATAATATGAGGAAAAACTCGAGACATTCCGACGAAATATATCCTATGTTGACGCTGGGGGAGATGGAATGTAGCCGAGCTCTGCATTAAAGAATAATCTAAGTCAATATTTTAATGTTTTTGCATTGCAGATTATAAAAAAATAAGATGTAGCAAAACTGTTTTGAGAAGGTTTGAATGACTTACTATTATTATTGTTTCTTTATAATGCCATTAAAATCTATCTGTAAAATCATTGCAACGAAAGATGAACAAAGTCTCAAAATCAGCAAATCCAATCGTAAACTTAATAAGCTATGGGATTTTTAGGTTTCTAAGATAATAAATTATACTAGAAAAATGTCCACGACAAATGGGCATGTCGTTTTATAACTCGTTCCACATCTCCGAACTGTCACAAATGCTACAATGATATAGTGGTAGAGATAGAAAAATAACAATTGTAGCAAAAATGCGATTATTCGAGTTATATTGTTTCTCCAAAGCGTCTAAGAGGGGAGGTTCGATTTATGACTTTCTGATGATACAATCGAATCAAATAAACCATCTATAAATCAATGTCCGATTCCACCGAGGTGAGATACGGACGTATCCTGGCTATTTTTTGTTTATATCGAGTCAGTGCGAAGATTATCTGCAAGATATTATCGGTGAACCATCATAAGATTTTATATTGTGAAATACACTGGATTACGTAATATTTGTAGTGTCTTTAAGTGACACATTAATATTATATCGTTATGGCGGTTTCCTTAAAGAGCATACAGTGATGCAACGAATGTACTATAGTTCCCCAAATCTGATGACCAACTTTTACCACAAATCCCTCGTATTTTATTTTTTTTATTTGATACCCACGATACAGGTTAACCTAGTGTGGGGTCAGGGCTATGTGTGTGTGTTGGGTATATTGATAAAAATAATGCCCTTTCATAGTCAAACTTCTAAATTATAATAGTATGTAATATGCTAGTGTAATTTATATGTTACGTTTGCTGCCACTGTTTTCTTCGTCTTCCACTTAGTTCAATAAAGGCTAATTTTGCTCTCATCAACAATAGCTGAATTATTACAATGATTTCTTTGTTCAGACGATTTCCTGTCTCCGTCGTATCTCACAATAGGGGCGTGAGTAGGTACCTAATAATACATTATAAAACGTTCAAAGTTTCAATTAACAACGTTTCGATAAAGCCAATAATGAGAGGTTGCGTGGATTTATGGCCGGATAACCGACAATTAAACCGCTTTGTTCGACGACGGCGACAACGCGCCCTCGCGACCTCACAAAATGTGCCCTCCCAGATTCAAAAATGCAACGTCAAAAATATTCCGAAATTTTTTCGTTTTCATCATTCAACCATAGCTAGCGTATGAAGAATATAGTATGAAAACACGCACTCAGTAATCCCCGAAAGGGTAGGCAGATGTGTAAACTGTACACCCATATTTCGCCGAGCGTATATCCATCCCATGATGTAATAGGGTGAGTGCCTATCGCCATCGGGCACAATTCCAGACTCCGGGCTGATACTGAGCATATCATGATAGAAAAACCCAATATCACTTTTACCCGACCCGGGGATCAAACCCGAGACCTCAGCCTAGCAGTCGTACCGCGTGCGCATACAATTGCGCCACCGAGGTAAAATGTGTGTATAGTATGAAAATATTCTTTTAATTAACGATATAACATAAAAGTTGCAAATATGTATGTATCATAAACGCGTTAATATTTTCATGAGTTCAGAATATTATATTTTAGACGTATCAAAAATTATAATCAAAAATTTACAATTTAGTAGAAGATACATTCATGCACCCTTAGAGAGTTATATTTTATGCTAATAATTACATTGAATTTTACTACATTAAACTGTGTTCCACAAACAATTTTAAGACACAAAAATTAAGACTGAAATCATATGGAATTGTCTTAGCCGTGAGTCACATCTCCGAAAAACGCTTTTGAAAGCGTAGGGTTACCAAGAGAGGGAAGGTCGCTAAAAATAAAACTAATATTAAACTAAAGTACGAATTTACTTTTTTTGTTAAAAGTTATTAGTATTTAATACATTTCCAGTGTTCTAAATGATATTTTATTTTTATTCAGTGTATTATGATACTTTAATGTTATACGTATGTGAAAATTTATTGTTTTGTCTTTCGTTAACGCAACAATACATTGGCTGGAACTAACCTAGCACAGTTTTCTTTCCAAAGATATAATGAGAAAGACCTCCAACAGCAAGTAAAAGCTAGTTGTTTATAATAAATAAAAAAACTATATTTTTTATTAATCTGTCCTAGTAAATTCTGGTAAATCCATCGCAAAACTAATGGCACGTCATGTTTGATTGCATATTATCGCTTCTCTTTATGTAATCTGCCAATATTTATTCTGAATATTTCGAATATCTTTAATATAATATTTTTTATTAATTATAGTTGGCAACTCCAAACATCTGTAAGTTCGTGGGGTTGAGAAACAAAACATCGTAGCACGAAGACAAAAAGCCCGGCCCTCACAAGTCGCCGGCGCATTGTTCCCTCTCACACAGCCGTCTTCATGTCTGCACTCCGATACAGCGATCAATAATTTTACTAGTTAACGCCCATTGATAAATTATTGTTAACTCACTTGAGTCTGTGGCTCTGCTTGGCTCACTCAGGATTGTGAATCGGATATTCCCGATTGTTAGGATTTTTAAAGGTTGTAGCAAGTGGCAATCCGTTTTCTCTGCCTATAGGAAATAGGCGAGAGTTTATTTATATTATTATCATTTTTGGGTATATTACTTAATATAGATTTTTTTGTGTTTCTATACCCCAGATTTCTGCTAACCCTATATTGTCAAATCCATAATACCTAATTCAAGGTTGACTGGTAGAGATCGCTTTTAGCGACAAGACCATCTTATGCTACATAATTTGATTGAAAGGTTCCTAATGTATAATTTTAATTATTGGTGTACAATAAATAGTTATCTATATATTCTTTTCTTATTGAATCTTATTTTCTTCTAGCAACCTTTTCATGTTTACCTTTATTTATGCTCATCAATTAGCTCTAAATATTTGGTAACGTTTCTAGAGACTTACTTAGTAGAAACCCGGTTATCCAAGCATAAATTTTGAAAGCCATTTCTAGCAAAAACAGCCAACATCTCTTTAACAGCATAGTTTCCTCGCAACATAACAAAAAATACAAATGAATAAAAGTTGCCATAAAGAACAAGTTGAGCATCAATACCTTTCAAAATAAAACGTACAGACACAACCTCTATCACTTTTATATCAAACACGTCACAATATTACGTTCGGTTTTATGAATGAGATCAGTCATTCAAGTTCATTCAACGATCACAGTTGATATTTGAATGAACTTCACAATAGGCCACATGATGGCTGAACATAATTACCGACCTATAGAAGATGATACAACAAAATCCATCTAAAGATTTGAGAGTTTCTTGTCCGATATTTGACAAGAGAGGAAATAACCTCTGGAAATTTTAAAGTGACAATTTTTTATTCATTATGGGGGAATTTTTAATGTACAAATAGAATGTATATAGTAGTAAACGCATTAAACAACCAAATTCAAATTGACATACCTACGCTGCCTCGTACTGACAACAAGATGATTTTGCATTATACCGTCTTATTATCTGATAAATATTGCATAACAAATTATTTGATAAAGTAATAATTTTACAAATAAATATTCAGTTTGTTGTATTTTCATAAAGCGTTGCTCTAGCTCACACCACGTTTTTCCTCGTGATTTCTTTATTATACATTCTAAACGAATAGTCGTAGGCTACTTATCTAAGGTTTCTTGCGTGATTTTATTAGTAGTGCGAGCTAGACCTTAAATGGGTTGTCTTCTTTACAAATCCATAGAAAAGGCTCGTTATTATTGTTACCACAATAATTGCGTTTTATTAAAATTTCAACATTCCAAGCACTTTCTAAATTTCGCTTTTTTCGCTTACTGTTGAAATTTTAAGATGGGGTAAGATAACTATTTAAGTTTTTTTTTCTATAAGATTTGAACCCACGCCATCTCATTCAAGAAGGCAATGTCTTGTATCAACTAAACGGCTCTCAAGTTAAAGCTGTGAACAATGCTAACAAGGACCCTGGCGCTGGAAATAAAGTAATGTCAAACCAAATTTAACCTTACCCTGATAAAAATAGAGTAGATAATGTGGGATGAGATGAGACAAAAAAGGTTAATCCAAATGACAAGTCATCAGCACACGCTGCGAGCGACGGAGATGCTGTCCGATAAGACACGGCGTCTGTTACAATAAAATCTATTTGGAATTATGTGATTATAGTTTTGTATGATTTTGATCTATCAGCTCGTCGATACATCTTTTGGGATTTATTGAAAACATCGCTGCTATAGTTACGTCCAGTAATAGATTGGGTTAAGTATCTATACTTTAGATCTTGTATTTTTTGTAAACTATAACTTGCCTCGACGTTTGAACAAAACATGTGAACTGGAGCCCGTATTATACTCTTGACAATCTAACACAGTTTCTTTCAAAGTGAGCGATAACACCCTCTTGTGTGCGCTGGAGGTTTTTAGGGGGTTGGTAAAAGGTCTAAGGATGTAAGTTTTAACTCAGCAAAAGGGTTACTCATATGACACTAGGTATATTTAAAATAAAGTGATTTTTCGAGGCTTTCGGAGGCCGCTAGAAAATAATTGATTCTCAAAGTAGACATTATAGACGATATAAGTTTAAGGTCCTATGATCTAAAAGAACCGATAAAATTTAACATTATTGTGAGTTTATAGTTGTCAAATCAGATCTATCGGTTTGTCAAGGATATAGTTTTATTTAGTTTTAGGTGAACCTGTACTCTTTTTATGCGTGTACTAGATGACCATAAATGATTAAACCAGTTCCCTAATATTCAAAAACCGTCAGTGGACCTACTCGCCTTGTTCCAGAAACCTATGTATGAGACAACTTTCCTTTCTGCAATGAACCTATAAAAGTTGACAGTGTAAATGCAATGGAAGGTACACATCCCAAGGAAATTTTGTCGCAAGCAGTACGTAATAAATATAACCTCTCAGGCAGTTCTGTGGAGTAAAGATTGATATCCTATATGCCATGTTGTGTCTTAACTGAATTATATATTGAATGACTTGTATAAATTACTCTACAAAGATTAAATAAAAATCAGACAGGACAAGACACGAGAGGACGACTAATATGGTTCCAAATTTAGACTACATTAACTCACTGTCTTTTCAAAATGAATACCACCTTCTAATTACAATGATCCTTTTTAATGACTCCATAGTTCAACTGGTTATAAAGCTTTATTACATCAGCAAAAACAATTATACAGTAAGCAATGACTGCATGGATACATTATTAGTTACGCAAAAATCTACGTATATCTAAACACCACTCCATTATCACGCTTCTCTAAAAGACATAACTCCTACAGGCACTGCAGCACCGCCTGGCACATCTCTCAGGACTCCACAAATACCATGCGCACGCGCAAGCCCCGGGATATGATTAATACCGCCACACCCCGCCCCTCCCTCCGCGAGTTATGCTAATACACCAGGCTTTGTCTCCGCACGTAGGCGCACATCCTGTGAGTGGGTTAACAGACAAAAAACTGTCAATGAGTGTTATGTGGCACAACATCGGCTCCAAGCGTAAAATGATAATTTTATGGGATAATATCAATTAGCTCAGTCATTATTTTAGAATACATTTTCGTATTAATATATTCAATTTGTTAAAAGTCAATTTATCCGGCAGTTTTTCATATAACTGTTGGAGCATTCGTAGTAAAGCTGTAATTTCCGTTACAAAACCATTTGTGTCACCGCATGCGATATATTTTAATATACTTTATGTTATGGCTATATTATTTATTTGACAGCATCCACGATGCGGTGAGTTAGTAGCCAGCTGTAAATCGAAAGGCCACTGGTTCGAATCAGCACGGATACAAATGTAAGTGTGATCCACGAATATATATTTCTGGTCTGGGTGCGATTTCTCCCCAAAGGGGTTGACTTCAGGTAGACGGCCGGTCGTAAAAACTACAAGCCAGATATTTCTGTAGCATGAGTTCAAAAGTATGTTACGCTGACTCCACTCCGAGCGGGATAAGGGTAGGTGGAAGAAAATGGCTTTTATTTAATTTATTACCAGTTTTTCCATGTTAGGAAAACATTACAAGAACCTTTACTATGAACAAAAACATATTATTCTATTTATTTTTTTTAATAACGAGACGCGCAAGACGCACGCCTGATGTTAATCCTGCCCATAAAAAGAAGCGACACCACCCAGACCTTTAAATTACAAAGCATTGTATGGCACTGAACTGCGCTCGTCACCCCGAGACATAAAATGTTAAGTCTCATAATGCCCAGTAATTTCACTGGCTTCAATGTCCTTCAAACCGAAACACAAGAGTACTTACACACTGTTGCTTGGCGGCAGAAATAGACAAAGCGGTGGTACCAATCCAGATATTTTTCGTTAATTAATTACCTATGCTATATTTTTCATTAAAAGATGAGATTTGTTGTCTGAGTATACTATTAGTGCCATAAATATCCTATTCAATTTGATTAGCTTTAAAACATTCGATCATGTACAAAAGCTTCACAGCTCGCAAGCTTAGAACATTACTAATTCAACTAATTTTCAGATTATCGCAAGTCAAAATAATTCGACCACATTTTCAAAACAATGTATTGTTACTTCATTGTACAACTGTTGCCATTGTCAACAGAAACATGGGACATTTGCCGTAATTACCCGTTGCGACCGCGAGCCCTTGTATTAGCGTCCTTTCAACACCAACCCTCGAGAAACTAATTCTCTCAAACCAGCATTTCACGTATATTACTGCTTTAATACCAAAGAAAAACAACCAGCTTAAGGAAAACTGGCAATGGATCAACCAATGTAAAATTGTCGTTCTAATTTCAGTTGGTATATGGTGATAAGGCGGGTAACCTGTGATTAGTTACAGAAGGGACTAAACGTGGTGAAAAAAGATTTGCAGTTTCAATTTTGTTTTAATAGAGTATTGTTGGTGATCATGCATTTATTTTGAATTTTATTTTTAGTTATTATCAAGTTTAATAATATGAATGGCTTTAATTCAAAACTAAACAATTTCAAATTTAAATGTCTGAACTTGAAATGTTCTTCAAAGATAGCTAAGAACCGTCTCAATTAAACCATTTTTAAACAATAAAACCGATCATGTGATTAAGGGATACAATGTCACAGACACACAAACATGCATTTTACATCCAACAGTCACACACATAGTCCTGACCCCACACTAGGTTAACCTGTATCGTCGGTATCAGAAACTACGAGGGACTTGCGGTCCCAGAACACCTAAACCTGGAACAAATATTTATCGATCAAACCTACATTTATCTCAGTGGGGGAATCGAGCCCACAGTCTCTCGCTTCGCAGCCGACTACTCACCCACTGCACCACGGAGGCTGTCTTGAAATTAAAAGAATGTGAAGTCTATCAACACACAATAGGCAAAGGTGGTAGAATAAAGCATACATCTCTCGTTATTAGAGGATGCCCGTACTCAGCAGCTGTAAAACTTTACTTATAATACGAGGCTTAAGTTTGTAGTTTTAATTGATGCCTTAGCTGTTTAATAAATATGATGAACAGGTGTTATTTATAAATGCTAATTAAAATTTAATCAACAATTATAATTTAGATAAGATAAAGTATTGAGATATCAGAGATCATATCGAAGTGAAATTGTAGATGGAGCGTGTGAATGTTCAGTGTCGTGAGAGATTGATCCCAGATTGATAACATATTTTTATAGCCGAGGTCGGTAAACGTGCAAGTGTGTCACCCGATGGTATGTGAACACCATAGTATTCACGATATTAAGGATTCTAGACAACTTATGGATACTTTGCCTATCGTAAAGGAAAGGAATGTGAAGGGATTTTGGCGTTCGGAAGTGTCACTCACTGTGTGAAATGCAACAGCAAGCTGTCATTTCACGGTAGTTTTATGAGACAGTAGTACCACCCTGGTCAAAGCAGCTCGTTCCTGGTGCAAACAAAACTGTCTAAAACGTAGCTATACCACTTAGACGAAACTACCATCGATAGATAGATGATAGATATCCATAGATACACGCTACAAGAAATTGTTAAAATGTCATTGGGTCTCTGGCAATATTTTCTATGTAGGACTCTGGTATGTGAGACCGTCTGGGTCTATTTCTGCTGCGAAGTGAAATTACCGGGTACATTGTGAGTCAACTTAAATCTCAGGATGACGAGCACGGTACAGTACCATGCAGTACGTTGTAATACAAAGCTTTGATTGGTATTGTTTATGGGCATGCGCAGCGTTTACTACCAGAGTAACCGGCTGATCTCGCCGTTTTGTTATATAAAAAAAACTCACTCACCCTACTTAATACAATTGATAGCGATTTTCTGTGAGGCAATGATACGATACCCCGGTTGAGCCAATTCTGACTTGCTGCAGACAAAACTAGCTACAATCCGGATTGACCATGTATAAAGCAACATGATGGTGAAACTAGTTCCAGTAGAGGTATTTTTGAACAAAATAAGGTCATCAAATCGATTGTCTAGTAAATTACTGTCCATTTACCAATCGATACACTTAAAACTGATAAAATCTACCATCAATGCGAAAAATGAGAGTCATCTAATTCGATGCCATTTACAAAAAAGTATAGAAAATTGTAAAAAATTCCAAGAAGTTAACACGTGGCGATCGCGAGAAACGCCATTGTAGCCAATAAAACCATCCCTGATTGATGAAGTCCAAGATTTTTTGTCAATCCTCGTGCGCTCGTTTAATTTGGAACGTGAAAAAAGTGAAGCATCTAACAATAGATGTTTTTCTCGATCACAATACGAGAGCGGCTCGCGCGATCATCGATTACGTTTTTTTACAATTCAACAATATAGATAATCTGTTAACGCCCACAGCTAATTTCGACTATGGTAAAATTGAAACCTGACACATGTTACAAAGGGAAAATAGAGACGGGAGGATGAGTGCGCGTTTCCTGAGCACTCTGTTTGTTTCTTTTGCTCGCGGCCCAGCCATGGGGGCATTTAGTGCGTGACTTGCTGTATTTTATTGCCTTTGTATTGAAAAAAGTGGTATCGAGTGCCAAGCACCCACCTGACGCTATCTTCGGCCGTTTAAAAAATTCCAAGTGCATAATTGCTTTCAATTTGGCGAAATTACCGCGCGTTATTAGCATCGCGTCTAGTAATGGAGTTGTCGATGCATCGGTAATAATCTCTGGCTTTTTATTGAGCACATCGACTGTTTTTATCGTACGTTGGTATTTTAGAATATGGCAGCTCGTTCCGATGGCATTTTTATTGCGCTGCTTGGTTGGACCACGGCCGGCGTTCGAGCTCGATCGAAAGCGCCACGACATCGACACCGCCGCCTCGTATTTACCGCCGTAATAGAAGGCAATAAAAGACACTGATTGTATCAAATATTATTTCAATTTTCCATTAAATTTGTTTGCTCGGAGTTCATTACTGATGGGAGTTCACACGGGGCGCCGAAAATATTCAATAACATAAGTTATAAGACGAAAACGAGCGTTGGGATAGCACAAAACTGACAGCTTTAATACTTGGGAGAAGTGAGGGCTGGCTCACGCTGAGCATTTAATTTGTTCCTTACATACATCCTTTCACGTTGTGTGTGTTTTTTTCGAGTGTTTTGTCTGCGCCCGCCGGTGATCGATGGTTCGTTTTTTATGTTGTTTAATTTTCGGAGCGCGGTTTCGCCAAGTCATTAGTGCGCGCGCCGAGAGTCTTTAAATGTTATTGTTGTAGTGACAGGATGCTGTTGTGCTTTATGAGTTGCACATTAGAAAACTTATTAGATGACAACACATTTCGTACAATACGAATATACACAAGCTAGGAATACTCGATTTACGCGATTAAATCGCTGATACGTGATCATTGTAACACTTAACCGACTAGATGATCAATGAGAAATAAGAACCTTCCTTAAATAAATTATGAAATATTCTTTACTGTTAACGTTTTCTTTAAATACAATACCAAATCCAAGCAAAGCTTCCCAATCATAACCACATTTCTTTGAGTACGGAAAAGTATTATAAACAATCCACAAATTATGGATATTCTCTCATGAACCCTATAAGTCAAATGCGTATAACTTATTTAGAAAAATATAATCAATACAGGCTAGCGTTAAGGCTACCGCCCAAACCTTTCCTTAAAGGCAGACTTGAAGCATCAGACGCAAGTGTCTGTTACGTTGTCATCGACTAGGTGGTATGTCCCTCGTGTCTGAGGCCGTGTCGGTTGGCACGGCCTCATTCTATTTCTGTCGCCAAGCAGCAGTGTGTAAGTACTGTTTTGTATCTGTTTGAAAGTCATAGAAATAAATGAAATTACCGGGCGTTATGAGATTTAAATGTTATGTCTCGGGCTGACGAGCGTAATCCAGTGCCATGCACTGCTTTGTAGGATCGGTGTAATATGAAGTTTCGTCATTTAGACTAATAAAAGAAATCTTTCAACGCCCTAATGAAGGAAACAGGGCCGAAGTGCATGTCACGCTTCTGTCGAATGGTCTATCATAGACTAACTTAGTGCACAGTAGAAATACGCAGACACGGCGGCATTGACGGGGCGCCACTATATCTTAAGATGACCATCGGAACTTTACCTTAAGCGAGAGTGGGCCTGAAAACAGCTGTAGAAATCGCACAGGCATGCAAAGTGAAACTATCAATAAATCCTGTGATGATTTTTAAATGGCGAGCAATAATTCAAGTTAAAAAATCGTGTTTATACTCGACCTGGCAGTGAAATTGGACAATATAAATCAACTTGTAATTCCGAAGTAACCTTTAGGTTTTCGGTTATCCCAAATAACTACAGTGTTGTCTTCGAGCGAAATTAATGTGCGTACGATATAAGGGTATGCTGCTGTTTTACTTGATTTTTTTATTTTGGCACAAGTACAGAATAATACGGCTACGACAGTAAATAGATTCAATGAGGATGTATGTCATTTTGTAGATTGGAAAACCAAGAGTTGACAATAATTATGAAAACATTATGTAATGCATTTATTGCTATATTTATGCCGGTCTGTCTAATTGCTTTTTCACGTTTGCCAACAAACGTGATCATATACCGAAATCGGTGATGACCCTAGAAACGCAATTAGAATCAACATGTTTCCTAACAGTAAATACCGCACAATTGACAGCCTCCTTGGCGCAGTGGGTGAGTAGCTGTCTGCGATACGAAAAGCCGTGGGTACGATTCCCGCAGTGAGGTACAAATGTTTGTGTGATCCACAGATATTTGTCTCAGGTCTGGGTGTTGTGGGACCGTAAGTCCCTCGTAGTTCCTGATACCCACGATACAGGTTAACCTAGTGTGAGGTCAGGACTATGTATGTGACAGTTGGGTATATTTATTATCTATTTAATTACATGAAATAAGAATTTAAATCAGCGATTTAAAATACAAAACTTTCCTTAGGTTGAGTATTTTATGCATAATTGTAAAACTAGTTTTTTTTTGTATGGTTTTGAAGAGACAGAGTATAGTGTCAATAACTCTGTATTATCTGATTTATAGCATAGGCTGGCAAACGAGCAAGTGGGTCACCTGATGGAGAGTGATCTCCACTACCCATGTACGCCCACAATACCAGAAGGGCCATGGGCGCGTTGCCGACCTTTAAGGAAAGGAATAATTAGGGATTGGAATTGGGAATTTGGGCCTCCGGATACCACACTCACCATACGAAACGCAGCAGCAAGCCAACTTTACCTCGGTTTTCTGTGAGTCAGTGATAACGACCTAATCGAGCCGGCCCATTCATGCTGTAGACAAAACTATCTACAGCTTGGCTCTACCACCCATATATAATAATGATTGATTTCCATCGACAAGGCGCTGGAAGAAAAATGCGATACAAAACTTGGAGATGGGTACAACTGTCACCGCCCGCGGCGATTTCGTTACAGTGATTTAAACGCATATTTCTTCACCATTTTAATGGTTGATTAAGTACGTTTTCGAATCTTCACATCATGTCGAAAGTCTGTTAGCAATAATATTATTTGAATGTTGAATTATTACAGTTCTGCCAAGATTTATGTTTACCTAATCTAAATATATAAAACTCAAAGGTGACTGACTGACATAGTGATCTATCAACGCACAGCCCAAACCACTGGAGGGATCGGGCTGAAATTTGGTATGCAGGTAGATGTTATGACGTAGGCATCCGCTAAGAAAGGATTTTGATAAATTCTACCCCCAAGGGATAAAATAGGGGATGAAAGTTTGTACGAAAATCACGCGGCCGGAGCCGCGAGCAAAAGCTAGTTCAAGATAATTTGAAACTAATACGGCGTACACTGCGCTGAAATGAATGTGAGCCGGCATGTCTACGACAGACAGGTGGTCGGTGAAGCAGACACGTGCTGGAGTGGAGACCACGTTTAGGCAAACGTAGTGTGAGGAGCCCTGTTGCATGGTATACTGACGACTTGAAAAAGATGGCGGGTTGCGGATGGATATCGGCTGCCCAAGACCTGGATGGTTGGCACTCTAATGTAGAGGCTTACGTTTAACAGTGGCAACAGGCTGCGATGATAACAATGATGACGGCTAAAACTATGTATAGATCAAGAACGACCACAATCAATGGTTCCTGGCTTAAGACACAATATGCAAATCACCAGAATATATTTTAAAATATGTAAGAAGGCAATACTATTGTCTAAGTTGAATAAAACTAGCATTCCGTAGTAATCGAATGTCAACAGTTAATATTTGAACTTATACTAGGTTCATCCTGTACCCCTAAGCGGTGGGTAGTGATGCAACAAATATCGTCGGCTTATTTTTATCCTATGACTGTGAAATGTTTTTTTGAGTGGTAAAGTCACGTTATACAGACAGTTTTGTATACAGCATGAACGGGACTGCTCAACCGGGTTATTACCGCTGTCTCACAGAAAACCGCGGTAATATAGCGGCTTACTGTTTCATTTCGTACGGAGAGTGAGATATCCAGAGGCCCTAATCCCCTCCCCTTGCCAATCCCTTTATTATCTGTTTCTTATAAGGTCAGCAACGCGCCATCATACTTTTGGTATTGTGGGTGTACATGGGCGATGGATATCACTTACCATCTGGTGAACCATTTCTCGATTACCGGTCTATTCTACAAAAAAAAATTAGTGAGATCGCCTTATCGAACACAAATTGCAATCTAAGGCATCTTATATGCGATTTTTCGAAATTAACACTCAAATTAAATTGTGATCGTCCGAAATGACATTTGTACACAGTACTTAGGTATCTGACCCTATGTAGGCTGCTACTGGACAAGTGAGGCGGGTCATTTATTTAATGATCACAAATCTTTACCACAGAAGCAAATGGGCGTTAGTCATACATAATTTACAAGAGATACGCCAGTATGGTTCTCATGTGAAGAAATTATCATAAGCATGGCAAGCTGCAGTTATTAATAAATGGTAAAACAAAATTTACCAGAAGCCTGACAAGGGCGGTCGGCGACCGATGACAAGCCTGATACTGCGCAAAACGAAGCAAAACTTATCAGATTGCGCGCATGTTAATAAATATATTTATATAAACGCACGCGATATGTACAAGATGACTGCCGATGATGGCTGACCGTGTGCGAATTATCTTAAAAATAAAACATAGTTGCATTTTATTCAATACTGAAAGTCCAGCAATTTGAATTATATGCCCTCAAAAAAGATGGATTTTTTTATGATTGTATAACGAGACGAATATGTTGTCCTTAAGGTAAGCATGTCCACCATACATGTTCATACAAAATCACTTACAACTTTGTATTACAAAATTATATACTCTCGTCTAGTCTCCTATAGACGAACAATTTCATCGGATTTAACGTCCTTATATGTTACTGTTATTTGATTACACAAATAATCATCACGTCGGTATCTACCCAGATGGTCTCTCGAATACGAGGAACCTGCTACCTAGTAGAAAATGCTACCTTTTTTTTTATTTCATTAAATGACGAGACGAGCAAGGTGCTCGCCTGATGTAAGCGTTACGCCTGCCCATAAACAGAAGCAACACCACACAGAACTTTGAATTACAAAGCACTGCATGGCACTAAACTGCACTCGCCGCCCTGAGACACAAGATGTTAACTCTCATAATGCCCAGTAATTTCACTGGCTCCGCACAATACTATAAACCACAAGTGACTAGTAGAACTTACTTCTTCGTCAAAGATTATACTCCGTTTTTATACCACTTGCCTCTAAATATTTAAATGTATAACCAAAATAAATTCTTATATTATTATCTCCGTAGAGTTGTCCACAGAAAAGTGATATAAAAGGGACAATTTGCGAAGAGTCGTCGATCCATCGACATAAACCGCCATCAAACGGCGCGCGAGACTCTGATATTGTGCACACTCCATCATCCAAGTCGCGCCAATAGTGCTGACAGAAATAGTATCAAGGGACGCCACTGCTACTACTTCTTGCGTATCGACATCGATAAGAGACTTGTTGGTCCGCAAACTCATTTATTGACAGATATATAGTAACGCAGTAGATACAGTACATAGCAACTTGTTGTTTTAATGTATGGAATAATTTTGTTTGGACTTAATATATTTCCCGAAATGGACTTAGAATTCGTACTTGTTATACGACTAGTCTATCCTAAAAACGTTGCACAATTATTGTATTAACTTGATAACAGTAACTAAACCTTACGATGCCACTTAGGATAACTTTTAATAGTTATAATAGAACAAAAACTCCCAAGTACAATACCGTTATTTATGGTAAGAACTGTATCCGATTTTTAAGACTAAAATACAATAACTACTGGATGTGTGGACCAGACTATTACCACAGTGCAATACACAATCGAAATCTCACAGAATATCGAATAAGAGATAAAATATTAATTTCTAATAAGACTACCACATCATTGGTTCTCAGATTGTTGTACATGCATATCTGCCAACATTCCAGATAAAAAAGACACCTTAATACAAATCGATCTGAAAAACCCCAACAAACCGTTAAACACCTGCATCAAACAAAACATCGACACATGATTTATTAATTTTAAACAATTATCTACAAAAGCAACACGCGAGCGCGGATTTATCGAGTGTCGACGGTACACGGCGCAGCACTAGGGGGCCTCACGCGTAGTGATACGTGGCTTGTAGGTCGTAATTTAAAATCGCTGATTTATAGTCCAACAGTAGCATTAAATTTGTAATCATATATTGATTTACAGTCGCGATAAGACCGCGCCCGCTGTCTTCCGAGAACGGTCTATTGCTGTTGGCGCATTGTGTGCCATTCGTTTCGAGTTCGAATTGCTTTGTGGAAGTGTTGGTTTGTGTTTTAGATTTGCGAAGGTGTAAACAATTGTATGAGATATTTTATTGTGTTTTTATATCATGTAGGTTGTTGTGGCATAACGCCTACTGGCAATTTCAAAAAATATTTTCTTACAATTTATCTTGACCTGTAGAGGTATTTTTAAATTAGACGTTTTATTTTGTATTTCGTTACCAGCAAAATTTCTACTAGTAAAGTTTCAATAAATCAGCACAGTCTGTATCTCTGAAGGGGTAATCAAAAGTGTAGGTAGTGAACCCACGTTTCGCTGACTTTATTGCCATCCCATAATATAGTAGGTGGCGAGGGCATACTCTAATTGAATCTTTCAAATTGGATAACTCAACTGCAATGTGGGCCTCATCGGTTACTCAACCTAAATATACTGCTATTAAGGCGACTCGTAATTCGGGCATGAATTATAAACGAAAATCAATTAAACTTTCAATAATCCTTTCCTCAATCCCTCAGACAAGCGACAAAGTAATAATGAATTCCATCACAATGTATCAGACACATCCCGTGCACGGACAATAAAAAACAAGTAAACAAAGCAAGAAGTCATCAGTGAAACAATAGTTATAATATGAAATTTGTCGAAACGTTCTGTGATTCGATTTACAGTGCACTTCCTGTGCATTGTACGCGCGTCTCCCGCCACGTTACGTGACTTGCGCACGCGCACCAACAAACACTATGTCGCAGACGCGGCATATTTATCTTAGTCAAATCAGAATAAACTGTGAATTCTATTAAATATTAGTGTCTATAAATAATAACTTTCGCTCCAATACTATGTATATTAAAATATTGCCGAATATCTATTACGGTTTGAAATATAAGAGTTCCATAAAGTTGGAACAGATAGATGACAGACAGACGGCGGCGTAGACTTAGTAAATGGTTTCGATGGCACCTTTACCTTAAATAAACTATAATAAATAAACGAAACCCTAAAATTATTATTTACTCACTTTTATATCACTCTGCCAATCCCCTTCCTTATTCAATTAGTACAGTGTCTCTGAGAGACATAATCTATTAGTACCTATTTTACCATCTGCATACTTGGACGTTGGGGCGCGAACAGCGGGATGCATGTGTCAGTGTGACGCGCCAAAGACTATGATTTACGCCGCGCTCCGTTTGCCACCAACAACGACCACTAATCTACCATCGCGCCGTCATAATGGTGACCATCATGCTAACGTTTAATTATATTATTCACCGTATAAAATACGCAATTTTGATACTAAAGAGAATTTAATGGAATTTTAAATTAGAGTGTATATGCGTGAGTGATGGCTTTGGTTCAGTTGGTATGGTGAAATATGTAGTAATAAATAGTAGTAATATGTTATGAGCGATATAAATCAATAGACCTACGTTGTACTTATTTCAGTACGAATGAGCCGGCTTGACCGAGTTCTTACCACAGAATTCCCACATAAAGCCGGTGTCCTCCTTCCTTGTATCCCTGTGCCTGCATCTGTCATCCGCGTGTCCTGTCGCAGGCCCTTTAATTAGCTTCTTCCCTCTTCGGAGTGTAAAGAAGCATTTATAATTTATTTATTACAGGTCTGCATGATTCTAGTGATAACTGATAATCGTATTGTTTCTCGGTGGTCGCTGGTTTTGTTGGACTGCACTGCGCTTAACATGAGGTGTAGTGCAGTGACTGCAGCTCGGGTAATAAAAAAATGTGAAGAGCTGCTACTGTTTATGGGCAGACGTGGAGCTTACCATAAGGCGAGCAAACTTATCTCTTCAATCCACCAAAAAAAAAGTTATTCTTCTTGTTCTCTTCTTATAAACATGTTGAATAATTTTAGTTGATTTATTACGACCACGTTCATTAAACAATTTCTATAGATGGCGAAAAATTCAAAGGTCAACAAAACAATATTTTCCGTCATTTAATAATTTTTTGGTATATTTTTTCATAAAAGAAACTATGTCTGCATTACAGTGTAGGATAACGTTTGCCTCGAGTTAGCATAGAAAAAAACCTCGGCAAATCCATACAGCTGGTACTGGTACAGTCGCGGCCAAGCGTACCAGAGAGATAACTGCTTCTCGGAACAAATGAAAGTATTATCAGTCGGTGCCGCTAAAGGCGTGAAGTCGTAACCTCTAATAATAAAACATTATATATTCGAGTCCACGTGCCACGAATAATGACAAAATGTGCCGAGTAAAGGGAAACAAAAGTGGGTCTTTTTTGTTGGCCCCTCGTGTATGGTTTTATAAGTCGGCGTCTCTGTGAGCGACAAGCGATTGTTCTGTTTAATGTGCCCGCAGTGTACGACGCGTGAAGGTTGCATACACTTGCGGCCGACGTTACGTTTGTAGCGAAAGTTTCAGCGTTTGCTATAAATAGTAATATCGTTTATGTGACTAGAATCCAATGACTAATTCTGGTAATGGAACGTGAAACAACCGAACTTGTCGACCTCATTTTCTTAGAAACTAGTAGCTAGATTATGTAAAAACCTATACGGAATCTGCGATTCCCATTAGACTATTTTACCCTGATACTCAACCAGTCGTCAAATTTTAGTAATTTACAACTACAATGTCTAAAGCAGACGCGTTTTATCATATTAATAGCTCTGTAGTATATACATATATTTACTGCCTATTTCTGAGCATACGGTATTTTTTGAGTGGTAGAGCCACGCTGTAGACAGTTTTGTCTACAGCATGAATGGGCTGCCTCGACCGGATCGTTACCACTGTCTCACAGAAAACCGACGTAAAGTAGCGGCTTGCTGCTGCGTTTCGTACGGTGAGTGAGATAACCGGAACCCCAAATCCCCTCCCCTCCCCAATCCTAATTATCCCTTTCCTTTAAGGTCGGCAACGCGCCCATGATTCTTCTGGTGGTGGGCGTACATGGGCGGTGGAGATCACTTACCATCAGATGACCCACTTGCTCGTTTGCTGGCCTATGCTATAAAAAAAAACACAATATTTAAACACTACATAAAATAAGACACAAATCTACAAATGAGAGATGAGATGAGATTTTCTCAGGAATGCAAGTTTCCTCACGATATCATTCATTGTTAAAGCCAGCAATAGTTAACAATCAATACACGTTTAACCTCGAAAAGTCAGAAGTATGTGCCCCAGGAATCGAACTCAGGACAAACGTCTAGGCATTCTATTTTACTCCCCATTTGCTGATCGTAATTCATCTGTAACATCTTTATAAATGCATAAGCTAATGAAGTACTGTTCGGAATAATATTTAAATAATTACTTCCACGAACATATAATGTACTATAGTATGAGAAACGTAGTAAATTGCAACTCTCAAACGGAGCAAATAATTCAAACATTGTGACACATTATAATTAAATACAAATTAAAATAAGCTCACATGTGACCTGCGGGTCAAAAAATCCACAATCACCCCGTCAACGACTTCCTCTATTAGAAAATTATTTTTTTATCACCGTGAAACGTAATTACTCCGGCCCAATTTGTGGACGGCGAACCGTGAATCAGACACAGGTTGGTATTAGGACAGTCTGATCTGGGAAGCTTGGGCCCCATAACAATAACTAATTATACATAAAAATACATTAACAAAAAAACCATAGTATGTAATATATGATATATGTCAGTATGAATTTGCATCTCTCAGGTAAAGAAATAGGTACAGAAATTCCAACTCAACCCTCAACTCTGGAACGTGGCCCTACCACTTTGAATATTTAGTTCGAATAACATATTTTGTTTAAATAAACCTGTCAAACGAGCAAATGAACCACCTGCTTTGTCTCGTTATTTGGCAAGGTCTTTGGCTAGCAAGGGTCTGGCGCTAAACCCTTGATTTTCTATGTGTGCTGGAATAAGTTTATGAATGACAAGACGGAATGTATAAATATTGACCCCCTACAACTGAGTCCGGCTACGATTGTTTCCACTTTCACGCAGGTTAATGAGTTATTTTTTTAATGTCGTCGTATGTGGTCACTATATTTTGTTGATGCTGACGCGATTGTTGATAAACGCTGATATGTTAGAAACTAGCTACCAACTAGCCTTGACATAAATGCGGGTTGGATGTTGGAACAAATATTTGATGGCAATATTTATTCCAGTTATTAAGGATTGACTGCGCCGAATTCACTTCCGTCCCACGATGAGATAAGAGGCGAGCCTACCGCCATACCTGGCCCAAAGTCCAATTTTCAATTCAATCACGGGTAACTCATATGTGTTCATCGAATGGAATTCTCAAAAACAAATTATGATTACTTGACTTCAAATTTTAAACCCAGGATTTTTCAATATCTCAGCCTATATAGACTCCCACTAGACTAACAAGGATAACCAAAATACAATTAAATAGAAACCCTATACGAGGGAGTCCCAATAAAGCTATCATAAACCGCGTATCGTTGGCTGAAGAATTTGCCGAACTCCTTCAACTTTCCTAGTATCGAAAACTCATTGAACATGTAGACATAAGGAAAGTCAGACATGAAACAATATTATTGTTTCTTTATCCGCTACGGCATAGTGACAACCCTAGACCCGATGCTAGTACATTCTTATTATATCGATAGTTAAGAGACATTGTGTTTCTTGACGGTTGGCAGAATTATGCGGGCCTAAAATTACTGGATATACACTAGCTTAACCCGGATTGGAACTCGTCTGAACGATCCACTCAAGTTTTTCACCATGTCTATGGTAGTCGCCTAATATACCTATAAGTACCAGCGAGCTAAAAATAATACCAGTCCTGTATCACACACATCCGACAACAGTGGGACGTCCACATCAAGGCACGGACCTTTTGTACTGAATCAGAGGAGTTAGTCCACCACACTGACCTAATACGGGTTGGAAAACTTCACGTACCTTCGAAATTCTTATGGAGACCTTCTCAGGTACGCAGGTTTCCTCACCATATTTTCTTCACCGTTAAGGCAAGCGATAATAATGAATACACCAATACCTTAGAAAAGTCAGAGGTGCATGCACTTGGGGCTGGTTTCGAACCTGCGACTTTCATTACAGCAGTTCGTACCCCATGCCGCTGAGTTATCGCTACTTCTTTCTTCTTGAACACAAACCAAGCGAAAACTAACAAACAAAACTATTGAATACGCTATTAACGTTTATAACTCTATCGCAATCTGCCGAAATTGTCCAAGTTAGCCAATGGGGTGAAGGTGGCCGGTTAAGTGGTAGTAATCGAGGAAAAACTGCAGCCCCCGAGCCGGGGCGCGATCTGTCAACAGATACGTCGGCTAAACACACTTCTTAAACCCATGGGGTCGGAGTTCTTTTGATTGTGAGATATCAAGCCACCGTGGGAATTTATATTTTCTATTATTTTAATTTAATATCGAGGGATAGTCGTGCATTTCTCGAAGGTCGCCAACATTGTGCAACCTTTTCCACTTTGCATAAAATCTATTTAGTTAAATTTGTAAATTAAAATAAAAATTTGAACCTAATGTCAGTAATTAGTGTCATTCTTTTTATTCTAGATATTTTGGGATCAAACTATGATTTTAATTTAACACAGAAGAGACAAATAAAAGTAAACAGAAATAAGGAAAGGTAAAAGAGAAATAAGGTCTATGTAAGTAAGGCCTATGTTCACCAGCGGCCGTCTTGTGGCTGATGATGATGAAAAGATAAATAAACCCTATTCCGTGGTCTTGAATATCATCATATAATATGATCATCATAATATCCCACATTTAATATATACATATACATCTAATGCATTTTGATTTAGTCGTATAAAATAGTTGATAGATAGTTATGAAGTTATTAATTAATTTATGAAATATTTTTTTTACATAAATCCATGTCGTTATTCAATGATTTTAAAATAATTATAAAGACGTCAATTTACAATAGTTATGAAAATTGTAAGATCTTTTAGCTTATCTAGCTTTTACCTAGCTTGCTTGTTAAGATACTTTTACAATTATAACCGAAGGATGGTGCAATCCATAGTAAATATTTAAACATTTTAGTCTTCATTACCTTTTATAGTTTATTTTTTCAGTTTTCATTTCTTAACAAAATATACTTCTAATAAATATACTTAACGAATCGCAATATCCTTCTAAACAACACACGAAAATTTAGTGTCAATAAGTGATATAATCAATCTATATTGGGCAGTTTGGGCAGTGACCACCCCGCCCTCAAGTCAAGGGGACACTGGACTTGTTGGTGATAGAGATTATTACTTGTTACTGATCTTTGATACCATTGAGGTGTTAAGATTTTCTTCTTATTAACCGACGAAAAAAATGGAGAAGGTTCTCAATTCGACGCGTTTCTTTTCTGTATATAAAAATGAATGTGTGTCTGTATATCCTTTATAGAATCGTAAACTATGGATTTGGTCATGTGTTGATCTTTAGCAAAGTTGTTGTGCATGAGCCCACGTAGGTTTCTGAGTTGGTACGACCAATTTTTTACAGATGACTCCACTGTCATTCCAATGAATTTCATATATTTGTGTATATCTTTCCTTCAAATTTATTTTAGTTGGTGGCGTAGCAACGCGCGCAGGGTACAGCTAGTAATGTATAAAAAATTACGCATAACTCCGCCAAATGTCAACCGATTTGGATTATTATTTTTTCATTGAACAAGTATAGCTCAAAATTGGTCCCATTTTGTTTTCAAGAAGTTCCACATGTAAGCGCCACGCCTGCCCATAAACAAAAGCAACACCACACAGAACTTTGAATTACACAGCACTGCATGGCACTGAACTGCGCTCGTCTACCCGAGATACAAGATATTAAGTCTCATAATGCCCATTAATTTCACTGGCTTCAATGTCCTTCAAACCGAAATACAACAGTGCATACACACTGTTGCTTCCCGGCAGAAATAGAAAAACCGGTGTTACCACCTCAGACGACCTCTCGCATATGAGGGACCTACCACCTTGTATATGCACCATCTACAAAAATATTAATTAGTGGATGCTAAAAACTAGGACCTTGAGTTAACGAGGCGCAGTATCTGCACCAGACATTAATTACACATTATATATATCTAATTACACATTATGTGTATGAAGCCATTAAAATTCATTGACCATAACAAGGTTTTGCCAACCCGAAAAAATATGTGTAAAAACACAAAAGTAATTATTCTTGTAACATAACAAATAATTATTTTAATTAAAGATAAGCGATGGCCTTCCTACTTCAGACAAAAAATAAAGTGTAAGTGAATATTAAAATACGGAAAGATAATGGGTCTCTTTAGTGTAGTGGCGGCGTGAGTCGGCTGTAACTGTGAAATCGTGGGTTTGATACCCAGTTCAGATAATGTCCTGCGCATGAAAATAAAAAGCGGTTACCAATATGACATAAATCACTGCTTATTACTGTAGAGCGAAAATACAGTTGCTCTATGAAAATAATGTAAACCAACCTTAAAATAAAACTACTCATAAATTAAATACAAATAATTGTATGTCGGTGCCATGCTACAGTTTAACAGTCAGTGATACCACTGTTACTACTTTACTACTACTACTATTTATTTTCAACTTTTTAGCTTTTGAGTCTGTTTTATTATTTGTAAGAAAGTTTATATTTCAATATTTTCGTTAAACTATTACTAAAATCGATTTATAAATGTCGAAGTTTTAGTTTTTCATACCCGACTGTACCATCTTAGGGTAGATTTCTTCAAAATTAAATAAGACTACCATAGTAATAAGCCCCATCGAATACAAAAACAATCTTTCAAATCAAATCACACCGCATACGATTTGAGAATCTTTCCTTTTTTTGCGTCTGTTAAAAATTGCAAGCCGCAGAAAAAATCAAACTCCAATCGAGGAGTAACTAGGGAGGTGGATATACCAAGTGGGGCGGGTCGTCCGGTTGTCCGGCGGAAGTAGCCGGCCGCGGCTCGCCCTTCCTTCTCTCGGTCACTCCGCGATTTATCTACCATGCTACTTACTACTACTTTCATTATAATTACTACATTATATGTAGAAAACAGATGGGTACAGGTAAAGTCGGTTTTATCTTTGTAACTTAATATGTGTAATTTTTCGTAATTTTTATGTGACAAAGAGACGTCAATCGTAATCATTTAAAATGAATAAATTTGAACCTTTAGTCTGTCTGTCTTTTTGTCTGTCTGTTAGCTCTATGAATCAGTTCCATTTGTTTGTCCGCAATCTCCAACTCCTCGGTAAGTAGTTGGCTTACAAATAGTAATCAGAATCTGATGATTTAGTAGGAAGGTGGTCACAGTAACGTTAGTTTATCGTCATTAAATTTTAAGTTTTTTTAATAGTTTAGAATGTACTCACTTGACAAACATTAATTAAATTTCTCTTTTGCCCACATAAATTAAATAGTTCTAAAGTGCTTCACCCTGACAAGCCTGTACATACAGATATATCTATACATTCTAATGTATAGGTCTGTGTATAGGTGTAGACCTGTAGGTATAAACACGTGTAGAGTTCGTGAAACTAATCGAGTTTGCAGTTCTGAATTATTCTATTTGAAGCTGTTCGCAACAACTTTTCGCGCAGTTTTAAGCCTTACGATACGATTTTTGTAGCAAAAACGATCACGTGTTATCAAATCTGAGATCAGTTACATTATGGCACTTCAAATATTCTTTAAGGTTCTATGCCCAGAGAGAGAGAGTTATAACAGAGCGCACTTTGTCTTTCTGTCTGGACTACATTAAAGGGCTTTATCTTTTGAACATATATAGGTAGCCGGCTAAAATCTTCATAGAATAAGTCATATTATGGAGGAATATTTAACAAATCTTAATAAATAAAGAGTAATAATGCAAGGTTTGTTACCCACAGTATAGAGCCCTCGGCGCGGGAGTGCGACTCACACTTCACCGGTTATATTATACTTCTATTGGATTTCTGGCAAATTACTCGTAGATAATTCAATTAGGTGCACATACATGTCTAGCTTAGCTTAGCTTAGCTTAGCTGTGAGCTATGATTTATTGGTACATATTATATCTTTATAAATATTCTTATTTACAAATGTATTAATAACATACATCGTGTTATTAATAAATCCGCCTGCTTAATTCCTCTTCAGTAATATTTAACCCAGTAAATACTAGACCACCTTTTGATTTTACTGAATGGTCGCCTTTTAACGCCTTCTACACTACACCACCACTTATTACCCACCACCACCATTTATTCAGTTTATTTTATAAGTTTAATCTTCTGTGAAACTTCGTCTCAGTTATTTTTATTACTAAAATCGAAATAAAATTATTTGAGCTTCAACTATTATGACATCCCTACGACATACATCGCATCGTTAGATATAAAAGCAACGTGTTCATATAGTGTAAACGCTGCTCTACCAAACTTGGTGTAAAATGATATATACTTATATACATGTTATATATTGTAGGTACATGAATTAACGGGTAAGCTGGGATCGCTCCCGGATTTCCTACAGATAAACTTGTACAAGGACGTCTTGTGTCCGCAGTTTTCATCTTTAGCTTAGATATTGCCTAGAATTAATTAAACTTATAACTTCGGATAGTTGCGTCACGCAGCGTCAGTGATGCCGTGTCTCCAAGTTTGTATTTTTTTTTAATTTATTTAATTGAATGACGAGACGAACAAGTCGCTCGCCTGATGGTAAGCGCCACGCCCGCTCATAAGCAGATGCAACACCACACAGCACTTTGCAAAACAAAGCACTGCATGGCACTGAACTGCGCTCGTTACCACGAGACATAAGAATTTAAGTCTCATAATGCCCAATAATTTCACTGGCTTCAATGTCCTTCAAACCAAAACTCAACACTGCTTACACACTGTTGCTTGGCAGCAAAAATAGACAAAGCGGTGGTACCAATCCAGGAATCATCAATGTAGGTCTTTTGGCCAAGATATTTACAATCGAATTGAGAACCTCGACTGTTTAAAGTTGGTAAAAAAAACGAATCCATTTTTCCACTTATTTTATAACCTAGTCAACACAATAAACACAAAACTTATAAAAGTGTACACAAAACATAAGGTGAAAACATATTGTCACTAATGCGTCGCGACAGCGCTTATAGTGACGCGCGTACCGCTTTATCGACTATCGATATTTCGGCTTTGTCCGGCGCACGCCCGCGAGACGGCCACGCTCGTCGATAAAAAGATTACACGTTTGCGTATACGTATGCTGCGTGATGTGAATTTTAATGCGCTCTCCCCTTTGTTGGAGACCACTAATAGATTTTAATCGGTCGCGGACAGTGACAGCGCGCCGACTTGTGTCTGTTATTTAATTATATCACACTTCCATTTTGAAGACATGTTTACATTGACACCTATTGTAATCCTCCTATGTAGCAGGTAGGTACTCGAGGATTTCCGCTTCAATAACAGGACAAGTTAAGATTTTTTAAATAAGTGTTAAAATAACTTTTAGTCACATAAAATAAGCATTTTACGAATAAATTTATGCATTACTAAAAGAAGAATATGTATAAACGCAAAATGGTAATCATTTTGTTTAAACTTAAAAAAAAAAAAATATTTACACAATCTATAACATGTCTATGATACCTATTTATACACCAATAAAATTAAATGTTCCTGCATTTTTTTGCAATTTTCTCACCTTATTCATACAATCAAACACTACTTAGTTAATAATTAAGATCTAGATTCATAATGGTGTACTTCAATACATTCCACCATCACTTCCCATTGATGGCACGCGTTCCCACACCGTCTCATCGGATTATCACAGCACTCTGATTTGAATATATTTTTATCTAGTTTATTTTGAAATATTAATGGCGTTTCAGGCATTAAGGGCATTACGCGCACACCCTTGTTTTTGTACTGCGCGAATTTGCATGAAGGGACACTGGGAACGTTTGGCACACGGACGGATCAAAGAGATGCATTATACCAATGTATTCGGTAACACGTAAATAAATAAACAATATTCAGGGACTTTGCATGGGTCCCTGACGATTTTTATGTGACGGAATATGTATAACATAACAGTCATTTTGATATTTGGAAAGAAAAATGTCGGCGTAATATACTCCATAATGGATCACAACATGCGTAAGATAGATAGATGGATAGAATATTCTTTACTGCACATCAAATAAAGTAACTAAGTAAGTGTGTTTAATACTATGAGCTTGCACTGGCGAAACTTTCTAAAACATGTTATTTTTTTAAATATAAATATTGTTAGATTAATAAATAAGTACAATAAAATCAACCACTACGACAAATATTCTTCGGTGTTTTCTGTAATACTAAATAATTATTGTAATGTGTAAATGTTGTGTATTTACTCGTAATTTCAAATTCTAACATTATTATATTTTAGATTAACATCTTTATATTTTGTGTTACATATAATTGTTTGATTCTTGTTCAATTGTATGTTTCTATTTTACTAATCTTTTTTATTATCCTATAAACACAATGGAAACTGTTACCGTAAATACCGTAAAAACCGTATAAATTAGCGCAAGCTATGTTATGCATAAATTTAAGATGCATTATATACAGTGCGCGTTGGCGCGTTGCACCTAATCTCAACACGCAAAGAAGGACACATTCAAAATCTTTAATATTATCTGTCATCCGTAGGCTAGACACACATACACAATTAATATTGCAGTTTAGTACTAGTATTCGTGACAGTAATTTACGAACAAATTGTAGAACCTGGGTTTATAATATTCAGATCAGCGACACGATTGCAACTTATTACCTGAACGTCATGCAATTTACCCATAACAACTAAGACTAAACAATAAAACAAAGTACCACGACAGTCACGATAAAACTAAATACTAATCAGATATATAATAACTATTTAAAAATCTTAAATTGAAAATTCAAAAAATTTCAACACTTAAATCTATACTAATAATAAAGCTGTAGAGTTTGATTGTTTGATTGTTTGTTTGAACGCGCTAATCTCAGGAACTACTGGTTCGAATTGAAAAATTCTTTTTGTGTTGGATAGTCCATTTATCGAGGAAGGCTTTAGGATATATAACATTACGCTGCGACCATTAGAAGCGAAGCATCAGTGAAAAATGTTGCAAAAACGGGGAAAATTATTCATATTTGAAGGCTTCCGTTGCTAAGCTACCGAAATAATATTATTTGAAGGCTGCCGTTGCTAAGCTACCCAAATCTATACTAATATTATAAAGCTGTAGAGTTTGATTGTTTGTTTGTTTGTTTGATCACGTGGGCGGAGCCGCGAGCAAAAGCTAGTGTAATCTATAAGTCAATATCCTAACCTAAATATTTAAACCCCCACCATACATTAAAATAGACCTGTAATTTTTAAATGACTAAATAGATTTTTTTAAACATAACTAACAATAGAATTTTTGAATAAAAGGAGCGAAGATTTCAAATCCGCTCATTCTCTAAGGCACCACTATTAGGCACAACTGCTCTGAACCTTCTGCCTATGCAAAAGGTTCAGAACTATATAACCAATCGTTGTCGTGGAGGATTAACATTACCTTTATCACTCTTCTTCATATTTTTATAGCAGAGGCCGGGAAATGAACAAGTGGGCTACGTGATAGTAAGTGATTTAACACCAGTGAATACCCACAATAACAGAGAGCTATGGATGTGTTATCAACCCCTGAAAAAAGAGAATGGAGACAGGGAAGGCCAGGTGAATTTGGGCCTTCTAAGATTTCTTTTACAATACGAAACTTAACAGCAAGCTGCCGCTTCACGCCGATTTCCTATACCCATTCAAAAATGTTTACAGAATGACTACCGTTTATATAATTAAAACGTACATACCAGAATATTTTGTAGCAAAATCTTCAGGATTCAGTCCCGATAACAGACAGTGTCGTATCGTCGCCATCCACCCTAATTCTTCCAAATTATAATCATCAAGAAACACAAACGTTTTAATAAAGCCACCGTAGCGGAGACGGCACGGTTAAAAGATCAATAAAGAGCCGATATGAGTTCGTGCAGATATCTACGCGTACAAAAATATAGCTAGAGATAGTGGAACGATGTCTGCCCATAATATTCTTTGGGGTGCATCTCATTTGGCTTAAGAACCAGCCTTTGTCAACAAAGTTGGGGGCGGACGGAAAAATCGATAGTGGCCACGAACGGCAGGCCTCCGATCATCGCACGCTTGTCTTCGGTAATTCTTGTGTCTCAATTTAAATTTTGAATTTCGAATAGTGTTTTATCTTTTTCAAATTATTAATATTTTATACCAATCACTTATTATAGCAATTTATCGACATCGATATACATACCAGCCACCTTAATGATGTATTGGCAGCGTACATAAGCTGAGGATCCGTTTGGTATTTATTGGCTTCAAATCCCAGGTCGGACATCACAATTTGATTGGATTTTTAGATTTGGTAAAATTTACACATGATTTGCCTGGGGTTGTATTTGGTGTACCAAGAACGAATACTTAAAGGACGGAACTATGCTCGGTCAACCAGGGATGTACTAGTTGCAACACTGCCTATACCACAGTGTGCCTATACCTTCAGAGATTCAGTTCTGAGCTTCCGTTTGTATTGCATGTATGATATACTCCTAGAGACAATCTCTTAAGACGAGTATAATAACAATATCAGCCGTGTACACGGTCCTACACACATGCAAAACTATACCACTATTCATTTCATTTGTGCTCGACTCGAATAGACGGAATTTGTAATTGTGGCCGGTATGGCAATAAGCGCGCCGATTTCTTTCAGGGGACAGAAAAACTGCACTTCTGCCTATCCTGTCGAAATACAGTTGTATTAAAATTTTCATTAATAAAAATTTGCATTAATATTAAATTAATTATCAAGTATAATCAAATTGGTAAATCGCTGTCAATTCACTATTTTGTCCTAAAAATAAAATTATAAAATGGAACAGTTTTTACAGACTGTAATTTCTCAATAACAGCAAAAACGAAATCCACACCCTTCAGACACCAATAAATAAAAAACCTGGTGAATGTGAATAATATATCAATTATTACTATAAAGTAAAAAGTTATCGAAACAAATCAAATACTGAATAATCAAGCGATACATTAATTGTACGCTGTGGCCGGTAATTATGCGTAATGACCACTAATCATCGGTTAACTTGACGTTTTGCATAAACATGTAACACGTTTACTGTATCATTAATCAAGACGTTTATTGGATGTATGAATATAAACGAAACATTATCTTCATTATAATATTAAACTATCATTGTCACTTTTCACAAAACAAATGTTTATGTCGTAGAACCACAGAGTAGACACTATTAACCGAGTTTCTACCAGTATGTCAAATCGACTAGAAGTGGTAGCTCGCTGTTGCCTTCGTACGGTGAATGAGATCACTGGAGGCCCAAATTCAAAATCTACCCAATCCCCATCCCTTTCCTTGAAGATCAGCATTCATGACTTTTGTAATATTGTAAATGTTTAGAGGCATCGAGCAGTGGAGATCACTTACCATCGAATGACTCAGTTGCTAGTTTGCTAACCTCTACTATAAGAAATTGAAACATATTTTTTTTTTTTTTTAATGTTTGCCACAATTTCGACACAAATATTTGTGAAATTATTACAAATATAATAATTATAGGATAATTAAAAAAAAACTAATCGTGTTCTAAAAATATTCCACACGTTAAACAGAAAATTCTAAGCTACTCCACATTTATGAATAAACATTGTACAGTTTTACATACATTTTCAAGATCCTACACATTTTATTCAAATGAAAATTTCAACTTTTTGTTGATGATTGAAGATAGCAATTACAAATTACGTGTTAACGATCGTATAATATTTATTCAAGTGATATTCCGGTACATCTCATTTGGAATACATGTATGCGAATGATTAGCATTTATCCGGCAATTACTCGCATTAACCAGCTATTTATACTATAAGTAGGTTTGCTTTACTCATTTCACCGGGGATATTAGATCGTTTATTTTTTATTGGTCGGTAAAACGAGTAAGTAGGTCACTAAATACCCAAAGAATCTTACTATGCATTGCCGACTTTAAACAAAATGTATGTATGAAAGTCTGTTTTTAATTATAAATCGATAATAATAAAAATGAATGTTTCTTTTATGTCCTATAAGCGTTCCTATACGATTTAAATTCACATTTTGCCAAAGACCTTTTTTCTTTAAATGGCATTGCAACACATGTCGGGTACAGCCAGTACTTTTTAAAAATAATAGATCTAATAAGTTGTTTTATAACTTTTTAATGAACCAAGGATGATGATTTGAAAATAATAGCCATTATTCGAAATATCACAATAGAAAATTATTGCTTTCTCTTAATTACAAACATTTCAAAAACAGAATCCACAAGCGGTTCGGAATTCAAATCAAACACCCGCCTGGTTTATTACGTCGATATGTAAATTTTGCACAGCGTCACTACCCTTATAAAGACCCTGCTGAATTGAAAATTTTGTTGGACGAGGCGAGAGTACGCTCGGTTCAGTGCGGCCACGTCTTTCAGCCAACTCGCTGCTCTCAGACGCGAATTTAAAAAAGAAACATTATAAATATTACGTTCTTTATTTTTTCTGTTAAGGATTCCGAATGCATACGTCAAAGTGGTACCAAGGTTCTCGTTGTTATGACGGAAAACGATAACGTGTGATACGTCACGAGCTGTCAAAATGAGACAGGGAGAGGAGATGCGTGCGAGCGAGACGGCACGATCGCGTGCCCGACCTCCGTGCCGTAAGTAAACAAGTGCCTGATTCTTTTGTTCTTTAGATAAGCGATACTTTTGATGTCACAAAAGCATGATGTATTTACAATTTCAAATCAGAAGACTTGAATAAATGCTTTCTTTTATTTTTGTTTTTTACTTTCCTACGCTTTTGTCTGCACTCCAGTGCTTTAATTGCGAAGTCAAAATCATGTAAAGATGATTGTATTTTTGCTATGTTGAATCGCGACTACTTATTTGTGCAAAATCTATTTAAATTTATACTGTATTTATAATATGATAATTATTATTTAACAGTTATATGCCCGTTTATTTTAAACAAATGTTTATGAATAAGTTTAACTATTCGTTTAATAACATGAAGAGCTACTGCAGTTTACGGTGAATGGAAATATAAGTCAAAAACTTTCAGCTCGTGTTACATATACATAATATACTACGCATGTGTCCCCGAAGGGGTAGACAGGCTGTACACTCACAGCTCACTGAGCTTATCCGTCCCATGATGTGATATGTGGCGATCCTATTCGCATGTCAGACTTATGTTAGATTACAAATACTTAAAAAGGCGAATTAATTTATCTAAATATATAAAACTCAAAGGTGACTAACTGACATAGTGATCTATCAACGCACAGCCCAAACCACTGGGGCTGAAATTTGGCATGCATGTAGGTGTTATGATGTAGGCATCCGCTAAGAAAGGATTTTGATAAATTCTACCCCAAAGGGTTCAAAATAGGGGATGAAAGTTTGTATGAAAATCACGCGGGCGGAGCCGCGAGCAAAAGCTAGTTAATTATAATTATCGATAATTTCATACTATATACCTGTGATAAACAAAACAACCAACTCAATCCGCAGTTTAATAAAGCGGTATGTTTAGATATAGGCCATAACTCATAGTGAATGACCTCAGTGCGTCGAGAATGGCATTTGGTATGCGTCACACAGTACGTGACATACCATGCCGGCTTTGTCCCACTTATCGTTTACACATCTATTTTATTGTATCCTGATATCCTCGTAATCTATTGCAAAGTTTTAGTCGATGGATTTGTGGTTTATGTTATTTAAATATGACTACTTGGTGGTGTCAAGACACCACCTAGTAGTCCAGCTACAATTACTGCATACAAGTATGCTAGGGGCCGTGTGGGCTGCTACCACCGCTTTGTCTATTTCTGCCTCCAAGTTGCAGTTGCAGCCAGTTAAATTACTGGGTATAATGAGACTTAACATCTTATGTCTCAGAGTGATGAAAGCAGTCGGGTGCAATGTAGTGCTTTGTAATTCAAAATTCTGTTTTTTTTTATTAAAATGAATGACGAGACGAGCACGGCGCTCGCCTGATGGTAAGCGCCACGCCTGCTCATAAACAGAAGCAGCACCACACATAACTTTGTATTACAAAGCGCTGCATGACACTGAACTGCGCTCGTTTGTTGTTGTTTCTGTTTATGGACAGGTGTGACGCTTATCATTAGACGAGGCACCTGCTCGTTTCGTCAGTCAGGCAAATAAAAAAAATAGGGTTTTTGTTAAAATAGACCAAACTCACACAGAGACGTCAATCAACTTTAGTTATTAGCCATCTTTTAATATTCTTGATGCTTTATGCTCACTAACTGAAAATATAATACATCTTAAAATATTTGAGAAACGGCATTTTTTATTAACTTGTATGTCGAAACAAGTTGTTAAGCTCCACGCCGCGCCTGCCCAAAAACAAAAGCAACTTTGAACTACAAAATTCTCTATGGTACTGTACTGCGTTCGTAACTCCGAGACCTAAGTTGTCAAGCCTGATAATGCCTTGTTATTTCACTGGTTTCAATATCCTACAAACCGAAACACAACAGTACTTACACACTGCTACTTGGCGGCAGAAGTTAATAATTGAAGTTTCCGGAGGACCAAATCTTGAAATCGTTGCCTTACAAACAATATATTGATCTGCTAATGAAAGTAAAATATCGGACGAAGCCAAGTAATCAAATGGCAGTAAAAGCATATTTCTTCGTTAATTTAAGTTAAACTGTAACCCAAGTAATAAAGTTGTGGCAGACATGTCTAGTTAATGAAAAGGGTTGTCTGAGGGTTGCAGACATCATTTCTAGTTCAACCCTTCTAGGGGGACTGCAGTGATGAAGAGTAAATTTTTATTGCCTTTTAATTTATTTTTGTAGGTATTAACATTTTCACAAAAAAATATCTAAAAGTAATAATGAATACTTGCATAACCATTAATCAAGCGCCTCAATAAACTATATGAATGTATTATTTGAAATTATCATAATATGCGTACTAAAATATTTCCAGTAACTAATAATATCGGCTAATTAAATTATTAATCCGTAAAAAAAACAATACAGTACGCATTTGTTGACAAATAGCGCTTTAAACTTACTGCAAATTTTCCTGTGCTAAGCAATTGAAAATAAATGAAATGCATGGCTTTTTATCGCAGCTCAAAAAAAAAATATTTTTTAAATTTATCAGTTCTCACGTTTTCATTCTCCTAACAAAATTACTCAAATTCACTTAAAGCACACTTCAGGCCGTGAACATTACTTGATTAGACCATTCGTTACGCAGGCCGATGGCCACTCCAATCCAATCTTGCATGCACCGGCAGAGACCCTACCAGCTCGAGGCTATGGATTACCATAACAAGACCCCCATTACGAGCCTACGGCTGTAGTATTACCAATATAATTTTGCGTCCCAAAAAGATTCCGCCCCTCAATAACGCAGTACAAAAACTATTTTTTCACCATCAAAAATAAAATTGTCAGTCTTTTGTTACTTCCAAAACTAGAATTTGACAGTCGAACGCTTCGTTTGTCAATTGCTATCGATTATTTACAGCGCAACGAGCAGCCGGCGGCTAATTTGGGGGACTGCATTTAGGTATTTTTCGTCGCTAACTAGATAACAAGTGGTTTTAAATTGTAATTTACATAATAATTCGCTAGGGTGGGGTGCCTGTCACTCGTCTTGTCTGAGTAAATTTTTGGCCGACAGTGCACTGTATGAAGGAAAATTGAATTGTAGAACTATTGGTGAATGCAATTTTTGTAACATTATCGTGAATAAAATTAAATGTTTTACTAAACGACTTCAAAAATGAAGATTAATTCACAAATAATACGAAACATAATATGGTATTAGTATTTTCCAGTTGATGTAGATGCTGGTGACGGTTAAATTAAATAATCAATAACTATAATATAATATCAGCCCTGTACTATACTATCCCACTGCTGAGCACCGCAATCTTTTACTGAATGAGGGGTTAGGCCTTAGTCTATCGTGCTAAATTAATGTGGGTTTGCAGACCTTTGAAATTCATAATGAGAACTTCTCAGGTGCGCAGATTTGCTCACGATGTGCCCTTTACTGTTAAAGCAAGCGATAATTAACCATAAACGCACACGAAACTTAGAAAAGTGGCGATGATATGGCGAACCTACATTAAAATTCGCGGCGAGTTACACTCCTCGTTTTTTAAGTCGGTTAAAAGGGATGTACAAAGTTTGACAATTAATGCAGAAATAATGTCCAGCAAAATAAAACACCAATTTATAAAACGTGTACTCTACCACGTAGAGCTGAATTAGATTATTTAGTTACCTATATCAGCACATAGATGGCGCTATACTCAATACGGAACATAAACGAAACATTCTTATTTTTAGCTACCCAAAAACAATTAAGTAAACAAAAACTACAGTCCAATAAAAACATAAATGTTCTTATTTTAAATAAAATAACATCAAAAACCCCGCGAGCAAAACAATAAAAACATTGGCCAGCTTGCACGTGCCAGAAATTACCAATATCCCATGATAAAATAAACCTAACAAGCTTGCACACTCGCCGCTCTTGTTTTCAAACATAACTCAGTAATTTTCCACTTCAGGCGACTCGTTTGCCGTCGAATGAAAGAGAATTGCTTGATAATAAGAGGGGAGCAAAAACAAAAAGAATATCTAGCAGAGCGTGGTTTCGATCCACGGACCTCTGGGTTATGGGCCCAGCACGCTTCCACTGCGCCACTCTGCTTGTTGATGTGAGGACAAAATTACGTATTACATACTATTCCAATTCTTATTCTATGTTATTTAACATTAGTGTTTGCATAATATCTACATAATATGTTTTATTTTAAAAATAGCTTTACTGCTTATCGTGTATGAATCAGTTCGAATAGCTAAATACTAATAAAATATAATGAAACATATATTACGTTCAGATTACTTGTATACCTAGTTGACTAATCAAATGTACAAAAATGGTATTAACTGCTTTTCAGAACTTATATTTCCCGTTATAAAAGGAAACAATTGACAATAATACTTTTTACAATCCATTTAATCGCAATTTAGTAGCATAAAACTTCTCACAAATGTTTTAAAACCACTTGAAAATGATAAGTGAATATGTTTTATACAATTCGGCGGGAATAAAAGAGTGATTCGGCATCAGTAGCCTGGGGCCACTTTAGTTTACGACCGAGTTAACTTTAACGGCACAAGTGGCTCTCTACCAAGCCCCTCAGGGTAAAGCGTGGTGGTAGTGACTTTAAAAATAAATAGGGGAAAGGATTAATTTTAAAAAAACCTAACACGACGTTTATGTTATTAATATCTCAAAGTATCAATAAGTTAAAAGCATTTCATTTTGCAGTAGAATTACTTGATAGTGTTATTTATTTCAGTGGCCTAGGTCTAGATTGGAAGTCTAATCATCGAAAAAAAAACTACTAATATCTGCATTGTAGTCGCTTAATTTTTTGTACGTAATAAAATAAACGTTAACATAACATTTTATAGGCACTGTTAATTATTTATTATTAAAGTAATAAAAATGAATTTATTATCTACTTTTAGAAATACTTATTTAAAAATGAAGATTTCTGCACTCATAAAAATTAAGAAATTCTTAATAGTAAAGAGTCTTAATATTCATGAAAATTTGTAAATCCTACGATTTAAATTATTTCTTCTTCTTATAATAACATTTTTTTTTTATTAGCTTCAGGTGACTAAAAGAAGCAGGTAGCTACATACGTTTATAAACTATGTGGGAGAATCTCGCGTAAGCAAAAGGATAGTTACGCTTCTTTGCATCTTTCTACCACCAAGAGCAGTGTGTAAGCACCGTTATATTCTAACGTGAAGAAAATTACCATTTTATTTATTAGCCCAAGCTATTACATCATTTCAGTTTTAAACCAATAGGATGCTATAACTATTACATTTAAAATATTTTTTATCAAATCCTGTCTACATATGCTGCTCCAATGAATTTCGGCTGGCTACAATGAAAAATATCAATATCTCGAGATATATAATTTTAAAATCGAATAGCATGTGTTAGTGGACCGTACTAAGATCAGTTAGTCCTGCCAACGGGTAACGGGTGATGCATAAAAATATATCCATTGGATGCACAGAGCTTCAGTGCTGCGGGCATGTCTTGTTGATGAATCCACCCACGGAGTACCTTCCACTCATATTTAATTAGTGAAACGTCTCTCCTTGCAGCCTACTGAATCCATCCATGCCCATTACACATTCTGATACATGAGGGGGTAGTAAGGGTAGATGCCAAACTGTTTGAGTCAACCCGTTAAGATGAGCGCAGTGCAGTAGTTATGATGTAAAAGTTCTGGATGTTTGTTTTAATAAATAGGCAGATTTGGGGCTTACCAACCCGAGCAACATGGTAATCTCATCATTCAAGCGGATAAAAAATGATTATAAGGTATAAAATTAGGTTTTTTTATGTAACACTAAACTCAATGTAAGTAAATACGCGTAAACTATTGTTATATACGTCAAAATCGTCTTTATTATAGTAACAATGGTTTCACGCGCACCCCATAACCGATGGTGGTTATTACCAACAAATGATATAGCCATGAAAGGAATTAGCAAATATGGTGTATCATTTTCGTCATAAGCGATCAGGGCTGGAATTGGAATATATAAATTGAGGAACTAGCTCCCGAAAACATACACCGAACTGGGTTTGCCAAAAAACTATGTTTAGAACATGTAGTTTATAAAAATACCATAAATTATTTACTACATTTTATATAAGATAGAGACAAATAAATGATGAGAAATCGCGACATAGGAGCTTAATAATCATTCGGGATCGCATGCAATAAACAATAATATGTAATATAAGCTTGGCCTGCGTACCCTGTCCCAATCCTGGGCTCAGAACTTCTCTGCGAATGAAAGGGGTTAAATATCAATCATGAAACAGAATTTATCTTGTGAAACAAGACTGCTTAGAATTCTTCAACTGGATAAACGTGTATGTGGTGAGAAAATATCTGTTTCGCATCTAGGTACATTCTGTGGAACCAATAGCATGCGTACAAATCCATTCTGGTTTATGGACCTATGGATTGTAGGGATCATTAGGTAACCTGATTATTCGTTAGCCGGCCTTCTGCTATTAAAAAGTATACATACTAACATGATGTCAAAAACCATAGAATAAAAAACGACACTATTTCAAACTAAAAACTATGACAAACTAACACCTGCGGCTATTACCTAACTCCGGTCCTGTCAAGCCGGTGTTAGGGGTACATGTCCCACTGATCACAATGATCGTTGGAACAATACGTGGCAGGGACCCGCGGAGTCCAATAAAATGGTACAAAGGCGCCCCGCAGTGCCTCACAGGACCCTCAACTAACTACGGCCCGCCAGTTAATCTGGCACCAAGGGTGTTGATTTTATTGCTTTTTTGTGAAAGCTCATTAGATGCCAGTAATCGTCTTATATGGGAATTCCATTCCTGAGCAGCATAATTAAATTATATGAGTAATTCTGTTATTTTGACGTAGGCATGTGCTACAGGAATGTTAGGTTAGGCTTTAAATGATTAATACCGATTTTTATAAACTCACGTCTGTGATCCCCGAAGGGGTAGGCAGACGTATAACTAGTACACCCTGGTATCAAAGTGACTTTAAAAAATAATTAGTGGAGTCCACAATTAGTGGAGAAATCAATGTACATACATAAAAATAAACAATAAAAACTCGCCAAATTGAAAACCTCTTCCATTTTTGAAGTTGGGTAAAAAATAGCTTTAGATAATAATAATAATAGATGTTTTCTTTTGTCGTTAAATCAAGTGATGATTAATAGACTAAAAGTCAGAGATCCATACCGTATCACTGCCCACTTGGCTATCGCTGAAATAGATAAAATAATTAAATTAACCGAAAGATTTAAGGGATGTCTGCTTGTAGTAACTAAACAATCCAATAAAAAAAAAACCAAAACCTAACTTAACCCACCCATCGCAGAACTTATAAAACCTAGTTAGCCCACTATCGAATATCAAAAAGTCACATAGCGAAATCAAAAGGGTACACGAGTCATAAAGCAAAATTATAAGTTTTCAATACATTACACTTTCACAATAGAGCTGTACTTGCTTTGACTAAACACTTCGCATTAAGGTGTCGTTAGCTGCATGACAAATACATAACACCATAACGATTTAAGTCATTAAGCAATGTATTCTAAAATGAACCCTATCATCATATGAATGTAGAGTTGAATTTCAAATCGTTTTAATAGGTGGTTAAATATTTAAAAAAATTGTATACATAATAAAAATCCTGGTGGACTCGTGTTGTCGTGTGACGCATTAGTGTTGCCCCATTCAAATTAGTTATTTCGGTAGTTTTGGCGATTGTTTTATGAGCTAATGTCGTAAATGGACTGTTAATGATATATTTGTTTTTTTTTTATGTATATCACTGCATAGATTGCGTGTCTTTAATTAACAAAAAAATGAGATTTATCAAAATGACGTACGTGGTGCAGTATTTGAAAAGTACTTTATTACTTACATATATTGCTATGAAATCTATGCACGGCATATTTAATTTTTTACTCTAATAAATTATTTAATAAAAACATTTCAATCGGTATCAGGTTATTTATAGCATAGTCCGGCAAATGAGCAAGTAGGTTACCTGATGGTAAGTGATCTCCATCGCCCATATACGCCCACAATACCAGAAGCATAATGGATGCATTTTCGACCTTAAGGGAAAGGAATTGAGAACGGGTGGGAGATTTGGGCCTCCGGATATCTCAATTACCACACAAAACGCAGCAGCAAGCCGCTACTTTACGTCGGTTTCCTGTGAGACAGTGGTAATGACCCGGTTGAGCTGGCCCATTTATGCTGTAGAGACTCTCGGGACTTTGAAGACGTGTCTACTCTTTTAAGCGATCCGTAACCATAAGATTTGTCTCTATATTCTAATAATTTGAACCATCACAAGTAGCCCGACGAATATTTTTACCTGAATATATGTCGTGGCAGATATCATAACATATATTCAGTATAATAACAATAAGTAAAAATTTAAGTGGGGTGTTAATTGGTTTGCGAGATCGATTCGCACTTGACTTTTTTATATTTAATGTATTTTCTGATATAGATTGCAACTGAGTAGAAACTCCGCGAATTTTTACCAACTCCCAACTCTCGTTCCACATCTTACAAACAAAAGCCATACATTAAAACTAAATACAATAGTTGCGACCCATTCGTAACTAATATTCCCATAACAAAACACTGGACCCCACATTTAGCGGCGTTCATAAAATAATGACCGAACAACTTGCATTCGACAAATGATACGATATTCACACTAGCTCCTTTTATTTCTTTCCTACTCTATTCCATTGGTCACAAACCGACACAACTACCATGGAGTTTAATGTATTATCAACCTTCTCTATTCAATATAAAGTAGCTTTTACTATAACATATGTCAGGTTATATACGTTGTTACAAATAAAAGATTTAAATGTACAAAGTTAATAAGTCACACGAGTATAATTATTTTATTGTTACAAAAAATTCGTACGCATGTCGCGTTTGTGTGGTGTGATGTATTGCTATTAGTTGAAATTTGGGCGTTGATGAATTGGTTTGGATTAATTTTACTTAAAATGGCTTATGAATTGTCCCTTGGTGATGACGTCAGATATTCCTTTTGGTTGTATAAAATTTTACCCCTAATTATATCTAGTGCGTGTTGCGTGTAGTCAGCAACTGCTTGGAGTGCGAACTTACTCAGCAAGTCGCGAGAGCTTCTTGGGGGGTCTATACAGAGTAGAAGATGTATGCGTAAGAACATTCTTTATGCATCTGAACATATAGACAAATAATACAGACGTTTCAGCAGTTTTTGTACTCGTAGTTAGTTTTAAATTTTATATCATGCATAATATATTATAGTCATAATCATATACACGTCCCACTGCTGAACATGAATGAGAGGGGTTCGGCATGATTAGGTCCCCCCATGCGAGTTTACATACCTTCGAAATTCTTATGGAGAATTCTCAGCTTTGCTAATTTCTTCACGATGTCTTCTTCGCCGTTAAGGTAAGCAATAATTAAGAATTAATTCACACATAACTTAAAGCCAGGGGTGCATGCTCTTGAGGCTGGTTAACCGGCGACTATCGTCTCGTGTCCGTATCACTCCTCGCTGAGCTATCGCTTCTTGTTATCTATGATATAATGCATTATTATATGGATGCAAATATACAATAACATTTCAACCCACATCAAGGAAAAATTAAGATATTCATTTTGTTTTGCTAAATTAATTAACTTAAATCAATAATATTTAGTTCTATTTTGCATAATTGTATACGGGCAATGTTTAATTATTAGTTTTTTTTATAAAATATGGAAATTAACTTGCTTAAATCTAATGAATTTAGCAAAATAAAAACAATATCTCAGTTTTTATTTGATGTGGGTTGAAACGTTATTGCATATTTGCATCCATATGGGGTAGAGTCACTATACTTTAGTCTGCATCTCGAATGGGCCGGCTCCATCTAGTTATTACCGTTGTCTCATAGTGCACAGAAAACAGTCGTGAAATGGCAGCTTGCTGATGCGTTTCGTACGGTGAGTGAAATTTCCGGAGGCCCAAATCCCCATACCACTTCTCAATCCCCATTCTTCAACAAACACGTCATATAATATTTGATATGATCCGGATTTTTATTTATTGCAGTCCCTATAACATAAAACAGTACGACAATAAAACATCACAATATCTCAGATACTAGTCCGTGTGAAATAGCTTTTTGTTAGCATCAGTTAGCGTCGTCGATAGCCATCGCCACGTGGCGTCGGCCCACGGTCCTCGCCCATCGCACGTGCGCTTCATTATATCCCCAGAAATGTTCCAACACCGCTTTGTTCGGAGATTAACATTGGCTGACGATTCACGCGTCACGCCTCCGTTTTTTTTGTTTTTGCAATGACGTGTTTTTGGCCAGGACTGTTTTGTTTGGCTTACGACCGATTCCCACAATGCAGTTGGATTAAGTTTTAAGCTTCTGTTTGACTGGTGCCATCACCGATAAATTTGCTCAGAGAACAGTATAGAATAGTCAACAGTGACGCTAGTGAGACTTTTTAACCAACTATAAAAGAAGTAACTACAACTACGCTTATCTCCGCCAAATGTGGGCGATTTTGATCATTCTTTTGTATTCAAATTGTTTTACTCCAATAGTGATCCCATTTGAATTAATATTTGATTTGACTTGATTTTAATGAAGATCTGATGACGAAGTACGAAGGTGGTACGTTCCTCGTATGCGAGAAGCCGTCTGGGTTGGTACTACCGCTTTGTCTATTTCTGCCGCCAAGCAACAGTGTGTAAGCACTGTTTGTTCCGGTTTGAAGGACATTGAAGCCAATGAAATTACTGGGCATTGTGAGACTTAACATCTTATGTCTCGGGGTGATACTTGGACACCTAGACTCCCAAATTTCATGAATAAAAATGTTCTCGAGTTAATATGGTTAAGTAGCTTACACTAACAATATAATATACCCAAAGTCGCACACATGGTCTTGACCCCACACTGGGTTCACCTGTATCAAGACATACGAAGGTCTTACGGTCCGACAACACCCAGACCCGAAAACGAATATTCGTGGATCACACAAACAACATTTTCTTCCGTGCGAAATTCTACCCATGGCCTCTCGCTTCGCAGCCGGCTATTCGCCTACCACGCCACAGGCGTTGACGATCGAATAAAATATACCATCTTGTACATATGTACACGTAAAAACGATATCGTTTTTACATTGATTTTTGTAGGTAATATAGTATTGATGAAACTTCAGTATTTGGGTACACAACATATTGCACACTGACATAGCTACACTTCATTAATTTTTTTTTATATAACAGACTTACCAACGAGCAAATGGGTCACCTGATGGTAAATAATCTTCACCGCCCATGTACGCCTACAATAGTAGAAGAATCATGGGCGCGTTGCCGACCTTAAAGGGAAGGGATAATTAGGGGATTAGGAAGGCCAGGGGAATTTGGGCCTCCGGATATCTCACTTACTATATGAAACGCATCAGCAAGCCGCTACTTTACGTCAGTTTTCTGTAAGACAGTGGTTTTGTCTACAGCAAAACAAAACTGTGGCTCTACCACTCAATAGTATACCTAATGTCTTCACGATACTTCCATCCATTAATTAGTTTTTATATTTTCATCGTCTACCAAACCATAGTGCACCCCATAGTATCAATGTCGTGTTAGTTCCCAACATGCCCTCATTACCGCTGTGTGCACATTGTGGGCGGTGCCGCAGTATTTATTATTTCTGTCACAATGTGCCCCGCCGGATTATAGCCTGTATTTAGATAAAATTTGGGATAAGGCACGATAATCTCGTCTTTCTATTGTGTTTGCATCGATTTTTTATGGCTCCGATTTTGTATTGTGTCAAACAATAGTGCCAAAACTGTGTTAGTACGATTGCATAGCGGCTGTGTCAGCTTGTCATCAATCTATAAACTATATTGATTCTATCTCTAGGTTAGGTCTCTAATGCATGTATTGAGGACTGCAATTCAAGCACGCATAACAGGAGTCGGGCGATAACGACAAGTCTGCTTTGTTAGACTAGGTGGCAGGTCCCTCGTATATGTAAGGCTGTCTGGGTAGGTACCACCGCTGTATCTAATCAGTCTGTAAGCACTGTTGTATTCTGGTTTGAAGGACATAGAAGCCAGTGAAATACAAGCCATAATGAGACATTTTATATCTCGGTATGACAAGCGTAATCCAGTGCCATGCAGTACTTTACAATTAGAGATTCTAACTGGTGTTGCTTCTGTTTATGGGCAAGCGTGACGCTTATCATGAACCGAGCGATTTGCAATTCTCGTCATTTAAGCGATAAAAAAAATAGATACATTGAATAAGTCGCGCGCCGCGATGTCCTTCCACGGTCGCATACCTTAAAACGTACTAAGATATTAATAACATAAAAAGCGAACGTGTCACTATCATCATGCAATGGGCCTCCGGTAATATTACTCACCGTACAATACACAACTGAAGCTGCCATTTCAAGCTGGTTTTCCGTGAAACAGTGGCACTAGCCCGGTCAAGTCGGCCCATTCATGCTGCATACAATACTGCCCACAGCTCTGCTTTAATAAAATAAACTAATATAGACCTGTTTATTAGTTTTAATGCCTCACAACCATCGACAAGGTTCAAGACGCCTGGCCTTCGTATCTACATTCGTCACTAGGGGAGCGTGGGCGAGAATATTTGTTACGCCACGCGTTTACAACCGACCAGTTTATTGCTGCTAATAATTCTCACAATATTCTAATTGTATTGTTATTTCTACGCATAATAAATGAATAACATTGTGTGAAGATTTACTTTTAGGTTTGTGCTTTCTATAGAGATTTGGGAATGCTTCTTTTAATTTAATAGTTTATGTTGCAGTAGTGTGCTCTACCTTACCTATTATACTATACCTTTAGAGTCGACTTCCGATGTTCGAGACAAGTGTTAAACTTGCGCCAGTGTCGCTCTCGACTGTCAACACTACTAAATTTCAATTTGACGAGCTTCAGTTTGAATTTGAATTGAGCACTAACTCGCCGATACCGCGTGATGTAATTGACGCTAGTGGTTTTTTTACCATGTGTACGGTGGTCGCTATCTAGCCGGGTTCAAAGATGGTCAGGTAACCCTCCAACCAGTACCCACTTACAGAAGTACTTCTTCTTACTTGTTCCACCTACCTATATCCCAAGTAATGGGGTCGGCGTAGCAAGCCTCTTTACATAATGTTACAGAAAGATTTGGCTTATAGATTTCACGACCGGTTGCTTGCTTGGCGTCAACCCGTCAAAACATGCCCAGTTTGTGGTTAACTCAAACTGTTTTCTCGGTGCGGAAATCGAATCCAAGGCCTCTCTCTTCACAGCTGGTTACTCGCCCGCTACGCCACGGACGCTGTCACAGATCTTACTTAGATAGAATTAAAGCAATACAATAATAATAAATCCTAAATTTATCTTCGGTATGTGTCAGCAAGAAAAAACAAAGCAACAAGATGTGTAAAGTTTTCATCAATACCAAAACTACACCAACGCTAATGTTTGGTTCACACGTTCTACTCGCAGAAGCCAATGTTTACGCCCACTATGCCTTCAGCATTGCAAAATATATTGTTAAGCCGATCCCAATCGGCGACTAAATATGACATACAATTTCATGTCTTCAAAATTCTTGCAAAAAAATATTTAATATTATAAAAAGGTTATGCAACAACAAAAGAGACGATTTTTTGTGTTGTTAATAAAGTATATGTGAATTTAGATTCAATATTCAAAATTTAATTTTTAGCATAACAAACCTCTCATATCAACTACCCGTAATTTCATGATTATGTAGACGTATTTATATATTTTGTATCACACACGCCCCTCGAGAGAACCGGATATACACTGGCTGATCCTGGAACGCGATCCACAAAAGGTTTGTGGGTCACTATGGCAGGTTTTAACATGTGTACGGTGGTCGCTATCCGGGCGTATATGAATATCCTACCACCAGTATTATATTGTGCAATATATCGGGCTTGAAAAGCATAATAGACAAAATGCCATACAATTTGGTGTAATTGAATTGATCAGTATTTGGCAATGGCGGCCAGTTTAATTTCATATCTGGAAGTTATCTTTTAGCGTCGCGCAGTTTTGGCACTGGCCGAGTCACGTAGCGCGTTAGTGCGAGCTACGGCCAGAACACAAACGTACAGCGCGGCGGCAGAATATACCGTACCGTATCTGATACGTAGCATTTTTATTCAATTAATGGTTACTGGCAACATTTGTGTCTGTAATTTATGGTACTAGATAAACTGTGCCTACCCCGTGGGATGCAGACGTGAGTATACATTGTACTATTACCAAAGAGAACTGGCAAGTATGGGATCTAGTATATCAGTGGAGCCATTGGTGTGAATTCGATTTCAATAGAAAACTTGATTTGTCAGCGAATGATTTTTTGTCTGAAGTAGGCTTTCCTCGTTATACGACGGTAATACCGATGGCAACATTTGTGCATCCACTCTGTTGTGCCTTTTCTATGTATTTTTAGTCGTAGTTGTTTATAGTTTTATATTCTCTATTAAACAATGTCTAATATAATTAATTTTTATTGAGTACAATGGCTAATGCTATGCATGCCATACTGGTTATACTTATCAGTGATTATCATTTATATTGTAATAATATTAAGGTTAAAGCAGCGATAGCGCAGCGGGGAGTGGTACGGACTGTCGAGGCGAAAGCCGCAGGTTCGAAACCAACCCCAAGAGTATACACCTCACACTTTTCTAAGTTACATGTATGTATATTAATTGTTAATTATCACTTCCTTTAACGGTGAAGGAGGCAATTCCGAAACATTGTTCCTGTTGCGGGTTATGGGGGTCAGGCCAAGAATCACCCCACATAATACCGAATTTATCATCATATCATGACGGAAAGGCGGACCGTGGCATTAGGCCGGCATACCAGACAGAAAGAAAGATTGTATAACAGAATAAACTTAATATCTCTTTTATGAATTTATCGTGTATTTACATGCTAAATGTTTAAAAATATTTTTAAAATAAATCTTAAAGCCATAGTCGTCGCCATGTTGGCAAAAGATACGGTCACGTAGTACATTAGCACTACACTATACGGGGGATAACCCTTGAACGGCGCCGCGGGTCAAAACGGCCCCTCCTCGACTATATCAGATCGTCTAAAGTCCTTGAGAAACGCGTTACAGCGACTTTAGATAGTGTGACACGAGTATTTTACGAGATGAAAATGTCATTGGATTGAAATATCTACGTATAGCTGGTACGGGGTCATGGGGAATAGAATTGATCCGTATCTTAACTAGATCTTAGTTTTAATTAATGTGTTGTCCTACAATACGTTACATTATTTAAGTTTAACAGTTATCAATTGTTATATTATTCCACTTAAAACCATTACTTTTGATGTTATATCGTAAGACAGTGATGATGGTAGGATAGGAGTGAGATTGCTGGTGGTAGGATATTCATATCCGCCCGGATAGCGACCACCGTATAAAACCTGCCATAGTGATCGACACGCCTTGTGTGGATCGCGTTCCAGGATCACCCAGCGTATATCCGATTTTTCCGAGGGGCTGAGGGACTTGATGGTTAAATATAAAATCAGCATAAAATTTATAATATTCAACGTGGTCATGTAAAGTTAATATCAAAGACTAATTAATTATCTGATATTTTTATCTGCTAAACGGTAGTGGGCACTACATTTTAAACCAATGACACTAAAGAGGAATAAGAATACACTTGAACAGCAATAGTTAACAAAGTCTATCGACGAATAATATCAAAACTCCTTAAATAAGGAAACATACAAACACAATTCGGAAAACAACTGCAACGCTCTTGAATACGAAGTTTTTTTTGCACAAACCCACTGTAAAACTCTCACAAAACATCAAATTAAAGTGAGCAGAAACGTGGAAAATATAGAAAAAAATTAGCAAAAAATCATTACTTCCTGGTATTGTTTTGAAAAAGGCCGCCCTACAGGACCGGAGGGCCGCGCCGGCCGGGCGGGAGGGCGCCAATCAATACGCGCCCGTACTCGCACCGAATACTAAGTAGACCAGGTACCGGATTGCTGACTGCGTCTGCCGCTTGCAACCGATAAATTCTGATGTTATATTTAAATGTGATTAATTTCGATATTTTGGATTTGTGTGTCAGTTTTGTACGAAAAAGAAGCTTTGGAACGATTAATTATAAGCATATATATTTATGCTCACGCCTGTATTCTAGAAGGATTTGTGGAGAAGGGACTGGCATTCCCACAGGACGACCCTATGGTCATACTGGGCATATTCCAATCCCAAGTAACTGTGATGTTGCAGAGGTGATTTTTTAGGGATCTATATGGGATTTGAACCCAGGAACTCACAATTTCTCAGTCTTAGAGGTCAATAAGGCGTTTTTATATTCAGCAGTAAATAAAGATATTGTTGTATTTACAATTTTGGTTTTTATGAATATTACCGCGGTAATAATCGAAATCATATTCAGGTTCACTATGTTACATTACACGCTAAAATTTTCTAAGAATCCTTTATTTTTAGTCCACTTTACAATAAACACTCCTTTTTTATTTAATTGAATGACGAGTCGAGCAAGTCGTTCGCCTGATAATAACACGCATGCCCATTAACAGAAGCAACACTACACAGAACTTTGAATTAAAGCAGTGCATGGTAGTGATGTTCATGTACAAAAAATAACGATATTTTTTCCGATATAATATATCGATATATTGTATCGATATTTAACGATATATTGGTCAAAAATATCGATATTTTCGATATATCGTATTGTAGGAAGGAAAATACTTTATTAGGAGTTAATAAGTAAACCCACTAAGGTTAAAAAAGCAATCAACTTTGATTTTATTAATCCCAATATTCCTTTTTTTTATTTCACTGAATGACGAGACGAGCAAAATGCTCGCTTGGTGGTAAGCGCCACGCCTGCCCATGAACAGAAACAACACCACACAAAAAAATAAATTATAAAGTATTGCATGGCACTGAACTGCGCTCGTCACCCTGAGACATAAGATATGAAGTCTCACAATGCCCAGTAATTTCAATGTCCTTCAAACCGAAACACAACAGTGCTTACACACTGTTGCTTGGCGGCAGAAACATCATCTTACAGACAGAAACAAAATTATATTGACTCTTTTAGCTTGGATCCTGCTTCTCTGCTCGGTTAATACGTGCGCGGCCATAGAAAAAAGTCTTTCAGATGCTACAGAGCTGTAATGATGATTTTTCCTAAATACTCTACGATATCCTTATTTCGTACGATATTTCATATATCGGATAAAATATATCGATTTTATATATCGACTTCATACTCCAGTCATTTTAGTAGGTTCACCTCGGAATTCGAGATACCCGGCTGTAACTCTGTAAATACTTGTGTATTGACACCCTAAAAGTTGTCTCGAAACCTACATATGGTAGGGTGTGCGCAACTATTAAATTTCAAGGACAAAGGTCACAAAAATCGCTTTTTTTGTAAATATCTCATTTCCTATGGGTTTTTTGCTATTTATATCAATTATCAATATTGTAGAATACAAAATTCTCTACAAATTTTGTTTAAAACTTTTTTTCATACGGTGAACCGTTTTCGAGATAGAGGGCGGAGAGCGCGCGGTCACAAGTCCGTCATTTTGAAAGTTACATAAACGAAATTTTGTATTTCGGTTATTGACGTAAAATAAATAAATACGTGTTTCAGGAATTTTGGAAATTTTATTTATTAAGGGATGAAAAAGGGGGTGAAAGTTTTCACGCTTTCACGCCTAAATCACTAAACCGATTTTGATGAATTTATCTACAGAGACAGATGGAGCCCTGCAGACGGTTACAGGCTACTTTTATCCCGGAAAATGCTGTTCACGCGGGCGGAGCCGCGAGAAAAAGCTAGTATAACATAATAGTTAATAAAAATTGACAAATATTTATAATCATTGATTTATGGTTAGTTCATCAACTATATATGGCGCGTTTTCGACCGGAGGCACCGTTTGACCTGAACTGATCCTGTGACCGCGCGCTCTCCGCCCTCTATCTCGAAAACGGTTCACCGTATGAAAAAAAGTTTTAAACAAAATTTGTAGAGAATTTTGTATTCTACAATATTGATTGATTGATAACTCTTTATTGTACACCACTAATAAAATTAACAATAGGAAACAAAATAATTATAAACATATGTGTAACAATCGGCGGTCTTATCGCTAAAAGCGATCTCTTCCAGACAACCTTTGGATGGATTATTGACAAAAGAGATGTATTTGATGGGGGTGTATCAAAATTATGATATTAAAAATTAACAAATAATAAACACATTTTAAATACAAGAAAGACATTCATACATAAATAATAATGTTAAAGTATAAGGTGTAACAGAATGTTTACGACGCGAGATAATGAATTTTAACCTGCCTCTTGAAGCTGCTCAATGATGGAGCTTTTCTTATGTGCACCGGCAGTGCGTTCCACAAGCGAACGGCCTGTACGGTAAATGAACCGTCAAAGAAAGTACTACCGTGTAACGGAGTCTTGAGGGCCAGATTATCTGAAGACCTTAGAGAAAGAGATTGACCACTAAAGAGGAATTTAAAACGTTCTTTGAGATACTGGGGAGAGTTAGAGTTAAATAAAATATTATAGAGTAGAGAAAGTATATGTGCATTCCGGCGAAGACGAATAGGGAGCCATTTGAGCTTTGAACGAAACTCGGAGATATGATCGTATTTGCGCAAACCAAATATGAATCGTATGCAGAAATTTTGAAGACGCTCAATTTTGTCAAGTTGAACTTGAGTGAGATCAAGATAGCAGACGTCCGCATAGTCGAGCACGGGGAGAAGTAGGGACTGTGCAAGCGCAATCTTAGTGGCAGTGGGCAAAAAATTACGGAGCCTTCGCAATGACGCAGCTGACGCAAACAACCTACGGCTCATTGCTGCAAGTTGTGGGTCCCAGGACATTTTTCGGTCTATTATCACGCCAAGATTTCTAACTGTTTCGCTAATCGGAACGGTGACTCCGCTAAAAACAATAGGGGAAAGCGTGGACCACTCTATTCTTGCAATTTGGCGAGAGCTTCCCACTATTATTGCTTGAGTTTTAACGGGGTTCACTTTAAGACCAAAGCGATCGCTCCATTCAGATACACGGGCTAGGTCGGCGTTCATACCCGCAATAGCGACGTTTATTTCATTGAGTGGGGCTTGGCAGTAAAGTTGTAGATCGTCTGCATACAGGTGGTAGGATGAAAGCAAATGTTGGGATATAGTATTAATAAATATTGCGAAAAGTAACGGAGATAAAACACCACCTTGCGGTACACCTGCAGATGTGTTACACCATGAAGACAAACTATCTTCAAGGCGAACCCGTTGCCGGCGACCGAACAGATAACTGCGAAACCAATCGATTACCGTCGGAGATATGTTAATCGAGCGGAGTAAGGCGAGGAGAATATCAAAATTCACAGTATTAAAAGCATTACTGAAATCCAGTAACAATAGTACAGTTAACTGCCCCTTTTCCATACCTAAGCGAATGTCATCAGCTATATTGACAAGAGCAGTCACCGTACTATGGCCTGGACGAAAACCAGATTGAAAAGGATTAAGAATATTAAGTTTGGCAAGAAAAGAACTCAATTGAGCGTGTACAAGACGTTCAAGAACTTTAGACAAGAAAGGAAGAATAGAGATAGGTCGATACTCAGAAAAAGATTTAGGATTAGATTTTTTAGGGAGAGGAATAATCTGAGCATCTTTCCATATAGAAGGGAAGCTACTGCTTTCGATAGAAAAGTTAAGAATGTGGCAGATAGTGGGCAAGAGTAGATCTAAAATAGGTATTAACATATTGCGACTGATAGAGTCTACACCTACAGCATTAGAAGTAAAGGATAGCATGCTCGTTTTAACATCACGAACGGTAAATGGATTAAAGAAAAATGGGGAATAACTGGGAATTGGTACAGAATTAAGAAAGTTGATAGTTTGATATTTTTTTGACACATCAATGTGAGAAGAAGACGAGAAAAAATTATTTAGAAGATCTATGTTAAGATTCGTCGGAATAGAGTCTTGATGGGAAATACCAATTCCCAGAGATCTGAGGAATTTCCAGACTTTAGCCGGATCTTCCTCAGCAACAGATTGATGAATATGGCGGCGATAAGCATCCCTACACATCCTGTTGCAGCGATTACGCAGCCCGTGATATTTGGCCTTGGTTTCATCATTGGGATGACCCTTATATTTAGATTTGGCTGTATTTTTTTTGCGCATTAAGCATCTGATGTCATCTGTAAGCCACGGCGCAGGAAGATGCTTTAGTTTAATAGCTCGGAGCGGGGCATGGACGTCGTATAACTGTGTGATGAGAGAGTTGAAAATTGCTACTTTCTCATCAACACACTTAACCTCAAACACAGGGGACCAGTCAGTTTTCTTGACATCTAAACGAAATGCCTCCTGGTCTATTCCATTAAAATTGCGTTGCAGTATGACTTTAGGCCTGTGTTTAGGCGGACGAATTTTATATGACAAGAAAAGCAGGTCATGATATGAAAATTCGTCAGCCGGACATTGACCGTGCTTGGCGACATGCTGAGGTGATGATACTAGCATAATATCAAGAAGAGATGGCGTAGAGTTGGGGGAATGATGAGTGGAGCTAAGGGGTAAAATATGGAGGTTGCAAGAATTTACCACGGCTATAAGCGAGGAAGTGCGGTGATCCTTTTTTAAAAGACACGTATTAAAATCTCCCATAATGATTGTATGGTTGTAAGTGGGGACCAGGTCCTCTAACATCTTTTCAAATGATGGGAAATAATTAATACGCAGGGATGGGCTATAATAGACTCCGAGAAGAATTTTAGAGTGGGAAAGAAGAAGTTCAATAAAAAGATGTTCACCGGTATCAGAAGGCGATGGTTGTGGCGACATACTTATTATTGAAAACGGAATATGTGCTCGGAGATATATAGCCACACCTCCACCACCCTTGCCAATACGGTCATTGCGAATGAGACGGAAGCCGGGAAGGGAATACGAAGTAGAGGGAAGACATGGTTTAAGCCAAGATTCAGAGACAAGTATAGCGTCGATATTTTTCTGAGCCAAGGACGTCAGCATATCAGGGAAATGGGCCGGAATGCTTTGCGCGTTAAAATGTATAATATTAAAATTTTTAGGCAAGTCAGAAAACTGGCATTCAAGAGTTTCAGAGAGTGACGGAATACTGACAAAGCTGTCATCACTAATACTATTCGTCTCGGAAGACATAGAAGTAAAGTGTTCGCTGTCGCTGCAACTATCATTATTAATATGTGACATGATATTATGTACACCTATATAAGCGTATGTATATGTTTTATATTTACGTATATTTAAGTAAAAAATAAATAAATAAATAATAAAAATGTAAAACTATCAAACTGATTGATTGTAGTTCCACATCTGCCGGTTGTGCTATCTATTACAACGGAAAAAAATAATAAAAATAAAAACTAAAAACAATTCAATGATTAAAGTAAAATTATAGGCCAAAAAGAAAATAACTGAATACAAATAAATATATGTACGACAAACAAAGTATGTGTGAAACGAAACGCAAAATCGTTGTACAAAGGAGAATGTCATCCCACACGATATCGACTTGACAGACACATTAAATAAACGTCAAGTTGGCAACACAATCATAATAGACAAAAACAAAGAGAAAATAATAAAAAAAAAAAAAAAGTTAAATTACCTACGTTGTGGGTATGATTCGACATATAAATACAAAACAAGTTATCACACTAAAGTGTAGCAGCAAAATTACTTTTTGGAGGGCTGCACAGCTCTTTTGCTCCTAGTGGAAGGTGCCGCGAATTCTTTAGGAGCTCGTACTTGTTGGCGCGATCCGGTAGCAGGCACGGACGCAGCGATTTTCTCGAGATCTCCGATAGTGTCAGCTTGATGCCGAATTCCGTCAGCATCTATCACAAATATGGACCCCATTCTTGTCCAGGATTTGGTGACACCAAACTTATGTCTTGCAGCCATAAAGAGGTCGTGTCGCGCTTTCGTCAGGAACTCGGAGAGCGTAATACCAGAACCCCGCAATTGTGTTTTGGCGTGCCAGATTGTATTCTTTAGATCTAAAACACGCAACTTTACCAATATGGGCCTGGGACGGTCCTGATGAGCTGAACGGCCCATTCGATGGCAGCGGCTGATGTCACCCTGAGTAAAGTCTGCCAACTTAAGTTTGTTGACCACTGTGTTGGTAACTAAAGCTGCAGTGTCTTCATCTTTACTCTCCGGGACACCATGAAACAACAAGATCTTGCGACGCTTGTGCATATCAAACTTCTCCAGACTGTTTGAAAGGAGCACTATCTGTGATTGGATAGATTTAAGTGCAGTCAGAACAAAGTCTTTGAATTTGTAGTAATCTGATGCCAAGTCGGTGGAGGTCACTGATGATGATGGACTGGCGGCCCTCTTGAGTTCACTTTCCATTTCATCCATCCGCTGCTTGAAAAGAGCCTGAAGCTGCGATTGACTCTCCAAGATGGACTCCAAGTTAAGCTGAGATTGTGCCATTCTTGCAAAGTTGGAATTTTGTTGAAGTTAGTGTGTGTTTTTGAAAGATAACACTTCCCGGCAGGTGCTAAAGCCTAAGCTTTAATTTAGCATAAACAGTTCGTATGAAACGTAATATTTAAATATTTTTGAATAACAATTAAAACAGATGATCGTAAAACAGCTGTTTACTTTTTCGCACCTACCCCCGAAAGAAAATATATACAATTATTGATAATAGATACAAATAGCAAAAAACCCATAGGAAATGAGATATTTACGAAAAAAGCGATTTTTGTAACCTTTGACCTTGAAATTTAATAGTTGCGCACACCCTACCATATGTAGGTTTTGAGACAACTTTTAGGGTGTCAATACACAAGTATTTACAGAGTTACAGCCGGGTATCTCGAATTCCGAGATTCTTACCTAATTTAAGCTAAAATGACTGCACTATCAATGATTCGATAATATCGCATTGATTCGATATATCAAATAAATGTATCGATATTTTATCACATATCGATACATATCGAGCACTCCTAGTGCATGGCACTGAACTGCGCTCGTAACCCTGAGAAATAAGATGTTAAGTCTCAATGCCCAGTAATTTTACTGTCTTCAAAGTCCTTTAAAGCGAAACACAACAGTGCTAAAGATGGCTTGGCGGCAGAATTGACAAAGCGGTGGTACCAACCCAGACGGGCCCTCGCATACGAGGGACCTACCACCTTTTAAAATTCCTACTCTACTAAGTATAGTATTATATATTATACTCCTATATTATTATCATAATTGTAATAACCCAATAAAGTGAAATAGCTGATTGATTAACAAGATGATTATACGAACACTATACTATCAGCTAATGAACATTTTACGCACATCAAAACGTATTAACCGTTAAAATGCTATAACCCGACGTCATCACAAACTGAGGCAAACAATGAAGCACTCATCTCGAGAGCCAATCCAATCATCTCAAACAGTAACTATCCGAGATAACAATACTCGCAACCCTTGAGGATACGGCCAAATCAACTTAGCGTTTCATTCGGCGCGCCCCTGTTGACTTTTGACGTTTCTATATTGCCAATGTTATCTTAGTTTACTTAATCAGCAGAACAGCCGATTCTGTGTGCGGTCTCAGGGGGGCTCTAACCGGTTAACCGGTTGGCTCCCCACGGAAGGGGTTTTTCTCCATAACCTTGTGAAAGGAAAATATTCCTTATCTTTTTAATTACGCGGCGGCGAGTGCCGATGATCTGTTTTAATTTTCTCCCTGCCCTTGGGGAGCACGATAACGTTCGTATGTGTGATTGATATTAATGCTAGCTATTATTATAGTTGCATGAAAACCTTTTATGATTTTTGGGATGTTATTATTTTGATTATAAACTACTAACTGTTGCCCCGCCGCCAGCGTGAATGTTTTTTCTGGGATAAAAGTGGCCTAGTTCAGCAGGGATAATGTAGGATTCTAATGGTGAAAGATTTTTCAAATCGGTCCAGTAGTTACAGAGCCTACTTAATGCAAACAATTAAATCTTTCCTCTTTATAATATTAGTTTAGGCAAGTAAAATAACATTTTGTGCATTTTCTCTTTGTTCATTTTCAGTAGCTACATTTTCTGGAACACTGACTCAAAGCCTTGAATTTATTTGACTAATATTATATAACTATATCTTTGGTCTAGTGGCATTGTATATGGTTTTTAAAACCAGTAAGTTTCTGAGTTTGATGCTAACCTCAGGCAAGCATTTATGTTGTTTTTCAGACTCGAAGAACACAAGAGTTTTGTGGAATAGGATTGTGTGCCCATTATGGAGATAGACTCGCTCCCTATTACGTCATGGCATTGTAATAAGCTTATCGAACCGTGTGTGTGAGTGTATGTGTGTGTGTGTCTGTCTGTGTGTACTAATTGTATCCCTACCTATATTTGGACGATGAGCTTGGTTAGATTGATTTATCAGAATTGAGTCGTAGAACCACGCTGTAGATAGTTTTGCCTACAGCATGAATGTGGCGGGTCGACTGGGTTGTTACTACTACCTCATAGAAAACCAACGTAATGTAGCGGCTTGCTGCTGCGTTTCGTACGGTGAGTGAAATCTCTGGAGGCCCAAATCTGCCTCCCCTTCCTGCCTTAATTATTCCTTTCCTTTAAGAACAACAACACGCCTATGATTTTTCTGCTATTGTGGGCGTATATGGGCGGTGGAGATCGCTTACTATTAGGTGACCCACTTCACTTCACAATCACCTTGAAATATAAGTGTTTATTGGTTACGTTACAACATAGATATATTCTGGAATATCTAAAATCCTTTAAAAAGAACTAATTTACTGCAAATAAATATATGACGGAATCCAGTATAATGCACAATAACGCAACACACGTCTCTTACGCCGATCGGTTCAAATAGCTTCCTGACCACCCTCACATTAAAATATCAAAGTAATTTCGCAACACAAAAATAACCACCGTTATTTGTTCCCCACGCGACACGCGAGCAAACCCTCAAATCTGGTGTCAAACTACATCCCATCTGTCACTGCTCGCGCCGCCATAAAAACTTAATAAGCGATCCGTCACCATAAAATAACCATTAAAAAGCCGTCGGACGCTTTTAAAAATGCATCAAGAAATGAAATCGGTAGTTAATTACCAAGAGACTTCGCGGATCGGATTTCAGTAGGGTCCGACGAATGGGGAAAGTGCGAAATATCGCGCTGTGCACACTAAATATCATATTCAGCAACCCTAGCTTTGACGGACTCATCAAAGAGTGAGTACAAACATCGCGAAAAGCAACGTCATCTTTAAAATCCCCGATGTATTTGCCCCCGAACACTGAACACTTCGAGTTTGATATGTATGCAAATATTTACTATCACAGCACATAACAGGTAGGCACATAGCCCCCGACCCCGTTCACGAATGAACGCTTGAGTGACTCCTAACGAATGATTCGCTCGCCCTCTCTGTGTTTACCCGTCGACTAGATACCTACAGGCAGGTACTATTAACGTACCGAGTATTTACCGACGAGATATGCACGGGATCCCAATTTGAAATTTGCGCGTCTGGGGTCTGCGGGACCGGGCGCGTCCAATCGGAGTGCGGGCGGGGAGAGCGCGTTTGAGTGTTAATTACTTTCTTGTTGTCGCATTGCGATGTGATTCATTCTCCATTTGGATATCTTTGTGCTGTAATTAACGGATTTATCGAGTTTTAATAATTATAATTAATATAAATAACCTTACTCATCACCTCATTGGTCTAGTTGCAGCGTATTGCTAAGGACCCTAAGTCCTGTGTTCAATTCCCAGGCCGGATAATCACAAATAATTTTGTTGGAATTTTCGAGTTACAAAATCACACAAAAATTGCCCGAATTGGAATTTGTGCTCGGCGCGGGCGATAGGCTCGTCCCTATCACATCATGGGACGGAAATAAACTCGGCGATATATCTGCGGTGTACTTGCTGCACCTCTGCCTACCCCTCCGGGGATACAGGCGTCAGCTTATATTATGTTATGTTATCAGTATTATAAAATTAACTGAACAATAAATGTGTTGAAAGAATGTAGTATGAAATGAAATGTGTATGAAAAAAAATGCAGTATTAAGATCAATTTAAATTAATGAATTTATTAAAACAAAATCAGTATCTGCTAGAGATGTGCCGACTAGTCGGCGACTATTCGGTAAAGCCGACTATCCGGTCACTATTGTAGTCGGCGACTAGTCGGCGACTATTCGGCAAAGAGCGCCGACTATCCAACTTCTTACACTTCTTAAAAAATCTATACACGAGACTTTCTTTTTGACATGATAAAATTTTAATTGAGCTCTTCACTTTAACAAACAATAACGGTATTGTCTTTACACAAAAATATTTTTTTTACACAATAACACCGCTCTGACAATACAGAAGCAAAAATCAAGAAACAATGCGACGTAAACAAAATAGGTTCCGTCACGCTCGCAGGCGGCGCGCGGTTGCAACTTGCGCGCGGATCAGCTGTAAACGAAGCGTCACGGATATCCCCGAAACGGTGATCGGCTCGGCCGACTAATCGGCCGACTAGTCGGCCTCTTTACAACCGACTAATCGGCTAGTCGGCTAGTCGGCCAAAGTCATAATCGGCACATCTCTAGTATCTGCATATGAACTTGCTGTGGGTTGGTTTCTATTTGCGTAACTAGGTCCAATTATTGTTACGCTTTGTGTGTAATGATTTTTAAAACGTAAGTATTACAATAATACATTTTGACAGCCTCCGTGGCGCAGCGGGCGAGTAGCCGGCTGTGAAGCGAGGGGCCGCGGGTTCGATCCCCACACCGAGACAAATGTGTGTGTGATCCACATTTATTTGTTTCGGGGTCTGGGTGTTGTGAGACCGAAAGTCTCTCGTAGTTCCTGATACCCACGACACTGTGGGGTCAGGACTATGTATGTGACTGTTGGGTGTATTTATTTATCTATATATATAAAAATGAATCGCTGTGCGTGTGTCTCGCAAAAACTCGAGACTGGCTGTACCGATTTGGCTAATTCTGATCTTGAAATATTTGTGGAAGTTCAGGGAAGGTTTACCCGGTGAGAAAAATAAATAATAAGTAAAGGAAAATACCAAAAACGACAATTCAATTTTCCAATACTAACCGTTCCTAGGTATGAAAAATTTGATGTCTTTTGTCATTTTAGAAATAAATTGACACTTGGTTGTCAAATATTTATAGGTGCGTTCAGAAATTTGTCTGTTTCATAGCTAATATGGATATATATATGGTATGAGGTCCGATCTTTTTGGTCTGTTTTGTTGGAATACAATACAGTTTTGTTTCAGAAATAAAAAGAGTGTAAAAGTATCAGTTGGTTGACGAAAAAAGAAAATAAATAAATAAATTTCAAGACAATTTGTCAGTTTTTTTTTTTCATCATCAGTTTGTCAGTGCCCGAGAACTTTATTTACGGTACGGGCTTTGACCGGACTTTTAACCGGACTGGACCCGACTGGACCGAACTGGACCGGACTGACTGGACTGGACCGGACTGGGCCGGACTGGACCTGCCTGGACCAGACTTTGACAGGACTTTGACCGACTTTGACCGGACTTTCACTGACTGACCGGACTGTCACCGACTTTGGTCGAACTTTGTTAGGACTTTGACAGGACGTTAACCGGACTTTGAAAGGACTTTCACCGGACTTTGACAGTACTTTGACAGGGCTTTGACCGGCCTTTGACAGGACTTTGACCGGACTGTGACAGGTCTTTAACCGGGTTTTGACCGGACTTCGACCGGACTCTTACCGCCTTTGACTGGACTTTGATAGGACTGACCGGACTTTGACAAGACTTTGACCGGATTTTGATAGGACTTTCACCGGACTTTGACAGGTCTTTAACGGGGCTTTGACCGTATTTCAACAAGACTTTGACCGCACTTTGATAGGACTTTGACCGGACTTTGACAGGACTTTCACCGGACTTTGAAAGGTCTTTAACCGGGCTTTGACCGGACTTTGACCGACTTTAACCGGACTTTGACCGGACTTTGACAGGACTTTGACAAGACTTTGACTGGACTGTGACCGCGTTGTGACCGGACTTTGATCGGACTTTTACAGAACTTTGACCGGACTGGAGTGCAGTGCAGTACAGAGCAATCCAATGAAGTGATAACTTCTTATGGGAGGGTAAACCGCTTCGTAACGTAACGCGTTACGGCGCCACTCTGACTGGCTTCCCTTTCTCTCACGCATACGGCAGCAGTAGGCAGGCTTCTCCTCTCTCACTTTAACCCACATTAGTTTAAGTTATTACTTCTGTGGAGCGTCTCGAGAACCACACTTCTTTTATTTATTTTTTTTGTCGCGGGGAAAAGCGTTTTGTCGTTACCGTCCCACCGGGGGAGGTGGAACGGTTATGTTGGGCTCTACTGGGCTTACGACCCAGCGTTGAGCCACCCGGGAGAGATGGAAAACATCCGGGCGACCGCTGGGCCGAGTCTGTAACACTATGTACACCCTATGCACGGCAAATATCAACTAAAAACCCCGCAGTGGCCATATTCGGCCCCGGGTTCCCGAGGCGAGAAGTGCCCCGGCTTCAGCAGGAACCGCCCCTGCGCGGTGCCGCCTTGCGGCCCGTCTCCAAATGTAGGGGGGCTCAGATGCCCCCGCACACCGAAGGAGAAGACGACCTGCCTTAGGTCGTCGAAGCCAATTAATTGTGCGACGGACTACCTCACATGCAATGGTGCAGTACCTCACTTAATTTTTTTTTTGAAGTGATAACTTCTTATGGGAGGGTGAACAGAAACGTTCCGCAACGCGAGCGGTCCATCGACCAGCCAGCGTTAGCCGACCTCCCTGGAACATCGATAATTTCGATTTCCCAGGTGGCGACCAGTCAGCTTGGACCGGACTTTGTACGGACTTCAACCGGACTTTGACCGGACTTTAACCGGACTTTGACCGATCTATGACCGGAGTTTGACTGGACTTTGACAGGTCTTTGGCCGGACTTAGACTGGACTTTGACCGGACTTCGACCGGTATTTGACCGGACTTCGACCGGACTTTGACCGGACTTTAACCGGACTTTGACCGGACTTTAACCGGACTTCGACCGGACGTTGATAGGGCTTTGACCGGATTTTGACAAACTTTGGAAGGGCTTTAACCGGACTTCGACCGGATTTTGACAGGACTTTGATAGGACTTTGACCAGGCTTTGACCGGATTTTGACAAGACTTTGACAGGACTTTGACTGGACTTTGACCGGATTTTGGCAGGACTCTGACCGGACTTCGACCGGACTTTGACCGGACTTTGACTGGACTTTAACCGGATTTTGGCAAGACTCTGACCGGTATTTGACCGGACTTTGACCGGACTTTAAACGGACTTCGACCAGACTTTGACAGGACTTTGATAGGGCTTTGACCGGTATTTGACCGGACTTTGACAGGACTTTGATAGGGCTTTGACCGGTATTTGACCGGACTTTGACCGGACTTTAAACGGACTTCGACCGGACTTTGACAGGACTTTGATAGGGCTTTGACCGGCCTTCGATCGGACTTTGACAGGACTTTGATAGGGCTTGACCGGATTTTGGCAGGACTCTGACCGGACTTTGACCGGACTTTAAACGGACTTCGACCGGACTTTGACCGGACTTTAACCGGACTTTGACAGGACTTTGATAGGGCTTTGACCGGACTTTAACCGGACTTTGACAGGACTTGGATAGGGCTTTGACCGGATTTTGACAAACTTTGACAGGACTTTAACCGGACTTTAAACGGACTTTGATCGGACTTTGACCGGACTTAAACCGGACTTTGACAGGACTTTGATAGGGCTTTGACCGGATTTTGACAAACTTTGACAGGACTTTAACCGGATTTTGACAGGACTTTGACCGGTATTTGACCGGACTTCGACCGTACTTTGACCGGACTTTAACCGGACTTTAACCAGACTTCGACTGGACTTTGACCGGACTTCAACCGGACTTTGGCCGGGGTTTGACCGGACTTTTACAGGACTTTGACAGGTCTTTGGCCGGACTTTGACCGAACTTCGACCGGACTTTGACCGGATTTTGACCGGACTTTCACAGGACTTTGACAGGACTTTGACAGAAGTTTGACAGGGCTTTGACATGACTTTGACCGAACTTCGTAACGTAACGCGTTACGTCGCCACTCTGGCTTCCCTTTCTCTCACGCATACGGCAGCAGCAGGCAGGCTCCTCCGCTCTCACTTTAACCCACATTAGTTTAAGTTATCACTTCTGTCGAGCGTCCCGAAACGCACACTTTTTTTTTATTTACATTAAGTGCATAACTGTGTTGCATTTAATGTAAATAAAACATTTGTATTAAGTTTAGACCACATTTTACACAAATATATGTAGGTGATACGAAGTTCACCGGGTCATCTAGTTTAATAATAAAGCATGTGACGGACGGAAGCATCAAAAGATCTTCTTCCATCTGCCCGCACTCGCAGTGGTGTCGGGCAACATGCTTTATAACACATGTTACAGAAAGAAGTCGTTTTTACGACCGGCCGCCTGCTTATTTTTTTTCAGACAACATATTTTTAGTATTACAGACATCCACAGTATATAATTATCATATAAGAAACACTCTACTAAAGCATTCTGTTACGTTATATAGAAATATAATACCCTCACACCAACCTAGGTTTATGTGATGTTGTGATTGTATTCTATATGTATAATTTGTAAAACAATAAATGAAAACAAATATTAAAGATATAAAACAACCTAATCATGGCAACACAAAACCAACAATAACAACCTCATCCACTACCCACGTGTCACAAAACGAAAACATAATCAAATATGCATATCATTATCGCATTTAAACCCTGCGACAAATTATGCCGCGTATTGACAGCCGACGACTTTCTTAGGGGGTTATAACATTGGCGCGGGTCAAAAACGACCCACGCCCGCCGCAACAGGGTTGAGTTCGAATAAGCTGATATTTTTGCGGTATACCGAAATGAAGGTTGGTTTAGAGCGAGGCGTCAGCTTGTGTGATAGGATTTGTGTATGGAAGTATGAACTAATCTCCCCAGTCGACGTTTGATAACTCAATAGCGTGGTATAATGAGAGGACGGCCTTTGATGCTTTCCCCAACGTCCCCCGAGCCGCCCGGCTGGGAGGTGACGAAATCCTAATTGTAGATAAAAAGATAACATAGCGTGGGGTTGTTGAATTAAATATTGATTGCATATATTGTGAACAGCATGTGAAGATGAAAACTATTATATTAAGGGTAATTTTATACTCTAACGCCCGATTTCTGAAAAGTTGATCAATGTAAAAATTAACTAATCACCCGTCCAATCACAATGACAAGGTAGGTCCCTTGTATGCGAGAGGCCATCTGGATTGGTACCATCGCTTTGTTTATTTCTGCCGCCCAGCAACAGTGCGTAAGCACTTGTGTTTCCGTTTGAAGAATATTGAAGCCAGTGAAATTACTGGGCATTGTGACAATTAACATCATATGTCTCGGGGTGACGAGCGCAGTTCAGAGCCATGCAGTGCTTTATAACTCAAAGTTCTGTGTGGTGTTGCTTCTGTTTTTGGGCATGACGTGTTTCAGTACAAAAAAAACTATGTAGGTAGGTATATCAGCGAATGAATGCACGTTCACTGACTAGTCACAAATTCAAATTGCTCAGTGGACACCCCAACGCTCGCAGTCGTGAAGATATCGTCATGGGAGTTTTAATTTTACAATTTGTCTCGACACGTCCCACGGGAGCTGTATAACTCGTCCGCATAGACACCCGGTTCTCTACCCATATTTTACAACTGGATAAAACTGGAATTATTTGAAAATTCGTAGGTTCTAGCTTTTAGTAACAGTATTTTAAAAGTATACATTATATTAGCTATCGATCTACAGAGTTATTTGGGTAGTTGTTGAATCACGCGATTCTTAATTGCTTACACTCCGAAAAAAGTGGTCTTATAAATTTGACCCCTTTGCCTGTAAGTGAATGTGTGTGTATATTTTTTTATATGATTGAATGACGAGACGAGCAAGGCGGTCGCCTGATGGTAAGCGCCACGCCTGTCCATAAACGGAAGCAACACCACACAGAACTTTGAATTACAAAGCACTGCATGGCACTGAACTGCGTTCGTCACCTCGAGACATAATATGTTAAGTCTCATAATGCCCAGTAATTTCACAGACTTCAATGTCCTTGAAACCGAAATACCACAATGCCTACACTCTGTTGCTTGGCGGCAGAAATAGACAAAGCGATGGTACCAACCCAGACGGCCTCTCGCATACGAGGGACCTACCACTTTGTACTTAAACGCTCTCTTATTAAAACACAACATAAAATAAGACACGAATCTCGTACACAACTTAACATATTCCTTTGTCAAAAACTGGGTCCCGAGCTCCCGGCTAGGGGTCAAGGAACGTAATTTATCATTCTTATTGCCTGAAAGTGAAAAAAATCAAAGCTCGACACTTTATAAAGACGGAGTAGCCTTGAAGGACCTTCGTTTTAGACACTTTATATTGATTTATAGCGGGTTTAGATGCATAGTTGGACCATTGCGATTGACGAACAATTTTTATCAATTGTCATCAAAGTAAAAGTGTTATTCTATCCCATTAAATGTGGTGCTGGAGAAGAATGCTCAGGATATCGTGGAAACAGATAAAATCGATTCGATCCTTCATAAATAAATACACCCAACAGTCACACACATAGTCCTGATCCCACACTAGGTTAACCTGTATCATTGGTATCAGGAGGGACTTGCGGTCCCACAACATCCAGACCCGAAACAAATATTTGTGGATTACACAAACATTTGTCACAGAGCGGGAATCGAACCCATGGCCCCTCACTTTATATTCGGATTCCCACCCACCCACCAAGGTCTTGAGTTTGTCTCCCAGCTCCTATAGTCTTCACAACAAAAATCATGGCTATGGCTAGGTCATCCTACATGGCGTTAGACCTGACCTAGTATCGAAATATAAAATATTGAAAAGTGGTTTCACGCGTCTAAAACTTCACTGAAGTGTTGTAAAGTACACTCATCTACTTGAATATGGTACAAAAAACGGCCAAGTTAAAGAACATATAGAAGTGCCCTTCACACGAGGGCCCGATATCTTGCAGGCGTACTTGAATTCCGTTACGGCAATAAAACACAGGCAGCGTGCCTAAAAAATGCACCATCCAGTCAGTACAGTTGTGTTCATGACAGCAAATAGTGGGGTAGATATGGCAAGTCGATGTAAAGTAGCGGCTTGCAGCTGCGTTTCGTACGGTGAGTGAGATATCCGGAGGCCCAAATCCCTAAATGGCTTAATTATCCCCACCCTCTGAGTTCTGCAACGCGCCTTTGATTTTCCTAGTGTTGTGGGCGTGCATGGGCGGTGGAAATCACTTACCATTAGGTGACCCACTTGCTCGTTTGCCGGTATAACAAAAAATCTTTATTGCATCTAACAATCATAATCGTTTTTTTTTCAAATATTTCAAACATTACTCACTGCATTTGAAGTAACGTGATTAAATGTAATAATTATTTAAAAACAACAATCAGATATTGTTAACAACACAGTATGGCAATAAACGCTTGTCGATTTATATCACGTAAATATTTTTAGTTGCTCCATTTGCTGTTATTTATGGTATTTCGGTTATTTTATGGAATACTAGCGACCCGCAGCGGCTTCGCACGGCTAAAAATATGTTTGTTACGACTTTACCAACCAAGTACTTTAGTTTTAGTGGTAGAGCCACGCTGTATATAGTTTTGTCTACAGCACGAATGGGCGGACTCGATCGGGTCATTACCAATGTCTCACAGAAAACCGATGTAAAGTAGCGGTGAGTGAGATATCTGGAGGGCCATATCCCCCTTTCCAATTCTGTAATTTCCCTTCCCTACACTAACTGAGCAAAGATCTGCGTAACATAAGACCACAAAAAAAATCCCAAACCAGTCTGTCCGTAACAACGACACTCATTATTCGAACGTAAAAACTGAAAACCAGCGCTGAAAAAATCGTTATCACATGTTCGGAAACCAGTGAAAAACTCGGAAAAACACGAATCCAGCTCATGTTAATATTTGTGGTATTTTTATTTGAAATTTCCATTTACACGCGTCCCCCTTAGCCCCAACCTCCCCTCATACATATTCATGCGGTGCAACCATCCCCTAGTACTTTCTCCGTTCAACGTTATTTGTGCGTTGCGTTCGAAACTCAGTTGATTGTCTTGCTTTATAACTGAAAATGGAAAATGATTTGTATTTCAACGGATTTCGTGATTAATTGTGACAGCTATATAAGATGCTTTATAAGGTGGTAGGTCCCGCGTATGTGAGAAGCCGTCTGGGTTGGTATCACCTCTTTGTCCATTTCTGCCGCTAATAAACTGTTGTGTTTCGGTTTGAAGGACATTGAAGCCAGTGAAATTACTGGGCATTATGAGACTTAACAAGTTATGTCTCAGGGTCACGAACGCAGTTCAATGCTATGCAGTGCTTTGTAATTCAAAGTTCTGTGTGTGTGTGTGGGTGTGTGTGTCTGTAACATCAGGTGAGATAATAACAGGTTTAATTAAAGAATGAAAGCTTAGCGAATACTATTGTATAAGATTAATTAAAGAATAAACAAAAATTGACAAAATATAAGAAAATATTATGACGTAACAATATTATTTGTAATAGAGCCTGAAACAAAACATTGTTTACAGCGTCCGGTGGCGGAAGTGCGTCACACGGTCGCCGGCAGTGACGTCACGGCGGTGGTCACCGGAAGCGGACAGTGGCGCCACCCGCCGGAACCGGATGTCGCCGCAATGCGCGATATCGCCTTGCCAGAGGTAAATGACCGATGATGATGATTTAGGAAACGCTTTCCAGAGGGTCTATTTAACGTAAAATAGTACGGTATTATACGAAACCCAACGAAACCCTATTACTAAAACTACACAAGGTGGTAGGTCCCTCATATGCGAGAGGCCTTCTGGGTTGGTACCACCGCTTTGTCTGTTTCTGCAGCCAAGCAACAGACTGTAAGCACTGTTGTGTTTCGGTTTGAAGGACATTGAAGCCAGTGAAATTAATGGGCATAATGAGACTTGACATCTTATGTCTCGGGGTGACGAGCGCAGTTCAGTGCCATGCAGTGCTTTGTAATCCAAAGTTCTGTGTGGTGTTGCTTCTGTTTATGAGCAGGCGTGGGTGGCGTTTACCATCAGGCGAGCGCCTTGCTCATCTCGTCATTCAATCAAATAAAAAAACACCGTTTGTCTGTCTCACATACTTTTAACGGACTCAACAATTTGATGTAGTCAGCGATTATTACGACGGATATCCTCACATATAAGAAAAATAACTAAAACTAAAATCACCTCATTAGACTAGTGGCAGCGTACTAAGGCTAACAAATGTGAGGTGCTGGGTTCAATTCCCAAGACGGGTAATCAAACATAGTGATTGGAATTTGTATCCGGTATGGCGATAGATTCGCCGCCTATCATATCATAGTACGAAAAGTTCGGCGAAATGTGGGTGAAGTACTTACTAGTTGCACATCTACCTACCCCTTCAGACATAAAGGCGTTAGCTTATGTTATGTTAAAATCAAAGGTTGTAAGTATAGAACCCTAAGCGCGCGAACACTACTCACACTTGACCTTTTTTAAGGACAGACTTGAATACGAACCTTTTACCAAACATAAAATACCAAATACAACGTCGCTTATCTAATCCAATATAAAAATTCTACGTCTACTGCAAAAACGTGACACTATTTTACTAATCACGTACAATAGATAAACAAAAGCGTAACACATCCAGCGAATATTTCACGAAAAAAATATACAAAAAACACATACAAACGCAATAAACAAGGACAAGTAAATCCCCGAATAAACCACCGATACTCGGGGAATCTTCGCTCACGCACAATGGTACGAAATGGAAGCAAAACTTGTGTAATTAATTTCGAGTATTCAACGCTTTTGTTATAAATCGTTTCATCCGCGAATTTCATCCGTTTTCTTTGCTGGTGCTGTCTCGCTCGCACTCGCGTCACGGTCCGATAGTTTCACATCACCTGTCCTTTTCGTGTTGTTCGCAAATGATTTCCCAGTTTCCACGCTCTTTGTTAATGACGTGGCTTAAATGCCATTTGCGTTGGTGGTTTGATTTTTAACTGTAATGATACCGATGTAAAGATTATTTTCGCGTGTCGTCATTGTTGAGTTTTCAGTATTATATTCGGGGTGGTTTGAGATGGTGATTTTGACAGCTCGTCCAAATTGTGACGTGATTTGTTTTTACTTATTAATTAAGAAATCATTTGATAGATATCAGTTATACAATTATATCATTTGTGAAAAAACTTCTTATAACAACAGTGTTTATTTATTCTAAATTGAGGAAAGTTTACATATATAAACTGAAAGATAATAAAAAAAATCCAATCTCATGAAGTCAGTAAAATACAAGAAATATTTAACATAAAAACAGTTTAACATGATAATATTCTTCCAGTCTACATAATCACTACACAATTTAAATAAAAACACATTGAAATTACAATATTTATAACACAATAAGTTGGTACAAGATGACCTGTCAAAAATGCCATGCCACATTACCGTCACCGTAGGCGAAATCCGTTGAAATAATTTGTGCGAGATATCGAGAATGACGTAGAGGGCGTAGAGCCGACGAGTTGTCGACTCACAAAGGAGATAAGAGGCAATAATTCTTAATCTCCGAAGTAGCCGGGTCACAGCCGCGTTGTTCTACAACTCATAATTTTAATTCTTCAAAAGTTCAGACAAGTTTCTAACTGTCGTAAATATTACACACGAAACGGCGCGGCGTGACGTGAAAACTGTTCGCGGAATAATAGATTGTAACGCTACGTTTAGGTGTTATTAATTACACAATTTTAGTAATTTAATGGGTAAATTTCAAATAAAATGTATGACTAAGTAGTCACTAGTCGCGCATTGGACTAATAAGATGCACAATTATCCAAATCCTTACAATAAACCTATATAAATGCTTCTTCCCTCTTCGGAGAGGGAATGGGATGGGCCTGCGAAAGGACAGGCGGATAACCAATGCAGGCACAGGGATACAAGGATGTACCCCTATACCCGCCCCAACCAACCATCAAATCTATTCATATTCATAAGAAAATCTATTCACCCAGTCCAAAGTTACAAATATTTTGCTAATCGACGTTGGAATTTTTGACGGTTAGTTGTTTTAAATTTGTCTCGACAAAATGCAACGTCGTCGTTGTTGAAATTTACTTCAGTCGTAAATATAAGTCAGAATGAGAAACAACTGTCTTCTCGCAGAAAAATATTCAAAAAGCCATGTCCACCTAAAACATTGCCAGTCACTTTGTTTTAAACACGTCGAACTCAATACATATATAACATGCATATGTATGTATGTATGTACAAGTATGTACATAAAGAGGAAATCTCCCGTCGAGGATGTTGATCAGATAGAGATGGATAAGTAAGTGAGAGGACGATCCCCCGGGAACAACTTTACGCAACCGGTACGAAGACGGACTCCATGGAGTCGCTTATTCCGATATTCTTTTATATCATACTAATACTTTAAAATCCAGTTTAATTACGAGATAATGTGATAAAAAAACTTTCACAGCCGAAGCGTGGAACGCTGTTATTGTTTTCTAACATAAAATTATGCTTTAATCAATTTTAACGTTTTATCTGAGCTCATCACCCAGAGACCTAAGATGTTAAGTGTCATAATGCCTAGTAATTATTTACGTAAGTAATGGCTCCAATGTCCTTCTTACCGAAACACAATATCTCATTGCGTACACCACTGCTTTGTTGTAGTAAACAATAAAAAGTAATAAACCGAGCGGTGGTATCTATTGAGACGGACTCTCGTATACACCAGTCCTACCACGAAATCTATGTTAAGGTCATTCAAGATTTTAATATTCAGTTTAAATAAAATAAACACAATATTCAAATCAACTCCATTGCTCCTGAAATCGTAGAAACAACATCAAAGCCTCGCTACTAAATTAGACGTTTTGCAGATACTAAAAGATATTTAGCTGGGCGCCCGCGTCCCTCTGTCGCCCACCACCCCCGTAACACCCTGATAATGGCACACTACTTTAAAGGGTTGTTTACACCCGAGACATCTTGTCGACCTTCGTATATGTCTGAAAAATAAAATAGATCTCCTTTGTTTCTGCAGTGAGTAGATTATTTACTTTCTACAGCTAGTCTAGTATTATTACTAGTAGTTGGTCAAAATATTGAGCGTGTATATTAAACTCATAATGATTGGTCACAGTTCGTTGATCAGGATTTATCTTTTATCCGAGATTTTGGCGGAGTGAAAGTCCTTTTCTTACTTAATAGTCTCTATTTTTACAGTTAAAAATACCCTATGGAATTTCCCTATAGAATTGATTAACGAATTATCAGAACTTGAAAAGTAGTTCCACAGATTCCCCTACAACAAACAAACTCACAAGTACATCCTGCAAACTTTACTTTTTTTTATTACTCTAAATGACGAAAGGAGTTCGCTCGCGTGATGAAAAACGTAAAGTCTGCCCGTAAACAGATGGCACTAAACTGTGCTAGCCACTCCGAGCTATAAGATGTTAAGTCTCATAATTCCCAGCATTTTCACAGTTTTCGATGTCCTTCAAACCGAAACATACAGTGTTTACAGAATGTTGCTTGGCGACAGAAATAGACAAAGCGGTACCAACCTAGGCGGCATCTTGCATACGAGACGACCTACCACTAGACTTACTTCTTTATGTTAGTGTAGACAATAAAAGTTGGTAAATTAAAGTTTCAAAGCACTCTAAGTGCCATCAAAACTATCCTAAAAATATCGCTGCTTTAAAACAAAAGGGCCACAAATCAAAAAATTTCAAAATCCTTTTTATTGTAAAAATTCAAATGTTGTCGGTTATATTTTCATAATTTAAAAAGATCCCCATGAATTTCTCACTTTAAGCAATAAAAATACTACTGACGTCTTTTTTGTATTTTCGAATTTACGCTGCAATATATGTGCAAAGCTGCCATTTTGTGAGTTGCGGCCCGAACGTTGACGAAAGTGCACGTTTGTTTCGTGCTAAAGGGCCATAACGCTAAAAAATCCCTTGATTAAACTTTTATTATTTAAACAAAAGTGCCATATTTTGAAAAACGTCCGTTTTGCATATAATATTCATGTAAGTATCACATATTTTACTTAATCAAAAGGACCATATTGCAAAAAAGCCTGTTTTGTCTATAACACTTTATAGGAGTTGTAATAACAATTTAAAAACAAAAGTACCATATTTTGAAATAAGTATGTTTTGCATAGAAGATGCATTTAGGAGATAATAATTACGTTGTTTCAAAAGGGACATGTTAGGAATACGTCCGTTTTGCTGGTGATTTTTTCTAGGTTATAGTAATTATTAATGAATAAAAGTTATTATTTTGATATACATTTGCATTGTATATTTATTTTTAAAAGTAAAATCATGTTATTTTATAATTAAATAGACTGTTTTTGCTTATTATTTTTATTGTAAGTTTCTTTTATTAAGGTAAAGGTTTATTTTATGCATTTTAACATTTGTTTTAATTATTTTTTATATAATGAACAATTGAGCGCATAGGATACTCAACATGGTAAAGTACAAAAACCAAATCAAGCAGCCAAATGACAATGATGAAACTTTATTTAAAAACAGCGACGTTGAAAGTGATCCCTGTATTGAGAAGATGAATAACGCACCAGCATTGAATGACTCCTCGGACAGTGGTTCCATTCCTGATAGTCAATACAATTTCAGTTTATTGATTTTTTATTTGTTTTTGTTTGTATTTGTTTAGTAAGTAATTTAAAATTTAAATTAAAACTTACCAATTACTTTTAAAGGGCACTCTGAAATCACCGAATCACAATCAAAATAACATTTAACAACGTTTTAGTTAAAAGAAAAGAATCGGTTTGCTACCTTGGGCTAGTTTTAGAACGATTTTTTTCTTTTCTGGAGCATATTAACAACGTGTGAGAAAAGTACAAACGTAATTTTTATGCCTTGACAAGGATATCAACTTCGACGTGGGGTCTATCATTTAGCACATTAAAAGTCATCTATGGAGCTATTTACTTGGGATGTATTTGCTATGGATCACCTGTATGGGCTGATAGGGCTACTATCGGTGCCGTACGAAGAAAACTGCTCCAAAGCCAACGCCTGGCGTTGATATTCTTATGTAAGGCGTATAGAACAGTTAGCACCGAAGCTTTGGTGTCCTTGCGGGTGTACTTCCAGTCGATCTGGAGGTGCAGCGTCGCACCGCTATGTACCTGTTACTCTACTAAAGAAAATATGGACAAAAGCTTTCTTACGTCGCGGGAGCTATTAAGAATCAGTCGACTTTTCAAATCGAGCTCCGAAAATTACAACGATCTACTAAACGAATGGCAATGGCGATGAGACAATTCTACTAAGGGACGGCATCTGTAGCAGTACTTTCCGTCGGTTTGCGATCGTCTAACAAAAACTTGGGTAGAAGTTGATCATTGTGTTTCCCAATTTCTCACGGGTCATGGCAACTTTAAGTTAAAACTGTTTTCATTTAGGTTGGTTGATTCGGCTGCGTGCCCATGCTCTACACTTAACCGCCGGTATGAGCAATCCGCAAATCATATTCTTTGGGAGTGTAGTCTCTGGCAACATGAGCGTAACATTATGTTAGACAGTATGCAAATAACATCTGGAGCTGTATACTATATGGATCTTGTGGAGACTAGAAAGAATTTCCGTGCTTTCCGGCGTTTTTGCCATACCTATTATTGGAATCAAGTATAACAGCTCGCGTGATAGGACCCACTTAATGACATCCGTGGTGCTTTACATCTGGCTTCTCCAGTTGTAAATGTCCTTACACTTGAGGTTAATACCTCCTCAATTCATTATTTTGACTCCCGCTTTGCTATGGAGGGAAGTGGACAATTAATATTTCCAACTCTTCCCTAACCTGATTAATTTCGTTGCGGGACAAAGACATTTAGGCATTTCCAGAGACTCGCCAAGGTTCACTGCTCGGTGTCGACAAAAATGCATGCCACTGTTGATCCTGGTGCACAGGAGTTACAGTGGCGGGTGTGTGGGCGGGATAGTCTCTACAAAAGAAAGTAATGTTTTTGTAGCATTTCTTTATATTTCACAGAAGAAAAAGTTGTTTTAGTAATTATTTTTATGTGACATGGTCACTTTCTTTGGTTTATAATATATTTTTTCTAATTTGTGTAAGCTATGGTACAAAATGAACCATGAATACATATTATTTTTAAAACTTGTGACTGTTTTGTTAAATTTTCCCCATAATTCAAACAATATCTTTATATACAAAAGAGACATATCTGCTCATAACTTTTTTTTTAGAAAAAAATACACATAACCGAATTAACCATTAAAAGCAGATTAAAAATATCTTTCTAACAGTGTATAACACCTATTTATCAGTTTTAAAATCACAGAGAAATTATACAAAAACTGATTTTGAAAACTTTAAATGGCTCTCCTGTAAAATTAGGTCTATTCGCGTTGTGGCCCTTTTGTTTTGAAGCAGCGATATGTCGTGTTCTCCCTTACAGACTCTTAAGGTAAAGACACCAAAAAACGTCACATCCAACGTCCACTTAAATATTCCATTTGACAAGTGACATCGTCTTTTGATCTGTCATCAGCCAATCACAAGGCGCTCGCGCTGTGATTGCTTGAGGGAATCGTAATTACCCGCCGCGCCGGTGACCTTTCGTCCGGCGGCCTCACTAGGCGTGTCTAGCCCCTTAACACCACTAACTGCCAATAATTTGATTCGGAATATGGGGTGAAGATGTTCCTTTGGATGAATGTTGATTAGAATTTGTTTTGCTTGAAATACTTGAATATATTTGGACGTGATAAAAAGTGGACGAAAATATAAACTTGTTATAAATTGATACAGAGCTCATGCATCTATCCCTAAAGCGGTAGGCAGAGTAGTGCAAATAGTGCTGCATGCAAGTTTAACCGAACTTATTTCCATTCCATATTGCGATATGGGGTGAGCCTACCAGTCACAAATTGCGGCTCATATGAGATTTCTTGATTCGATAATTTAAACTCCGATTGTAATTTCCTGACATGAGTGTTGACCCCAAGACCTCACGGTGTCTCAGCCTAAATAGCCTGCTAGGAGAAGACATACACTCAAATACAAACGAAAGTTTAAAGTACCAAGGCAACTTCCAAAATACCGAATCTAGTTCAAAATCTTTCCCAGTATACCCATTGCCATCAACGCACCCAATAAACAGTTCAACATTCCACGTTGCAGATGTGGTCGGTCATTAGATAAATACGTCGGTGTGAGATAGCTGATTGCTTTGGGATAGCCGATAGCCAATTGACCTTAGCAATCGCCTTCGGGGACACGTAGCGTAGACTTATGAAGACAAGTGTGGCATTGCTCAGTTTAGTGTAGAAAATTAACAAGAAAAAAAATAGAGATTTATAAGTACGTATGTAAAATATGAACAAAGTAAAGAATATCTGAAAGATCGGAGTAGTTAATTTTGTTTTTTTTTACTAGCCCTGTATTATATAGCGTAGTTAATAACAGATACAGAATAATAACTAGAATAGTTAATAACAGCATTTTTTTTGTATGTCTGAACGACCGCCTGGTGCTGTTGGTAATACAAAACCACCTAGACCAGCGGCCATCTTTCAAGGGGAAGGTAAAGGATCGCTAACGACGTAAGTTTCAACTCAGAAATTAGGATGACTCATATGACAAACTAGGTATATTTAAAATAAATAATTTCGAGGGCGCTAGAGAATTATTAATTCTCAAAGTGGGCAGTTGACGAAATAATTTTGAAAACCTATAAAATAACATGGTATGATAAGTATCAAGCCCAGTAATTTCAATGGCTTCAATTTCTTACAAATCCGAAAACAGTACTTACACACTGTTGTTTGGCAGCGGAAATAGAAATCCATGGTTCCTATTCAGGCGAAATCTCGCATACGAGGCAGTAGCAAGTAATAGATGGATGTCCTAGGCATCATATGACCTCAACGACTGAACTGATTGGGATGAGGATATTTTATTTAAAGAATAATTTAATCGCGAATATTTTTAGCTAAGAAGTGATAAATACCATTTATCCAGAGGTAAAACAGGCACTGATATTTAAAAGGTATACTCGGGTGCGGGTCAATGTTATAAAAAAATATATTATATAGAGTATAATATAAAGTGGTTGACGTGACGGGGTCGAGTCGCCAGTCAGTCGACACGCTGTCCGCGACAGGATGTGTTAGTTATAAGACCACGATGCCATTAAGGGAGCTCGCGTGCTCTCGCGTGCCACTACAGGGTGATCCGGTAAAAAAACGGATTTAAAGTATAAACGGGCCATTGACACTTTTTTGCTATAATGGGCCATACTTTTCCTCAATTCAAGTTCATTTTATGCTATTAAATTTAAGCAGGGATAGGATACTCCTAATTGCATTCCAGATTAGCCAGTGTATATCCGGTTCTTTCAAGGAGCTTGTGACGTGACAAGATATTTGGTAAGGGTCAGTATAGAGGTACATCCTTGTATCCTTGTGCCTGCAACAGCTATTACATGCAACAGCTATTATATACAGATTTGCTTTTTCCGTCTTTGGAGTATGAAGAAGCATTTATGCAGGTTGGCATGACTCTGGTGACCACCAATAAACTCATTGTTTGTTGGTGTTCGCGGGTATCTTTGTACTGTACTGCGCTTACCATCAGGTATAGTGCAAATACTTTGCCATAATCAGAAAAAAATATAGCATGTCTATATACATCTATTTTAACACGATTTATAAAGACAAAATAGTTTAGATCTCGGTTTATTTTATGAATTAATGATTAGTCAACTCATATCCTCTTGCTGCGAAATATAAATAAATCATAATGTTTAAACCTAAAAAATCGTATCTACAATATATTGAGCAACAATGTGTATTGTTTCGTCATGCAAGCTAAAAAAACATATAATAATCATTCATTCATCATTACTCACATGACATATATTATGTATAATAGAGTAAATAGACCAACGCAGCGATCGAAATAGCCAAAACATGAATATCCAAGCATTCTTCGATCCTTAATGGGAAGATGAATCTGACTGATATAAAAACAACAACATAACGGCAAAGCAGCAGTCTTGTCTCTACACATCACCATAAAGAAATAAACAAGTCCACAAGACATCACGCTGTAGAGCTGGCGAGACGTACAGACAGACAGCTGATGTCTAAGATCAATCCTGGGCTACCGGCGCGACGGGTTCGTGTCGTCCTACCGGTATAGCAATACATCCACCAAAGTAGGGTTCCTTCGATAGTTTCAGAAAAATATAATACGACTATGATCAATTTACTAAAAACAATAAAGTAAAAGAATTAATTTATTAGGGTGACCAATAGATCAAATATAAAATGTTTATTTTCAAATCACATCTATGTATGATTTAAAATATTTATGAAAACTGAATGTCTCTTTTTATAGCACAGGAGTCATCTGATGGTAAATTATCTCTACTGACAGTGAACACAATCAAACATATCGTGAGTGCGTTGCCGATATTTAAGGAAAGGAATTGGGGATTCTGTAGGGGGAAGGCATTTTAGGTCTTCGGAAATCTCACAAAATAGAAAAGGTGATAGCAACTACTAGTTTTATGTGAGACAGTGGGATAAACCCGGTCAAGTTGACCAATTTATTCATTAATTCAATTTAAACTATCTATGGTTCTCTGTAGCTCTACCATATACAGAACTTATCTCATGAATTGCAGTGTGCATAGTCTTGATGCTAAAAATTATTCAATTTGATGTGACAAGTTATTTGAAAAACCTTTCGATAGACTCAGATATAAGTAAAAACTCTCCTAGATACATAACACTAACGAATACTTACGTATTGGCGTTTCCGGCTGACCAGGATACTCTAGATTTTTACGAGTCCTCGCAAGTATTAGCCACCTTTTATTTTTTATGCCTCTAATATAATTTATATACGGAACTCAATCAAAAGACAGCAATTCACACACGCGAGTGCATTTTATATTTATTTGCAATACGGCTCAATAAATTCCTAACCCTCAGCCGATTGTTCGAAGCCTCAGGGCCAATGGAAAAATGTGGACACATTGTCTCGAAGCCGCAGTGCGCTGCTAAAGTTTTTTTCGCATTGTTAACTTATTGACTGTCATCCTAAATTAGATTGAGCTTTTTCGTGACGAATCAAACTGAATATAAAAGGCCACTAATGCGAGGTGCTAGCGCTGGAGTCACTGCTGTTTCTTATCAGGAGATAGGAATTGAAATGTTAATTTGATTTTAAAAAATCATCGTGGTCCGGGTTTGTAGTAACTAATTTTGTCATTAATGCTTGACACTTAAATTAAGTATTAGTAAATTAAGCGTAGGTATAAAGGGGGAGAATAAGCTAAAGAGTATTTGATTGGATGCAAGCATAATGTTCAACAAGTTACTGGATATACTGGTTAGTCTTAAATAGCGATTTCATCAATAAATCACATAATGTTCAAAGCATTATGACTTACCGTTGTTTGGAATCTTTCGGTCACTACTTAGACTCATAAGCTAATAAATTATACATTCTTAGGCCACATTACAATTTCATTTTATATTTTCAATAATTTCGTTAAAGTTTTCAAAGATGTCTCAATTTAAAACGGTGACAAAAGGGAAAAATAATTTAAAACAAAAAGGTTTCCTTACCCAAAAGATCCTAAAAGAGACATAATTTAATCCAAATTCTAAGTCTTATACTTTCTCATTAACTAAAATAATATAATTAATAGGAATGTTGGACAACATCGGCTAAAAGCATCTCTGTGTAGCGGGGACGGTGGCGGCGCGGGAGAGGTCGCGACGTTGTGTGCCGTGATTAACGCGTGCGCAGGCGCATGTTTCACTTAATTAGCCCACAGACATGGCCTGTTCACACCGCACCGGCCCATAAAAGGGCCCTATACCCATACATTGTGTTTGTAATCTGTGTTTTTATTTTTGAAATGTTTACATTTGAAGCAAAAGGGGAAATCTGGTATTACACTGCACAAAAAGAAAAGCCTATGGAATTTCTCATAGGAAGTGCGAGTCTGGGATTTGTAGCAAATGCTACCTATTTCTGCATTTTAGTTATACATATGCGGTAAGTAAAAAACGATGACGAAGGATATATGTGACTATTCATCATTCACAGCTTATTTCTATTTTTAAGCTAGACATACTATTTAAAATAAAAAAAAAACAATTTGCATAAAATATGATCTTAGCCTCTCCGGTGGTAAGACCATCGACTCTCCTTTATGAAAGACCACACGTTTGTGCTTATTTTACCGAATCTTATTCCACCGAAGGACGTGGGGCGTCCTCACATTCAAAACATTTCTGATATACCACAAAATATTTTTTCATGCAAAACTTCAACATCCGTCGTTCCCGGCATACCGCAAAAATAATCGTAAAGATAATTATATAGATATATCATACATATAACATTACATAACCCACGCACTCAGTATATGTGAGTGGCCTGACAAAAACTTGATATGTCAGGACTATTGCACTCTAACTCATCTGTGAATTGAATGGGGTAAATATGCCTTATGATCCTAAGACCGAAACTCTTTACTTTTTGGTTAATAATCGAAATGTCTCTGGTTTTAATATTGAAGCTAGTGTGAAAATTATTTCACAGTTCAGTTCACGATTAGGGTAGGTTTTAATCATTCTAATCTTTAGTTCTTATTTAAGACACCTAAAAGTTATTTTCAATGGATAAGTTGGTTTTACTAAAATTTCGCCATTTCGATATTGTACATTGAAATATTTCTCTTCTAGATTATCAGCTTATTTCAATCCACTGCTGGATGTAGGTCTCAAGAAGAGCCACTCAACACGATCACGACTCATTCAATTGACAGCCTCTTCTGATAGACCATTGCCACTATACGGATGAGCGATATTCTATGCTAATAATTATATACCAGCATAAACGACAAACTTCAGCTTAACATGGACGAAAGCACGGCGAAAAGATAAGAAAGTATTGTAAAACATACACCAAACGACCCGGTTGCCCGAGTTACTGTAAAAATATTTTCGTTACTTATAAATCAATAAATCGTAACCACATTTTCGAAGATAAATTAGCTACCGTGTAAATAAAAACAGAAGCAAATACACAATAGGTCGCGTTCGCGGGCAGTATTACTTCATTCTTCACGAAGCCACAGCGAGCCAACGACAATCCAAACAAAAACTAAACGAACGAACTGAGCCGGCCAACGGTAGCGAAATAATAAGATCGCACACAACAAAATAAAGAAGTGCCCTCGAAACAAAAGGAACGCTAGCGAAATAAGGCGAAAAGGTTTAAGTGACGCGGTGGGCCGCGCTCATTGTCTTCCAAATGCGAGGAATTGATAATGTTGGATGAGGTATATTTAATTTTATTGGGCTCACGATATAGGTTCTACTTAAGCTTGTTTATAGCATAGGCCGACAAACAATCGATCAAAGCCTGATGGTATGTGTTCTTCACCGCCTATGAACGCCCACAATAGCAGAAAAATCATGGACATGTTGCCGACCTAAAAGGAAAGGGAAAGATAAGGGATTGGGAAGAGGATGGACATTTGGGCCTCAGGATATCTCACTTACAGTACGAAACGCAGCAGCAGGTGAAACTTTACGTCGATTTTCTGTGAGACGGTAACAACTTGCTAGAGCGGGCCCATTCATACTGTAGACTAAATTGTCTACAGCATGACTCTACCACTCATCAATGAAGCACCGTAAATACACTAGCTAATGTCGTCAAGGAAGAGAGATTCAATGACCTACCCACCAAGACTATTCATTTCATCATCATCATCATCATCAGCCACAAGGCGTCCACTGCTGAACATAGGCCTCTCCCAAAGATTTCCAGACCAACCTGTTGGAAGCGGCCTGCATCCAGCGACTTCCTGCGATCTTTATCAGGTCGTCTGTCCACCTTGACCATTCATTTGTTCGAGGATATTTTCTGCGTGAAGAAATTTCCAGCTTGTAGATATGTTATGGGAAAACGAAAGCTTAGTACCACTCCCAATAGTACCAATTGAGAACAACAGGAACTATTTTTAGTTTTAGATTCATAAAATTAATACGTCCTACTGTACGGTTATAATTACCCAATTACACTAGCAATCTAAACTTCAGAATTACAGACATTTTGCCGTAGTCATACAATTCAAATTCATCATTCCTCTTAAGCTTTCCAACATTCATTTCATCTAATTCACAATTTTATGATACGCCATTTAGGCCACCGTTTAGTCTACGTCACACACGTTAGTCATCGAACTAGACAAAAGCTAGCAATAACTGTCGGTTCGACATCCGATAATTGATTTGTCTTATGCGATGACAATAAATCAAACGTTTATAGAGATACAAACACTGGCAAACCTTCGCCCGTTTTGGCAGTCTCATTGTCATGCACGAGCAAAATTCGCCCCATTCAGTAGTGTACCTTAACGCCATTGCGGGGACAATGTGTGGCTAATTTTTCATGGCCATTGCAAATATGTTGACGCCTTATAGAGATTTCCTTTGAATATATTTTGGGGCATGGTAGTCGCGCACGTCCCTGGTTACGTGAAATTACATTTAGAAGTAATGAAGGTACGGTAATTGAGTTAATACGGTAATTCCTCATTTCATCTATATTGTTGAAGTTATCATCACTCAAGCTCAAGATAAAAGCGGTGTTTTCCAGAACCGACTGTGAACAATGAAAGTTAGTGAACTCTAATTAGCTACCATTGCTATACCGACTCCAAAATAAATACGATGATTTTTTGATCCTCGCATGACAAACTGACTACACTGGACTTTATAATAAATACAGTAGAGTCCAACTATAATGTTGACTGTCGAAAGATATTAGATCCCTCGTCAGTAGCTAGAATAGTTAATCGGCCTGAAATATCAGGATACACACTATCTGTTTCTGAAAGGCGACTCGCCTCGAACCACATCGCCGAGAGTTTTACCGTGTCATGGTCGAGTAAAATACTGAAGTAGGTACCCTCCTGCTAAGTATAGCTTATAGCTGATTTCTAGAATAAATAATACACATCGTATTTTAATAAATACCACATCCAGGCATTATTTGACCATACGAAGAAGGCCGTGGTTAAAAAAACGTCGGCTATGAGAGTGGTCGTGGTGCATCATCCGCGATACTCGCATGCGAGCCGCGTGTAGCGACACGACGCGACTCGTGCGCCCACCGCACAGCCATAACCTCCCACCTCAAGGAAATGTATCATTTTGGTTATAATTATCGTTATGATGAATTGAAATTGGAACATTTCAACCCGCATCATGTTAAAATATTGTTTTTATTTTGCAAAAATTTTGCTGTTTTGCTAAGATTTAAGTATTTTTTTTTAAATCATAAACTAAACTTTCCCTATGTGTGATTAATCAAAATAGAACTTTTAATTATTGATTTAATTTAATGAATTTCATCATCATCATCATTATGAGCCACAGGACGTCCACTGCTGAACATCGGCCTCTCCCAAAGATTTCCAGACCGACCTATTGGAAGCGGCCTGCATCCAATCAAAATTATTATCTAAATTTTTACTTGATGTGTGTTATTCTATATCTGCACCTAATCCCCTCGCTATTAGGTGTAGATATTTTCCCGCCACTGGTAGCAACATTTTTCTGTTCCTACTAATTTTCCTATGCGCGAATCTAATTTATAACTTGCTATATGTCAATGAACTGGTTGCTTACCTTGCGATAGACCTTGTCACTTGTATGACAGAGTAACTCAGGAAAAAACATCGCCTCGTCTGTTTATCAGCAGACGGTTGCATTGCGTATAGGCTGTGAGCCTAAGATGTCGGTAGGCGCTTACATTCCACTTAACAACTTACCAAATTAACCAAAAGATTTATTTATTTTATTTTATTTTACACACTTCATACATAAATGTATAGGCGGACTTAATCCCGGAGGCACTCTGCCAGTCAACCTAAGGTGGCACAGGGATAGAAGAAGGTAGGTGCGGAAATAAAGATCGTGTTAAAAGATTCAATATTGTACATAAAAATAATTAATTAATCAATTAACTCATTATATTTAATTGCACAAGGTCGTAGGCTCATATGCGAGAGGCCGTCTGGGTTGGTACCACCGCTTTGTCTATTTCTGCCGCCAAGCAACAATGAGTAAGCACTATTGTGTTTCGGTTTGAAGGATATTAAAGCCAGTGAAATTGCTGGGCATTATAAGACTTAACATCTTTTGTCTCGGGGTGACGAGCGTAGTTCAGTGTCATGCAGTGCTTTGTAATTCAACGTTCTGTGCGGTGTTGCTTCTGTTTATGGGCAGTCGTGACGCTTACCATCAGGCGTGCGTCTTACCCGTCTCGTCATTCAATCAAATAATCATAAAAAAAAACATTGTTAAATAGGTCCTAAATGTAACAAACACACGGAGAATATTTCTTCAGTCCACCACAATATTTGAAGCCTTATATCCCTTAATCAATAAACGTACGAGTAATTGTTTTAGGTTGTGTCCAAGCCGTGGCCGCACGAGCTCCGAATCCGGCCCCGGTTTTACATTACAATTGTCGCTTCAACCTGTACCTGTGGAATATGATAAATCAGCAAGTGTACCTATGTATGTTTATTATGCATGTTCATGCACGAAAGTGCTTAAATATTTGTATTTTTTAAGTTACAATAATGACACTATATAGCTATATAATATACAAAAGTCAACGGGGTATATGGTTTAATGAGATAGTAACAAGACTTCTGACAGTTTTCAAGCTTCATACCTGTTTCGATTTTGATTAAGAGAGACCATTGACATAAGACTGTTTGTACCCAATGCCAATAATCTTGACAATTTGTGTTATACAAAAATCTACCACAATGGACGGTTCGCGCGACCGATTTCAGCGTGGCAACAACGTTTTCAATGGTTCTTATATGTTATTTTATCTTTTAGAATGTTTTGAATTGTATTGCTTTACAAAAAAATGCCATTACGGTACTTATATTACACATGAATTGTTTCTACAGCGACTAATATAGCAGATAACTCAGAAATATATTATGACACCACTTCACTTTTACAATGTTGCCTTAATTACAGCCTTAACATGTTCTTCCTCACCATGCGACTCAGGCTATATCGCTAAATCTGAAATTCAAGTCAACATTTAACGTATTGATTGTACCAATGGAGCAAACATACGTTATAGACTAAATTGAATTTTTCAAATTTAGGCTTTCTTTAGTCTCTTTTCAACTTACTGTGGAATATATTGAACGTTTCTAAAAACTCGATGCCAAACAAACACTTCCGTACATGAGTGTACCTCGCGTAGATTTACACAGGCGCAGGTAGGGAGCTCATATCTGTTTGAGTACAGTAAGTCTCGCGACTGACGATGTGCTATCTAACTTGGCTGTCTGCGTGATTTGTCTGGCTGCCTCTTGTCTCCTTTAATTGGGACTCCTGCACTTTTAATTACCACGCTGTAGGTAAGAGTTAATCTCTTCAGGACTAAATTAATGGCGTTTATAAAATGCCAGATTGTTTACAGCTTATGTTATATTGGCTCTTTTTGTATATATTTTACCGAATGTAAACAATGTAGTTAACTAGACCAGCGTGGTGTACTAAGGCCTAATCCTCTTATTGATAGAGGAGGTCCGTGTCCAGCTGTGGGATGTTTATGATAGGGCTATTATTGAATAAACAATGAATAAAAACTATTTTTCATTCAAACGTCATGTTACTCGCTTAGTTGATAACTATATATTCATAAAAATATACGAGGTATCAGAATCTTTGAAACGACATTTTTAGGCAGAGCCATCATCTTCTAATTTCATTCGCTTATGAAAAATAAATACATAATTTATTGTTCTAACTAGTCTATATTGTATCAACATTAACGACCGTTGCATAGCATTGTAGGTTACTGGCGATATTTTGATCAGATGTGGTCTCGTGTAACCACAGGCTTAAATGCCATAATTTGCTTTAATTGAGGTATTTTCAGTGATATAAATTCTACAGAAATTCCTGTAAACTAGAATCGACAAATGCAAGTAGTTTTTTTGCACCGAGCATCGAATCTCGTCGGATCTTTAAAAATATTTAGAAGGCGTTGGAAATAAAAAATAATCAATTTCTCTTCGTAGTAAAGTGTAGCAAAACTTCATAATATTTAGTGACACAACAACGGATCATTACCTACGTTTTTGAAAATAAGTGACATATTATAATAAGTATATCATTAATGTTATAAAATTCTATGAAATTTAGGATGTTTCCCATGTTTGTAATAAACATTTGCATATCGTGACATCGTATTATTTTCACGTAACTAAAGTAAGGATAATAATTCACCTAACCATTCTTCGTAAAAGTTATTAGTTGGTATTTCAGCCACATCAGATTTATATGTGTAATATTCAAATCCATGAATGACTATAGAAAAAACACGAAAACAAACGGAACGAAAAAAGCGCACGCGAACCGAACATTATGTAATAACTCGCTCTCGTATCGACTGATTCAATTTTCCCCAACGAAAATGTAAGATGCGCCCGACATAAAATCAATCGCGTGGCCCGCGAGCCTTAACACCGATATAATGTAAATTATTGCTCGTAAATATGTCGTTTACGTACCCGTGACGTCACCACGCCACGAACACACCCCGCCGTATCGAACAAACTCCACCGACGAAGAACAATTGGGGCAACATACCCCGTGTATTGTTTACTTGGACAATTCGTGTAAAATATGACATTCGTGTGTCCAGTATCGGGATGCGTTTAAAACGAGAGCTGTCAGGGTAAAGCTCAAACGTCGGCATGTGCCGGGGTGTCGAGGGTGGCACACACCGAGAGTATAATTTACATACGGGTCGGAGGCGGGAAAGGGACGGCTGCGGAAGGCGCCGCGACGGCCGGGACGCCCCGACGATAGACAGAGACCACTATATTATCATCCCGGGTTAAAAAACGACTAGTGGGCGGGGGATTACATTATAGTAGCGAAAGTAATCGATATTCTGTTTTAGTATGAGGTTGTTAGACCTGCAACGCTGCAGCCTAAATTTAAGGTGCTCAGGTCACGGAGGGTTGGAGGCAGGTGGTTTTTTATAACTGTGACTGGGTATTTTGGTGTTGTAATGACAACAATGAATACAACTACAGATAACCACAGTTAGAGTTGTTTTGGTCAAAACGACTAAATGTTCTCAGGTTTTATAGACAGACCAGCAACCGTTATACTATCCTGGAAGTATTAAGGGGTAGTCATAACTTAACCCAACAAGTTTACGTTGAAATTTCGTAACAGTCTTACGTGTGGTCGGTCCGGAATCCTCGCGCGTTTTGACATAAAGTAATATATGTAAATTACATTCGAACTAAAGGAAAATTCTGTCACTTTTTTTTCTTACGGATTCGACTTTTACTTTCACAAATCCTTGTTCTCGCTACGATTTTAATGTCTTTATTTGGAGTTAGTTTAGGTTTTAAAATACAGTATCTGCAAATTGAGGTTTCAGTGTTGCGATCTTTGAAATGTTAGTATCAATACATAGATACATAGACTCACGCGTGTTGCCCATAGGGGTAGGCAGAGACAACGGACTTCCACTGCTACGGTCCTTACACACCTCTTTGGCCTCTTTCACTCTCATTATATTCTTCATGCATGCTCGTCGGTTTATGGTACTTCTGACCTGGCTTTTCTCGAGGATATCTCCGACTTGATCTAAAAACGTTCGACAAGGCCTTCCCCTCCCAACTGTACTATTCACACTCGCCATGTATATTAGGACCAATAGTTTCTTGAATGACCACCGAGGACCAGAAGAATTTTTCAGAGCAAGTTTGTGATGTCAATTCACTGGTAGCTAGCCATGACTAATGCTTAGTCGTAAAATGTATGATACTTGCACATATCTACAGTACCTGCTCTACCTCAATATAGATGCATTATGAGACTTTATAGGTGCATTATGCACTGCTTTGTAATTCAAGTTTCTGTGTGATGTTGCTTTTGTTTATGGGTAGGCCTTATCATGAGGCGAGCGATTTGCTCGTCATTCAGGCGAATAACAAAGTTGCTACTATATGGTACTCGTCTGCGAATTTGGAGCTACTAGTTTTATTCTTAATTATTTGGTGATTGTCAAAAACTTTGCTGCGACTACCTAGAGTAATCTTGGTGCATTCCAAAGAGTCTTCTATGACGTCGCAGAACTTTTGATATTTATAAAGTTTCCTCATAAAGTTCTTAGTATGCTTTTAAGTATTACTCATATTTTGGCAATAACCTAAATCCACGGCTTAGCGTACTCTTCGGTACTCTATGAATAAATCTATACTAATATAATAAAGCTGTAGAGTTTGATTGTTTGTTTGTTTGTTTGTTTGAACGCGCTAATCTCAGGAACTACTGGTTCGAATTGAAACATTATTTTTGTGTTGGATAGTCCATTTATCGAGGAAGGCTTTAGGCTATATAACATTACGCTGCGACCATTAGGAGCGAAGCATCAGTGAAAAATGTTGCAAAAACGGGGAAAATTATTCATATTTGAAGGCTTCCGTTGCTAAGCTACCCAAATCTATACTAATATTATAAAGCTGTAGAGTTTGATTGTTTGTTTGTTTGTTTGATCACGTGGGCCGAGCCGCGAGCAAAAGCTAGTTATATATAATATGAAATTATATAAGCTCACGCCTGTATCCTCGAATGGTAAGCAGAGGTGCAATATGTCCATCCATAGTTCGTCGCACTTGTTTCTGCTGTTTATCGTGTCTATCGCCATTTGGGTTAGAAATTCCAATCCCGGACAGCTCATGTGATTATTATTCGAAACAGATATTCTGAATGACTTAACTGGGAATCTAGGTTCACGGCAGTTTCTTATTATGTACCAACTGGACCAATAAGGTGATCCTATTCGTATTTATGTCGGTCATTTGCTAGTGTTTTCCTACTTATATGCATCCATTACGCCTTGAGTATCTAGTCTTGAGTCCTTACTATTCTTGAGTATATTTAATAATAAGGCTATGCTATTTGTTATGTTAATTTAAAACACAATAAAATATGATGGCCTCAAAGCTAGGCTTGTTTTGAGTACGTTTAATTTACCGAGATTTAGATACCCCAATCCCCTCACCAGCTAACCTTACAACTCGAAAAATTCACCAAATTAATACAAAAAAGTAATTGATACAAAAAAAAAAACTTGAGAGGTGTCAAGGGACACCCGGATGGAACGAAGTTCCTTTCGATTAATTAGTGAAGGAATTTTAATAAAATTTTATTTGTCTATCTATTGTAGTTTCTGAGATATTTGAATTTTTAGAGATATTTTTACAGATCTTTCTTACTGGGGGGTCGAAATTTATTTTTATTGGGGCCAAAGTGTCGGGCTCAATAAGCCGATTGCGACAAGCCGTCGCACGACCCTCTAGCCTCAAAAATTACCGATTTAGGCCGAGGGGGGGTGAGGACAAATTGGGTGGGGGTAGGGGGAACGGGTTTGAACACCTGGTACTTCCATAATTCTCGAAGCTCCAGGGAGGTCGGCTAGCGTTGGCTGGTCAATCGGCGCGCGTGACGTCACCCGGAAGGTTCTCGATTTCTCTCGAACCTTCCGTTGATCGATGGACTGCTCGCGCTTGACCACCTCTCGGGCTTGACTAAAATGATCTCGATCTCGGGGGGGACGGAGGGTCCGAAGGGAGCACACCGGCTGCTACGTCGCCCAGCCCGTAAATCGGCGAGCACCGGCCGGTCTTACAGTCTACGTGACGTCACACCGAACGTTCTAGAGAGTTCCAGAACATTCGATGTGAGTCGTAATATTAAACAGTCATCCCGTAGACTATATATTAGACACTGTATAATCTGGAAGCAGCCAACATTCAAATATTTTATGATAGGTAATTTGGTGACTGGCTACTAAGGGCGCATTTATATGACAAGGAATCCCACCGCGTTGTGGCCGCGCGGCGGCCGCGCGGCCGCCGCGCTCGAATCACTCGAAAAACTAATGTAAACTCTATTGACTAAGCCATAATGTTTAATACTTCGCAACGCTCCAACCACGCGGCGACTGCGCGATCGTGTAAACGGCCGCACGAAATTTTTCGCGTCGTCTAAACGCAGCCTAAACGGTGGACCGCCGCGCCGTGTTCGATAATCAAAAATTCAAATTTCAAACCACGTCTACATTTCCATATGTCATAAGTTTTACTTTTATTAACGGAATTTCGACTTTAACTTTGTGTGCTAGATATCAAATTAATATTATATTTATTCTTGGCCGGAGAATTATGTCGTGCCAACTTTTCGTACCAATTTTTTCCGTCTAGCCCCCTTTCGCAACGCGCGATAAGGAACTACGTTCCAATATTTAATTACGTAAATAATGCTCTATTAAACTTAAGGGTAAATTTAACCCCTTCATACCCCATAAAAGATTTCATAACATAAACAAGTGTTATAGAGACCGTCTTCATTCGTTATTAATAGAAGATATCGAAGACACGGAAGGGTCAATGGGGTATCAGAGACACAACGTTTAAGCTAAATGAGCCGTGGGGTATTTTACGGGTAATTTCGCATGCTGGCCTTCTGATGGCCGTAAAGTTCCGTCCGGTATTGGGGTGTGAAGGACCCGATTTTATGTGCATTCTGATGAATTGTGAACTTAAAGTTTGATAACTATTTGTGATGATTTGGTTGACAACAAAGATCTGTGATACTATCGCCAGTCAATCCTTCAAAAGTCGCGTCACCAGCGTCAGTGACGCCGCATCATTAGTACTACTCACTATATAATTGACAGCCTCAGTGGCGCATCGGGCGAGAAGCCGGCTGAGAAACGAGAGGCCGTGGGTTTTGGTTATTGTACTGTGTACATATGTGCAAGTGCAAGACAAACATTTGTGTGATCTACAAATGTTTGTCTCGGGATGTGGGTGTTGTAAGACCCAAAGTCTCTCGTAGGTCCTGATGCCCACGACACAAGACTCGTATCTTACTGTGTGTCAAGACTATGTGTGACTATTAGGTGTATTTATTAAAAAAAAAAACAATTCGTACCTTTACCAAAACACGGCGTCACTAGGTGTCTAATAGAAATTTATTATAGTGTTACCAGACGGAGCGTCATTTACGACAACGCCTGAGACTTGGTGTGATCATCAGAAATTATCTTTTATGGTTCAGCCAGTTTTCTTCAAAGCAGTTGAGATACGTAGTGGCTATCTTTCTCTACAGTATGAATGGGCTGACTCGATGGAAGCAGTAGTTAGTACCATCGTCTCATAGAAAACCTACGCATTAGAGACATGTGTTCAGAGATACATAAAATAAACGGTGATAAAAAAAGGAATGAGCCATAATGTATAGATTGCGATTTCTGACAGATTCATATTGTTTGATATCTTTTCCAAGTGCACAGATCTTATATTGCCACAAAACCCGCAAACAAACCTCACCTCTTCCACATAAAGTAAATTTATGGAGGTATTTATCGTGATGAAAACACAGTAACTCGACTTAACATGCCGCTGTGACGTAGGAATAAGGGGAACATTTACGTGGGTAGTGCAAAAATCCATTTGCGACGAAGGCGGCACAATGCGGGACGCACCAACTTTATTTCCATAGCTTTCATATCTGGAGAGCTCGGGGACCCGTAGGGTTGGGACGTGGTTGTCGGTGATTTAGAATACTATATGGACTGAACCTGGATTGATAATAGCACATTTTCCAATGTTAGTTCGTTAAAATGGTTATTGTTGGGAGGTTGGACATATCCAAAAATACATGCTAAGTATTTATTAGATACCGTATTTTATAAAAGTATTTGTAAAGTATTGATAGATACATCAAGATTGTTCCTTCTGCGACCTCTTCTTGGTCAATGAAACTGCCCAAGGTATTGTTATTTCTATTCTTAAATTTAAAGTACACAAATAGTATTTCAACGAAAAAATAGGATATTGCGATATTAGTCAAACTACGAAGTTCTCTAGATATTACGAAACCAACCGGCTAACAATTTCCGCAGCAGTTTTATCCAAAACAGAACAAACATTGAATATATCTACCAAAAACTGAAAAAACTGAAAGTAAAAAGTATCGACTAATGCTGTACATAGCGCGTCGTCACTAACGTCCGATACCACCCTAAGTTTTTCCTACAATTTTCCTTTTGCCGCGATCTCCACTCACTTAATTGACGAAGAATTTTGATTGGTCCCCGGCAGACGCCATATTTCTATGCATCCGTCGCGACCACGTTTCTACAATTTTAGTGTTCCGTGAGAAATTGGACCAAAACGAATAATTTAAGTGAATAAACATTAAAGAACATCAAGATAAAATATATATTCTTTATGTACTTAGTACATTTTTTCATTAGGTGATACCTCGTATGCGGGAAACCGTCCAGACAGATAACACTAGTTTGTCTATTTCAGCTGCCAAGCAACACTGTGTAAGCACTGTTATGTTTGGGTTTGAAGAACACTGAAGCCAATAGAATTAGTGGGCATTATGAGACTTAACATCTTGTCTCGGGTTGACGAGCACAGTTCAGTGCCAAGCAGTGCTTTATAATTCAAAGCTCTGTGTGGTGTTGTTTCTGTTTATGGGCAGGTGAGGCGCTTACCATCAGGCGAGCGCCTTGCCGAAAATAAAAAAAAATCACAAACTCAACTATTTAAGACACTAAACTAAAAGATGACGTCGTGATCATTGTCAAAGTAAATCAGACTTTTAATACCTTGACAACGAGAATCTAATCTAAACAAAAGTGAAATTCTACAGAACTCTGGACACTTCTCCCCAAAGCGCACACCAATGTCGCTTTTTTTTATTTCGTCCGGACTTCATTTATTATTCAGCTCTTATTTTAATGGTTAGCTTCGTTATTGTTCGACAGGTTCCTGATATTATTTTCGATTTTAATTACCCGCTGTGCGCTGTATTTTCATTTGGCATTGTTGATTAACACGTCCGAGCTTTTGTCAATTTCGATGATTTTATTCATTTAGATTCTAGTTTCGTAGTCTATGTTTGATTTCAGATATCTTTCAAAAATAAGGCTAGTTTCTATTTGGAATTAGACAAAAATGGATTGTTATAATATCATACTAAATGATCTCACGAAGTAAGATTTGTTTATTTATAGCTTTGAAATAAGAAATTAATCACAACATAGACCGTACCGTATTTAGTAGCCATACGTTGAAATAAAACTAATTTAAACGGATTTGTCACTGTTTTTTTTTTATTTTGATCCCGACGTTTCGAAAGCTTTTCAGCCTTCGTGGTCACGGGGGTGGACTGAGGTGTACACAAGCTACAAAATTAATAAAAAAAACCGCGACAAGATCCGTTTAAATTAGTTTTATTTCAATGTGTAATATTCGCGTAAACATAAGAAATCATTAGTAGCCATACGGTTTCTGACCAACTCTACTATCATCGATTATCTCATAAGAGTGTTCGCGCATAATACGCCAACAAATTCATTTTGCTGGTGGTAGGATATTAATATCCGCTCGGATAGTGACCACGGTATACACAGAGTCAAAACAGGCCCCTGGATCTTCTTCTTCCCTATTCTGAGTATGAAAAAGCATTATTGAGACCCACATAATTCTGGTGACCACCGATGAACTCATTGTTTTTCACAGATCGCAGTTTTTTCTGGACTGCATTACGCTTACCATCGGATATATTGCAGTCACTTTTTACAGACTCGGATAAAAAAAAACTAATTTAGTTCACTAATAAATTAAAGAATAATCAGCAGATAGCAGAAGTGCCAAAACCTCAAGATTCCATTATTAACCTATCAAAACTCATCGGAATAACATATCAATAGGCGCAATTACTCGTCAACGGCGGTGCGTTTGTATTACTGATTAAAAGCTACGAGGGTAGACAGGACTGACAAAAAGGCGGTGCGCCGACTCACTCCGCTACGAATACAAATTTCCACATGGAGAGTCCATTGAAACGTCATCCCGGACGTATTGTGCGGTCTGCGATGCAAACCGTGCTGTACGCAATTTTTGTAACAATATTTTCACATTACTCGATTTGTCTGTTGCAAAATTTATTTTAAAATTTTTGTTTAATTTTAAGTGCAACTTTGATTAAATGTTCCGGTTATGTTTTAGCTTCTCTTCAACAACTCTTACGCTTGATGTACGTAATGTATGTAATCCAATAATATAGCATATCATAATGATTCCAGGCTGCAGTCGATCATGTCTTACCAGTTCAAACTTTTTGATGAGTCTTACAGTGTCTCTCTAACTATGTAGGCTAAGGTCCAACAAAAGTATAACCTTTCACCAAAGGATCACTGTATTTCGACATTATGTTAAGCCTGTCGCCACATTGAGTACCTACATTGAGTACATACCTTATCCTACCCAAGTCATAACCAAAATCATCATTTTGAACTTTACTGGAAATATCATCAAGTGCGATGTACTAGTTTGCTCATTATGCAAATAGAATCTTTTTTGCTAGACCGGAGCCATTCGTTTGTTAGGGCTGAGTCGTCTGAATCGTATGAGTCTCGTCCTGCCAAACGATTAGCGGTGAACGTACGTGGAGCGGCGGGAACCGAAGCCCGATACCTTCACACAATGCCTGATTAATGACGATTAACATTCTATGCGCGTTTACTGGCCCAGTCGGACTTCGCGGTACGAGAATTTGGTATTAAACTGTAAGTGTAAAGCTTGGGTTACCATTATATGTTAACATTATGTTAACATTATAAATTTCTATAGTTGAAATAATAAATATTTATAATAGTTATAGTTTGTCCTTCTTTCACGCAGCAACAAAGCAACGGATTGACATTATTTTTTGCATAATATAATTTATAGGCGGAAGAATTATATTATAAGAATGATATAAGCCACTTTTTTTCCAGAAAATATAATGAAAAAGATTTCCGCGTGGGCAAAGCCGCTAGCAAATCTCTATGCAAAATAGCATGTCGATCCTTTAGTCTGGTGCTACATAAAAGAATAAAAAACCAACAAATAAACTCGGCATTTATAATAATACTTATGGATATACAGGCTTTTATAATAATACTTTTGGATATACTTATGGATATACTATGTCCACAGAGCTAAACTTCGGAGATAAATAATTGTTGAAACAACTATAACATTCCATAAGTTCTTACTTAGAATCTAAGATGAATTTTCACTTTAATCTTATGATATGAATAAACTAGGAGGAAAAATATGTTACATAGAACGCATCCTGTCCATCAAAAAGAGTAAATTGTCTTTTATAACACAGCTAACAATTCATAGTATGTACATCTGAAATTTACTGATTTCATAATAATGGACAGGGAGCCCTCGGGTAGCTGATCCACTTGACTACTATCAAGCTCATTTTCCGTGAGTAGCTTCGTTTCGATGAGACGACCAACAATTCCCTATGCGAAAGCTGATTTTTTTGTTTTTACTTAGTTAATATTTATGTAATTTAACTGTCATATTGTCCTACAAATAAAATAATAATTTTTTGAGTATCATCAAATCGAAATATTCTATCCTTGCTACCTCTGTTAGCTACCACAATAGAGAATTTTCGCATAGGGAATTGTTGATCGTCTCATCGAAACGAAGCTACTCACGGAAAATGCGCTTGATAGTAGTCAAGTGGATCAGCTACCCGAGGGCTCCCTGTCCATAAGTATTTCTACACATTATAATTTTTAAATAAATTGATACTTGATGATTTTTAAATAATAAATACAAAACTCAAATTAAAACAAATAAAAAGTAAACATCCAAAAATACACTAATCCATTATTTCTGTAGCGTGTCACCACATTCCAGTTGCCATATTGGTTACGTACATTTACAAGCTATATTGGAATTTAGGAGAGATTTTATAGACTTAGCTTTATGTTTATTGTATTTTATTCCTAGACTAATTATCTATTATCTTTACACGTGACACTAGATATAAACTGTCGTTAAGTTAGCCTCTATGACTCTACATAGAGGCAGACAGGACCATTGTACTGACCATGTTTTATAGGTATACTTGCTGGTTATAGGATATTCATATCCGCCCGGATAGCGACCACCGTACATATGGTATTAACATCTGCTATAGTGACCCACACACTTTGTGTGGTTCGCGTTCCAGGATCAACCAGTGTATATCCGGTTCTAGCGAGGGGTTGCGACATGACTGGATGGTTGGTTGGTACATCCTGTATCTCTGTACCTGCATCGGTCATGCGGCTGTCCTGTCGCATGCCCCTCGATTTACTTCTTCCTTCTTTGGCGTATGAAGAAGCATTTATACAGGCCGGCATGATTCTGGCAACCGCCGATAAACTCATTGTACGTCGGTGGTCGCTGGATTTTTTTGACTACTCGTCATATGCTTTAATAAAAAAAGTCAGACGTTAATAAGCCGTATCAAACCATAAAGTGTACATGGGTTTCATTTCAACTTTGAACTAATATTATTAAGTATTATCTTAAAACATCATCACTAATTATAAAAATGTCTCTTATGGGGTAGACTGTATTAGTACACGAAGTACCATGGCTTTCATTTGAACGTTAATCTTACATTATTATGGGAGGTTCGAAGGCGTGCATCTCGGCAGGTTCATTAACTGAAACAAACCGCACCACCCCGCCGCACCTTGCCTCACCCCTCATCCGTCTTCAAGCCCTTTGTTTCATCAATTGATTTCAACTACTGCGGTTGCTAGATGCAAAATGTCTTCATTGATGTTCTTTATTATCTTACTGACATCTAAATGCGTATATATTTTATTTGATTGAATGACGAGACGAGCAAGACGCTCGCCTAATGGTAAGCGCCACGCCTGCCCATAAACAGAAACAACACTACACAGAACTTGAATTACAAAGCACTGAACTGCGCTCGTCACCCCGAGACATAAGCTGTTAAGTCTCATAATGCCCAGTAATTTCACTGGCTTCAATGTCCTTCAAACCGAAACACAACAGTGCGTACACACTACATACATTTGGGCATCACTGGACAATGTTTTTGTTGCAACATATTCTTTTTCAAATTAGTGTAAATATTTCTCTATAACCAGCAGCTTGTGTAAAGACACAGATGGGTTGTGCTGATGTCCAGAGGTAACAGTATCCACTGACAATCCGGTGAAGAATCACCTTGTATGCCTTCGAAGGCCAATAAAATAAAATACTCGACTAAAGTTATCTTAGCTGTTCTTGATTTCATAAGTTTTCAAGTGAGTGCAGTTGTTATTCAACCGATCTCACCTCATACAACGACTTGTCCCAGTTTGAATCCATTCGACACCTCTAGCTATTGTTATAAAATACTTATAAATATATACGTTCTATAACAATATCTTGCAATTTAAAAGATAAACACAAAATGTGAAAACCTTTTTCACTCTTTAAGCGCCGAAAAAATAGGTCAACCACCTCTCTAAATTGAATCTAGAATTTTAAACTGGAATACATTACCGACCACTCGTAAATTGTAGAACAAACGAGTGAGTGTCACGGTGCCAAAATGTTAATGAACACTCGAGCCGGCACCCAAACAAAAATGTATGCAAAACGCGATCTGCGGGCCCTTGACACAGCGTCAAGACTTCATTTATACGAAACAATACCGGCTTATATGTAGATACGTGACGCTTTGTCTTTGGCATTTCCGTGGTTTAACCCACCAACAAAAAAGAAGGGTTTAATGTTTGATACCTTTGTCTCTCTGTATGTACCTGTACTCGTATCCGACATCGTAACGCCTAAATGAATGGACCGATTGAGTTCCAGTTTTTTCAATTCAAAAGCTGCTTTAATTGCTGTTCCACGTGGTGATGCAACAGTCTATAGTTTCCAAATTCTCGATAGAGAGATATTAAATCGGGCTTAGGCTGACGAATAAGTTTCGATGAGTGCCTCCTAGGTATAGAATCAGGGTCTGGTGATGAAGTAGAAAGAAACTTAGGAACTAATCGACTTCGGGGGTTTAATAGTAAGGTTATACATGTGATAGGGTGAGAGACACATCATTTTATGGTCTTAAGATAAGATCTCAATCTTAAGAATATGTTCTCCTATAAAGAGTTTGATTAAGTAAGCAATTTATTGAGAATACTATATAATGAATTATATACAAGAATATGGTTGTCAATTTGTTACTTATATCTGTTGTTGCTGTGATAGGCAACGTGGCTGTACCCTGATATTACCAATATCCACGTGCGGCATTAATAATTTACCACCTGGTGAACCACTTGCTCCTCTATCTATGCTACTTGCATTTCATCCCAGCATGGCAAAATAACTGTATCCGTTGATAAGTACAGGGCAATCAATATAAAATATCGAGTAATTGCACGTTTACATTAAAAAAAAATGATATAAAATTATTTTTCACCTCAGAAATCGTTTAAACTTCCTAATAAACTAGGCGTTAACCAAGACATTAATTTAAAAACAATCACACAATATGTCCACAGCCTAACCAAGACCCACACATGCACGGACACGTGTTTACAAACAACTAATTAGGTGTGTGAGTGTTTTTGTTTGAGCCGCGTGTGTGCGGGCCGGGGGCGGTGGAAGGCGCAGCGTCCTCATGGTTAATGCATAATACAGCTTGCGTACGCCACGCCGCGGGTTTCGTCCCGTACTGTCTCGGTACTCAGTCGGTGAAAGCCATTTTTACTTGGCCATGAAACTTCGGCTGAAATATTTCCGTTGTGACGTCATAATATATGGATGCATAGAAATTTAAAATTAGCAAATTTAAACATTTGGCAAAAGTAGAAAATAGTTTTTATTAATCTTAAACACCAGTGACGTGTCTTCGTGATACAATAAACAATCGATATTGTCAAAAAAAAGGTTTTTATAGCAGAATCTAAGCAAACGAGCAATGTCATCTCATGGCAAATTATACTCACTACTTATAAACACCTATCATACTATAAGAATCGTGGGTTTTTTTATGAGCCTGAATGACGAAACGCGCAGGTCACTCGTCTAATGGTGAACGTTACGCCTGCCTATAAACAGAGGTAACATCATAGAACCTTGAATTACAAAGCACTGCATGGCATTGAACTGCGCTCGTCACCCCGATACATATTATTGTGATATAAAGTCTCATAATGCCCAGTAATTTTACTGGCTTCAATATATCAAACCAAAACAGAACAATACTTACACACTGCTGCGTGGTGGCAAAAATAGACAAAGCAACACCAACCTACATAGCCTGTGGTATATGAGGGACCTACCGTTACGCTGGCTGCGTTGCCAACGTTAAACGGGGGATAGAGAATGGGAATTGGGGGCGACTGGATTTCTGGGCTCCTATTAGATGATTGACTGTAAAATACCACAGCAAAACTAGTACTTCAGTACTTTAAATCCAAATGAAAACATGGATGTGAAGTTACATCACACAACCTATATTTTGGAAACTGAATGAGCATGACCTTATTCTGAAAGCGGCAAAAGTATAGCGCGTGTCGCGCATCGCAATAGCAAGGTCGTCGCCCTGAGGGACACCCGCGGGGACCGGGGAACGGGCAGAGGAGAGAGGCAAGAGGGGGAAGAGGCTACCCCTCCCTCCGGGACGCATTGTCCTCACCTTCAGACACAACACAGCGAACATCTGGTTAACGCCAAATTAAAGTCTTCGGCAAACTTTGGCCAGACGTGGCTGTCAAAATTTTCGCTAAGATTTTCGGACAATGCCTCTTCGATCACGGCCATTGTTGTATGAGAAAGTTTTGGCTAACCAGTCTAGTGATGTGCATGAAAATTATGAAAGTAGGGCGCGGGAAAGTAGTCCAGAAAATGAGAGGCCGCTGCTTTGACTCGTAGCAGGATATATTTTTTTATTTAATTGAATGACGAGACAAGCAACTCGCTCGCCTGATGGTAAGCGCCACGCCTGCCCATAAACAGAAACAACACCACATAGAACTTTGAATTACAAAGCACTGCATGGTACTGAATTGCGCTCGTCAACATGAGACATGATATGTTAAGTCTCATAATGTCCAGTAATTTCACTGACTTCAATGTCCTTCAAACCGAAACACAACAGTGCTTACACACTACAGAAATAAAGAACAAAGCGGTGGTACCAACCCAGACGGCCTCTCGCATGCGAGGAACCTACCACCAGCACCAGCAGGATATCTCTTTCGATACTCAAGTGTTTGCTAGAAATCTGACTGTTTTACAACCAGAATCTCTCATCGTTACTGGTAACCATGAAACCGAATCATTCAAATTTTCTGTTTTTGTTCACAGGTTATAATATGACATCAACAAGACGAAGGCAAAATTTATCGCTACAAAAACATCACTCGATATATCTTCAACTATAGAGTGTAAAAATCGTTCTCTGGCTTTACATTGATCTTTAACACCTCTTCACTCTTAATTATAACGCAGAGAAGATATTATAACCTCCAACAAACTATACAGCTTTATTCTCGTCCACAAGACCAAGGGCCCAACATAGGAACATGTGAAGCGTTGGAGATATCTTGATGTTGACGCGAGCTGAATAGCGATAACTGTAGCGACAAACGTACGACTTTCCATATTATCGTTATGTATTCGGACGACGTCGAGATATTTCATGAGTCCCACGCGAGTTAGCGATCGTTAGCGATAATATAAAGCTAACCATCGTCAAAATGAACAGTAGGTATTCTTCTTTTCAGGAGAAGCAGTTATCCAATTGTAGATGTTTGTTTCATAATTTGTATCACATCAAATTTATCATTTTTTTAAATTCATGCGTTCAATTTTCTTAATAAGGAAAATATAATTACAAATATCTACATACCTGTTTTTATTTTTTAATATAACCTTGACCTCAGGGGTAGAATCCTGTGGACAGTCCATAAGGCGCTCGCTAGACGTATTATACAGACAAGGTGGCTCCCTTGTCTCGTCACACCAGCCTATTCATGCTGTAGACAAAACTGCCTACAGAGTGGCCTGCATGTTAAATGCCATGGCTTCTATGTGGTGTACGTATGAACTATTAAGTACTATGAAAGACACAGTCCCATAGTATCTCGCGCGAGATAAGCATCCCATCAAGCAAGTAGTATGTTGCTGGTTCATTAGATGAGTCATCTTCGCGATCAGTTACCTTCTTACTACAGTATTTGAAACGAGCTTTAATCGTGTAATGTTTGAAAATATACCAATAGATTTATTTCCAGACGTCACAGGCTGGTCTCGTTTTAAATATCATAGTATGTAGGTATACAAATCGCGAAAGATTAAAAACTATCTTGTTGCCACTAATTCTACCATCTTTGCTGCAAACCATGTCATAGTTATAGCTTACAATCGCCTATTTCCAAGCGTGTGCAACACAACATCGAGCCTATTCTACGCGCCGCACTGGACACGAACTAAACGTCAATTCTCGCTGGTTTTTATTAAACAGGCCCTATTTTGTTTTCAGCCTATCATCACAACACGTGCTATATTTGACGTCTGTAATGCCTGCTGCAGAAATCTTTGTAATATGGACACAACAATATTGCTGATGATAAAATACGAGAAATAGTTTGGGAATCTCGACAATCATGACTATAAGATAGCAGCCTTGTATTATATCCTCCTCCTCCTTTATCCTTAGAGGGTTAAGACCTTATTCCACGCCGGCTTAATGCGAGTTGATAGACTTTATATATCTCGAAAATTCTAATTGAAAAATTGGTATGCAGATTTCCTCACGATTTTTCTTGAACGGTTGAAGCGAGCGATATTAAAAATGAATAAACACGTAACTTCGATTAGTCAGTAGTGTGTGCCCTAGAGCTAGTTTCGAACCCGCGACTTCCATCTCGACAGTCCATACCTCTCCCCGCTATACCATCGTTGAACATCGACTAACTCTACTAAAACTAATCGATGCTTACTTATAAAAATATCTTAGACTAGCCTTTCCTCGTGGCTCCACCCGCGTGATCGACTTTTTCCGGGATAAAAAGTAGCCTACGTTCATCAGGGATAATGTAGGATTCTAATGGTGAAATAATTTTTTAAATTAGTCCAGTAGTGTTTAAGTTTATTCGTTACACACAAAAATACAAATCTTTCCTCTTTACAATATTAGTGAGATTAGTAACTGTTACTATGAGTACATAGCCTTTTGTCATTTATTATTTCTGCCTGACGGTATCCATAGTACGTTTACTCTGTTATAATTTGACGGTATATTTGGCATTATGTGGGAGAGCGACCTGTCATCTGACCCCCACAACCTGCAACAGAAACCAAGTATCGCTATTGCCTCGTCCGTTAATTTGCAGATTGTACCACGTGCTGGTGAGCTTGCCTTAGGTCCTTAGATGCTGGTGGCCTATTTACACTCTATCGTTATTGTTTCCGCTTTTTGGCATAATTATGTTTTATTTAAAATAAAGCTAAAGCGAAATAAAGCTGAGAATTAGCGTTAATTACAATCACATAATTATAAAGTGGTAAGTCCCTCGTATAAGAGAGGCCGTCTGGGTTGGTACCACCACTTTGTCTATTTCTACCACGAAGCAACAGTGTGTGAAACAACACTGTTGTGTTTCGGTTTGAAGGACATTAAAGCCAGTGAAATTACTGGGCATTATAAGACTTAACATCTTATATCTTGGAGTGACGAGTGCAGTTCAGTGCCACGCAGTGTTTTGTAATTCAAGGTTCTGTGTGTAGGCACCGTTGTGTTTCGGTTTGAAGGACATTAAAGCCAGTAAAATTATGAATTATGAGACATTACATCTTACGTGTCCGAGTGACGAGCGCAGTTCAGTGCCACACAGTATTTTGTAATTCAAAGCTCTATGTGGTGTTGCTTCTGTTTATGGGCAGGCGTAGCTCTTACCATCAGTCAAGCGCCTCGCTCGTCCCGCCATTCAATTAAATAAAAAAAAACACTTAATGGTTAGATTACACTGGATTACAATTAGCATATTCACCCACAAATCCCATTATATAATATATTTCGTGTCGCATATCAGAAATGTTCAGTATACCTTATAGTTTAGAGAGCACTTTACACATGTTTCAAGCAAGTACAACAAACAATAATAATAGAATATTATCCATAAATACATAATTTATGCACGTTAACTATAAGTGCCGCCATCTGTTGAGGGTTCTACGACCCCGGAAATGTCCCTTACCAACGTATGCTGGAGTAACACCATATGGAGAATTGAAGCTCAATTATAAATTGATACAATGTTGCAAATTCATTATACGGGCCCAAATACCTACTAATACTACCAGTATCTACCAATTATTATAGAATACAGCCAGCAGAAATACAACTTTGTAGGATATAAAAAGCAGCGATAGCTTAGCGGGGAGTGGTATGGACTGTCGAGACGAAAGTCGCAGGTTCGAAACCAGCCCCAAGAGCATACGCCACTGACTTTTCTAAGTTACGTGTATATTAATTGTTAATTATTACTTGCTTTAACGGTGAAGGAAATATCGTGAGGAAACCTGCATACCTGACAACTCCATAAGATTTTCCGAAGGTATGTGAAGTCTGCCAACGCGCATTAGGCCAGCGTGGTGGACTAAGGCCGAATCCCTCTCATTCAGTAGAAGAGGCCCGTGCCCAGCAGTGGGACATATATAATATAGGGCTAGTAAAAAAAGGATATCTAGGGACATCTTAGGCCATGCGGGCCCTTTAGAACATGTCAAAGGCAGTATATGTTTTTTTTTTTACCTTTGGGATGATAATGGGATACTGGCGACCCCCGCCGTATCTCTTCCCAGGGCTGAAGGGGAGGGGAAGGACTAAGGGATGGGAAAATGTATAGGATCAGGGGGAATCCCTCTGAGGAGTACTGGATATACACTGGCTGACTCCGCAACGCGACCCACACAAGGTGGGTCACTATGACGGTTTCTTAACGTCGTGTATGGTGGTTGCCATCCGGGCTGATACAGGCACTATATGGTTAGCGGCCACCTTATACATGGTGCAAAACTCAACATCGTTGCTCGTTTCGGCGAGTCAAGGGGTCAACGGAAGGTTTCGAGGGTCAGCCAAGGTATCCAATAACTTCAGATCAGCATACTTTTAGCGACCATAGTGAGACGCAATGGTTTTTGAAGGTCAACATTATATTCTTTTTTTTTTGATTATTGGTCATTATATTTGATTGAATGATGAGACGAACAAGGCGCTCGCCTGATGGTAAGCGCCACGCCTACCCATAAACAGAAGCAACACTACACAGAATTTGAATTACAAAGCACTGAACTGTGCTTGTCACCCCGAAACATAAGATGTTAAGACTCATAATAATAGTAATTTCACTGGCTTCAATATCCTTCAAACCGAAACACAACAGTGCTTACATTGTTGCTTGGCCCAGACGGACCCAGACGGCCTCTCGCATACGAGGGACCTACTACCTTGTACTCTTCGGACTGCAAAGTATTTACCGTCAGGTGCAATCAATCAAATTGTAGTGAATAAAAATAATCGATCTTGCTTTGATATTTCAGCATTCTGTTTTGTGTCTCGATATCTGAAGCAATAAGCAGCTCCTTCCTTCTCCGCTAGGTATGTCTGCGCGCTGAGTCTGCGAAGGCTTCGCAGACTCAGCGCTTCGCTCATACTCGATGTCGCTCGTACCATCCACAAAAACAAACTGGAGCCGGCAACAAAATGTTTAAAACTTAAGGGTGCGACGACACCGACGCCCGAACAGCGCGTTTGAAATATATTCAAATGTATGCGCGATTAATTCAGCCTGCATAGCCAGCGGGACGGTGTTAGTAGTGGCAGCCGGTCTCACTTTCTACGCCGGATCGATGGGGCCATGACCTTCGCAATGCCTCTTATTCCGCTCTTCTATCGATTTTTTCCAAGGAAGTTGTTTTTTTTTTCACCAGATAAGATTTTACGTATCGGCCAGTTATACCCTATCAGTTTCGAAGAACGTTGTATGCTGGTTGAAGTCGTCATGTTTTTTCCAAGGAAGTTGTTTTTTTTTCACCAGTTAAGATGTTACGTATCGGCCAGTTATCGTGCTGTCAGTTTCGAAGAAGGTTGTATGCTGGTTGAAGTCGTCATGTTTTTTCCAAGGAAGTTGTTTTTATTTTTCACCAGTTAAGATTTTACGTATCGGCCAGTTATCGTGCTGTCAGTTTCGAAGAAGGTTGTATGCTGGTTGAAGTCGTCATGTTTTTTCCAAGGAAGTTGGTATTTTTTTCACCAGTTAAGATTTTATGTATCGGCCAGTTATCGTGCTGTCAGTTTTGAAGAAGATTGTATGGATGAAGTCGTCGTGGAAGCTAATATGACTGTCGTAGATTTGAACGCCATAGTAATGAAGTTTACGCCGTCCTTTATGTACCAATAAAAACTCATGTGTATAACTTGAAATCTGAATTGTTAATTTCTTTTCGAATCAAGTCAAGGTCATGTCAAGACAATTCTAGCCGTATTTGATATGAGATAATTTTATGATTGATTATATTAAAACCTTATGACAGTAAAATTGTGGTAAGCAATATTCATTATGCCTTCACGCAAGTAAATTTATTTAAAATCGTCGACGCATATAATAATTATTTTACCATTCATTATCAATTATAGGGATTGATTTATTGAGATATTAAAACTGAAACTGTTATATTATGGAACAAGAAAGCATCAATAATGGTATTAGTAGCTCTATAAATATACATTCAAATTAATGAACTAGAATATTCACATGCGATAGAAGCACAAAAACATTTTAAAAGTGCAGCAAAAGAAATCCAAAAATGGAACTAAAAATAGAATTTTCTTTTTAAATATAATCTTGTCTTCGATATTCAAAAGAGAGCCATCGATACCCGTTAAAAATGTTTTCCAGAAAGGTTTGCTTTCAAAAATACCCTTGTAACTCAAATGTACATAATACACAACGTAGATAGTACGGCAACTATGGGCGTAGTGGGCGCTGTGAGGACGTGACTGCCACACACTGACCTGCGTGTGTGAGTGAGGAATGCGGTACACAGGAGCGATGCAGGCTATTCGCGATGTTAATGTGTTGTGTGACGTCACTGGGTTATTGGCTTTTACGTTCAGTGGGAATCAATAAGTGTAACAGTCTATTTCGGTTGGATTTCATTTGTCAGAATATATTTATAATAATATTAAAAAAATATTTATACGTGTTACAGGAACTCATTTGCGTTCGTATACAAACTTATATTTCTAATGTCAGTAAAGCTATGGTGAGATAATTAAAAAATATACAAATTTAAGTTTCACTAAAAATATTTATGTATATAAGTTAGTTTACTTATACGACATAAACAACATCAATGTGAGAATAGGATTCAAGATATTATTATATATAGCTGTAGGGTGTATTTATTTAATTATAATAATAATATCAGCCCAGTATTAAATTTATCATTTGCTAGGACCAAGACTCATCTACTAATGATAAGGGTCAGGTCTTGGTCCATAACGAAATAAAATATCATGTAAACTCTCCTTTATTTCATCTAGGTCCTCTCAGAACACTATTTTAGTAAAATTATTATTGCGAATAAAATACTTATTAAAGACTACCTTTATATCTAAGGTATTTAAATGTTAATTCTAGTAAGATATTTAATATATTTTCCTTATTATTTTCAGGTGAAACACAAACAGTCTAATCTTCGCAACCCAACGGAAACCTGCAATTTTGACGCAGCCGCATTCATCTATGATCAAGACCTGCAAACATTGTACTATTCCTAGCTACCCATTGGCAATATTACTATCAAAGTTTAATAAAAAAATACAATACAACGAAATATTATTTTCCATTCCCGCACCCTTCCTAGTCGTGCGTGCTTTACTCGACTCACCCACACAGGCGCGGATACGTGCCGTCGTCTTGGCAACGGCACGCATGCGCGGCACCGCCTACCGCCCCCCTCTCGCTCTCCCCCCCATCTAGACCAGACCTAGCGTGTGTGGAAGCAAACCCTGTATTATTGGTCACTCGATACGCACTCTATCGAGATTATGCAATTTTTAACTGCAATCTTTAATTACGTGTGATCTTTCTGCACTGAACATCTTCGTGTGATGATTTTGATGGTGAGAAGTTTTAATATGCTCAATAGCCACTGATAAGTGTCATCATACTCATACTAGAAAGAAGTTTAGACTATGTCTAAAAAATATGATAAGCTGGGTTTACATGAAATATTTATTTTCAGTTCTTTGCAGCATTTTTCATTTACAGTTAATATCCTGAACTATAGATTAAAATTACAACACAGTCTTCATGAAGTATTACAAAAAACTACATAGAAAGTGATGTCTCATACTATACAGCCGTCATTTCCTAGTTAACTAAATTCTTTAAAAAAACAGAAAACATATCTAACTCCACTACAACGAGATTACTAAAAAGTACCGAAACTCAGATTAACCCACAAAAACAGTTAAAATCAAACACCTAAAGTAAATATTGTTAAATATACATTACAAGGTAACAACTATCTATAATAGAAGCGCGGGTGGCGGGTGCGAGCGGGACGAACGTAGCGGACAGAGCGAGACAGCGACATACGCACACAGGTAACTCTACGTTGCGTATCCCGCACGAGGCTCGGATGTCTGCGAAATTATAGATGCGTAGGTAATTTCAAACGATTACGAGTACGAAGGTTTGTACCACTTCTGATGTAAACATTATGGTAAAACTTACCTCCACGAACTTTGGGTAAATGTAAATCATGTTTCTCTCCTTCACCTCGTACGTAGAGGGTTAAAATTCATCAATAGAGGTTTAGTCTATGAACGAACACATTACATTTCAAATTTCTTTTTAAAACAATAAGACGGTTCTGTGTAAATTATTATCTGTGGTAAAACCGGTTAAAACAAATTGCCAATCTGAGCAACCGTGTTTACAAGTGGTAGAAATACGCTGTAGACATTTTGTCTACACCATGAATGGCTCGACCGGGGTGATGCCACTGTCTCACTAAAACTAATGTAATGGCAGCTTGCTGTTGAGTTTTTCACTCATAAATGACATTTCTTGAAGCCAAAATATCCCTTCTCCTTCCCCAAACCCCTATCCCTTACCTTTAAGATAGGTAACACATACACAGTTCTTTCGGTATTGTAAGTGTCCATAGGCGGAGGAGATTACTTACCATCAGGTGCTCCACGTTTGCTGACGTATGCTATTAAAATATTTGACAGCTGCAATGGCGCCGTAGGTTCGATTCCCGCACGGTGACAAATGCTTGTGTAATCCACAAATATTTGCTCCGGGTCAGGGTGTTGTAGGACCACAAATCTCTGGTACTTCCCGAAACCCATGATACAGATTAACCTAGTGGGGGTCAGGACTATATGTGTGACAGTTAGGTGTATTTATTTATTTTAAAATAGGCAATAATATAAAATATTTTTTCATTTGTTTTTCATCGTTCTTAGTTTCATATTTAGATTAATGAACATGGGTAAATAATTACAACCCGTCGTCAATAGTCCATACAATTCAGGTACGGCGGGATTGTTCAATCGGCTTAAGCCCCCCCCCTTTGGGTAAGGGGGCTCTGTCTTATGATTCGAGCTCAAAGCTCTAGTTAAATGTTTATGCGTTAATGTTTTATAATATGTTTCATTGTATATTTTGTGGAACATAAAGATATGTTTTACTACAATAATGAAGGAAACATGTTTGTATATGAATAATATTATGTGCCATACTGGGCACACTAGGAGAGCACTATCACATCAAGACACGAAAATAAGCCCAACATATTATATATGTTCTGCTAGTTACACCTCTGCCTACCCCTTCGCGGACACAAGCGTGATATTATGATATACATTCCATACAACGAATAAGCACAACGCCAATTAGAATACGACTCAATTACGAGTCTCCTTATCGTCTATAATATTTTCGCCAATGAGATTCAAATAATGTTATGAATAATTATGATTGACAGAGTTATGCACATTTGAATTAGTTATAATTTAATCCACATATTGGCTTAAAATAACTAACTTACGTTATAAACATTGTAAGTAAAGTACGCATAAAAACATGGAGTACCACTTAGTCAACACATACAGCGCCATCTATGATCGAGTAGCAGAACCGGAACATTCTAATAACAGTATTAATTAACACTAAAATGTAACATTATCACCAACTTACAACTAAGACAAGAATTACGCAAGAATCCGTGTGAAAGTACACATTGTGTAACAAAAGGAAATTTATTCAAGCGACCTTGGTTCATTAATACAGTGGGGTATAAATAATACATGAGCCGCGCGCGGAGCGATTTGAACAGCTTTTTTTACGTTGTGTGTACTAAACGTTCGTAAATTAGCATTCATTTTTATTCTATTTATAGATTTAATTGTCAGTGAGAATTTCAATTCGCTTTCACTCGTAAATTATCTAAAAATACGCACAGACTGGTTGATATTTGCCATCATACATGCACTAATATTATATATTGTTCTATACATTTTTATACTTACGTAATAATATAATATTTCATGTCCTAGCTTATTCATCAAGTCAGACTAAACCACAAGATCTAAAAGCTGAAATGTTGATAGTTTATTCCTTTAATGATATATAAAAAGTTAGGCATACATATCAATAAAGGTAGAACTAAAATAAAATAAACTTTGTGGCATTGATCAATGTAAGTAATAAATTAGTAAAACTCGAAGTACTTTGTATTTGTTATAAGAAATATGGATACAAATATGCAAGAACATTTCAACCCACATCAAGTGAAACTTGCGATGTCAATTTTATTTTGCTAAATTTTATTGAATTTGAAAAATTTGAAAAAATTAAATTAAATTAAATTTAAAGTTCTATTTTGCATAATTGTACATGGGAGATGTTCAATTTATGTTTTTTTTTTGTTCGCAATCGTCAACTTCATATGTTTACGAATTAGTATGTGTCAATAAATATACAGGTTACCCACCTACCAGCTTTAGATTTTTGTATCCAATGGGTAGCGACCACTGTCCGAATCGTGAAAAATAAAAACTCGTTCGAGACGATTTTCGAGGTGTAACTACATCCAGTAACTACAGGCCGGCATAATTCTACTGACCGTCGAGGAACGTAACATCTTTCAACGGCGACATTATATTTTGAATGTAATGTACTTAACCCAAAGTCGAGTAAAGTTACTTCACCGTGCCAGGATAAAAAATAAAAAAAGAAATAGGTACCCAGACAGATCGGTTAATTTTGTTTCTTGTATACCTACCTACCTACCTAGTTTTAATGTGTTTGACAGTGACGCGTCAAACTTACTAAATACATTTAAACCAACATTAAAATTTACAAGCACACGCATTTATTGTCTCAATACAAACAAGCAGTTAAAGTAAACAGGCAAGAACAAGTTGAATTATCTTTAATGTCCAGCCATCTGACCCTGGTCAGTCACTCATAAAAATACCTAAGTACTGGTACAGGCCTGTATCATCACACACCCGTTTTTCTGAAATAACAGAATACCAAAACATCTAACTTTAACCGTAATGCTGTAACCGTAAATTAATTTATATCATTAACGTTCCGTGTGCTTCGCTGTAAACTTTCTTAATAATTCATTTACTCATATCACCGATAGATGGCGCTATATAAAATCACGACGGGAAAATCGCAAACATATTCTGATTTGCAAATTAATTATTCTAATATTGACAGCCATCCGCATCACATTCAGATAATAAATTTGATCAGTGACCATTATGTAGAAGACCGGATAGTAGAATCGTGATAAGAATCAAAGTGATAATGAAAAACAATTTATAACACTAATAGCAATACATAGAATTCGGAACGTTGTGCACAAATATCGTAATGACATCCGCACATTGTTTAAATATAACTTGAAGTTATGCGATTTGTATTACAATGTGCCTTCTATCTGCACTTCAAAACGCAATGCGAATACGCCAAAAATTACGTCATTTTTTCGACTTGACCTTATCTCACTTGCAGTGGGGTTATGCTTTTTAACACAATTTGGCTTATAGTTTTTACGATCAACAGCTTGCCAGACGTCAACTCGTCTGGAAACAAATTTAGAACATAGTTAAACATCGGTAAATAGAAATAGGACCCTTAAAGTATTTTTACTTATAATATTTAAACCAACTCAATAATAATAATAATAATGCTTTTGCATTATTATTGAGTTGGTTTAAATAATATAGTTTAAGAAAAAATAATATAGGTATTTGAGTTTGTTATATAAACTGCAATAACACCGACTTCGGAAAGGAGTACCTATGTTCCCACTTCGTCTATATGTATATCTTTAATGTAGGTATATTCTTGATATCTCCGCCAATAATTAGATAAACCAGCTGTTATGGTAGTTCCTTTTGGGTTTAAAAGAGTTTATTCCGCGACTAATTCCATATAATTGAAATAAAACTAATTTAAACGAATTTTATCGCGGTCCGCTTAAATTAGTTTTATTTCAATGTGTAATATTCGCGTAAACATAAGAAATCATAAATTCCATTTAAATTTGGTGGATCTAATAACAGAGTACGATAGAAAACTCGGCCAGGGAAAAAAGTCACATCGCCTACTTTAGGAGTGTAAATGGGCTACCAACATCTTAATCCCAAAGCCAACCTCACCTGCACGAGGTACACTCCGCTCATTAATGGACGAGGCAATGGCGACACTTGGTCTCCGTTGCGGGTTATGGTGGTCAGACCTTCAAATCATGACCTTCAATTCAGCGGACCCTGGCATTAAACCGGGACAACGCCAGGCAAAAAGAAGACCTGCCGTCGATTACCTTTATACATACCCATCAATTTTTAATATTTTTACTCAACATAATATATTAAAATATGCATGTGTGTACAATGTTTTATAAATTCCGAGAGACAAGTAAGCGATCTTGTCTCCATTACATCCATACTTAATACAAGTTAAGTTACTTATTTAACTCAAGTTCGCTTCGTTCTTATCTGAGGTTTTAGAATATACGAGCGACGCGTTATTACTATACACTTTCGTAAGTGCTAGCTTACGATATAAAAAAGTAAGTGACGTCACTTACATGTTTTTTTTTAATATAAAACAAGCAAGAGCTTCACCTAATGGTGCCTAAGTCTACTAGGTCCCTAGTATGGGAGAGGTCAACTGGGTTGGTACCACCATTTTGTCTGCATTCTGCCGCCAAGCAACAGTGTGTTTACTGTTGGGTTTCGGTTAAGAATTGAAGCCAGTGAAATTACTGGGCACTATGACTTAACATCATATATGTCGGGGTGACAGTCCTGTGCCACGCAGTACTTTGTTAGTCAAGATTATGTGTGGTGTTGCTTTTGTTTATGGGCAGGCGTGGCACTTACCATCAGGCACGCGACCTGCACGTTTCGTCATTCAGGCTAATAAAAAAACCGATATCCAATACTCATGTACGCCCACGATATCAGAAGAATCATGGTCGCGTAGCGACGACGCCACCACAGAGAGGGACAGAGACATAAAACTACTATATAAAATAATTTTCATAATATTTCTTTTTCTGTAACTCAAAAGAGCAACGAAAATGATTAATATTATTAAAATGAAGCAATAATTAACATAACCTCAAATTTAAGTGCAAAAAGGAAAATTTTCAAAACAATGCGTCATGGCCCCCGTGTACACCTCGCAAATTCGGCCCAGTACGTAACCTATATACACCAAGCGTAATACCAGGTTAGGTGTGCGTAGTACATTACTCACGTCGATTTGCGTGCAGCGCGGTGCGTGAAATTAACAAAAATAACCTACCACGACGTATGTACGCAGTAGACACCTGGCCGGCCACGCTTGGGTGATCTTGTCCCCCTATGTACTGGTGACGGAGACGCCTCTGTCTAGTTAGTTAATTAAACTAATAGTAATAGTCCATAAAGTTTTAAGTGGTAGAGTTGTAGACAGTTTTGTCTACAGCATGAATGAGCCGGGTTGTTACCACTGTCTCACAGTATCCATGTATTAACAGCTTTCTGTTGGGTCTCGTACCATAACTGAGATATCCGGAGGCCCAAATTCTTCGGGGATTATGGTTCATGAGCGGTCACTTACTATCAGATGAACAAACTGTTCGAAACACTTGCCTCTGCTATAAAAATACGTAAACTTAAAACCCAAAATACATTGGCTGATATTCGTTGACAAGTTTCTGCCCTTGTATCGTCAACAGAACTTTACTAAAACTTTACTAGAATTTAACAAAAGGAACTTAACAAAAAATAATCAAAATACGTCCACATTTGACAAAGATAATTTTCTAATTACCGAACTAATAAAAACCCGATGTGCGTCAATTAGAAAAAACATCTGTAACTTTTAAACGTCTTGACAGATTTTCTTCCAACACAGCTAAGAACCACCTTGATTAAATTACCTTCAAATAAAAAAACACATTGAAATCGGTCCATTCGTTTAGATTTAGGCTTTACGGTACCACATACTCATATACAAGCACACAACCAGAGAAATAGATCGAATTCATAACAACCCCTTTTTCGTTGGAGGTTAAAACGGCAGAAATGTAGAAAAATAGATGGACACAATTTTGGTCTATATTGCCTCTAAGTTAAATTTCCATTACCGTTCCTAATATATTTAAAAGATTAATAAAGTCACGGCGTGCTGATAATATGGCCTTTAATGAAAATGGTAAAACATATTTCGAAAACATCATTATGAAATCTCTGTTCCCGGACATCGAATCCTCGTTATATTTCTCAGCTAACAACCCATGAACGCCTTTCCTTTTGTCAGTAAAAACATAAAATAATGGTTGTGTCGTCAACTACAGTTATTTAAAGTTTATAGCGCATAATTAGCGTCGTTTTCTGGTGGGGTCGAGCGTGAAATAACCGCCGTGACGTGGCATTGTACTCCGAAAACAGAGGTAAAGTTTTTATATTAGCCCATAAGGCCAGAAGGCTGAGAAATCATTTTTATTAATTTTGCTTATTCACTGAATAATTAAGACCTGAAAAGTTGTTGCCTATGTTACACTTAAATTTTTGAAGTGAAACTTCTTTAGCACCGTGTGATTTGAAAATTCAATGAAAGGAAAAAGCGACAGTAAAAGAGACAAAAATATTCATAAATACGATTTCATCTGCGAGAGAATGAGATAGATTACAAGTATACAGTGTTTTCAGTAATCTTCGTCTCCTCTTTGTGATACATTACAAGTATACAGTGTTATCTGTAATCTTCGTCTCCTCTTTGTTCATCTCATTCTCTTATAGGCTAGTTTTCTGAAGTTTCACTTTTGCCGTGTGTGAATTGCACACACACACTTTTTTCTGTATATGTTTGTATAACTGAAATCATATTTGTATATAAAAGAATAGTTCGGCCATTGTAATTATTTGCTTCTACAATTAAGCATCGATACCTTTCATTTTAAACTAAATACATAAAGAATAAAACTGTATCCATTATTTAAATCCGTATATACACGTAGACGTAGCGGGCTGGTAATAAATCCGGGTGTTCTGCGAATACAATTAAAACGATCCGGACAATCCGGCCGTGAGCCCGGCCGAATTATAAATTCCATGGGAAAGGCGACAGGTGTACGATAATCGCATGAAACCTTCCGAATCATAGCGAACCAACCTGCGCTCACTATGATCAAAGATTACACACAAATTGAGTTTCGTAGAATCGTCATTATATTCAGTGAAATAAAACTAATTTAAACGGATTTTACCCCCCCCCCCCCCCCCCGTGACCACGAAGGCTGAAAAGTCTTCGAAACATCAGGATAAAAAAACCGCGATAAAATCCGTTTAAATTAGTTTTATTTCAATGCGTAATATTCGCGTAATAATATTACGCAAGAAATCGTCATTATATTATTTTTAACTTTTTACCTTGTTCTTCCGTGATAAAATAATTTGTTTATTCTGAAAAGCTGTAAATTATATTCAGTGTCTAGCTATAATACAAGTCTCTACCCAGAATTCTGCCCTCTGTTCCTCTGCGCAATGGCTGTTACAAGCTGCCGATGCATTATATTCCTACACTACGTGGAATGTAGGCTCATTGTACTAATGTGGTAATGTTTTTTTATACACATTTCATAGTTTTACGTAATGCAAGTGTGAAGACTTATCTATATTGAAGCTGCGTCACTGTAGCGCACTTCTGTCGCTGTTGTGTACTTCTGGCGCTGTTGCGATTATAGGAAGTCCTCTTCGGAGAGGGAAGAAGCAAATCGAGTGGCCTGCGACAAGACAGGTGGTACAAGGATGTACCCCTATCAACCATCAAGTCATGTCGCAAGCCCCTCGAAAGCCAGATATACACTGGCTGATCCTAGAACGCGATCCACATAAGGCGTGTGGATCAGTATGGTAGGTTTTAACATCATATGTACCGTGGTCGCTATCCGGGTGGATATGCTATCCTACCACCAGCAAATAAATAAATAAATACACCCAACAGTCACATACATAGCCCTGACCCCACAGTAAGATACGAGTCTTGTGTCGTGGGTGTCAGGAACTATGAGAGACTTTCGGTCTCACAACACCCAGACCCCGGAACAAATATTTGTGGATCACACAAACATTTGTCTCGGTGCGGGCATCGAACCCGCGGCCTCTCGCTTCACAGCCGGCTACTCGCCCGCTGCGCCATGGAGGCTGTCTAGGCTGTGTGGAAATATCTACAGATAGACAGATCTGTTTCAAACTCTCTACGTGGTAGGTACCATTGTGGATATATGGATATTTGCACAGGGCGGCTGCGATGTGAAATAACAACGGACTGATATCACGCGACCCCGTCTACATCCACACTGGGAGTCAGACAGGCGCACTATTGTTTCAAACGTACAGTATCTACACCAATCCCGCGTACGGATTATTTTTATTCAAATATCCTGTATTGTTAGAGGTATGATTTCATTGACGCCTCATTGGTCTACTGACAGTATACTAGGGATGGTAGTGAGATCCTGGTCTCATTTCCCCGGTCGAGCATTCAGCTTGTGTTTGAGTTTCGATTCGAAAAATCATATAAATTGCCCGGTATTGGAGTCTGTGCCGGTATAGCCATAGACTCGTTCTCTATCATATCATGGGACAGAAATAAGCTCGGCGAAACATGGGTGCAGCACTAATAGCGCCTTTACTTATCCCTTCGAGGATAAAGACGAGAGTTAATACTATTTTATAATTGAGTAAAACGTAATTCATAAATAATTATAAATAAATTAATAGAATAATAATTAACAAATTAATTAATTAATACTTATTGAAATAAAACTAATTATCCCCCCGTGACCACGAAGGCTGAAAAGTCTTCGAAACATCGGGATCAAAATTAATAAAAAACCGCGATAAAATCCGTTGAAATTAGTTTTATTTCAATGAGTAACATTCGCGTAAACGTAAGAAATCATTAATTAATACTTTTTTTGTTTTATTTTATTTAAATTATAATCATAGCTATTCATAAAACGTAAATTAAAATTGGTGCTACTACAATTTTACTTTTACACCACCATCACTTTGAAAAAATTAGGACGTTAAAAAAACGATAACACTTGCTTTCTATCTAGAGATAAATATTATACCATATATTTCAATACTATAATATTATTTCACAGCATTAATTACTATAAAAATACCTTTCCCTTGAATACTGTTAGTTGACAACTTTGTCGTACTTTACCCTTTTTTACAGATTTTTTGATAAGCATATTCACTTCCTTCATATACATAAGCCCCTAAACACACGGTGGCCACCGAAGCATATCTGTCTCAACCCTGGCCTGCTTCCGGGTCGGAGGAAGGGCGCGCTCTGATTGGCCGGGGTTGTCGACCGCGTATCCTGTGTATGGGGGTGGCTGATTATGTCATTAACACTGACAGTTCAGAAAGTTGGGAATATTGATTTTTCTTTTGTAAAAATTACAGAGTTTAAACTCTAATTGATCTACAAAAATATATATATATTTTTTTTTATCCTGGCTCGACAAAGTGACTACGCTACACCTGATGGTAAGTGTAGCGCAATCCAGGAATAGTGTCGACCAACGATAAACAATGTGTCCATAGTAGGTCGGCAAGATCATGCCGGCCTGCCAAAGGGCCAAGTGGGAGGGGAAGGAAAAGGGTTAGGATCAGGGGGCAAGCCCCCTGGGGAGAACCGGATATACACTGGCTGACCCTGGAACGCGACCCACACAAGGCAACAATATCACATGATATGATATATATCACAATTTAACTAAAACTTCAAAAGCACTACTTTAAAACACGAATCGCGGAATTGCTGTGATTCATTGAGGATTTTCCGTTTTTATTCCTTGTGACGTCATCAAATGTTAACCATAATAGGGAATCATCAAGTTCGATCCACTATTTGAAGGAACTAAAAAAAATTGAGAACCTAATACTTTTTAAAGTCGGTTATTTTTTATAACATAAGCCGCTTGACAAGCAAATGAGTCACATGATGGTAAGTAATCGCCACCGCCCATTACCAGTAGAATCATGGGTGCGTCGCCGACCTTAAAGGAAATGGAGAATTAAGAGATTGGGAAGGGAAGGGTGAATTAGACCTCCGGATGTCTGACTCAACGTACGAAACGATGCAGCAAGCCGCTATTTTACGTCGGTTTTCTGTGAGATTCCCTAATTATCCCTTTCTTTAGTTGGCAACGCGCCCATGATTCTTCTGGTGGTGGGCGTACATGGGCCGTGGAGATCACTTACCATCAGGTGACCCACTAGCTCGTTTGCCGGCTTATGCCATAAAAAAAAGATAGCGGTAACAACTCGGTCGAGCCGGCCCATTCATGATGAAGACAAACTGTCCACATCGTGTCTCTACCACTCACAAATAAATAAATAAATAAATACACCCAACAGTCACATACATAGTCCTGACCCCACAGTAAGATACTAGTCTTGAGTCGTGGGTATCAGAAAATACGAGAGACTTTCGGTCTCACAACACCCAGACCCCGAAACAAATATTTGTGGAGCACACAAACATTTGTATCGGTGCGGGGATCGAACCCGCGGCCTCTCGCTTCACAGCCGGCTACTCGCCTACTGCGCCACGGAGGCTGACAAAGTTAATCGTTTACTTTTCCATAATGACTCTTGTACTAATGGTACCTCGTATTACAATTTTTTTGTTGTGGATGAAGTATTTCATAAAGAACTCATGTGATAGAACTCTAATGTTAGCTCTTAAACGTCAACGCTTATTATCAAATAGTCTCATCTGACGTCAGTACACTGATCGTGATTTTGAAGTCCCAAGGTAATAAAAATAATATACAATTTAAACTTAAATGAATGAAACCAAACAGATAGTACTAGCAACAGGCGAAAGCTAAGGATAAACAAACGTACAGACAAGCGTGGAATATTTAATTGAGTAGCTTAAACGTCACGCGTCACGGCCGAGCCTCGTGGAGAAATTAGCTCCTACAGATGTTATTCCGATTGGAAAGCTTGGGTTGCACAGAATAAATAAATACGCCTAACAGTCACACACATAGTCCTGACAGTAAGTCCCACAGTAAGATACGAGTCTTGTGTCGTGGGTATTAGGAACTAGGAGAAACTTTTAGTCTCACAACACTCAGACCCCGAAACAAAAATTTGTGGATCATACAAACATTTGTCTCGGTGCGGCGATCGAACCCGCCTCTCGCCTCACAGCCCGTTACTCCCCGCTGCGCCACGGAGGCTAGAAAGTATTTTGGTAGGGTACAAACATATTTCCCACGTTATTTATTGGTGACGTGGGCATCATGGACTTCAGCAATGCCAAGGAGTGGACTACTGCCGAACCGCTGCCTAACGTAAATTTCCTTTTATTTTAGGCAAGCCCAATATGAATTTTCTCTTATATCCCTCCATCAATTCCCTCCTCTCCGAGGAGGGAAGGAGCTTTTGTACAGGCAGGCATGACTCTCGTGATCACCGATAAGCTCATTGTTTGTCAGTGGTCGCTGGTTTTTTGGACTGCACTACGCTTTCCATCAAGTGTAGCGTCGTCACTTTGCCATGCACAGTTAAAAAACAGAAGCAACGACACACATAACTTTGAATTTTAGAGCACTGAATGGCACTGAACTGCGCTCGTCACCCCGATACATAAGGTGTTAAATCTCATAATGCCCAGTAATTTCACTGGCTTCAATATCCTTCAAACCGAAACACAACAGTGCTTACACACTGTTGCTTGGCGGCGGAAATAGACAAAGCGGTGGTACCAACCCAGACGGCCTCTCGCATACGAGGGAACTACCACCTTGAAGTCGATTACGAAAACAGCCATTCTTACGATACTTTCTTCTGTCATATAAAACAAAAAAATAATTTCTAACCGAAACATCGGGCTCAAAATCGTCACTGTACCCTCGACAACGCTCGCCCGTTGCACTATTTATGTAAATCGTATGCAAATACATGTATCGCGAGTAGATCGGGGGGTCGCACTTCCTTCCGTTGGTAATTATGCGTAAGCGCCGCTCGCTGGAAACCTAACGTCGCGAAACGTGATCATGTGGGAAAAACGCGTATGTGGGTACTTAAATATTTTAAATCTATACGTGCTGGTTCCGGCTGAGCAGGACAACTTCGTGTCACAGGTCTTAGAAGGAAAGTATGAATCAGTCTGCTTGAGGCAGTTGTTCGTAACATTGGAAAGGTAGAGATAGATCACCGCAGAGATAGTTGTATATAAAATAAGAATATAAACGCAAACAGCGGATCACTCTGATCTGATGGAGAATCTAGGTATCATCGCGTAAATGACATCACCAACGCCTGGGCACGACGAAGTCGCTACCTGCCTCAGAGCGTTTACGCACTGCATTCCATCCGAACCAGAGAAATAGAGAACCGAATTACCCATATTATTCGGAGTTTGGCATTAAATTCCAATTCCGTTATCCAAAGTCGAGGATACGTTCAGTTCGAACTGTAATTCCAAATTCAAATGCAGTGTGTGAGCTCTCTTAAGGTGCTTTCTTAATGTCTAGTATTCAGTACGCTGACGTGTCATAGCCGTTGACATTCCAGCCATGCTCATACATATACAGGGATGTGACCAACCTATATCCATCTCACAAGGTGGAAGGTCCCTCGTATGCGAGAGGCCGCCTGGGTAGGTACCACCGCTTTGTCTACTTCTGCCGCCAAGCAACAGTGTGTAAGCACTGTTGTGTTTCGGTTTGAAGAACATTGAAGGCAGTGAAATTACTGGTCATTATGAGACTTAACAGCTTATGTTTCGGGGTGACGAGCGCAGTTCAGTGCCATGCAGTGCTTTGTAATTTAAAGTGCTGTGTGGTGTTGCTTCTGTTTATGGGCAGGCGTGGCGCTTACCATCACGTGAGCGCCTTGCTCGTCTCATCATTCAATTAAATAAAAAAAACAATATGCAAAACGTAATCATACGTCGACGGAATGGCATACAAATATAATTTGATAAGACTTCTTTAAAAATCGATTGCAAAGCTACTTTCGAAAATGAACTTCTCTAAACTGCTAGAATTGGGTACAAAATCTTTCAAAGAACAACAACCGTCAAGCAAGGCAACATAAAAATTAAAAAATATTCCAGCACACCATAAAAAGGCCCTGCAACAGTTTCCTTAATAAATAACACCATAAACTACTGTAATTAAAAAATATGACGAAAAAACACACAGTGTACAAAGTAAGTATTTGGACACACCCCCGTACACTAAAATAATGGCGTATAATAACCCACTTGTTTCAACCAAATTACTTGAACTGTTGGGAAAATGTTCAAGGAAAATGTTTTACATGCTTTTGGTGTTACCCGAGTTAGGAGTCGCTTTTAACCCGTCTAGAGAAGCGTAAAAACTGTTACATATTTAACCTAATATAATTTTGCCTATTCTTTATTCAAAAACTTCAAAAGGCGTTTTGTGCATATTCCGTGATCTTATAAAATCTCGAAAAAATGAAATGGTTTATGGCCAGTATTAACATACATGCAATATGTTACAAGATATGTATAATGAGAATAATAATGAAAACCTAAATATTTGACTCCGTGGCGCAGCAGGGAGTAAGCCGGCTGTGAAGCAAGAGGCCGCAGGTTCGGTCCCCGCACCGAGAAAAATATTTGTGTGATTTACAGATATTTGTTTCGGGGTCTGGGTGTTGTGAGACCGAAAGTTTCTCGTACTTAAAGTTACTTATAGTTTCTTAGCCAGGAAAATTTAAATTTAAACTTTATTCAACGTCAATCTTAAAAATCTAAGCTACAACTGAATCCGTGAAGGAAATTAAACATGAATTCGTCTGTCCATCTACTCCTGTATTCAGTCAGTTAAATCTCAGTACGTCACATGTCCCGCCAGTCTATAGTACGAATAAACACTGCAAGTTCGGTGTCCGCTTCAAACAAGAGCCGTACTTAGTTGGGGGTCAAATTATTTGGATAAAAAAAGACTCAAATCTAAAACTCAAAATCCAACTTATTTTTATGGCATAGACCGGCAAACGAGCAAGTAATGTACGCCTACAATACTAGAATAGGAATCATAGGCGCGTTGCCGACTTTTAAGGGAAGGGATAATTAAGGGATTGGGAAATGGAGATTTATAAATTAACTTATAAACTTAACACTGAAAAACAAAGATAACAATATTTTCTTAAATTACAAAAAATATATCGTCATTAGTCTACTGACAGCGTACTAAGGCTGAGAACTGTAAGGTCCCGGGTTCAATTCCCACGTCGCGTCACAATATAGGTTTGAGTTTTCGATTCGATAACAAATAATTCGCCCGGGATTATAATGAATAATAGGCTCAGCTATCACATCATGGGACGTAAATAAGCTCGGCGAAACGTGAGTGTAGTTGCATCTATGTCTACCATTTTGGGACGCGGTCTATTTATGTATTAATAAAAACCATTGAGAACTTTCAATTGAAAGTAAAAAAAGAAAAAGCATTTATTAGGTGCAGCACAAGAAAACTTAATCAATAAGAGATTTAACTGCAAGACACAGCACTATAAATGTTAAAAAAAATCGAAACATCGAGATAAAAAACCGCGATAAAATCCGTATAAATTCGTTTTATTTCAATGTAAAAGTTTAGTTAAAATCCCCATCCAAAACCCACCACCCCCACCGAACCTCCCAAATCCGTCCCACAAGCTCGTCAAAAGACCAAATAGTGGAGTCCAATCACAAATCCAGCTAACGGACATATCGATAACCATCTATCGTACGTTTTGTGCGTTTGTTACTCGGACGGCAACCGAGGGGTCGCGGGTTCGATAAATATTCATGAGGAAACGTAATGCCCATATGCCGGCCGTGTTGTTCACCGCATTTTTCTTGGCGGCAACGTCACGGCGTTTTATCTTGATTGTGTAATCTTCGAAATTGGTCTGGCTACTGGCCACGCTCTGTAATTTTGATACTCCCAAGTGTTTGTCGGATTTTAGTGTTATCTAAGTCACAGTAAATGAATCGAGGCACGATACGTTTTTTTTTTGTCAAGTTGGCAGTCAATGGTTTTGGCTAAAATGACTGGGCTCTTTGGTTAGTATAAAATGAAGTCGCGTCCGCTGTCTGTTCGCTTAGATCTTTTAAACTATATCACGCTATGACTCATGGGAGTAGGGCAGTAACACGCTGGTGAAAACGCGAGGGACAACTATTTAAAAATAAATGATGCAATTCTGTTAGAACATTTAGGTCTCGTTTCGAAATTCATACTTTCACTCAAGTATAAACACTTTTAATCCCACAATACGTAGATAGGTGAACTCTTTTTACTTCGCGGGGAAAATCCATCTTTCGGATCCCTTTCATCAATCAAGGTGGTGGAATGGTTATGCAGGACTCACCGGCCGTCCGAGCTAGTTCATATCTGAATTACTGTTAGATTGGAGTCCTAACCAATTTCCCTGTGGACATGCACCAACTAATACTCTCTCGGTGGTTAACACAGGTTCTCGCGTCAGTACATATTTTTATGTATGTTCACGCATAATTTCGCCAAATGTGGACCGATTTGGATGATTATAGAAATTAGTTTATGGAAGTGGTTGGTTGGTTGGTTGGTTGAGGGACCTAATGTCGTTGAGATGGTTCAGAGGGATCCTAGTATCTGAATTCCTGTCGGCAGAATTATTTTCTGGTTTCGGTACTGACTAATTACTGAGCATCCGACGGCAATGCGTGTGTACGCAACATCCTTATGCATTACACCGGTATTCCTTCGCTTGATTAGTTTTTTTTAACAAAAACCAAATGAGCCGATTATGTGACCGATCTAATGCACAACATGCAGATTTCATTCTACATATCCGTTATGCATAATCCCTATAATTAATATGAAACTGAATGTTTGTTTGTATTGTTTAAGTCATTTTTGGAATGGCATCAGACGAAATTCCAAAAAAAATTGTAACTATAAAAGCCTAAAACAAAAATATGTTTAACAAATTTCTGACTGCACCAAACTTATCGTCAGCAAAATTACATAAGCAATAAGTTTTGGATTAAGGTTTTAAATCCAACTACCCCCTAATATCTATAATTATTACATTCAACAATTATTACAAATGCAGCACGAAGTAATTTACTTCTTCATGGTCAAAGACATCTTTTTTTATTTGATTGAATTAGGTACGAGACGAGCAAGGCGCTCGTCTGTTGGTATTGTGCCACGCCTGCCCATAAACAAAATAACACCACACAGATTTTTGAATTAATAAATCACTGCATGGTACTGAACTGCGCTCGTCACCCCGAGACATAAGATGTTAGTCTCATGATGCCCAGTAATTTCACTGGCTTCAATGTGCTTCAAACGAAACACAGCACTTACACAGTGTTGCTTGGCGGCAGAAATAGACAAAGTGGTGGTACCAACCCGGACGGCCTCTCGCATACGAGGGACCTACCTTGTCACCACATCTTCATATCGATGACAATGCTTGATTACGTACTGAATTTGCCCTTTCATGAACGAAAATCTGCGGGAAGAAATGACGCTGCATTACGAAGATGTAATCGACACGACTTATGCATTTAATACTAAAAAAAATTCAACCAAGTCATATAAACAACAAGTAATGTGATACTGATACCGGATTTATGAGAATTTTATACGTACAGTACAACGGGTCGTGGGAAAAGGCGTGTGAATATAGGAAAAATCACTTCGTCTCAAACTCGATCCAAGTTCATTGCCACGGACGTACAGACAAACAAACTGCCGTACATAGCGAGCGCCGCAAGAATTTCACAGTATTAATTATTCATGCACCGTGGTGTACTATGTCGAATAAATTTGCTTCTATTAACCGTTTGGTAAGTGCTAAAATGTGTGTACAAACACTTTTTTGTTCCATCATTGGTGACCTAAGCTGTCTTTCGGTTTTGGTATTGCGTTACTTGGTAATATTTCACATATGAGCTGGATATATGGGTTTAGTAAAAGTTAGTATAGCATGAATGGGCCGGATCGATCCGGGTTATTACCACTGTTTCACAGTAAACCACCATTAAGTATTAGCTTGCTATTGCGTTTCGTACGATGACTGAGATATCCGGAGGCACAAATACGTGCTCGCTCCCCTTCCCCATCGCTTATTATATCCCTTCCCTTTAAGATCAGCATCACGCCATGATTCTTCCGGTATTGTGGCTGTTAATGGTCTCTTAACATTATGATTTTTTAAAAGCATTGGCTGGCAAACGAGTAAGTGGATCACCTGATGGTAGGTTATCTCCACCGCCCACGTATGAACACCAAAAGAATCATGGGCGCGTTGCCGACCCTAAAGGAAAGGGATAATTAGGGATTGGGAAGAGGAGGGGGATTTGGGCCTCCGGGTATCTCACTCACCGTACGAAACTCCGCAGCAAGCCGCTACTTTACGTCGGTTTTCTGAGACAGTGGTTCGACCCGGTCGAGCCGGCTCGTTAATGCTGTAGACAAAACTACAGCGTGGCTCTACCACTCGCTTATTATCCCTTCCCTTTAAGGTCAGCATCACACCATAATTCTTCCGGTATAGTGGCTGTGTATAGGTAACACATTTGCTCGTTTGTCGGCCTATGCTATAAAAAAGATAAGCTTCATGGAACTAAATCAATTAGGTTAATAAACTCGTATCTTAATTCAATATTTTGAACACGTGCATTTATTTTTCTGATTCACACGGGTATCCAGTCTCAACACATTTTGATCGTAATCGATCTGCGGAATCTCTGTATTGGTTGCATTTGCAGCGATGTTTGATCATGTCTGAAGCGACATAACTGTGTGGACTTGCACTTTGAATTACAAAGCACTGCACTGCGCTATTCATCCGGAGACATAAAATGATAATAATGATAAATGATGATCACAATTTATAACGTGAGGAAACCTTCATACCTGAGGGTTCTCCACAAGAACCTCAAAGGTGTGTGAGGTTTGCCAATTTCCATTAGGCTAGCGAACGGTAGGTAGCGGTAGGTAGCGGCTTATACGTGCCCCTGGCATTGCCAATGTCCATGAGCGGCGGTAACCGCTTACCGTCAGGCCGCTTGCTCATCTGCCTATCAAGGCAATAAAAAAAAACACCCAACCCTTCCCAATCGTAGAGTAAGGCTGCCCAATAGTAGGATAGCGGCAGTTATAATACAAGTATATTATTTTTATTTTATTACTATTACATTATTCACTCGCTTTGTAACGTAGCATATAGTTGTACTATTGTAAGTAGACTGAAACGTCTATAAAGTTCGGGTATAGACAATTCATCTCATTCTTGCACGTCTTGCTGTGAGCGTGATGTTATTTGTATAGACAATGACTGTGTCTGTCAATATTGACTTTAATGTACATACAGAACATCGGTTGAGGTGTCACTGCCACACATATAAAAACCTTTATACCTTCAACCTCACGCATATATAGCAAGACGGGGCAAACATTAACAGATCTACTATTTTTTTTATCCGAGCACGGTAAAGTTACGGCATTGCACCTGATGGTAAGCGTAGTACAGTCCAAAAAACTAGCGACCAATGACTTTATTAGTAGTCACCAGAGTCATGCCGGCCTGTATAAATGCTTCTTTCCTCTTCGGAGAGGGAAACCGCAAATCAAGGGGCCTGCGACAGGACAGGCGGATGACCGATGCAGGCACATAGATAGAAGAATGTACCTCTATACCCGCCCCAATCAACCATCAAGTCATGTCGCAAGGCCTTCGGGAGAACCGGATATACAATGGCTGATCCTGGAACGCAATCCACACAAGGCGTGTCAGTCACTATGGCAGGTTTTAACACCATGTGTACGGTGGTCGCCATCCAGGCGGATATGAATATCCTACCACCCGCTAAACCTATATTTATTAAGCGTTTGCCACCATAAAACTGTCATGAATCAATTGTGAACAACATATATTATGTTAATTCTGTATAATTTCAATCAAGATTTGTCCGAAACACGTCTCATTGACTTTGTAATGGTGGTTTTAACATTCAAATAACATAGCTGTTGTTTTAATAGAAAAATACGTTATCCACGCCATCTAGCGTCGAATAGCTGAACTACATAGTGAATATTTTCGCTTAACTATTTAATTTATAGTTTTTATTCATAATGTGATTATTATAAATGAATTTATTTAATAACATTTATTACATAAGAATGCTTTGTGCATTTAATTTAGTGGAAGACGAAAAAGCAACTAAAATATGAATATTATTATTTTTTCAACAACGTCATAAATAAAAAAGGTATCTAAACTGGATCTTTTTATAGTACCTACTTTGTTAATTACCTAGTTCAAGCCGGCATAATTCTGGCGACTGCCGAGGGACACAATGTCTCTTATCGGTCGACAATATAATAAATACTATTTGGATTTGTCGTGCCAGAATTATTATAAAAACATATTATATTAAACTTTTTTTATATATTTATAACAAATATATTATTTATTATTTTACACATTTATAAAAAACAAAAAATAGGTACCAAAATAAAATCCCGCTGTTACAACTTACTACAAATTATGAGTTTTATGTCGGTGGCGCAGTTGTTATGCATCGGTACGACTGCTGTGTTGAGGCAATTCGATCCCCACGCCGGGTAAATGATTGTGGGTTTTTCGATCACGAAATGCTTTTGAGGAATTCAATAATTGCTATTATAACAGACTAGCATTCGCTCGCGGCTTCGCTCGAGTCAAATTCTGCACCATCATATTTCCGGAATAATTCCATACAACTGTTCATCCCTTATTTTACCCCCTTAGGAGTGAAAAACAGTCAAAATTCCTTCCTTAGTGAACGCTTACAACATAAAAACCATCAGCGCGCAAAATTTAAAATTTCTAGCCCAAGCGATTAAGGCTCTGCGTGATGAATCAGTCAGTTAGTCAGGATAGGTAATAATACATGTATATTGTATCGATATACAATATGCTGCAAATAATAATAAAAAAAGAAATATTAAATTGATTAGTAGACACAGAAGTCTCAGAGCGTGAGTCTGACATGCATTTGGCTTGGTTATTAATCATTATTTTAACCACCTTATTATTCACATTCTGTCAAACCGAAGGCTAATTAAAAAATGGGGCCAGTATTAGAGTTGTTTACATTATTTCACTTATATATAATAGGTTTCGCAACAGAAAGGCCAACGCGTCGATATAAAGAGGTGACTTGACATTTGATAATTAGATAAAAAATGGCTAATTACCTCTAAACAAATTAAAATGAATATTAATTAAGTTGACAAATTTATACCTCATTAGCATAAGATTGACATGATTAATATTATAATGATTATCGTTTGAGTTTCTTTTATGCGAAATCAAGAAGGCTGGTACCATAATTCACGTGTTAAATATATTTATTTAAAGTTTTATTTTTACTATGGCTTCAACAAATATCGAATTGGGTCATTTGGTATTTAGATTAATTTCGAATATAAAATTCACATAACTTTTGTTTTGTTAGTACCGTCTATATCTGTGATGATGTTTTCCGCATAGCTCTAAAACTTTATAAAAACAACATAACAAAATATTCACTGATACAGTATTTTTTTTGCGATCTGACGCGAGTCATGACGGTCGTCATTTTTTTTACTCTTATACTCAGACAAAATTGCTAAATAAAAGTTCCGCATTGGTATTCAAAATATCAATGATAATATGGAAGAACATATTATTATTTTTGCCCTAAGTTTTTTCCTAAAATAAATCAATACACCCAACAGTCACATATACTCCTGACCCCATACTAAGTTAATCTACATCGTGGGTATCAGGGACTACGAGGGACTTGCGGTCCCACAACACCCATAACTAATATTTGTCTCGGTGTGGGAATCGAATGGGCCTTACGCTTCGCAGCCGACTACTTTTATTTCTGCCAGGGTAAGTGGGATACCACGTCTTAGGTCCAAAGCCAACCTCACCTGCACGTTGTATACTGATAGTGGAATAACGGACAAGGCAATGGCGAAACACGGTTCCCGTTACGAGTTGTGGGGGTCGCATCACATAATACCAAATCCACCGGCAAATCTCAATAGGAAGGCGGATCCTGGCATTAAGCCGAAATGACGCCAGATAGAAAGTAAGTTGATTTCCAGGATCGATGTGGAGAGTCGGACTGACATCGGGTGGTAACAACTACAATGTTACAAGTACTAACAGTGCTAAATAGTCGCTCCACTGTTATGACATCACACTAAGATTGCATTTTAAACTTTATATCGCCCACTAATACTTAAGGTAATGTCTGATTTACTTTTATATGTATAATAATTAATTATTATAAACATTACTAAGAATATTTGAAGATGTTCAATAATTAAGAGTATTCCTTCAACGGTAGGCAGCGGCTTGGCTGTGCCCCTTGGAATTGCCGATGATCGGCGGTGATCGCTTAAAATCAGGCGGACCGCTTGCTCGTCGGCCTATTAAGGCAATAAAAAAGTATATAAATACTAATAAAATATTTATATATTTCTAGGTATAAATAAGGTGGAATAATTATTGTCAGCGGTCAGTCGTTTGGTAGACGGTGTATAAAATGTGACTCTGCAAAAAAAAAGGAAGACTGATTACACTGTGTTTTAATTCATCTACTGTTTTCAAAACGCGCACTAAACGTTTTACCTCTACCTTCATAATTCGGACTGCCAAGATGTGAAACAAGTCGCCAGAGTCTTTGTTCTCCGATAAATATAATCTGCGTGTCTTCAAGTCGCGAGTAAATCGGTTTTTGCTAAGCAAGCGTGCTTCACCTTAGGCCTCATCGTCGCTCACCATCAGGCGAGATAATGGCCAAACGCAAGCTTATTCTGAATTTAAAAAAAAAGATTAATAAATATTAGTTGGACCTAGCATCCGTGAAAAATCTAACCAGAAGTGTAACATAAAAACAAAAATAACGGTGGCATGTGCTAATTCTATTCTGTCCTCGGCTATTCGGCTATGGTGCGTATGCAAATTCATGCGTGTTGGCACAACTGATCCACGGCATAGCTCAGGCACTCCACCGGTTTCATATCTGATAAAAAAATGGGCAAAATTTGTTATCTGACATTTTTCGCTAGCTCGTATTATTGCCACCGCAATGAAACTGCCTCGGATAGTTGTAGTTGCATTAAAATATCGAAGACCTCGGACATCAGATACTTGGGGGTACAGTTAGACCAACACTTATCTTGGGATAAGCATATACAAATATTAACGGCTCGCATTGGGAAACTTATTTATATAATGAAGAATCTTCGGGAGTCGGCTGACGTTGAGACTCTAAGTATGGTTTATGTTGCTCTATGCCAATCCTTATTAGGATACTGCATTCCAGTATGGGGAGGAGCTGCAAAGACTAAGCTCATATCACTAGAAAGAGCACAAAGAGCTGTTCTTAAAGTTATGATGCGCAAACACTTTAGGTATCCAACATATCAGTTATACTCTGAAACTCAATTTTTAACGGTCAGACAGCTCTTTGTTCTCAAAACTATATTACGCAAGCATGGATTAGTTCCTATAAGCGATCCAGAACATAACTCTAACCGCCGACGTAAAAACTCCCCTTGTGCCAGGATAAAAATTAAAACAGCATTTTCAACTCGTCAATACTATTACCTTAGTGGGATTTTATATAACAAAGTCAATCACCAAATAGATATTCATAAACTTAACAAACACCAATTGAAAGATAAAGTTAACCAATTCATTCAAAACCTAGATTATGACAAAACAGAGGAACTATTAAAATAAATATTTTTTTTTTCATCTCCAATTCAATGACAAATTCATAAATAAGAATAAACAAAATTCTTAAATAACATAACATATCCTCAATCACACATACACTCGCACACAACACACGCACACGCACACGCACACAACACACACACACACACACACACACACCCACAACACACACACACACACACACACTCACACACACACACACACACACACGGCCGTAGTTACAAATTCGCCACTGCCCGTATACATGAATGACATCAGTTTTGAAGTAGCGTTACTTGATTAATTTTGTATTTAAATGTCCGATAAAGGTTGTCATTGATATTTTTTGTGAGAATAATTGACCCTCGAGTCACAGGATTTTTCCTAGTTTGAGGGTCAGGAGTTCAATTTTTTGTCGCCTTGTATAAAGCCTATCGATAAAAATAATGTCATCGTAATATATATATAAATATGTATTGCATAAAACTGCTGTTAAGCTGTAAACCTTGTTTAGTGGCTTGAATAAATTATTATTATTATTATTATTATTATTATTATATTAACCTTAAATAACTATATGTATACTATCTCACTGCTGGGCACAAGTCTTCTCTAGTAATAAACGCCTCAGTAGGTCCCTCTTAAGCGAGAGGCCGTCTGGGTTGGTACCACCGCTATATCTATTTCTGCCGCCAAGCAACAGTGTGTAAGCACTGTTGTGTGTCGGATTGAAGGACATTGAAGCCACTGAAATTACTGGGCATTATGAGACTTAACATCTTATGTCTCGGGGTGACAAGCACAGTTCAGTGCCACGCAGTGCTTTGTAATTCAAAGTTATGTGTGGTGTTGCTTCTTTTTATGGGCAGGCGATCAGACGAGCGCCGTACTCATCTGGTCATTCAATAAAATAAAAAAAATACAATATGGAAACCGAAATCATACATCGACGAAATCGCATACAAATATAGTTTGATAAGACTTCCTTGAAGATCGATTGCAAACCCACTTTCCCGCCAGTAATTTCAGCCTAGTAACAAACATTGTTTAAGACAGATTGGAGCATACAGTCGTGACTGGTTGCTAACGGACGCTATGAAATCAACTGTTTTGTATGCGAGAGGCGCGGCGCCTCTACACACGATGTACATAAACGTGGATTAAGGCAATACCGCGACGTTTACTGGACAATTAAGCTGACTTGTTTATGGCCCTGGCTTGCGAGTGTCTTCACGTCCAGGGAGTGACCTCGATTCTAAGCTATTGTGATGACGCCTGTCTTGGCGTCCTGTTTGGTAAATGGCCAAATGGCATTTTTATGACAGCACAGCGAAGTCACAATATTACGACATTAAGCGAGTAATGTAGTCACTATGGCGGGTGTCCATGTGTCCGGTGGTCATTAGTCAGTAGGGTATAAAAATATCAGATACCCTCTGACCAGCTACATGAATTCAACACATTTCCGAACAAAAAACGCAGTTGGGTACTTAGAAAAAATTGTAGAATACACGGAAAGCGTTGAGAGGAATTTAGGAAATTAAATCCATTATTAAAAATATGACCTTGAATTATACGCGTGATCAGGACCTCAGAGACACCACATAGTGACACAACACTTGTTCTCCGTTTCACAATTATAGAGGTTTCACTCGGGTCAAATTTAGCTGATCAACTGACTTGAATCAATAGATACGGTATGGTTTTTATTGATTAATTCGATTTAAAGTCTGTTCATACGGTTCATATCGCATGCAATTTAGCAATTCATCATCTAAAATCGAATCGCGTGAAACCGCTATTACTGAACACAACACAACACATTGTGTGGATTGCGTAAACTGGTTCCAAATACGCAATAATATTTAATCCACATTAAGTAAAAATTGAGATATTAATGATTAATTTAAAAAAATGCTGAACCAATAATTATAGTTCCATTTTGCATAATCGTGTACATAGGGAATGTCGCTTTTATTTTATTTTTTTAGCAAAATAAGATCAATACCACAATTTCAAATTGAGATATTATGAGATGAGAGATATAGGCAGGCGCTTACCATCAGGCAATTCACCTACTCATCTCGTTATTCAGGCAAATAATAAAGAAGATTTCCAGAAACCCAAACCCCCTTCCCTTTCCAATTCTTTCCTTAAAGGTCGGGTACGTATCAATAGTTCTTCTAGTAACATGAGTGTTTATGCACGGTGGAGATTAATGAATATCAGGTGACCTACTTGCTCGTTATGCAGCCTCTGTTTTTAAATACCCAGAACCGACTATACAAATAACACAATAAATAAATTCAAAAGTATATTTTCAACAAAATCAGCATTCTCTCCAGTAATGGACACCGAAACTTTTCCACTGAAAGCGGACGGACACGTCCGAATATATTACCGGATATTATTAATGGAAATTAAAAACAGATGGGGAGATACGAAAGGAAACTTTTTGAAAATATCACCTTAATATATTCAAAATTAAAAAAAGCCTGACGGACGAAATGTATGTCCCGACAGTCAATTTGAGAAGTTTAAATGATAAAGAGAAAATAAAAAAGATAGGTATACAAAAGTTTGGGACAAATACGAGCGTAAACCACAGCTTCGAAAACAAACAAAAATTCGCTTTTGCTGCGTGATTTTTTTTATAGAATGTTATAATAATATGACCATTGATTAACCAGATGAGACTTCTCGAATACCTAAATAAGCTCAAAATATGACTGAAAGAAGAATGTCACCCATTATAGCCCTCGATATTCTATTTTATTTGTTTTTTGTAAATTACAGTTCGATCCTAAAAATATTAATTATAATGTAGGATTGTATTTTGTGTATTGTGGCAAATAAATGGTTTTAAATGGTTTTATCCTTCAATGTCCTTACAAATGATTTTGCGCAAATAATCACATTGTATAAATAGTGAATTGGAATAACAAAAATGAAACCTATTAATAATGCTTTTGGTTAATTTGGTAATACCCAAATTTTCTTACAAATAAAGTTTGGAAGTAACAGCTTTGCAGATAAATGACCATGAGTATTAATCAGTACGGTGATTGCACGAAATTAATTTTATGCTATATAATAAACAATGAAAAAAAAACAATAGATTTTTGGTGGCCAGTGATGACGTTCTACCATAATAAAGTAGGATATGGTAGGATAAAATAAAATGGTGGAACTCTACCTACATATTATTTATAATAAATATGAATAAATATGTCTGATTTATTTTTATTAACGCCTCAGCAAGACGGTGGTTTTATTATGCCCCGTGGTAAGGACACAGATTTTTTACTATTTAGCAAAATTCGTTTTTAAAAACGTTCAATTAGTTATATTAAAAATGCGGAATCCAGAGAAAACAAATCTTCCCTTTGGTTCGTTGGAGTCGCGACAGAGGTCGCTGATTACCATATCAACTGAGCAATTAGCATAGCATTTGATTCACCACGCTGCTTTTTTGGTAAACCCTCTTAATTCCTCACTGTGTTGCCGTTTAATTAACTTTAAGAATAAGAATATTTTTTATATTGGATATTAGTAATTATAAATAAAAAAATAACAAATACAAAAAGTAGTTGCTACTGAAGTATTAGTTCTTTATTAGATAATAATAATGAGTATGTAAAAAATTAAAATTTTGTGCGATTTTATTATAACTGTGTACGCAAATATACCTATAATCTTATTTGGTACTAAACTATTTTAATTTCTTATTTATCTACTGAAATACTATCATACCTCCACCATTGCGAAAGATGGCTTGGTCCATTTTTTTAAGACCCTCCTGAAACCTCATTCAAAATAAGTATAATTTGGGACTATTGCTACAGAATCAATAAATATAAATACCACTATTTAGATTTTTCAGTAATTTCTTTGCACAACTTGGCAACACAACCGAGATAAAATTCGCGGGCTTTTTGTAAGTAAAGGAATGCAAATTCGAAGACATTAGCGCGTAAAAGATAAGGAACAGGATTAAGCCACTTATTGTGGGGGGTAGGGAGGTGGGGGTGGCAATTGGAGCAAGTATGTTAATTGGTCTAATAATGGAGTTCTGCCTGTAACTACTAATAAGATTCTTTCTTGTTTACTTTCTCACTAAATCACTTGTTTACTAAATTCATTCTTTATATCGTTTATGGCCGCTCTGAAGATAGTCTCAAATGACGTAGCAGGGTCACGGAAGGCGTACGACGGATGAAGTTACTAACTTCAGACCGGCCATAAAATTTACAAGATATCAGCAAATTCAGTCTGCTTGAATCATTGCTCAATGCAAATTGAAACAGAAACAAGTGCCGCTAGACATCTATAAGGATTCGAAATCTCTATGGGTACCTAAAATGTCAATATAAACTTCAAAAATAGAAACCACTCACGCTATAGGTCGTGTCGAACATCTCTAACGTGCTGTTGCTGATTCCTGGACAGAAGCTAGGTTATATACCACCCCTCGCCTCGCTTAATAAACAAACAAATAAACAATACAGGAACTAACAAAACGCAAGTCAATACATGATAAATTACTAAACTAAACAATCCATCTTGTTACCGAATTAGAAGAGAAGTTACCCCTGTTTTATATGCACCCGGGCTGGACGGTGGCCAGCGAAAATAAAAGGGAATTTATAGTTCCCGCTCGGCTCCCGGCGGTTATGTTTTATTGTTATTATCCTTTTATTTTATCAATATTTCCCAATATACGTTTATTGATAAAAACTCTGGATCGTTTCTTTTTATTGGCCTTTTTCGTTTGAGTTTGTTTTGTTAATAGTATTGGCTTAGGAATACTATTCGATTTTCAAATGACAATTTCGATGATTGCGTAAATGCAGTCTTATTATCACCCATATTAAACTTGATAAACTTGCGTCTCTAGTAAGTAATAATTTGTGCCAGTTACATGAATTGCAAGCACATAAATTGGTCCAATTTCTCGGTAGAGGTGCACCAGTTTACGGTTATAAGCAAAATTAGCGATTGTCGTAGTAAATTGACTTGCAAGTAAAAATATTATCAGTTTTTAATGCAGGTGCACGCCGTCTTGGATATCGTAGTCATTATGTAATCAACGATGATAATACGGTATGAATTTATTTTTTACAAATCAGGCATAGTGTTTCAAAAAATTGTTTTCAAAGTTCTCATCTAACTCAATTTGCTCAGTATGATTTCTAAAAAGCCACGTCTTTCAAACATGACCCACCTTCCGCAGGTGAGTGAAAATAAAATGATACCAAATCTAATAACCCTTCATTACACAGTAAACGAAACACCAAAACTAACACGTTAGTTTATAAAGCAATTTTTCCACTTTATCTCGGAAACATTTTGGCAAACCGTAAGAAAACCCTGAAAATGAACCGCGCTCATTACGCTGGGTCATAAGTATGCATAATAAATGAGATAGCGCTGCCTAGCGGAGAACTGCGGAACTAAATTACAGCGTAGAGATGGATTGCCCCTCGCTGTGACGAATGGCCAGCCAGTTGATTTAAGATATTGTTTTTCGGTCTGTATTAATAAAATAATAATGTTATTAAATATTTGATTGTTATAAGGATACTACTTATAGAGGTTTTTAGAAGATAAATGGGCATAGCGATGAATGAATTGGTAGAAAAAAGAAGAAATTTATAGTCTATTGCAAAAAAGACATAAAATTATTATTGTACACTAGCGAAACACACCTGGCTAGTCACTACAGAGAAAAATAAGCACTGAATCTTATGTTTTAACAGGTCTGTATTAGGACCATCATCAACACACGATTGTAAACAAACGAAGAACACATCAGCCATATATTTAGTCGTAATATCTAGTTAAATATGTGCGATATAATTTCGAACAATCTCACTATAACCTAACCTAACCTCAAAATGACAATAAGCATTTCTATTTCAATAATGACTGAACAAGAGCCCCTTAACAGAACGAGCACAACAATTAAACCCAAAACTCCATTACAGCCAGCATTAATTACGTCTTGTTATAACTAAGATTTCGTTCAAACTATTTTAATATAATGGACTTTAACTTCATATGATTAAGGGTGAAAGTTCATAGAATGTTTCAGTAAATTTACTTAATTCAGAGCAGATACGTATTCAGGGATTTTCAGGAGGGTCAATTAAGAGGGCCGGATAAGCACTACAGTTTTAGTTTTAACCTCAAATGTATGCCATGTATTTGACTTTAAACTGTTAAGTACTCTTAAGAAAATTTTTCCTTATGGTTAATTTCAATGCCAGAATACGCTGTCGCTGAAGTTTAATAAATTTTATTTTAAATTAAATTTGTAGATTAGAGATCTGGGTGGATGGGATCGTACTCGCTGCCACACGTTTCACAGAGAGCTACTCGCCTACTGCGCTACGGTGTCACGTTGCACATATCAGCATTTTTTGACTACCTCTCATGTTTTTAATTGAGAAAATTACTTCTAAAATCTTACCTAGATTTTAGAAGTAACTTTATCGCACATATAATGAAAAGTTGGGATATGAGTATAAGATAGTGTTTTTGTGTTTCACACTAGCACTTAGTATCTTTCTTTGCCTACAACATTTAAACTGTAATTACTCCGAATCTTTTCTGGTGACCTTGCCCCCCTTAGTCCTTAATCTGTCCCACTTCATGTTTGTACATAAGGGTGAACAGTAACAGGGTCGAAAGACATCTCTGGCGTCGATTTATCACAAGTAACTTATGACAAGTGGCCTGTCCTGCACAGGCGGGGAGAAGATGCTTTTTACACCACACTTACTATGTTTTACTTAGATGTCAGCGATACGTGGATGAGACTTATATATTTTCTTAATATTTATTGATAGATAGTCTTGTATCTATCTAATTCAGCGCGGAGAGAAATTTTGGGACTTAGATTTTTTTAATTAACTTTAAGTCACAAAGAACAAGGTAAATAACTAAGTTAACACTAAACTAAGCTGGGCCTTTAGTACAAAACAGCCATTAAGATTTACTAAATTATTTATTAAACTCTATAGATTAAATAAATAGTTTTAAATAAATTTACGATATGAATTTCAATGCCTATAAAATCTTCTTTCATCCAGACACATTTCAAGGATCACAGCAACAATTTAAACCTCCTACAAATTCTCTATGAGTGGTAGAGCCACGCCGTAGACAGTTTTGTCGACAGCATAAATAGGCCGGCTCGACCCTGTCGTTGCCACTATCCTACAGAAAGCTGACGCAAAGTAACGGCTTGCTGATGCTTTTCTTACGGTGAGTGATATATCCGGAGGACCAAATCCCCTTCCCTTCCCAATCCTTTAATTATGCCTTTCCTTTAAAGTCGGCAACGCACCCATTATTCTTCTGTTATTATGTACGTTAATGGGCGGTGGAGATCAATTACCATCAATGACCAACTCGAACGTTGCGCCACGTACGTAATACAACTGCGCCACCGAGGTAGTCAAAGGCGACAAACAGTTGTAATAAATACACTAATGATATTAGCCCTGTAATATACTATCTCACTACTGGATACGGGCCGTCCCTACGAATGTATGGCCTTAGTCTATCACGCCTAATTCAGTTTGGTAGAGTTCGCACACTTTCAAAATTATTTTAGAGAATTCTCATAAATACACCAGCCAATGAATTTTCTCGCAAGGCCTTATCCAAGCGAAATTATTCCAACATCCAACGTAAGTTCACAGACTATGTTAATGAGACAGAGGGCACCGGGTTTTTGCTACTTTTATCCCTTATACCGGCGTATTTGAATTTCTGTCGGTGTTTGAACTAAATCCACTAACGTTGACTAGGCGCCCCAGTTTGGCATAGTTTTACAACTCGATTGATCTATGGTCTGATAAGTAAAAGCAATCCTTGCAGACCAGTGTAGAATTTCTCATCTAAAGGTCTGTTTTGAAGTACGCGATCGAGACAGACTGCGACGCGTGTCATTGTGACGAATCTGCTTTGTATGCAATTAAATAAATAAATACACCCAACTGTCACACTCATAGTCCTGACTTCACATAAGATTCACCTGTATCGTGGGTTTCAGAAACTACGAGGGACTTGTGGTCCCACAACAACCAGAGCCGAAACTAAAATTTGTGGATCACACAAATCAAAAGTGGATCAAAACAGTCGCGCGTCGTGGTCTGTCTCGTCAACTCTCTCAAAAAGTTCGTGTGTCGTAGTCTCCTGTCTCGGTCGTGCATCTCAAATAATACCTTAAGTCAGTAGCGTTGACATAATACCAAGAGCATAAAAAGTCACGAGTCAGCAAAATAAATATTCAAACACAGATCTGAATAATATATGATCAAAATAAATTGACTTTATAGATTATTACATATCTACTTGATGTTCATGACATAACAAATTCTAATAATATATTTTGTTCAGGTGGACACCAAGAACTAAATCTGAAAATTTAAAAATTTAATTTATTCCAAACTCTTTGGACTAGATTTTGGAATTGTGATATTATATTGAAATATCAGCCCGGACTGATACTGAGCATTTCGTGAAAGAAAAACCCAATATCACTTTTACACGACCCGGGGATCGAACCCGAGACCTCTGCATAGCAATCGTACCGCGTAAGTACGCAATACAACTGCGCCACCGAGGCAGACCGAATATTTCATTAAATCTTCATTTAAACAATTTATGTTATTTTTAACACTGTATATTTTAACTAGCTTTTCCTCGCGGCTCCACCCGCGTGATCTACTTTTTCCGGGATAAAAAGTAGCCTATGTTACTCAGTGATAATGTAGCTTTCTAACGGCAAAGAATTTTTAAAATCGGTCCAGTAGCTTTTAAGTTTATTCGTTACATACAAAAATACAAATCTTTATTCTTTATAATATTAGTGTAGATTGGTAACAATTGTACCTAACAACTATTATATTATGTAACTATATTAAGTACATAATAAACAAAAAATAAAGCTAAATTAAAACAAACACAGCTGCGAATAACAACAACACATCACAGAATGCAATAAAAACGAACGTCTTTACGTATGTCACGTAATTAATTAACTGGGGAGTGGGGGGTCGCAGCCCACTTGTGGGGTAACCGGGCAATTACATTAAACGCGGCCGCAGTGGATCCGATATAAAAGTGGAATGATAATGTGGAGACACTGATTTCCGAGAGGTCAAAGTATCCCAATGAGTGCCCGACGTGGGTGTCGTCTGATGTGGAATATGACAACCGGCTTAAAAGTTATATTTTAGTTCTTTTTCTTTTTTGTCTGGCCTAATACCAGGATCCGCTTTCGATCATGATTTGACGCTAGATTAGCGCGTTATTCATATTTTTGGGAGTTGTAGAGCCACGCTGTAGAATTTTTTGTCTACAGCATGATTGGTCTGGCTAATGGCTTGATGATTGGAGTGAGATATCTGGAGACCCAAATCCCGCCTCCTCTTCCATTTCTTTAATTACCCTTTTTCTTTAAGGTCAACAAGGCGTTAATGGCAGTGGAGATAATTTACCATCAGGTGACCCACTAGCTCGTTTCCGGAATAAGCTATAAAAATATAATACATAAAAGTGCTGTTGAGAAAAAAATAGATTACGACGCTACATGCCGCGTTTTTCTAAACGGCTTAAACATTTTGAGCGAAAACAAACTGCGCTTTCAAGTCACCTCTGTAAGCTGAAGGCGTCTAAGTGGCATGAATAATCATGAAAAAACCGCACCGTTTCATTACAGCAACTCTCCGTTCGCTCTGCGGTTATGTGTTCTGTGCCGCTTTAAGCGTCCACCACGTTTATGGTCTGTGGATGCGAAGTGACATAATGTTTTTTTAAAAAAAACTGAGGCAAAAGTAATTTGGTTCACACATATGACTTTTCTTGACCTGTCGGAAAATCCTCCAAAGAAACAACTTACTTCGTCGATTGACTCTTTCCAAGTTTGTAAAAGCACCCGGCTTTCATCTTCTATTACGAAGTAATATTAATGCAAATAATTACCCTACCTCCCGTTTTTATCATTTTATTTCACCATTCTACTCGCTGTCTGTCAGAATTTCCATTATCTCATAGTATTCGTCTTGAACAAACCTTCCCAACATTTAAACGTACGTATAAAATATACAGTCAATCACAATCAGTGCTCTCAGGTTGGTTTTCATACTCTCAAATTATTTATGGCCTATAAAAATAGTAAATTATATTAAAATCTTGCAATTTTGTTGTGTGTCAAAGTTACAACCCCTATATGGGTAACTTTGATACAGATGTTAATTATCACAGGAATCATAAATTTTAAACATTTTATGGCTTCAGGGTAGCATTGTTTTATATTTATAACAAATGTCAGATGCAATGGAGTCATAGTTAAGCCAATAAAACCATAAAGTTGTAGTTCTATCTTTATTTAAAGATAGCAGCACGATTCACGAATTATCTGAAAGTTTTACACTAAAAAAATACAACAATTGAGCGCAATAACTTTTCGAAAGATTTTGACATTAACTTCGTTTAAGAGCTTCGTTTTTTTTTAAGAGTTCATTTACGAAGTTTGTTGTGTACACACATTGCATAAATTCAATGTTATTGCACTTAATGTTGTCAACGTAAAAATTAAAAAGTAGTTGGCGATTTGACTGTCAAAGTTACCATTGTTAATCAAAGTTACCCCGATTGACTGTATATTTTTTAACCTGGCTCGGCAAAGTGACTACGCCACACCTTATGGTAAGTGTAGCGCAATCCAGGAATAGTGCCGACCAACGACAAACAATGTGTCTATCGTAGGTCGGCAAGATCATGCCGGCCTAATTACAATGTACAATTTGCTCATATGTAATTTTTTTATTGAATTAGTTGTCATGCAGCATCAGATATTAGATTGTTTTTAGATTTTAGTTTCTGTTACCGCCGGTGCCGACCAGCATTTCTGAAAGTCTTGGAGATTAAAAATTCAATATTTTAAACCACAGAAGTACACAGAGCTGCGAGATAGAGTTCATTTAAGTTTATGGCAACTTTCTAGTTGACTTACAACACATCGAAAATCGTAGAAAACTATTCATATCTCTTTTTAAATCCATCGTTAGGTAGGATACGCAATTTTCAAAATGTCGTGACAATAAAAAACAATTGACAAGACGATAAATAAAACTCATTTTACAGTTAGAGTTCCATTTTCAAAAACTTTTATCATTTTTAAAAATCTTTAACGCATATGTCCAGTTACATAAGCTTATACAATAAATTATAGTCTAAATACTTTTTACTCGTTCATTACCAGAGTAATGATACTACTTTTATTTACCAAACGAACTGTAAAACTCAATTATACTCAATACCTACACGATTTAAAATAATACCGCTGCCTTAAGACAACATAACGAAGGGTGGTATGGACACCTCCCTCCTAAGTGTTGCGAAAGAAGGAAAATACGCCCTCCTTGTATACCCCCCTTTAGTGTCCCTCCCCCCTACCTTCCTCCTCCACCTCTCACTCCAGAACACTCCAGATCGCAATTGTTCATGTATGTATTCACCACATTAGGAGTCAAGTAGGATAAAAACGACGAGGGGTAGCTCTTTGAAAAATATACCGCGAACTGACTGAGTATTCGGAGTGTTACCTTTTTATTTCCTTTTCTATCTTTTAGTGCCGTTTTATGTGAGGGACAGATGTTTGTGATTAGTTTTCTGTATATTCTGTATTATTCTTAGGTCTTTCTAAGACGAGTACTTGATTAATAAATGTAATGCGGTAGATTTTGGTAAAAATTCCATTAATATTTGTAACATTTTATAAAATAATTAATTACGATAATGCATCCATTGATGATGATCAACATAGAGGTAACTCTCTTTCTCTCTCGTAGAGCGCAATCATAATAAGAGTTCAAAAAATTAACTGGATGAACACTGATTGAACGTTAACCGCGATTAATAAACAATACTTCTATGACGGGTAATTAATCATGGTGGTTGTGAATCAAATAGATGTTTGCTCCCATCCTCAAATCTCAATCTTAGTAATCTCAATTCATTCATCTCAAACGAAATTACTTAGTTTGGACTGTACTATACTTATCATCATAGGCACTTTGCCGTATGAAGATAAAAAAATACTGGTCTCTAAGGCAAATCGAAACGTAAATCTCTAATTATCCACATTTACAGATAATAATAAAGTGTTAAATATAGTTAAAACCTTTCAAACTGACCATTTCATATACATAATTCAACACGTCCAATACAGTAATCGCAACAAACCCGAGGCGAAGCACACCCAATCATTTTACTCAATGAAATCCAAATGATATTGTGTACCGTAAAATTACCATACACGGGTGACCACGCGTTGCATAAAATTGGGATAGTGTGGTGTGATTGTTGTGTATGGAAGGACTATATTCGATGGCATTTATATTTGTAGTAAAGATAATAAATTCTCGGTATTGAGAAAACAATTTCGAAATATAATAAGAAAATAAGAGATAAAGTAAAGTAATTTATTAGTCACACGATATAGAATCATAGGTACCATACAAATAAACACTTTAAAAAGAGAATTTAACCCGAGAGGCTAAATGCCAGTATGTCTAATAGTGAAACACATACCTTAGCTCAATTTACACTAGTAGTTGAAAGAAACCTTCTTAATAGAGGTGTAATGTTAAAAAATCATTACAAAAAACTATTTAAAAACTCAACTGTGTTTCATTTGCTGTTATCCGTTGAACAATTTTCCATTTTTCCTTCGTACTCCGACATCAAATCTAAACCAAATTGATATATGGAACACTATCGTCTACATAATACATATGGCAAAGATATAATAAAAAATAAAAGAAATGCAGTCGAATTGAGAACTTCTCCCTTTTTTTATTTGGTTAACAATACAGCCAAATGGTGAATTTCTCCCTCTTTTTTAAAGTCAGATATTTTTGCAAACCAACCACTTTCTTTTCTACGTCTTATCCACTTCTCTAAAAGAGTCTTTTCTTCGAAACACCTAAGCCCACACATCGATCCCCGAAAATCACACAGGAAATATCCTTCTTTTATACCTAATTTATGGTGCACTTAGCCATAATGTAAGTCTCGCACGTGCGTACCCCGCCACTACACTCGTTTTCAATTTAATTGTATACAAAAGATGCTTAATAAGGTTTTACGGCGGCCCGTGGAATTTTATAGCTTCATCTCAACATTACACCGCAATAAAAGATATTTTCGGTAAGGTGAAGCTTATTATGTAGATTCGTGTCTTTTAAAATAAGTTTTATTTTTATCTGCTATAAACTTCAACTAAATTGTCATCGCTCGCAATTTTATTATGATTCTGACCTTAATGGCGATAAAATGCCTTAGCACAGAACACTACTCATGAATATGTGTCACTAAGATATGGTTTTCACCAACCTTAGTTTCGTTGTCCATCGCCTCTTAAAGTACATTAGTCATTCCCATCAAACAGTAGGTCATGGTCCAATGAAACGACGCGTGCTAGCAGGAGTCGAGCTGTAAATGAAATGCAACTTACTGGTAAACACGACGATGCCAGATATCCTTTATTCGTAGTGACTTGTCAAATCTTAGGTACAAGGCAAGAAGCGCCATTCCCCTTATTAGGAATGCACAAATCACGCGTCACTGGCTGAGCGCACGATGGTAACAAATATGCAACTTTACGCGCCAAATCTAATTACCATTACAGTACAATCATTTCAAAGGCAAACTTCTGACGATCGCGTCACAGGCACCTGTGATGATGCATTTGCGCGATAATACTAGGCATTATGTAAATCTATAAAAGACGATGCGATGGTAACATCACTAGTCGCTGTTAAACTGTTTAATAAGGTGGTGACGGTCTAGAACCTTAGACCCAGGGGTCCACGTTGGCGTGACAAATAATGGGGGTTCACAATTCGTAAGCGGGAGACCACAAAAATGTATATGGTTTCGATGGTAAAGAACTAAAATGTTGGCTTGAATTCACCTATGAGTAGGCCTATATGTAGGCAGATAATGTTTTAAGAAGCTCAGCGACTGTTAGGTACTTGTAAAAACTTGCATATTCCATATTCATATTTGGGAATATGGTACAAATGTAGCTACAGAGGGTCCACCGGAACCAGCTAAATTTGGAAAGTGGTCTACGAGAAAAAAGTCTGCGAAACCTCAAGTCTAGACCATCACCGACGTTATCCGACGCTACCTACTTTCGACACTGCGACACTGCACTACGAGCTAAGTTGTACATAACACTAACCTATACAGCTGAACTAATTAAGCCCTCACCTACCAAAGGTTGGTATGTAAATAAATGTAAAACAGTCCGGCGGCGGTTGAAGCCCACAGACATGAATATGGAAGATGTTCATAAAAGAAAAGTACAGAGGTGTTAATCTTAATAAAACTTTGAGGGATTCGAGTTTTAATTAATACAATCAAAACAAACAGCGGCCTGCTAGACGGCTTATAATGAACGGGACCGGCTTTGGGCTGGTAATTAATGTAAATAAATAATATTTTTAACTTCTTACATATGTTTTGGTATAGGTTTTACATAGGTGTTACAAACGTAAGGCTTTGTGTATATTAAAACATACTATAGCCTACATAGTACATACATAAAACCATTCTCATAACGATATTTGATGTAAAATTAATGTAAAAAATGTATGATAAATTGTGAATGGCTGTTCTTAGAGGTTTGTATGAATAATGGTATCTGGTTTCTAAAGATATATAGATATTATGTGACCATTTGTCACCGTACATAAACATCAAAGAGGTAAGGATACTTCCGGGGCCGCATCAATCATTAGACACGACGTTCTCGTCTGTCCAGACTAAATTTTAGTTCAATGTATCTGTTTGAAGGAACTTTGAAGAAATTACTGGGCATTATGACATAACATCAATTACCATATAACATCTTATGTCTCGGGGGGACGAGCGCAGTCCCGTGCTATACAGTGGTTTCTTATTCAAAGTGCTGTGTGGTATTGCTTTTGTTTATAGCCAGGCGTAACACTTACCATCAAGCAAGTGACGTATTCGTCTGTTATTCAGGCTAATAAAATTAAATAGGCATATATGTCCCGTAAAAGAATCACGAGACAGCAGCTATCAATAACCCGCAAAATTTTTAACTACGGGCACTGCGTTTACTCCATATTTTTCACATCAACTAATTGCAAAAATTTCGCTGAACATTTACCCACATTTAATAAAAAATGATTTTGGAAAATCATATTTACCACCGTTCTTGTTCCGCCCCTGCTATACGTCCTGGCCGCGACCCTTGAGTCTTTCATTAACCGCTGAATTTTATTAAAAACCTCACCTATTAATCTCAACTGTAAACTCATTACCATACTAAACGCGTTTCTCTTCGCCAATCCTTATTTATCAAATATCATGTAAATATGACGTCAGCGGAATGTTAATATTTTTTTTCAATATTGAATTGAAATATTTTGTGCAAGGCTGTTTTAACCCCGGATAAAAACGGTATTATGAATTTGAACCATTTTTTTATCGGAGCACGGCAAAGTGACTGCATTATACCTGATGGTAAGTATAGTGCGATCCAAAAAACCCGCGACCACCAACAAACAATGAGTTTATCGGTGGTCACCAGTCATGCCGGCCTGTATAAATGCTTCTTCCCTCTTCGGAGAGGGATCAAACAAAATCAAAAACCTGCCAGTGGTTTTAAATCCTGTGTCTCATATTACTAAGGACATAGTATTTATTACTAAAATTCATTCCACCTACTAAACCGCATTAAGGCAAACACTAGCTATAACGTAATGGGTAAACTCAACTATGATATTTAATATTATCGTATAACGAAGTTCTAAGATACTTCCATAACCAGTAGATAGAAATGCCAATATAACCAAAAAATGCCATTTCCATTCTCAAATAAAAATAAAAAGGGCGTAAACTTCAAAAGGAGAAAATAAAGAATCTATAAGGCATAAAAATAAACCTTAACCTCGATATTAAAACTAAAAGCGCCCATGAATACCAAATTCTCACAAAGACATAGAAAGCTGAAATACAGCGGCGGGAACACCACGAATTTACATGAAACATTTTAATATCGCCCTTAAAAGCGTACCTGCCCCTTTTTTCTCACGGTTTACTACAAAAAAGTAATAATTCACAACACACTTAAACCCTTTTATACGTCTTTTAACAGAATATTACGAAATAAAATTGTCATATTTTATGAAAATGGGTGTTTGCGATCTAAAATAAATCTGAAAATATTTTTTTACTCAAACTTTATGAAATCTTGGCTCATATGAAAGTAAAAATATAAAGTAGAAAAGAAAATCTCAGCACTGAATATTAAGACAGTCTAAAATTGGTATTTTGGATTTGATTGCAAAACTGACCCAATATGACCTACTTGTTTCTAGCAGCAGGCCAGCAAACATTGGTAAGTGATTACACATGATCAATTAAACACCCACCATCCCAAAGAGCTTCCTCTTAACAAAGGCTTTCTCTGTGTCGATCGTTTATATATTGACATGATACATGATAGTACAAGTCAAGCCCGCTCATTCATGCTGTAGACAAAACTGGTTACAGTACAGCACTGCTAAAAACAACGCACAAATTAAACAAACTTTATGAAGATACTCTATCTTTAACAAGGGTGACATGGATAGTTACTCAATGATATTTCAGCTTAGTTATTCGTCTACGAACCCATCTACGATCACTCTCACAACGAGACAATCTTTCTCCCTTAATCTACAGAAAGTCCTAAAGCGATTGGTGTGGAATTTATTAAGACGGAATAAAAATACATAAACTTTATTGATATAAATAACTAGCTTTTCCTCGCGGCTCCGCCCGCGTGATTGGCTTTCTCCGGGATAAAAAGAAACCTATGTTTATCAGGGATAATGTAGAATTCTAATGGTGAAAGAATTTTTCAAATCGGTCCATTAGTTTTTAAGTTAATTCGTTACATACAAAAATACAAATCTTTCCTCTTTATAATATTAATGTAGATAAGCAGCAATCGCTGAGCGGGGAATAGTACGAACTGTCGAGACGAAAGTCGCAAGTTCGGAACTGTCCCCAAGATCATGCACCTTTAACTTCTAAATTACGTGTATATTAATAGGTAATTATCGCTTTCTTTAACGGCAAAGGAAACATCGTGAGGAAGCCTGCATACCTGAGAAGTCATAAGAATTTCGAAGGTAAGTGAAGTCTGCCAACCCGTATTAGATCAGCACGGTGGACTATGGCCTAACTCCTTTCATTCAGCAGTGGGGCGTGTATAATACAATACAGGCCTAGTATTATTATTTCTTATTATATTATAAAAAAGTAGCCTTGATGCTAAACAAATGAGTGTTGTAAAATTTACCTACTTCGTCGAAAAAGACTTTACTAAATGTAACAAATATATTCTTCTGTTACTTTGTACACTACTTGTAAAGCTATTATTCGTACCTACAGTCTAATATTGAAGTTATTCCTCTCTGATAAAACATGAAGTCGGTTAAAAATAAAAGTACTTAATTGTATCCGAGGTGCATCGTGCACTTATTTTGTCGATATTGCTTTTCGCACCTTTTATACTCTGTGGTCATCCCATTTGACAAGAAACAAGGTGACACAAAACCTCATTTATACGCGAGATGAATTCAAAAAGAATGCTGAGAGAAATGTGACGTGCAGTTTTTTTCCGAATGCGAAATCGAGAGGCTCTCGATCAGACTGGAATAAAGAATGCGAACACCGCAAGTTCTGTTACAAGAAACCAGAACTGACTCGTAATTGGGTTTTGAAATTGAATTCGATTTATTCGATTGGAACGTTCGGATCGGTCGATTTTGTTTTTTTTTTTTGGCATTTTTTGGCGATGACAACTTTTAGAGCGACTAACAACGGAAACGCGACGGCAGACGTGTTGAAAGACGCTTAACGAGCAGTGCTCGACGCGACGTTTTGCTGCGGAACCAAAATTTGTGATAAAACGGTCTGAGCGTCGGAGAAAATTTAAAAGATTCAAATGGAAAAAGTTTTCTTGTTGAGGTTGTTGGGTTAGGTTGGTACTTGCGTAAATACAGTTATAAAAATGTAACACCATTTGTTAGGATAAATTATAAAAAAATATATAATGGATAAAGTGTTTTGTGTGGTGATAAACTTAACGGCCACATTTTAAAAATACGGTCAATATAATATATAAGGAGCATTCATTACAACGTTATTTGTGACCATCATCATCATCATTGGCCTGTACATATATTACTATTTTTTAAGCAACCCACTTTAAGGAAGGACGTTCATAGTACCAATATTTTAAACTTCATATAATTATGCTTATCGCTGTTCATTAGCTAATGCAAATAAATTATGTCCTTGATGTAAAATCTGATCTATAAAATCCGATATATCAACTGATCTGTTATAAAATCCGATAAATTAGTTTTAATAAATGTGTAATATTCGCGTAAACATAAGAAGTCATTAAGTACGATTTGAATCAGACCCTATAACTAGTTGTTATCAAAAACAGATGCTTTGTCAGCTATAGATTTACGCCGGTTGTCCTGATCATCTTCAGCATACTACTAATTTATATTATTACTTAACATAAACCTTCCCAAATCACGTCACAAAATATGACTAATCTGGAGTAACGTGATATATCATGGAGCGATACAAGGCATCAGACGAAAGCCCTCGACGGTGGCACAAAGGTGGCTCGGATGTCACCGCACAACTCTTCACCAAATTTATGCACATAGCTTACGACACGAGGGCACTTCGTCACACGCGGACGCGGCCAGCGTGAAAAATATGGCAACACTTGGGACTACAGTAGATGCTGATGTGGTAGGTTGGCTCAGAATGCCAAACTTGCTGCAAATTATTGAGTTTTTCTGGTCAGCTGAAACTGATCAAATGTTGCTAGCAATTACTTAGCACCCATGGTCAAAATATACCACTTATATAAAACGAAAATTGACTTAGAAAACGAGGTAATATACAAGGTCATCTCTTGAGTTGCTATCACAGATTTTTTTCCATTGAATCGTAGCCGATGTTCCGCGAGCCACAAAAACTCTACTACGAAACGGAATGAAATTTCATTTAATATGAATTAATAAACAAATATATCTTTGAGATTTACAACTTTATATATGGTATCAAAGAACAATACGATCTCTAATATTGAAGACTTGTAAAAATGAAATAATGTAAATCGGAAAGGGGGCCTAAACGGGGACCACACTCGACAGAACAAGTTTTAAATCAAACGACAAATATAACATCACTAAAATTAAGGTTATGCGCTTCGGAAATCTTCAATTATTTCGGATAAATACAAACGCACGATAATAATTAAATAAAGATATATAACATTAAACTTGTATTTAATTTTTCTTGACAAGCCACTCATTACATTTTCGTCGTGAGTCATTAAAAACGATTATAACTGAAACAATTATTTTAGTCGTAATATTGATAAATACATTGACTTACTTATATAAAGTGTACTGTGAGGTCGAAAGGCAAAGAAAGTGCGGCGACGTCAAGAGCAGAATCCCCGCAAGTCGAGCACCTCGCTTGATTGTGTACTCGCCAATGATCCACATAACTACATCAACATGTTACCGTCTTCTACTGATGATTCTTTTCTTTTAGCCACTGACGTGTTGAGGTTTGTACCGCGATGATAAGCCGTCGGTCTCAGTTGTTACTATCTCTGTTAAACCTAGTTAAAATTCTATAGTGGCTTGAAATTTAGATAAACTTATAAGTGTTAACTATGTGCAAATCGAAATAGAATGAGATGTATAGAAAGACACGTACCTCTAAAACTTTGATTAGAATATTTAAAAAAATTAAGTATTCGTTAAAATGGTTTTACTGAGATAGCATTTTCACTATGACTAATAATAATTAAACTGATTTTAAATTAGTTTCTAACATATAAATAATGTGTATCAAAACTAAAGCTGAGGATCTTAAATAAACATTTAATGTAATTGTTGATACATATCTAAAACATAGTTCGCTACTACCACATCTGTAGGATTCAGTAATGCGTGTTGTGGAAGTGACACATCGCGTAATGCATATCAAAACACGTCGCCCCTGTCTGCCAAGATGCATTAGCACTGAAACTACTTTGAGGTATATCATATAAAATACTACGGCTTGGAACATCTATATTTATCATTTGGTTGAGGATTCAGATTTCTCTCATAAGTTAATAAATGAAGGAATTTTCGCTTATCTACACGGCCCACATCACAGTATGTCATTTCATTGACATACGGGACTAATGGTTTCTATACTAATTAAACTCAGCTCCAAAGCACCATACGTATTCTATACTCATTATATTTTTTTTAATTGTGGATCTCGTGAAAAATCTCCTAAAATAACTAAGTGTCTCAATTTAAAACGCATTAAAATTGATATTAAAACTGAGATATTCTATTCTCTTATCCAATTTATTTAACATATTCTTGCATTAGGAACTCATAAGGAACACCAGTGTTTTTTTGTATATTTTACCATGTTTGGTAGTTCGCAACAACTTCGAACCCCAGCGGGCCAATTCTGGTAATTAAAAATGTTCAAAATATCATTCCGATCTAGTTTCAGTGCCTAGAAAGTTGCAAGTGGCATTCCGTAAACCATTAAAACTGTAATGCAATCAAAAGTATATTGAAAGTTGACTAAATTGACATCGAAATGTAACTGCAATGATATTGTGAATTAACTGAAATATAGTCAATCATATCGATATTTGTATATATGCATGGGTAATATTCTATGTAAATACGTAACAATCAAATCACAAAGTCGTAAGGAAACATTATATATTAACAATAAAAATACAATACACTATAACATACACACACATATTACACATTGCAGCTGAATCCATGTTTTTTGGACTGTGTGAACATAACCTTTTGGATAATACACTGTCCTTTCTCCTTCAGAGTCGGCCCAAGGCCTAGAATTGGTGATCCGAATTGCTTCAGTGAAATCCAGAAACAGTTCTAATTGTTTAGTCATTGTTTCACTAACACTTTACTAACAGTCCACTAATAATTAACTCACGATATTGTTTCAACTTTCAATTAGTATTTATCGCGCACAATGGATAATCATAATTAACTTATTATAGAAATTGAAAGATACGTACTTAAATAACATACACAACAAAATTAAATCACGGAACAATAACAATAGACATTCTTTTTTAATACAAATTTTACGGCTCTCGATTTTAGTACTTTGAGCCTGCAATAAAAGATACAAAGATGTAATCACTGGGTGACCCACCACGACAATAAATTAATATGTTTTCACTCACAATTTACAGAAATCCGAAAAAAAACGGGTTTTCAATTTAGGGGAAACATGAGAAATTACCTAATCAATTAATAAATTATAAAATCTATTAATCAAATTTTAAATTAATAACTTCGTGCTAAAGTAATAACTTTTCCATCCAATTCAAATCGCCAAAATTACTCACAATGCCAATATATTTTGTCCGCTGGCAACTTTATTATAACATTCGCTTTACATTTTTTATAATTTAGTCTGTGGTGGCTGACATTAGTTCGGAATTAAAATGATATCGAATTGATATCATAATGCTACTGAAATGATATTGGAACTATAAGCGGAGCAGAATGCCACATTTTATTCAATTCGTAGTCTAATCTCAGTTTGGTTAAAGTTCAGTCTCAGTTAATGTTAAATACGAGAATTGGCCCGCAGGTGTCTGGTGATGGATGGGCAGTTTCCACGAACCCTTTAGAAGGTACCCAAGTAGATTGAATAAACTAATGAATTACAAAAACAAGTGATTAAAGTAAATTGAAATATTGAATAGAAAAAATAAATACATTGATTCGTAATTCATTTCGCCATAATATACACAGAATCTATGGTGATTAGGAAATTTGGATTTGAACCCTGTGTATAAGATAGGCAAGCATTTTATGAATCTACTAATACCGTGTATTATATACGACTATCGTTTATAGTCGAAAATTCTACATACATTGCATTTAAATGCTAATTAAATCTATACCAGCAACTATAAATGAATAATACTCCAAAACATAACTCAAACCTCTTCACCCTTAACATAATAAAACTACGAAGACCTCCAAAACGTTAACAATGATCACAAAATCAAATAAAACTCTAACAAACAGATCTTAAAGCGTCGCCAGTAAAAACAATATCCTCCGCTCAATCAGGGGCGAGAGGCGAAATTTTTGCGCGCTCCTTATTCATGAAAATTACTTATGCATTCAGCAGACGAAAATATTACAACATTTTAATGAAAGAAATATTAATTTTGAGGTGAGTTTTCTGAGACTGGGGGGAAATAAGTCTGCGAAGCTCGGTTCTCTGGAAAATTTAGTGGTGCATTTTAGTTTAGTGACAATATAATAATATATTATATTTGCTTTGGAGTGACAGTCGGTGGGATTGACTGAAATAATAATCAGTCCAAATCATGCAAACAATATGTTTTTAATGCTATTGGTATATGCTTGTAGTCAATTGTATATTCAACGTTTCGTTTGATTTTATTGTTTAATGAAATTTTGCAATAGATTTGCTGTTTGCATTGCTTTTAGGTCTATCTTTATCAGAATATATATTTTGTACTTGTTTTAAAAGCCACATTTCACATTCGTCTCAATTCAATTTTAAAATGTAGTGTAGTTTTTTAGATTCTTTAGTATAATTTCTTAAATAAACGATTAAACTATTGTAATAAAAAAATTCAATTATGAACAGAACAGCGAACAAGGAGGGATACATTCGGAAAATATTCAAATCCGACGTCGTCAACAGTTGAAGCGTAAAAAATATGAATATGATTTCCTCACGCACTTTAGCGAAGTTGCCTCGCGCCAAATGAACCATATTTCGGCCCATAACACTCGCATTATTCAACAAAAACTCTTTAAAGTGGTCCACTGAGATCTTGACATTACGTCGCAGTAGGCGCAATGCCAACAAAAGACTTATCGCTTGAGAGGGACTGTGTGGATGTTCTGTAAGAACATAGCAGTGTGATAAAATATAGGTAAAGCATTTATATAATTTTGAGTATTGTATTTTAAATCATCAATATCATAAGGCCTAATTCCTCTCATTCAGTAGAGGAGGCCCGTACCCAGCAGTGGGACGTATATACAGGGCTAGAAAAAATAAATAAATCAAGAGTTTTGAATGCTCAAACAGTGATTATTGCTATGAAACATAATATGTATATTTTTTTTTTACTTTATGTCATAATTTCAACGATCTTTGATTTTTAATTTCAAACAAGTTATATCCGAGTTATAATTTTACCAACGACTATTTCCCCTGAGACTAAAAAGCAGAGTGAATAGAATACCTTTATTCAAAGTAAGTCTTAAGAACATTCGCAGAGGGAAGAGCCTTAACTTTTTATATACATTTTGGTGGCTAAATGAACTGAAACTGTGTCGTGCAGATGTTGGCTCAACTTATTTTTTGCCTCTCAGTAACAACTCTCAAAATTATGCCCCAAGAGTTATATGATGCAATGGACATTTTATTTTAATTCCAGATCTTCAATGAGTTCCTTCTCATCCTCAACATGCTTTCTTGTGACTAGTGGTAGACATCTTAAAACCATCCATATGCTTTAGACACTAACCAGTTTTAATATCTCCGTAGCCGACGGCTAAATATAATAACACATATTTTGTCAAAAAATCAGCAGGCTTTTTATTATGCAAAATATGGAGCTCTTTGAAAGATAGAATAGACAGACAGACAAAGCGGTGTAGGCTTAGCATAGCACTCGTTGACTACCAAACCCTTAGTACATTACTTACTTTTACTATCACGTCATCCAACGCATTCGCCTAATAAGTTTTACTCCAAAATCAAAGCGAGTGTTCGATAGAGCCGTCTGCGTCGCCATGGCGTGCCGTGGAGTGTCGTTCATATTTTTCACTTGAATAACTAGAACCGTTATGTCGTACATTTAACGACAACATCGTTATCTGGCATCATTAAGCTGTGTCTGAGAGGGCGCGAGGGCCTCCGATACATTTACATACTAGGGTGCAAGGAAACAGACATTTTTTTTCTTTTTCTCTTCGTTTACATTACCTCTGTAGATGCTTTATTCCATTTCAAAAGTAATATTTGTTATAAAATTAGCATTTTGAGTTATTATTAGCTTCAGTATTTTGCCTACATTGTATCATTAGTCAAGAAAGTTGAAGAGTGCCTTTAATTATGATCTCAATTACGAATACCTATATAAACTGTAATAATATGGTTACAGCTGATGTGGTTTATAACTTAGGATGGAAAGCGATCGCCTTTAAAAACTTGAGTAATTTAATCTCTAAATTGTCTCCTAAAGAGCTTTAATATAATAATAAATTGCATCCAAATCGGCCCATTTGTTTAAGCGCTATAATGTCTCAGACAAATGGGTCAAACTTATAACCTCTTTTTGGTCGGGGGTTATTAAGAACAAAAAGTAAAAAGTTAGTACAAAAAGGAATAATAAAAAAATAAATCATTTATTGCACACCACACCATTACATATGAGTACAATTTACATATACCGTTAAAAGGTAAGCTACCTTCGAAGTTTCATCGACATTTGAACTCTATACCTATGACACTGAACCCGGGTCCCCTACGGAGAAACTAGAGTCAAGCTCGCGTGGTAGGCCTCACTAGAGGCGGCATTATGATGTCGATGCCTTTTACGGAGACTGCTAGCAGTATGCTTAGGATTGTAATCGGTAGATGAATGAAGGGGAGCCCCAACAGTGCGAGGCTTGTTAGGTTAAGTTAGATTTTTTTTTGCAGGCTGTTTTATTTTTTGTTAAAAAGATTTTCACAGAACTTTGCTTTACTGAAGTTATTAAACAAGCAATATTTCTGAACAAAGTCAGCAGCATACGCTAGTTATAAAAAGTAAACGAACGGAAGCAAGAAAAACAAAACAGAACGGTGCGCTTAGCTCGGTGGCGCATTAATTTGAATAATTTCACAGTGTTTTCGCGAGGAAATCCATCATTTCCACGGCTGTATCTGACTGTGGATACAGGCTATTAAGATATTAAAAAAATATCTGCAGATAGACTTTAAATTAAGTACGTAACTAAAAGAAAATTAAATAAGATTCTGGTTGTACTTGATATGAAAATATCTCTAGTAGATCTCTCTTATGCAAAAAAACTCTCTGGGTAGGTACTACTACTTTATCTATTTCCACCGCCAAGCAGCAGTGTGTAAGCACAGTTCTGTTGCGGTTGAAAAGACATTGAAGCCAGTGAAATTACCGGGCATTATAACATCTTATGTCTTGGGGAAAAGAGCGCATTTTATCAGCAGACGAGGGAACTGCTCGTCTTGTCATTAACACTATTAAAAATAAAGATAAATCAACTCATTTGTACGCACACGGCACAATGCTATGTGTGTGGGATGTGGTTGTATATGCACAAAAAATGTGTGTGTCAATTACTATAGGATGACGACTGACTTTACTCTTGGAACCCATCTCAACAGCATGCTTTTTAACACGTTAAACCGGACTTCTCTTTAACCGACGAAAAAACGAAGAAGTTCTTAATTCGACGCGTAAATTTGTTTTTTTTGTATGTAGCTAGAACCATGCATAAATCACAAGGATCCTTCCGATTTTGATGGTTCTCATAGAGTTCTCATATCTCAAATTTTAAGAAGAAATGAAACCAAGGGCGTGAAATTGTTTATGAAATATTAAAGATTCGTAATTTATGCATCGTTGATATTAATAATTATCTCACTAAAATATAGTATAACAAAATACTTTTTAACAAATATGAATGGCTTTCAAAAAGAACAAAAATCTAAAATAACCCATTTTGAATCGGCGCATCCTACCAATAATAATTAATTATTGTAAATAATGAGACATGCGTTTCACCTTTTTTAAAAATCCACTCGCAAAAAGAGCGGCGGAAGGTTAAACTTTATAGTCTGTGTCTTACCATGTCCTTTACTTTTGAATAACTTGACCGATGGAGGTCATATTCACACCATTCATTTGTTATGTGGAAACGAAGGTTCATAGCTAAATATCATCGTTACGATTCATGAGGGCAGTGATATGAACGCGGGTGAGACCGCACAGAATAGCTAGTGATTAGCTAACATGTAAAAAACAATCTTACCTTCTGCCTGGCCATATCCCAGGTTAGTGCCAGGGTGCGTAAAAAACAATACAGTGAAAATATAAAATCTGACTTTTAGACGTAGAATATATTAAAACCCACAGACCAATAACAAACGACAGCTGACGGTCACTGGTAATTTAAATTCCAAATATTCTGTGCCCTTCAAAAATCCAGCAGCAGTCGCGTTTCAGATTTACGTACCTATTGCCACGTTTTTATATTTTGTATACTCGTCCATCAAATTAGGATTCAGTTTTTCAATAAGATTTATAGACTTTAAATTTGTATGCATTCTTTCAAAGAAAAAAATGCGAGTATCTCACGAAGTACTGTTTTCCTATATAAAAGTACATTTTGTTTGTATTTGCTCTAACTTTATTCAGACCTTTCATATAATGTTTCTTCAAGATATGATAATATCAATTATCATCAATTGTTCAATTGTTCATCAATCAATTGTTTCTTGCTTATTCTCATTACATAATACAACTACTCTTCTTTCAATCTGCTTTTATCCCGGTCGGAGTGGGGTCAGCGCAGCATGTTTTTTTTTAAACATGTTACAAAAATATTTGGCTTGTAGTTTCTTACGTCCGGCCACCTGCCTGGCGTAACAATTTATGAATCACATAAACATTTGCCTGGGTGCGGGAATCGAATTCGCAGCCTCTCGCTTCACAGACGACTACTTGCCTACTATACCACGGGGGCTGTCACAAAATACAACTACCTACTAAAATACTGTCAGCGCCCTTAAAATTCCCGCCCAAGCTCCCCAACTTCTTAATTCAGTCTGAAAAATATACAAAGGCAACACAAACAAATATACAGCCAACATTTTTCTACCTTATAAATTCCGATATAATCCAAACTTCTTTGGCCCCAAATTGATGGTGTATTAAGGGTACCTTCCAGTTGATTTCCCAACAATATTTTCCTCAAACATCGATCATTTTTACGCGATAAACAAGGGTTTGGAGAAATGCGCTTTGGCTAATCATATTCAGAAGGATAACGCAGGTATTGCATAAAATGTGTTGTTGTTACGTTGGTAAATAATGTTGCCACTATATCTATATACGGTTTAGTATAACATGTGATTTATTATGATTTAATTATAATATGATTTCCAAAAAACTTGTAAGACAAACTTACAGATCAAAATATGATGTGTAATTGTCTTATGAAAATAAAGGTCCTAATGATTTCTTATGTTTACACGATTATTACCTACTCATTGAAATTAAACTACGGCCTTCGTGGTCACGGGGTGGACGAAGGCTGAAAAAAGCTTACGAAACGTCAGGATCAAAATTAATAAAAAACCGCGATAAAATCCGTTTAAATTAGTTTTATTTCAATAAAAAGTCCTTTTTACGGTCGTCGTAATATTAAGGACTCTTAAAGGCAAACGATAACTTGTTAGCGGAAGAGGTACCTGCAGCCGATGCCGGGTGGCGACGCGACGGTTACCATTAACACGTCAACAAATGCAGTCTACACTCCGACGTCAACGATCCGTAGTAGCCACTCGATCTTCAAATTTAATTAATTATCAGTGGCAGCCGTCGATGCGTCAACGGTAGCCATCGACATCCGGCGACAACTGCAGGTGGCTAAATAGCGGCCTTTTGTAAGAATCCTGAACTGCATTAAACTTTTTAGATGTTTTCAAGCCTGGATTAAATACTAGGAACTCCATATAACAAAAATGTTTACAACCACATAAATCGATTGTTCCGACCAATTCAATTTGCAGTAACTACGTTCAGAAAGTAAACGCGAGTGAAGAGATTTCGCGATTAATTCCCGACCCCTCTCGCATACATTAGACGTTTGTATCCCTGCGTTAACATTTTTATTGCTTCACCGAGACTTATCAGTAAGAAAAATAAAACCAACTGTCTCTGAATCTAAGGGCCGCTTCTCCCATATGTGATGAATCATGAAATCATTCACGCTTGGAAGAACGTATCCTTTGTCACTGTGAACCTATGGACTGCCCGTTTATTAAACCTCTTACTTCTAACGAATTTTGGTGGCATTAAATGAGTGACACTGTCGTACCGGAGGTCTCAGTTTCGCAAAAAAAGCCACAAACTCATGTGATCTGACAGACTTTTTTCAAATTGACAAATACACAAACTGATGACTATACGAGTATTGCTTCCAGGTCAAGTTAGGACGAAGTTTTCAGTAAGATATACCATTCCTTCAAATTCAAAAGATTTCATACCTATATAGGTTATCATTTGACATGAGAACTTTATAATTATTGTTAAGGTTAGCGCTAGTTTTTCATCCCATTAATGACCATTGATTTATTTATTTATACTAAAAATCAGCTCTATCATTTTAACACCTTCCCTTGTAAGCTTAAATAAATTTGCGAACCCAGCTTAACCTAATTATTCAAAGCGCATACAAACATAATTCACACACAAAATGCCCACGAAAATTAAGTTTGAAAACCACTTAAGTCCACCAAAAATGGCGTTACAAAGTACTTTGTGACAATCTTCGCATACATTACCGCGGTGTGAACACCAAGCACTGAAACAAAATCATTATTCAAATCCGTTGAATAATGTTTTCAGGAATCAGACGGAGTTTCGTGCGTCGTTTTTGAATTTTAATACGGACCTCTAACAAGTTTTCAGTCAAAGGAAATCGGCGAAAGGCGGGCGACCACTTGCTAGAGAGCCAAACGGACATTTGTGATGTTGTGTAACTGAAATATTTTATAAGAAATTTTAATATTTGAATCCACTGATTACTTTTTGTTTCTACCTGGTATTATTCCAGCTAAGTGCTAGAACATACTTATCAGCTATTATAGCTCAACATTCTTATCAAGACGCTTCCATTTCTCTCAGTCTTAAAAATCCTCTGAAGAGCCTAATCGATGTAATTTGTTCCAGAAATGTAAACAAATACTTATTAACTGCAAATAGTACTATGTCTCTCTCTAATACTTTAAATGTTCCTGTAATTAATTATCATCAATTAAATAATAATGATCTATATTTACCTAATGGCTCGCTACCCAACCATCAGCTTATCTCATTTTACTGCTAATCGTTCATAGGTCGCTTTATCGAGAGCTATCTATATCGTCTTGAAGATAATCAACGTCAAGAGAGGTTGCATGATTTAAAATTGTAGAGTAGACCTCTATGAAAGTGTAATACCGGCTTGATTACATGACTAACGCATGCTTAATAGAGAAAAGACTGGTTTTCTTTCGAATTTTCCTGATACTCATACTTTCTAATAAATCCTGCCTGAAATTTCAAACGTCCTCTTCGCTCCAGTATTAATTGGAGGCGGCGTCGACGGCCAATCAAAGCGTCGTGCTCAAAGGACGCCGCCAGTGTCCGGCAGAGTCAGGTCCTGGTAATTAGCAACCTTCACGCTCGTCTGAGGATGGGAGGCATCGCTCCCACCCGGATTATATTAGAGTTCTAATAAGTAATACCATCCGCTTTCAGATTTCTGATATAATGCTAGTAATTTGTAATGTATACGTATATTTGACGGAAAAGGTAATAGATAGAGAGAAATTATCGGATGTAAGCAATAAGTGGAAAAAAAGGTTACTAGTAGACTTGAAGTAGAGTATTTATTCTCGATATTTATATTGTATGCTGGTTTGTAACTTTTTTTATAGCAGAGGCCGACAACGAGCTAGTGGATCACCTAATAGTAAATGATCTTCGCCGCCCATATGCGTTTCCAACCTTAAATGAAGGGTATAATTAAGGTATTGGGAAGAGAAGGAAGATTTATACCTCCAGAAACCTTACACACCATATGAAATGTAGCAGCAAGCCGCTACTTTACTACTGTCAGTTTTCGATGAGACAATGGTAACGACCCAGTCGAGCTGGCCCCTTTCATTTTGTAGACAAAACTGTCGACCACTCTAATAACTGCATGCTGATCAAATGTTATTGACTATTTATCAAGTCCACGGATACCTTTGACTCTAGCAAAGTAAACTGAAATTTATTTGGTCTAACCAGACCATGTCCATACTAGAATCCGTGGTCATATTAGTCTGACTAGCCGATATGTCCATGAATACTCAATATGTGCAGTTTAGTGTCAGTTTTCAACTTATTTGGCTATACTTATAAATATATTCATATAGATAAGCAAGTAGCCGGCTGTGAAGGGCGAGGCCATGGCTCCGATTCCCGCACCGAGACAAATGTTTGTGTAATCCACAAATATTTGGGTGTGTTTTCTCTCCAACGTAAAAAAAACTCCAAGTCAAATCTTTCTGTAACATGTGTTAAAAAGAATCTTGCGGCCTCACTCCGAGTGCGCTAAAAGTAGGCGGAAGAAAAGACGTGTGGAGTTTTGCATTCTTTAGTCAACTCTAGATGGAATTATAAATGTATTAGTAATGAATTGATATATTATAGTCTTGTAAATAAACCCAGAGATAATCAGAAATAAATAAAATAGAAAAACATAACTAAGCACCCATATTAGCGGTACCATGAGTTGCGGACACGAGATCACTTAAAGAAGACAGTCATGACGTATGATAGAGATTCAATGACGGGGGCGATATCAAACAATAGTCAACAGATACAGAAACCGATAGTTTTGGGGTAAACGCAGCGGGAGCGCTTAATGTAGCGGGCATCGCGGCAGCTCGCCCGCGCCGCGCCGGTCACTCGGTCATTATTGCCCCTGCTCTATGAAATATTTATGACGACTCCCATAATAACGTCGGCGACGATATCATTATACTTTGTGATGGGGGTGTCGGGCGGGGTGGAATTTCTGAACGCTTCTTACCATTGCAAAGTCGCAATCGTTCGTGACGCACCCGCCGAAATATAAGCAACTTTCCACGACCAGGTACATGTAAATACGTACAAGGCCCGGACGAGTTGTACCGCGTGAGAATGCGTTGCACCGCGGCCCAGCCGTCGATTTGTGCGCAGACGCGGCGCGGCGGATAGCCCATATTAACTTGTTAATTAGGTCCATAATACGACTTGCAGATGAGCTACAGAGTTGTGAAGTTGAATACATAAAAAGCCCTTTTTCAGCGATCGCATGCATTGTCGCCGGCGCCGGGCGGCGTCGAAGCACGCGGGGTGCGAGCCGCTGCCGCGTATTACGTCCCACCAGCCACCAGAAGTTTGCCTGTTCATAAATAAACGCGAACGGTATTCAACAGCCCTTGGTGCTGTATGCATAACGAATTTGAAGGAGGCAAACTTGGAGGCTCTGCTGACTGGGATGGAGTATAAAATTCAGTAACAACATGGTGGAGGTTTTCATTCGACGGCTCGCTGTCGGCCACGACATAGCTCCGCCGTAATTAGTGACATCACATTGAGCTTGCTCATTGGCACAGGACACTCTCTAGTTGTAGTGTTGTGACTTGTTACTATTGTGAATGGTGAGGTGCGGTACGAGGTGCACGGTTAACAGTGAAGCAGTGTCCAAAGTGGTTATTTATGCAAATGAGGTTTAAAAGTAGTGAATGTGATGCGGTTTTGTCGCGATACTGGCTGCAATTGGTGCGATGGAGCGGAGTCGACGCGATGGTTGGAGTTGGTCCGCCATCTTGCGCGTGATGTCGCGGCGCCGCGCCGGTCTCGTGTGAGTACGGCCGCCAGGCGGCGTGCGTGTCGCACCAACAATAATATGGCGGCCTAAACACAGTTCGTTTTGAATATTTTTGCATCGGATCTACACAAATTGAAGCTTTCAATACTTTTGAGAATAACTTTTCTTGTATTTGAAATGCTCTCGCCGTTCCTTTTTTTTGCACTTTTTGGATTTTTTAAAATCTATACATACAAATATTCGGCTGTGTAACTCATTAGTTATGGTTCTCTACATATTATTAGCTATTCCTTTACTTAGTGAAAACTGGATTGCAGGGCTTCACGGCAACTTATTTATTATCTAAACTCATCTTTTAAATGTCGTCCCTGGAAAAGCGAGAAGACGAAAGCGCCAGGACGTGAACTTAGAAAGCATTGTAAAGTTGCTTTTGTACGATTAAAAATCAAATAAATTTAATTTACCCACTGGATAATTTTCAGTAAAATATATTTTATTGAATCATACCTATTTTTTTCCTAATATAACTTATATGATTTTTTATAATTAAAAAAAAATCTATCGTAAAGGTCACGTGTTGGTGCTTTAATATTTTTGCCTTTCCAAGTCTTTTTAAAATACAGAACTATTTCCCATGACATGCGCACGCAGCTGTCAAACGAATGCTTATTGTATGAAATGCACATAACTGAATGTGGATACATTTTGATGCGCAAGTGTATTGGATATACACAAATATTTATGATGATTTACGTTACGTATGTTTAGATACACGAGCATATTTTTTTTTTATACATCCAACAGTCACACACATAGTCCTGACCCTACACGTGGTTAACCTGTATCGTAGGTATCAGGAACTACGAGGGACATATAGTCCCACAACACTCAGACCCGAAACAAATATTTGTGGATCACACAAACACTTGTCTCTGCGCGAATCGAAACCACGGCCTCTCACTTCGGAGCTGGCTACTCGTCTACTGCGTCACGGAGGCTGTAATTATCAATAAATTGGTAAGGTAACGCACCTACACCATGAGGTGTAGGTACGGTACCTATCTTAGCATATCATATATCATAGCTGGACTCAAGCCCGCACTCATATCGAAGAGGATTTAGATCGATAAAGTAATACATATATATATATATATATATATATATATATATATATATATATATATAAACTGGATTGCAGGGCTTCACGGCAACTTATTTATTATCTAAACTCATCTTTTAAATGTCGTCCCTGGAAAAGCGAGAAGACGAAAGCGCCAGGACGTGAACTTAGAAAGCATTGTAAAGTTGCTTTTGTACGATTAAAAATCAAATAAATTTAATTTACCCACTGGATAATTTTCAGTAAAATATATTTTATTGAATCATACCTATTTTTTTCCTAATATAACTTATATGATTTTTTATAATTAAAAAAAAATCTATCGTAAAGGTCACGTGTTGGTGCTTTAATATTTTTGCCTTTCCAAGTCTTTTTAAAATACAGAACTATTTCCCATGACATGCGCACGCAGCTGTCAAACGAATGCTTATTGTATGAAATGCACATAACTGAATGTGGATACATTTTGATGCGCAAGTGTATTGGATATACACAAATATTTATGATGATTTACGTTACGTATGTTTAGATACACGAGCATATTTTTTTTTTATACATCCAACAGTCACACACATAGTCCTGACCCTACACGTGGTTAACCTGTATCGTAGGTATCAGGAACTACGAGGGACATATAGTCCCACAACACTCAGACCCGAAACAAATATTTGTGGATCACACAAACACTTGTCTCTGCGCGAATCGAAACCACGGCCTCTCACTTCGGAGCTGGCTACTCGTCTACTGCGTCACGGAGGCTGTAATTATCAATAAATTGGTAAGGTAACGCACCTACACCATGAGGTGTAGGTACGGTACCTATCTTAGCATATCATATATCATAGCTGGACTCAAGCCCGCACTCATATCGAAGAGGATTTAGATCGATAAAGTAATACATATATATATATATATATATATATATATATATATATATATATATATATATATATATATTTTTGAATAGCATGAATGACGAAACGAGCCAATCGCTCATCTGACAGTAAGCGCTACGCCTACGCATAAGCAACGCCACACATAACTTTGAATTACAAAGCTCTATAAGGCACTGGACTTCATTCGTCATCCCAAGACATATTTTGCTAAGTCTCATAATATTCAGTAATTTCACTGCCTTCAATGTCCTTTTTATTTTGTTTATTATTTATTTATAATTTTATTGTACACCACACAAAAAGTATTGAAAATACACAACAGACAACTAAAAATAATAAATAGAATTTCTTCCAAGCAACCTTTGGATGGACTGGATTGACAGGTAAATGAGCGGGCAATCAACATATAAATGAAACCTACAGCCTCTCGCATCGTAGCCGTCTAGTCGCCCACTACGCCACGGAGGCTGTCAAAACATACATTAATAATGTACAGGCTTACTAAGAATTTACACGACCCATTGCTTGGCACGAGCCTACTCTTCTTGAATGAGAGGGGTTAGGCCTTAGTCCACTACGCTTGGCTAATGCAGGTTGGCAGAGTTCACATACCTTCGAAATTCTTATGGAGAATTTTTCAGGTGCTTTTCCGTACGATGATTCCTTCACCGTTAAAGCAAGCGATAATTAACAATTAACACACACGTAACTGAGAAAAGTCGAGGTGTATGCTCTCGAAGCTGGTTTCGAACCGGCGACTTTCGTTTCGACAGTCCGTATCACTCCCCGCTAAGCTATCGCTGGTACAAATATCCTATTAAATTTCATTCAAAGTAGTGCGCAAACAAATTTTTGCACACCGTCGGCGACGCGAGGTGCGAGCCCTGTCACGTCGCGTCGGTTACACGTGCAGTTGACACGTCATTTTCTGCGCCACCGACCTTGGTGTCACGTGACACGTAGGTATATGTCCCGCCACGGCTTATTTGCCGTCGAATGTGGAGGGTTAACACGCGTGCATAGGCGACGTGACGGCAAATATAAATTGGTCCCAGTTGATGCGAATTTCGTATTGAAATTTCAATAGGTGATTACTATTGAAGTACTGTTTTGTGTCTGGCTGATTTGTGTAGTTTATTTAAATCATTTAAAATATGGCTTGTTTGATCTTGCTAAATTGGTTGTTCTAAAAATAATAATTGTCGGAATCTGCAAATTATTATTTTCTCTTTATCCCGAAATACTTACTGACTCATTGGCGGCGATAGCCTTACGAAGTCGCAGGTTCGCAACCAGCCTTAGGCACCTGTGACGTTTAAAGATACGTCTGCTTTCATTGTTAATTATCGCTCACTTCACCAGTGAACGATTTTGGAAGGTATGGCGAGGCTTCTAAATTGCATTATGCCAACTTGGTGGACAAAATACTACCACTTTTCATTAGAGAAGCGTTTAATTATACTATAAAAATCTCAATCTATGAATTTCTTCAAATTACAGAGTTACCCCATACAAATTTCCCCTCAAACTCACCTTGTAACCTTTTACTCAGTTACTCTTTTACAGTTCTCATAATAGATATAAATAATCTGAACACAGTGAAATAAGTGCTAGATAATATGATAGGAAAATGAACTCACTCTCGAATGCAAATCCCTCGGGAGAATCTGATCTTGCACTAAGCTAACGTAAACAATGCTAACTGGCCCTAACAAGAAACTTGCGCTTCAAACATTCCCACTCAGCACTTGTAAGGTCAGAGCGAGGCGAGTGAATCTGACCGCGTAATACCGGGTTGCGATGCGCTACGCCGAAGGCGTTTGAACGCTCGCGCACGCCAGCTCTCACTCCCACGCTCCTTTAACTACAAGGTGTTTCCACTTTTTAAGATTATTTATTTTTTAAACTTCGAAGTGATTACAAATTAATTTGCGCTTCAATAGTACATCGTGATATGACAGTACCTGGGTTCATTTACACAGAAAATATTTAATGAAACAAAACTAATTTAAACGGATTTAATCGCAGTTTTTTATTTTAATTTTGGTCCCGACGTTTCGAAATCCAAAGTACCAAAGACCAAAGTTAAAATAAAAAAATCCGTTTTAATCAGTTTTGTTTCAATGACTAACTATCGAGTAAACGTAAGAAATCATTACAAAGAATATTTTTCATACAACTGATGGAAAGGATCACCGTGCCCACAAACAACCCACTATACCATGGAGGCGGAGGTGTTTTGAAACTAATAATACTGAGGTTGACAAGGCCGCATCATACGCACTGCATTAGAATTAAATGAAGTAGACGATAGTACTTTTATACCTCTTACTAGTAAAGGTATCATGCTGTATAACGATGAATGATTTCTTTACCTCGTGCGCATTTCTCACCAGTATTTGCACAGTGCGCGCGATTATCGAGTAGCAATCGGTAGATCACGAACGCGTGGAGGCCCTTCACGGAAACTACTGTTAACGACGTGCACAGTGCGCTGGAACAAACAGACGAGATGGACAATTTTATTTATTTAATTTAATGCAGTTTTTATTGTGAAATAATTCCATTTTAAATTATTCACATAAGAAATCCTTTTTGAGAAGTTACCGCCTTCCATATACAATTTATTTAATGTAGATAATAATTAAGTGAGAAAACTTAAGGTTAGTGTGGATTGCACCAACCGTCAGTAATGGATGTAGTTACGCAAAAAGGAACCAACCCACAGCAACTTCAAATGGAGTTCTAATATTGTTTTGTTAAACTTTGTTAAATTGTTAATTGAATTTGATTTTAATACCATATAACTAGGTATAGTAAATGTTAAAGTTATTGTAACAAGCAATGGTTCATGTTCTATAAAGTTGCATCATTTGTTTTTACTACAATCAAAATGTCTAACCACGTGGATGTCATCTACCATTGCTTGTTACAACTATGTCATTTTTTAAATTACGACGAGTGGTGTAATTCACACTAATTAATCATCGCTTGCTTAAATAATACATTATATTGGAGCGTTTTTATCAAACACTAATATTCCTTTAAAACAAAAATATAATCTGCATTTATCTATAACTAACGTCCCGCGTCGGCTTCGCACGAGTAAAAATATGTTTGTTACGACATCACATTACACATTTTTGTATTTTTCGGTTTTTCTCTACTATAATATGTATGTGTTATACATATAAACCTTCCTCACGAATCACTCTATCTATTGCTGAAAACTGCATTAAAAGCCGTTGAATAGTTTAAAAGATCTAAGCGAACAGACAGCGGAAGCGACTGCATTTTATACTGTGTAAACATATCTTTATTTTTCTTTAAAAATGTCACAAAAAGATGAACGGGTTGATTACGGGTCATAACATTTATCGTTCTGTAGGATGTCCGCACCTAAAAATGGAATTTCCAGTATAGTACTGATACTACTGAGCTAAATAAAAAAAAAAAAAAATATATATTTTGCTCTTAACAAAAATATCTTTACCAACTCCCAATAAATAGCCTCACTGTGCGCTATCAATCGATTACGCGCATTAGCACGATTGAGAGCTTCATTTTTAAGTGCCCATTTTGTACTCTACATGTAGTTATACAAATTCACGGTTATTTTATATTGACACTAGCTTTTGCTCGCGGCTCTGCCCGCGTGAACATTTTCCGCGATAAAAGTAGCCTGTAACCGTCTCCAGGGTTCCATCTGTCTCTGTAGATAAATTCATCAAAAACGGTTCAGTGATTTAGGCGTGAAAGCGTAACAAACAAACTCATTTTCGCATTTACTTTCACCCCCTTTTTCATCCCTTATTAAATAAAATTTGCAAAATTCCTGAAACACGCATTTATTTGTTTTACGTCAATAACCGAAATACAAAATATTGTTTATGTAACTTTCAAAATGACGAACTTTCATACATATTATCATCCCCTATTTTGACCCCTTTGGGGTGAAATTTTCTAAAATTCTTTCTTAGTAGGTGCCTACATAACAAAATGAATATACAGTCCGAATTTCATGCTTGTAGCCTTGATAGTTTGCGCTCGGCGATGATGAATCAGTCAGTCAGTCAGGACATGTTATTTTATAACTATAGATGATACATCATTGTTCACGGGTAATTTGCATCTGCGGCATATGTTGCAGACAACTATTCTTGAATTACATATATGCTATATTATTATTTTCAATCAAATAAAAAAAAAACTTTTTTTATCCTAGCACGGCACAGTGACTACACTGGACCTGATGTTAACATAATCATCTCAGCTTATTGCCGTCCACTGTTGGACGTAAGTCTCCCCAAGTGGGTGCCAACACTGCCAGCCATCCCGGTCTTGGGCAGCCTGCAACCATCCGCTACCTGCCATCTTTTTCAAGTTCATGTTAAGTACAGTGCGATCTAAATATAATGTCGACCGTCAAACGACATTGCGTTCCTTGACAATCGGCGAAAACCGTACATATTGCGGGTTTTCACCACATTTACGGTGGTCGCTATCCGTTGGGTACAAAATTGTCAGGTAGATACCCTGCAGGGTAATGTAAAATGTGAAGTCTATCCGCATTAGGCTAGCATGGTGTACTAAAGCCTTACCCCTCTCAATGAGTAGAAGATCCCGTGCCAGTAGTGGCACGTGTATATTACAGGGCTAGTGGTTTTTTAATAATGTGTTTATTACATAAAAATCTGCAGAAGCTTCTCTACATAGTATAAAACAAAGTCGCTTTCCGCGTCTGTCTGTCTGAATATCCTCTAACTCCTCCTAAACCACGCAACGGATTTTTAAGCGGTTTTTACTATCAGTTAGACAAGTCACTGAAGGTTTATAGGTATATCCCACGGGAGCAGGGCAGGAACATGTCTACGGTGAAACCGCGAGGGACAGCTAGTTAAAGATAAGGTATTTAAATCCTACTAAATTAAACCAAATATTAAAAATTCGAGCCTCATAATCGAATTATACTTCATAACACCCCGGTTGCAACCCTTCAAACATTTGCAAAAGTAAACCACACTTAATCAAAATTATGCAAATACGGCCAAATAAATCGGTCGCTTTATTTTAATATCAGTACAAATGAAGATGTAACAAATGGGACTATATTCTATTGTACTATCTCCCGACGTAATGTCGTAAAAACGCATAAATCTGTTGAGAGAAACATTTTGTACTTTTTAACGGTCTCGCGGTTAAGGAAACCGCATTTTTATTCAAAGCAGCCACTTAGTAAATAAAATATGTGTATATCTAAAACAAAGAACAGGAATTGGGTGGAGATGGACCTTTTCCCCGGTTTCCTTTTTACTCTATTGTGTTTTTTTTAAATACGTAAGCGTCAGCTGCTGGGGTCCGTGTACACGCCCGGGCAACTTCAAATGCGCCTCGGACCTTTGATGTGAGATTTTACAAAATATATTTTAATGTTTTATTTAGGAGGGTATTGGATCTCTTGGTATTTGTTTCGCTAATATTGGATATAAAACGTTTTCTTTTACAAATATAATAGGACGTTAAAGTATAATGTATAAAATATTCTATACCATTTACCTAATATGGTTGCACGCGAAATGTTAGTAAAACGAATTTAAAATGTATTTTATAACGTAAAAATTACAATAATTTGTATATTATTTTAAGTGATCCAATATTCTCCAGCATTCAATAATAAACAATAATATAGACAAGAACATCATTGTCATTAACTATCGGGGAAAAAAATATTTATAGCGGATTCAAAAGTTGTATATGTCAAATAGTACTACTAGTCAACTCAATCTATATTTAATTGTGTGTCTCTCATTAAAAAAATCTTTCATATTAATCTACTGTTATGTTGTACTCTGTATTCTTAATCACCGTTTTATATGACCTCATAAAAATATTATGCATTTGCATTTATATGAGTAATGTAATACGAATAATAATAAAAATTAATAAAAAGGTAGGATTCGCATATGATTCACGTGTTTCCATAAAATAAACTTTATATCAGTTTCAAATATTACATGTTTAATTTTTGTAACTATTAAAAAAAGATTAATTATTATTAACACAACAATTTGAGCCGCAAGTGTACGCGTAATTTAAAACAGTAGCCAAAAAATGTTTAGTTGCTAAGAGATTAGCATTTGTGTGGTCCTCAGTACACGGAAAACTCGCTCGGAACTCGTTAATTTGTTGGCTCTTTTGTTGTGCTTTGAAGAACAGTAATTTGATCAAAATAAGAGGTTTTTTATTCGAACTGTAAAGTTAAGTACCGTATCTGTTTATTTGGCACTAGCGTTTGCTCACAGCTTTGCTTGCTTAATCAGGATTTAACTGCACTCTTCCGAGGGGGCTTCCCTCTCTTCCTTTACTTTTCCCATCCCTTAATCCTTCCCCTCCCCTATGGCCATGAGATGAGATACTACTGCAGGGATCGCCAATATCCCATTAGCAGGGAACCCTGTAGTTCATCCCAAGGGTAAAAAACACATAAGAATCAGTTTAAAAACATGAATAGCGGTGCGTTTGCCGTTATCCGTTGAGGAGTTCCTATTTTCCCCTCTTACTCCATTATTATTCTTTACATAGTATGAAACAAAGCCGCTTTTCGCATCTGTTTGTCTGTATACCCACAAACTCCTTCTAAACCACGCAACATATTTTTAAACGGTTTTCACCATCAGTTATATAATTTTTCACTGAGAGCAAAGCTTTGACCCATGCGATCAGGGCAGTAACATGTCTGCGATGAAACGCTAAACGTAACATGTATATCGGAGTGACGAGCGCATTTCAGAGCCATACAGTGCTCTGAAATTACAAGTTCTGTGTGGTGTTGCTTCTGTTTATAGACAGGCGTCGCGCTTACCATCATACGCTTTTCGTCATTCAAGCTTATAAATAAGGTTCGACCGGTATTGCATCATGGGACAGAAATATTGTCCGCAAACTGTAAATACATACACTTACAATATACTTGAAGGGCAGGCAGAGGTAGCACAGACATTAAAGCAAGCATGATACACCCAAACTGCCCACAAATATAGTAAAACAGATCATAAAACTTACGAACAGAGAAAACGTTACGCATTCGATAATCCCATTACGATACTATTTGTAGGTTTTACAAATATCAAACCTAGGTTTCAATATTGTAGTGAATTCTCATAGATTCTAATAACTGGGTACGCTTATGCTGGACCTTGACCTTAACCATAACTTCACCGGACTTTTGGGTGACCGCTTTAGACGCTCTCAACCCTTACATTGAAGCGACCACGCTGAGGGCACCCCACGTTGAGTACGAATCTAGACTTAGAACGGCCGCTGGATTGAAGGCAAAGACATCTGCGATTAGTGTTTTGGGCGATTTTGAAGCTAGTCATCATCGGCTCGCGAGCCGGTACTAGGGTCGGGGAGGTGGGGAAAGCGACGAGGTCCTCGGCAGCGAGAAATACTTTATCCATCAGATGGCCATAGTGGTATCATCGTCAGCATCGGTGAGGATGTTACGCGGTCTTTTCGGTACCTACGATATAGGATGTGAGATATAGAAATTCTGATCAAGGTATATATTAAGTCTATATTTATTTCTCGTCCCCCGAATCACGACTTAGTCGCTTGCAAACCCTGCAGAATCGTTTTCTGCGTAAAATCACTGGGGTCCCGTGGTATGTGAGGAATCTCAATACCCACGTGGACACGGGTTTGCCGACCATCCGGCAGTTCATGAAAATGAACAGCAAGCGCTATTTCGATCGCGCCGCCCACCACCCGAATCCGCTCGTCCGACGAGCCTCAATATACACTCCCTTTGACCGTGCAAAGTGGAGACGTCCGCGTAGCGTTCTCAATGACCCTGACGATGCGATCACTCTGGCCATCCGAAGGAGAGAGGAATTCATGAAAAAACACTTCACAAAACCGACTTACCGTCCTCGCCGCCGAGGACCGCGCCGCGTTCCCCGCAACGCCCCCGACCCTAGTACCGGCCCGCGAGCCGATGTAAATGATGATTGAAATCATCACCAATAGAGTCCTAAAATATAGTCCCCTAAACCCCAATCGCAGATGTCTCTGCCCTCTCCGGTGACCGTCCTGAGCCGAGGTTCGTACCCCAAAGGGGGTGCCCTCAGCGGTGGTCACCTAGTCAAGGGCTGAGAGCGCCTGAAGCGCTCGCCCGAAAGTCCGGTGAAGCTGTATACAGCCGACTCTCGTCAGGCTTACAGCAAGCGTCAACACAAAAAAAAAAAAAAAAAAAAAAAAAAAAAAAAAAAAAAAAAATCTCGTCCTGAAATCTGTTGTTGCTCACCCAGCTATACATATTTACCTCTATAGTAAAAATAACAAATAATCAGAAGATACCTACGCAATAAGGCTCATATTCGCTTGATATCGAAATCACATCAAACTAAAACCACTTAGAGAAAATCATTTCGCTTCAGTACATAGCGTCTCGGACAAAGCTAAATTGCTGCCATCAATATAGCAACAGAATCTCATCTCGGAACGCCCCGCCCATCGCTCAGTGGGCGTGGTCTAAACCGCCCCGCCCAGTGGTCTTTTTCCTTGTATTTTCCCGTTACGTAACATTTTCCAGGGTGGCGGGTGGACATTTGTCTTTGGAAGTGGGCATTATTAAATTTACCCACCCCTTGTGGAAAATGGCTGCTCTATGTACTCTTATGTAAAGGAGCGGTTTTCTTTGAGAAATTGAAAATGTTTGAGTTGGATGTTGTTGGTTTTAATATAGTTCGCTTTGATGATTTAGCGTCTCTTTAATTTTAAATGCCGCATAGTAAGTATACTATCAAGCTATGTTTGTGTTCTTGCTTGAGCTCCTCGCATCTTCATCTTTTTGAGGAAGGAAACATAACTAACATTCTTTTCCACCTACCCGGGATCGGTGCAACATGCTTTTAAACACATGTTATAGTAAGGTTTGGCTTGTAGTTTTTACGATAGCCTGCTTGCCTTACGTCGACACCTGTAGGGAGAAACACCGCGACCTGAAACAAATATTAAATAAATAAATAAATACACCCAACAGTCACACACATAGTCCTGATCCCACTGTAAGATACGAGTCTTGTGTCGTCTTGTGAGTATCAGGAACTACGAGAGACTTTCGGTCTCACAACACCCAGACCAAGAAACAAATTTTTGTGGATCACACAAATGTTTGTCTCAGTGCGAGAATCGAACGCACGGTCTCTCGCTTCGTAGCCGGCTACTCGCCACTGTGCTACGTATAAAATGACACTTATAAACTTATGTCTTGAGTGACGAACGTAGTCCAGTACCATGGGTGTTGTAATTTACTAAGTCCCTCGTATGCGAGTGGCCGCCTGGATTGGTACTACCACTTTGTCCATTTCTACGCCAGCAGTATGTAAGCAATGATAACGCGATTAATCATAAAGGACATTGAAGCTAGTGAAACTTAACATCTTATGTCTCGGAGGGATATGTTCAGTATAATGCAATGCAATGTGTTGTAAGTCAAGATTCTGTGTGGTGATACTTTCGTTTAAGGGTGCTTACCATCAGGCGAACAACAGACTTGTTACGTCATTCAAGTAAAAACAAGTTATTTTTACATACGCACTCACGCCTGATATCCCCGAAGGGGTAGGCAAAGGTATAACCAATACACCCGCATTTCGCCGTTGCGTATTTCCGTCCCGTGATGTGATAGGGATCGAGATGCCGGGCCTATACTGAGCATTTCCTGATAGAAAAACCCAATATCATTTGATTCGACCTGGGGATCGAACCCGAGACCTCAGCATAAGCAATACAACTGCGTCATCGAGGCAGCCTGTTATTTTTGTACCTGCAATCGTAGTTGCTGACATGAAGGACGAAAATGAGTATTGTACCTAATTAATTCAAAAGCGACTATGAATATACAAATTAAAACTACCAAATGATTCGCCACGCGAATAGTTTCTTATAAAACGAGGGTACTTAATAAATTACTTCGCGTTAACACAATCATTTAGGTCGTAGGAGGATATCATGGCTTAAAAATCTTCGCCAATGGTTCAATATGACTATTGTTACAAGACTATTGTTCTGAGCATCAGCTTCCAGTCCTTTCCATTAAGATAGTCTGTATGATCGCCGAGCTCCGAGGAGATGACAAAGAAGAAGAATTTATAATGATTTCTTACATTTATACGAATGTTTCTCATTGAAATAAAACTAACACGGGTCCACCCCGTGACCACGAAGGCTGAAAAGCTTTCGAAACTCCGGGACCAAAATTAAAATAAAAAACCGCGATAAAAACCGTTTAAATTAGTTTTATTTCAAGAAGGCTTCGAGGCTCCGGCCAATTGAATATATTATGTTGTTGCCTTTGTCCAGCAATGGCTTTCCTGTGGCTGATGATGATGATGCATGATCATGTTGCCTTTTGGTTTGAAAAACATTGAAGCCACTTCAATTACTGGGCTTTATGAGACTGAACATCTTATGTCTCGGAATGATGGGTACAGTGCAGTCAGCAGTGCCATGCAGTGTGTTGTGATTCAAAGTTCTGACTGGTGTTGGTATTGTATGGGGAGATGTGTCGCTTACCATCAGACAAGCGTCTAGCTCGTGTCATCGTTGAGTTGTATAAAAAAATATGTTTACAGTCCTTCCGTATTCCGTAGTATTCCGTCCTCATAATGCGGTGTTCTTTTTTCGAATATAAACCAACATTTACGAAGTTAAAAGAAAAACAGCAACTTTAATCATAGTACATAATTAATATCTAACATTTTACTAGGATATAAAAACTGCTATACATTTGCTAAACTTAAAATGTGACGCTATTTTATTAAAATAGGTGGGTAGTTTTTAAATTTTAAACGTGTCTATCGTTTTATGACCCGCCGCAAAGAAGTATGTAACCAAAAATTTACCATTTAAGAGTAATACATTACTTTGAAATACGTTACACAAAATTGGCTTTTTGGGGTTCTATCAGCCAGATAGCAAAAACTAAATCCTTATAATTTCATACACATCTATGCTCTGTCCATCTGTTTGTCCGTCTGTCACAGCCATTTTACTCGGAGACTATTAGCATTATATGCATAAAATTCGGATGGTACCTAGGTATTTTCTATTTGGCTCTCCTTACATATAACTGAGGGTAATATTTTTCCATTGCAAATAAGCAAGTTGGTCATCTGATATGACTATCCATCGCCCTCTCCACCGCCCACGAGCACTCATAATACGAGTTGCCGATCTTAAGGGACAGGAAAGGAATAAAAAGAGGAGCATTTGGGCTTTCATAATATATCTCAAGCTGATACGCTATTGCTCTTCACGTCGATTTTCTCGTGAAGTGGTAACAACCGGTTGAGCCGGCCAATTTATGCTCTAGACAAAATTGTCTACAGCGTGGCTCTAGTCATAAAGCGGTCATGAGTAACTAAAAGAAAATTTTCCCGTGTTACTAAATACCTCGATTCAACGATGCAATAATTTAATAACGATAATAGACTTATCCTAATGCGCCTTGATTGGGGTTTTGAAATGAGTTTTTAAAGTTTTTATCCTAGTCAATTTACACTTACGCCCATATCCATACGTGTCATGACTCCGCATCAGTATATAAGGGGCGGTGCGTGCGCGCATCTTGCACTCGGGTGACGCAGCAGGACGTGAGTATCTTTCTTTTTTATTTTAAATTAATCGTCCGCCATTTTGTTATACATTTCATAGGCCATGTGCTTTTATAATTTGTGAAAACTTTTGTCGTAGACGTCATTTTGTTCTTTTTATTTGAGGCTGATAATTTTTGAATAGCATTTATAATTATTGTAAGTTTTAATTTCTAGATTTTTTATTATTATAGTAGAAATATTTTTAGTTGTTTTGAATTATTATATAAACGTGGGCATAATATTACCTGTTTTAATTATTCTGTGAATATGTTAAGGAATATTTTCTCTAAGTTTCTGTGCCAGTCATTGCCTATAAACAGCACGCAGAATAAATTGTTTCGAGGTCAAAGCAGCATTTATATTGCCAATGGTTTTATTTGTATGAATTTTTTTTTTCTGTTACAGTGAGCCAGAGACCTGCCTATAGCGTGACCTGCGCCGATATGGTAAACATACTTTTCAAATCTACCTTTATAAAAACTAAAAATTGGTTGCCAGCATTTTCAATTCTAGGGTTCCAGGATTTCTTTCCTAAGCCTGATATTTTTTCCTTTTTCTTAATTGTTTTGCTTGCTGATAGCCTGCGACGAGTCTGCTGTTTTCAGCTTCACCGGACTTTCGGGTGAGCGCTTTAGGCGCTCTCAACCCTTAAGTTAGAAAATAATTATAGCCTGGGCTTGATTCTCAGGCGGGACAGTTCTTTGCTAATATTCTCTTGATAACCATGAGATTTGTGATAGCAATTTCGAGCAGAGCAAAGGGCACGTGGGCCATGGTGCATAAGGGGTATCATGACATAAAACCATCGGCATGCATGTCGGCTCGTATGTGCACCTTCTTGAGAAGCCCATAAAGCACAGAACAGCATGTTTTGAATGTTTCCTCATAACAATGACACTAATTTATCTCGAGTGAAGCTAAGGTCTACTATCCTTTTTTTCCACTACGAGCTAAGTTTAGAGCTGGCTTTAGAACACATCTAATCGACCTTTATTTCTTATTCCGAGGTGAATATTGTGCTTAAACCACGAGAAGCGAATTAAATGGAGGGAGCACAAGTCCCACACAGTTTGAGTGAATGCCATTTTCACCGTGTTAAGGCCAAATGATTTACACCGTTCATCGTGTTTAGGCCAGCAGTCGCAGCGCTTGCAGCGACGGTTGGTGGCGGCGGGTCACGGCGCCCCGGTGCGGCGGCCGCCGGCGTCGTGCTCAGTGCTGACGCCGCTCGGCCGCGCGGCTGGCCCGCGCTGCCTGCCGCGGCTCCTGCGCAGAGCCGCGACCATGGACACAAGCGCATATTTAATTTTAACATGTAAGTGCAAGCTTCACACTGCCCCTCTGAATTCACTCTTTCCATGTTTTTATTTAATTAACTTCATCGTGGTATAAAGGCAGCTTCGCATTCCCAGAAACTCAGTTGGTTGATGCCACAAGTAAAACGTAGATGATCTGTACTAATTCTATTGAGACGGCACATTTCAGCGCGATCCACAGATATTTCCGACGGATATCATTTTTACTGTGTGTTTCTGAACTTGTCTTTTATATTACTGTAAAATCAGTTTCGTTTGTGTTGATCTTCATTAATCTGTACCTACTGCACTCCACTTTATTTTGGAATTTAACGCACTTTCACATTGCTTCCTTTTAGTATTTGCTCAAGCTTATTGTAATTTGTCGTAGGTTTTGATGTCCACACAGTACAAATAGTCAATTCGCGATTACTTTACTAACTTGAATAATTTCTTTTCAGATATTTAGCTTAAAAAAAAGTGGGAATACAAGTAAACTGACACGAGTAGCAAATACACAATTTTAATATGACTCACGCCGCGCCAAGCTTGGGTTTGCGGCTGACTCAGCAGCGAAACCGTCGGTACAACCGACACCGGTGGTTATCGCTGACCATCGATGGTTGCCACCAACCACCGGCCACCTCTAACCGATGTAGACTTACATTTTGTTATTAACCGTATATATTTTCCGTCACGTGGGGCATACGTTCCGCTTTTCCGTTACTTCAAGCATATTGTGTTTACGTTGTGGGAGAATAGTCTTAGTATAAATGAACACGCATTGCCGCGATAATAAATTCATCTCGTTATTTAATTATTAATCTCAAGTTAATTAAGCTATAGATGTAGTTTTTTGTTTTTGTTATTTCGTTCACAACAGTCAGCAAATCCAGTTTAAGAGCGAAACCAATTTTTTTTTTGTATTTAGTTTGTAAGTTTTTTTACGACATCTGCGAGTGTTTTATGTTAATAGGTTAGTTTTGGAACGTTACTTTTTCACATATTTTTTTTCATTATATTGTTTGTAAATCTTTGTTTTGTGTTATTATAACCCTGTGGACAAACACTTCTATTAAGTACATACAAATGAACCACAATCACCGTACACACATAAATTTAGCTTGGTTTAGTGAAAATAAACCTTAAACCCATTATTTCTTTTATGTACCTCATGACAATTACCGAAATGTTGCTTTGAAACATCACTACACAATCTAACACTGGACGTATGTACATTAAACATAGTTGATATGTTAACTAAGTTCATAATCAGAAACTAGTCCTGAACGTCGCGTCGTCAGTAAATTGTATGCAAAGGTTCTGATTAGATTGATTAATGTGATATAGAAGTAGATAATATAAATTTGCAAGCAGGATTTATAAAGGAAAGGGGTTATTTTGATAGGTATTACACTTAAATAAAATTGGAAGACGTCTACGGTCGTCTGGACTGTGGTCATAGCTGTTACATACTTATGGGGTTAACGGCCGCTTAGTTTGTAGTCTCCACAGAAGTCTCTGAAATTTCCAAAGCCTCTATAGACGCTGCGTAGGAGGAGCGTTGACTGGTTTAACATCTCGAGGGGCAACTCGTCTTTACGCCAACACACGTATAGACGTGTTGCGTCTCCCATGCCTTTTCAATATATAAATGGACCGTTGTTTGACAGATTTGAAAGAGATGGAACTTTGTGCTGTGGTGCAACTCATCCAGAGTTGCGTGTCTAATGTTTTCTTTACACCGACGACCAAGTATTTACTTGCGCTGTCGGCGGGGGAGTTGCAGGACTTGTTAAACTTAGTAAATGTGTTATAGGAATGGGAATGAAAATTAATGTGAAGAAGATGAAAGTTGTGGTGATAGAAAGACAGGGATGCGCCTGAGTATAGCAATAGAAGACAAAAGAGTGGAACAAGTAAAATAATTTGAACAAGTAAAATTATCTGGGTAGTATAACGTGACATGCGAAGTACGAGGAGAATTTTGAGTGACATCAGGTGCTAATTGCATGCGATAATGAACAATCAAGCAATATAACCAAAGACACGAATGGCTGTTCACAATGATGTGCTGGTACCGAAACTTATGGCAGGAATGTTTGGTTTGGCAGAAGAATCATGGAAGTAGAATAATGCGGTGGAAATGCGCTCTCTACTATGTACGTGGAATTCGACCTTTGACCTGTTTAAAGTTTGATATCGATGTGCTGATTAGATAGAAAAGGATATGATGAAACGGTTTAGAGTTTGTACATATGGAGAGCATGGATAAAAGATTACTTACGAAAGGTATTTGTCGTGAGAATGGGAATGAAAGTCTGAAAAGGGCGCTCAAACAATGCGTATATGGATTATATACCTAAAATCTTTTGTAGTTCCTGATGCTCACACAAGACTCGTATCATACTGTGGGGTCAGGGCTATGTGTGTGACTGTTGGGTGTATTTATTTATATATCCTCGATCAACGAAACCGTACGAGTAGATGTATAAATAAACAGGCGAAAGGGGTGTATCAAGAATAAATATTTTTTCCCTAGGGGGGTGAAATCGGGGATACGAGACAAACTTTGGAACAAACAAATAACGTCGAGAAAAACTAAAAAGTTAATATTAAATTAAACAATTTTGAGTCGGTGCTGTCAATCATTTGCATTGTTTAGTTTTATGTTTAGCTTTTTTCGTTTTTTTTTTTAGTCGGTACTTTTTTGTATTTTTTTATTTATTTTCCTTTACAACATCGCTACGTCTGCGTCTAATATACATCGTAATATACCGTATCATCATACATCATACCGACTTGTATACATATATACATTATGTATACAAGTCGTATACATAGCCTTAACCTGCCACTCCCGTTCGCTACTTTCAACTCACGGAAAATCGATAACCAATAAAACCCTAAAAAGAATCACTTGATTTTTAGTGTAAAGGTTTGTCGATGTGATTCCCGTAAAAAGTAAACAAGAGCCGTTTGCGAGGCACTAATATTGTCGCTAAGTGGCGCGCACCGTCCGCTTTGATCCCGCGATATTGACTCGGGCCTGCATCTCATTTGCACTGTACACACTACACGATGTTTTCACAATTGGTACAAAAATATGGTGATAAAACAAATCAAATCCGGCCCGACCCTAGTACCGGCCCGCGAGGCAATGATGAGTAGTTTTAAAAATCTTCCTAAATCATTAATCGAATATTTTTTTTATCCTGACATGGCAAAAAAAGCTGCGGTGGCCTAGCGGGAATGGTGTTTTTTTTATTATCTGATCGAATGACGAGACGAGCAAGGCATTCGCCTGATGGTAAGCGCCACGCCTGCCCATAAACAGAAGCAACACCACACTGAACTTTGAATTACAAAGCACTGAATTGCGCTCGACATTTCGAGACATAAGATGTTAAGTCTCACATGTACTGAACTTAAGTCAGTAAGTTAAGTCTCATAATGCCCAGTTATTTCACTGACTTCAATGTCTTTCAAACCGAAACAACAGTGATTATTCAATGTTGCTTGGCGGCAGAAATAACTGCCAAGACGAATGTCACAGGTTCAATACCAGCCCCAGGGCAAAAACGTCGTGAATTTTCGTAGTTATATGTTATCTATAATTTCCATAGTTTTAGTCTTGTTGTTGTTGGACAAAAAACTTTAGCTTGGCTTCATAATTAAATTTATTAAATCGTACAAAATATTATAACATAGACTTTGTAAATACCCACCCGTGTGAACCGACGCTCTCTCCCGTGTTCCGGCGTCCCTTCAAAATATTTAAATGAAGATCATCTGTTACTTTGCGAGCTTTTTGCCCGCGCCATCTTGTCCGTCCCCCCTAAATATTGTTCCCGGATACATCCTCACTTTATCATAAAACTATTTTAGATGTTCCGGAATGTTTTAAACTTCATAGACGTTTAGCGCCTGATTCACCACCTCTGAGTAAACGCTGTAGGTATCAAATAAATTAAAGAACACTTTGAAATACAAATGTCACTCTGACTCATATACAAATTATGTATAACGCATAACGTACAACGTGGTAGGTCCCTCGTATGCGAGAGGCCGTCTGGGTTGGTACCACCGCTTTGTCTATTTCTGCCGCCAAGCAGCAGTGTGTAGGCGCGGTTGTGTTTCGGTTTGAAGGACATTGAAGCCAGTGAAATGACTGGGCATTATGAGACTTAACATTTTAGGTCTCGGGGTGAGGAGCGCAGTTCAGTGCCATTCAGTGCTTTGTAATTCAAGGTTCTGTGTGGTATTGCTTCTGTTTATGGGCAACGTGGCGCTTACCATCGGGCGGGCGCCTTGCTCGTCTCGTCATTCAATGAAATAAAAAAAACGGCAAAAAGATGTCTACTAGGTCCTTTTAAAAATAGCTGTTTTATACATTAATGTGTGGTTAAACCTCACTCGTACATTTTGGTACAGACGATTAATGTCTATTTAGAAAATTGTTAACTAGCCTGGAAATTTGAATTTAAGATTTTTATACAATTCTTACTAGGTTTAGCACGACCCAGCAGTAATAATTGACTGTTTCATTGATTTTTCAGCCCTTAGTAATAGAAACAAATACTTACACATGTACCTACTTCGATAAAGTATGCGCATAAGTAATATTTGTTAAGTTTAAGTACGTAATATGCAAAATATTGATCAGTCATTGACATTAGACTACTAACGAAGATAATACATATATCAATTTCTAATCAATCATAAGAAACAGACAATACAGTGACAAATACATTTAACCAATTTAAAAAAGGAGGATAAGTATTTTACACCACTTACTGGCCTATTTTGCAATATTATACAAATTGTCTAAGCCAGATCTTATATTCAAATTAACTAATAGTTTATACTACACTCCGTATTCGACATTTATTCAAAATTGATTTAGTTTATCGTAAAATATTTGCTTAGAAGTGCTCATTAAATTGTCTAAAATCATATCGACTACCCTCAAATAAAGAAAACCATCGTAGACCCGAACGTTTTTAATATAAAAGTGTTTCATAACATGGCGAATCATTTTTCAAGTACCTAAATCGATTAATTCAACACATTAGCATGTATACAATGTAGGACAAGTAACAAATGCCTACAAAGCGACAGGGCCGTTCATAAATTGAAATGAGATGGCGAATTAAAAAATAAATCAAAAGAGGATTTTTCACGACACGTCGCCGAAGGATAAATTGGAAAAATGTAGCGCGCGACTTTCATCAGGCTCTGTTCACGTTATACATGACGTGTATTAGAAAAAAAAATGTCAACTGCACAGTTTCTTTACGTTTGGAACATGGTATTGGTTTGATATTTTATGCAATAATCATCAACATATATCTGCGAACCCACGTAATAGATTTTTACTTACCTAAGATTTAAATCATTACAAAATACGTAATTCGTGATAGTTTTGTAGATATGGTCAGGAATGTAACAACAGGCATCGCGTCCAACTTGTATGGTCCTTTAAATATCCTCATACCGGGGTCTGACTGTACTTCGAAGCAACAACAGATGCCCTACGATTTGCTGCTGGGAGACTACCTGGTATATTTTATACCCAAGTCCACAGCGACAACTGGACAGTGAAAATTCCGCCGCAGTGGCTCGAGTTTATTTCCTAGATTCGCTAATGTATCATCCAGTAACTTTAGCCGGCCGCGGCAGAGTTCTAGCCAGCATCGAGAGACGTGATGTCTCAACATCGACATCTCTCGACATTATTATTTGGACATTACTATACTTCCCAACAGCGAGCAAGTCAAACCCGCGCGCCGAGGGATCCATACTTATTGGAACATTTTGTTTCTTATTATTTGTTAGAATATAGCCCTAAAATTTCAACCGCCTCGTGCCGTCCTGTTATGGATCGAGCGATCGTAGATGGAGCTCTAAGACTAAGAGACAGGCAGACGGCGATGCCGTAGCGTAGCGATTCCCCTGGAACCGTTTCGGCACGAAAACTTTAAAAATGCATGTACGCCAAAATTGTCGTAATATCGTAGTAGAACGGAAACCCACCGTCAACAAGATAATAAGAATGTTCCCGTAGATATTAAAGCGCGGCACTCGTCGCGTCGCCCCGCACCGCTCTCTCTCGTAGCCTCTCCACTCTGTTATACAAACCTCATTTACATATACATGATCAAATTGAAAGAATTACTGAGAAAATAACACGGGACCTTTATTTGAAGAAATTATTTGATATGTTGGCTTCGGTGGAATATTTTTACTTTAATATACAAAGCGATGTAGGTAAAGTGTGGGGTTGGCCCAATAATAAGTTGAGTGTGATGTTAAAATGTAATAATATTTTTTGGGAAATCGTGTAAAAGGAGAAGTGAAATAGGAACACAATTGAAACCATGCACTGCTTTGTCTATGCCGCCAGCCAGCAGTGTGTAAACAGTGTTGTTTCGGCTTGAAGGACTTTGAAGAATAAAATTAACAACGTGTCATCCAGGTGTGCAAATACCTAGGTGCGTAAAAAGTGGAATATTTTATTCTAAACCGTCTCAGGGTAACGAACGCAGTCCAGTATACCTTTTAAGTTAAGTAAAATAAGTTGAGTTTTCCGCCCCTTAGTTTAAAAATTAGAAGGGGGATAATTTTGCACGACTTAGGACACGCATATCTCACAAACTAATGAGTAATATAAAAGTCACATCAATATAATTTTAAAGGACCTGTCCATTGTCCAATGATACCACAAGCCTATGTGCAAGGGAGAAAAATAATTCATCCCTCATTTACAATTGTTCGACCTCGACATTAATGAACGAAAAATGCCTGCACGTCTGATCGATACCATGAACAGTGAATGTCTGCTAAATATTAGCAGTCATTCAATCCAGACAGACTCCCTGCTGAATACTGGAGGTTTCGGACGCCTTAATTTACTCTCGAGTCTCGGTTTATGAGACCAGTCCTCATAGTGCTTGATATTTACGACAGATCTTAAGGATATTTGGATGCAAATATGAAATAACATTTCAAGCCACATCAAGTAAAAATTTAGATATAAATTTAATTTTGCTAAATCCATTAACTTAAATCAATAATTTAATGTTCTATTTTACATAATCGTACATGGGAAATATTCCATTTGTGATCTACACTAAAATATTATAAAGAGGAAAGATTTGTATTTTTGTGTGCAACGAATGAACTTAAAAACTACTGGACCGATTTGAACAATTCTTTCACCATTAGAATCCTACATTATCCCTGATGAACATAGGCTACTTTATATCCCGGAAAAACCAGATCAAGCGGGCGTAGCGAAATTTAACCTACTTTAATCCAATGAATTTGGTAAAATATCTCATAATACAATATCTCAATTTTTAATTGATGTGGGTTGAAATGTTATTACATATTTGCATCCATTTATTAGACGCTAACTGTATTTTTCCTAATCAAAAGATATATGTATATTAATTATTATGGTAATAGATATAGACATTGACAGCTTCCGTGGCGCAGTGGGTGAAAGCTGGCTGTGAAGCGAGAGGCCGCGGGTTCAATTCCCGAAATGAAATCAATTATGTTTTTTATAGCTTAGGCCGACAAATGACCAAGTGGGTTACCTGATGGTAAGTGATCTCCACCGCCCATGTAAGCCCACAATATTTGGGCCTCCGGATATATCATTCTCCGTATGAAACGCAGCAGCAAGCCGCAACTTTACGTCGGTTTTCTATGAGACAGTGGTACCGACCCGGTCGCAGGTCCATTCATGCTGTAGACAAAACTGTGACTTTACTGCTCATAAAACCTTTCTTTTGTCTCGCTTAAAAGACTGACTGAAATACCTATCTTTGCATGTACGGTGTATTGTTTGATAATAAACTTAATGGTTTTTTTTCCATGTAATAATATCTATACATCTCGTAATCATATTATTGTAGAAAATACCTACCTCTTTCAATACGACTAATATTATCATAAAACAGCTACTTTTACTCAAGTACTCACACCTACAAACTCCATTACGGAGTTCGGTCTTAAGTGCTATCAAGGAAAATAAATCCATCTTAGATGAGTGGGCGGCTGACACAGTTCCATGACACGCCCACGCGCCGCCCATCCACTGAGAGGGCACGCCCAACGGCCGCTTTTTATGGCCACTTGGCAAGGATATTAGTTTGGCGAGCACTGGAATAAGTTTTCCGCTAAATGTAATTCTCTCTGTTAGTCCCAAAATAATGGATGGTTGGTAAATACGGTCTTTGGTTAGTATGGAATTGAAGTAGAAGCTTCATCTGCACTTTATGATCCTTACTTATAAACGCAGTATACATCATATGTACTTAATTATATTCACTGTTTTTTATGCCACTCCGAGTAATAAGAAAAACAATGTACTACTTAACGATTTAAAATATACACTTCATTAATCTTCGTTTAATACCGACACAAAATCCGTGGAATAAGTCCCAGAATTTACCGGGAGCGAGAAAACGGAAAAATCTCTATACCCACGAAAGGTCGTCTACTATAATCATCATGACCTCATTTATTTTGTATATTTATATTATTGATATTTGATTGAATGACGAGACGAGCAAGGCGCTCGCCTGATGGTAAGCGCCACGCCTGCCCAGAAACAGAAGCAACACCACACAGAACTTTGAATTACAAAGCACTGCATGGCACTGAACTGCGCTTGTCACCCCGAGACATAAGATGTTAAGTCTTATAATGCCCAGTATTTTCACTGGCTTCAATGTCCTTCAAACCGAAACACAACCGTGCTTACACACTGTTGCTTGGCGGTAGAAATAGATAAAGCGGTGATACCAACCCAGACGGCCTCTCGCATTCGAGGGACCCACCACCTTTTAAAAATAGTTATAATTAATTTATTTTATTTTGATCAAAGTTGGTAGAAGTACTGGTCACCACGCATCATGCGATGCAGTATCCCGGCGTAACTAATATAAAATGGCTGTAAAGAAGGAGATTCTCAATTCGAGGCATTTAAGTAGGCCAACAATATCTTAGGCCCAAAGCCAACCTCACCTGCACGTGGTAAACTCTGCTGATTAATGGACTGTTTGAGATTTTTCATAGGTATTGAAAATTTAAACATAAATTGTGAGTGCCTGACTAGATATGACTGGTGTTACTTCTGTTTATGGGCAGGCAAGCGCCTTGCTCGTCTCGTCATTCAATCAAATTATAAAATAAACGTTTCTATGTAAGATGCTGAATATCTATGGCGTGACCTGAGTCATGAAGCCCAACTTTAATTCAATAATTTACCTTCGATGTTGAAAATGATAATTCATTTATTATAATGAATAAATGAATACATACACCAACATCCAAACATACTTAAAATTCACCTATCACAAATATCCAACAAATATTATCCCTCAAAATGAACGCTAAAAAATTACTTAGGGTCAGTTGATCCCCGGTGGAACAATCGGCCATCGATGCCCGAGACGTGATCGCGGGACGCACCAAAAGGAAACAGAAGATTGGTAGCTTTCATCGACAAAGCGGGAGATATAAAAAAATACAACGGCCGGCCTCTCTGCGCTTTATTAAGAATAAATTTAGGGCGGCCTGACGCAGCCGTGTTGTAGTGTAAATCATAAGCGACGCGATAAAAGTTGATAGATACAAAAACTCAGAGTAATGTTTGCTTAAAATGAAAATTAGCTATATCTAGATTTTTCTGTCTAGCGTTATCCTGGCTGAATGCCAGGCTCCGCCGTGTGAGTTAAACTGAAACGTCGAGGGTTCCGTACCACCCTTTTAAATTTTTGGTAAGGTAAGTTTTGCTAAGGCTTGTTTTTTGATAAGCTGCGTAATTCCAGGCAAAAAAAAGAGTGAATCGCCATAATAACGCAAATTCTGGGAAATTTCAGTCGGCTACTTATAGTTCGAATTATAGATCTTTTAAGGTAGGATTTTAATGTAGGCTCAGTAATAGGGTTTTAGTGACACCCTTTGGAACCCTTTTCTACCCTTTGAACCCAAAAAACTGATAATCTATATTTCGCCCAGCTTATTTCCGTCCCATGATATGATAGGCATGATACCATCGGCATCGGCACAAATTCCAGACTCCGGGCTGATTCTGAGCATTTTGTGATAGAATATCCAATGTTACTTTTACCCGACCCGAGGATCGAACCCGAGACCTCATCACAGCAGTCGTACTATGTACGCAACACAGCTACGCAAGCGAAGCAGTTTGGACATCAGCTGATGATTTTGAATTGAGAGTTACAATAATAGAAACACCCAAGTACTTACTTCGCTAACTCTCAAACATTAGACAGTGTTTTCACGAGGTGCCTACCTTCAGGTTAATGCATTTATGCAATAGGCCGGGGGACGATCGATACAACGCGTAATTTCACACAAAATATTGTCAGAAAACCACATTTATTTGTTACAAAGTTTAATACGCAGTCGATTTTTTTTTATTCGATTGAATGACGAGACGAGCAAGACGCTCGCCTGATGGCAATCGCCACGCTTGCCCATAAACAGAAGCAACACCACACAGAACTTTGAATTACAAAGCACTGCATGGCACTGAACTCTCAAGTCTCATAATGCCCAGTAGTTTCACTATTTATTTATTTATTTAAGAAAGAAACGGTCATATAAAAATAAATTTACATATTACCTTAAGGAGACCCATAGTTCCCTTAATTTAACTTAAACAGTTACAAATTAATTTGCTAGCTTCAATTTCCTTCAAACCGAAACACAACAGAACTTAAACATTGTTGCTCGGCGGCAGAAATAGACAAAAATGAAAGAAAGGCTGCGCCAGAAATAGGTGGTACCAACCTATGAGTCCCCTCACATACAAGGGACCTACCACCTTGTACGATTTTCTGAGTACAACTTAGACATGACTTTTTTCTGTTTTATTTCTATATCGCGTACTGACTAACAAGGATGCATTTGTAATTGATGATGAGAGGGTATACACATTAACAAGGCAGACTTACATTTGAACATGTAAGGTAGTAATCAAATAGATACAAATAATGCGCCGTACTTTATCATGTAAACATAATAATATATTGAATTCTAAACATCTACATTCGTATTAACTACAAACATATTTGTGAATTACATTACGCTAATCTGGTTTAATTCAATAAGGATTATTTATTTAATGGTTATTTTTATCCGATCACGATACACCTGATGGTAAGCGTAGTGCAGTCGAAAAAACCAGCGACCACCGAGAAACAATGAGTTTATCGGTGGTCACCAGAATCATGCCGGCCTGGATAAATGATTCTTCTCTCTTCTTGACTTAGTGTAACATTTATAGCGATTAAAAAATCTATTAGTATGATTCTACAAAGACATATTTTTTTACTGTTAAAGCCACGCTGTAGACAGTCTACATCTGAAATGGGCTGTGTAGCAGAAAACAATCGTGATGGCGCAGCTTGTTGCTTTTCTTCAGGTGAGTGTGATTTCCGGAGGCCCAAATCTCCTTGCCCTTCCTAATCGCTATTCCTTTAGGGTCGGCGAAACATACATGGCTCTTCTGGTATCATGAATGTTCAATTAGGAACATGGTGGGTGGTGGTGACCCACTTGCCCATTTAGTATTAACAAAAACTTCTATACCGGCCTAATAACTAAGAACACATTAATTATTGTACTATTACGTAACAGGCACTGTTCACAGCTAACAAAGCCATAATTTAAATGACAATTTAAAACTTCTAAAGGTAAAAAAAATAAAAAGAAAGACAAAGGTAAAGTAAGATGGAGTTTTCTTAACAAGTTGCACGGTAAATCCGATTTGAGAGAACATTTGAATAAGTCGATAGAAGTACTCGAGCAAGTTCGCTCCCTCTGTCTTTCTATACATTGTATATATAGCTTTATATTTTATGTATGTAGCAGGTATTTAAAATTATTCCATAGAAATAAAGAAATAAGTTTTTTTATTAGCACGAATGACGAGACGAGGACGTCGCTCGCCTGATGGTAAGAGTCACGCCTACCCATAAACAGAAACAACACCACACACAACTTTAATTAATAATATATTGTATGGCACTGGACTGCGCTCGTCACACCGAGACATAAGATGTTAAGTCACATAATGACCAGTAATTTCACTGTCTTTAATGTCCTTCAAATAGAAACACATCACACATTGTTGCGTGGTGGCAGAAATTCATAAATAAATGGTGCCAACTCAGACGGCCTCTCGCATACGAGGGACCTACCACCTAGTAAGACTAAGGGTAGCATTGTCTGATTTGAAAATCGTATACAGGACGTACATATGTATGTAAGCTCACTATCTCCGTGAGGGTAGACACAAATGCAATGTCTATCCATCCGGGCCGTCGCGGCACAAATTTAGCAACCAAAATCAAGCACCATACATACGTATCACGTCATAATAATATAGGGTAAATAACGACGTGACCCCTTTTCCTTCCCATATTTAACCGACAAAAACAACGAAGTAGGTTGTCAGTTCGACGACTGACTCTTGGTTATTGATAAACAGGAATTAGGGAGATTAAAGTACTAATACCTGATCTTTCATTACAAACACCGAAATTAAACTAATCTAATAGTCTCTGCACCTAAATTATTTAAGCATACGGATATTAACAAAAAATAAACAAACCACCATATTAAAACTAAAAGCATAAACGAGCTAATTGAAAAGTAAAATACCGTAAACTACGCCTTTCAAGACATCCATTACGTAGATTAATTCCTGTCTTCAAATATTAAACCCAAATTCAACCTTACTATTGTGCTAGATTATTGCTTGGTCCACATTAACGACTAATGTAAACCTCAGGAGTACAGCGACTGACTTACCACATATTAAAATTATTATGTATTTATTTTTTACAGTACGTAATCGTAAATCAGCTGTCTATTTCTCTACAGCATAAACCGGCAAAAGAACAAGTGAGTCACCTGATGGTAAGTGATCTCCACCGCCCATGTACGCCTACAATACCAGAAGAATTATGAGAGCGTTGCCGACCTTAAAGAAAAGGTATAATTAATGGATTACTTAGGGTTTGGGCCTCCAGATATCTCAGTCACCGTACGAAACGCAGCAGCAAGTCACTACGTTACATAGGCTTTCTGTGCCGTAGTGGTAACGAACCGGCCTATTCGTGTTGTAGAAGCTATATTCAGCGTGGCTCTACTACTCATAAACGATGCTTACTAACATATCAAATTAGGATATATACTTATAATATTAACTTATTAGCCATAAAATGGAAATCTACACATCCTGGGAGAATTGTAAACTGGCAAGACGCAAATAATGAGTCCCAAACGAGTTGAACCTGGCCCCTAGTAGGTTCGTATATCCAGATTTCGACAACTAAATGCCTAATGAAAAACCCGCTAACTTATTAAAGTAGTTAGACTTTAATAAGTTAGTTTCACCTGTTAGTTTATTTATAGGTCTGATAGGCAAAACGAAGAACCGCGAGACGCCGATGTATGATGCTCTAAGTCTAGCATGTTTAAGAAGAGAATTATGTCCAACTGTTGAATGACATAATATCGACGCTTATCAGCCAAAAAGGGATGACCTTTGCAGAAGAGTTGTTTAAAGTTCAAAATAAACGATTAAAAAATATAATATGACTTCTAAAACTCGACGTACCACCTTATTCTTCGGCATTACTTATTCGTCACCAACCAATCGTATCCTAATGCGTACACTCATAATACCAGTATACAAATACCGCGGTATTCGTTTTGAACGCGTTTGTGTCGCATCGTCACCCCGACTCGCACAATGAGTGGAAATTCAAATGTTATGCCCAGTCACCTTTATAGCCGATTACGTTTTCTTCAATACAATTTTCACGATTTAGGAAAATTAAAGGTGGCATTGTACGGCAAATATACATTACTTTATATGAATTAGGAATATGTAGATAACAATATCTACATATTCCTTCCTATGTACAAACATTTTACCTGAAAAGCAAATTGCTCATGTATGAATCCTTAAGGATTGTTACAGGCAACTGATATCCAAATTGTAAAAATTCAAGGTTTACTTGTTCGATGAAATTAACAACCGAATTACTAACAATAAATAATAAGCTATTTATCTGAAATTCGAACACGACGTCACACATTTTGCGCCTTAAGTAACAACTTTTGCAGGTTGCCACATCCAACCACCACATGACTCCATGTCGAACACCCGAAAAAATCGTCAAATCACGTCGATTAGTGGCCGATGCTCCACAAAACACATTGTCGCGACCACAATACTGAACCATCTCCACCGTTACACAATCAAACGAACAACAATACAAGCACCATTACCGATATCAACCCCCGCTATTTAAGAGGGCTCTATGAAGATATCATGCCAGTTTGTGGTGAAAATTCGTGTGAAAATCACAAATTTACATACTGAATTTAGTGAATGAATTAGTTTCAAAGTTGCATCATTGAAAAGCTAGTGTGAATTTAAATTATAAATACATAAATAAGTAAATTTATTGCCGATTGCAATAATTGAAGTAAAGTCTAAATGAATAGCAAGTATTTTGAGAATATGGCGCATCATAAAGTAAAATTTCTATGAAGTATCATCGTAACTTGAACAGAAAACGAATATTAGAATGTAAAAGCAAACTAAAAAAAATCCCACACTCATAATTACATATCAAATAAAATATTTTAATTTCCGTAACAATAATGGAATTACAAACAGAGCCTTTAGACCTATCGACAAAAAACAAAAAACCAAACGGAATATTAAACATCATAGACATTAAGTTCCTTGCTGGTCTCAACAGTCATTTGGTGAAATTGTACGAACGGACGAATTTGGTGTACAATGAAGGTATATGCGTGCCTTCGAGGTCTGGCGTGAAGAACATACTGCCTTGTCAAGTATGCTTGAAGACCTTCGACAGACCATCGCTGCTGAAAAGGCATATGAGAACTCATACTGGTAAATAAGTAGTCGATAACGAATTAGATCAATGTAATTTTTGCCGATACTCTGTCATCCCAAGGATATCGTAAGAGGCGACATTAGGATTCTGAATACCTATCCCTGCTCATAATAAATTATATAATTCACTAGCTTTTCCTCGCGGCTCCGCCTGCGTGATCTGCTTTTTCCGGTGTGAAACGTAGCCTATGTTCATCAGGGATAATGTAGGATTCTAATGGTTAAATAAATTTTCAAATAGGTCCATTAGTTTATAAGTTTATTAGTTACATACATATCTTTCCTCTTTATAATATTAATGTAGATTAGGCCACCAATTTCATGCGACCAGTCAATGGAAGGCATGGTAAGGCAAGGCAGGCATCTCCAATCGCCAAACTAAGTAGTGCCAGGGATTAAACATGAGGACATGCAAAATTTTGATTTCGCGCCAGTCATATATAAGGTCGCCATTAATCAAGATCAACGAGATACAACTCATTCATCGATCTTTATTTTATTGTATAGTTCATTGTAACTATTTCCATTAGAGTTGTACTCATTGAACAAACATCTTTCATACCTAAGCCTTTGTCTAGCACCAGGGCCAGGCCTACGATATGGCAAACAGAGCGACCGCTCCAAAAGCCGAACCGGAGTAGAGGCACCGATCCCGCGTTAATGGGACCTCCGCACGTCTAGTATCCACTACGTATCTACACTAAAGAATGGACATGGTTATCAGGCGCTCCATATTTTGATCTCGCTCCATCCCTAAATTAATCTCGGGACGACAATGTGCAGCACTGCACACAAACATGTTCTTGATGTTGACAATAATAATTAATAATTTAATTTTTATCAGGTGAAAAGCCCCATATTTGCAACGTGTGCAACAAAGGTTTCAGCACGTCCAGTTCATTAAACACGCATAGAAGAATACACACAGGTAATGGATTAGGCCATCAACTAATTTAGTTTTGTGATCGAGAAATAACTTCCTAATAACAGGTGGTAGGCCTTCCTACGCGGACGGTCGTCTGGGTTGCTACATACCACCGCTTTGACTATTTGCGAGCACTGTTGTATTCCCAATTACAGGACTTTTTTTTATCAGAGACCGATAAACTTTTAATACAACTTTTATGTAACATTTTGAGAGACTTAATCGATTTTTCCAACAAAAACCTTACAGTTTTAGTTGTTTCATATTGGTCTCTTATTGAAAGCGATTCGACTCGTCTGAAAATGTCATTTTTTTTTTTTTTTTTTTTTATAGCATAGGCCGGCAAACGAGCAAGTAGGTCACCTGATGGTAAGTGATCTCCACCGCCCATGTACGCCCACCACCAGATTAATGATGGGCGCGTTGCCGACCTTACAGGAAAGGGATAATTAGGGATTGGGAAGGAGAGGGGATTTGGGCTTCCGGATATCTCACTCACCGTACGAAACGCAGCAGCAAGCCGCTACTTTACGTCAGTTTTCTGTGAGACAGTGGTAATGACCCGGTCGAGCCAGCCCATTCATGCTGTAGACAAAACTGTCTACAGCGTGGCTCTACCACTCTAAAAAAAATTACTACCAGTCGAGATCAGCTGGTTTCGTCTTTCAGGCGAATAAAAATCTACTTATTTGTAAAATTTACAGTAAATGTGAATATGAGAATAATAATAATATAATACAGTGATTTATTATGATAATCTAATTTATTCGTATTTATGTTTTTATTCGTATGGTATTATTCAAATCAATAAAACGCAAAACATCTTAACTAAATTTCTATTTAACATTGTGAATATTTTTTTATTTTTCAGGCGAAAAGCCACACAAATGCCGGGAATGTGGCAAATGTTTTACTGCAAGCTCAAACCTGTATTACCATCGCATGACTCATACAAAGGTATGCCATACTTAGTAACACGACACAATGCACCAATGTAGGACGCATTCTATTATAATATCAGCAGACCTGTATTGTGCCACTGCTAGGCACGGACCTCCTCTACGAATGAGAGGGGTTAGGGCTTAGTACACCACGCTGGCTTAATGCAGCTTGGTAGACTTCCCGTACCCTAAACATCCTCGAGGGGTATATTCAGGTATGTAAGGTTTCTTCACGATGTTTCTTTCACTATTAAGCAAGCAATAATGAATAGGTACACACGTAACTATAAAAAATCAGAGGGGCTCTTGGAGGTTGTTTCGAATCTGGGACTTTCGTCTTAGTAGGCCGTATCACTCTCAGCTAACTTAAAAACTTCAAATGTCGAATAGCGATACATAACGCAGGTACTACGAATAACCACTTATAACAAATGGAAGTCCCAGATGATGCACGCGCCCAAGTGCCAACATGTTCGTAAAATTTAAACGGCACGGCAACACTGCCCCCGGTTAGGAAATAAGTTGGTATACTATTGTATTTTTTTTAAATATAGCTGACATCAGCAAACTAGCAAGTGGGTCACCTGGTGGTAAGCTATCACTACCCATAAATACCAGAAGAATCATGAATTGACGACCTTAAAGAAAGGAACGGGGTTTGGCAAGGTCTCACTCACCGTACGAATAGTAAACTTTATGTTTTTTTTTTTATCCTGGCTCGGCAAAGTGACTACGTAAGTGCAGCGCAATCCAAGAATAGTGTCGACCAACGATAAACAATGTGTCCATCGTAGGTCGGCAAGATCATGCCGGCCTGCCAAACGGCCAAGGGGGAGGAGAAGGAAAAAGGGATGGGAAAAGGGTTAGGATCAGGGGGCAAGCCCCCTGGGGAGAACCGGTTTTCTTTGAGATAGTGGTAATAACCCGGTCCAACCGGTCAATTGCAAGAGTAGACAGACAGACAGAGTATCTACAACGGTACTCAACTTATGTTTGTCTTTGCAGAACAAACCTCACAAGTGCTCATGGTGTCCACGGTCGTTCCCCACGCCCGGGGAGTTGCGAGCTCACGTGTCAGGCCACGCACCGTACTGGCCCCATGCCACTAGCCGCCAGAGAACACATCTGTACTCACCATCATGATCAAATACAATACTCGTGGTAGGTATTCAAATCTTGGCGGTGTAAGGCAATTTATAGGCTGGATTGACTAAGTTCGAAATATTTTTGATTATATGCGAGTTCCATAAGATTCTAATAGATGGCAGTGTAAAGTAATTTATCGGATAGCTTGAATAAGTATCCAATAGATGGCGCATATTATATTGAATAGTTTACTACAATATAGTTTAACGTATAAGTTAGCCACAGCAACGCGTGACCGCATAGATTATACACTTATATACTGACCGTGACCGGGTCTGCTAGTATTGTACATATATTACGCGGAAAATAACTCGGCCGGGCCGAAGTTAGACACTTCTCTGGACCTCTTCGCCTCCCGTAACTTATGATGTTAAAAATATCGTTATCGATATCGATCCATCGAAATTTCCTCTGCGATAGATAGATATTTATGCCCAATACTATTTTTTTACTAGCCCTGTATTATATACGTCCCACTGCTGGGTACGGGCCTCCTCTACTGAATAAATAAATAAATAAATAAATACACCCAACAGTCACATACATAGTCCTGACCCCACAGTAAGATACGAGTCTTGTGTCGTGGGTATCAGGAACTACAAGAGACTTTTCGGTCTCACAACACCCAGACACCGAAACAAATATTTGTGGATCGTACAAACATTGTCCCGGTGCGGGAATCGAACCCGCGGCCTCTCGCTTCACAGCCGGCTACTAGCCCGTTGCGCCACGGAGGCTGTCAAAATGAATGAAAATGATGAATGAGAGGGATTAGGCCTTAGTCCTCCACGCTGGCCTAATGCGGGTTGGCAGACTTCACATACCTTTGAAAAATCTTATCGAGTTCTCAGGTATGCAGGTTTCCTCACGATGTTTCCTTCACCGTTAAAGCAAGCGATAATTAACAATTAATATACACGTAACTTAGAAAAGTCGGTGGTATATACTCTTGGGGCTCGTTTCGTAACTGCAACTTTCGTCTCGATAGTCCATACCACTCCCCGCTGAGTTATCGCTGCTTATTACTTTTATTATTATTATATTCATGAAATGTGGACCACAAACATTTTATACGACGTCACTCAGTACTAGTTTCAGGCCGGTCAAAATTGATTGCGTGTGTATCATGCAATCAGTACCAAAAGATGTCTACAAAGTAGTTTCAAAAACAGCTGTCTTATGCGGTAATTGGTGGATAAATCTTACTTCAATATTGTGAAATAAGCCCTAACAATTAAAAAACTGTATAGGATAAATTCTATATTTTATTTCTTTTAAAATATTCTAATGCGTACATCTGTGTAAACACCACTATCACAATGTTATTTTTATACGCACTAGCCTTTACCCGCGGATCCGTCTGCATGATGGTCCCGGCTGGATAGAGAAATTAGAATTCGATAATTACGTTGACCTAGCTTGTAAACAACGGCATTAAATATTAAGGAATCAAAGTGTATCCCACAAAAAGGCTCCCGAATTAAAAAGTACCTTGAACATTAAAATGGAAGTGATGAAGGAGCCGCGAGCAATAACTAGTATAAATCATGTTTCGTTAGTCATCGCCTCATAACTAGATTTATTTTTACACATAAAATCAAGTTGTAAAAAAATCTGTGACTTAGGCCTGAGTTACATTTGTAACTTCTCCTTACAAAAGCTAATTACATTGGTGGACTTATAAATAAATTACTAATATAAACAGTATCATAAATGCTGTAAGGAAATATAAATATAGAAGTTCGTCTCGATGTAAAACTATATATTCCACTTGTATGTAAGCCATTTATTCATATACAAAGTAGCTGCGTAAGTAAACCTTACAAATGTAACTCAGGCCTTATTTATGTATGTGTGTCAAATTCTTAAAATACATACACGCAAATATGCGATACACGACCACGTTTAAACTTATCACCATGATAACTAATTGTTTTCAGACTGGAAAACATCGCACAACTTTCAACATTCCCATCAATGCCATATTAAACCTAATTATTCTCCTGTCTTAGTCTCTAGTCCTGGCTACTATCCTCAGACCCAGCCTGTTCATTCAGTTCCCACATAACGACATCAGTCCGTTGATCCGCACCTTCTGTTTTATCACCCCCGGCTAGCTGATCACTTCCGCCTTCTGATTCGGCTTGTTTTTCATCTTCTGTCCCTTCTACAGTCGCGGCCTGTTGTTCCCCACCACTTCCTTCAGCTTTCTCAGCTTCTCCACTCACCAACTTCGTTTCTTCAGCCTTTTTAGCCCTCTTAGCTTGCCGATGTTCAAGTTCAGCCTTCCTCTTTTGCTGTTGGTCCTTCTGCGCATGCGTGGCAGACGATGTATCCATCTTCAGCAGTTCACGAAGGGCCATTGTCGCGTAGCAGCTTGGCGGCAACATCAATGTTATTATAAGCGCTTTGTATTTGCCATCTGAAAGTACAATGATTGTGTGAAATAAAAATGTGAATATAATTCGTTTTATTTTTCCTCTTAATAAATCCGATTGTATTAAACTGTAGTTGATGTTTTGAAATATATGAATTGTCGCTGGATGCAGGCCGCTTCGAACAGGTCGATGTGGAAATCTTTGGGGGAGGCCTATATTCAGCAGTGGCCGTCCTGTAGCTGATGATGATTATGAATCAAGGCGATTAAGTAGTGGTTATAAAAAACTAGAATTGTTTGGAATTATCCGGAAGCCCAAATCCCCTCCCCTTCCCTATCCCTAATTATCCCTTTCCTTTATGGTCGGCAACGCGCCCATGATTCTTCTGGTGATGGACGTACATGGGCAGTGGAGATCACTTACCATCAGGTGACCCACTTGCTCGTTTGCCAGCCTATGCCATAAAAAAAAAAAAGAAATTTAAAATATAAATTAGATCAAGAAGTTCGTCCAATTGTAAAAGGTATATGTGAGCCACTTACGCACGTAGGAAAAACGTACAAATTTAAATTTAACTCAGACGTGAGTAATAGACAAGCTACCTTCTTTTTCTGCGGTGGTGGTGGTGCCTCTGAGTTGGTCGATGTCGGAGAGCAGCAGGTCGGCGCGCGGGTCCGTGTAGCGCGCGCGTCGCCACGTCAACTCCGCGGGACGAGCGCACATGCGCCGGTACGCGCCCGACATGCTGTAGTTCCTGACACACCATACACAACATACAATCATAATAATAAATAGATTTAGTGTAATTGCCGAGTGTATTTTGATGATGCTATGTATGTATGTATACATTAGTTGATACTGATTTCTTTATATAAGTTTCTTTTACTTTTGTACTGACTTGTCATAAGCGCTATTTCAATTGCCTACATGATTAATAAACGATTTGATTTGATTTGATAAACTCGGCTAATAAACTCCCGACTTTTCTAAGCTATGTGTGTATTCATTTTTAATTATCAGTTACTTTAACAGCGAAGGTAACAAGTGAAAAAACCTGCACACCTGAACATTTTCCATAAGAATTTGGAAGGTGTGTGAATTCTACAAACCCGTATTGGGCCAGTGTGGTGGACTAAATCCTACACAGACTAAAGCGACGTGGCAGATAAACTTCAGGATTGTTGCTTAAGCTGGTTTGTTAACGTATAAAGGCAGCCACAGAAGTATGTCGGACACAAAGGCCCTGTGTCAAATCATACCATACCACGGATTAACCAAAAACCTAAATAGGAATGCGGACCTTGGCAATATGCCGGGATAGCGCCAGGCACAAAAAAAAACAACTAAAGCCTAACCCGTTAGTAGAAGGGACTAACGCTCAGGCTGGGGCGTTATAATAAGAGATAATAATTTAACTTCTCGGTTAAGTGCTAGGGCACTTAGGGACCAACGAAGAAGTTAAATAAATTTGACCACAAAATAAATTTCAAGTAGATTATAATCTACTACTATTACAAACTAAAATATTTATTGGATCCTCATATCCAAAATAATTCGTAGATACTGTCTAAAGTTTTCTATTAACAACAATATACTATAGAATATAACCTAACATACTCACTTGACCTTGTGTTTCAACTGTAAGCTGAGGTTATCTTCTGATACCAATTCTTGATAATAATCTTTCATATTCGGCGGATATTCGATGTTATACCCTGGTAGGGGCATCACAATATCGAAAATCGTATAACGTGAACTATCAATATCTTCTTGAGTCAATATTTTCACTGGGAACTTTGTTTTCGATTCTCTCTTGGTTTCATCTGACTCTGTAGACTTTTGTCCACCGTCGCCATTTTTGTTTCCGTCGCCATCTTTGTTTTCGACGCCATCTTTGTTTTCGACGCCATCTTTGTTATCGGCGCCATCTTTTTCGCCTTCATCTTGCTTGTCAGCACCATCAGCATCGTCCTCTTGACAATCGACGTCATGATCGTCATCATAGTCCACTACCGCGTCATCGCATGCTTCATCTAAAAATATAAAGTTTTATAATCTCCAGATTCTATAATTTGGATTATAATTTGGTGGCAATAGATGAAATTTAAAGAGTACTACTTTGATGTGAAAAGCTAAAAAAGAGCTACAGTATAGTTACTGTACCTGATGTTAAGTACAGTCCAATCACAACATTGATCATCAAGAGACGTTCCATCCCTCATCCGTCGCCAGAATTATGTTGAATTGAAGTAATTGTATATCCACCGGCTGAACCCTGAACGCAACTCAGCAGAGCGAGCGTCTATGGCGGGCTTTGCACCTTGTGTATGGTAGGCACTATCCGGTCAGTCACAAATATAATCCATTGGATACCCTCCCATAGGCAAAACTGCAATATTTTTTGCAAAAGCGTTCATACAAATCCCCAATATCACGCATCGTGAGAACCCCAGCTTTAGATTGAAAAATAGTTGTATATTGAAATACCCAGCATTACCTTCGTGTCCAGCTACGGTGGGCACGAGGTCGCCGACAGCGGGCTTGAGGCCGAACCGACGGATCCGCATCGATACCACCTTGTTCCAGATCAACGACTGGTACGAATGCAGATACAGCAGGACCACGTTACGTGGCAGCTGTAGTACACATAATATTTATTACACGGCTAATAAAGAAATAAAATACGTAACCAGTATTGTGAAATGGTTTGTTATTCATTCGCAATACTCGGTAACGATAAAATTCTTATGAAAATATTGGACGCATTTTCCACTTTCATTAATATGTTTTATCTTTTTGTTTCATAAATTCGTGATTTAATGTGGATTGTTTACTATCATTATTTTGTCAATTTTTATTTTAACGGAATATAAATATTGCAGGTAGGAAACACAATAGAAATAGCTAATGGTAGAAAAAATATTTTTTAAAGCTAGCCTTGAAATTTTCATCCTTCTGTCTGCTTTTATGTCACTCGCATTGGCGTAATACAGTACACAAAGATTTGGCTTGTAGTTTTTACGATCGGCCGCCTGTCTGACGTCAATCCCTCTGGGGAAACGAGCCTTGAACGAGTTTCGTTATCTCAAAACCAAATTTGTCTCAAAGGACTAATATCCAATGTGATAAGTCATAATTAAAATAATATGTTCTGACCGCACTGAGCGCGCCGGCGTGATCGTTGGGTCGTCGCTGCAGCGCGCGCGTCATGCGCGTGTGTCTGTAGTAGTTCCGCCCGCGACCAGCCACCGCCACCACGCTCTCCACTGCCTGCAACACAGTTTTTTATATAGCAAAGGCCGGCATCACTTCTAGTAGATGGTGGGTCCCTCGTGTGCGAGGTACCGCCTGGGTTAATACCAACGGTATATCAATTTCTGTGATGGTATAGTGTTTCTGTGGTGTGTGGGTCACTATGGGAGGTTTTAACACCATGTGTACGATTCGTAGTTGCTATCCGGACGGATATGAATATCCTACCACCAGCATGCTAATAATAAAAAGAAATTTACTTGCCTTGCGATAAAAAATACAGTGGTATAGTCGACCTATTCGTACTGTAGACAAATGTCTACTGTGTGACTCTACCTACCACTTTACACCACTACGATTAAACTTACCCGCTTCGGTTATGTTTTTTTACAAATTAGTATAAATATATAGCATATTTCTAAGCACCGATAGCTTAACCCGATCTGAAACGGACTGTCGAGACGAATGACCTGAGTTTGAACCCAACCCACACACACACATACTGACTAATAGAAGATATGTGCGTATTCATTGTCAATAACCGCTCGCTTTAACAGTCTAGGAAAACATGTGAGGAGATGGGGTAGTAACTAGTAACTGACTGTGAAATGTGATGCCTCGGATTTGATGCGAAAATTTCGTATGATACGCAAACATTTGTTCTGGTCTGAGTGCTGTCAGGTCAAAAGTCCGTAATAGTACTTTACGTCCATCAAGACTCGTAACTTAGGGTGGCGTCGGGTGCTATTTGTCAACTGTCAAAAAGGTACCTTTTTAAAGTTCCCCTGCAGCAGTTGTTTGCCGATCTCGTACGTGGGTACGTCGATGCTGGCACCGAACCGCTGCAGCCCGTAATAGTTGATGAAGCCGTGATTTCTCAAATTCTCGCACGCTTTGTCCACTTCCTCGTCAGGTTCCTCTATGTTGCGCAATACTATGCGGAATCTGTGAAAATTACACGCTTTATTGTTCAACTTTTCATTATAAAAAATCATTTCATTTCATGTCAGTCCAACAAGTTGAATGATGTTTAAATTGTATCATTAATGTTATGCATATATATAGATTCTACCAATCAATTATTTAATTCGTTACATTTATATGCTCACGCCTCAATTCCAAAACAATTAGGCAGAGGTGCAACTAGTTCAATTATGGTTTACCGAAGTTATTTCCGTGCTATTATGTGATAGGCGATGAATCTATCGCCATATCACTAGCTGGAGTTGTACGGACTGCCGAGGCAATAGGCGCTGGTTGAAAATCAATCCCAAGAGCATACAAAATTACGTGCGTATTCATTGTGAATTACACGGGTCAACACAAAATTTGACCTTGACTTTAAAGCATATTATTTCGATATTTTAGGTCGTAATTAGACGAAAAAAATATATATGACATGAAAAAGTTTGCTTTTGTATTGAGGAGGCCGATTTAAAGATATCTTTCAAAAACTGTGGCTTTAATTTTTTATTGAAGATGAAACGTTTCAAATAAATATTTTTATTATTATTTATTAAGTTTCATTATCAAAATAACTTACAATAAGTGGAAAATAATTTAAAAGTGCACGCTTTTACTTTTTCTTTTATGTTCATAAGTACTTTTTCTCACTAAACCCAAAATGTATTCTCCCATCATCTTTTCATTGTATTGGACTTGATAACGTTGTTCAAAGCTCATAATATCCTCATGAAAACGTTCTCCTTGCTCTTCTGAATACGCTCTCATGTTGTTTTTAAATGTATCTAAATGATAATGCAGCATATGTACTTTTAATGACATCCTACAGAGCATGGCCTTAATATTTTTTAGCATATCGTCAACTACCTAGTTTTTAGCTTTGTTATTTCATAAAAATCCCGAAACTACTGCTTTAAAACTACTCGCTTTTTGAGTATGATTCAGCAACGTTGGAAATAAAACAAATCGCCTTTTGAGTACGATTCAGCAACGTTGGAAATAAAACAAATCGCTTTTTGAGTACGATTCAGCAACGTGGGAAATTTTTCATCGGCGAAAATCTGTCTAATTTGCGGACCATCAAAAACCCCAGCTTTAACTTTTGCTTCTGACTTGTAATCTATCTCATTCTCTCGCAGGCTAAATCCTATTTTTGAATATGTTATGTCTTTGTCGTGACGCATTTCGTTTCATCGAGTTTCAAAGCACAACAATTCTAAAGAAGTTTCACTTCAATGAAAATTTATATATCTATCATATTTGATTCACTGCTTAATAAAAAATTGCTTACCTTCGAAACATCTTTTACAATAACTACAAGCAACATGTGGAGCCCATGGCTTGTCTTGATGCCGAACAAGACAGTCAAAATATGCTTTATACGCTTCACAGATAACGTCAGATGTCTTTAGTTAGTATTTTACATCGCAAACTTTAATAGATTGACCATGTATATCAAAAAATGCACCAGCATCATATTTAAACTTTCGCGACGATATTTTTAGACTTGTACAAAACACCTAATCGTTGTTTATCACTCGAGTGCCATCTAGCGGCACTTTTTGAACGTAAAAACCCCACTCTGATCGCGCAGTAGTTTTAAATGTATTAAAATGTATGAAAAATTCAAAAATGTGTATTATTACTATAACTATCACAAAAGCAAACTTTATACCAAATAAAGGTAATTTCTTTTCGGTTTTGTGCATAATTAACCGAAAAATCATAAAATAAACTTTAGGACAAAGAACGAATTTTTTTTTGTAGACCCGTGTTATCCCTTGCTTTAACGATTAAGGAAACATCGTATGAAAACATACATACCTAAGAAGTTCCCCATAAAGATTTCAAAAGAATGTGTAGCCTGCCAACACGCATTAAGCTAGTGTGGTGAACCTAAGGCTATCTCATTAAGTGAAAGCCCGTGCCTAGAAGTGAGTCGTATATAATACAGAGCTGGTATTATTATTAAATTAGGGTAAAAACAAATATACCTATTCCCCTTCAGCATGCCGAGTTTGATATGAGTCTTGCTAAAGGTGTAGTTGCCGACGTTGATATTGCCGAGGTTGCTGCATCCAGCCGCGATCTTACGCGGGTCCACCTTGCGAAGACTGAACCACTGCGATGTCTTAGCACGACGGTCCTTAGTACCCGCGTACCCTAACATCGATGGTCTGCCGCTGTGGATATAATTTACTAATGAAGAATTTGCAGGTTATACAAACATTTTTCCCCACAGATGATATCCTGATTATAGATACTCCCAGGGGAGAAGGGATGGTTATGCTCAATTTACCAACCTTCAAGATGTAAGGTGGAACTCACTTTAATTTTAGCGCCTCGGCAATCCTTGCAGCTGCTTCCAAAGTGTCACAGTTTTCTTTGTGCACTATAAAGTGCACATACTCTGCTGGCCACACCCATTTAATCCTGTTATCTACACGAACTGTCAAATAAAATATATTTGTTATTATCACTTAATTTTATTAACATTAAAGTTATTTTGCCATTGCAGCATGAAAAAAAACTGTCAAACATTTTACAGAAATGTTGGATCCATCTGAAATGTTTATATTTTAATTTATATTCTCTTGGAAAATAATGGAATGTAATTCGTTAATTCTTTTGTCCATCCATTCATAAATAAACAAATATTTGCCCACACATTCCTCTACATTATGTTAAAATAATATTAAACAAAATACCTCCTTTGCGATATTTGGTGAAACGCATAAATTTCTTGTCTTCAATATTTACTGTGGTTCCAATGATTTTAGCACCAAATGCTTTTTTCACAGCATCATGTATCTTAGTTCTTTGCTCTTTACTCACGCCAGTCATGTCAATCTGTAGATTATTAATTAAATATTTAAAACCACTATAATTTTATACATAGCTAGGTTAAAGTCAGTCCTACCCGCATAGTGAGTATTGTTTTCTGGGACTAATAACTTATTACACAATATGGTATGATTTAACCACCCAATAATGTATAAGGAAGGTATTTATGAAAGAGCATAGTAGACATATTTTGAACTTTATTTACCATTTTCAAAAGAAGTTATAAAAGGTTCTAAAGTTATAAAGTATCTAGAAACCACTAAGGCTTATTATCAGCATGGGTGATCAGCACATCTTATTGGAACCATTACACTCTTAAACCCAGTTCAATATACAATACTAACCTCCACTACATCATCAGTCTTAACTTGTGACACTGACAGAGTGTTGATTTTGTCCCACGTTTCCATGGGTAAAATCTCTAAGTTGTATTTATTTATCAGAAGGTCCTCATCTTCATCTACCTCTTCTTCCTCTGGTGGTTGTGGAGATTTCAAATCAGTCAGCTCGGCCATTTTGCCGTGGTCATTGATTTCAGATACTTGGAAATCGGAATATCTGCAAAGTATCATGACAATTATCTTGATAAATATTGGTTGATAATAACTATCTTGATAAATATTAGTCTTGAATACTGAATTTAGAATCGATATGTGGAATATGTTGTTATTTGCAAAGAATACAGAATTAAAATTAATTTTAACTGGTGAATTTAGGAACACAAAATCAGTATCTCAATTAGAATTTGCTGTTAGATGGTACAGTTTTGTGTAAATAAATCTAATTATTGGATAATTGGATGCAAATATGCAATAACATTTCAACCCACATCAACAAAAAATTGAGATACTGATTTTATTTTGCTAATTTTATTGGATTAAAGTGGGTTAAATTCCGTATTTTATGAAAAAATCATAAATGGGACTTTTCCCATGTACAATTATGCAAAATATAAATTTAAATTATTGATTTATGTTTGTGAATTTAGCAAAATAAAATTGTCATCTCAATTTTTTGTTGATGTGGGTTGAAATGTTATTGCATATTTGCATCCAATTATCATGAATAATAATTATCTTAATAATTTCAAACCCAATCACAGCCACATATCAGTTGATTTGACTGCTTGCTTGATAAATACAAAAAAATATTTATTTCTATGACTGATTTTCCTTAATAATAAGATTTAGGCAATAGACACCTACCTACACATGATCACTGTAAAAGCCAATCATATTATTGACTATCATATGTGACTAAGGCATTATTAATATGCATTCAATTCATACAAAATCTATAAGTTCTGAACATTTGATAGGTGGTAAGGTTACTACAGCAGTTATAGTTCAGCAAGGAGTGGTATAAACTACTGAGACAAGTCACAGGTTCAAAACCTGACACAATAGTATGCACCTCATACTATTCATAGTTAAGTGTGTATTCATTATTATTTATCGCTTGCTTTAACATTGAAGGATATTTTGTGATGAAATATACTGCACTCTGAAGGTTAGTCAAGACTGTTAATCCTCGTTAGACCAGCATGATCCGCTAAGGCCTAACCTCTTATTCAGTAATAGAGGCCCATGCCCAACAATTGGAAGTGTATAAGGATTAATATTAGATTTTCCTAAACAAGAATGGCTGGAGATGTACCACCAATTGGTTTTACTTTTACTTCCAAGCTACAGTCCAGAAGTGTTACTCTAGTACAGTTTGTAGAACTTTGAAGACAGTAAAATTACTGTGAGTGATAAAACCAATCATCTTCTTTCTAGTTGTTGTATTCTTATCAGAATTTTACATATAACTTATGAACAATACTCACCTTGATTTGATGATGCCGACAAATCCTTTATGATCTGAAACGAATTCCGTCACTCCAATATCAGATTCCAGTAGCCTCAATTGCGGGATTTCCCTCTTCGGTGGTCTGTTATCCCACATATTATTGCCGCCACCGCGCTTATGATATACATCCTTCCGAAAACCAAACTGCGGGTTCCTAGACATCCGTCGAGGCGCATCTCGTCTAAAACCACCTCGGTGCGGGCCACCACGTTTCCCGCCGTAGTTTGCATTCCAAATCCAGTCATTATTCATTCCGCGAACCAACTTTACCTAACCCTAAATCCTAATAAATCACGTTATTAGCAGTTATGAGCGAAAGAAGTATATAAAGAACACCAACACTTTGAAATAAGCTTTGCCTTAATATGCCTAACTCAAACTATGTATGCTGTACGTAATAAATAATCAAAATTTACTTTTGTGTTTACGAGACACATTTAGTAAATGTTTTGACATTTGTTTATGGCCGGCAACCAAGAGAAGCCGGCAGGAAGTAGATTCCATAAACAACAGACCGGCCATGACACATTGGATTCTTCAGATAATTTGGATTCATTTATTATTATAGTAAGAAACATTGCCGCTTATATTGCCCATAGAGAGAGTTGTATCCTGTTTCGTGTACAGCAAAAAAATAAAATAAAATAAGTGAATTGAGCATCGTACTGGAAGGAATTCACACCAAAACTCCAACAAGACCTTGAAAACGTCCACACCGATATTTCATCGTTCTTGTGAAGGCTTGAGAATAAAGTATACTTGTCATTGGCAAAATGCATAATAATGCGATGCCATAAATAAAAAAGAAGACCACAGATTGCATATAAGTGTATAATCCTGGCATAATGTATAACCTCAGATCAAATATGAACAAGATACGGCCATAGCGTAGCCTGTGGGGAGACAGAGAGACCCAGCGCTTGTGTTGTCAGAATGTAAAAAAAAATCCATAATTATTTTATTTTTTTATTATATTTTAGTGAAGATTCTTAAAAGTAAAATAAAATACTATTAAAGGCTATGTATAGTATATTGCCCTATATCCTTACTTACACATTATTTTATATGCAACATTAATTAAAATATTAAAATAATTAAAAAAATCGCGTGTACCCTACGAATAGTGTGAATTCACACTATTCGTAGGGTACACGCGATTTTTTTAATTATCCTATTATTCATAATACCAATTAGTGTTATTAAAATTACGGGATAGTGAATTAAATGTTAGGTTTCACTTAATTTTTGTAATAAAAAGATGTGAATGGTTAATTTCTTTATTAACACAAATTATGATACACGGGCTAATAACTTTCTAAGGTGTGGTCAAATTGAAGCAAATATAAGTACTAGTGTATGATATAAGTATTTCAACTGTAGTACCAAATCATGTCAATGCATTGCTAGGACATAAATAGAGCATTTTCTTTTTCCTTTAATGAGTAACATGTCGGCATTAACGTGATATTATATGATGTCTAGTTTTTAATGACATCCGGAAGCGAAGCTCCTGTTATGCTCTATTGCGACCCTCGGTGTTAGAGAGAGTAATAGCGCGTCGTTTTGCGAACACGCTCCTTCATTGACCTTTAAATTTAACTAATTTTGTATGAAAATTTCTGATACGTTCTATCTTTTGCGAAATCATTGGTGACTTGCATACTCCTTGAAAAATGCAGGTAACACATCTTAGCATTTTTAGTTGGTATCCAATTGATTCCACCGGTCGCTTAGATCCACCGATTTCTTTGTGATGGATCTTTAGGAAACCTGCAAATAAGACAACACGGAAGATAAATTTCACTTCTTTCAGGAAATAAGTATTGAGTATTATATAACATATTATAAAAATGTATTATCTACTTTAATAATAATTTATCGGCATTTAGCTTTAGTAACCGGCAACACTATTTTTAGGTTATAAAGTTAGATTTATACATTAAATTAAGATTTACGTAACAATTTTACCAAAATCTTGTGAAAATACTCGCCAATACAACAATCTGAAACTATTTTAATTCCCAGAAACAGATTTTATAAGGTACTTACATGTGAAATGTGACACCAGGATTTTTTCGCTCGCTACGGCTTTTACACTCAAAAATACTACACCCAACCATCATTAGAATACGATTTGATTACTATTTTAATACAAACACTAATAATAATCGCTTTAAACACCTTAAAAACGCCAGGAAGTCCAGAAAACAATCACGCTATGGTTTGTTTGGCAAACTTCGAACCGTGACAAACAAGAAATTATAGGCTACGCTGAAAGTGACAGCAATATTATATAGTCATCTTTGTCTAACACGTTCAATTACTTATATAACTATCTCGTTTTGCAGGGAAATCATTCTGTGATGGTCCTATCTATGGAATAGATAATCTAAGTGTATAACAGATGCCATTAAAAAAAAAAAAAAAAAAGTGTATAATCGGAGTTTTGGCGGGAATTCTGACAGTGCAGTTCATCGCTTATTTTAATTTATTTCATAAACTAGTTTGGAGTTGTGTTTGTTGTATAAAACTGGTGTGGATTTGTTCAATAAACATTGACGGTGATGAACAGTGTATGGAAACATTGAAATAAGTAAATTAAGAATCGTACTGAAAGGCGTTAACACCAAAACTCCGGCAAGACCTTGAAATCGACCGCAACCATGTTTCATCGTTCTTGTAAAAATAACTTGAGAATAATTTATACTTGACACTGGCTAAATGCATAATACTGCGAAAGCCATAAATAAAAAGAAGAAGAAGTGTATAATCTATGACAGATTGTTTCCCGCGCTAAATTCGCTTAAATCTTCAAAATAAACGTATAAAATTTATACGGGCTGAATAAAGTATAATTTATTTGCTGGTTATATGCCTTAACTAATAGTTCTGTTGTAAAAGCTTGTGCAAATTTAGGGACAATACACGAACATGCCGAAAAATAAGGGTAGGCTTAATTTATCGTAATTACTGATGAAATGATACATGAGTGCCATGCAACAATTTCTATTTGGTATTTTTAATTCATAGTGGTCATGAGTCCTGGTGCCGGTAAGGTGAGAGCTAAAGCAAAGTCTCGAAGTGCTCGTTCTGGCCTAACATTCCCAGTAGCCAGGATTCACAGGATTCTCCGTCATGGAAACTTCGCGCCACGGGTTGGTACAGGAGCTGCAGTATATTTATGTGCGGTTTTGGAGTACCTATCTGCTGAAATATTAGAATTGGCTGGAAAAGCTGCTGAAGATAATCATAGAAACAGGTATAATGGTATTCTTAATTAACATTTGTTAATTGATGCTTTAAAATTTATACTGCTTTATCAGAAAAATATGCGTGATTTTATGTGAAGGCAGGTTGCGTTCCTCAACTATGTAATACAGCTGAAAATACTTTTGTGTGCACATTTACATCACAATACACAGGTGTACCCACATTTATATATTCACCAACAATATTTTTGTCTAAAATCAGTTAGCGAAAGCAGATATCATTCAATTTATTTATGAAAATATGTCATGGTTAAAGCTATTAGCTTTAGCAATCTTTCTCTGTTTCAGGTTTACATAAATGTGTTATTATACAGGCTTTTATAAACAGGCTGTTGGGTGTATTTATTTATAGTCTTGCTTGATAAGTACCTACTTTGTTATAAAATGATTATATTGTTTTCCATTTTGCAGAATATCACCTCGCCACATTTTGCTAGCCATACGCAATGATGATGAACTAAATAGAATGCTTGAGGGTGTGACTATATCACAGGGTGGTGTCGTACCTCGCATCATGCCACAACTCCTGCCCAAAAAGACAGCCATCAAGAATACTACTAAAAATTCATCTTCACAGGAATATTAAAATCATAAAAAAACTATATATAATGATAGTGGTTAAATTAAAACATTGATTGGAGCATATACATCTGCTGTTTTAAGTGAACATTGTATATGTGCAAAATTCATGGTCAATGTTTTAAAAACTTCTTCGTCTTGAATCTATTGTGGTAATGTATGGTAATAGTGGTCACACTTATGCCTGATTTCCAGGATAATTTACACCTAAGTTTGCTTTTTTGTAGTTAATAAATTAATTTTGATTTGTTTCAATTCATCCTCCATCATGTAACATAGGTTTGCCCGGCACTTCACCTTTTGTATTTTGTTAGTAAATTAATGAATCCAATTGTGTTAATAATAATAATGTTAGATGTTACGTAATTTAACATATTAAGTTAATATTTTTTGCACACAATGAATATTTACAAATGTTTCAAGGTGGGGGGCGGGAGGGGCTTGGTTAATTCATGCAAAAAAAGGCATATTTTTGTGATTTTTTTGACCATGCAGTTGAAATATATGCCTTAAAACTAATGGTATATCGAAGAATAACATTTGAAGAATATTATGTGAAATTTTCATGAAAAAATATAAAAAAATCTGCAGAAATGCAAAAATCTAAGTTCTTTTGTTAGATAATCACTTTTTCCAGGTAACGCCGGAGTTTTTTCAAATTTGTTGATTTTTTTTATTTAATAATAATAAAATTGCCGATTTTTTTCCGCAAAAATCGTATTTCTCATTTGAAAGTGTCCCGAAAAGTGAAAAATTGAAATTTCGAAAACCCTCTCGGGGTTTCAACTGTGTCGTCAAAAAACAAAAATATATGCCTTTTTTGCACGAATTAGCTAACCTTTAAAATTACTGATATTGCTAAATAGGTGCATGTGTAAAATAAATATTGTTATTGTTTTATTATTATTGTTATTCATTTCATGTATTTGAAAATCACTATAATCATGTTTTTTTCTTGTGTGTCTGTAAAGACACTGTTACTCTATGGAAATTAAACAAGTCTTAAAAACTATATCGCAAATTAAACATATCTGATATTAATCTAAGTATATGAATAAATGTTTTTTCAAAGATGAGTTTATTATTTAATTGAAGATAGGTTTTAACTGTAAAAGTGTCCAACAGAGTAGTATTTCCTTAGTCCAATCTATAAAAGGGTTTGAGGAAATTTGTCACTAGATTGCACCAAGTTGCCCGTGGCAAATGATGGAAATAATACTAGAAAATGGATAATTTCCACATTCATGTACCTATTTTATATTAATCGATAATCGACTGACCACTAACACCGCCCGCAACTCCAAAATTATTTAAATTTGATTTAATTATAAGTTCGACAGTCTGTGTGTACAACGGTAGTAAAAATGAACGAAGTCGATGCTTCAATATGGCTGACTGTCGTTGTACTGTATTGGTAAGGGATAAAGAGAATACAATCACTATTTTGAGAAAAGGACAAGCGGATTCAATAGTAGGGCCTGAGTTCTGTTACCTCCTAGAAACTATTAATTTGCTCATCATGCCAATACTGCAGACCTATAGAGCCAAAAAATATATATTTTAATGTAAAGTATAATGTAGGTATGTCCCTGCTACTGATTACTCAATGCATATGGATTTTAACAGGTTCCCTGTCCCATGAATCATATATGATTCATTTGATATATTTTGTACCAAGAACTGTACGTCCATGAAGCATATATGATTCGAATTTAGAGTCAAATTCATGCCTTTATTTGAAATGGACGTAGCAGATTAATTCCCATGTTTAGTATCGGGACGTGTGGGTTACATCCTTTAGAGTGAGAAAACAAACCGAAGTGATTTATGAAAAAATAATGGGAAATAAACAAATGAAAAAAAGAGTGGGACATATATGATGAAAAAAAAGTGGTTTGTATGGGGACAGGGAACCTGTTAATATTACAACTGAAGGACAACAAATGATACTACTTAAACCAGTCTTGTAAATGACGTGTAATTTTCAATACTGTAAACAAGAGATCTGTAATTAAATTCCATTATAGTAGATACGACGTACACAGGGGCCACATTATTTACATTCATAAAAAAAGGTAAAATACAATAATTACTTTCAATGCTTTGTAACAATTTTGAATAGAACTGATAATTTTTAAACTACATTTCATTTGTTTTACATCATAACACAAGAGGTCGAAAATGGTCGACGGTCAAAATGTATGTAACAGTGAAGATTAGTTAAGGAGGTGCACACAGCCAAGACTTCAAGATAATAACATAGAAAAGACATTAAATCTAGACATCATAAGTACTAAAATTTGTATGAAACCGAGAGCGTCACTTTTTACCACTTCACTATCACAAGACCCAATTAGTATTGAGAAACACATTTTTACAATGCTTTACGGCACAAAAATGTGTTTATCTTGTGTTCAGCTGAAGTTTTATTGGCGCATGAATGCTACAAATTAATACGTCACGTGTGCGTAGTAAATCGTACTCCGTCTCGGCAAGCGACGAAGCACATTTGCGGTGTCTATTATGTATCTTTGATCTGTGATCATCTTCCTGTCTTTGAAGTAAAAATAGATGATGATAATGAGGCTTAAATCAATTTTCCTTTATATTTGTTGCATAAATTAAGTCATGTGGCAACACTTATGATTTACGATCAATTGGCAATCAACATAAGAGTTGTATTTGCTATCCAACCATGAGCTACCATATATTTTCATAGAAAATTTCATATCGCATGTTACAGACGTTTTAATCGTTAACCATTTTACATTATAATATTATATAAGTCGTAATATGTAGTAAAATTAAAATAGTTTTAAAAACTCCAATAAACAATACAATTACATATACAAATAATAATTAAAATATATCTTATATAAAAGGAACATATTTGGGCACAGTTGATCTGTACCTAGTGCACAGCAAATCACTATAAAAAATTAAATATACAGAGCGATCTTCTCGAAAGTCGTTTTAAATATATAATTTTTAATACTCTTTGAAGCACAGTCACACAAATGTGTTGTTTTATGCTTTGATACAATCCACAACACATTAGTGGTGCATAAACATAGTTCTGTACGACCCTCAAGGCACCATTTTTTACATTACAATTTATTTATATACAATCATAGTAATTTAAAATAATACAAACTCTGCTGTTCTTCGGCCAAAGGGTAAATTATTTACAAATAAAATTTTGTCTATATTTAAGGCCTGATTTACACTTGTGATTTTATATCACGTAAGTTAATTACGTAAGCCAACTTACGATGACATTACCGATGTCATGAGCAGGTTCATATGATTATTTGGACCATCTGAGAAAACAGTCAATCGAATTCATCAATCATCATCAATAAAAACCTTAAAGCTTTAAAGCTTGAAGTCTCTGGTTGAAAGTGATTTGAATCGTCTGAACCTGTCATTACTATATACATAGTGTTACAGAAAGGTGTGGCTATATTTATGGGTCGTTGATACATCTGACAGTAAGTGTTTATGTACTGGACCTTATTAAAATGTAGACATCCTAATATTACACGATAATTTAAATCAATCATTTATTACGATCAAAAATATCAATAATGTTGCTATAAATTAAGGGAAATGTGTGAGCGAGAATAGAAATGCTTGAGTGTGACAAAAAAGCTCAGATGTTCTATCGACATGTTATTCATTCGATTAAAAAGAATATTCTTTATTTATGTTCTAGCAATGCAATTGGAACTACAGAAGCTGAAATACTTATAACTATAAAACGTAAACTATAAATTGCTTAAATATGACCATACCTTTCTGTAGCACGTTGCGAGCCAACGTAAGAAGAAACATAATACTATTATGTCACGTGTAGACATCTAGTATAGAATCTCGTCCAGGTATAAAACATGTGATCCACTTACGCGTCTTAAATAACCATGTAAGTAAAATATACAAATGTAATCTTTACAAAAACTTGTTCAGTTGTATTTAAAGCATTCAATAAAACTAACTTCCGTAAAAATCACCCCATACAGTTACTTAGTATTATGATAAAAGGAATACTTTTGACAAAATTATAAAGAAATCAATTTAAAATGTAGCACTTAAAAAATATACACATTCAATAATTAAATGCAAATGGATTTTCTTGTGTCTATCTGGCTGGCAATATTAATTTTTACATACAAAACGTGCAAAATATTTTGGCCGTGTTGAAGTTAGTCACTTTCACCCTGTCTGCTACCCGGCACCCTTTCTCATAAAACGATGGCTGCGACGCAGCTTGATCAACTTCAGCTTGAATAATTTATTTTGGGCGTATTATAACATCGTAATTATTTTATATTTTAAAATTGAGCTAATTGTATAAAAGTGGTGCGCGTTTGTGCAAGAAATATCAATGTTCATGAACAGTGTACGGAAAAAAAAAAAGTAAATTTAGGTGATTATTGACTTAGGATGTTCATCGACTTTATGTATTCGATTCGCAACGAGAAAGTAGTCTGAGAACCATCGTAGTGAAAGGAATTAAAATTTGACAAGGAATAGAAAATAATATCTATGGCGCGCTTAAATGACAAGTAACTAGAGCCGTAAAATAAATTATTTCTCAGGATATCGGTAATAACACAAATTCTGTGAATATTTCAGCCCGCTCCCTATTAGTGTAGTATGTAGTTTTGTAATACGGTTCTGTTAGCAATCTACCTAACCTTAAAGACACAAGAAAATCTCTAAAACATCATGACTACAAGCAATATAAATGTATTGAAATATAAGCAAGAAATACATGGAACTGAGATCTCTGTGGTCTAAACAGTCGCAAACGTAACTAATGTATATTACGCGCAAAATAACTTGTAATGCATGAAGTTAGTCACGAGCGATGTCATAGCTATGGCTTGCAGAGACTAAAGGGTAAGGTGTAAAGTCCGCGTGAACTGGCTAATTTCAGACCAAACAAGTTATTTAGTACGTATTGTACACAAATATTCCAATACTATAAAAAACATTAAAGAACCAGAGGATTGCACACGAACATACTTCTACTAAGACTGGGTTTACAAATCACGATACAACCATTATAAAAATCTACATTTTTAGCGTTATTTAATCTTATATTATCTCGGAGATGGAACTATGTCGTAGTTGTTTTAAATTCCGGCATAAGATAAAAGCATTTTTTAAAACTATATCTGTTAATAGGTAATTTTTTGTGTAATAGTCATGAGAATAACTGACCACAATTGTATCTTGGATATAATATAAACAGAACTAACTACCTATAAATTGTGATATTATCCATTCCAAAGTCATTACTGAGGATTTAAAAAAAAGCGATAGGGTAAATTGTCAGTTGATATCATACTGCGCTCAATTTCAAAAAGCCCTACTCTAACAGAATATTTATTTTGTTTCCAATACCTGGTGTTTTTGTATTTATAAAGACATTCTTTTGGTTTTATGTTATTCTCAATGCAGCTTTTATCTTTTGCCCTTCGCAAGCGTCAATGGCAGTGTTTGGTACGCGAACAGGCGTTGTTAAGGTAATTCAAATATGTCAAAGAGATCACGTAAAAAGAGATTAAACTTTGAGATGTATTGTAACAATTCAAAATTATACTTTAGTGAAATTTAGAATTAATTTACAATGAGCAATAATTTTATTGAAACAATTTAATATTTTCATAGTATTCTGGGTATGGCATTTTAAATGCTTACTTTGTTCGCGAATTAAAGTTATTTATTAATTAACGTTAAAACTTGGTCTATTCGTATATCAGGCCAATAAAAACTACAATTTTCAATTCGATAGTTGAAAGATTAGTTCAATAATTTACAATAGAAATGTGTCCAAGATAATCTGAGATTCTGTGTTTGTAGAATCTAAATACTTATATTTGAAATCGTTCTACTTAATAATTATCTTGCAAAGGGGTTAGAATTATAAAACTGACGTTTTAATCTTTTGTAATTGGGTATTCGACTGGCATTTTTTACGTGAATAAAAATATAAATTATTTATTTGAATACTCAGACATAATGTGAATAACTACTTTATTAATACAATTGCGAAGTAGGAATTATATAAAAAGGGAAACCAATTATAAAACGAGCAATTCTTTTTCATCATCTCATAAGGAATCAGACGAGGAAAATAGACTAGATAAGTCCACATTTTTATTGATTTAAATAAAAACATTGATTATTTAAATCAAAATTTCTAGCTTAATCAATATTGGTCAAATACTCAATTACGTCAAACATTAACGTTGGATCCAATCACACATAGTGCTTTGTCAAACATTGCGATACACACGTCAATCTGATTCAACAAGCTCAGGATAAAAAATTTACATTAATTTGACAACAATGAAAAAGTTGTAGCAAAAATTTCACATTGTTCACAATATCATCTTGGCATCATTATATTAGCATCATATCGTACACAACAGTCTTCAGAATCATTCAAACTCCATATAACGACGGAAAACAACTCGATTGACACATGGAATTAAGACTCAACGGGCTGTTATCCAATTCATAGGTACGAGTATCGCGACACGAGTCGTGAGCATAACCTTCACATTTTGTAGGTCTGATTGGCGGTATGAAAGAGCGAGTGGCGCCGACGCTTTACCTAATTGGTTCGTTAGTCGATACTCGTCTTCTATTGGACTTTCGATTGTTCTCACTTGTGACGAACTGAGTTCACGACTCGTGCCGATAATTATAAGTCATCATATTTTTGGATGGGGTTTACCTCGAGTGTGGTCCTATAGATATTTGGTTACAATCGGATGATGAGGGTACGTGGGAAAATGTGTTAACTATTTCGTCGTTTTGGCTGATTTGATTGAGTAAGATTCAGCTCAGTTAATTCATCATATTTAAATATTGATATTAGCAAAGGTGGTCGCGTAGTGGGATAATCTTCCTCGCACGAATGCACTATAATGACGTGACCTCTCTTGTGACGTAACACGACATGGGCATCCTTTTTCCATTATTTAAATAGCTTCTACCTCGTTTATTTTTGGCTTGATTTATAATTGTTTTTAAAATAATTTGGGTAACGTAATTTATCAATTGGAAAAATAATCGAGTCAATTACCCTTTTGTACATCATCGGAGAAGTAGGCAATAAAACAAAACTAAAACGGAAAATGAATTGGGAAATATCCTAGTCATACAAAGTGACGTATTAATACTGAATGTGACCTACTAAAGAATACGACGAAATAGCTAATATTGCGAATGACTTCCAGCAAAGTTGTTAAAAATTGCGCAACCAGTGTGCCAAACCGACGTGCAACACAGTATAGAATGAGAATAGACTTATTGACTTAAATCTCATGGAGAAAACGTAAAGGATATATTCCCCATAGTGGCCAACTTACAACGAGCCAGAATGGCGATATAATCAGTGTCTTGAAAATACTTAATTAAACAACAAATTACAAAATTTTAGTTTTTTGTCGTCTGTAGTTATTGGAGTTTCACCATATGACTAGACTAGGTAATTACTCTCTCTACATACTGTGACAGAACTTCTGTTGATTCATTGTATGACATTTAAAACATTTACTACAATACATAATACTCTAGTCAATACATAACACTCTTGCAATTTATTTTCTAATGTCATTTTACATCAATTTAACATTGGTGTCTTTAAATTATACTGTTATTATTAATTAATTTAGTTGCTCATTGGCTATAATTTAATTAGGAAACGATTTTGGACAATTGTTACTGTAATTTGTTTGTTAAATTTTGGATGAGTTGTTTTACGGGTATTTGAATAAACTGTCCTATCTCAGCGGTAATGTTTTAATGACATTTATTCGATTTAAGTTTGTTGTTAACAGATCAAATAGTATTTTTTCCATACTAATATAAATAAAAATGGCTTTAACTTCTTTTTTACCATGTTCAAAATTTTCAAAGTAATATTATTTATATAATAAGTCAAAAACATCAAATTAAAACGAAATTATTATGGCTTTAATACATAGCTGCTCTAAAAAAATTGCAAAACTGTAAGTTGAATAAAAATTATATGAGGAATTTAAAAAATATTTAAGCTATAACTTATAAGATAATCCACAACAGGATTTGCAATATTTAATCATGTATTACTTATTTTATGTTAAAAAATCACAACTTGAAAGTATTGTAACAATAAAATATAATTTATATTCTCTGTAAAATTATGACTGTACAAATAAATGTGCCAGTTGTTTTAATGTTAAAATGTTATTCAGCCGTCCTGAGACGACTAATAAAACATACCTTTGCTTGATTTAACTGACACCTAACGTCCAATGCAAATTAAAATAGTGCGACATCTGTCTATTTTTACATTAATATCGTCGCACTTCGCCACTACGATGTGTTAGACTATAGCCTATAGCAGTCAGTTAAAGTTAGGCATAGCTTGGTGAAAACGTGCTAAAATTGTTCAAAAACGGTCGGGATAAGCAAACTCTTGAACAAAGGAACAAATTTTCAACACCTAATCTTGTACACACATGTAGAGTGTGGCCAATAATGGGCAGTAAAATACGACTAAATTGTAAATGTACGTACAAACTTTGTATCCTGTAATTTATTGGTACTATTTATTTACTTAGTATTTTGAGGCTCAAAACATATCAATAATTTTTGTCTTCCGAGCTAGTATTCAATGTTGACAAAAATGTATTTCAATTGATTCTGTATTGCACATCTATTGTTTATATTTAAAATGTATGATAATATATAAATCAGTTGAGTATTTTTGATAACCTTAAGCTATTTAGTGTTCATTTTCAACAATTTCTATTGTATACTGCTAACATTACTAATCATACACCGAGAACGTCGTAAGCAAATGTCCAACAAACGCGCCGTACAAAAAACTTGTAAATGCTATATAATTATGAGCTTATAGTGTTGAGAGCACTTGCGTTATTATCACATATCTTATTATCAGTCGCGTGCAGAACTAATTTCTGCATTGGTTCTACAATAATTTTAGAACTGTCGTCAATTATTATCTTATTCTCACCGTCAGTAGCGTTCGTGTCGCTCACGGATGATTTATTGTCGAAGAATGGGAAAAAATCGTAATGGGATTTACCGTTGCTTATTCTGGCCTTGTCCTTTACGCATTTCTTCCTATCGTCTTTTAACGACGATATGTCCCGTTTGGAGTACTCGTCCCAGCCTTCGGTTGTTTTGCCATGCATAGCATTCCAATCTTTTCTGAACGAGCTTGAAGGTTTGGTTTCGTTTGAGGAGAACTTTTGTTGGATGTCATTGATTTGGTTGTGGTTCTCTCGTGTGGACACTATCTGTCCGTACACGGGCGTGCAGTATGTGGTGTCCGCACTACTCCCGCATCTGTTGTCTCTTGTTGTCTGATTGAGCTGACAGTTGTTCATGCCCGAATCAAACTCTGACTTTTGACCGGCGTTAAGGAGGATTTGTTTGGATGACTTCACTGGGTTCTTCTTGTCATTAGCTCTGTTCAATCCCGTGTCAGGTTTGCAGTTTCTATTGTTTAGTTTCTCATCTTCGTTTATATCTTCACCTCCTATTCCGTCGATATCATACACCTATAAATGTAAAAAAGTATTAAATGTGTGATCTTGTAAAGAATTGATTATAAATTGTGTTTCCAAGATCTACATTTGACGGGCCCAGGTTCAAAAGTCCGTAAGTCCTTGTAGCGCTATTTTATAGTGATAACATTTGTAAAGACAAAATTGTCAGGTCAAAATATTAAAAAAAAACATCCTAAGTGTGGGTTCCACCAACCGTCAGTTAAAAATACATCTATATAAATTATTGTCATTGGTATCCTGTGTCATTAAGAATTACTCACACAATTAATTACAATTTAATATGCAATAAAATATACACACCTTGTACATAACATCTTGCGTCATACCCTTCTCGCGCTCCCGTTTGTTTTGTACAGCCAGCCAAACATCTTTAAGTTCACCAGCCAAATCTCGGTCTTTCAGTATAATTGGATTCCGTGCCAGCACCAGTCCAGGGTTCATAGCTTCTACGAAATCACATAGAAGACTAACTAGAGCTTCTCTGTCCTGAAATGAATTAAGCGCAAATGTGAAGAAATTGTCTACGATATTATATTTTGGATAAAGAGATGATATATTATTTTTCCAAAAACTTAATTTATATAATTCATTACCACAAGTCAGAGGAGAGTATTCAACAGAAAACTCTCATATTCAAGGTTGCCTCATGCAATTAGACAGTGAGAATCGTGTGATGTGGTCTCCTAAATAATCATTAAATAATAAGCCTAATCTGTTATATTTCTACTACAAGTTGTCTGTGTAGATCGGGGCTAAACTACAATATATCTATAAACTATCACAATAGTGGCTGCCCTGCATTTTACCCATTAAAATATTTAACTTAAGGATGTCACTGTCAGGCATAAGCTGGTGTATGAATAACGAATTACGGGAATAGGGAAAAAGAAATGAATGGGAAATATTATAACATACATGTACATAGTATTAGTTAAGTTTTGTAGGTGTAAATAATAATACTAAGTACAAGCAAGAATTTCACATAGTACCTATATAGTATGCATCAATATATTAGCACAATGCAGTACTATGGAATACTTTGTAATTCGATGTTCTGAGTGGTATTAATACTGCTCATAAGCAGGAGTACTGCTTACGATCAGTAGGCCTAGTACAAGTTTTGATAGTTTTCTAAAACGATTATAGTTTTCGTTTACTCTCCATACATTTTTTTATACCATAGACATGCAAACGAGCAAGTGGGTTACCTGATTGTAAGGGATATCCACCGCCCACGTACGCCTACAATACTAAAAGAACCATCGACGGGTTGCCGACCTTAAAGGGAAGGGATAATTAAGGGTTTGGGAAGAGGATGGGACTGGCGGCTTGCTGCTGCGTTTCGAACTGTTAGTGAGATATCCGGAAGCCCAAATCCCCTTCTCCTTCCCAATCCCTTAATTACCCCTCTCGATTATGGTCGGCAACGCGTCCATAATTCTTTAGGTATTGTGAATATTCATGGGTGGTGGAGATCACTTACAATCAGGTGACCCACTTGCATGCTTTCCGTCCTCTGCTACAAAAAAAAAGAAATTTGTCCAAAGCTTTAATAAATACTACATGTGACATAGTACAATCCAATAATTACTTTTTGAATGTTGGATAATGAGTAAACAAAATGTTTATAGAACTCATATAAAAGTAATTTAGATATGCATCCTTATAATGAGAGTGTTATCCAGTGATAGTCAGCACTTACATACGAACTAACCTTTTAAGCTAGTTTATGTATTCTTCTTGGATTTGAAATGTTTTTTTTTTATTATTTGCCATAATCATGAGACGAGCACGTCACTCGCCTGATGGTAAGCGCCACCCCTAACCATAAACAGAAGCAACACCACACAGAATTTAAATTACAAAGCACTGCATAGCACTGGACTGTGATTTAATGACCAGTAATTTCATGGACATTGAAATTTCCTTCAAACCGAAACACTACAATGCTGGTAGAGTGCTGGTTGCCGGCAGTAATGGACAAAGCGGTGGTACCACAGTCTCACACTTACGAGGGACCTAGTAGAATTATAACAAAAACTATTTCATTTTATCTTTTTTACAGTAATACACCCACAGTCACACACATCGCCTGACACCACACTAAGTTAACCTGTATCGTGTTTATTAGTAACTACAAGCGAAATAAAAACTTGTGGATCACAGAAGCATTTGTGTCAGGAATCGAACATGCGGCCTCTCGCTACACACCTATTGCGCCATGGAGAATGTATCACTAGACTATAATGACTTATTTATATTGTCCTGTATACACATCCCACTGCTGGGCATGCGCCTGTACTGAATGAAAGTGGTTAAGCCTTAGTTCAACTACGACATAACATATACTTTGCTAGGGGTGTTTTACACTCTCACAAATAACATAACACGCCTGGTGTGGACATATTGCATAAACTATGCACATTTAACACAGCAGGTGTGTACTTTGTATTAATAAGATCAATTTTGAAAAGGTAGGATCTTTCTGGTGTGAACAAGCTGGCTTAATTAGTCTAGTGCCTGTCTTACTTAGAAATCTTACATGAGCTAACAGACTTAGAGCTAACAGAGTTGTGTATAGTAAATAATTCTAGACCTAAAAACTTTAGAAAATGATAACTAAAAAAAAATTGCTGTGGGTGTTTCTGATTACTTGCTAACAAATTACTAATTCCTTATATATCTGGTGTATCATATAAATAGAAACAATAAAATACTTGCAGTTGGACTACTGGCATTCTTTCCATTGGCTTTCAAAATATCTGGGTTGACCATAACAGCAAACACAAGCATTGGAGGCTTGTTGCTATTTGGGCCACAGTTCTGTGGGACCTGAAAATATTAAAAAAATATATCTGAAAACTCATTTCATAATACCTAATAATACAACAGTCAAAAACATCTATTTAATATTTTTTTAATTATAGGAAAAGTTACAGGAAAGTGGACCCTGATTTAGCCAGGGCAATATTAGGCAGAAAAAAATAATTATAATATACAAGGTGAAATGTATTCTGAGATGTATTCAGACTCAGTGTTAAATCGACAATCTGTTATTTACTTCTTAATCAGCAAATAGTTGCCAGAACTTTGTATTGGACCCAGTTCCCACAAATTAACCAATAATTATAACATATTTGTAAATGAAGATCAATACTTATAAAAGAAATGGGCCGTAAGAGTTCTGTCAAAGTTCATAAATGACTGCTTTTGTTTGTCTACCCAATGTTTATTAATAATGTAATCATAATTTTTGTCTTTTGAAAAATTACAGAAGAATCATTATATTTTATTGGCATAACCCAACAAATGAGCCTGTGCACCTGATGGTAAATGATGTCCACAACACATGAACACCCATAATACTAACAGAATCATAGATGTGGTATCCCTATAAGAACAGTATAAATAAGTGATTGGGAAGGCTATCTATGTTTCTGGACAAATAAGCATGTTTGGTGAGGTCATTTAATATTTTTACAATTATGCAAATGACTTTTGTAACAAAACTATGATTACAGTTTGGTTGTTGGTGGTGATTTTGATATTAAATCCATGCTGTACAATCTACAGGTGTTTGTTATTATGTTTGTGACTGATATTTTTTTGTATGTCTCAGCCATTCTATTAAGAATAAAATAATAATGTGTTAGTTTAAATGTAATTAAGTATTATTTTAAGATTTTTACTGAAGCTTAGGGATTAAGATGTAAAAAATATAAAGATATTTGGCACTATTATTTTACACTGAGAATATCGAATAAAGCGTGTACATAAATCGGTGCTTAACTATCCATACTACTATAGAGTAACAAGAAAAAATTAAAATGTAGTTATGTTACCTGCATTCCACCATACAAAGGTATGGGGTCGGAGTATTGCTTTGGATTTGCGATCTTCTGCCATCCCAACACGTTTATAAACAGTTTTTCGGATGTGTCTTTCACTGTGTCCTGTATACACATATGAGGTTGGGGCGGGTTCTTAAATTGTCGGAATGCTCTTGAGCCGCGAACATACTGCACCGGCAAACTTCTATCCTGAGGATTCTGGTTTTCCATATCAACACTCTCAACACACGAGTCACAGAGTTATTTACGGCAAACCACAATAAAAACCGACGTCTGACATTTCCAAAGCCTATCCGACATCTAAGTTTATTGAACTCTAACCGCGTCGAATCGACCCGTATACACTTTTGCGCTGTACGCTATTACTCAATAGACTATGTTATTTAAAACTTTATATAATTTAATTAAGCTTCTACAGTAAATACCTACTATGTAAGCACAAAGCTCAGTGTAAAGAACGAAATCAAAAGAAAGAGCTTTTGCGAAAGAGAAGGAAAGCTTGAATTTTTTTATTTTGCTGGTCGCGACAGGGTCTCCAGATTGTTCCGAAATTTCCCCATCTCAGATAAAAAAAATCCTCAAAATACTATTTTTGTAACCTTTTCCCAAACATTTGAACCTACCTAGATAAGTTACGCGGGAGCGCCCGGAGGTTTTTAAAAAAAGACAAGTCTTCACAATGAAGCTTTATTGCGAACTGAATTACAATTGACAAATTTCCTTATTTATACCTGTTCATCTGTTGACAATGAATGCTTAGATCTACGCATTATGATCATAACAAGATCACCGTCTAGACGCCAGGCTAGCACTTTTTATAGTCAACATAATTTGATATTAAGAGCTTTAGACAAAACAAGAATATCATATTACAAATAGATAGAATTACATCTGAGTACCTGTGTCAGCAATTGTAATGTCCTTCTTATAGTAAATAAGGTTACATCACATTAGCATGCGGTTATAATGTCATGAGCGGGAGCGGGGTGCATAACTCCTCCCCCCATAGCTTCGAAATTATCAGAGGGATGTATATTTCTCTGATTATTTCGACACACAATATATTTTAAAAAGTTATACTTATACGCTATACACACAAAAAGGAACAGAAATATGATTACATATAATAACAGAGTAGCTGCGCTAACACTTTTCACAAAAATGCCTTTTTCACGAATTTCCACTTCACTTTCACTGTTCTTCAACAATTCATTTAGATTCTGTAGATTTTTCAACTCAGCAGCATCCAAATTTATTGGTTTCCATCCTGTTTGTGGCTCTATAGTTGTTATTTCTGGAAGATCAATAATTGGCAGTTTTCTGAAGTCCATTGTGCTTATTCCCGCATAGTGGGATTTCAGGGTAACGTTGTCTATTTTGGCGTCACAGTGATCGTCAAGTGTGAGGAGGTAAGTCCCTTTTATACATTCTTTTGTCATTTCATTATGACAGCTTTTTGTAAATATAGTTTCCGCTTTGCTGTAGAGAATCCATCTTTGTTTCTCTATTGGCTCTATTTTTATAGAGTTTATTTCAACTGGTATGGGTTGACAAGAACTGGTGTTGTGCGAAAATTTCATCAATGATGTTATACATGTGTCTTCTAATGGTAATTGAGTTTCATCTTCATAACACAGGAACGTCGCCTCATAGAGTTCGCTGCACGGCTGGGAGAGCGAGACCATATTTGACCCTCTTACTAGGAGGTAGGGATATTTTGGGATTATGATAATTGTTTTACCAAAGGAATTGGTGATGGGTATTGGAATGATTTTGTAATAAATGTATATTTCATCTTTAATTATAGGTATGTCCAAAATGAATGTTATTTGACTTCCTTTTGAATAAACTTTTATCTTAATACATAATTCTAACTTAATTAAATTATCATAGTTTACTGGGTAAATGAGTTTATTAGATTTCTCTATTTCTTTTAACAAAATTAATAATTCGTCAGAATTTAAAAGTGACTGGTGTAAAGTTTTTAATTTACTAAAAGTAATACAAGTTTCAATCTCTTCCAACTGAATGTACAATAATTGGAAATTGTGCAAAAATAAATTATAAATATTAATAAAGTTATGAATTGTTATGTTAACATTACTCTGGTTTATTAATTTTTGCATTTCCCATAATTATTTATCTATGTTAATAAAATTATTGGTTGTTGAGTTATTTATTTTCAAAAGTGATTCAGACATTTCCGATATCAAAGTTTATCAAAATTTTTCAATTGTAGTGTTCATAATATAATTTATTTGGAGCTTAATATTAAGTAATTGATGGTTAGGTGTACTATTCTTAAAATATTTTCCGACATGATCATTTAAATTAGGATATCTATTGATATTAATTTCTAATTCCTCTTTTGTGATACTTAAATCTAAAGTCTTAATTATATTCCATTATGATAACTTACTTATCTATCATCATTACTTATCTATGTCTTAACTATCCTTTAAAGTTGAAGGGTGTAACTCGTGATCAGCAGCACGAGCTCGAGGAGGTACCTGTGAAGGTCGTTTTACGTCCTTAGTAGGTACAGTTGAATCCTTTTTTTTTTTTTCTTTTGAAATAACGTTTATTTCTGTTAATGTGACCAGTGGCTGTAGGTTTTCGAAAGCGAGGTTTATTTTCACTTCGCTTCATGTTTACAGCTTCATCACGAATAGGAATATCGTTAGTGTCAATATCGTCAGCAGAGTGAACTGTTTCCGGTAATGAACTAGCTGTTATTATACTAGATGAGGGAGAATGAACTGAAAAATTCATAGTATCTTCCGAAATTGAAGGAGCAGATAATGTTTCAGATGAGTCTGATATCACGATTGTGTTTTCAGAATCATCTGTATTAACTTCCATTGATGTATTACCGCTTTTATTGGTAAGAGCATCCAATGTTATATTTGTAAGAGCATCTGCATCACTATTATTTATGCTGGTGGGTATTTGGATGCATGGTTCATTTCGGGGTTCTAAGGTAATTTCGTGTTCCTGTAAACATTCACTGCCATCATCAGTGAATTTTGTATTTTCAGTATAAAAAATTTCGCAATCATTTTGTCCATTATTTTCGGAAAAAATTTCATTTGGGAAATCACTGTACTGTTCATCAGAGTCTTGTATAATCTCAGCATCGCTATCACAATAAAACAAATTGTTATAATCATTATCAGATTCATGCGTGATTATATTTTGTCTAAGAGGATGGGCAGTACGCCTAAAAACATCAGTATCTTGTACATTATATTGAGGTTGGCTTTGAGGTGGAATCGTGATCATAGTGTGTCTAAGGGGACTGGCAGTACGCATAGATACATCAGTATCTTGAACATTACGTTGAGGTTGGCTTTGAGTTGGAATACCAAACGTAAACTGTTGGTTTGGTGCATTGTTAAATGGTCTCATTTGAGCATTGTTAAATTGTGGCGTATATCCCTGTTGAGGCACTATGCCAAACTTAAAATTGTTTTGGGGATAGTTGACATTCGGTCTAAACCCTTGTTGATTCGGTAAACCAAATTTAAAGTTATTCTGGGGCTGTGGATAATTTGGTTTGAAATTATTGTCCTGATTTGGAAGACCAAATTTAAATCCATTTGAAACAACAGGCCTGTAATTACTGGATAATTGATTTGGCATTCCAAATTTAAATTGTTGATTTAAATTATTTAAAGGGTTTGGTCTAAATGTCGGCTGGAAATAAGCTTTATTCACATCTGAATTAGTAGAGTTAGGTGGGTAAGAATGCTGAGGTGGCTTTACAGCACATCTATTTTTATTTTTCGCATTGTATTGCATTTGGAAGTTTACTTCTTCCATTACAACACTAAGTGCGCTTTCAAGACTTGTGCAATCTTTTAATCTTACAATTCGAATTAAATCTTCTGTAAGGTTGTACATGAACACGTTCAGAGACAAATTATTATAAATTATAATTTTTGCTGCTTTAATATTTTCATCCAATAATAAGTTTATCTTAGAAAGAAGAGCGCTGCGTATTTGTTGGATTCGATTGCAAAATTGCAAGTAGCTTTCACCAGAATTGATTTTTAAATTTTCTAATTCAATGGCTACGCACTCTTCAGATCTAGGATCTCCAAAATGTTGGATAAGAACAGATCTGAGCTGTTCCCATGTGGTTATGTCTTCGCGTTCGCTCAATAAACCTGCGGCTCTACCACACAATCTACTAGTAATACAATGAAGAACGTATGTGGATTGAACCGGATTATTCACTTCACTGAAATTTCTCAAAATATATTCACATTTTCTTATGTATAAATTCAATATAGTTTGATCCCCATCGAATTTTGGAATTAATTTTATAAATTCTTTAGGTATCAATTGGAATTCGCCGTTGCGCGACATATTTTCACTCTTATATATAGCACACAGTAAATCAAATAAAAATTATAATTAACACACACTTATACACACTAAATAAAAAAAAATAACACAGTTATACACACAGTAAATTAAAAAAATAAAAATTAACACACAGTAAATAAAATGAAAATTAACACACAGTAAATTAAAAAAATAAAATTTTACACAGTAAATTAAAAAAATAAAAATGAACACAGTAAATTAAAAAAATAAAAATTAACACAAGTAAACACAATTAACACAAGTAAGTAAATTAAATCTCTCTATTAATATATCAAAATTCAAATATTTCAATAAAAAATTCAAATATTTCAATCAAAAATTCAAATATTCAATCAAAAATTCTTATTTCTTAAAATTAGCCTGCCTATTTTTGTGCAGAAGTCAAATAACTTTCGACTATTTTTGTTCAAAAGTTACGGAGTTCACCTTTTTTTAAAATTATGTCGTACAAAATCAACCACAGGAAAAATAGCAAGGATGAGACAGGAAATGTAAAGAGGTCTACTTACAATCCGCTCGATCCCATGCCTTCTCGTAAAGCTGACTTCGTGGGCGACGGCCTTCGGTTCCCGCCTTTTATCTAATTTATTTGGTTCGAGGATACCCGGAGCTATGCCGCAAGACCGATGTTTGTGTACTCGCAGACAGAGCTTACAGTCGCGGATATCCTACCGGCTGCGCCAGATAAGTTACGCGGGAGCGCCCGGAGGTTTTTAAAAAAAGACAAGTCTTCACAATGAAGCTTTATTGCGAACTGAATTACAATTGACAAATTTCCTTATTTATACCTGTTCATCTGTTGACAATGAATGCTTAGATCTACGCATTATGATCATAACAAGATCACCGTCTAGACGCCAGGCTAGCACTTTTTATAGTCAACATAATTTGATATTAAGAGCTTTAGACAAAACAAGAATATCATATTACAAATAGATAGAATTACATCTGAGTACCTGTGTCAGCAATTGTAATGTCCTTCTTATAGTAAATAAGGTTACATCACATTAGCATGCGGTTATAATGTCATGAGCGGGAGCGGGGTGCATAACTACCTTGCCTATTATAATATATTGTTAGATATTTTTTATTTTTATCTGTGTTGATGGTGTTTATAAAATTTTAATTGGGTAACACCACCTAAAATATGTATAAAAGAGGTGCACGACTTGACAGGGACACAGTTCGCATTCCGTCGTCGCACAGTGAAGACCTTAGTAATTATCGTGGTCGTTATTATGCCAGCCTTCTGCTTGGCTGTCTGTTACAGTAATTGTAATATTGTGGTAATTATTCATACTAAGTGTGTATCTAAGTGCATTTTAAAGTAAGGCCTACCGTTTGTTATCCTGACACGAGTTTGTTCTTTGTGAGTAAAATAAATTAGTTTGAAAGTGGATCATGTTTTTATGCTCCTCCTTTTATTTTTAGTCATTTCTCATTAAATTTGTAAGATCAGAAGTGGGATAGGCTCCACAGCCTATCATCAACTTCTTGATACTTAATTTTTCAAGACATTACTTGATAGCAAATGCTGGAACTTTAAATGCACTTGTGTTGGTAATTGCGAGATATGTCTAACTGTGCGATGAAATGCGACTGTCTACGAGGTATTTGGTGAGTCCGTTCCAATTTTATTATTTATCGCCAATAAAATTGTCATGTGGTGTGCTGGTGAGATCATTACGATGATCCATGGTGCAGCAGACCAGTGCCATTCAGTGTAAAATCATTGCATTGCTGAATTTGATGGTATTCATAAATGTAAATTAGTAATTATCTACCCGATAATTATTAACAAACCGTTGTACTGCTAAATATGTTGGTGTTCAGAAATGTAAATTAGTAATTATCTACCCGATAATTATTAAGAAATCAATTTGTTGGTGGTCAGAAATGTAAATTAATAATTATCTACCCGATTATAATTATTAACAATTCCATGTCTCATAAATTTTGAAAAATATTTTGTTGGCAGTAATAAATTTATTGTGAACGTGTTAGTTTACTGCTTATGGATACGAAAAGTCTTACATATTGTGTTCAAGTCTAAAGATAGAATTCCCCGCAATTCATAGTTGTGTCTACACCTACAAAGTTATTAAATGTGTACCAATTGTTCGCAGAACTTATCTAGGACTGTAATGGACGAGTTCTACTGATGTGGCACCAGCGATGGCATTGGGTGCAAGATATTGGTGCGCAAGAGTTCTCGATCAACTATAACACCGTGCCCACGGTGTGGTGGTGCATCTGTGCGGTGCACAGAGCAGCGTTGAGGGACGACTGTGACCAAACGCATTTACGAGTATTACTTATACGTCGCTAATTAGCAGAAGTTTGGTGAGCTCGCTCCAGTTTGCATAGTAGACTTTATGTACCAAACAATCACCGGTTGCACTGTTTTTGCCTTGTCTCATGTAAATCTTGATGTACACATATATACTAGTCTTGAGTGGCACGGACTGTGGGCTGTACTAAAAGAGAGTATGGTTCATGGAGCAGGTATCAAGGGTGATGTCGGTGGGGCCCATGCTGACTATAGACCGAGTTTAAAGCCTGAAGTGAGTCTTGTGGTTGACCCGCTGTAACCAATGTAAATTTTGATGCGCACGTGGTATTTGGTGTGGGAATATGACCTGAGTAAAGCTTACTTGTGATATGAAATGTCGTTGTGTGCGGCTGTTGTGCAAAGTGATATGTTTTGTGTTGTTCGGTACATTTGGTCGGTACATTTACATTTGTTCGTTACATTTGGTCGGTACATTTACATCTAGTCGGACACATTTGTTCGGTACATTTGTTCATTACATTTGGTCGGTACATTTGTTAGTTACATTTTTCGGTACATTTCTTTGGTACATTTGTTCGGTTTATAAAGTAACTGATATTTTAAAGTCTATGCGCGCTTGCCTACGAGCAGCTACCTGTGGCATAAACCAGTACACGCGTGCTCGCAATTTCGCAGCTCCTTTGGCGTGAGTAGTATTCATGTTGGGGCCTGTGCTATGAATTAGTGAAAATGACAAACAAATAAAATATTTGTCGGAAATCAAATGGCCTCTGTTATGTAGCAGTGTATGGGGTGTGATGGAAGTTCTGATTATGTCATTCACGATGTACTGAAAATTTTATTTTTATTTGTGTTATGTCTGAAGCTACTAAAAGTTAAATCATTTATTTTTATTACTTACAAGATCCTTGTCTGTAGTCGCTTGAATGCATGCTTGCGCCTATAGTACAGTTGGTCACTTCATTTGGTACAGTTCTTTTAAAAAGATAAAAATATTAAGAAGTTATGCTTCAGACACACAAACCTGTATAACCATTTTCGATGCTTTCCGTGTGTGTTCTTCCTTATGGTTACAGTAGCTCGAACTGCGCATATGTATGAATGTGCATGTGCAGAAATTCGAGGTGAGCTGGCTAAAGGAGCTCGCTTTGTACATCTGGTGCTGGGCGCTGGTTATAGCGACGCGCAGCAGCCGTCTGCCAGCGTCAGACAGCAGCCGTCTGCCAGCGTCAGGCAGCAGCCGTCTGCCAGCGTCGGGCAGCAGCCGTCTGCCAGCGTCGGGCAGCAGCCGTTTGCCAGCATCGGGTAGCAGCCGTCTGCCAGCGTCGGGCAGCAGCCGTCTGCCAGCATCGGGCAGCAGCCGTCTGCCAGCATCGGGCAGCAGCCGTCTGCCAGCATCGGGCAGCAGCCGTCTGCCAGCATCGGGCAGCAGCCGTCTGCCAGCATCGCGCAGCAGCCGTCTGCCAGCGTCGGGCAGCAGCCGTCTGTCAGCGTCGGGCAGCAGCCGTCTGTCAGCGTCGGGCAGCAGCCGTCTGTCAGCGTCGGGCAGCAGCCGTCTGTCAGCGTCGGGCAGCAGCCGTCTGCCAGCATCAGGCAGCAGCCGTCTGCCAGCATCGGGCAGCAGCCGTCTGCCAGCGACGGGCAAGTAGCCGTCCGCCAGAGACGGGCATCAGCCCGCTGTACACCATGCTGAAGACATCTAAGGACTGATCCATGGTGAACCAATTCTCGCTTGTTTTATTTCTAAGAGTAAAATTAATGTCAAATCCCAAGCTAGGATTTATATTAAGCTTGTGAAACCTTCACAAAGGCTACCCCAACAGTGATTATTTAAATTAGTCAGGATTGGTCGAAGCGGTGCATAAAACACTAGCTATTTATTTATGAAATTTTTAGTATAAGAAAGTGTCGCTTGAGTATACCCATAGTACGATCTAAATAAATTGACCTCTGCAACGCAGCGGATAGCCATCATAATGTTGTGAAATGAGAGACACGGGTTCGATTCCCGCATCCAAAACATATGTTTGTGTTTGACTGGTAGGTTTACTTGTTGCTGAAAATCGAGCTATGTGATTCTGCCATGTATTTTTGTTACCCAGGAGGTGCAAGATGCTCGTTGGGTACGTCATTCAGGCAGATGGAAGCTATGAAGGGCAACGACAGCGGTCTGATGAAGAATACGGCACAGCGTGCATGATGCGGAGTGGCATTGAATAACGGCTCCGCCTAGAAATTAACTATTTGCATTGTATATCAATGTGTTCCTGGGTTTTCTTGCATCACTTCTTTTTTCCCGGCTATAGATAACACGTGGCATATGAAGTGATGAGGTAGGGCGTTTTGTGGGTGCTGTGTTCTGTAAATACCTAATGTGCTCGGGACGCGCACTTGTCAGGAGAGGCCGTGTTAGATATTTTTTATTTTTATCTGTGTTGATGGTGTTTATAAAATTTTAATTGGGTAACACCACCTAAAATATGTATAAAAGAGGTGCACGACTTGACAGGGACACAGTTCGCATTCCGTCGTCGCACAGTGAAGACCTTAGTAATTATCGTGGTCGTTATTATGCCAGCCTTCTGCTTGGCTGTCTGTTACAGTAATTGTAATATTGTGGTAATTATTCATACTAAGTGTGTATCTAAGTGCATTTTAAAGTAAGGCCTACCGTTTGTTATCCTGACACGAGTTTGTTCTTTGTGAGTAAAATAAATTAGTTTGAAAGTGGATCATGTTTTTATGCTCCTCCTTTTATTTTTAGTCATTTCTCATTAAATTTGTAAGAATATATTATACTAATTTATAAAAATAATATTGTTTTGTATCAATGTTCGTAAGTGATCTCCACCGCCCATGTACGCCCACAATACCAGAAGAATCATGGGCGCGTTGCCTACCTTAAAGGAAAGGGGCAATTTAGTGATTGGGAAGGCGAGGGGATTTGGACATCCAGATATTTCTACGTCGATTTTCTATGAGACACTGGTAACAACCCAGTCGAACCGTATTCATGCTGTAGAAAAACAGCGTGGCTCTACCACTCATTTTCCCCAAGCAGTTCTTTTCCCCAAAACGTGACCCAAGAAAATATTTTTCCCCAAAACCCTAATCTGGAAATATTGCTGGCAGGGCAAAAATAGTTGGCAAATGTATGTAGCTATCGGTTTTAGATGAATTCTAGTTTTGAGAATTCAATTTTATTTATTAGTGTAATTTGTACATAACATGTATGTATACATCATTAATTTAATTTTAAATAAATTGAATACATTCCTGGGATGATAGTGTAGTAGTTTTGTTAATTCCAAGTTCGATTCAGTAATAACTTATTGTACTTTCTAATTTCGATAGATGGCACTATATCATATTGTATGCGCTAACTACCACTAAATGTGGATCACAGGGCACAGATGTATACTATATATTAATTTTAATCACAGAACACAATGCCTTAAACCGAGATTTTGATAATTTTGAATTTTGAATGACCGGACTATGACCGGACTTTGACCGGACTTGGACGGGACTTCGACCGGACTTTGACAAGGCTTTGACCGGACTTTGACAGGGCTTTGAATGGACTTTGACCGGACTTTGACAGGACCTTGACCGGACTTTGACAGGGCTTTGACCGGACTTTGACAGGGCTTTGACCGGACTTTAGTTAACTAAAACTCATCAAATAGTTGTAGGCATTTTAATTTATTACATTATTAGAAATAATAATAATTGCGTAACTTCAAACTACTTTTTAAGTAACGTATAGTAGCTGTAGGCGCCCTTCAGAATCTGAAACAAAGCGTTAATTGGTTGGTAATTTAGTGACATTAATGTACTTATCCTACCACATCATTACCATATCCATATCTACCCATATTATTGGGTAGTAAATAGTAATGCAGTTGCAGATCTGCATTATATTCTAACAGATAATTAAATATGACGTGACGTGACGCGACGACACGACGTATATGGAGTGTTTGAGTGACATAGGTAGGTATTCATTTATTATTTTAAGAATAGATTATTAGTATATTAACTGACTAGCTTTTGCTCGCGGCTCCGCCCACGTGATCAAACAAACAAACAAACAATCAAACTCTACAGCTTTATAATATTAGTATAGATGTGGGTAGCTTAGCGACGGAAGCCTTCAAATAATATTATTTGGGTAGCTTAGCAACGGAAGCCTTCAAATATTAATAATTTTCCCCGTTTTTGCAACATTTTTCACTGATGCTTCGCTTCTAATGGTCGCAGCGTAATGTTATATATCCTAAAGCCTTCCTCGATAAATGGACTATCCAACACAAAAAGAATTTTTCAATTCGAACCAGTAGTTCCTGAGATTAGCGCGTTCAAACAAACAAACAAACAAACAAACAAACAATCAAACAATCAAACTCTACAGCTTTATTATTAGTATAGATATATACAGCAATAAAAGTAGCCAAAGTAAGGTTAACAAACGGTCCAGCACTGAATTTATTGCTGATGCGGAGTTGGCCTGATAGTATCAATACGTTTTTTTTCTGCCGAAGATTTGACGACCACCAATTACTTTCGTAGGGGCCTAGTGTGATCTTTTCGTTCTGAAACATAATGGAATTAATTTCATTACGCATTATTATTTACCTATTTTGTAGCTAATATAAGTAATTCTTCTTGTATGTAATAATTCTATTGACAAGGAAAAGTGACTAGTTCGATACACTGGATCTAATGGTAGTAAGTGCAGTCTCTTACGTTTTGTAATCTGAATATTGAAAATTTAGCGTTTGTCTTTCCCACAATATTTATAAAAGAATACAAATTAAAAAACAACATAATAAACGAAATTTACTAACTTTTATCAAAACATCATTACTGTGCCAGCAAAATACAAATAATTGAGCAATCCCAAATATTAAATATTCTGCCATCAAGAGCTTCTGTGCAGTGTTTGTTGCGGACTGAAAAATAAAATATTTTGGTTTATTTCGTAGTATGACGACGCGACGCTTTAACCTGTGTTCAAATTAAACAGGGTTATATGGATAAGTAATTTTTATTGTCTCCTGCCTATTGCAGTCTTAGACCGTTTAGTTGAATGGTCTAAGATTGCAGATTAGAAATAAGCAGGTACTTACGAACTGAAGTTATGAGTTTCGGCAATCTATGTGTTTTATAGAAAAATATTTTATATATGTTTATGAAATTATTGCCCGGCCGGCGCGGTGTCGCCAAGAGTGATATATAGATCATCATTATCGCGTGTAGGTAGAGGTACATGTGTCCGAAATAGACGAAGATTGTCTATAAGTAGATAGGTAGTATATATACATAAATGAATGAAGAATAAATGGTACAGTGGGGAGGGGAAGACATTGACGAATGGCACTAATCTCCTTCCCAATCCCATAATTATCCCTTTCATAATTCATTTGAGGTCGGCAACGTGCCTTCATTTAGTATTGTGAGTGTAGACGGGCGGTGGATTAAGAGTAATAACACATTTTATGGTGGTAAATATAATTTACCATCAGGTGACTCGTCTCGTTAGGTGTCTCACAAGAAGTCGGGGATTTTCTCAAGAACTGCCAGATCAGTACTTAATAGCACGTGCAGAGTGAGGGAGCACGTGCGTTAAGAATGTAATGAGAGTATAACACGCCAAAGAGGTGTGTAAGGATTGTACCTAACAAGGGAAATTTCGTTATCTGCCTACAACCACGGAAAACAGAAGTAAGTCTATTTAACGACGAGACATCAATTTTACTTACAGTTAGCTGGTACGCACTAGCACAAAGCATCAGCGAGCACATTACCATGTAGACGAACATTACTGGTGATAACAGGGAATCAAACAATCTCGAGTATCTGTAATTGAATATAATATTAATCGTTTTTGGATTACACAAACTGCAATAAAATTTCATCACCATAATCACGCCTGTATCCTCCAAGGAGTAGGCAGTAGGCAGAGGTGTAACTAGAGTTGCACCCATAGTTTATTTGCGTACCATGGTGTGAGCTTATTGCCATACCGGCCACAAATTCCTCTCCCGAGCAACTAATGAATGTTTTTGGACCAAATTTGGCTCACAGGTAGACCACGAGCAAAATCTATTTAATTTTAAAATTACTCCCGAACCCTCTGACATGAAAGGAAAATGAAAAATAATAATAAATACTGTTTTAATATTATTAAAGCCACTGTTAGAAATTTAGGTTTCTTTATAGGTTATTGCTTAACAGGCATAAGACTGCACTTAATTATTTAATTTCCCACGTATATTCTAACTCTTTCAAGTAAAATTAAAAACTTACTTTATTAGCTGAATATGAATTCCATGTAACTGTCTCACTGTGGCATCAGAAATGTAGTCGTTGTTAAACATATTACGGCATCTTATTCGTAACAAATCTAGTTTTCCTCCAAAAAATACCATAATCACAACAATGCAGGTATCATAGGCTGCCATAATGGCAGCTCCATAGGCACACAGGAGTACATGCCAAATTACGGTGATCCAGCATCCAGGAGAATGGTTCTTATCAAATGGCATCCAAGAGCTGAAGATGTGAGGAAACATTTCGGTACCATTGTGAAAGTGTTCCCTTAAATTAGACGAGGATAAGTAACGCATAAGTGGGGTGTTGGTTGTAGTCAGAAAAGTTGTGAAAACTAAACCCCAATAAAAGTGTGTCAAGCGACGACAATATTTAGTGTACAAATTGATTATATTAGTAACAGGTGCATCTTGATTATCTCTTTCAAAATTATCTGCTTCTGTGACATATTCGAGGACTTGTTTCCAATTGTTTTGCCATAATATGAAAGTGTTTACTTTCACAACACAAACAACGCTCAGCATTGAAATCTTCAGGTTGGTTAATACGAGATCCAGATCTGATTTTATTACGTACAGCTCCATGTACTGGCTAACGACAAATAGAGCGACTACTTCGTGCATTAGGATATAAAGGGTTTTATAAAGCTTGTTTTTAGGTAATAGTAAACCCATCTTCTTGAGAATCCAAAAGTTGGGACCCAAAAGTGGCCTTTCTATGTCTTCTAAATTGTTCAGAAACGATAACATTTTGTAATGCTTCAATAAATATATTTAGAACTGATGGGAAATTTGTTTTTTCATTCATTTTTATACAAACCGCACCTAGCTATACGATTCAACCCTAACGCTACAAAATCAGTGTCTACTGACATGTGGGCGTATTTTTTCGGGGACACTATGTCAAGTTGTAAATTTATTTTTAAAGACGTATTATTGAAGTTATACTTCTTTAGGCGCGTTATGAAAAAATGATGAGAGTGAAATTTTAAGATGCGCGCGCACCTGTGACACAAAAAATTAACAGTATGAAGTTAGGCGCGTTAAGAAAAAATGATGAGAGTGAAAGTAGCCGTAATTAATAAACAAATGACGATTTAGACAAAGAAAAACTCTTTAGGTTTTTTCTTATTCGGAACATGTTGCCGTAAAAAGTACCAGGCTCGCATAAACGCGAAGAGAGTAGAATGTACTTCTATCATGTCGAGTGGATATGTTGATATAAATTAAAATACTTTTATTTAATATAATTAACACTAAATATTATTAAATTATTAATGTTACGATATTTCATCGTTGTTGTGAAGACTTGAGAATAAATTACACTTGTCTTTGGCGAAATGCATAACAATGCGAAGCTTAAGAGTGTTGTTACAAAGACTTGGCTGTATGAGCTACAATACCTTTGCCTATTAAAAACCCGAATTTGAACCAAAAATTATAATACCGAGGACTATGACGGAAGTGAATACTTTTTAAATTGTTTTCGAAATTAATAAGTGTCCGTTCTATTGAAACTATGAATCAACACGCATGAAACATTTACTATAATAATAATTATAATGTACATTATAAATAATAATTATTATTATAGTAAATGTTTCATGCGTGTTGATTCATAGGCCATTTTTGACAATGTCCTTTATAATTTATATATGTGCTAATAAATTATATTCAGTAGTGATTTAAATTGAATATTTTGATTGATATTACTTACTATTTGTGAATATTAGTGAAAAAAATTGTGCTTATATACTTTTTCAAGTGCTCCAATATAATTGAGGTTAACTATCCGTATGTATTATTTATTTATTTATATTTTGATTGATATTACTTACTATTTGTGAATATTAGTGAAAAAAATTGTGCTTATATACTTTTTCAAGTGCTCCAATATAATTGAGGTTAACTATCCGTATGTATTATTTATTGATATAAATTAAAATACTTTTATTTAATATAATTAACACTAAATATTATTAAATTATTAATGTTAAATACTTATTATTGGTTATTTAATATTCACAAAATAAAGAAATAAATTTAAAAAACATTTAATAAAAAGTTTGTGATAAAAATTAAAATTGAACATCAAATAATAATATTAATTTTTAATATTTGCTATTAAATTGAATAAATAACAAAGAAGTATAACTTCTCACGCGCGTACATAAGTACACGCACCCATTTTTTCTTTAGAATATTAGAGTATTACTAAGAAAGGGTAACTGTTCACGTTAAGTAAACGGAATAAAATGAAAAACATCAAAGTTTATTTCCTATTATTATTATTATGACCATCTTAGCTAGACCCATTAATGTTTAGTAACATTTGCAATGTTAAATGCCCAGAATTTTTAATATCAAGGTATTTTCTATATCACCCAACATATAACTCATTTAAGGGCCTTCCGTGAGCAAACGACCTTGACTGACTCGCGCCATACTGAATCGTGTACTCGGCGTGTGCAGAATATGCACGTATTTAGCGAATAATTGATTTAAAAAATCAGGTTTTGGTCTTTTCGAAAATTTAAAACGGGCAAAATATTCGTTATTAAATTGCCTATCTAGTGATGTTAATCTCATTTGATAACATTCTGTACTTTAAAAGGAGACGCACGGAATCTTTGCATTTTTCTCATTTTTATGGTTCATTTATAACGACAATTTAAAAATATATATCAGCATTAACATGAATTTGAATCGAACAAAGTAAAGCTGACAGATTGTAGAAATATATTGTATATTTTTTTAATCAATATTTATTTTAAGTAATGACTAGATAGCCTCTAAAAACATCGATCGCGCGGCGTTTTGCTGGGGGTATGCCCTTAAACCATTTAACATAGTTCAGATTTACATGTAGACTGTTCCGGAATATTAAATTAACATGTTAAGTCTTCTAATTAATTAAGGTATCAATATTGTTATGCATGTTACGTTGGCTATCTAAACACAAAATAGCAACCTAGGTTAGATTACATTATCATAGGTCTATATACATATATTTTTTTAAGTATAGGTTGGCAAACGTGAAAGTGGGTTACCTGATGGTTTGTGTTCTCCACCGCCCAAGAATGCCTTCAATACCAATATACTTAATCATAGACGTGTTGATGAACTTAAAGAAAAGGGACAGTAAGGGGTTCAGAAGGGGAAGGGGTTTAAGCCTCCGGATATCTCTCTCACCGTACTAAGCGTAGCAGCCAGCCACTAGTTTACTATGGTTTTCTGTGAGACAGTGGTAACAATCCAGTCGAGCCGGAACATTCATGCTGTAGACAGAATTGTCTACAGCGTACCATACTTCTACCACTCAAAAATTAGATGATCATTGTTTTATGCTGTAGGCAAGTAAAAACATAAAACGTACCTTCGTAAAAGATCAATATTATATAAAAAATATTTTATGTAACACATTTAACCACAAGTATCTATACGAAAAGTTATTTTAAATAATAACGTATTTGATTAAACTACCGTCAGAAATTAGTGATAATAAATTTAAACGTTATTTCACAAATTAATGTTATTAAACTGAAGATGTGATTTTGCATTTTATTTATTAATATTAAAAATATCGATAATTACCTACATCGCATCTTACACCTTCATGATACATCACTATTGTCGCCGTATCACGTAAAATGCCTCATTACTATAAACGTGAAACCCATAATTTTGATGTCTGTATTATAGCTGTTAAATGTGGGCGGAATGGGCGGTCTCCATTGCTCGCCATTGTGCAAAAATAATGAGGCCATCACATTTGTACGATCCACCGCAACGTGCAATTATGTTTTGAATAATAAAGCACGGATTGTGACGTACCTACGTGTTAAACGTAGATTTTTTCGGAATTTTTATTTCAGAGCCAGGTTTTCGATAAGATACTCAATAACTGTTCGATAAGCCGAGGGGGAGGGCGCTTTTTCCGATCTATTTATGGGGTAATTGCAGACTTTCCCAACATTTAGACCCGCTCCTAACCCGCACAAGTTCACAACCCAGGCCAATCGAACAAAATAACTAGCGTTTCGAGAGATGGTGGAAGTTCTACAAACGATAGATTTTTAACGGTTATTAAAACTAGCTGTGATAGGTACCTACTGCCATGACAAATTAGAAAGCGTTGCTCTTTTAAGAAAAACCATATCTCTTTCGCTGAAGGTCACGTTGTCGCCCCTTAGACCAGGGATTCCTAAACTATTTTGGACAAGTGACCCCTTTTCCAAAATAAACTGATACCTCAGACCCCCATAATCAAATTAATTTAAAAGTCCTATATCCTATATTTCGTTTTTTCCTATTGATATATATTTTTTTTTTATTCAGTGACGAGATGAACAACTCACTTTTTTTTTTTGACGTGACAACGTCTTATAGTTCGATAGAGCCGGCTGCACGCACGAAAAAACATGACTCATGCGTCGTTACCTCGCTCTGAGGCGTTCCATGTAAGGCTTGAAGTGCAAGCGAGAGCGCGGAACGAGCGACAAAGAAGCACAATCGGCCTTTGCGTTCGGCAGCGTTCGACATCCGTCTCTCTCCTACTTGAGTGAGCGATGCGTCTGCGTGGACAGCTGCTATTGCTCAACGCACATTTATACTTGTAAGAACTATTAAATTGTAAAAAAAATGACATAATTGTATTTATGCGTACAAATAAATCTAACTTGATCAATTTCATTGTGATTTTCAATTACCTCCTTCTCTATATACATACAAATTTATTAAACAAATGAAATTAAAATATTCTTTTGAAAAATGCTACCATTCCATCAGTATTTTCTTAAGACGTTGTCACGTTCAACTATCGTCAGTAAACCGACTTTACAGACAACCAATTTTTTTTTTACTATCCCTATTTTATACATGTCCCACTGCTGGGCACGGGCCTCCTCTAGTCAATGAGAGGGGTTATGCCTTAGTCCACCACGCTGGCCTAATGCGGGTTTGTAGACTTTTCGAGTTCTCAGGTATGCAGGTTTCCTCACGATGTTTCCTTCACCGTTAAAGCAAGCGATAATTAACAATTAATATACACGTAACTTAGAAAAGTCAGTGGTGTATGCTCTTGGGGCTGGTTTCGAACCTAAGACTTTCGTCTCGACAGTCCGTACCAATCCTCGCTGAGCTATCGCTGTTCAACTTCGGCGGAACAACACAACAGTGCTTACACACTGTTGCTTGGCGGCAGAAATAGACAAAGCGGTGGTAACAACCCAGACGGCCTCGCGAATACGGGGGATATACCACCTTGTAGATACAACCCACCATGAAAAGCTTTCGAAACGTCGGGACCAAAATTGAAATTTAAAACCGCAATAAAATCCGTTTAAATTAGTTTTATTTTAAAATATAATTAAATTATAAGTTTTCACTTCTATCGGAAGTCCCTATGACTGCCATTTTTTTCGTTTTATACGGATTGGTTTTAAACAGGCCTTATACATCTATAACTGTAACGTTTATAAATTCATTGGTACGTCATCATTATTCAAGCCTTTATCTCCTCTGTCTGTCATTCATAATGCGGACAGCTAGTCGCAAGTCGCATCAAGCAACTATTTGGCGGAATCGTCCCATATGTACGAACAGTATTCTATATCCGGCTATTCATGACCATATTACATACAAGCAGTAAAGCTGCCTGGATGTAATAAATCTACGTATCTTGTTCAGGATTCCAACCCTGGGGGGTGTGGCGTTGACTTTGTGACTTTCTTAATGTGGTTTCATGGATTCGGATCACGGCAAATATTTAGGCTATTCCGTACTTAGGTTTTGAATTCATCTTTATTTTTAAGGGTTCCGCATGCGATATGTATTATGAGAACCCTGTTGCCCGTGTCGGCGAGCCTTTGTAATTTTAAAAATTAACCTTCCGGATACAACTGGTGATCAAAAATCTACAACTACTACTGACATCGGATGCTATCACCGACTAAATCATACAGTTTTTTTTTTTTTGAAGTGATAACTTCTTATGGGAGGGTGAACCGAAACGTTCCGTAACGCGAGCGGCGGCGAGCGGAAGGTTCCAGAATATTCGAGAACCTTCCGTGAGACGTCACGCGGGCTAGTTGACCAGCCAGCGCTAGCCGACTTCCCTGGAACTTCGATAATTTCGAAGTCCCAGGTGGCGTCACACAGTGACCAGTCGGATTGGACCGGACTTTGACCGGACTTTGACTGGACTGTGTCCGTTTTCTTTAATGGTGAATAGACGACATGTTACCGTAATTTTGTTTTTGATATTGATAATAAAATGACGAGATATTTTACTTTGGAACATGGTGCCGTAAAAAAAGTATCAGGTTCGCATAAACGCGAAGAGAGTCGAATGTCCATTTTTCATGGCGAGTAGCCGTAATTAATAAACAAATGACGATTTGGACAAAGAAAACCTTTTTAGGTTTTTTCTTATTTGGAACATGTGGCCGTAAAAAGTACCAGGCTCGCATAAACGCGAAGAGAGTAGAATGTACTTTTATCATGTCGAGTGGACATGTAGCCGTAATTTTGTATTCTTGCATCTTGTTTGGTAAGTTTTCACTTCTGTCGGCACTCCTGGAGTGCAACCCGTATTATTTTTTAATGGCATCTGTTATACATTATGCCAGTGTCAAATTATACAGTTTTTGTAACCAATTATACATTCTGGCAGCCCTGTTTGCTTTAGGGATGTTCATTATAGTCCGTCATCATATCATCTATTTCAATTGAATGTAGTATCATTCATTTGAATTTTGAATCGATTGATTAGAAAATATAAATATGTGCGATATTTAAAACGAACGAAAAATATCAAAAATGCATTCTAACGAAATACCATGTTTAAAACACCAATTATTTCATTTATAAGATAGTAACACCAATAAAAAAATTAGAGTGTGTGTGTACGCGCGTATTACGTTATAACTCGTATTCCGTGCATTTAAAACAAACAAATGGAAAATTATTAATTATTTTAGAAACCTACATACATACAAATAAAGTGGCCTACACTCATAAAAACTATAAATCCGGCACTGGGTGGGGCGGATTTGATTTGGGTGTCACCCTAATAATGAAAACTTTAAAATGATATTTTTGGCCACGGCAAACATTAATACTTTCTCTTTCTCTAGTCTCGTCGTCCCTTTTTTTTAAAAGGCGATGCAGCGTATATAGATGATTATGCTGGGATCAAGACGGCCTCTCGCATATGAGGGACCTACCACCTAGACAAGATCAGTAATGTTAAGATTGTTTGCTTATTTGTGATTAATTATAATCTCGTTATTATTCTAAGTATATTCAAAGGCAATTAAAAAGTCAATTCATAACAAAAAACCATCCACCCCTGCATGTAAAATTCTTTTATAACTGTGCATAGTGGGGGCTTGTAACAGCATTCTGACCGAACCTCAATCAGACGCGGCCAGAATGTTGTACAAGTTAATATCTTTATATATATAATTCTTCTGTGAGTGTGTATGTTCCTGAACTTCTCTTAAACGACTGGACCGATTTTGATGAAATTTTTTGTGTGTGTTCAAGGGGATCTGAGAATGGTTTAGATTCACAATTTTGTCCGCTGGACAATGTTTTTTTTATTAATTTTTAATTTATTAGTAGTTGTTGATTTTGGAATGTTTTAGTATAAACCGGATGGTTGTCGTTGCGAAGCTTGCCGTGATGACGGGTCGTATAGCGTCTAGACTGGACAGGGACAGGACAGGGACAGGACAGTGGACAGGACAGTGAGACAGGAAAGTGAGACAGGACAGTGAGACAGGACAGTGAGACAGGACAGTGAGACAGGACAGTGAGACAGGACAGTGAGACAGGACAGTGAGACAGGACAGTGAGACAGGACAGTGAAACAGGACAGAGAGACATGACAGAGAGACAGGACAGTGAGACAGGACAGTGAGACAGGACAGTGAGACAGGACAGTGAGACAGGACAGTGAGACAGGACAGTGAGACAGGAAAGTGAGACAGGACAGTGAGACAGGACAGTGAGACAGGACAGTGAGACAGGACAGTGAGACAGGACAGTGAGACAGGACAGTGAGACAGGACAGAGAGACAGGACAGTGAGACAGGACAGTGAGAGGACAGTGAGAGGACAGTGAGACAGGACAGTGAGACAGGACAGTGAGACAGGACAGTGAGACAGGACAGTGAGAGGACAGTGAGACAGGACAGTGAGACCGGACAGTGAGACAGGACAGTGAGACCGGACAGTGAGACAGGATAGTGAGACAGGACAGTGAGACAGGACAGTGAGACAGGACAGTGAGACAGGACAGTGAGACAGGACAGAGAGACAGGACAGTGAGACAGGACAGTGAGACAGGACAGTGAGACAGGACAGAGAGACAGGACAGTGAGACAGGACAGTGAGAGGACAGTGAGACAGGACAGTGAGACAGGACAGTGAGACCGGACAGTGAGACAGGACAGTGAGACAGGACAGAGAGACAGGACAGTGAGACAGGACAGTGAGACAGGACAGTGAGACAGGACAGTGAGACAGGACAGTGAGACAGGACAGTGAGACAGGACAGTGAAACAGGACAGAGAGACATGACAGAGAGACAGGACAGTGAGACAGGACAGTGAGACAGGACAGTGAGACAGGACAGTGAGACAGGACAGTGAGACAGGAAAGTGAGACAGGACAGTGAGACAGGACAGTGAGACAGGACAGTGAGACAGGACAGTGAGACAGGACAGTGAGACAGGACAGAGAGACAGGACAGTGAGACAGGACAGAGAGACAGGACAGTGAGACAGGACAGTGAGAGGACAGTGAGAGGACAGTGAGACAGGACAGTGAGACAGGACAGTGAGACAGGACAGTGAGAGGACAGTGAGACAGGACAGTGAGACCGGACAGTGAGACAGGATAGTGAGACAGGACAGTGAGACAGGACAGTGAGACAGGACAGAGAGACAGGACAGTGAGACAGGACAGTGAGACAGGACAGTGAGAGGACAGTGAGACAGGACAGTGAGACAGGACAGTGAGACAGGACAGTGAGACAGGACAGAGAGACAGGACAGTGAGACAGGACAGTGAGAGGACAGTGAGAGGACAGTGAGACAGGACAGTGAGACAGGACAGTGAGACAGGACAGTGAGACAGGACAGTGAGAGGACAGTGAGACAGGACAGTGAGACCGGACAGTGAGACAGGACAGTGAGACAGGACAGTGAGACAGGACAGTGAGACAGGACAGTGAGACAGGACAGTGAGACAGGACAGTGAAACAGGACAGAGAGACATGACAGAGAGACAGGACAGTGAGACAGGACAGTGAGACAGGACAGTGAGACAGGACAGTGAGACAGGACAGTGAGACAGGAAAGTGAGACAGGACAGTGAGACAGGACAGTGAGACAGGACAGTGAGACAGGACAGTGAGACAGGACAGTGAGACAGGACAGAGAGACAGGACAGTGAGACAGGACAGAGAGACAGGACAGTGAGACAGGACAGTGAGAGGACAGTGAGAGGACAGTGAGACAGGACAGTGAGACAGGACAGTGAGACAGGACAGTGAGACAGGACAGTGAGAGGACAGTGAGACAGGACAGTGAGACCGGACAGTGAGACAGGATAGTGAGACAGGACAGTGAGACAGGACAGTGAGACAGGACAGTGAGACAGGACAGTGAGAGGACAGTGAGAGGACAGTGAGACAGGACAGTGAGACAGGACAGTGAGACAGGACAGTGAGACAGGACAGTGAGAGGACAGTGAGACAGGACAGTGAGACAGGACAGAGAGACAGGACAGTGAGACAGGACAGAGAGACAGGACAGTGAGACAGGACAGTGAGACAGGACAGTGAGAGGACAGTGAGACAGGACAGTGAGACAGGACAGTGAGACAGGACAGTGAGACAGGACAGAGAGACAGGACAGTGAGACAGGACAGGACAGGGACAGGACAAGACGGGGACAGGACGGGGACGGGACGGGGACGGGATGGGACGGGGAAGGGACGGGGACGGGACGCGGACAGGACGGGGACGGGACGGGGACGGGACGGGACGGGGAAAGGACGGGGACGGGTCGCGGACAGGACGCGGACAGGACGGGGACAGGACGGGGACGGGACGGGGACAGGACTGTCCAACCGGAGGGAGGTGGGAGACGACCTGACTTAGGTCGTCGAAGTCAATTAAATGTGCGACGGGCTACCTCACGTGCAATGGCGCAGTACCTCACTTAATTGCATTTAATGTAAAAAAAACATTTGTATTAAGTTTTGACCACATTTTACACAAATATATTATGTAGGTGATACGAAGTTCACCGGGTCATCTAGTATAGTATAAATTAGATTCAATTTATGTATTTATATAATCAGGGCGACGTTTTCACGACAGTGAAAATGCCCTTAATTAAGAATAAAAATAAAAAAAAAATGCATAATTGAGTAGCCGAATGTATCGTCTTAGAATCGTAGAGATTCATGTATGATACATTGGTAAAAAAAATATTACGGAGACCCAGCTTTTTTAGATTGAAACAGTACAATGTCCCACTTCTAATTATATAAGGCGTCGTGATGCTTTTGTAGCGTAGACCGGCAAACGAGTGAGTGGGTCACCTGATGGTAAGTGATCTCCACCGCCCATGTACGCTTACAATACTAACCTAGAAAAATGATAGGCGCGTTGCCAACCTTAAAGTGGAGGTATAATTAAAGGATTAGGAAAGGGAGGGGGATTTGGGCTCGGGATATCTCACTCATCGTACGCAATGCAGAAAACGCGCAAGCTGCTACTTTACGTCCGTTTTCTGTAAGACAGTGGTAACGACCCGGTCGAGTCGGCCCATTCATGTTGTAGACAAAACAGCGTGGCTCTACCACTCTTATCTCAACTCAACGGTATATTTGAAGTAAGGTGTATGGCAGTATATTATTGCATGGTGATTATCATGCTTATAATGTTACTGAATAATGATTTCTTACGTTTACGCGAATGTTACTCATTGAAATAAAACTAATTTAAACGGATTTTATCGCGGTTTTTTATTTTAATTATGATCCCGACGTTTCGAAGATTTTTCAGCCTTCGTGGTCACGGGGAGGACTGAGGTGTAGGTTGTCCAAAAATGTTAATGTTACAGTATCTACCTTCAATTTACAATTATAAAAAAGGCTACTTTTCAGGCCACGAAGGCTGAAAAGTCTTCGAAACGTCGGGATCATAATTAAAATAAAAAACCGCGATAAAATCCATTTAAATTAGTTTTATTTCAATGATGTTACTGAATGTTGTGGTTTTTATTGCCCTACCTTGTAAGTGTACTTGTGAAAAGTGTTATATTTCAAAATTAAATGTCGTTTGTTTGTAAGTATCACAGCATCACTTGAGAATGGCGGAATCGATTTGGCGATGTTATTACCATAGTAAAAATCGGTATTAATAATCGACTTTTCACATTGTCCCAGCCATACGCATGTCAATTTGATTTGATTGACAAATTGTCGCCGAACAAGCACTGAAAAATAAAAATATTCTTAATAAAATCCTTCAATTTAAATTTTCATTTTTATTTAAACTTATTTATCCTGAGTAACAATTTAAATATTATTCGGAGGTTTAAAATGGTAAGCTGTGCTGTGGCCACGTGTAGGAATACATCGGCAAAAATATCAAAAAACAAAGACGGCATTACATTTCATAGGTAAAATAAATTATTAGCGTTCGTAAATAAATAAACTATCATTTAAAGAGAAAATTCAAATTTTTCGGGAAAATGTTTAATTAAAGAAAAGCATTTCGAAAATGAAACCTGTGGTTACTACGTATATTCTTGTTTCTATCAACTGGTAAAAAACTTGATAATTAACAATTAGCATATAATCAATTATATTCCAATCCTTTATCTGCTCTTTGTAAACATTCCTTTTACTCTACTGTAAAATTTGGCATTTTTACTTATAGGTAGGTACTTTGGGATGGGCACATTGAATTATGTTTTTTTATAGATTTCCAAGAGATAAAGAGAGACGTAAGCAGTGGGAGGTAGCAGTCAACAGAGAGAAAGATTGGTCTTCAACATTGTCAAGTGCAGTTTGTTCTGAGCATTTTGTAGCTGCTGATTTTTATTTAACAGAAAGTGGATTACGGAGGCTTTCTATTGATGCCATTCCTACTATTAATATATCTGTGAGTAATTTATTGTTATTGTTGAAGTATTGTTATTACATAAATAACTTATATATTCCTGAAGGGATAGGGGGAGGTGTAACTAGTGCACCCTTTGCGGAGCTTTTATTACCATCATGTCTATAATTACCACCACAAGTACCTCCGCCTGTCTAACATCCGCTTTCTCTAGGGCTGATCAAATCAACTTTGATTTTGACAGCGCTGTCAAAACAATTTGAGTTTCTGAAACGTTATTTAGTAAAAAATTGATTATTCTATCATTTAATTTGCAAACAATCATTTGTTAGTAATTGATACACCATTTGATGGCAGAATTATCTATGATTCTTTCAGAAACCCAAAATAGCATTTGACATATGATTTTTTTATATTAGTTTGAAAGTCTTGTTAAAACTAACAGGTGTGTCAAATCAAAAGCGTTGACCACACTTCTAGAAACTTTAATTTGGCTTGACAGGTAATTAGTTAATTTCGACATTGATCAGCATTTCTGAAGCCAGGTATTAGTTTTAGGATTTGCTTCTCTTACAGCCATATAGTGTAAATATTATACTATAATGTAGCCTTGGGATGTCACCATATTGGTGCTGCATACCTCATTATTGGTTAAACATTGATTATATTTCCAGCCATGTCAGGAACTAGAACCAACTATCACCATGGTGGAACCTGTGGACATCAAACCTACAGACACAGAAGAAGTAATCCAACTGAAACACAAAGTAAGAAGATTAGAAGCAATTGCAGAGAGCAGAAAGAAGAGGCTTAACCTGATGTGGCAGAGTAAACGGAGACTAAAGAAAAAGTTAGATAGGATGGCGTGTTTGATCAAACATTTGATTAAAATTAAAAGGTGCAGTGCTGAAAATGGATGACTTAGGTGTGGCATAGTCATTTTGCCGAGCTAGGATAAAAAAAAAAATCACTGGACTGATTAATTAATATTATAGTTGCATTATGATATGATATAATAACATATCTGAACAGTCTGGATAAAAAGCAAGCACACTGCATTTGTTTAGTTAGAACTACTCAGGGTTGGGTCTGGTGCACGAGTCCAGTGGTAAAGTAAACCCCCTAATATTTGTTTCGCCGTGTCTTTTCCGGTTGAGTCGTCTTGGATCCAGTAGTATTAAACATGCGATGTTTCGATATCACGTATGGTCTATATTGACCCCTCTAAAATTTATTACAATGTTACACCAGCATAAAGATATTGTAAAATTTATAAAAACAACTTGTTTCATTGTAATAAGGTAGTTGACTTGTATTTAACTACCTTACTGAGTACTTAAATGATCTTAAAATAAAAGTATTATTGTTTTAAGAAATGGCTAATGAACGCTTAAATTTAATTGGCCATTCTGAGTACGGCGGTTTCATATTTTTGTTGTAAAATTGCAGTTGGTAGATTATTTGTTTGCTTTATTCAGTAGTATGCCACAAGATGTCGCTATATTAAATGTCAAAACTAATAAACTGTTTCAAATATTAAAAATTTTGATAATTATAAACTTTGAGTGATATCTGTGATGTCTATCAGTAATTATTTAAAGGCATATTTTGTCTGCTTTATTTACATAGTAAAAGTTTTTGGATGCTCAAATTAGTGTTGGTGCAATGTACAATCTAGTTAAGACTGAATAATTTTATATCAAGCTATTGTCCTTTTTTAAGAAATAAATTATAATGAGTTATCAAAAAATTTGTGTAATATTATTTATTATCGTATTTAGGAAGTATTAAAATAACTTATCATTCACACAGAGCATATTGTGCAAGAATGTGTTATATAGAGATTATCATTGTGAGAATACTAGTTGTAATTTAAAGTTGTAAGTATAAACCAATAGATGGCAGCAAAATCAGTGAAAGGTTCACGACACGAATATTATATAAACCCTATCCGGATTATTACGAAAAATAAATAAAAACAGCCTAATCGGTCCATCCGTTTTCAAGTGATGCCGCTACCAATGAACAGTTTAACGGACTTCAAAAACGGAGGAGGTTCTAAATTTGGCGAGTTTTTTTATATATAAACAGATTATTAACATAATAATCTCTCATATTTGTATCCTCGATGGATCGACCAGATGTACATCACTCATGCCTGACGGCTCGCCGAGCATACATCCATGCCAGGATGTGGAGGCATGCTTATCACCAAACCGGACACACATTACAATGCCGTAACCCATGTCTGATTTTTGGATTGAAAATATTAACACCAATTATGATTGTGCCACATGGGATTTCAACCCAGGACCTCAAGGTTTCACGTACGCGTCTACTATACCACTAAGGCGAATGTTAATTGTTTTATCATGTTCTCTACAATGTTTTATTACTATTAACACTACACGTGAAAGTGAATGATATTAAACAATTTACCTAATTATAATATAATATATACCGAATGAGGTCGTTGAATTAATTATAATAGTAAATGTACTTGTTGTGTGTACTTGAATAGTTCATTATGTGTTCTCCATGCAAATTGTTCCATTGTTTCGTTTAAATAATGCATTTATTATGAATTCGCATGAAAAAATCATAAAATTAGCGCATGTACAGTTGATTCATAAATACTTTGTTTTATGTATTTTAAAAATAATACAAACTGTTAACATACATAGTAATATGTAGGTATGTTTACTGCAACTTTATGTGTGGTAATTGTGTCATAGTGGTACTACTCCGGTCGAGTCGGTCCATTCATGTTTTAGGCAAAGCTGTATACACCTGACAATGAGTATATATGCACCGGGTCTTATAATCTAGATATTCTAAAATTTCATAAAATTAATCACTCGTTTATTGCTATCGATAAGAACGAGCACATCCCTATAAACTACACTTAGTTGCTACTTAAATGCTGGAGTAAAACAAAATCTCAGCTGTTTATTATTTAATGTTGTCTAAAGATGCAAGTTTCATAGCTTATGTATGTTACCACAAGATCAATGAAGCGTTACATACGTTTTCAAAAAATTAAAATGAGTTGGAAGTCGGAATTCTAGATCCATATCCGAGCGATGCCCTTGTGCTAGTTGATTCAAATGTCATTCCGATTAGAGCACCTAGGTCTGCACCTTGTCCCTTACAGTTGTAAAATTTATTACAATTTTAAATAATGTATCTAAATGTATCCAAGGCTTACGGATAAAAACAAAAACTAAAAAGATAAGGACAATTACGGCTATTAATGGCTATTATGATGAAGGCGTTGTATCTTTTATTATTAAATAATTAAAGTTGGTATGTAGTGTTGGTACCCGTTGTAGGTGTGAAGGCCAGACTGCGCGGCGGCGGATCGCTCCACACAATACCAAATCTACCGCTACCTATCCGCTGGCTTGACGTAATTGAGGGAGACGTGAGTGGTAGAGCCACGCCGTAGACAGTTTTGTCTACAGCATGAATGAACCGGCTCGACCGGGTCGTTATCACTGTCTCAGAGAAAATCGACGTGAAATAGCGGCTTCTTGCTGCATTTCGTAAGGTAAGTGGAATATTCGGAGGCTCTAATTCTCCTTCCCTCCCTTATCCCTTAATAATCTCTTTCGTTTAAGGCAACGCGCACATGATTCTTCTGGTATTGTGTGCGTTCATGATCACTTTTAGGTGACCCATTTGCTCGATTTACTGGTCTATGCTACAGAAATATGGGGATATATGGCAGCGTTCAAGTAGGAAGGCGGACTCTGGCATTAAGTTGGGACTAACACTACCAGGCAGTAACAAAATATAGAGAATAATTACCTACAAAGATATTGAGGCTAATTAAGTATGCAAAATGTTCACTAGGAGGTAGGTCGAGAGGTCTGGGTTGGTACTATCTATTTGTGTATTTCTGCCACCACCCATCAGTGTGTAAGTACTGTTATGTTTCGGTTTGAAGGATATTGAATAGCTCGTTTCTTCTTTAGGCGAAGAAAAAAATAAACAAAATCACGACAAAGAGGTTTTGTTAATTAAAATGCTTATGTTGTGACATAAGCATTTAATGTAATCCTACAGATTTTTCACAGTTTAACACAAATTAAGTTACGCGGTTTTGATCGAATGTTCCTTGTCATTTCATTCATCGATCAGAGGAAACATTGGATTGTGGAGTCCACATAGCGCGAGGCATCGATATCTGTTAAATTATATCGCTTACATCTAATACACCGGTTTTTGATCACTACGATTCGTTTTTACGACTTTTACAAAACAATGTATCGAGTTGTGTTTATATTTTTTTATTATAAAATCAATTTGATACGGCTGAGTTTGGAGTTCATTTCTTTTTTACATAGCGTGCTAATAGCCACTTTGAGACATGTTACGAATCCAGAACTGACGACGAGGGGGTCAAAATGTCGCATGTTTGTGGAGCGTACCACTTTGTCGAACTCCTCGAGTCATTCAGTCGAATATCTATACTAATAATAAAGCTGTAGAGTTTGATTGTTTGAACGCGCTAATCTCAGGAACTACTGGTTCGAATTGAAAAATTCTTTTTGTTTTGTCCATTTATCGAGGAAGGCTTTAGGATATATAACATTACGCTGCGACCATTAGAAGCGAAGCATCAGTGAAAAATGTTGCAAAAACGGGGAAAATTATTCATATTTGAAGGCTTCCGTTGCTAAGCTACCCAAATAATATTATTTGAAGGCTTCCGTTGCTAAGCTACCCAAATCTATACTAATATTATAAAGCTGTAGAGTTTGATTGTTTGTTTGTTTCTTTGATCACGTGGGCGGAGCCGCGAGCAAAGCTAGTGCATTAATAAATTATAACGATTATTCGAAATATTAATTATATTTCGAATAATCGTTAATGTCGAACTAATATGTAACCTAATTATTCTCTCTCTCTCTCTCGTCATACTTATTTCGAGGAATTAGCACTGTATTTGTTACGGCTATATGTTAGTGGCGTTTCTGCACTTGTACAGTAATAAGATAGTTTTGTAATCTATGGTTTGATTCTGTTCTACTGTGCACGTAACATTAACATCTAACCAGAATCAGGATTTTTTGATATCGGACCCCCAAATAATAGTTTTACCCCCATGTAACCGCACTGAGTACGCTCACAGTCAGTTGTGTTTACTATGACCGATTTAGCAATGCCTATACTTTATCGTGATAATGTCCTCTCCCATAACATCGAGACAAATTGATTATGAAAGTGAGATGTGCATCTGTGGTAATAGACGTTGGAGAGTGAGTCTGATTGACTATAGCTAATTCTTGTGTGATTACTTTATCTAGGTTCTGTCTGGTTAGAGAGCTATAGATTAAAGAGAAAAGTAGCGTGAGAAAAAATATATAATGAAAGCCAGCAATTGCATTGTGCAAGTGCAAATGATTTTTTTATTTGATTGAATGACGAGACGAGGAAGGCGCTCGCCTGATGGTAAGCGCCACGCCATTACCTGATGTAATGTGATCTCCATCGCCCATGAACACGATACCAGAATAATTATGGATGAGTTGCCGACCTTAAAGGAAAGGAATGTGGATTGCGAAGGGAAGGGAAGAATTTTGGGCCTCCGGTAATCCCACTTACCGTACGAAACGTAACAGCAAGCTGTCATTTCACGCCGATTTCTTGTGAGCCAGTCGTACCTCCCCAGTCGAGTCGACCCATTCATGCATTACACAAAACTGTCTAGTGTGGTTCTACCAACATTGCGAGCCTCATGCATGGCATTGGTTTTTCTACGGATTTTATTCAATTCACTATGGCGTATATCTTTGATAATTCTGATATGATATGCATTAAATAGAAAACAAAACATAGGTCATAGCCGATGTAAAATATACATGATGGTTCATGACTCCAAAACGGTAAGAGGCGTCTCTCTACTCTATGCTTTTGAAGTATGAAGTCCCAGGTTCGATTCCAAGCGTTTACTAATGTTTACTAATGTTTGTAAACAATTTTAAACAGCAGTGTGGCAGCACCATTCTAATTATGGTAAAAGAAGGCTCAATATTTGTTTTGTAGATTTACAAAGTTACGGAAATTGATGACAAACATAATTTATAAGGAAGTGAAAGACATTTGCGAGAAGTTTGTTCATTTCTCTCTCTGACCATTAGACGGTCTTGTATGCTACCTACTAGTAATGTTATGTATTTCCTATTAGTCAATACATGCGGAATCATGCCAATATTTGTAGATTTTGTAGATGCTGGTGGGAGGATACTTGTATCCGACCGGATAGCGACCACCGTACACTGGTGCTAAAACTTGCCATAGTGGCCCACCTTGTGTGGGTTGCGTTCCAGGGTCAGTCAGTGTATCTCCGGTTCTTCCCAGGGGGCTTGCCCCTTGATCCTAACCCTTTTCCCATCCCTTTTCCTTTCCCTCCCCCTTGGACCTTTGGCAGGCCAGCATAATCTTGCCGACCTACGATGGACACATTGTTTATCGTTGGTCGACATTATTCATGGATTGCGCTACACTTACCATCAGGTGTAGCGTAGTCACTTTGCCGAGCCAGGATAAAAAAAAAATAAGCCGGCAAACGTGTACAAGTTGGTCAACAGATGTTAAGTGATCTATACCTCCCACGAACATCCACATTATCCAGAATCACGGATGCTTTGCCGACCTTAAAGGGATTGGGAAGGCGAGGTGGGATTTCACATTCACCGTACGAATCCTAACAGCAAGCTGTTACTTCACGACGGTGTTTCTGTATGTGTGTGTGTTTTCTAAGCACGTAAACCTAGTTTGTAATAATTGTGTGTGATTAACATAACGGTCTATCGAAAAGTCATTACGCTCACCACACTTTTCTCTGATAACTTATCGGAGTACAAGAAATTTTTGAAGTTGGTGGTCTTAGCGTTTATTGAATGAAGCGAGCGCGCGCGCCGACACCGCCGACATCTGGTGGGGACGCACTCCCACCAACGAACTCAGTACCTTCGCTACCAATCGTGAGCGGCGCGCGTGTCGTACGTACCGAATTTGAAATTACAAAAAACAATCGATCTTAATATTTACACAATAATAATCGATTATTTTATAACCACCCGATTATATTTGTGTGTTGAAAACAATGTGCAATAGCGGAATGTTTGTGTTGGTTTGAGCTGTGTATTAAATGTCATTGGGTTAAGTTTAGTTTCAACAAGTGAAAATGTGACTGCCTCATCGTGTTTTTCTCGTATAGAAAAATGGCTATTGACGATTTGAAGTGAACGTAAAGAGAAAACATGAAAATGCGCGAGTTGATAAGGATCACGTTTGTGTGTGTGTGCGCGTTTGTTTTGGCCGTGCGAGAGGGGAGGGGGGAGGATGTCGTTGCCGAGGGTCTGGGTCTGGAAGACGCTGCGGTCAGGACTGATGACCAGGCTGAGCAGAGGAAGGATGCCAAAACTAGTCTTCTACCAGGTAAGTTGTTATTGTAAACGTTTCTATGTATGGAGATGGTCTTTTGATTTTACCTTTATAGTTATATTGCATGCATATGCTAAGAAGATGTGTAATTAGAAATGTTTATTCATAAAGGCGAAATGATCACGCGTTTGCGTGTTGCAGTAGAACATTTTACATATTTTATAGCATAGGCTGGCAAGCAAGTAAGTGGATCACCTGATGGTAATTGATCTCTACCGCCCATGTTGGGCCACGATACATCAAGAATCATGGGTACGTTGCCGACTTTAATGAAGTGGGATAAGATTAAGGGATAGGGAAGGGGGTGGGGTTTAGGTCTTCTAGTATCTTACTCACCGTACAGAACGCAGCAGCAAACAGCTACTTTGGACAGCTACGTCAGATTTCTGTGAGACTGTGGTAACAATCCGGTTCAGCTGGCCCATTCATGCTGTAGACAAAAGTGTCTACAAAGTGGCTCTACCACTCAACAAACATTTACAGTATTAATATGTAAGTTTCTTGATGTTTATGTTTCCTTAGATTCTCATATGAGTCGAATGCTGGCTGTAGATTCCATTATTGACTATAGTTATCATTATAAGAAGTATAATAATTATAGGCAAAAGTCATAATGAAAGATGAGGATGTTTAATCGTGTAACCGACGGTAAATATTTACTGATGCGTAGGTCACGGCTCCAACCGAGTATTTAACAATTAACAGCCTTGAGGTCTGAGGCCGATACCACTGAGCAAAGTTGGGTTGCAGGAAAAAATCTTGAATGTTAAATAGCGAATTGATGTACGAGGAATATTGAGTAGAAACAGGCTATGTTTGAATTTCGTAAGTCGGTCTAGGAGAATTTGGGTAGATTTAAGTCAATAAGTTGATTTGATCAGCAAACCTATACTGTTTGATTTAGAACAAGTCAAGAATACGTTGATCAAGGATGATGATATGAACTTTCATGTATAATTTCTCATAGCTTAAAGACTACTTATTTCTATCTTCAGAATTTATTCATAATTTATTGTTTATGTGCCAGTTATCGCATTTTAATATTTTCTCGCCTATAAAAGTAAAAAATGTTTCTGTATTTTTAATTAGTTTTGGTACATTGGTTTTATGATTGGCAGCCGCGTCGTCGCCGGGCTAAAGGAAGGTATCCTTGGAATACTTATTTGTTCTAACCACATGATCAATAGAAGAATCTTTAAATAAACTATGTTACAACGTTTTCAATTAACATAGGCGATACAATACAATATATCCTATGGAATCTATATCAAATGAAGAGCATATTATTCTAGTTAACTAAAGTCTAACTGCTATATCCATATAAATATTAAATAGCATCGTTAAAGTACTGACAAAATACTCTTTAGTTAAATACGGAATTTCAAATGTATGCAGGCTGTAAACAATATTTATTTGAAACATCTTATACATCAAAACAATCAAAATTAATTTCTAGTAGTAGTTAAAATTTCACTAACATCTACGCTATTCACTTTCGCAACGCGTGGACCGTGAAATACATTGTTAATGACGTTAGTGTTGCGATCTACAGTTTTTTATCAACATTTATTCACCCTGATGCTTCTTGAATAGTCGAAAGTGTTGTAACAAAAGTATTTAATTTAAATATCTGCCGGATTGTATAATAAACTAACCAGGCTGAGACAAGGCTCTTGTGGACTACTCGGGTCATATTTATGCTATACTAGCTTTTGCTCGCGGCTCCGCCCGCGTGAACAGCATTTTCCGGGATAAAAGTAGCCTGTAACCGTCTCCAGGGTCCCATCTATCCCTGTAGATAAATTCATCAAAATCGGTTCAGTGATTTAGGCGTGAAAGCGTAACAAACAAACTCACTTTCGCATTAACTTTCATCCCCCTTTTCATCTCTTATTAACTAAAATTTCCAAAATTTCTGAAACACGTATTTATTTGTTTTACGACAATAACCGAAATACAAAATTTTGTTTGTGTAACTTTCAAAATGACGGACTTTCATAAATATTATCATCCCCTATTTTGACCCCTTTGGGGTGGAATTTTCGAAAATGCTTTCTTAGTGGGTGCCTACATAACAAAATGAATATACAGTCCGAATTTCATGCTTGTAGCCTTGATAGTTTGCGCTCGGCGATGATGAATCACTCAGTCAGTCAGGACATGTTATTTTATAAGTATAAATTTCTTTATAGCATTGGCTGGCAAACTAGTAAGTGGGTAAGTGATCTCCACCGCCCACAAACATATATAGATACCAGTCATACCAGAAGAATCATTTCTATGAGTGCTAGCGCTACGCTGTAGACCGTTTAGTCTACAGCATGAATGTGCCGTCTCGACCGGGTTGTTACACCTGTCACATAGAAACTCGACATAAAGTAGCGATTTACTACTGCGTTTCGTGCGGTGAGTGAGATATCCTGAGGCCCAAATTCCCCTCCTCTTTATAATTCCTTAATAATCCCTTTCCTTTAAAGTCGGCAACGTGTTCATGATTCTTCTACCAGAAGAATCATTCTTCTTCTATCATTTATGGGGGTTCATGAGCGGTGGAGATTACCTGCGATAAGGTGACCCCCTTGCTCGATTGCCGGCTTATGCTATAAAAAAGAAACCTAGATGCGTTGTCTATATTAATTGAAGGGAATGACGATTTGAGTGGGGATTTGGGTCTCCGGAAATCTCACTCATCGTACGAAACGTGTTGCGCAGGCTGCCATTTCACGCCGGTTTTCTGTAATCGGTGTATAGGTGGTGTAAGTATGCACTTGTTTGCCCATTAAACATTTAAAAGTAACATTTAAAATGAGTATTAAGTGAAGGTAAATATGATTGCTCTCACGTCAGGTACCAAAATACATTTCGTGGAAACGTGGGCGAACTTAACACGTCATAAACTAACGACTTACCCGAAATCTTATTAGAAATGCATGCTTGAAATTAGTTTTAATAAAAAATAAACTTTCAAGTATTCACATTTTATTTCCGATATCCCACCATTCCATGATGTGATAGGGGGCGAGCCTATCGCCATACCGGGCACGATTCCAAACTCCGGGCTGATACTGAGCATTTTGTGAAGGGAAAATCCAATATCACCGACCTGAGTCAGGGGTCGAACCCGCGACCTTAGCACACCAGTCGTATCGTGTAAGAAATACAACTACGCCACCGAGGCAATCTATAGAAGATATGAATGCGGTAATATAAAAAAGTAATGTGGTAGAGCCACGTTATAGACAGTTTTATTTACAGTATTACAGTAGGCGCCTTGACCGCGGCCGGCTCTCTCGAAGTTGTACCACTGTGTCAGGATACCAATGTGCAATGGCAGTGTGCTGGTATATTTTGTACAGTGAGTGAGATTTCGGAAGGTCCATACCTACTCCTCCCTCACAATTCTTCATACAAAATTGTTTTCCTTTAAGTACAACACATCACGCACTACACCCATGTTTTTTTTTTTCATGATTTTTCATGATCTGGCGTTGTGGGTGTTAATGGGTGGTGGAGATCATTGACCATCAGGTGACCCACGTGCTCTTTTATGTGTTGATATAAAAACATAATAAACAAATATTGGTGAAATTGCAAATAAAATACAATGATTCCAATAAAGCCTAATACTATCGCTATATAATTGGAGAAAGCATTATTTATGTGCATTATTTGATATTGTTACGAGTGAAATTGCGAATTGGAAACAACTTGATAACGTGTAGATGATGCTTTTGTAACCGGTTTAGAATGCCACTCGATTTTGTCAGACGATGCTATCAAAACAAGATGTCGTAAGCAAAAATAAACGTGGGATGCGAGTTTAATATCTTTGATCGCGGGAGTTGATCGAAATTTTGCTTTTATGTAAAGTGTTATTTTTCAAGTGCGATTTGTGATTTAACTCTTTGACTTTTTTTATTTAGGCCTGAGTTCGGATCTAAGCCATTTCCATCTAATGACTTATAGACACAATATCTAGTATTAGTATTTATTTTATCGGTAAATGGCCATGTCCAATTTGTTCCAACAGATAGCGTCCTTGCAAGCGCTTGCCCAAATAACTTAAATTCAAGACGAGCAGTTTTCATTCACAATGGCAGGGAACAAAATGAAATGTATGGCAGTGAAATAAACAAAACCCACTTACAAATTTTGGCATACGAGTGCTTCACTGAAAACTTACACAATAAATGTTATTTTCTTCTTTATAGTAACAAACTTGTTTTATTAGTTGCTAGTGAACATGCAAGATATGTACGTAATATACTACGTCAAAAGGTAGGTTTCATTCTTCATCAGCGTTGTGATGTAATATAGGATTTCTAAATTATGTAATTGAAAGCACTAGAAGATCGCCAGACTGCTTGTTCCTAAGGATTTAGTAGTGATATTAAAATCATGCGCTTTGGAAGTATTTTACGATATGGTGCGAATATGCAAATAATGTATAAAAGATGACCAGTATTTCATCAGGTACTTGTGGAAAATAAAAACAGTATAATCGCTTTTATAACTCTTATAGCAATTATCATCTCGATTTCGTCTCTTTTAAACGAAAATTAGCAAAGGGCATAACTGAAATCTTAGTACTGTAAGTTCCTTAATTGCATACTTGTCGTTTATGAAGTAAGATGTCCCATTTAGAAGAAGCGAGTTTATAGCACGACACAGACGAGACTGATTGATATAACAGAAAATTCATGTTTACGAGACCTTGACCTACAATTAGAAAAAAAAGAAAATAATTGCGGTCTCATAGATAAATAATAATATCTTACTGAGGTCTATCTAATAATATCTTACTGTTAGAACTAGCAACTTTGTCTTGTTTTGCGTCCCGACCGTCACCTTTCTGACTCATGAATTTCTAGAAACATTGTCATTGTATAATAAATAATATGCTATTTGCATGAAAAATGAAGACTTAAAAACAAATATTGCAATACGTAATTACAAACGTCTTTAGTTAACACGAACGCACCTGTGTTTAACTTTATCGGCCTTTTTATATGACAGACATTGTCTTTGAAAGTATATAAAGGTGTGTTTTGAGGTGCGCGACCAAAACAAGAGACTGCGACATATCTGCTTTGTATGCAATTGTTTATGTGCGTTTTGAGGTATGCGATGAGACAGGGCACTGCGAAGCGCGACTGTTTCCATACAGTTCCATACAAAGCGGACTTGTCATTATCGCCTGATTCGTAAACGCTTTTTGCGGTCTCTCTGTCTCGGTCACGTGTCTCAAAACGGGCCTTTACATAATGTTCTTAGTACCTTATTCAAATATTGTAATTGTATGTATTATGGGACAGAAAGGTTCTGGAATGGAGGCCACGTACTGGCAAGCGCAGCGTTGGACGTCCACCTACAAGGTGGACAGACGACCTGATAAAGATCGCAGGAAGTCGCTGGATGCAGGTCACTTCCAACAGGTCGGTCTGGAAATCTTTGGGAGAGGCCTATGTTCAGCAGTGGACGTCTTGTGGCTGATGATGATGATGATGATGTATTCTGGCTGAAAATTTTATTTTATTATATCATCATAATTCATAATGTTATTTCGAAAAAAGGACATTGTGAAGGTAATAAGAGTCATTACTTACACGTGGAATGAGCAGTGTGAGTTCAGAGGATAAAATGATGGATATCGCTAATAGAAAATCATAGCATGTTTAATAAATACCTAAAAAAAGGTTATCTGTCTATGCAATTCTAAGTTATTTGCTTTTAGTTAGAAGTATAATTATGGATATTGACAGAGTTTAAAGTTTGCTTTTGAATGGCTGTCAGTTTTAAATGTCGTGCACTTTTGGTGGGTTGTTGAATGCCCGTAATAAATAAATTAAGTTGATACCCAAGTTAACTATTTCTTAGGACTTGTGGAGATCATTTTATCGTCTGTTAATTAAAAGGCCGTAAGTGAATAAACATAATTTTGGTAATGAAAAAACGTAAAAATTATTTCCCTAATACTTGATGATTTATCATTTTCAATTTCAATTTTTTAGGGGGAAATAAAACAAGTGGACATTAATGACCGTAAAATCTATGACAAATAATTAATTTTAAATTCAATCAGGTTGATAATTAGGTTTATTCACATAACGGTATTTAGTAAACGGACGGCACCATTACACCAGTTGAACCACTTCGCAAATTGGCGGTAATTTATTTTGATAAAAATATTATGAAACTTCTTTACTTGAGTCGAGGCGTCTATATGATATCTGATACAATATGTAAAAAAACGTCTTAACTCACTAATTCACTCATCAATGCCCATCCCAATTTCTTGGACCTAGCCTACCTAAGAAGCTGGAATTTTTCAGAGGGTTCCTTTATGATGTAAACAAAGAATAAGGAAGAATAGTTTGAAATTCAACCCCAAAGCGGAAATCGAGTGATCAAAGTTTGTATAAAGAAACAATTTAAATGGACAATTGGATTGGAGACTTTGTAGGTGTATTCCAAAATACAAATAAGTAAATACGTTTTCATAATTTTTCGAAAGGCGGAGGTGAAATGCTTTAAAAGGGCAGAGGTTGTTCAGGTCAAAGACATTCAGGGCGGAGCCGGGAGTAAAAGCTAGTAGTTTAATAACAGTAAAGTTTATTTGCACAATAATTAAAAAAAATATTTTGCGGTACAGTTACAATGAGTCAACGAACTTCCGCTCGATTGTTTCCAATATTGTGTGCGCGATATTCTATAGATCATTAAAAACTGGTTTTAATGATCGATTAACGATCGGAGTTCACGCATAATTATAAATATAACGTTTAACAAATACCGCGAAATTTCTAGATTCTGTATTCGATAACGGTTTTCGATAACAGTGATTTTGTCTTCATGTTTTTTTTCCTTTTATGACTTGATTTATAGAGGTTAAACGAACCTCAGCTTCGAGATTGTATATTAAGTAGATGCCAAAATGATACTAAAAACAATCGGTGAATTATGTGTCAACAATCTGCGCATTAGCTTAATGCTACAATGATAAATAATATACTAACAAAATAAAGTAAATTAAGGTCGGATAATAATATATTCAGATAAGCAAGATTTTAAGGTTAGAAAAACACTAATATATTTTTATTATTAATATTTTGTTAGCTATAATGTGTACTACACATAGGACGTCAAACAAAGAAATGACCACAGGGATTAGTTGGCCAGTTTAATTTTATTTTTGAATGTATATCCAATCTCATTTAAGTTATCTATTAAGTAGCTGCACATACACTGCCTACTGTGCTTGCGAAGTCAGTATTACGTTTGTTTCAGTCAAAATACCGCATTACGTATTGCATATACGTAAGCATGGCGAGATCATTCATATTTACATTAGAATGCTTCTTAACGTACATTACCCGCGTTCTGTATTCTCTCGCTTAATAAGTGCTAATGGCTTTGTCCCTTTCAGAATGATCAACAGCTGGAAACTGAATAAAATCTATTAGATCTACAAAATCTATAAATAAATTTATTCTTTCAAGTATTATGTTCAGTATAAGTCTTGAAATTTTCCATCAGATCCTTAGAAGCGGCTTTATAATTAAACCAATTTTGGGTTCTCAATAAGTAGTATAAAAATTGAACACTTGTCTTTTCATCGAGATTAATATGGGTGTGAGTTTTCCTCATTTACATTTAATTGAAGGAGGATTTTAAAACAATTTGGTTAATGATTTATTGTGCATGTTTTTATTTCTGATAAAGTATCTTATTTCATTTAGATATTAAAATTTATTTTGTTAGTTATGTCTGGATCACTTAAATAACCGTAGCATAATGAAACACAAATTTCGTTTTGGTCTTCACTAGCGAATTCTGTTTGTAACATAACATGTATTCTATTTAATGGTGCATTATAATCGGTTACGGTGTAAGGTAAGATGAACCCCACGTTGTTGAAATCTTTTATGAAATCTCTATAATATTGGTGATTCTTCATGAAGTTCGACATCTATTGTCGATCAGTTTCATCATACAATCAGTAAATCTATTGTCAGTATATAAATTGTTGATTGGAAAAGTGACCTCGATGAGTCGAAAATCGTGTTCGAAATTTATTTGTAAGCATTTTTCATAACAAGCGCCATTGATCTTGTCTAGTTAACTTTCGCAATCCTGTTAATTTTTTTTTAGTTTAAAAGAGATTTGAGTTCATAGTAATTTTTTTCAATGTCGTTTTGTGATGCGTATAATAAGACTGTATTGAACTTGTATCATTAATCTTTTGCGACTTGTCAAATGTAGAGGTCAAAAATCTGAGAACAATCCGAGAAACCGGCATACATTCTTATATATCGAATAATTAACTTTTTATTTTCTTTAATTTAGAACTACATATTTAAGAATATTTCATTGCGGTGAGTTTTTCTACTTATCGAACCTTATTATCTCACTTTAGTGAGCATAGCCCTGAGGCCCTTAGGGAAAAGGCTTGTTTTGAGGTGCGCGACCGAGACAGGGCATTACGACTTGCGACGTTTTCATTACATTTCCATACAAACCGAACTTATCGCTATCGCAACACCTGTCGCGCTTTCCCTGTCTGGTCGCGGACATAAAACGCTCAGTTCTCCCGCTGGCAAAAATTTACCTAATATTTTGCAATATAATTATTAAAGGCCGATTGTTTTGTTGTTCTTACAAATATTAGAATTTAATGCAATGCCCTAATGAGTATACTACTTTATTTTACTAAAAAAATATAGGTGCGTGACTATCAGGTTATATTCTTTACACCGAAATAATATCGTATTATCCTGTTGAACTTGCACATAATCACTTCACATCCGTGTTTACTTTTAAAATTACCTTTGCAAGATGAGTATCCTTATAAAAATAACTTATTTCTTAGTACAATATAAAGGTTCAAGGTTTCATTTCATTTCCAATAACAATCTTTCTATGTAATTTACATTGCGATTTTACGATGTACATACAGTTTGCATAAAAATACCGTTTCTTATCTTGCGTTAAAATATTGCAAATTGAGTATTGTTTATTTTATATTGAACGTGGAAGAAATGGTTCGAACTAAATTAAAATTGTTATTAGCATTATATTAAATTACGAAATGTGTTCATTTTTATATATTGTTATTTTATACTTGCAACTGATATATGAATTTACCTAGCCGGTTGATTTATTGTTGTCTATTTCGTATTTTCTACTTACGTAGCAATTGTTGATATAAGATGACATTATAGAAAATTATATACTTGAACAATATTACTTGTTATTCAATCGTTACGGTTGTAATTATATAAATATTTCACTAGTTAAAGCTAATTGAATGACTTCCATTGAATTCATTGAAATAATGATTTTTAAGTAATTATTAGATTGCAATTTAACTTATGATCGTAAGATAGCAACAAATATAGTTCTTAGACCTATACATGTGAACATAACTTATTCGTTACATTCGTAACATCGAAGGTGTAGGATCCAATATTATGTTTTATACAATCCACAAACTCTAACAGATTTGATTATTTGCTTCAAGCATCGAAGCTCGGGTCTCATTGTACAACCGCTGGAGTTATGTTACGCCTATTCCTATATAAATGCATTCAAGAATACAATGGAAACGGAATTTCCTCCGCGAAACAATACCGAGCGGCGCGGCATGGGAGCGTTTTCATTGGCCTTTGTGTTCCTGTGTTGGGGTTGCCATGATAACGCACGCAAAAATACCCTATATTTAATATAGGGTATTTTTAATGAGGAGATGGTTTTTGTATCCATAATACAAAGCAATAATAACTGGGTATTATATTGCCCATTAAATTGCGATAGCACTGACTCAAAGTTGTATTTTTTTTTAAATATTGCATTTACTAAGATAAAAGTGACTTTTCCATTATGGAAGTAGCTTAGTAGACAATTAATTATCACGATACTTGAACTACACTTTAGCTATACTGAAGATTTGTGGTAAGCTAAGTTTTAACATCTCTAAGCCACTTTTAATAACCGCTAAGTACTATGATTAGCCTGTCGGGAGTAGTGATTGAACGTGCTCTACATTTGTAGTTTCATAGTATTTCTTATCTTTATTACGAGTCTAAATATTTTAAATATACTGGTATCTTGTCTGTAACTAACTGAATGTCTAATTACTAAAAGGGCACATGTCACATTTCTAAGCAAAAATATTTTATATTCTTTATCGCTTGGCAACACCTAATTACACCGTTTTGTGTCAGAATGGCTCAAGTCCGATCTTTACCCATAGAGTTACAAACCTACAAAAATACTGTTTAGTGTTAAACGGGCACTTGTCCATGGACATGAGCCCTTTTAACAAATAATTTTTGAACGCACCCTACAAAATGTCAATGTCATTTTGAGTGGTAGAGCCACGCTGTAGACAGTTTTGTCTACAGCATGAATGGGCTGGCTCGACCGGGTCGTTACCACTGTCTGACAGGAAAACCGACGTAAAGTAGCGGCTTGCTGCTGCGTTTCGTACGGTGTGTGAGATATCCGGAAGCCCAAATCGCCCCCCCCCCTTCCCAATCCCTAATTATCCCTTTCCTTTAAGGTCGGCAACGCGCCCATGATTCTTCTGGTGGTGGGCGTACATGGGCGGTGGAGATCACTTACCATCAGGTGGCCTATGCTATAAAAAAAAAATGTAGTTTACACGCCACAACAAGATATTGTCTACAACTTTCAGTGCAGAAGCTCCGCACTGTGTTGTAGCCAAAGAATTTATTGATGGCTTTAGGTCAGCAACATTTGAATTGCGAAAAACAAACATAAATCCTATTACTCTACCTATCCAAAAAAAAGTATACAGGTACAGTTCCTATAGCTAAGAAAAAAATGTCAGATTTAATAACGTTGAAAGAATATATCCCTGATGAGCATATTCACTACTGGGAAACCATTTACAGTCGGCCTGTGGAGTAAATTTATTATTTTAAGTGATAAAGAAAAGTAATACATGCAATTTATTTTCTTTTATGTTTGAAGTCTTGTTCACATTAGGTACTAAAGGGGCATATGTCCACTTGAAATATGATTAAGTACTAAAAGGGAACATGTCCATGGCTTTTTTTATGTTATTTCTCTTAATATATTGAAAAATATAAAAATATTTTGTGTTGAAATACCATGTTACCTAATTAAGAAACATAAAATAATTAAATCAATATATATTTCCATTCCATTATATAAATATTTAGTATTTTCTGTCTCCTGTAAAATTTTTACTTTTCAAATATAGAGGACTTGTGCCCTTTTAGTAATTAGACATTCAACTGAGTAACGACCAAGACATTTTACGAGGAAACATGAAGTTAAAAGCCTTTTTACTATTTACAATAAGGCACACGAAAGTCTACAAAACTGTTTATGCTGTTAATGGAACGAAGTGAAGGCAAACATCATTCCTCATGTACATAAAAATGAATGAGCTCTAAGATTGGCAGCAATGATAAAGTAATGATTTGGTATGTCGCTCCACACATATGGACGTGCCGGCCTCGGAAATTACCCAACTTATTTATATTGTTTTTGCGAACTATTTGCCAATGTTTCAAATGAAGATTAACTTAATGTTTCAATTATTTTGTGAAGCAATTTATATAAAGATCATTCAGATTAATTGTATCTACCTTGATATCGATTTAAAATCGTTTCGATAGGTTTTAATAATTGGCTGAATGGGTGAATGTTATTTTTTAGAGATGTTAATTTTCATGGCGTTTAAATTTTATCGGAGTTTTAAGTTATTTCCTATGGCAACTCTGTAAACAATATTTTGTCCTTTAAGCCTTTACTTATGTATAGACTGCGTTTTGAAATTGTGCTGATTCTTATTAAGTTTAGTTATTATCATTATTGACATGAAGTGACTGTCTTATAAATATTTTTTGCGACATTTACGTGTGCGTAGTCTTGAATAAAAGTTGTTGTGTAACTATATACCTACATTTTATTTCAAACATATATACAAACCGACCAAGTGCTTCAGTAACGCAGTTGTATTACGTACGCGGTATGATTGCTGTGGTGATATTTCAGGATCGATCCTACGGTCAGTCGAATATAAGCGAAATTGGATTTTTCTATCACGAAATGCTCATTATCAGCTTGAGTCCGGAATTTGTGCCCGATATGGGGATAGGCTCACCTAGTATCACATCATGGGACGGAAATAAGCTCGACGAAATGTGCGTATATGTGTTACACCTCTGCCTATTCCTTGGGGGATTACAGGTGTGAGTGCGTATGTATGTATGTATATACAAACATATGAGTCATTCTGCCGGAAGCTTTTAAGCTCTCACTGAACTAAATATGCGGCCTGTTCGATATAATCAATCATATACTGATGACCTTCATGGAGTAACAGCCATAGGAAGGGTTAAAAATGAGTAGCAGGTTCTGTTCTCAGAATTGGACAACGCCACAAGCGACGTCCTTAAAGAGATTGGGACTATTATACCTATTATTAAACACGTATAGGGAGGCTAGTAACACCCCTAGTAAAGGCGAAGTAGCATTCTATTTTTAAACCGACTTAATAATGTGGCTCCTTTACTTTGAAACATATTATTTATTTTGTCTACTTAGTTAGACTTAGAGATGGTCTCATGGTGACGATTTCTTCGATGGTGAAAATTCTATGAACAACCTCTCATTTAATGTAGGTATTTCCTTTGATCCAGGATCGATATTTTATATTATTATAGCAATGCTTATGGGATATGTATCACATAAAGCCAGGGTCATAACAATTAACGGTTCTCTTTATGAAAGTGACAGTTAATACGAGGTAACCGTTACATTATAAAAAAACAAATTCAAGTATAAATCAAACACGTTATGTAACACAACAACTTTATAACGCACACTGGCGTTACGAGATTTTCTAATTGATACAACTATCTCTTTTTTAACTGCACGCAAATTTGATTGTGAACCTTATGCGTACGTGATAAGATCTACAGGTATAGAGATTGGAATACATACGCTGTGTTCCGGCGCATGCGCACACCTCTTATGTTTTTTAAACACATATTGCGCAAATTTGTCTCCTGCAATGCGATTTCAAACCAAACACTCGTGAATAGAGTGAATTTTTCCTTACAAATAAACTGCATATTAAATTATCGTCGAATTGGACTTTAATAATGAGTAATAAGGTTGATATTAGCACGGAACGAAACGATATTTTGGCCGTACGTAACATGAGCAGTATCGCAATTAGCTGAACGGTTTCAATTACAAGTGGTTTATATTTGTATTTTGTAATATCCTTTTCATACATCCAGGTTGGTGAGTAGCCTTAATAGCTAATTAACGTAAAACAATGTAATGATGATTAATATATAAACGCATGTTGAGGTTCTTTAAGTGAAAGGTATTTTTACGCACCTGGTAGCAAATCTGGTTCAAAACTAGAGTGGATGAATCAGATCCATGATAAGTAGCTGATACTTTGTTTGTTAGATGGTAGGTCTATTGTAAGCGAGAAGCCGTCTGGTGTGATGCACTTGCTGCTTTTTGCCGCCGAACAGCAGTGTGTAAGCACTGTTGTGTTTTGTTTTAAAGGTTATTGAAGCCAGTGTAATGACATGGCGTTATAAGAATCATCAAACTTATGTCTCCGGACGACGAATGCAGCCCAGTGCCATGCTGTGTTTTGTAAATCAGAGTCCTGTGTGGTGTTGCTTCTTTTTATGGGCACGCGTGGTGTTTACCATCAGACGACGGACCAGCTAGTTTTTTTTCATTTAAACTATTAAAAAAAAGATATTTGCTATGTTCATAGTAGATATTAGTTTAAAATAGATCGCACATATTCACCGTGTGTCTCCAAGACCAAAGACAGAATACCGATGTACCGAATAAGCGTTTTCATAATGCTTTAAAATCACGCCTCTATATCCGAAGGGGTAGACAGAGGTGCAACTAGTATATCTATAGTTCACACAGCCCATTTCTAAATGTCTCGCCACACTGGGCACACAATCCAGTGCATCTTTTTTTCGAATTGAAAACTCAAACTCTGCTTATGTTGTAGGATTTGAACTCAGGACTTTGCCGTTTTCTTAGTCTTAGTACGTTGCCACTAGATCGAATAATATTAAACTAAAAAAATATTAGGACTGCATTGTCGTTTCAAGGCATACACTCGATCTAATGTAAGCTAAACATTGGTATTGAAACAAAACTAATTTAAACGGATTTTATCGCGTTTTTTTGTTTAAATTAATTTTATTTCAATGTGTAATATTCGCGTAAACATAAGAAATCATTATCTAAGTATTGGTAGTTAACTTCAACCAAACCTAAATTGTTAAGGCATGCACTTCCCAATTCAACCCGGCAGTCACCACGTGACACAAATAAGATAATTTTGTAATAATAAAAAAATATACGAGATTTTATCAACATCACAATACTAGGAAACATCAGGAATATTTCTAAATATATGACATTAAAGGCGATTACGTTTTGTACTTGTGAAACGTGCGCGTATGATGGAATAAAATTCGCATTTATTGCATCGTGCACATGCGCAATTTTATATTTGTGTACGGTGAATTTAGTTGCCACGAATTGACAAACTTTTTGTCTTGCATCGATAACTTCTTAATTGTTACATCTGGACGTAGGTACCTGGTAATTAACTAAAAGGTTTTTTAGACGACCTGATAAAGGTCGCAGGAAGTAGCTGGATGCAGGGCGCTTCTAACAGGCCGGTCTGGAAATCTTTGAGGGAGGCCTATGTTCAGCAAAGGACGTCCTGTGGCTGATGATGATGAAAGATTTTTTTGGGAGAGAACCCTCGAGATAGACAGCTCGATAGCTTTTACTTTAATTCGGTTTGGTATGAGGCAGTAACATCGTGAACATGTCGCGGCTGGTCGAACTGGTCAATGATGCTGTAGAAGTGTAGACAAAGTTGTCTAACTGTAGACAACATTGTCTAACTGTAGACAACATTGTCTAACTGTAGACAAACTTGTCTGTCTGTTTAATAACCTGAACCTTATGGCTTATTTTAATGTAACAGGAAAAAAATCAAGCTTATTGGTTTTACGATTGATATGACATCAACTCTGGTTTACAAGAATATGTGACACCATAAAATAAATAATTACCATACAAACAAAAATAAGCAATGTCGTATTGAAAACGCAATGGTAAATGATATTAACATACTGTGATCTTGGTAATCAATATACATATTATACAGATTGTGTATAGACGATTGAAACTCCTTGACAAGAAAAACCTGTCCGCAGTCGCCGTGTGTTGTATAAATATTAAATCTACGTCACTACGGGTCAAAGTTTCAATTAAACTGAATGTATAGAGTTCACGTTGTTTTGTTATTTTATGTAAAACTTAACTTTAAAATTATAGGTACATCAAAAAATATCTACTTTCAACCTGCATATATTTATTTATTAGGCATGTAAGTTTACGTTTGATAAAACGCATCCAAAGCATTAAATTTCATTTTTATTTCATTGTTATAGGAAATACACATAGGTCTTTACCGCTGAAGTAATTAAACCATGGCATAAATTCGGCGCCATTATCTGGTACGACTGTCTGAGAAATGAGACACATGGGAAATAAGTAATTTATCAAGGTATCGCACCATATACTTACTTAGTGATATCTAAACTAATCTAAACTTTTAAACTAATATTATAAAGAGGAAAATATTTGTATTTTTGTATGTAACGAATAAACTTAAACACTACTGGACCGATTTCAAAAATTCTTTCACCATTAGAATCCTACATTACCACTGATGAACATAGGCTGCTTTAAAAAGTAAATCCCGGAAAAAGCAGATCACGCAGACGGAGCCGCCAGGAAAAGCTAGTATAACAAAAATTGTCTCTTTAAATGTAACGAAGCTATTGACGCTGACCATGACGGGACGAGTTCAATAAATTATGATTTACGAAGTTATTAGTGATTATGGATTTGAAACTCGCGCTTCCATATACTGATACGTTAATGTATCGAATATTTTAGTGTAAAATTAACAATAAGCTCGGCTTAGGCAGATCACGTTTTGGTAGAAAATAAATATTGAATATGTACACTGCACGATGGACAGAAATCCTCGGCGACATAATAATATAAGAGATAATATTTGCTACAACCATTGTCCATTTTGAAGCTGAAATCATCAATATTTTGGAGATTAGGTGTCACGATTATGCGTAGTTTTTGCTAGGGTTGACTAATATTTTTTTTAAACGCACTAAGATTTCATAATTATATTTTTGAATGTATAACAGAATGAAGCACTCAGAAAACTGAATTCTCTTTATCCCTACGTTTTCTTTTCTTCATACGGATACGCTCCAAATGTTGAGTTAGAAAATTGTGAAATGCTCATTTATCACGCATTACGGCTTTTGTTTGACATTAGTCGAACATGAACTTCAAGGGTCCAGAGTAAAACCGGCGCCAAGCATTGAGTGTTAGCCACATGCTGATTTGAATCCTTTTGGTACGTTCGTATACACCGTCTCATTGACATGTTCTACATAAATGTTTATGTACTGCCTGCCAATAAATGCTTTCTTTCTTTCTTTCGTTTAAAATATCATCTGTATAAAAATTAACCTTGCCTCATTCTTCTTTGGTGTTCTGCCTCTCACCTTTGTATTAGTTTTTGCAAATCGTCCTTCATTTACCTTTTATGCAAGTCAACGAAGCATGCGGTCTTGGGTTTCATGATATGAATTTAATCAGTTCTTTACGTATTTAACTGTTAATATATTTAATTTAAAATAATAGATATCTTTATGGCGCCAAGGCTTATAGTATCATAAAATGTAGCTGTAAAAATAAAATATAGCTTGATTTTCATCAAAGTTCATTGGAATATTAAAAACTAAAAATTAATAAAAAAAATTAAAAGTTTATTTAAGTATTAGTTTCGTAACGATGTTCAAAGATAATACTTCTTTTTTGTTGTTATTCACCAACTAGGTAGGTAGAAGGTAATTGTGAATTAATTATTATTATTAGCGGTCTCAACAATAATACATCTCAATAACTTTTTTGTATTTATTTTAAGGCTGTGTCGCGACCACACGCCTAGTTGGAATCTCAATAACGAAAAATAGACTCCAAAAAAATAATCCGGAGAAATCAAAAATATCAATTTCTATAGGTCTCTTTGGAGTCGGTGCCTGTGTCGCTGCCAGTCAACTACAAAATAACTAAAGATTACAAAAGAACGTATAAAAACTATTATTTTTGGACGTTTTAGTGACGTATTTGTGAATTTGATTTCTGTGTTTTGTTAAAAATAATTAATCTTGAATTTTTTTAGTAGTAGGTAATTTTTTTATTTGATTCATTAAGATGACGAGCAAGTCGCTCGTTTTATATGGGGCAACATCGCAGCTAAACTCAACCTAATGATTTTTTTTCCAACCAAATCAATCCATAACTGGAAGACAAATCTTTGCCAAAGCGCTTAATTTTATTACTGTAGGCAATATAAACCATTTAACTCTGCATAAACGAATAGCGTCTTAATATGCATACAATTATACAATAAAACACACAAGTTGTTACTATAAACAAACGGCCTACCTTACTCAAGGCTAGACGCAGCCCTCTCTAAACGTAGTGCTTTGTATATAAGAATATCTGATGTCACGACTGTTATTTCAAACATTTGCGGATGCTCGTTAGATGATTCTATTGCGACTTATATCAGTAAATGTTAGCGTAGCATTTGAATATTGGTACATTTAGTTGATTGGTATTTGTTTTTTCATGATTTTTTTTAACCTTCTTTTTTTACTAGGTGTAGAGGAGAAGGTGGTAATGTGGCCCCCCACTTTGTTTTTGAGGTCTCATGTAAAAAATAAAAGGAAAACATGTATAATGAAAACATCATTAGTTTTGTTATTTATTTGCCAATACACGACATAATATGGAACAAATAAAAATGCAACAGATAATACTAAAAAATATTTTATAAAAAAAAATGGAAATTTGACAACTTGAGATCAAGCGAGGGTAATATGGCCCCCCGCAGTCAGTATGAGCCCATAAGTTGCAGCTTTGGCACTGAATCCACTCCTCGCCACGTCTGTCGCTGGAGTAAATATTGTCACAAAATACAAATCATATCGTAGTCTTCAGGTACTACAGATGGAGATACATTTTTATCACATCCCGATGAGTCGCTTTTTACTATTTCTTCATTATCGCAGCTACTGTTGGATGTTGCGTCTCTTTGGTCTCTTTGGCCTCATAAGCCTTCGTTTATAGGCATCTGTAAGTAGATAAAAAAATAAATATCACTCATATATATACAACCAATATGAGGGGGCCAAATTACCAATATTGTGGAATTTACAAACCAACCTATAAAAATATATAACATCAAATATTTTGTGTACATACCTTCAAAATCCAATAGGAAAACGTTAATCGAACATAATATCCAAATCTCAGATGCGTAAACTCGGTGTTTCCAGAATTATGCAATTAAATGCAACACAATAACAAAGTTTTTGCGAGTGCAAGTTCAAACTGGCTCGAATAACAAACGTATGTGCTGCGCTCGCTTACTTTTTTTGTGCATTAAATCGAAATTGTCTTTGATGCTCCCCATTACAAAAATGTTTCGCTTGATGCGGTGATTCTAAACTAGAAATATCGAAGGGGGCCATAATACCTGCGGGGGCCACATTACCACCTTCTCCTCTACATATGTGAGATGTCCTCTGAGTTGGTACCACCGCATTGTTTCTTACTGCCGTCAAGCAGAAGTGTCTAACCACTGTTATGTATTGGTTTAAATGGCATTAAAGCCGGTGTAATTATTGGGATACTAGCTTTCGCTCGCGGCTCCGCCCGCGTGATCTGCTTTTTCCGGTATAAAAAGTAGCCTATGTCTTATTCTGATGTATAAGCTATATTATTGTAAAGTTTCATTAAAATCCATTCAGTAGTTTTTACGTGAAAGAGTAACAAACATACATCCATCCATCCATTCATCCATACTTACAAACTTTCGCGTTTATAATATTAGTAGGATATTATGCCTTGGGAGAGTGCAGGCACTGCAGGTTTGCAGTGCTACCTTATTTTAAGTTCTGCATGGTGTTGCTTCGGTTATGCGCAGTTCTGTGTCTATATTCTTACGTAATTCTTCTACATTCACGCAATAAAAATTGAACACGTGTTTTTAAATTGCATAATCTGCAAACAACTAGACTGAGCTCATAAAATTCAAAGTAATATTTAAATTTGTGTAAATATTTGATCATGCGATTATATCTTATTAATTATTAACGATTAAACATTATAATATTACTATGTTGTATAGCCACACTCGTGCCAGACTATGATTATTAAATGCTAGCGCCGACGATGTATAATTTTTCTAGTTTTTATTGTTTAAATAATAAAAGCGTGTTAAATACAAAAAGGTTTCCTATTTTTGATTTTTTACTAGTTCCATTACCGACTTAAAACATTAACTACATTTATTAATATCATTAATATGTTATTTGTGATTACATATTAAGTTATTTATAAAGTTTTATTAATATTCCCGGGAACGTGATTGTTTTGTCCCGGAAATACATAGAGGCCGAGAAAAAATTATTACCATCTAGAGACCCACCTGCACGTTAATTTTAGTCATTAAATATGTAATTATACATGTTAGTAAATTAATTCACAGTTCAATAAAGCAACCGTCATAAACCAATACACTGATCAACACGTGGTGGGCCTTTGATATGCTATAAGTCATACCGCCGAACCACCAGTACGTATCATTGTTTCATTTGAATACGCGTTGTGATGAATTCATTATTGTATGAAATCACGGGCCCATTCAAACACATTCCGATCCGCCCATCCGTTTCTTTACAACGGTCATAGGGTTGTCACTTGTCACCTTTGAGACAATACAATATTTTTTCGATCATGGTGGATAGGCCCTGAATCTGGCCACAATGTACAGTACTTATAATTATGATGCTTAAATATGGTGTGCATTAGCCGAAATAAAACTTTTTTAAAATCAAACAGGATCTAAAAATAAAGATTTTAATGCTGTATTGGTATAACTGCTTAACTACGCTTTGTAGATTCAGTTTCAGGAGATTTTGTGTGACATTGGCAATGTGTAAAAGCTGTGTTACGATCTACGTACAGTCAATAATGATCATTTAAAACCTCTGACGTCAAATTGAACAACGTCTTCTGACAACATCAACAACTGAATCTTTTAATTAGCTGAACAGATTTTTTGATGTTGATTGAATTAGCTTTTAAAAAAATCTGCATTCAAACGAATTTATTATTGACAGAAAGCAAAGTGTCTAATAGTTATCATTGACCATAAAATAATTCAGCTAATGAATTATATTAGATGTTCAATACGTCTTGTCTTATAGTTATCGTAAATTATAAGTAACTTATTAAATAATTTATGATGACAAAGAACTTGCATGTCTGATAAACATGAACAATGCATTTATGAATGACCATTTATTGCTTTAGAAAATAATGCACATCGTGTACTGCACCTGAAGTGCGACAATATTTAGAGTCGTACATCCCACGCATAAGTAAGCGTTGTCGTTGTTTAATTTTTTATTATTACTCAGAAGCTCGGTGGGCGGTGAACTTGGACGCGAGGACTTGCCGAATATTTTGTATTCAATCAGCACGTAAGATTGATAAACGTTGTGGCGGATGTGTGGCTTTGCTGTCACCTTAAATCCTTATCCTTTAGAATGAATATGAAAATAAATAATTTAATAGTTTTTATAATAATAATTCATTAATAATGCTCTCGATTGGTCGTTGGGTCAAAGGCCAGATTCAGAAAGCAGTGTTATTGGACACGGCACACATTGCGAGGAGGTTCCTCACACCGGTGCCTTGGGTCCTACGCCTTGCCATTGGGGGGTGATATTTTTAATATTTTTAAATGCTTTATTTTTTACAAATGTTATATTTAAAAATGTAAAACAACCTTTTGAAATGAAGAGTAATAATTTAATACATTAATAATATGAAAATAAATAAATATGAATATGAATATTCGAAATAATAATACACCCAACAGTCACACACATAGTCCTAACCCCACATTAAGATACGAGTCTTGTGTCGTGGGTAGCAGGAACTACGAGATAATTTCCGCCTCACAACACCCAGACGCTGAAACAAATATTTGTAGATCGCATAAACATTTGTTTCGGCGCGGGGATCAAACCTGCGGCCTCTCGTTTCCGCCGGCTACTCACACGCTGCGCCACAGAGGCTGTCAGTAAATAGATAGGTACGTTACTGATCTTGCTGGCTACTGTTTATTTCGGACTATTTTAGAGTTAACTGCCGAACTTCGCCCGTATTTTAGTCCAACACCTTTTAAATATAACCAGTGGGTGGTCTATACTAAAGTATGTGAAAGCGCTTACTTTAATTTGACTAAGGCAGAGATGCAGTATACCGGGGAAATTCTAGAGGAATCTACTTTATAGCACAATCATATATTCTTCGAGAAGTTATTCATAAATATCCACGTCTCTGTTCCGAAAAGGACATGATGATAAATAAGCATTACGTTGTGGTCTCACTAATATGTATGATGCCATGCAAGACCAACAAGAAATAAAATGATATAGGTACATATGACTGAGAGTTATAAATAAATACGCACTCACACCTGTTATCCCGAAAGGGTACGCAGAGGTGTAACTAGTACACCCACATTTCGCCGAGCGTATTTCCGTCCCATGATGTGATAGAGGCGAGCATGTCGCCATACCGGGCATAATTCCAGACTCCGGGCTGACAGTGAGCATCACGTGATAGAAAAACCCAATATCACTTTATCCGAATCGACCCCGAGACCTCTGCATAGCAGTGGTACCACGTACGCAATACAACTGCGCTACCGATGCAGTCTAAATATCTTAAAGGTAATCATAATAAATAGTTTTTAACCACGTCATTGTTTACAATAGGACGTGATGGTAAACAAGCATGACATTACTGTGCCCTCGCCAATAATATGTAGTATGATGCCATGCAAGACCAACAAAAAATATAATGATGTATGTGCACATGACTGAATGTTATATTTTACAATTATTGCACAAATGTTATGTGAGACAAATTACATTCTTAAGTAAATAGAAATTACACAGTATACGCTTCAAACCGCAATAAAGTCCGTTTAAATTAGTTTTGTTTCAATGTATAATATATCATAATTATACAACAGTTTTATTTTATCCTTTGACCGTAAAAAGATAAAATAAAACTGTTAGTAACGGGATAGTATAGGTAGGTATTTACCTATACTATCCCGTCCCTTAAGAGTGGGACATATTCCCATACAAGAATGAGTGCACCATTTGTATATTTAAAACATGCTGTCATATCATATACTCAATGCCATACATAGTCTCTATTAAAAACCTTGATTTCTGTGCGTATAAATAAATAAAACATACATAATAAGCGTGAAATCGTGTTATTATATGCAATGCGGAAAATTTATCTTTGATTTTCGCATATTATCACGACAGCAGTTGCACGCGCCACGTGTTATTAAGGTAAATATTTGTTTGTATAATTTAATAAGTTAATAAGCGTAGAAATTGGGGGCCCGCCAAACATTCACATATTAGTGATATTAGTACTCAGGATCGCCTCAATTGTAAGGTTCTGGGTTTGCGTTCCACTGTGAGACTTTAAATTTGCACTGCATTGTAAGTTGATGTTTGGTGTGGCGTAACCCCGCTTACGTAGGTAAGAATAAAAAGAGGATGAGCCCGGCTGCGCCACTTATGGTAAGTTTAAAACCGAAATAACACACAACGTTCGTATCAAAGTCCGTATGGATTGACCTGGTCTATTACCTTATCTATTTGACTTACCTGATCCTGGTTTCTGGTGGTGTATTTATCTTACCTGGTCTATTTGAATTCATAGGTAAATTACCGACCTATCTACGTAGAGATTGAGACTCGTACATAAACAAAACGTTCGTAGTAGGAAATAGGAATTCATTTAAGTCAGCCAGAATAGAAACAAAATGTATAAAGGCCATAGTTGCATACACACAGTAAACCAAAATGATAGTATAACGAGCGAATAAATTAAGATTCCGCGCTCATACATATCTGTATCGTCTTCCATATATCAACTGAGACCTATATTTAGAGCTTGTATTGATTAAATTAAAATTGTATTCTTAGAAGTTATTGTCGAGGCGGATTTCAAATGTTAAGAATCTCCGGTTTTTTGTCTACGTTCGTCATAGTTTTCATTATTTTCGGCTGCGCAATACCGTTGTTATCGTAAACAAAGTCAAAATGATGGGTACGTCTTAGAAATTTTCGTATAACCGGTTTGACTGGCCGCTGATACATATGTTTATTTATACAAATTCCAAGAACAGTGTCGACGTTATGTTGTTTAAAGTCGCTTAGGAGGATAATATGTGCAATATCAACTAGGCTGTTTAGGTCATTCATATAAAAGAGCATTTGCCAGATTTACATGTATTTAGTGTACTGCAGTTAAAGTTAGCATACTTTGCAACTACTAACCCGCGAGCTCCCTTTAAAAAATATATGCATTGTCAGCTCCGGTCTAGGATATCTTGTGTCTCTATGAAGAAGTTACGAAGAAGTTTTGATCCAATGATCTGTTCTGAGACAAATATTTGCAATTCAAGGTGGTAGGTCCCTTGTATGCGAGAGGCCGTCTGGGTTGTTACCGCCTTCTTGTCTATTTCTGCCGCCAAGCAACAGTGTGTAAGCACTGTTGTGTTTCGGTCTGAAGGAAAACGAAGCCAGTGAAATTACTGGGCATTATGAGACTTAACATTTATTAATATTTATGGGCAGGCGTGGCGCTTACCATCAGGCGAGCGACATGCTCGTCTCGTCATTCGATTACATCAAAATAAAATAAATAAATAAATTATAAATTTATGACTTAACTATTTGTTTACTAATTTATTTTACCGCTCTATTTATATCTACGTGTTATTATTCATGTTTTGAACAAGTCATAATGCCCTTTATAGCTAGATTCTATGTAGGGCGAAGGTCTTGCGGTGGATTCAGAAACGATGCAGCGTTCGAGATCACGCAAATTGTTTGGAATTCACGTTTAGATCACTATGCCTACTGCAGTCACCTATATATAAACTTTGGTACAGGTCGTCCAATCTAAAATGATAGATGATCCATGAATCTTAGAACCATAAATTTAGTGTGGAGTAAGTTTCAAAATTGAGTAGCAAGGCGCATTTTAGGTTCAGGTAACCTATTTAAGAAAACAGACTTTATAAAATGATTTGAAATTGGTTTTGTTTTCTCATTTATAGGAGAAGTGACCATGAAACGAAGTCTACATATAGTGTGCTGTTAGCTGTTGAGTAGTTTGATTTTTTTATTTCGTCATAAGATTTAAACAAAATGTATCTGGGTCCTAACTGCACCGCAGCTAAACTCTAGAGAAGATTTATTTTTATAAAATCAGTCCATCAAAATAAAACAAAAAAATAATACGCGCCACATTAAAACCGCCGCCATTTTTGAAGAAAGTTGAGATAATAAAAATTACCCGATTCAAGATTACGGAATATGTACCAATACCTAGAACAAGGATACGCACACACGTTACATTCTACAGAAGTACGCTTCTCAAAACTCAATTACTTGGTCAACTGTGTCGCTATTCCAAATAAGCAAATTAATGCATGCAATATTGGCTAATTGCAAGCAGAAGAACATACATAACTTGGTTACATAAGGCGATGTTTAGCGTGCAGAACTTGCGTTCTTGAAACACGACGCGTCAGTGGGCTCGTTCCAGTTAGTGTCCGAGCTCGGTTGGGAAATACTAGCGATACTGGTTACAGTACCGTAAGGAAACCACATTTGTAGTTAAACCGGGTCTCCATAATTGTGTTTCATCAAACTAATAACCTAATTACCGTTTTCTACCTGTTATGCTTAACTTTATTTGACCCCTAATGTGCAATAACTAATAGCGCGGTCGGGTGTGACGATGTAACATAAATATAGGCCAAGGTCGCACCAGTTGTATGTTGGTTGAGCATTAGGGGCAACTAAAGTTTGACAGCCTCCGTAGTGCGACAGACGAGTAACCTGTGACATGAAAGGCCGCGGCTTCGATCGCATGTCGTTGCACACCGGGATAAATGTTTGTGTGACCCACGAAACTTGTTATGGGTCTGGGTGTTGTGTGACCGAAAGTCTCTCGTAGTTTCTGATACCCACGACACAAGATTCATATCTTACTGTCTAGCAAAACAAAATCAGTACAGTGAAACTTGGTTAAGTGGGACCTGGATAAGTGAGAAACCTCCATAACTGGAACTCATGCTGAGGTCCCAACACTTTGGCACTGAATTACCCCTGTTAGTGGGACGAAGCAAACCTCTGTATCTGGGATTTGTTCTTTCGATTTATCATCATAGTTACCTCTATAACTGAGACAGCGAGTGAATTTTATATGCATAAACCTCTGTAACTGAGATAACATCGTTTTGTTTGTTTACTTACTTATTTTTATTCTAACCTGTATTCTGACCTCTGTTAATGAACCCCTCTATAAATGAGACAGATATTTATTATACCTGGATATCTGAGACACTGGGTAAGTGGAATACCTCTGTAAGTGAAACAACATTGCAGGTCCTTTGATGTCTCACTTAACCAGGTTTCACTGTATATCCATTTGGCCTTGCTGTGGGTTGGTTCCTTTTTGCGTAACTACGTCCAATAGTCCTTTGAAATATAAAAGTACAATTAATATGACATCATAAAATATCTATTACTAGGGTTACTAGACAAATGACAGATTTATATGAAGCATTAATAATTACAATCAATTATAAAACGATCGAGAATACTTATCGTCATTTAATGACACTCATTAAAATATTATTCTGTACAGTTAGTTGTGTCATTATTCTTTGATATAAAGCACGAAGGCGTTGGCTAATTTAATTGTTTTGATAATTTTAGATTTATGTGTTTTGTAGCAGAGGAAAAAGAAACACCGTCTTATAAATTTGTTCTTTTTACTAACCCCTTAACTTTTTAGACGTAAACGATTTTATAAATATCTGTTTTTGTTCATTAAAATATATTCATTTAAAGCATATGGATAATATATAAAGTCCTAAATTGGGACCGACGTCGTTTTATGGGCTTTGCTGACAACTAGAATCATTTTGTTCATTTGACAAAATCACTGAACCAGTGTATTGGTGCATGAAATTATTTTTATTCTCAATAGGCGTCTGAAGTCTTAATCTAGTCTAATCGCTTTTCTGTTTTGGACATTAAACATTATGTTACAGATACGTGGGGTCTAATTTAAGCAAGGTATTGTGGAAAATATAAGTATTTCACCGTCCCGTAGTACCAAATTCGATCGCACCTCTAGGGCAAAAAAAGCATTTTCTTTTTATACAATGAGTAACAGTATATATTCGGATTGCAACGTTGGGCAACACTTTATGATGAACAGCCGAGCTCTTGTCTTAATCAAACACTTTTCTCGCTCACGTACTTCACTTACTTTACAGGGATGCGATCGATCTTAAAGCTCATAATAAACGAGTGATTAATATTAGCGTGAAATTTTAGGATGTTTTACGTTTTCATAAGATTGGGATCGGAATCACTCACTGTAAGATGTATGTATAGACCCTTAAATATTGATGTTATTTCTGTAAAAAGTTGTACACGTTGTTTAATGCTTCGGATTCAACATTTGAGAACATATAAACTTGAAGCTTTTTATCAGATAATACATTAAGTGCAGAAGGCCTTATACATATTTATTTCGTATAATATTTTGTCAGATTAAATAGTAGTATAAGAAGAGACAAACGCCTCAATAATTAATTAAGTTAGCAATATGAAACATAATACACAGCTTAATTGTCTCATCATAGACTTAGTTACAAACAGAAACATAATAAGCTTTACTTTGGAAACATCATGATAAATCAGTAAACGTCACCGTCAGTCCGTTGCTGTTGAAGTTTTCCGCCTGTCAACCTCGTTGATAATATCTTTATAAACTACAACTATTTGAACAGCAACTATCACCCTTATTGTAATAGATATAGGGTTAATTTCTGTATGTCGTTTACTACAGAAGGTCTGTAAATTGTTTTTTTTTGGTAATAACAATTATAATTGCTATCGTAATCGTAATTGAATTCAATTTTGTTTGCTGAAGTCTAAGATTGTATTTGGACTTCACTCAACTGTGTGGCAGATAAGTTTAAATGGCAGGTTATTGTCTATAAATTATAATTTTAGTTTCTAGTTTTACGTATTTTCCCATGAGATGAATAGATGCTTCTGTATGCAAAAACTATTTCAAACAGTCGTCAGGCGGTTGTAGTAAATTTTGAAGGCAATTCATTTAAAAATCAAATGAGATTGTATTGCTATTTATCTGAATCGAATGCTTTGAAGGTTCTTCATTTATAAAAGCGATTTGAGAAACTAATTGTAGTACTAGTCTTCATGTCTAAAATATACATTTAGAATGTGTTATGAAGAGCTACAAATAAAGGATAGTTTATTGTTACAGTTGTGGTTTCATTGGCTAACAGTTTTCTACAGATTATTTTTTAAATTTACATTCTACTAGCTTTTGCTCGCGGCTCCGCCCGCGTGATCTGCTTTTTCCGGTATAAAAAGTATCTTATCACCCAAGTCAGCTCATATCCTGTCTGTATACCAAATTTCATCAAAATCCGTTCAGTAGTTTCAGCGTGATTGACGGACAAACATCCAAACAAACAGACTTTCACATTTATAATATTAGTGTGATCTTTAGCTGCAGATCGGAAACAATCAGTACACGTGCAAAGATAGCAACGTAACGTGGTCTCCCAAATATTGTTTAATAGCTTAAACCACATTATTAATCTTGCCAACAGTCTTGTTCTGAAGTTCTCCGGCGGTAAACACGCCATTTAAATGACTTTTTTGCTTTCATGCTATTGAGACACCATGTCTTTAATTAATCATACGTGTTCCCCGTTGTTTTCATTTTATTATTCAAATCCTATTATATTTTTTCCTCATCGTATAATATTTTGAAAGGTGTTCTGTTTTTTCTTTGAATTAAGTTGATTTGGATACGAGTTGAAAGGTGACTTGTGAGTTGGAGTATTTTAAAACATTTTCTTAGAACGGTGCAGGATTATTATAATGTTGCATCATGGTTTTATTAATAATGTTCCTCGACGATGATCAGGATCTGTGACTAAGTAATCCTATATGTCTTACATGTCGAAGCGCTTGTACAAATACCTACCAGTTATAACTATATAGAAAAATATTATATCCACTAATGATATTATTCCGGTTTCCGAAAAGGCTATAGTACAATAGACCACATCCATACCCTGCGGCAAGTTATACAAAAAACCGAGGAGTATAACTTGCCACTTTGCTTAGCGTTTGTGGACTATGAGAAAGCCTTCGATTCGATCGAGACCTGGGCGGTGCTGCAGGCTCTCCAGCGGTGCCGCATCGACTATTGGTATATCGAAGTGTTGAGGTGCTTGTACAACAACGCCACCATGTCGGTCCGAGTACAAGAACAGAGTACGAAGGCTATTCCACTACAGAGAGGCGTGAGACAGGGAGATGTTATTTCTCCTAAACTCGTCACTGCCGCGCTGGAAGATGCCTTTAAGCTCTTGAACTGGAAAGGATTCGGCATCAACATAAATGGCGAGTACATGACTCACCTCCGCTTTGCCGACGATATCGTGGTCCTTGCGGAATCGCTGGAAGTCCTGAGTACAATGCTCGAAGACCTCAACAGAGTTTCTCAACGGGTGGGCCTCAGGATGAACATGGACAAGACGTATGTCCATGTTGTGCCCACCCCGATTACTGTTGGAAGCTCATCTCTCGGAGTTGTCGACGAATATGTCTATCTAGGACAAGTAGTCCAACTAGGCAGGTCTAACTTCGAGAAAGAGGTCAATCGTCGAATCCAGCTCGGCTGGGCAGCGTTCGGGAAACTTGGCAAGGTCTTCTCGTCCAAAATACCTCAGTGCCTGAAGACCAAAGTCTTCGACCAATGTGTGTTACCAGTGATGACATACGGCACTGAGACGTGGCCTCTGAATATGGGCCGTATAAGACGGCTCACAGTCACTCAGCGAGCTATGGAGAGAGCTATGCTCGGTGTTTCTCTACGTGATCAAATCAGAAATGAGGAGATCCGTAGAAGAACGAAAGTCACCGACATAGCCCAGCGGATTAGCAGGCTGAAGTGGCAGTGGGCAGGCCACATAGCTCGCAGAACCGATAACCGATGGGGCAGAAAGGTTCTGGAATGGAGGCCACGTACTGGCAAGCGCAGCGTTGGACATCCACCTACAAGGTGGACAGACGACCTGATAAAGGTCGCAGGATGTCGCTGGATGCAGGCCGCTTCCAACAGGTCGGTCTGGAAATCTTTGGGAGAGGCCTATGTTCAGCAGTGGACGTCTTGTGGCTGATGATGAATGATATTATTAGAAAAGTCTGGAAGAAAAAATAATTATCTCTTGTTTTCAAAAATAGCGTTTTGGGATTACCATAGATTACCCAATAAGATGACGCAATATAATCCAATTTGTTTGTATTGCTATAACAGTAAAATCACCTGATTGGTCTAGTGACAGTAGTGCTCGATTCCCGGTCGGGAATTTGGGCCCAAGATTGGAATTTGTGCCAAGTAGTAGCGATAGGCTCGCCCCCTATCACGTTATAGGATGGAAATAAGCTCTATAAAAGGTTGGTGTAGCACTAGTTGCACGTTTGCCTGTCTCTGCGGGGGTGAAGGTTATCTATGTATGTAACAAAAAAAAAAAAGTGCGCGTCCCGGGACGCTCGACAGAAGTGATAACTTAAACTAATGTGGGTTAAAGTGAGAGCGGAGGAGCCTGACACAGTCGTATCAAAGTCGTGTAAATCGTGTCAGAGTCGTGTCATTTCGTGTCAAAGTCGTGTCAAAGTCATGTCAAAATCGTGTCAAAATCGTGTCAGTCTTGTCTGAGTCGTGTCAAAGTCGTGTCAAAATCGTGTCAAAATCGTGTCAGAGTCTTGTTCGAGTCGTGTCAAAGTCGTGTCAAAATCGTGTCAAAGTCGTGTCATTGTCGTGTCAAAGTCGTGTCAGAGTCGTGTCAAAATCGTGTCAAAGTCGTATCAAAGTCGTGTCAGAGTCGTGTCAAAATCGTGGCAAAGTCGTGTCAAAGTCGTATCAAAGTCGTGCCAAGTCGTGTCAAAATCGTGGCAAAGTCGTGTCAAAGTCGTGTCAAAATTGTGTCAGAGTCGTGTCAAAGTCGTGTCAAAATCGTGTCAGTCTTATCAGAGTCGTGTCAAAGTCGTGTCAAAATCGTGTCAAAGTCGGGTCAAAGTCGTGTCAGAGTCGTGTCAGAGTCGTGTCAAAGTCGTATCAAAGTCGTGTCAAAGTCGTGTCAGAGTCGTGTCAAAATCGTGGCAAAGTCGTGTCAGAGTCGTGTCAAAGTCGTATCAAAGTCGTGTCAAAATCGTGTCAGTCTTGTCAGAGTCGTATCAAAGTCGTGTCCAAATTGTGTCAAAGTCGTGTCAAAATCGTGTCAAAATTATGTCAAAATTGTGTGAGAGTCGTGTCAAAGTCGTGTCAAAGTCGTGTCAAAATCGTGTCAAAATCGTGTCAGTCTTGTCCGAGTCGTGTCAAAGTTGTGTCAAAATCGTGTCAATGTCGTGTCAAAGTCGGGTCAAAGTCGTGTCAGAGTCGTGTCAAAGTCGTGTCAAAGTCGTATCAAAGTCGTGTCAGAGTCGTGTCAAAATCGTGTCAAAGTCGTATCAAAGTCGTGTCAGAGTCGTGTCAAAATCGTGGCAAAGTCGTGTCAAAGTCGTATCAAAGTCGTGCCAAGTCGTGTCAAAATCGTGGCAAAGTCGTGTCAAAGTCGTGTCAAGATTGTGTCAGAGTCGTGTCAAAGTCGTGTCAAAATCGTGTCAGTCTTGTCAGAGTCGTGTCAAAGTCGTGTCAAAATCGTGTCAAAGTCGGGTCAAAGTCGTGTCAGAGTCGTGTCAGAGTCGTGTCAAAGTCGTATCAAAGTCGTGTCAAAGTCGTGTCAGAGTCGTGTCAAAATCGTGGCAAAGTCGTGTCAGAGTCGTGTCAAAGTCGTATCAAAGTCGTGTCAAAATCGTGTCAGTCTTGTCAGAGTCGTATCAAAGTCGTGTCCAAATTGTGTCAAAGTCGTGTCAAAATCGTGTCAAAGTCGTGTCAAAATTATGTCAAAATTGTGTGAGAGTCGTGTCAAAGTCGTGTCAAAATCGTGTCAAAATCGTGTCAGTCTTGTCCGGGTCGTGTCAAAGTTGTGTCAAAATCGTGTCAAAGTCGTGTCAATGTCGTGTCAAAGTCGGGTCAAAGTCGTGTCAGAGTCGTGTCAAAGTCGTGTCAAAGTCGTATCAAAGTCGTGTCAGAGTCGTGTCAAAGTCGTGTCAAAATCGTGTCAGAGTCGTGTCAAAATCGTGTCAAAGTCTTGGCAAAGTCGTGTCAGAGTAGTGTCAAAGTCGTGTCAGAATCGTGTCAAAGTCGTGTCAAAGTCGTGTCAAAGTCGTGTCAAAATCGTGTCAAAGTCGTGTCAAAATCGTGTCAGAGTCGTGTCAAAGTCGTGTCAGAGTCGTGTCAAAGTCGTGTCAAAGTCGTGGCAAAGTCGTGTCAAAGTCCGGTCGAAGTCCGGTTAAAGTCCTGTGAAAGTCCGGTCGAAGTCCGGTCCAAGCCGACTGGTCACTGTGTGCCGCAACCTGGGACTTCGAAATTATCGATGTTCCAGGGAGGTCGGCTAACGCTGGCTGGTCGATGGACCGCTCGCGTTACGGAACGTTTCGGTTCACCCTCCCATAAGAAGTTATCACTTCAAAAAGTAAGAAGGTTTTACCTTTCCTCATAATCCTAATTTACGGTCTATAGTTAACTTTAAGGTTTATTGAATATTATTCATATATACTCGTATATAAAATACATAATAACAAGTTTGCATAGAGTATTGTTAGAGGCTGGTGATTTAAGGTCTTCGATCACACCTTTTGCGAAACATTTACGGTAATCATAATACATCAAAACAGTAGAACAAAGTATTATTCTTCGATATACCATGACAGCCTTGCTGATAAGCCGCCGCCTGCGCAGTGAAAGGATGTGGATTCAAATCTTGGTATCAAATTAGTCTTTCGAAATTTTGATTTATAAGCCAAGCTCTAATGGTGAAGTAGCCATGTTGAAACCTACAATATGAGTTCTGTAGGGTGTAATTGATGATGTAGTGACGATTCATCATTTGTCTACTTTGTATTTGAGATAGATGGTGTCGTAGAATCTTTTATATTCGTAGAATTTGTATTGGAATAATTTACATCATAGTAGACGTCATCATCTGTGGACAGTTTTTTTTCTCATTCTAATTATTTCAACGTTTCCATAGACTGTTCATCACCGTCAATGTTTATTGAACAAATCCACACCACTTTTATACAACAAACACAACTTTAAACTAGTTTATGAAATAAATTAAAATAAGCGACGAACAGAATCAAAACAGAATCCCCGCCAAAACTCATCGGTCACTTTATAAGACAGAAATAATCTCGACACATCATATGCATACTTGTTGCACCTCTGCCTACTCCTTAGAGAATTTATGTATATTTTGAACATGAGGGATGTTGACAGCAAAAGAATATTTTAAACACCTGGTGTTCTTAACAATTAATATACGAAATACAAATTATGGAAAAGCAGTATGTAACTACACCACATAATGGAGATTATACATTAAGTTCTAAAATGTACTCTAAATAGAGACATATAAGATGTGTTTTTAATTACCAGTGATTCACTATGTAGTACGTATCTGGCCGTACGTGCCGGCGCTTTTACCGGCTCTGCTTTCTAAAGAGTGGTCCGTGCGTGACGGTAACGAATATGAAACTTGTGACTATCTGACTGTGTGACGCTCCGTCTATTTCGAATAGTTGTTTTAAATGTTCTATGGTCGATGTATACTGTATTTGTTCTAGATCTGGATTGCTTAAAACTAAAACGTCATAACAGTTAAAAGGGGACCGTCAATCTTTATGGCTCCTTTGAAGTCACTTCGCCTGCTCTCTACAGCTTCTCTCGTGACTAACTTCAGAGCAGCTATAAAAACGAGAGTTTTAAAGTGGTTCAGTCACGCTGTAAACAGTTTTTTCTACAGTATGGGCTGGCTAGACCGGGTTGTTACCACTGTCTCACAGAAAATTAACGTAAAGTAATAGCTTGCTGTTGCGTTTCGTACGGTGAATGAGATATCCGGAGACCCAAATCCCCCTCCTCTTCCCAATCCCTTAATGATTCTTTTCCTTTAACGTTGGCAACGTATCCGTGATTCATCAGGCATTGTGTATGTTCATGGACATTAGAGATTACTTACCATCAGGTGACTGACTTAAACGATTGCCCGCCTCTGTTTTAAATAAAAATAGAGATCTTTATTCACTTTTTTATTAACTTGAATTATGTGAGGAGTAGATTGCTCACTTGATAGTAAGCGTCACGACTGGCCATAAAGAGGAGCAACACTACACAGAGTTTTGATTTACAAAGCATTGTATGTTACTGAACTGCACTTGTCACATCGAGACATAAGATGTTAAGTCTCATCATGTCAGTAATTATACTGGCTTCCTACCTACAAACTAAAACACATTGCTGCTTGGCGCCAGAAATCATTAAAGGGAATTTTATGTGGTGGGTCCTTCTGTCACTTTTGGAAAGGAAATTTATTCCTTCCAAATTTGTCACAACTTATTCTTTGTATAATTTGAAGGTCTGGATTCCTGAAACTCTTTAGTGCCACTAAACAAATCAATAACGCATTTCGAGACGTCTATGTATTACAAAAAACACAACAGACAATTAAATCAACAAGCAGTTGAAACAAAAAAAAAATCAATAACAAATACTGTTCAGAGTCGTGCCTGCCGTGATCGTAATTAATTGTTGATTACATCGCACGACGTTGAATAGTTTTGCATGTTTGATTACACGACAGTGACTTCATTTTCTTAATTGCTTGGGAAAGTTCATATTCTTTATCTGCTCTTTTTAGCGCCTTTTGCCGTTGCGTGTTCGGCAGAGGAGAGACATTGTCATACAAGTATATACCCGCGACCCACGGTAGATTATCATTTTTCATCGTAATATTCAGAAAAAAAAAGTAATTTAACTCGGAGATCGATCTTTAACCGATCCAGTATTATATATATTGATTTATATTTATGTGAATTATGATGTTTAGGATATGGGAATGGTGCGGGTTTTCTTAATCATGTGCCATAGAGCCTTGGTGGAGAAGTCACTTCACCCATTGACTCTGTTTTGATTACCATCAACAAGCCAGTGCTATCACCTTCATTGGTGAATAAAAACATTTATATTATTTCGTAAGGGGCCAAGTAGCTTACCTGATGGTAAATGATCTCCAACGCCCATGAACATCCACAAAACTCGATAAATCATGGATGCGTTACTGACCCTAAAACCATCAGAGTAATCGAAGGGGGGCGAAATTTTGGGCTTCGGATATCTAACTCACTAAAACGTAGCAGGAAGCTGCTACTTCACATAGGTTTTCTATGGGATAGTGCGGTGGAGCCGCATCAGCTGTAGACAAAACTGTCTACAGTGTCGCTCTCCCACTTAAAATTCCAGGGTTAGTTAGAGAACGCATCCTGGGTTATTACGACTGACGGCTATTTTGTAATACTGATCTTTTAATTTACCAGTTAGAAAAGTAGCACTAATATTATTATAATCAGACCAATAGCGGTGATAGCAATAAAATACAGGTGTACCGATGTTAACGTAAACCGTATAATTTGTCTCTCTACCCGAGGAACCTAGTTTACCTAAAACTTTATTGAAGTATGCTGATTGACGATGATTGTTTATCGAGTTGCTATATATAAATATAAGGAATATGTAAACAATAATGTAGATAAAATTAAAATATATTCTACTATTGATTGTAAAACAATTCTAGAAAATTTCGCATGCATCAATAAAAATGGATGAGAAACGAGTTTTAAAATAATCGAGGGTCGTGATATCCGACTACCGGGTGTTGTATACATTTCCATCAGAACCACGTTGAGACCAGTTCGCAATGACATTCCGGCTCGAGTGTCCTTTGTCGACTTCATATTGAATTGACGAATGTATATTTATTATTGCTTTGATGGAATTTGTATTATGTGGATGTGTTTCTAGATCTATTATATTTTGCGTAGTTTGAATTTTATTAGCTATTACTGATGTCTGCTAATTTTACAGTGTTAAATCTTTAAAATAGTTTACTTGTTTTTTATCCTGGCACGACAAAGTAACTACATTGAACCTTATGGAAAGTATTGTACAGCCCAAATATAATGGCCACCGTCGAAAGACATTGCGTTTCTCGATGGTCGCCAAAATTATGCCGGTCTGACGTTATTGGAATTCGAGTATTTGGTTGGTTGATCTGAAAAGTTGGTAGGTAGTGTTTTCTATAAAATTGAGGTATACATTATTTAAAGTAAAAAAAAAAACATAATTAACTAAAATACTTGCTACTTAAGCTATTAGTAATAAAGAAATATTGCACATCTCAAAACACAACAATATTGAATGGTATTGTCATACATTATCAAATAGAAACTTCGATACATGGTATTAGTTACCAAATAGGGCGATAAACTACGAGATGAGACAACAAACATTACAGCATTATAAGGTTATCCAATCCACTTAGCGAAAAAAGTCTGTTGAAGAGTTTAACAGAAAGGTAAACAATAATACGTAGTTGCCCGAACCACTTTTACTTTCTGAGAGAAAGCCGACACTCGGTCGCGCAGTCCTCCGATCGCGTAGAGTAACTGTGCTGTCGACGACCTTAAAACATGTAGTTGCTTCTCATTGCGATGAAGATATTTCTGTATAGTATTGAGTAGGACACGATTTTAAATGAGGTTTTAAGAGTAGTCTCTTTTAGAAAAGCGCCAGCACAATGTCCTATTTCAAATGAAGCGAGGCGTTTTGAAGCTCGGCGCAAAATTTTAAGAATGTTATAGTTTGTATTGCCTTACGTTACAAAATTAAATGTGATTGACGTAATACATAAAAAGTCGCGCCTAATACCGAAGTGAAGCATGTGGTTCGTTCTTTCTCGCTCTTTCACGCACACCCCCACACATGTCCACGTCATGGAAGCATTAAAAGAGTAACGCAATTAATTTATTTCGTCATGTACGGGGCAAGTTGTATGCCTACTCAATACTGTTTCTGCACAAAAGGTTAAAGTACACTGAAAGTAGAGGCAAGTGCTCAACGTTGTAGTTTACGTAATTTAGACGACAATGATATCAACAAAATACAATGTTAATAAGGTTTGAGGTTAATCCAAATGCCATATCATATTATGGTAGAATGAAAATAATAATTATGTTCACAATCAGTGATAAATGCAGAATACACATAGCTCTGACCCCACAGTAAGATGCGAGTCCTGTGTTGTGGGTATCAGGAACTACGTGACACTTTCGGCCTTACAACCTGTTAGTGGATCAGACAAATATTTGTCTCGGTGCGGCGATCGAACCCCCGGCCACTTGTTTTGCAGTCGCCTATTCGCTCATTGCGCCACGTAGGTTGTTTGACTTTTTTGATTTCAGTCCTGCAACAAGGATACCTAGAACAAATGACTTGAACATTTCTTTCGATATAGATAACCTAGATAACCTTCTGATTTTCAACTATCAATGTGCTTATTGCGCCACATGAGCTATGAATTTGTAATTGAAATCAGAAACAACATTAAACCATTAGATTTATTGTTTTGCATTTGCGTTAATATCACGATAAATCTTAATGAATCGAAAACTATATGTAGCGATAAAATTAATTACACAATACAATGGCTTTTAATTAATCTTAAATTAATATCAACCATCAAAATTAAAATGGTTTAATTGTCGAAATAAATAAAATGACGTTCAATTAATAATAGCATTTGCCTAAAGCGTTCACTCGGGAGAATAATTTGTTATCGTTAATCCTAAAAAATACCTTCATGTCTTGTAGTCTTTACTCTTTGTGTTCAAAACGAAAAGGCCTTTATAAAATAGAAGCGTGAATTATCTGTGACTTTCGACGTCTGAAGTTTTCCCGAGGTATGTGCCCGATATGATAATAAGCTTCTCTATGACGTTCTTTCTTTCTGCCTGGAGTCATCCCGCCTTATTGCCAGGATCTGCCTTCCAATATGATTTGACGGTGGATTTGGTGTTATGTGTGACCCGCCGTCTAACCCCCATAGTCCGCCACCCGGACCAAGGTTCGCCATTGTCTAGTTCGTTAGCCAGCAGAGTGTACCACGTGCAGGTGGGGTTGGCCTTGAGATTAATATGTTGGTTACATTAGAAGAAATGTGAATCCACTTGTTGTATATCTCTCTACCGCTTTGGGGATATAAGGACGACATGTTACCTTTAGGCAATTACCTATAAAGAGTTAATCATTTATAAACTTTCAATGATAACTTAAACACTCTTTTCGTCTCTTTCTAGCCACATTAAAAATCGTGTTGACAGAAAAAGACAAAAGAATGTATCATTAAGCAATACTTAAGTAATGTTCATAAGTAAGGCCCTATGGGGCCGTAATATTATGTAACATATTAACATTCTTAAGCCCTTAGTAAAGGAAAGAGCTAATTGACCATATTTGTTACATGTAAGGTTAACTGCATAAACTAAAACTAGACTACTATATGTAGTAATGCGTCACATTGAATTATTATTTCTTTAGAAGGACAGCTGCTCGATGTATTGAGTCATTCCTGTAAGTCGTGCAGGATCAACCTGTATAAAATTCTGTTGTAAATCAGCATATTTATAGTTACATAATCTTATCGATCGTTCATCATCAGTTTGTATATTAGACACACGCAAAGCATGCCATAGAGTTTGTTCTCTTTGCATCAGGAAAGCATAAGGCTTTCCGCAAATCTTCGTATCCATCTAGTCTAGAGCGTTTTTCACGTTACTTCTGCTTATACGCGTTCTACATTCAGTAACCCGCTTCTACTGTCGGTTGCGGGAAATATGATTTGTCCACTACCATTTTAGCTTAGTAATACTTTGAGCTGTGATACCCATTTCGGTTTGGTCGGATTATTTTGTTACAAATCATAGAGACTTCGACTTCGCAATCCATATCTCGCTTAGTAATTTTAATATGTGCTATCGTAAATGATTCGGTGGTTGGCACATCATTAGGTTCGGTGCCTTCTGGTCGGGTATTTTGCAGAACCTTAATAAAGAAGCTGATGTAAATAAAAGTCATGTTGTAATTTCTGTCTCAGCCAAAAATATTTTTTCCAACCCGGTCAACGTCCTTTTGTAAATGATGAACATATTATGAATTTTGACCTGTTCGTATTTATACTGGCGGGGTCAATTGCACGCCCTTTTCATCGAGACAAAAGTCCTTTACACATCGTGATTTATGAAGGCCCACGCACATTGACAGCGTTCGAGAATAACCAAATATTGTGTTCGAGGAAATTCTACAGTGGCCTTAACCTTAGTGAAAATAAATATAAATTCCTCATCTGGTATTAACTGCATTTATTTTATTATAATCGTATTAATAAACATTGTTGCATTAGAGTTTGTTATTACAACGTCATCAGTTTCAGGATATTTGGGATTGACGACGATTTAGCTAAAAAATGAAGTAATGAGAAAAAACGCGTTTCTACATCTGGGAAAAAATGGGGAAAATGCATAGTAAATAATAGTAATTGTCTTGTATTGGTCGTCGACGAAAACCTTTTTTGCCATTTGTTTGATTCTTAGATTTTTTATATAATCCTTATTTATAAATGTATTCTATTGCTTTATCTCAATTAATACAAACCGGTTGTCATTAGATCAAACCGCTAGCTTGTTACAAATAGATCATGTAGTTCAACAAATCAGGTAAAGATGAAAGTGGTCTGACGGTGAGTCGCGAGGTCGCCGTGTTACGCATTTGGGTCGCCGCTACCTATACGTTCGATCTGTCACTACGCATATACATATATTTACTATTAGAACCAAATGAGGAGAATAAATTAACAGTATTAGAGTACAAAAAATCTGTTCATGGTTATATTAACGCAATATTCGGTATGACTATTTATGATGCTTTGATGTATAAAGCCCCATTTACACGATTTAAGGGAGAATATAAGAGCGAACTGTCAATTATGAAGAAGGTTCGTGCAATTTGAAAACGAGAATCGTAGATACGGTCTCGTAGATGACAGTTTGGTTGTATTCTCGCCTAGATGTCATACGCGAAGCTCTTTTCGTGTAAATGGTGCTTTATGCATTAAAGCGATTTAAATATAACAGCAAGTAGAGTATTCTCATATTCCTTACAATGCTTTTTTTTTCAAATATAAACAACGAATTTCATAACGGTTCCCGGCAGCAATTAAAAATATTTAATATTTCATTGTATCTCTGTTCGTTAACTCATGATTTCAAAATTGCTTTATTAAAATTGTTTTCACTCTAGTTTCATGGTGAATAATAGAAATACAAAAGTGATATATGTACAACTGATAAAGCAGTACCAGGAAGCAACGGTATAAAAGTTGTCGAAGCATTCAGAAAGGCGCAGGTGGGCGTTGTGCGTACAAAAAGAGTAAACAACGCCTAGGACAACTTTAATTTATTTGCTTTAACAGTACTGGGTTGCCACATAAATTCAACGGTGAGTAGACAACTAGCACTTCCATTTACTTTGGCGTATTGGTCGGCTGTGAAACGAAAAGCAGCGGATTCGATCTTCGTATGAAGACAATTTTATTGTTCTTTTTTTTTGTGTTGACGCTTGCTGTAAGCGGGTGATCCATAATATTTATACTAGTTCCGGGTAACTTCTGTGAGACCGAAAGGAGGGCCTTTTGTAGTAGTTCTAGATAACCATGTCACAATACTCATATCTTGCTAGATGTCAGAGCTATGTGTGTGATTGTTAGTTGTTTATTTAACTAATTAATAAATATTAATCCAGTTCATGATAGAAAGGCGGTGTCAAATCATATTGTGAATTGATTTAAATGAGGTTCTTCCTCGAATCGAGTACGACAAGAACATGCATTTCGATAAAACTTGACGCGACATATCAGTCAAGATATAGCTGGTCTAAGAATAGTTTTGTAATAGCTAACACTTCGATATGTACATTTTAATATTGAAATAAGAGCTGAGTGGAAACTAGGCGTTTGTAGCAAAATGTGAGGTAATATTGGCAAGGTTCAAGAATTGAATCTGTAATTTGGATCAACATTCTGCCGGTAATTGAAATTCCTTGATTATAAATCTTTACATTTGCAGGTATTCCGTATCTTATTTGTACTCTAGTACATTTTTGTTTGAAATAGTTAATACATAAGAGTCATTAGGTTTTTTTGGCGGGAATTCTGACAGTGCAGTTCATCGCTTATTTTAATTTATTTCATAAACTAGTTTAGAGTTGTGTTTGTTGTATAAAAGTGGTGTGGATTTGTTCAATAAACATTGACGGTGATGAACAGTGTATGGAAACATTGAAATAAGTGAATTAAGAATCGTACTGAAAGGAATTAACACCAAAACTCCGACAAGACCTTGAAATCGACCGCACCCGTGTTTCATCGTTCTTGTAAAAATTACTTGAGAATAAATTATACTTGACACTGGCTAAATGTATAATACTGCGAAAGCCATAAATAAAAAAAAAAAGAAGAAGAGTCAGTAGGTTCGCAATTAGCCCTCGTCTGTGCAATCTCTACAAAACGATGTGATGAACTAATAATCATTTAGTGTTTAATTTGTTGATTTATATTCATGAACAATGCTTTAACTGCTTAACATGTAACGTTCATTACAAGAATTATATGACGTCCAAAATACGGCGTTCAGATACATAAAAATATTGTTGAGGAGGCTGTAATGTAAATTTTAATGCTTCAATTTCTTAAAACAGCAGTTTCTCCTCAAGTATCAGGTACGTTTAATTTTAATCACTTTGAAATCAATATAGCTTGTAAATTGAATGAAATTGACAGATAAAGATTACTGTTAACATATCGGAGCAAATTAAATATGATAAAAATTTGTCTTCTCGTGAGAAATCCGAAGACCCCGAGAAGACCGAGTGAACTCAATCTGTTGATTTGAAAGTGCTCTACTGTTACACTTACATGGCTAATTTGTATACTATTTACTCAACGACTCTGAAACCCACTTACGGTATTTGCACACGAGATAAATATTAACGGTATAGTGAGTTTTCTAGATCATTATTATATTGGATCAGTTGGCCGGGCGTGGGTGGCCTAAGAATACTTACCGCCGTGGGGGTCGTACCAGGCCGCAGTCATGTCCGCAGTGTCCATAATCTACCAATCTGAGGCTACTTCTGAGATAATTGCGATTAAAGCCCAGGAGTTAACATTTCCTCATATCATACAGCTCTTATGACATGAAAGACTAAAATGACGTTGCGCTTTTAATGTCGGTCTTACAACATTTCCTCAAAGAATAATTTGCATGTATTAAATATCTGAACAACTGTAAAACTTATTTTTAAAGTTTCGTACCTGGAAATTTTTAACCGACTTCAAAAAGGGGGAGGTTTTCATTAATGTATTCTTCTCGTGGAGTTCAGAGAGTCAGTCTCTAAGGTCGGACTGCTCTAATTTCTCTGAATTTTGGGGTAGAAGTTGAAATCAAGTAGATTAGGAAAGAAACTAAACAAATACACCCAATAGTCACATATCGTCTTGACCCCAAGCTAGGCTAATCTGTTTCGTGGGTAGCTTGAACTACGAGGGGCTTGCGGCCCCACAAAACCCAGACCCGAAACATATATTTGTGGATCACATAAACACCTGTCTCGCTTCGGGAATCGAATTCCCAATCTACTTAAATAATCTATTGCTTAAACAAAAAAAATGTAAATTAATTTTACAAAACAGTATTAAATGAAGGTTAGTGCTCAAACACATAGTCCCGTTCAAGTATGCATTTATCTCTACCTATTTTTTTTGTATATCATCCTGATATCAGATCGTGTAAATCTACATACAACCAACCTACGGCTGCTGCTTCGTCACGGCCTTCGTCATCCATTGTATGTAAATAAGAGGAGGATATCTGTGTATTGGTACAAGATTTTAAGCATGTAAGGGGTGGTCAGATTCTTATCTATGAAAAAATTAGTTTAAATGCCTTTCATCATTTAATCATTAGTATGTAAGGAGTGGTGAGATATTGATCTAAGAAATACAACAATGATTCGTAGTTATTTATAGCAGAAGCCAGCAAATGAGCGAGTGGGTCACCTGATGATACGTGATTTCAACCACCATCACCTATAAATACCTACACTACCAGAAGACTCATGCACGTGATGTCGACTTGGGGATTAAGAAGGGGAGAGCTGGATTTAGGCCTCCGGTAATATAGCTCAGCATACGAAACGCAACAGTGAGTTGCCGCTCCACATCGGTTTTCTGTGGGATAGTGGTAATAAATTGGGCACCTATTCATTAACACGGTATGGAAGCGACGAAGTTCGAAAACGTAGACCAAATGTAACCACGCACCCTACGCTTTTTTTACAATAAAATAATTTTATTTCTTCAAGTTTATTAAAAAATTATTTCTATTTTTTAGTTAGATTTTCTATAAAAGCGCGTTTTTTAGTTTTTTTATTTGCTATTCGTTATTTGTTTCATTTATACTATTAGTCTTCTAACTCTGTATTGTATACATCTGCTACCGGTACTCATACTAACAAAATGAATGTATTTTTTTACATATTTACATCGACTTAGAATATGATGTTATTTAATTGTAATGAAGTGTGAAGCTTACAATCTAATAATATGATGACTTCTATATAACCATAAATTATATCTCCGCACAAGACTTTTTGTTCTCAAACAGGATGTGAAGACGTTTTTGTATATTTGCACTTATAAAAAAATAATTATAATTTCATAGTGTAATTAAATACGAGGAAGCTTCGTGGTCGTGTCGAAACAATACGTGGCGTCAATTTGCTATAATTGGTGTTTGTGATTATTTTTGTATCGAACCTTGACCCTCGGGTGTTTCCTCACATGAGCGATTAACGCAATTCGTGATGAAGATGATCCAGGCGGTACAAACTATTAGCAGGACGTCAAAATATGGCATGAACTGAGAGGGTTTTGACTCTGATGTAAACGATATTCTGTAAAAATATTATTACATCTTCAATTAAGATGGTTTTGTATCATGATTATGTGGAGTTGCTCCTTCATTTTGACATAGGTTCGGATTTTTTATAATAATAATAATGCCAGCACTGTATTACACATCCCAATTTGGTGTTGGATTTGAGTCTCCTCTACTAAATGCGATAGGCTTTAATCTACCACGCTGGCCTACTGTGGCTTGGCAGACTTTACATACCTTTGAAGTTCTTATGGAGAACTTCTCAGGTATGTAGGTTTCCTTGCGATGTTTCCTTCACAGTTATAGCAAGTGATAATTAATAATGAATACGCACGCCACTTAGAAAAGTCAGGTGTATGCTCTCAAGATTGGTTTCGACCCTGCGACTTTCATCTCGGTCGTCCGTACCACTCCCCTTTGTTGTGTCGCTGCTTTCGGATTTTTGTTATATGGTAAAAACTCAGGTGATGCACAGGATTACCACCCAAAACATTGTGTGAGAAATATAAAAAATACGTATTACAAAAGTCGTGATAACGTTAACAAAAAGTTAGAAAATCATAATATTTTAGTATCTGCTAATAAAATCGTGATTTTATGAACCGTGCTAGGGTTGGCGGCTTTGTAATAGTAGTAATGACCATCCCTATAGCCTCATAACTTGCTATAGCTCATTAATTAAATAAAGATCTTGAAGCATTCCCATCCCAATGACTAGCGACCAGGTGCATGTATAGTATAGTTGAATTAAATAAATAATACCCAACAGTCACACACATAGCCCTGACCACACAGTAAGATACAAGTCTTGTGTCGTGGGTATCAGGAACTACGAGAGACTTTTGGTCTCACAACACCCAGACCCCGAAACAAATATTTGTGGATCAGTCAAATATTTGCTCGGTGCGGGAATCGAACCCACGGCCTCACGTTTCACAGTCAGCTACTCGCCCACTGCGCCACGGAGGCTGTTTTAATTAAAACTATTGGAATTATTTTGAGGAAGCTGCAGAAATGTAATAATTTTCCTTTTAAAAGTTGGCGCCCACGTTTGTCTCTTAGGTCAAAACATGTACTAAATGAATAATGTAAATTTTTGCGTGTCTATGGAAGTTTGTTGGGATTTAATGGTATGAGGAAACCTTGTTTGAGGCCAAGTAAAGAACGTGCCTGTCGTACTACTGTATATTGTTTACGTTCTAAACGTGCGTAAAATGGATTAGCTACACGCATGTTTATATTGCTGAAGTATCGACATTTGACATTCCTTTTTGATTACATCGCTGAGAATATCGTATTCAAGATTACTTACAGATAATCCCTCAAAACAATGGAATACAATTATTATTCTTTCGATAAGTCATAAGATATCGATGGTAAAAATAAGCTAAACAGCGGTATCGATTTCTCAAAAAATATTTTTTGTAAATATTTTCATCGGAATCACACAAAACAAATGTTTTGTCTTTTACCAAAAGAGATGGAGGTGGTGGGTACTTGATAAAATCTGTTGTTTTATATCTCAATGATATTTATGTAATAATTTGAGGACACGAACAGCCTCTAGATTTGCATGGGCAGACATGAATATAAGCACGACAATGAGGAACAAGTTACGAGCTGCAAGAGATAATTATTATTATTTGTTAGTACAGTTTATGTCTTGTTACATCTATGATAGTTCAATAGTTTCTGATACCCACAGGACAGGCTAACCTAGTGTGGGGTCTATGTGTGTGGCTGCTGGGTGTATTTATTTTAATTACAAGGTTTGGAAATGGGATAATCAAATATCTAGTATAATAAACTACTTCTAATAATATCTGTATTATTTAGTGGCTCGGTGGTGCAGTTGTATCGCGTACGCGATGCGACTGCTGTACTGAGGTCGATCCTCGGGTCGGATAAAAGTAATATTGGGATTTTTTTTTATCACAAATGTTCATCATCAGTCCGGAGTCTGAAATTATGCTCGGCATGGCGATAGGCTTGCCGCATGTCACATCATGGCATGGGGATATGCTCGGCGAAATATGCGTGTTGTAAACAGTACGCAGAGTTGTAACTTCTGCTTTCCCCTTCAGGAATTACAGGCGTGGTTGCGTATGTATGTTTACACTGCAATCCTATAATGGCATATAACTTATTAATTGAATTGCTTGAGGATGTTTTGAATATTTATTTAGATAAAAAAATACTGGCAATGTAGCAGTTCAGAATATTGCATTTTCTAATTCGTTAAAACAAGCGACTGTTACTTAAATCCCTTGATTTTAAACTACGTATAACCTATATCTTGTACCACACAAGGACAGAGTTCAAGTAATGGGAAGGTTAGGTCGAGATAGACATGTTTTGTGGAAACAATCGTGCGTGTGTGTTTATTATGTTTGCACGAAAACGGTTTTAGGGTCAGACGTTTACAACTGAGCATGTGTAATAATACAATGTAGGATAAATTTAATCATGTATATATTTTTTACTACGTGTATAGAAAGGTGTGGTCAAATTTACGCAACGTATAGTGTACGACATAAGTATTTCACCCCCTGTTGCACCAAATGCGATTCCATATCTAGGACATAAATAAAGCTTTTTATTTTTTATCGGATGAGTAACCTGTCAAATTGTCTTTCAGCTTCGGACAACACCAAATGATAAACAGCTGAGCCTTTATCTCACTCGAGCATTGTTATTCTCACTCACGCACTTAAATTATGGGTATATGATTAATCTTATTGATTGCAATAAACAAGCGATTACAATTTGTACAATTACAAGGTGGCTCCTTGTATGTCAGAGGCCGTCTGGGTTGGTACCACCGCAATGTCTATTTCTGCCGCCAAGCAACACAGTGTGTAAGCACTGTTGTGTTTCGGTCCAAACGGCGTCCGCATACCTAATACCACTACCAATATTAATTGTAAAGTGATTGTGATCTATAAGCAATTGTCGAATCCTCCTAGCGGCAATGAGATTTCTTTTATATATTTTTTTAAATAATATAAGTTAATCCTCTTTTAAATAAAATCTCTAGTTTATTAGTACCGGGTCACGAAACTCGTGCGTGTAGTTTTTTAGAAATCAATATAGATTTTATGTTTTGTTGATAAAAAGAGATCATTAATCCTTTTTATGCGAGTTAAGTATTATATGAATAAGGTTTTTTATGATTTTTTCTTCAAATATTAATTAAATAGTCGACACGTTTATAATAGGTCTGTTATTCCGGGTCCTCTGTAACTGCCTTCTTCGCTAGTGATCTTTGATCCGTGATAAAAAAAATACCATGGCGAACAATTATCTTTGGGAGTATATTACAGTCTTAAGGAAAACACGTATAACACCTGGCAAGTAACTAGGCTGGGGCGGACAGATTAATCCCGAGGTGAATCCATTCTTTCTATCTTTCTGTTTGGTGTTATTTTGGTTTAGCGCCAAGGTTCGCCTTCCTACTAAGACGCCTCTACTTCGCCCGATCTTGAGCATCTTAAGGTGGGTCCATGGTTCCACGTAGTTCCTAATACCCACGATACAGGTTTAACCTAGTCAGGGTCAGGACAATGTGTGTGACTATTGGGTGTTTAAAAAAAAATCAAAACTGTCTGACATCAAAAATGAAGACACTCGACTTATACACAAAAGCAACACGGCACCTTATTATTCACTAATCAGAAGATGAATCGTGGATGACTTGTTTTTTTATTTATTTCATTGAATGACGAGACGAGCGAGTCGCTTTCCTGATGGTAAGCACCACGCCTGCCCATAAACAGAAGCAACACCACACAGAACTTTGAATTACAAAGCACTGCATGGCACTGAACTGCGCTCGTCACCCCGAGAACATAAGATGTTAAGTCTCATAATGCCCAGTAGTTTCACTGGCTTCAATGTCCTTCAAACCGAAACACAACAGTGCTTACATACTGTTGCTTGGCGGCAGAAATAGACAAAGCGCAGGTACCAGACGGCCTCTCGCATACGAGGAACTTACCACCTTGTACTTGATTTTCCGACCTTTAGGCAAAGGAATGGAAATTGGAAGTGAGTTGATTTTTTTTAAGTCTCCGGTAATTTTTAAGGACAAGAAGCGGTAAATACGGCTTACATATTCGCTGCTGGGAAATGACATCGGTGACAGTGATGAATACTTTGAACGCTTTTGAAAAGTCGTCGTCAAAACATATTTTAATTTAATTTTAATTAAATTAATAGAAGAAAACCAGTGCGAGTATAACAAAAGAACAGTGAGAATTTCTTCGGCAAATTTATTTACTGTTATTTTTCAGATATGTGATTCTTCACCTATAAAGAGAATTTAAGTCGTTCTGAAAATTCAATGACGTATTCAAACTCAGTGTTGATTCTAGAGGTTTTTAAAACACAAGTTCTTTCGTTCTTCCTACCTACTTCTAGAGATCCACTTCAGCATCGTCCGCTGTGACTATGAGTTCTTAAATCTCCGTTCTTCTTCGACCGACCGCAGGATCGTACCTCTGATACAAACTCAGCAAACTACGATTGACGTACTCCTGTGATTTCCTCAAAACCAAGTTTCCTTATAATACAAGATAAAAATGAGTAATTGTATCTATTACAAAACAATCCCAACAAGTCAAACACCAGTTCAAAGCAATAGATCATCCATTACCCTAAAATCAGTGAATAAAAGTAACTAATGGTAACTGTTTGTTCGTAACTCCGGGTCAATTTAACGCTGCCTCTTGGGCAACTGTAAACGCCGTGAAACTGTTATGATGTAACTGAACTCGCTTAAAATTAACATTTTAATACCATTCTGTATTCGGAATAGATTTTGCAAAGAAGTAACAACTTAAATTAAATATCAGTGATTGGGATGGTACGATTGATAATTTGAAATATTTCTTAACATACTACTTAACCTATTATATGAAAGATTGGTTGTCTATGAGTTTAGTTGTTTTTGAATTGGTTTATTAATTACACCCGGATTTGGATGAAACTTAGCACACAGACAGACCATGACCCGAAATTTGGATATAGGATAAGTTTAATCCCGATAAAGAGTATGTGGTGCCGGGAAAATGTGGTAGTGGTTGGTTAGTTGTATAAGAGACACATTTAATGGACTGGCGTTTGTTTGAATACTAACTGTTTGTACTGTTTGTTTTAAAGTCTGCACATAATAGTACAAACATCTAAAAGATCAGTATCATCATAAACACTATATAGATCATCTTTGCATGTCTTTCTGTGTGAGGCGTCCTGTATATTTAAGTCAATTGTGGCAGTCACTAAATCAATGTCTTTGAACAAATACATCACGCATACATTGCAGGTCGTGCAATATGATCTGATATATCTGTACAAATCTTTATATGCGCTGCTATAAAATTTGATGTTGAAGAAGGAGATTCAATGTTCTACTTTTGTTTAGTAATTAGTGGCCCAGCCTCTGAAGTATAGAGCTATAAATACCAAATTACGTACTTGTAAATTATTTCAAACGCTTAGCCTTAAAGAATCCTAAATGTTCACAATAGTCAATCCGCTATATACGCGAAATGCATGAAAAAGCATTTGCAAGCAATTTTTGAACACAATAGTTCCCATTAGCTGTGCTTGGAATAAATAAATTGTGTTGCAATTGTGGAAATGCTAAATACGGTCGTGGCTCTTTATAAGAAGATTTCATGCTGAGTAGAAACTTGTGAGGTAGTTAGTTACGGCTATTTATGAATTATTAAATATTAGCAAATTACGTTCAGGTAGCCTTGAATAAATCGGAAACACTTCCTATGTAAAGACCTAGAAATAAAATGTGGAACCATTTTTTGTCGTATTACTAAAGATAAATGTTAAACTGTTCTATTCGTGGGGTTATGCAATGGTCTATTGAAGTTATTGTATGAAAAAGATGAATGCTCAAGGCAGAACAAACGAAGCACAACAGTGATCTCGAAGAACGAATACAAGTAGTAATATTTTTTGTAACTGTTCAACCGAAGTCTTAATAGTCTTGCGTATAATCCTATACAATTATGTCTGGTAAAATAAACATATGTGATTTAAAGCCTATTTCAAAAAATTTTAGTAAAATTTAATCAACAATTAACGTATTAGTTATCTATTTTTAAAGTAACTGCCTAGTAGACATCTTTTCGTCGGTATATAATGTCAGAGTACCAGATACCTTTGTAGTTGAACGTGTCATATTTTATTTGGTAAGCATTTACTCAGAGGTGGTGAAACAGACGTTTAGTATAAACATGACAATTTCCTTAATCCATCCATAACTAATACTGATCATCCAGATTCTATATGGTTAGGATAAGGTGCTGGAATTGTGTTTGTTTAGCAGTTAATGTGACATTATCTTAATCTATTTTAAAGACATCTTTGTAAGGATATACTAATCATATAAACCCAATTAAGTTATGATTAATCCAATAGAGCCCTTTCTTGTAAGAAATCATTAATGGTCCTTTTTAATTAATTTCTGGTGAAAATTGTACTTTATTAACAACCGTGCATTATATTCTAAAAAGTATGAGCTCACAAAAGCCTAAATATATAATGTTAGTACTTATAGTCGGTGTCATTGTCACACTGCATCAAGATACACTTCTCGGTACGGATGTTGCACGTTGCACATTAAAATAAACGGGTCAGTAGCTTGTTGGTAAATCCTTAGCGGCGCATTTGATATCGCTGGCATAAACCACATTTTTCGCAGCAAACAACATTAGCATTCCAGTGTCGTCTTCAACGTATTCAGATACACAAATAAAACGTATCCGACCTTGGGCATTTGAGCGGCGGTTTTTGTTGATTTCATATTAATTACGATGCATTGCGAATATTTTGAAACGTTATGTTTGCGAAACCTGGTAAATATCAGTAGAGCTAATCTAATAACAAATAAGAGCTTGGAGCGACCAGATACCTTGTAATTAGCATTAAATAATTGATGTATCGATATAAAATAGACGGATTTTTATAAGTGTACCCTGAACTATTTTCACAATATCAAGGGTCAGTCTATAATGGTCAAATGGAGGAATGTTAAAGTTCTTTTTTTCGGATTGTGATGTGCCATCATTAGGGACAATATTGATTTTGTCTAGTATTTACTTAAATATATTAGGCCTTACTTTTAAACGTTACTGCATCAGATTAGTTTATTTACTAAGCAGTGCTTATAAAAGTTTATAAGCAAGACCCTTAGTGTTAAAAAAGGATGACTAATTTTTTTATAGCGAAGACAGGTAAACGATCATTCACCTGATGATAAATGTTCTCCAACGCCCATGAACACCCACAATATCGTACAATTATAGATGCGTTCTCGTACTTCAGAAAAATAATAGGGATTGGGAAGGGGAAGTGGGAATCAAGTTTACTGTACGAAATACAACAGCAAGTTGCCACTTTGTCGGGTTTTTTCTGAGACAATAGTATTAATTTGGTCGAGTCGTTCTATTCCTGTAAAGACAAAAAATTGTGTTTACGACGTCGCTCAACCATTTATAAAATACACACTTATACAGAAACTTCAACATATACAAATAAAGCAATATATCAGATAAATAAATCTATATCATTATGTTCAATGCTGAGGTTTTATGCTAAGAAAAGATCAGTAGCTTAAGTAATATCATACACAAGTCAAGGTTTTGAAAGCAAGATGTTGAAGTTCCGACGTGCATCGATAAATTTTCTGCTTTGTATGTTTACTGAAACGTGCCCTGCTTTGGAAACTTAGTTGGCTCACAAGATTTGTCTCCTGACCTTGGCATGCCAAAGGAGAGGAGCAATGCCAATCAACCGTTTAAGTTATTTGAACTGTTTAAAGAAGGGGCCGGTACTTAACAGCTGCATGGACGATGTCGTAACAATCGATGCAGTGACTGTTAATAGCTAAGACACCACTATGCTTTGTTGACTTGAATCGACTGGTATTGAACGTAAAAAGAATTCAAGTGTTTTATTCACGATAATCGGAATATAAAACCATTCCAATATCGAAGTTTTCTGTGAATTAAGGATTTTGATTTCCTTGTCTGTTTCCAAATGCTAGGTATTTTCGAACAGAAAAGAGAAGCTTAAATTTTGTAGGATTTATCGTATTGGTAGTTTATTAACCGTATCTATAAGATGTTTTTATGGTATTTAAAAAGCGAAGATAAAGCAGGAAAATTTAGTTTTCAATTCATAGTCTTCTATTCTAGTTAAATATGAAGATATAGATGTATAGTGCGAGCTTGGAGTCATATATAACAGAGCTCGACTTGAAAAATGTAATATGCAGTTTGAGTTTTTGCTTTGGTTTTAAGTTAATGTTTATTAAAAATAACCTAATCCAATAAAAGTAAAAAAATAAACGACTTCAAAAATCGTCTAGCGGTGCGTGTGCTCTTATTAACTTTCATATGCGTGCCAATAAGTATGAGACAATAACGCGGTGGCTGACGCGTCACTGTCAAAGTCGAATATTAGAGCCTCATGCATTTGTAGATGGTATTAATATATTATATTCATATACTATTTTAAATAATAATTGAAATCCCTTTTATAATACCCAGTTTAAAAAAAAACGTTTTTATCTACATTTTTAGATATTACAATAATTGCCATTTCAGGATATTAGTAATTATTAATACATAAGTTATTCAATACCACCAAAGGTCTTAAATATTTATTAAAACAGGTATACAACCTTCCGTAAACTAATGGTGCTTGCATTGTATTAGTGGAATATTCTCACGATATTTTTATTGTCTGGGTAAAATAAAAGCGTCAATGAATACGTGACCTTAGTTGGTAGGTCGTTTGTTAAGAGGTAAGTACGTGTTTGTGATAAAGGAAATTCGTTATATTTGCATTCCATGGCTTTGTAGATCGTGCATCGTCAAGAGCATCAGTATGCTTCGCGAAATATCATTCGAATTTATTCAACTATGACATCTCATGTATCAAGCGGTGCAAATTTTCCATCAGATATATTTTAACCATATTAAGTCCTTGTTTTAGGCTGTAGAAACAAACTGCATTAGAATCTAACATGATTTCATATCACGATACATTTATATACAATTATACATTTATAGGGTTTTAAGTTCCCTAGTTTTTTGTTTTCCTGGGACCAGAGAAAAGGTAACTTCAGAACAGTGGAAAACTCCTAGCAGTTGCCAAATTCTGGAAATATTGTATTACCAAAATGTATAGTTATTAAAGTATATTAGCTTTCCTACATTAATTTTACTAGGCACCACTACCACCACTTGACTTATTTTTGCCGCCAAGCAGCAGTGTGTAACCATAGTTGTGTTCTATAATAAAGGACAATGAAGTCAATTAAATTACTGAGTATCTTAATTATCTCGGGGTGACGAGCACAGTCCAGTGCCATGTGGTACTTCATAACTCGAAGTTTGATTGGTGTTGCTGCTATATGTGTGCAGGCGTGATACTTAAGTAATTTTAACGCGCCCTGACTGTTTATTCGAGTAACATGCCAATAACCTTGAGCTTTCCTCCCAAAATTCATAGTCGTTTTTTTGGCACCGAACGGGCTCTACCCGCCCGTCCTTACCTGCGTGGTATGTGACCATTATAACTTTATATTAAAAGCATCTTCGTCCGCAACCTACAATCATATTGAAATTGACAAGCGATTTGTTATTGATTTATTAAAATAAAAAATATTATAATGACGCACTTGAAGTTTTGATGTTTAGGCGATGATTCATAGGTATGATATTATACTGTGTACTTCTAATTGACTTTTTCTGGGACGTTTTAGCCTACGTTGCTTAAAGGGACAATGATTAAAGAAGGTTATATTGTATCTAGGTGGCCGGTTCCTAGTATGCGAAATACCGTCTAGATTGATATCACAGCTTTGTCTATTTTGCCGCCAAGCAGTAGTGTAAGGACGGTTGTGTTACGGTTTGATAGACATTATATCATGACAAGCCAGATAACGTACTGGGCATTATAAGATTTAGCACCTTATGTCTCGAGGTAACGAGCTCAGTGCAGTGATTTATAGTCACTGACCAGAACAGATGATTGTTTTTAAGTCTTAATACATAGATCTTATAATTTACTGTACTCATATCTCTTTTTCTTCCACCTGTGCTTATCCTATTCACAGTGGGGTCGGCACAACATGCTTTTCAAGACAGAAACATACAGCTTGTAGTTTTGATGACCGACCGCCTGCCTGACATCAACCTTATTTGTCGCGGTGCGCGATTCGAACCTGCGGGCTCTCGCTTCACAGCCGGCTACTCGCCCACTGCGCCACGGAGGCTGTCAATGAAGTATAACTAATGTCGCAATTACTTATCTTGATCAAAACAAATTATTTCATAGCATTTATGTCGACAAAATAAAATTTAATTGCTACTATAATTAAACATAGATGTTTACATGATATAAAGAGTTATGCAGTTCTATTTATAATGGATAAATGTCAAGATATGGTACATCACTACAAATGTAATGGCTACAATAGTTGATCTTGTTGCTCAAAGCAGTACAAAACATTATTTTTCTTTAGTATACATATATTACAAACAGTATTTTTGAATCATAAAACAAGTATTACTGTTTGATATTCAATAACAGTTACGTAATGTAATTACATTACGAACTTTTAAAGTCTATATGAACATCAATATTTTCTGCATCAGTAACATGAATAAAATATATGACTCTTCTTAGAACCGCTCGGATGTTTTTTGTTGAGTGTTCGTGTAATGATGAGCGAGACCATTATAAATTTGTTTTTGTGATATCAATCTGTTTTTACAGTCATCTGTGTAGCAAACATGTTTTGTACATGTCTAAGAGTATCCATATGATCGTTAGTTGGGTATTGGTTTATATACGGATGCAAAAGTTCGCTAAATCTTACTTCTGCCGGACCATTAAGCTGTGGAATAGTTTGCCGGCACACGTGTTTCCTCCTTCCTATAATATAGGGCCCTTTAAACGGAGTGTGAAGAAGCAGTTAGGCAGGCCGGCATGATCTTGCCGACCTACGATGGACACATTGTTTGTAGTTGGTCGACACTATTCCTGGATTGCGCTACACTTACCATCAGGTGTATCGTAGTCACTTTGCTCAGCCAGGATAAAAAAAAATATGCAATAACATTTCAACCCAGTAAAAATTGAGATGTGAATTTTATTTTGCTAATTTCAACAACTTAAATAAATAATTTAAAGTTCTATTTTGCATAATTGTACGTGGGAAATGTTCAATTTATGTGTTTTTTTTTGTAAAATACGGAATGTAACCTACTTAAACCTAATAAATTTAGTAAAATAAAATCACATTTCAATTTTTAATAGCCTCCGTGGTGCAGCAGACGAATAACCGGCTGTTAAAAGAGAGACCGCGTATTCGATTCCCGTAGCAAGACCATACGATATGTGATCCATTAATATTTGTTTAGGGTCTCGTTATTGAAAAACCGTAAGTCCCTCGTAGTTCCTGATACCCATGGTATTAGAAACGATAGTTTCTGATAACCTAGTGTGAGTGGCAGGACTATGTGTGTAACTGTTGGATGTATTTAATTATTTCCGTAAATATGTATGTATTTTATTTGCTTATTCGCTGCTCCGTTTGTATAATTAGGTTTACTGGTAGGTTGCCTAGGATTTCTAGGTTAAAAAACTATACCCTACACAATAATAATAATAATACCCTATACAATAAACAAGTACACCCAATTTATTTTACATCAACAACTGTATAAAATTTTGACTGAATCCCTTGAAACTAATAAAATTATATTTAGAAAAATATAAAAGAATGTGGGAACGGACCTTTTTTTTTTTTTTTTTTTTTATCCTGGCTCGGCAAAGTGACTACGCTACACCTGATGGTAAGTATGGCGCAATCCAGGAATAGTGTCGACAAACGATAAACAATGTGTCCATCGTTGGTCGGCAAAATCATGCCGGCCTGCCAAAGGGGCAAGGGGGAGGGGAAGGAACAAAGGGATGGGAAAAGGGTGAGGATGGGGGGGCAAGCCCTCTGGGGAGAACCTCGAGACGTTTCGAATTTTATTTCTTATTCAGCCACTCTTATGAAACGTGTTTTTATTCATTTGAGTAGAAATACTGCAGGCCACTATTAGCAGGTATTAATGATGCCCCTTAAACATATTTTATGATTATGATGCAAATTATAAGTATAATTTGATATCAATGTTTCTTCAAAGTTTTTTTAGTAAGTATTAATAAGTTTCGGACATACGTTGTAGCCCTATTTAGTATATTTAATGCCCTATGTAGTATCTATACTAATATAATAAAGCTGTAGAGTTTGATTGTTTGATTGTTTGTTTGAACGCGCTAATCTCAGGAACTACTGGTTCGAATTGAAAAATTCTTTTTGTGTTGGATAGTCCATTTATCAAGAAAGGCTTTAGGCTATATAACATTACGCTGCGATCATTAGAAGCGAAGCATCAGTGAAAAATGTTGCAAAAACGGGGAAAATTATTCATATTATTTGAAGGCTTCCGTTGCTAAGCTACCCAAATCTATACTAATATTATAAAGCTGTAGAGTTTGATTGTTTGTTTGTTTGTTTGATCACGTGGGCGGAGCCGCGAGCAAAAGCTAGTATTTAATATCATTTAATCTCTACGTCTCGTTAAAAGTGACGTTGTTTGAAAAATAGGTAATTTGTTCCGTCAATCAGTCGAATCTTTAGTGGAATTAAATAATATAGAACATTCTCTAACAACAATATTATATGATGAAGGATGATCACAGACTTGGACGATAATGTCCGAATAGATAAAGTGGGATAAATAAATATGGATTCGATAAAAAATTATTGATTTTCGGCATACGAACAAATCTGTAGAAACTGTATTTGCTATTGGAACAAAAAACATTGAATGCTACTATTATAGTACTGTAGAAACCTGTCATACTTGGCAACCAACTCATCACATTTACATATAAATCCCAATAGGACAAAGATAAACCGCGATTACAAATATTTCGCCCACAAGCGACACTGCGATGTGTAAGTATTATACAACGCGGAAGTATCGTGAGCGATACGTCGTGACTGGTGATCGACAATTGTTCGCACGGGCCGATCCTAAGTGATATATTGGTGGGGCGGCGATTACCGAGCAAAAGCCATACAGTAGATACACTGGATTGTTATAGGTCTACCGTATGAATGGGCTGTATTGACCGGGTTGTTAATATGATATCACAGAAAACCGACGAGAAATAGCAGTATAATGTTACATTTAGTGTGGTGAGTGAGATATCCGGAAGACCAAATCTCTAAAGATAACAACAAGGGTTTATTTTGCAGTGAATGAAAGTGCGTTAATTGGAACCTTATCATCAGAGGCCAGCAACCGAGTATATAGGTTACCTGAGTAATCTCCGTTCCCATGAGCATACACAATACCAGAAGAATGATAATTACGAGCCAGCACCTATATCAACCGAAATGTAGGTGCACCATAGCGCCTGTCAAGCCACTCTATGGAGACAGGACGCATTGTAGCGACGGTGTCCAAGCTAAGCTTCGCTTGGTTCTGTAGCCTGGCATGCCATTACTCCACGGTGGCTGTGCAGGATCGGGTCGCAATTTCACTCGAGCCAGCAGTAATCTTAGTTTATATTAGGATGTTCCGGGGTCACTCCGCAAACACTCATGATGACTACCGCGGGGTTTATAGTTGATATTGCCGGTGTAGGCATAGATATATTTTTTTTATTATATCTATGGGTGTAGGGTGAATATAGTGATTAGAGGCTATTGCCAGGATGTTTACCATCTCTCGCCGGCGGCCGTAAGATCGGTGAGTCCAACATAACTGTTTCGCCTCCACCCGGGGCGGGACGGCAGCGATAAATTACGTTGTACCGCGAAAAGTAGAAAAGTTATATCTGTGTTAATAAATGCGCGAGCCAGGCGAGTGAAGCGAACGTGCCACTTTATTTTTAATATAGATATTATATTTATTTAACTATGTAACCAAATTTAGAGTTGCCCAATATGACATTATTTGCTAATCAATTTTGTTTCGATGCTGGCCACAAGTAGCGTCTCATTTCACTTTATTTGCTGCTAGAAATGATTTTAGTGCTGGTTAAAACTTCAATATTTAGCTGACCACGGAAATCATATTCAAAATTAATTATTGTTTAAATACAGCTTGTATATTTCATAGATGTGGAGTGCTTCGAGATAAAGTTGGCTATATGTAGTTAAATTATTTATTGTTAAAGTTCTTATAAGTTGACAAGTCTGCGGCAATGATTGCACTGAAGTCGTACCTACCTGCATTTTACGTATACATATAATGCACGTAAAAATGTAAGTCGTACTTCGTCAGCAACACATGTACAGTGTAAACTGTATATCATATAAAATACTACGTTTCTGAAACTTAATTATCTCACTTGTGTTTTCTTGTTTCTTCTCATGACGTAGTGTAAGCCATCTGAATAAATATTTTCCATAAAAACCATTGTCATCAGATTTTTTGCATGTAGATTGAGCTAACAAAGTGCTACAAGGGTCGCGTGGCACGGCCACATAGCGGCGACCGTTCACGGTTTCTTGACCGTCACTCGCGTGTGGAGACCCACTTACCATCAATTGTTACATTTCGGAAGGTGATGACGTAACTCATTCGATGAATGTTACGAGCTTGTGTATGATACATTATGAAGGAAACATGTTCGGGACTGGATGGGCTGTTATTGTTTTGAGGCAACATAATGTTAATGTTGTGTAGGCGACTGGAAGGCATAGACTTTTTAGTACTTTGATCTACAATTACATTAATAAGTATTTCAAGTTCTAGAGTTGCCGCAAATATTTTACCAGAAAGGCAAGGCGAACTGAGGGAAATAATATTAATTATCTTAGAGCCATAAACTTTTAACATATTCATGTAAGTTTATTCAGCTTCTGATAATAATTTTGGTTTCCATAAGTAATATCCACTCTACTATGTCATATGTCTATTTATTATTATAAATTATTAAGTACATGAGCTCTTTTGCTGTTATATTTTACTTAAAATACGACAATTACCTTATTATTCAGTTATACATTATTAGTTTATTGATTATTTAAAAGCATTTAAATACCAAGCCATCTCAAACCGTCTAGATTGCGTATCGTACCTCTAACACGTAGAAAATTATTATTATATTAAACTCCTAATGCAGCTGATGTAATCATAATCACGCAATTCATTGAAGACGAAGCTTTCACTTAATTTCTTATAATGAATTCGTTAGGAGTGCTCGTTTGTGTCTTGATTGATGGGTTGGGCGTGTACGCTTCATAAGTTGCTGATTGTAGTAATTAGTGGTATTAAAGTTGATTGTGGTTTAATTTTTAATCTTATTATAGTTGTATTGTTGATAAATTATTTTATTTGATTCTACTGTATATGTTTATTCATGTACAAATACACTGGTAATATGAACCGAAGTAATTGTTACGATATGTGTATTCACTATGTTGTATCTCTCATTGCGTCTATGTTAGGACTTTCTTACTTTTACTGTTAATCTGCTTCTTTTTTTTCCAGTCAATAATTTTATATGATACAGAAGCAACCTCCGCAGACTACGTTTGTTTTGATTATTTTTATTCTATTTTATAATTAACTAAGTCTATGGTACTAGTTAATAGTAGGAATGATTAACCTTTAATCGGAAACTAATGGGTTAGTTTTGAAAGTTATCTTAAGAAGGTTTTTACAGTACAGTAGTCGAATGAAAGCATAATGTCAAAAGTCGATTTGAATAACAAATAGTAAAGATTTTTTTGAAAATTTTTTAGTAGTCTTACCACGCGGAAACATTTTTCTTTCAACAAGTCCGAGACGAAACCGATTCGTGATCCATTACTGCGTGAAGCGCGTTTTGGCAACTGATTTTGTTCATGGTAAATTAAATTATTCTGTAGATCGTTGCCATCGCCGTTAACATTGCAAATGTCCCGTTTGAACACGACAATAGTGACTTTCAACTTTTTTATTCAAAATGTTTTTGCCTTATTAATCAATATTTTACATCATTTTTTTGTTTGATTAACCAAGCCTGATAGTCAACTTGATTCAAAAACTGTTTCGATCCTTTTTTAACATTGTTATTTCACGGCTCTTGTTAGTTTTTTATGGTTGACATTGACCAGTTTAAGACAAATACAGCGCCTTAATAATAAAAAATCTGTAAAGTACTACTTACCTACTTCCTACTAATATTATAAATGTGAAAATTGAATATATTTGGGGTCTGAGAATTTGGACGATTGTTAAACAATCACGTGATTACGGATGAACAAATTTGATTGAAATTTAGCATTATATAGATAGACTATTGCTTGGATTAGGACAGACTTAATTTTACCCTGGATAAAGGTATTAACGTGGGTGTAGGTACTAGCAAAAGCAAATCTGACGGTCACACTTACTCAAAGATGACAAGCTCTTACCATCAGAAATCATTTATTTTCTTGCCTAAAAATATATTATGAAAAGAGCAATCAGTTACGTAATGATCATTGCCTATCTTGTAATGAGAAACCGAGTCTGACCTGTTAGCGATCAGCCACAGTTTGTTTGTGTTTCTAATTGATGGACATGGTTTATCAATGTACAATGCAGAAAATATCTACGAAATAAATATCATAATATCTTGAGTAGATGAAGCATAAAAATGTACTTCATTGCGTACGACCACGTTTAATTAAGCATATTGCAAAAACACATAATTGAACGTAGTCGCATTTAATGAAATAGTTTTATCGTCTAGTTGCTGCATACTTAGTCAAAGACCTGAGATGTTTTAGCTTAGATTTTTAGGTCGGGCTACCGCTTGTGAACTTTTTTTATTCCCTAATATGCCCTGGATTATATTTTGGTGTTCGGATAAATTGTACCTGCCATATTATGGGAGAATTGAAATGAAATGAAATAGTTTATTAATCATGTAGACAATTGAAATATCGCTTATGACAAGTCAGTACAAATGTAAAAGAAACTTATGTGTAGAAATCAGTATCAAGTAATGTATACATAGCATCATCAAAATACACTTACTTGCAATTTTAAACGTATACATCCACATATTTGATGTAATAAGTAGATTGTTTGTTTATATTTTAAGCTAGTTAAGGAATATCTAATTATATAGAGTTCTATGTATGTAGTTATCGGAATATATTATTTTATCTGTGATAGTTTACTGACTCACATTTCCAATAGACGTCGCTTGTAAATAAAAGTGAAAGCGCTGTCAACCGGCGTCAAGCATAAAATTATTTTCAATTAAATACACTTTATGTAACCGTATAACATCGGTGGATTTTCAATTGACTCGTATTAAATCGGTGCTGGTTTTTTGTTTTTAATCAAATAAATCAGCCTTTTATTAATTTAGTGATACGTGGATATTGCGTAATTGTTTATAATCGTAAGTATTCTAATGATTATTGCAATGTATGTTGGCCTGTCGACAGCCTCGGTGGCGCAGTTGTATTGCGTAATATAAGAACGGGTTCGATTCCCGAACTGAGACAAATGTTTGTGTGATCTCAGACATTAGATTCGGGTCTGGATGTGCTTTCTTATTAGAAAGGTTGATTTCAGGCAGGCGGTCGATCGTAAAAACTACAAGCCAAGTATTTTTGCAACATGTCTTATAAAACATATTCCTTATCAGGTGTCACGTATCATACATTAAAATACGCCGCGAATGAAGAACCATCTCTTTCAAAATCGGTGACAACCTATCAAATCATTCACATGATTCCTTGATTTGCTTAACGACAGCTTCTTTATGGCATACATTCTGAATCTAGTTTTACTATAAATTATGGTTTTGGCCTAAAAAAACTTCCTTTCTAAATGTTTATTAGGTAAATACTACATTGAGCGAAATCAATTTGGTCCAAATGTCAAACCTTGGCACTGACATTTAAAGCGCGAATTTTATTTACGCGATCATTATCAACTAGATTTTATAAACAGTTGCTACAGGAAAAATCTATTCCCATAATTTGAATTATTTTAAATCTCATATAACACAGCAGTTAAGGATCAAGAGCGTAGCCTGATAGTAAGTGATCTCTTCCGTCCATGTACGTCCACAAAACCAGAAAAATCATGGACGCGTTACAAATCTTAAAGGATAATTAAGAAATCGGGAAAGAGAGGGGATTTGGGCCTCCAGCTATCTCACTTATCGTACGAAATGCAGCAGCAAGCTGCTACTTTAAGTCGGTGTTCTGTGAGACAGGTGACGACTCCATCGAACCGGCCCATTCATGCTGACAGGTTTGCGTGGCTCTACCACTCAAAAAGTAGCTCGCTAACCACAAACAGCAATGTCGACTTCAACATCGATATTTTATTTTGTGCTTGCGTAATGCGTTATAAATCTATGGTTTTCATATTTGTCTCTAGTTCAAAATAAAACCTAGATTGTAATAATAAGTATACCTGATGAAGTAAATAATAATGATGTAAGCACACTGGGGTCCTAACCGCCAGTGACTTGGGTTCTAGACCTCGCCATTGGAGGGTGATAGTTTAATTTAAATATTTAAAAATGTAGAAAAAAACCCTTTTAAAATAAAGAGTACGGTACATGTAAGCACAATAGAAATAATGATTATTTCTATATTGTCAGCCATTGTTTATAATAGTAAGTTGTGATATTTTAGAAAAAGTTAATAATATTTTTTATTTTTTACAGGTAAGCGAGTTCAACAGAATAAATATTGTAAGTTGACAATTTAGTATAAATAATTGGTAAGTCACCTGCTAATTAAAATAACTAGCCTGGATATCTGTAATTCCAAAAAGAATGGAGTAGTAATGACGTAAATCGTAATAGCAGTTCAGTACATTTGCAAAATTATACGCACCTGATAAAAATCCTTTCACAAAATGGCCGCTGGTACCCGCAATCCTTGCAATGACATTTGCATTGTTGATTTTGAACAATTAGAACAGTTTGTTTATGGTGCAATACTGTAAAGTGTAAACCAACTTGTTTGTTAATACTTCCAGTTATTTTGGAAGTTAGACAAAGATTACCTGTACCTGAAAGATTCTGTACCTTAAAAATAATATTTTGTTACTATAACCGTAAATAATAAACTCGGTATACGAATAATGTGATTTAATCAACAGTTTATTGCAACTAAAGAGAAAAATATATTTGGATTCTAAAATTAGCTTCTTACCAGTGTCATCTTAATAAAATATGTATCTATCATCATTATAATAAGATTCCATGGCGTTACCTGTATTTCGATAATCGATAATACCCATGGAATCTCTTTCAACACCGGCACAGTTCAATTTGTACTCGTTTCTAATTGTTTTTTACGTAACAAACTGCCTGTATTTGATGGCCAATTTGTCGATGCCTTCAGCTCATCTCAGCCATGACATAACCTTTTTCTATCTATTGTTTATCGATCAATCGAAATTGATAGTTTCACAACAATTGCAATCGATTTGAGAAAATGATGGCTATGGGAGGATGTTCTAGTCATGTTCTTGCTTTGATGATATGTTAGATGCATAACTTGAGTAGAATTCGCCTGAAGCATGAATATAATAATAATAGATCTATAATCTATGAGTGAAATTAGTTCACTTAAATGCAAAGAGAGTGATCTATACTGAATTTAAATCTACATCAAGTAAAAGATTTTTACGTACCTCTATGTATTTATTGTAGCACTGTTAAGAAAGTATAGAGGTAATAGCGATAATGGAAATATATCAGACAGAGTTCAATGTACCACTTCTTTATATTTACATTTGATTAGAACGTAAAATACTACAAACAAAATCTTATACCCTAGTTACATACTAAATGTTTCGAAACTTAGATCACTTTGCACGTCATTTAAATACCGACTAAAAATAAGCTAAAAATACGTTCATGATAAATATTCAATTCAATTTTGGTACCGCAGAAGAAAATAGTTGTAAATTACAAAAAGATACCTTAACAGGAGTAATTATGTAGTTTAGTTGAAATATTTTGGTTATTTTTACAACTTAGTTCATTGATTGGCAATATTCAAGTAATGAGAATCAAAAAACATAATGACTACGTATATTATACGTTTATAATACGTTTTTTCTCCAACTTGATAAAGTCCTTGAGAGTGGAATCTGGCAATCTGTGAACTTTAGATTAATCGAAATGGTACAAAAACTTGAAGCATCCACATAATAATGTTCATTTCCAGTTAAATACCAGCCTTTACGACCTATTTCGTGCCAATACCAGACTTTGGCAACAGCCAAGCTCGGACTATGTTGTATTGATATTTCAGAACTTATACTAGAAAAGATGAGGTTAATTTATTGTTTTGTTAAAATTTTGTGTTGTAATATGATATAAAGAAAATGGTTTAAAATGCTATTGTGTAATTGTGGGTACAATTTATTTTGTTTACTATTTGAGAATGACAGTGATACTAATATCAATATGAGATAAAATATTTGTTGAATCATATGAAAGTAAATCATGTTAAAATATTTTTGCCAAAATAATGACTGCTTCGGTGGCGTAGTTATATTGAGTACGCGTTACGACTGTTATGCTGAGTTCACGGGTTCGATCGCCGGGGCGGGTCAAGTGATATTGAGTTTTTCTATCACGAAATGCTCAGTATAGGCCCGGAGTCTGAAATTGTGCCCGGTATGGCGTTAGGCTCGGTTAATACCAGAATCCGCCTTCCCATCATAATTTGACAGTGGATTTGATATGTACGGCGACCTGCCGTCTGACCCCCACAACCCGTATTTGGAACCAAGTTCCGCCACTGCCTCATCTGTGACTGCAAATTAGACCATGTGCAGATGTGGGTGACTTGGGCCTTATATGTTGGTGGCCCAGTTACACTCACAGTTGGTAAACACATTATTTAACATGATATTTACACGTGTGACGTTACACAACACATCAATGATGAATAAAACACCCTGTCAGTATTTATGTGACGGCAAAGTTGAAACTTTCTATTTCATCATTTCCTTTAAAAACACAAAGTTATATTACATAATTAGGCTTGATTTTAAGTAATTATTGCATGTTTGTGAGAGCGTGAAAATTAATATGCATAGTATTGGATAACTCGCGTCATATTAAAATAGACCACATGTGACCGGTTTTGTGGATCGTGCGATATGATTCTTTGGTCTAGATAATAGTTGAAATTTAATTTGCATCGATTAACAAACATTCAACTTTTATAACTTAAACATCCAAACTCACAAATTGCAAACTTTAATATTCTTAATATAAGTAGGAAAAGTTGGGAGTAGAGAAATTGGAAGTAGAATGATAGTGTAGGTAAGCTTCGTTTTGTTTGCACAAAGCTTCGGCTGAAAAGCTTTCGAAACGTCGCGTCGGGACCAAAATTGAAATAAAAAACCGCGATAAAATCCGTTTAAATTATTATTTTTTTTTTTTTATCCTGGCTCTGCAAAATGACTACGCCACACCTGATGGTAAGTGTAGCGCAATCCAGGAATAGTGTCGACCAAAGACAAACAGTGTGTCTATCGTTGGTCGGCACGATCATGCCGGCCTGCCTAACTGCTTCTTCACACTCCGTTTAAAGGACCCAATATTATAGGAAACACGTGTGCCGGCAAACTATTCCACAGCTTAATGGTCCGGCAGAAGTAAGAATTTGCGAACTTTTTAGTTCGAGCCGAGATGGAGGAGACCACGAAGCTGTGGTAACGCAAGCCAGCACGCGTGGTTCTGTTTAGATTATTTATTATTTCTGATTATTTCTGTCCCATGGTATTTACTTAACTTATTTACTGAAAATAATCGTTCGAAGTGTCAAAGCAAGCCAAGGCGAAAACTCTGTCTGAAATTATGTATATTCTCCAGGTTTTGAAACAAAGAATTGCGAATATTATGCTAAGGTTTCCCTGCGCTTGTAGATCTAAATCTATCTTCTTGACGTAACATACCTTTCTGGATTCATTATTAGTACTTTTTTGGGTTACGGTATATAATAATTTATTAAATTAAATAGAAGAAAGAAAATAAATATATCGTACTTTTGTTATGTACGTTGACATAAAATATGACATCAAAATATTGTCACAGAGAATACAGACCCAGAGTAGGTCAATAAAATTACAATTGCTTATCTATTTATTATTTTGAGAATACTGCGTGGACTGGTTTTGTGGTTGTACCAGTATATAATGTCGGACAGTTGACCCCATTCTAATATTTTTATGTAGGACAGTCGTGTTTCCGTTCTTAATGTCATCAGTTGATTGATGCTACGTCAGTTGCAAATGGTCGTCTCGCGTGTTTCTCAGCTTCAAGCCAAAGCCCCGATGGCCGCATGACCGCATTCCTGGTAGTTTTAGGTCCGTTGAGAAAGCTTAGGGATAGTAAGTGTGGAGTTCCATCGGCCTTGTTATTGTATAATCGTATCTCAAGTACGGAATGCCGCCGATTACTGATTGATGCTCTATTGCCAAATAAATGTTGGGAAAACTAAGCGCTCTTAATAATAAATATAAAATACCTTGTATTGAAAAAGCAACGTTAGACTTTCTTGACCGTTATTCTCTAGCGAAACAGCTTTCTGGACTAGAAGATAAAGTTAAAGTAGCTAGGAGGTAGAGTTATTGACGAAATCTAAATAATCTATATTATTAAATGGATTCAATAAATATATAGTTTTTTTTTTATTTCTGACTACTTACCATGGCTGAAAGGCTACCGCGTTATTTGGAGCGATTATGTGTTATTAGACATTACTAGAATACTGTTATAGATCATTTGATATTATGCTAAATATTAATAAGTTGAACTAAAACTTAAAATCGACCTCATATGATAATATTCGGCGAATTTTTTTTTCTTGTTCTTCAGATTTTAATCATTTCATAGGAATATAATTTTGATTAAAAATTGAATCATAAAAATATGTAAAAAAACGTCGAATTGAAAACCTCCTTCTTTTTTGGAGTCTGTTAAAAAATCATAACTCAATATCTTGATGGATAGATAGATTTGAGACTAGCATAGCCACTGCCGTTGAAGCCCAATTATTATGTGATCGTATAATAAGTTGAGTTACATCGTAGTAGTTTCTTTGTACTTTCCAGGTCATGGCATCAGAATTAATTTATGTCTACATATCTTAGCATAAAACGTAATGCACGTAGTTCATATTATTATGTTGTGGTGCGAAAGTCCATAGCATAATGTAACGTAATACCGGTTGTTACATGTTTCTAGTAGTTTATTGTGAGTTTCCGCGATTTCTATCCTGTGCGTTATCAATGAATAAAAACTAGTTTGTGTAGATAGAGTACTGTTCATCGTGTTACATTATAGTGCAATATACATAGAAGTTATGTCTGCATATTTTAAGTTACGATACTTTTGTACGGTTGTGATGAACGTAGCAAACTCAGGTATAAGAATACTATTATAGTATAAAGTCGCAACGAAGTTGGCATAATAATTCTTATATTGGATGGATGAATTCTATTGGAATCTTCTAACAATAGATTTTTAGATTGGGTTGACAGATAAGTTACTTTATTCATTGTCAGTATCTATTTTCAATTTTTTCATTAGCTCACCTACGGGCCGTCGTAGCTTATTTCCGTCTTATAATGTGATAGGTGGAGACGCTTGACCTACAGTGCATAAATTCTAACCGCGTTCAACAAGAAGAGGACATCACGTGAGCCCCTCGGCGTCCGGCCGCACACGCCTGTCTCACCATTAGCCCTATTCTTTTCAGTTACCTGATCTCCAGTGTTATTTGTTTCTCACTGTCATGTGACTCATCAACTTTACCAATAATTGATCCGACTTCCATGGATTGCGTAGATCTTCACATCCAGAAGGTTACGCCTTGGTCAACCTTGATGATGTATTCACCGATTGCACTTAGGGGTGGTCGAGTGAAGTCCCGGTTCGTAGATGTATTTTTAAAACAGAACGCTCCACACACGTGATAGCCCGTCCTGGGTTTTGAACTCAGTACCTCAATCTTATTACGCATCCTCTAGACCAATGACGATACTTTTTACAGCTCGATTGAATAATTATGCATTTCTACACCAGAAGCGTAAATTACCGCCGACGACGCTTCTAAATTGCAAAACTAATAAAGCACGGGCGATGCCATTAAATATATTTCACTGGCCGCCATCGATCATGTTTATAGTATGTTCACGACGCTTCACGACATTTGGATGAGCACGACTTGCCCTGTTTTTATGCAATTGCTAATTTATCTTATACAAGTATGACTTTCTGTCACTACTACTTGCATAGTTCATGTTTGAAGAAGTGTTTGTTGTAGTGTAATTTCTTAATTCCTTTTCTGCTTTTTTAAAGCAGATGTTGGGTAACGGGATAGTCAGTCAGGGTAAGTGGTCTCAACTGCCCATGAGCATCCATAATAACTAAATAACTATTTCACGTCGGGTTTCTGTGAGACAGTAGTAACAACCTCGTCGAACCGCTGTACACAAAACTGTCTATAGCGTGGCTCTACCACTTAAATTATGATGTTTTTTTGTTCAACAGGGTTTACCTATTATTTTGTAAAAATAATTTCAGACAGCTCTGCCTATCTATCTACACTAGACAATATTTACGTACACAGCTGGGTAGGGCAATGCCAGGTGGATATTGATACTACACATTTTCTATTTTCACCGTTCCGTCGTGTTACTTGAGCAGTGGCTTGTATCTCTATCGGAATTTCTCTACATTCTCAGGGCATTTGATATCTTGGATCCTATGTCAAGTTCTATAATGTTTATAGCATATTGGGTAACATAAATTGTTTATTTAATCAATCGAAAAACTCGAACGCAAATTGTGATTATCCGATTTCATTTTGTGTTGGAATTATAAAATCAGATAGTAGAGTTGCCCGAGACAGGAATATATACCATTTTGGTGATGGCCTCTATCTATCACATCATAGGCTATAAATGAACTTGGCGAACTGCAGACAGTATTTTTTTATTTAATTTGACATTAAAATTAATATTCTTGTAGCTTCTGACCAGCGATTACCATGATAAAGACATATTTGAATTCCACCTCGATGTAAATGTCTTTTTATTCAATTGTACAGCTTCTCTGCTTTGTAACGCAATACAGGTCGAGATATAATCAGCAATCGATAAAATCTACATGGGTAATTATTTCAATCGCGAATAACGCATTGACGTCAAGTGAATCAAGCCATTTCACGATGATTTATCTTTTGATAAAAATATTTTTACACAATTCCATTCAACTGGCACCGGCACCGACTCCCAAAAGCTTATATCAAAACTTTACTATATTATTTTTTACGTAATAAATAGTAATTTAATAGTGTTAAAGTATAAATGGTTCTAGTGTAATATAACTATGAAGCTTATTTTTGATGGCCGCTTTTAACTTTTAAACTATTTTTTCATTAGCTTATGTAGTTGAAAAATGCAGTCATATATAGACTTTTAAGAGACCTCTCAAAAATACCAAAAAAACTTTATTACAAATCAAACCGTCTTCCTTCAACTCAGCTGACCACTCGACTGTAAATGAATGCGGTCGTCATGATTTCCACAATTTCTTATCAAGTGCGGTGTTTGCTAACGGGTTGCACGTAACGGTGACCATTTTGGGACTCGGCATGCGCGTGCGCGTGCGCATACATCGAGCGGGCATGCGCGATGTATTTAAAAAACTTGAGATTGTGTCATTTTTTGTAGCTTTGCATGAGGTAGTTGTATTAAATACTTTTTCGTTAACTTTGTGTTCCTGGCTCGACAATCGACATAACAACTGAGGAAACTTAAATATGTAAAATGTAATTCAAAAGTGACTTTAAGCCAGAAGTAGTATTACAGTTTCAATTCCAAAGTAACTTAAACGGTACTTGAATATACCGTTTTTACATTTATTACGGCTTGGTGTATAGATGGACGCCGGTTCTCGGCCAGCAATATGGAAAAAAGCAAAACGCTTTTAATTCAGCATAATGTTTAAGATATAAGAAAATGTATTATGGCGTACTCGGGATGAATTGATACAAACCTAAGTAAACCAAACTAACTAGATACAAATACAAAATAGTTTATTTGGCTCTAACTTAATCTATTAATAATGTTATTATTAATTAATCTAATAATCCTACTAATAATATTATAAACGCGAAAGTTTGTAAGTATGGATGGATGGATGTATGTTTGTTACTCTTTCACGTAAAAACTACTGAATGGATTTTAATAAAATTTTACAATTATATATCTTATACATCAGAATAAGACATAGGCTACTTTTTATCCCGGAAAAAGCAGATCACGCGGGCGGAGCCGCGAGCAAAAGCTAGTGCTATTATAAATGTTATATTTTATGCATGCATGCATCAAACAGCAGTCTGCTTGATGGCAGAAATAGACAAGGCAGTGGTGTATAAACCGTTTTGTTCCGTTTTAAAGGACAATGAATCTATAGACATTTCTTAGCTTAAACACCCTCGTCGCCGAGGCGTGTCTTTTATAGAAATACTAGCTTTTCCTCGCGGCTCCGCCCGCGCGATAAAAAGTAGCCTATATTACTTCTAATACCTCCAAAATATATGTACAAAGTTTCACGATGATCGGTTAAGTACTTTTCGCGTGAAAGCGTAACAAACAAACTTACATTCACATTTATAATATTAGTAGGGATGCCTCAACGGCGAGTGCACTGCAAAGACATGTTTTTTAAAGTGTTGTTGCTTCTACGTATGAATGATCAGCCGATCACTAGCTGATGATCGACCTGCCTGTCTTGTCATTCAGGCTAATAAAAACGTTGACCATTGTGGTCAACATAATATAAACGTGGACGGGACGACGCAATACCACTTTGCATTCCACACCTTTATTATTACATGGTTGTACAAAAGCGGCGTCGAACAGCGCTTCCTGCGGCACATTATCATGCCTCACATTACCGCGCGGATGTTTTATCGACGCTTATGTAACCGTTACGCGTCCTACAACAGCGACGACCGGGACAAATTTATGGTTTTATAAGTAGTTAAATAAACATTTAAAAAATAGTTTTAACAAAAATTCAGATTTCAAAAAATCATACTGTAAAGTCGAAAATAACAATTACGTGTGTTTTAATTATTAATAGCTTACTTTAACGGCGAAGGAAACGACGCGAGGAAAACTGCATTCTTGAGAAATTCTCTATAAGAATTTCGAAGGTATGTGAAGTCTGCAAACCCTAAGGCCTAACTCATTCAGTATAATGGAGGCTTGTGTTTAGTAGTGGGACGTGTATAATACAGGGCTAATATTATTAAAATAAGTCAATTAGGAATTAATTCAAGCGTATTAATCTGTATGATTTTTGATTTGATAATTTATTATCCCAGGGTACTTTCTAAGGGTACTCTTAGAGGAGCCCATTAGTGAAATGGTGCATTTGTTCCATGTTTTTTAATTCCTTCTGGAATATACGTAGGGTTAATATGTATAATACGTAAGGTTTTGCCAGGGAGGGTATAGGATAGAAAGATTACTCTATATAAATAACATAAAAAGTCTATGAGTTACTCTAGATGCCTATCCACCTGTTAATGGGTATTTGGGTGACAGATTTACTGCGTCTATAATGGCCTCTAATAATGATAAAAAACTAACGTTCATAATCCGTCGCTTTTTGTTTCAAGCTAACCTGTCAAATCAGCGAATTAAGAGGTAGCCCTACTTATTCGATACTGACAGAATCTATTACGTAATGTTAGAGGAATGAATTGTTGAAACTTAGTAAATATGGCATTACCTACGCTTTGAGTCTATAAACAAGTATTGGAATAGAATTCTTTGCGAATAACATCATGAGAGGATGAGATATAATTTGTATTAAATTGAAGTAAAGAAAAAGTCTTGTAAATAAATATCGATTGAATTGATCTACTTAAAAACAGTAATAATATGAATGTTGAATCTGATTAAAGACCGGAAAAAAATAGAATAATTTTAATGTAAAAATGTGAACAACTTTTGAATATTTTATTGATAACTTGTTAACATAATATTGTCAACTACTACTAACTTTGTATCAACATAACTACCACATAAAAAATATAAACCAAATTGCTTCTTAGGTTCTTAAATAAATTAATTAATTCTATTATCTACTTCGTTTTTTTAATAATTCACTCTATTTTAACCTTAATTAACTGTCAATCTCCAAAAGAGAACTTTCCACATACGGACAAAATACAGCCAAGTACCATCTTGTACCAAAGATACTTAACAAATTCTCCCTCCATTTCAATGTCTTGAACAATTCCCTGCTTTGACACTCCCGAGCTGCTACTCCTCTGATGGCGTTCTTCAGATGAAATAACAGCAAGCATCCTGACCATATCACTAGGCCAATGTTTACAAATAGAAACAACAGGTACAAATCTTTAAATCCCATTGGCTCAGGGATTAAGAATCGTAGCATCGGGTTTATGATTCGAAATGCGGCTATCGTCATATTGTCATCATCAAATTTGGTGCAGATGTAATAATAGTTGTAATAGGTGGAATAGATTAAGGATACAGTAACGTATATTAAGTATAGTAGATAGTATCTCTTGTTGCGAAAATCAATGCATTTAGAGAAGAAGAAGCAATGATGATCTCTTCGAAGGACGCACACTCCGCAACTTTTGCAGTGCCAGATTTGTTCTGGACGATCGATGTCACAATTTTGGCACTGTATCCTTGCTTTAGTAGACTCATCCGTAAACGAATCAATCAAAATGCTCATCATCATATTTCCAACAATATTCATAAATAGAAAAGTGGATAGTACTACGTGTAGAGCATGTTTCGTTGGTCCCATTTGGTACATCTCCACAATTTTCGGTCTCACCACAGCCATTTCGAATACGTAGAAACTTGGTGTTATAACAAACACTAGAAAATAGCATTGCATTTTTTCCAATACCCTATATAAACGTGATCTCTTTAAATGACTCATGGTTTTGTTTATTAGTAAAGGATACACAATAAACTTTAATGACATTTGTCACGATTTTTTCATGTTGACAGTTGTTTTTTTGTATGTTTCCGATACAGATTTGTATTTAATTATGTGCATACTTTTTGCGTTTCTAGATTATTTATTTGATAAATATCGATTATTCAGATACAACACCAAAAACGGCTAGATTAACGGAAATTGAATTTTTGTGAAACTGCTATATTATTCATGGATCTAATAATTCACATGTCATAATAATGCTCAATAAGAACTAAATACACGCAAAAGTGACATTTCATGCTTCAGCTTGAATCATTAAAATCAAAATATAATTTTAAATAATTAATAAATATTCAGATTTTGACCTCAGTGTCGAGGTGAAGATATTCTGACTTTGAGGCTAAGCCCGACGAACAAGATAGATTGTAATGAATTTAATATCTATACTAATAATAAAGCTGTAGAGTTTGATTGTTTGATTGTTTGTTTGTTTGTTTGTTTGTTTGTTTGTTTGTTTGAACGCGCTAATCTCAGGAATTACTGGTTCGAATTGAAAAATTCTTTTTGTGTTGGATAGTCCATTTATCGAGGAAGGCTTTAGGATATATAACATTACGCTGCGACCATTAGAAGCGAAGCATCAGTGAAAAATGTTGCAAAAACGGGGAAAATTATTCATATTTGAAGGCTTCCGTTGCTAAGCTACCAAAATAATATTATTTGAAGGCTTCCGTTGTCAAATCAAAATCAAATCTATACTAATATTATAAAGCTGTAGAGTTTGATTGTTTGTTTGTTTATTTGATCACGTGGGCGGAGCCGCGAGCAAAAGCTAGTTTATTAATACAACTATAGCTTCCCTACAATTAAAACCGCCTTTCGCCGAAAATCTAATGAAACAAGCTTATAACAAACAGCTAAGGAAACATGTGTAATGAAATATATGCCAATATATCCATAAACTAAAGATTCCCTTTCTAATTAGAAAAACGCACGAGAGTCTAATTTTAACGAAAATACACAAGAAACCCGACTGCAGATGAGCAGTGGGTTGTTTCAGATAGAGTTTATAATAGGATGAGTCAACTCATTTAAATCAACACCAATTTTGCATCAATTTCAAACAGGATATTAATACTCAGGATATATCACTTGTTAATATATTATTGCTATACATCCGTTTTCAATAAAATCTTGCAGGCAGTCGGAGCTCGTATATTCTTTTAAGTGTGCTATAAATTCTAGAGATTAAGGATATCAGGAGATCATGTCTAGATAGTGTGGAATTGATGAAGTTATGTAAGATAGTAGCGGTTACTATACATGGGAATGCGACGGGAACTAGAAAGCTCAGAACTCAGTAGATCTTAGGAAATTTACTTATGAAACTATAGTTTGTCAAGTTTCCAGTAATAGAATTTACAAACCAGCATATTTCCGCCGACCGTCTAGGGATGCAATGTCTTACGAGTAACGACGCGACGGTTGACATTATATTTGGACTGAACTTTACTCACCACTAGGTCTAGTGTAGTTATATTACTGTACCAGGAAAAAAGATATGTAAGCTATGACTAATAAGGCCCACTTGAAGTACACCATTTATATAGTATTTTCATCAATTGTATAACGCCTAATCACGGCACGCATGGAATCCTGAGATTCATTTTGGAGGCGTCATTCGATTAGATAATCTTGATTCCTCGGAGCCTAATTCTTTAATGAAATATTGACTTTTACGTTTGTTGTTAGGGGCATACAGGTGCGCGCGAAGATATTTAAAATTATATTACAAAAAGATTAATCAACATCAATATACAGGCGGTACTTGTGTGTTGTTTGTACCTATAAATCAATACGCCATGCCGTTTTTCTCGGTCGCTGCGCCTGTGCACGATTCTGGCATTTGAGCCCTTTACCGTTCGTCGATTGGCTGACGGTAATCATCGAAAACACTTAACGGCTTTTAATATTTTGATCCAATTGTTTAATAATATTAAGTAGAATTGGCATGATTGACCATTATAAAGAGAATATAGCATTTATTATTTTAACAATCATCTCATTGGCTTCGGCGCATAGTATGACGGTGAACAAAACTCTTGGAATAGCTTCTCTGGCCAAGGAGTCTTGTGTAAGTTTTTAATTTTTGGTTGATATAATTTTTACGGAAATACCCTTTATTTAATAACAACAATGATTTAAATGGGTCTTAATGGATTATATTTTTATATATAACTTTTGCATCCACTTGTCACTATAAAATCGTAGACCGTTTAGAACACGCACAATTTTATTGAAATTTATGTCCACACGATTCAAATCCAGATTCACGCTACTTCACACCTGTAGATGTTATTTGAATATGATGGTATATGGAATACTGTGGTAACATTTTGTGGTATAAAATGAGTAGTCATTTACCGCTGCGTTAACAGGCGAGCGAAGTCGCCTGAGATGCAATCTCTATTACGTCATATAAACATATGCAACTGAGATAATAGTCACCGAGATTGATCTCATGTTACGGAAGGTGGCCGGTGAGTGAATTGTAATAATTTTATAGCTGTTATGTTACATCAATTATATTGCGACAGATGTGAATGGTGTTTTTAAAATTTCATCGATGTATTAAAATGTTATTGGTTAACCATTACTTTGTGAATAAAAACTTTAAATAGCAATAGTCTGTCTATCAGTCATCGGAAATAAATAGCAATAACACCAATTTCAAAGTATTTTTTAAACACTGTTCCCTATAGGGGTTGACTTCCTTATAAATTGCTGGTGGTAGGATATCCATATCCGCCTGGATAGCGACCACCATACAAAACCTGCCATAGTCCACCTCGTGGCCTCCTGTCGCAGGCCCCTTGATTTGCTTCTTCCCTATCCGAAGATGGAAGAAGCATATATACAAGCCGGAATGACTGGTGACCACCGATAAACTCATTGATTGTCGCTGGTCGCAGGTTTTTTGGACTGCACTACGCTTACCATCAGGTGTAGTGCAGTCACTTTGCCGTGATTGGGTAAAAAAACACTTTCTTAAATAACGTTTATAAGTAAGGTCCATAATGTTCAGTCTTATAGTGCCCAGTAATACCACTGCCCAATTATTATTGATTCTTTTCCTTCCATAATATCCTAGGAAAACATTATTTTCTATGATGTAAATGTCAAGCAATGTGGCAATGTTATGAGACATACAAGTTAGCGTATAACAACGTGAATGTTCTTTATTATAGAAACTTTCACTCCGCATTGTACTCGAGATTACAAATATCATTAACCCACAACCTTTTGTGGTAGGCAGCCAACATTTACATCTCGCCAGATCAGCACGTTCGTCGGCCTATCTCAAAGCTTATTAAGAATGTTAGTTTCCATTTTTATTATGATTGTATGGTTATTGTGTCGTTATTACTGCATTTGTTTCATATTTCGCAACGTGTTCTTTTGTGGCACAAATACGACTTGATTTATGTATGATAAGTTTAATTTAAAAATGTCGGACGAAGCAATTTGTTTAAGGTCTCGATTCAGGGATTTGATAGCAGAGTCGCCATACATTTGTCCGAAGATGGATTCATGTTTCTTGTTTTTTTACCTCATGACCTTGGAATTAACCAAGCGTGCAATACGCGCAAGTATAGCATGAGGTCTAAAGGAGCTCTAAAGGATAGCATGAGGTGTAGAGCCAAGTTATTTTGCGCTTATAGTACAGACGGCGAAGGCAAAGCGTTTAAATACGAACATACGATATAGTACGAAATAAGACGTAAACACAATCTAAAAAGTTTATCAAAAAATCAATTTGATGGTTCACATAAACTTATGAAAAGAAATTTCATCCAAAATTGGATTCGTTCCAATTTATGCATCAAACAATAGTCCAAATCTAAATAGCGGTGAAGCTCCGTAACAACAATTAACCAATTATAATTTAACGTTAATTACAGAGTACAAGTTAGATAACGGTCGGAAGTAAAAGTCAACTTGATTTGTTTTCGTGGGTTTATTTAGGTTTTATTGTTAAATTGTAATGACATAATGATACATGATTTTCCCTCGATCATTACATTAATGGATAAAGTTACGTTATCATAAACGACATATAATTAGGGATCTAATTTTGATGCTTTAGCGGCTTAGCCTTTGACTTTATTAATACAGGATCAGAAGTAAGACGTTTAATCGAATATCGTCGGCTCTGTCATATTGCTAACTTCATACTGAATTAGGACACCAGCAGATCACCTGTTCGATAAGTAGGGTCACACCTGCACATAAATATTAGCAATGCCTCACAAAACTTTACAATATTACAATAAACTACTGTCACTCCAATGTGATTATGCCGTTAGTTGTGCCACCGATCTCAGTATCTGACTTGCCCCCCCGTCCCTACCGGCCCGCAAGCCGATGATTACTAAGTAGTTTTAATACTCCCCCAAACCAATAATCGCAGATGTCTCTGCCCTCCCCCAGTGGCCGTCCTGAGCCGAGGTTCATACCCCAAAGGGGGTGCCCTCAGCGTGGTCACTTAAATGTAAGGGTTGAGAGCGCCTAAAGCGCTCACTCGAAAGTCCGGTGAAGCTGTACACTGCCGACTAGTGTCAGGCTTACAGCAAGCGTCAACACAAAAAAAATATCTGACTTAGTGGAACACCACAGGGTTTGCACTACTAAGAAATCGTAAGGATCTTGTCGATCTTTATAGAACAACATTTTCTGAGGAGGGAGGAAGAGGGCCCCCAACAACACATTTCACAAATCAGTAATGATGAGAAAGGATCAATCTACTCACTCGGACATAAATAAATCCATCAAAATCTCTTTATTTTCTTTGAACCGAAGGAATTTTGTACTTTTCACCCGCTTTCTACAAATTGAGTCAGCAGATAAGTAAATATAAAGAATCGAAGTAATTAAGGTGAACGAAAGTGTGTAAGAGGATATTGAAAGGTACCAGGATGCGGCAAGTGCTAGCGGAAAACGGTGTCTTACAAACCGATGTTTGTTCTACTGACTTGTATGGTTGTGCTAAGGTCCGTGACGAGGCTTTGCGTGGGAATTTAAGCCTATATGTACATTACGTTACAATATCCGACGGAATTTACTTTGGCGCCACATCGCTATTTAACCATTTTCGATATAAGAATTGTGTAGAAATTCAAGCAACCCATATATAGTTTCTGACGTGATTTCACAAATAACTATATCGTTATATACAATCGTTATATCTGCATTGTTAATGGTAGCTTGATGTATCGTGAGAGAGTAAAAACTATCACGTAAAATAACTTGACCGGTCTGAAGTTCATTACGAGTGGCGTCATGACCATAGTTTTATGAGACTTGAAAAAAAAGCGTTAATGACATCAGTCACAAATTTGATATATGAAGCATATCATAGTTCTAGACTGTGCTCGTCATCACAAGACATGAAATATTGAGGCTCACAATGTCCAGTAATTTGGATTCAATGTCCTTCACACTAAAACACAACAGTGTTTACATAATGCTGCTTAGCGGTAGAAATAGACATAGCGATGATACTAACCCCGAGACCATGTCGCATACGAAGGCTCGAACGAAGGGTCTGTTGAAGCTTGTGGGGACATAATGTATGAAATGCACACGTCATCTAATTGTATCGTATAAATGTATTTGTGTTTGAATAATAAATCAGTTGTTCGTCGTCAGCCGAGACTCGCTGGTTTCATTTCCTCTCTCGAACACGCACATCACACTACATACATAGTGGCCCTATACGTAGCCACCTATAAGCTTCTAAACTTCCGCCAGCTTCGTTATTTTGTAGGTGTAGTACCTCCCCAACTGGGACTCGACGTGCATGTATTTTATGTGCATGTTAAAGAATACACTAAAACTCCCTTAAATAAATCAAACATATTTTTAATTTACTTTGACCTACGAATTGACTCTTGAGATCTTAATATCATTGAATTGGCGGCCATTGTCTTGTTTTTTGATCTCAGAGGTGGGCAAAAAATACCCAGTATATTGCGTCAGAAGTTTTTATCGGGAAGATTCTTCGGCGAATATTCCAGTCAGCGTGAATCCATCCAAATTCTAGCAATTATAGCATATTATGTGTTCATACCGGACAAAAAATATGCAATATATATGAATGTTGTTGCAAAAATATTATATTTTTGAGTATTTATAATGAAATTTAAAAAGGTGGAGGTCCAATCTCAGTTGACTGGGACAATTATCGGCACTGAGTCCGGAAAACGACCTTAAATAATTCTCTTCATATAAGAAAATAATTATTACTTATGACTTTTTCAATGTCAATTGTAGAAGTCATTTTCCGTTGGAATAGTCCATAATTATTATACCAATAGGTAAATTAGCTATGTGTACTGGGAAGGGTATGTAAGTAAGCTTGTGAAACAGATACCAAGCAAAAACAGTCGAAAAGTAGCCTCAACTGTTGTGCCAAATCCCTTGAAACCAAAAATATCTATATACCTAAAGGTAGGTATTTCTTTCATTGTATATATATAGTATAACATATCTTACAGTACGTCATAGTTAAATATTCTGTACGTCGAGGTCACAGTCAGACCGTCTTTAACGGCTCATCTTCCTCGAATTCACTGCGTAAATATTTGCCAAGTAACATATACGAACGTTGGTATAGTAATTTAGCAAAGCGCTTGAAGGAAGTTTTTGCCGACAAGTCTTTTGTCTCCCATGAGTAATGCGTTGCGATTCTTCACTATGAGTAATTGAGAATCCTGTCTACACAATTGTCTTTTCTTACTGTTTTTTTCCTGCGGCATTGTGGTTGTTTTGGGTGGTAATTTTAACTTATTACCTACTCGCTTGATAGCCTACTAATATAGAAAATAACGATCTTTCACAGTTGGTTAAGGGCAGGAACATTTTTGAATCAGATGAGGTTTCATATTACGGTTTATTCCTTGGTTAAGTATATCGTAAAATGTGGTTCTTCTAAAATATAGTCTTCCCGTGGTTGTTAATAACTGCTTATTCTTAAGAGACTCAATTTTTACAAACTTAGACTGCCTCGGTGGCGCAGTTACAATGCTGTACGGCAGTTGTGCTGCGGTCTCAGGTCCGATTCCCGAGTCGCGTAAAGTGATATTTGGTTTGTCTACAACGAAATGCTCAGTATCAGTCTAGCATTGTGTAATAGGTAATTGACTCGCCCCTTATCACACTATAGGACGGACATGGGCACGGCATAATATAGCCAGCATATTATAGCATCGACTATTTACGACATTTGTGTACAAAGCTAAAAGAATTAGCAAACTAAGTGAAGCGATAATTTGTACATAAAAGTGTGTCAGTATCATCACAATTGTGTTCTGCAATGAAGAGGAAGAGACATCGGAAGTTGGGATTAATTATCACATTGTTTAGCGTGTTTCTGTTATGTTCGAAGCGCTGGCTAATGGCACAGTATAATAATTATATGGTCAACATTACTGAGTGGTAGAGAGACGCTGTTGACAGTTTTTTTTCTACAGCATGAACGGGCCGAAGAATCATGGGCGCGTTGCCGAGCTTAAAGGAAAGGGATAATTAGGGATTGGGAAGGGAAGGGGTTTTGATCTTCCGGATATCTCACCGTACGAAACGCAGCAGCAAGCCCCTACTTTACTTCGGTTTTCTGTGAGACACTGGTAACGACCCGGTCGAGCCAGCCCATTCATGCTGTAGACAAAACTATCTACAGCGTGGCTCTACCACTCAAAAGCTGTACTGGCAGTAGTGGCTTTACCCAAGTATCTGAGTTTCCGCGTCCCACGCTACACCGCAAATACTATGATTACAATGATTGATTGATGATAATAACTATGATTTTTGAACTGTGCTAAAGGTTTTGCTGATCACCTGCTGTGTTATAAATAGTAGCGGATGCCTTTGTGCTACTGTTGTTTTTTTTATTATTTGAATGAATGGCTTACCATCAGGCGAGCGCTTACGCCACGCCTGCCCATAAACAGAAGCAACGCCGCACAGAACGTTGAATTACAAAGCACTACATAAGATGTTTAGTCTCATAATGCCCAGTAATTTCACTGTTGTTGCGGATATGTGCGTTTAAAGCATCAAAATAGCATACAATTCCATGTAAACGCTACAGATTTTCCGGTGCTCGACATTATACTTGGACTGCAGTGTACTTACAATCAGATACAACTTTTACCAGGATAAATGTATATATTTTTTTATATGATGTTTTGTTAATTAGTAATGATGGCAAACATCGACGGGCTGATATAATATAAATAATAAAATCACTTTTCCAATAAAGGATCACCTAGCGAGTATACTTTAGCAGTATAGTGATGCAATGGACGCGATCAGCTTTTGTTTCCTCTAGATTTTGGATTGCTGCTTTAAAATTTGAATTGTAGTCATATTTTCCTTGATATAATGTGAAGATACAAAGTCTCATAATCAAATGCAGTGATTATTATTAAATACTATAATAAGAAGTTCGTCATTAAAATAGTTCAAAAGTAAAAAAATACTTCCTATTTTGGTAGACAAAGGGTCCATGCGGCTTAATAGCTATAATTGTAGAGAATTTCTAGCAATTACATATGAAAAAAAAACTACGAAAGGTTTTTATTGTTTCGGATCTTATTCGCCGTGGGTTGGCGGATGTGTGCGATTTCCTCAAACATTTTAAGCGTTGTGATGAAAAAATACTGAATTTATATATATGGTATGAGTTTTTGTTTTAGTAAACAAAGACTTCGTGCTAGATGACCTCTATGATGCAGTGGGCGAGCTGTCGGTTCAGAAAATATCAATGATGCTGTTACTGTTCTGAGTTACTAATGCTTGATACTTGCAAAATGTTAGCAGCGTATCTGAGAGTCATGTGAACAGAAAATTCACTTTACGTTTTGAATACGGTATAAGATATAATGGAACGAGGATTAGAGATACCCTAGTCCCGAATACTAATGTATGTTTTTTTTAAGAAATAGTGGTAACCGAGCAAGCAGGTCACCGCCGCCCATGGAATATCAAAATCAGTGGAATAGTAATAAATATAAATATTTGAATGTTTGTACATTTCAATATTTGTGGAGTTCAGATGTTGATAACGGATACGGATGTGGACGAAATTTAGTACACAAGTAGACCATGACTTTGATTTGGACATAAGCTGGTTTATATTCCGGAAATAGACATTCACACGGGATATAGCCGCAATAAAAAGCTAGTAATAATAATATGCCACTTTTGCTTATGTTCGGACAAGCAAGTATAATGGGTTGCTATGATTATAAATGGTAGAAGGCTGTCCTAGAGAGACCGTCTATGTAGCTACAATAAGTTTGACTATTTTTGTTCCCAAGCAGTGTATAATCACCGTTGGGTTATTTATAATAATTAGAGGCGGTGTTCGCTTTGTTAATGAGCAGGCGTGGCGTTTGTAATAAGCGAGCGACCTGTTCGTTTCGTCGTTCTTTTTTTATCCGAGGACGGCTAAGTGACTGCACTACACCTGATGGTAAGTGCAGTGCAGTCCAAAAAATCAGCGATCACTGACAATGAGTTCATCGGTGGTTACCAGAAACATGCCGGCCTGCATAAATGCTTCTTCACACTCCGAAGCGAGAAGAACCAAAGGGGCCAGGTGGATGGAATAGGATAGGTGGATGACCGATGCAGGCAAATAAACAATTTTCATACCCTCAGTGAGTACCCTATTTATCATATCACACATTTCCTTAATAAAACTGACTCAGACGGCACTCAGGAGTATCCCAAACATTATTAGCTAAATATGGTGTCGATAACACATAAAACCACTTTCTCCGCGAGCCGGCCCCGATCACTTTTACCGTCAAGGACGACTACTTTCTAAACCGACGGATAATTCTCACAATTCACTAAACATATGCAAAGTATTATGACACTTATTATAAAATTAAGTAGGTGTTATAATCGTATGAGGAATGACGTGGTGTTGATGATTAATGGTCTCATATTTTTTGAGAGGGAAATTATTATTAATCTCCTAACGATGCGTAACTGTAGAATAGTGTCGGCCAACGACAGACAATGCATCTATCGTAGATTGGCAGAATTATGCCAGCCTGCCTAATTGCTTCTATCTACTCGCAAGAGATTCAGTTCTCATCTACTATTCGAAAATGCAATACATGGATCCAATATTGTTACGAGGAGCCGCATATTCCGGGCAACTATTCCCCAGTTCAATGGTTTGACACAGGTATGATTTTACGAACTTCTTAGTTCGAGCCGAGATCAAAGAGACCACGAAGATATGGTTCCGCAAGCCAGCAGGCGTGGTTTTCTTAGAGACTATCCCGCCCACACACCCGCTACTGTATCTCCGCTAAACTAGAATCGACAGTGGCACACATTTTTGACACCGACCAATATAGCTCGGCGAGTCTCTGGAAATGCGAATCTGTCTTTATTACGAAATGAAATTAATCAAATAGAAAGACAGGGAGTTCCATATACATTTTTCCATTTCTCTACGTAGCAATATAAAAAAAGGGGAGATAAAATGATGAACTAAGGATATATTAACCTCAAGTAGAAGGACATTTACCAGTAAATAAGCTTTTAAAACCATTAGCCCATTTCTTTGTTATATTAAAATTATGTTCCGCTGATCCCATATTATTTTGAGATAGAAATATTACTAATATTTTACGCTATCCACACATTAAAAACGCTGTTTTTATAAAATACGAAGAACACATACATATTATTTTAATTATTGTACAACTGATGTAGATAAGTAACGTATAACTAGGAAGAGTTGATTTTGAAGTATTTCCGACTACACCGGCAACGTTTACGTGCAATTACACTGTGAAGAATTAGTGTTTGCATCATTGTTTGCATTTATTGTTTTATTATCGTAAGGAAGTGTATGAGTGATGTCAAGATAAATGTAGGAATTAAATAAATAATAGTTTAAAAAAAACTAAAAAACACGCTTTTATAGAAAGTCTAACTAAAAAATTGAAAATAAATTTGAAGAAAACAATGTATTTTATTGTAAAAAAAGCGTGGGGTGCATGGTGTCAATAGTAATCAATATTATATTGACACATATGAGTAGAAGAATTATCATTTAGATAGTATCTTAAAAAGCACCCCACGCTTTTTTTTACAATAAAATACATTGTTTTCTTCAAATTTATTTTCAATTTTTTAGTTAGACTTTCTATAAAAGCGTGTTTTTTAGTTTTTTTTAAACTATTATTTATTTTTCATTTTTTAGTTAAAATATAAATATATTGCAGCAGAGAGTATAATTTTAATTTTAAAACCGAATATCAAAAAAGCGCCATCTATTGACACTATTAGATACTACGATATTCCCTATAATTAAAGAAGATCCAGAGAGTACAATTTTAATTCTTAACCCGAATATCAATAATTAATTAAATTAAATTATTATTTTATTATTATTATTATTAAATAATTATTTTTTTTTTTATCAAATTAGTGTATTGTCATCGGTCCTCGATAAATCTACCAAGTTTGAACAAAATCTACCCGTTTAAAGTGGGTCAAAATCGCGCCCAAAGGAGTCGGTTACAAACATACAAACATACAGGTGAAGTTAATAAAAAGCGTGTAAAAACAGATAATTGTATCGAATTTAATGCGTCGTGACTTTTATTGTTAGTATTTGAATGGTTATTGCGATCAGAGTCTCATTGCTATAATACGTATAATTTGGCTGAGAAGCTTCCACCTACAAGTTTGGGCCCTATCATGGGACCGAAATAAGCTCGGCGAACCGAGGGTGTACAGGTCCCATTCTGACTGTGTTATATTTTTTGAAGATCTGCCATGAGACCCCTGCACTTACAATGTACATATCTGCGTTTATTATGGATTAAGATATAACTCTTATTATGTTTGCTATTCAATATTCGTTAATGCAAGGAATTTGACTCATTAAGTCCAAGTGCATTTAGAAAAAGTGAGTGCTAGAGTTAGGAAAGTTATACGGGGTGTAAGGGAAACGCTCCCGATGATGAAGACAACTGATAGTGCTGGTGATAACAGAGAGGATTCCACAAAAAATCGCGAAATAAGCATATTTATGTTTATTAACTGTATGCTCACAATCTTGTTTGGACCATTAAATACCATGATGTTTTATTCAAATTATAATTTAAATTGTATTTTTCTTATAAAAGTAATGCTGATAATAAAATCAGGTAACGCCCGGAATCAGACGCGGTGCGCGATACTTACTACAGAGTATTAAGCCTCGTTTCATTGAGTACGTGTTTAGCATAAATACGCTTTAAATTGCAGGCTCCCGCTTGCAAAATAGCAAAAGAATAACGTTTTCCGCTTATGTAAAGGTAGTGTTTTATTAGCCTTTTAGCTTGGAAGTGGTCCACTTACAACCGATAAAAAGGGAAACCATAAAACCATACCGTCGATTATAAAACTATAACTCAATTATGAAACCGAACTATATAAAACTTTCTAGAAAGCAAGTAATAATGGAGAAAATTTAGGGACAAATGGACAAAAATAAAAAAGCAGTACCAAAGTGTTTAATTTCCAACCATAAACCACTGATCGGAAAGTGGTCTGCCGTGAGAGACATTTAATAATACTTTCACTTGGTGTGGTCACCGTTAAAGGTACACTACATTGTTACAGTTTTGTTTTAAATTACACGGTCGCGCTGCTTGCAATCTTTTTTTATAACAGACCGCAAAAAGAGCAAGTGGGTGACCTGATGGTAAGTGATCTGAATTACCGACATTAAAGGAAAGGGATTATGACGGTGAGGAGGATTTGGGCCTCCGGATATCTCACTCATTGTATAAAACGCAACAGCAAGCTGCACCTTCGATTTTCTATGATACAGTGGCAACAATCCGGAAAAATTATAGTATTACGCGCCCGAATTACAATATTTTGAACCCCTCTGTTTTCTGGTTCTGGGTTCGAACTGAACCGACTTTAAATCAAATTGAACAACAAAAACCATGAAGCTTATCTTGATTCAAATCAACAAAATTTAAACTGTGTGAACCAGCTAGTAGTGATGCGACCGATAATTGGTCTCTCATAATGCAACACGCAGACGCGGCAGTATTGAAGACCGTGCGTCTGACGTTAGAGGTGTACGTCGGAAGGCTATCTTAACGCTGGGTGCTAGCTTGTTCCACTAACTAAAACAAAGTCCTACCTTAGTTAAATTATGCCATAAATGAGTTGTACATTATCATAAAATAATTTTAAAGTACGTGAAGCGTGGGTGTTAACGACCGGTTGTATTTATTACTATATCTCTGTCAAAGAAATAACATAACAGCCATATCACATAATCCTTATATGTTCAATCACAATGCCGTTTTGTTCAGAAGGTCTGTTTATTCTCGCTAAGTGTGAGGTAAAATGTGTAATAAGACTTTGTCACCACAATGTGAAATTCGGTCATTGTCAATACCGAAGTATTTAACGAGTGTACTTTTGTGACGTTAAAGATTTTTCTGTTTCATTATACAGGGCTCTTATAAACTTACTAGCTTGCACTCGCGGCTGCGTCGGTGGGATGTCTTTTTCTGGCATAATACATAGTCAATATTCTAATATAGTCCATGGTCTACCTGTGTGACATTTTCATTCAAATCCGTTGAGCCACTTGGAGCTACTATTAAGTATGTTTTATTATTATTTTTAGCCATATAAATTATAGGCCTCACTTTTTATAATATCCCATTTGTCTCAGTTCTGTGACATTCTCGTCCAGTATCAATCCCTCGTCGACCCATAAACAGAGGCTAATGCCCAGCAGTGGGATGAGAGAGGCTGGAAATGATGATGATGATGTAAATTACACTGCGTCTATTACGTGGGACGTAATATCAGTTTGGACGGGTATTTCCCAGATAATTTCGAGGTATTATTATATTATTATTATACCTATAGTAAAAAAGGTATGTCATTATTTTTTAGTATGGAAGCTTTTACATTCTATCTCGAAGTTCCAATGCAGTCCAAACAAAACATCGAGCTACGAAAAGCATTTTACGATTATAATTTTCAGCTTGTTTAACTGCCACGTTTCTGAAAAACAAAACACGACACGATATTAGCAAATTACTGCAATAGTGGGTTCGCGTTCACACGGTTCTATTTTAATCGATCAACTGACTTGAATCAATAGTACACAAATTCAATTTATCAAACTTATTGAAAGTCTGTTCAAGCGGTTCAAATAGCATGTGAATTATGAATTGATCAACTAAAATAGAACCTTGTGAACGTGCTATAAATTGTTTAAGAGAAACTGAATCGCGATTCATGTTCTTACAGTTCATTCCCCTAACTAATGTCGATTAAGTGAGCAATTTTTCTGATTGCCCTATTAGCTGCAGTACATCATTTGAATTCCTCGTTTAACGATGATCATATCACTGTCTGGGGCAGGAAGCGCATAATGTTATGTATTTAATTAGTATCCGTCTGTTTGTTTATTGGTTAATGAGAATAATGTTTGCGTTGAACCTTGTTGGGTTTGTTACTTGTATGTAACATGTATTATGATTTTCATATAATTGAAGAACAATCTTTCAAACAAAAAAAACGCTTCCAAATCGGTCCATTTGTTTAGGTACTACGATGCTTCAGACACACACACCCTAGTGATTACCAGATCCATAAATAGTGGGACTAAATTATAATTATTTAATTAAAATAAGCTAGATCAGAATGCATGACATGATTAATATTATTTTAATTGCAAATGGTAAACAAAATGAACTTTGTTTTTGCCAGCACTTGTTCTTAACGTGTACTTCTCCAGTTATAACTACAGGTTTTGAATGACGAGACGACCATGTCGTTCGCCTGATGGTAAGCGCCACACCTGCCCATAAACAGAAGCAACACCACACAGAACTTTGAGTCATAAAGTATTGCATGGCACTAAACTGCGCTCGTCACTCCGAGACATAAGATGTTGTCTCAGTAATTTCTCTGGCTTCAATGTCCTTCAAACCGAAACACAAAAATGCTGACACAGTGTTGCTTAGCAGCAGATATAGACAAAGGGGTGGTACTAGCGCAGGCGGCCTTTCGCATACGAGGGACCTACCACCTTGTACATACTGTTTGGTCTTTAAGCGTCCATGCATGCGTGAGCAAGCGAAGCTCTCGCTGCTACCTGTTTCGTTAAAACTATACAGAATATAGCATTAGACGAGTTCATCTGAACACTATTCAGCAACTGGAAAAGTCCAAACCCAACTTGCATATTGTACTAACTGCCGTAACTGTTGTTTAAGGTCGTAGAACTTTGCGTGTCGGTAGCAGCGGCCGCGCGGTTTTTGCGCGGTTCACATTAAACGCTCGCGTTTTTTACATTAATCTTCACATATTTTAAACTCGCTAATCATCGCGCCATGATGTTGCTGTTTTGTGAGATTTTATTATGTGAGTTTATTTCTATACTAGCTTTTGTCCGCGGCTCCGTCCGCGTGAACGTTTAAACTTGACAAAGTTTCATACAAACTTTCATCCCCTATTTTATCCCCTTAGGGGTAGAATTTATCAAAATCCTTTCTTAGCGGATGCCTACGTCATAACATCTACCTGCATGCCAAATTTCAGCCCGATCCCTCCAGTGGTTTGGGCTGTGCGTTGATAGATCACGATGTCAGTCAGTCACCTTTGAGTTTTATATATTTAGAAGATTTGTGTTTATGATTGATCGCCTCCTTGATCTAGCATATACTGGGCGTGCAATTCTGCGAAACATGAGATTCTGGGTTCCTTTTCTAACAATTTGTGTGAGTTGGTTGTGGGAATGTCGGGCAATATTTTAGTATTTCTTATAGTATTTAGCTAGGATTTTAGAGGTTTGACCACGGACCAAAGACCTTAATAGATACCGCATGCGTACCGACTTCGCGTGCCGCCTTCATGCACACGTGTGCTATTATGATCTAGAGCGCAGTTGACGATACTGCATTGATAACGTCAGTTTACCTATGTAATAAAATTAGCATGCTTGGTTTTTATACATATTGAAGTACTTACGGTGTCTATTTATTTTATTGTGTTGCCGTTATCAGTTCGTGGGTGATAAATATTAAGCGAAACATTTTCTGCAACAAACCAGGCATGTTGCGTCATTACCACTTCGAAGTTGGAAAAGGGCAGAAATATGATTTAGGTGAATACCTATGTAGTGATTCAAATATGTCACAATTTGTTATTGTGTTTTTAATATATCTTAAAATACGCAAATGAGCTCCATTATTGTGTAACATCAAATTCGTAAACACGATGTTATTTTAAAAATTGTTTATATCCGTTTGAAGTCAAGTATATACTGTGACATTATCACCAAGTGATTTATAAAGCTGTTTGTCATTTTATTTCCGATCTAAGTGGTAATAAATACCTAGTTTCCTTTAATTTGTTTGTTATAAATAATTTAAAAATGTTGTAGGAATTATTGTCAATCTTCGTTGATATAGAGTGATATTAAATGGCATTTATGTTAGGGTTCTGTATTGTTTCAACGGAAATCGAATGTTACATTTTTATTTATATTTTTATGAATATCCAGGCTGCTAAGAACGGAACTTATACATTTTATTTTATCTGAGCTCGGTTAAGTGACTGCTTTACACTTTGGGAAGCGCAGTGCAGTCTAAAAAACCTGCGACCACCGACAAACAATGAGTTTATCGGTGGTCACCAGAATCATGCTGGCCTGTATAAATGCTTCTTCACACTCCGAAGAGGGAAGAACCAAACAGACAGTGCCTGCGACAGGACAGCGTATAACCGATGCAGGACAGGGATTCAAGTGTACCCCTATGCGCGTCCCAACCGACCATCAAGTCATGTTGCAAGCCCCTTGGAAAAACCAGACATACACTAGGTGATCCTGGAACGTCATCCACACAAGGTGTGTGACTAACTAAGGCAGGTTTTTACACTATATGTACGATGGTCACATCCCGGCGGATATGAATATCCTACCACCAGCGAGTGAATTTGATATGGTTCAAGTTTGGAAGCAAACTTTGGTTGAAGGCGCTAGTTGTTCCTCTGCCTCCTTCTTCCATAATAGGCCAGACTTTAAGCATATAAATGAAATTAATGTTAGCAAAGCATCGAGTTAATAGATAAGATCCTAAACGTGGAGATCCCGCGTCGGATTAACGGTGCTGTTCGGTAAACGTATCACTAACTTGAAATGAAAATGGGCAGGACACTTAGTTAGGATAAAGGATGGTAGGTTGTGTAAGGCAATTGCGGAACGGTGGCCAAGACTGGGCAAACCAGCAGCCTGTTGGTCAGACGACATTGTAAGGCAAGCTGAACACCAAACCACTCATCACTGATATCTATACGGAATTCTTAGGTTCAAACCTTCGTTCGAGTTATCTTACAATTAATAATTAATGTAAATGCCAATTTTCCGACAAAATCAAGCGCTTGTGGCCTTTAAGTGTAATTGATCTAGTTTTCTCACGTGACCACGCCCTGTGCCCAGGACCCGTTATCGTATAAATTTAATAAAGTCCTCATGTAGTTTAAGTAGATATGTATGATAATATCGCACCTTGAAAACAAAACTGACACTAAACGAAGATTGTCGATGTTTAATTATGCACGCTATTTTAAGAAACATTTAAACTTAATCTCCCATAAACACATTTTTCGTTTAGTGTCACTTTTGTTTTCAACGTGCGATATTATTTTAAATCTGTTGCAATGTCTGAAAGGACCGTTGTTATAAAATATGTGAAATATTCGATAATTAAGTTCGAGTAATTCCTTGAACTAGTTACAAGTATATCAGAAATAAGCTTGAAATATGTACCTATATTACCCACTGTTGTAACACTATTTATAAATATCATTGTTTTGTCATACTAGTAGAATTGCAGTTTTTCCTAACAAACTAAAGTCTATGTATTTAACAGCCGCCGTGGCGCAATAGGCGAGTAACCGGCTCCGAAGCGAGAGGCTGTGGGTTCGATTTCCGCACCGAGACAAATGTTTGAACGAATATTAGTGTCTAGGTCTGGGTGTTGTGGGACCGCAGGTCCTTCGTAGTTCCTGACACTCACGACACAGGTTAACTTAGTGTGAGGTCAGGATTATGTTATGACTGTTGGATGTATTTATTTATTATCTATCTTTGAACTACATTTACCAAAATCACATACGCACCCCTATCACATCATGTGACGGAAATACGCTCGGAAAAAGTGGGTGATAGGCGTGAGTGTGTGTGTACGCATGCATTGCCCAGAATTGGAATTTATGCCCGGTATGGCGATAGGCTCGCCCACTATCACATCATAGGACGAAGATAAGTTCGGCGAAATGTGGGTACATTAATTGCACCTTAGGGGATATAGGCGTGAACATATGTTATGTATAAATATAACAAACATGAATGTTACGTTTCCCGCTTCATTAAGTAACGGAAAATGCATAATAAAGTGTTTGATACAAAGGCCGACGCCTTTCAACTCATAACGCAAACTCGTAGGCGCTTGTCAAGGATCTTATGCAGTTTTATTTTCATTATTGTCCTTATTTCATTATGGTTATATTTTTTATCCAGACTTGTGAATGTGACTGGGTTAATCTTTACTGCAGTTTAAGATAAGTATAGATGAGATATATTTATCAATATTATGCGAGCCTGTCAAATAATACCTTCCTTATTGCATGGCTTTGACTGTTTGTGAACTATCTTATTAGTATAGAGATTGAATTAGTGTTCCATATTGTACCGTTACAACTGCCAAGTCACCCATACAGACAACGAATTGACGGTTAGATTTTCTGACTTGCTCTTTATTTCTATTTCGTTTGCCTTAAACTAGGTTTATAAAAACTAGTTACTACGGTAATCCACACAAACTGTTTCAATTAATGATCGAGGTACGTAGTACTATTAGGTTTTTTAATGGATTAAGGATTAAGTACAACATTCATCGCGAAACGCCCGCATATGCGCGAACTATTTACGGACAGTTTCAATAAAGGATCTTAGTTCAATTCTTCAGATTTTATTTAAACATAGCTTAGATCCATCCTGGTTAAACAAGCTTTCAAAGAAAACCACATTGTAATCGGTTCACTTGTTTAATACCTACTACGCAACAGACGCACACACACTCACAAGCGCGCATACATACACGCCCACAGTCAGACAATGGGGTAAATTTTATAACGCTTCTATTTTGTCAGGTGTTCAAAATTGGCACGCTTGGTTCCTAAGTGTATACAGACTGGCGTAAATATTTACTCTACCTACTCATATTTGTTCGGCATGTAAAACTAATTAATAACTGCTGAAGCCACGTATCATTAAACGTACAATTCGATTTCTCAAGAGGCGTGCCGCAAATTCCTCGCGTGTTCACCCACAACTACACACCCACTGTATAACAGTTATTGTAATGTTTCGTGTTAATGTTACTGGAATATTGTTCCGTCATATTGTTAGATAATTTATGAGGTAAGAAAAAATCGTTAATGGCCATTTCACTCGTGAAGTACTCGTGCTAAGGGTTTTGATTTATTCTTTTCCGCTTGTAACAGCGGAAATTGATGTTGATAGACGGTTTTATGCTTGCTTATTTTAGCACTGGGGCAATGTATTTTCCATGATTATCTGTTTTACCTTTATAATATCACAAGCTTTTGCTCGCAGATTTGCTCGTGTGAAAGTTCTTTATCGGGATAAAAAATTGCCCAAGCATTCCAGGTCATGGTCGATCTGTGTGCCAAATTTCATCCAAAACCGTTCAGCCGTTAAGGCATGATTGACTAACAAATATACATATTTACGAACATCCAAACTAACAGATGATTTGACAGCCTCCGTGGCACAGCGGGCGAGTAGTCGGGCACGGAGACAAATGTTTGTCTGATCCACAAATATTTGTTTCGGGGTCTGGGTGTTGTGAGACCGAAAGTCTCTCGTAGTTCCTGATACCCATGACACAAGACTCGTATCTTAGTGTGGGGTCAGGACTATGTGTGTGACTGTTGGGTGTATTTATTTATTTATTTTATTTAAACTCACCTACATTCACACTTATAGTAGTAGATCTAGACCATAATATCCCACTTTGAAGGATTGAAGCTAAGCCTCCATTTGAGCGGCGTCAGATGCCAGATGTCACGTGACAGCCTGTTGCGTCAGAATTTTCTTCACGACGAAGTTGAGCCATCATCTCCACTTCATCTATCCGGTAGTAGAGGCCTCACTTGTGATACTGCTCAAATTTTTGTGTGTCAATGTCAATCCTGGAGTTTTATAAACATATTTACTTATTGATATTTAGTGGCTAAATACTATTAAAGATCGTTAAGAAAGTCGTTTTACATCTCATCATGCCTAGTAATTTCATTGACTTTCATGACCTTGGAACCGAACCATAAAAATACAGTATTACACACAGTTGTTTTGCGACATAAATAGACAAATCGGTGGTACGAACTCAGGCAGCTTCTTGGATACGACAGACTTACCATCACCAACATGTCTACCTCATACTTATAAGTATGAACGGATGTTGTTATTATTCTAGTTGTAAAATCAATTCAGTAAGGTCCGTTCAACCTAATCTAGTGAATGATTTATGGATATAAATACCAGGCATGCCGTACTCAGATAAAGGTGTGCGATCAACTATAATAAATGTTAATTTATACGAACAGGTCCAACCTGAATTGTGACCATATGTGACCTCGGTTGGGTCGACAATGTCCTTTCTACAGCCAATATTTAGAACTGGTTCATACTGTGCTATATGTATAAATATGTTTCTGGAACACGTTGGTGCTTAAGAATTGATCATTAATCATTAAAATATTGATTCTTTTAAATGACGTGATTTGTGTGTAGTGTATGATACGTCTTTATTACGTTTGATAGTGTTGTATCATGTTGTTTGTATCATTTTTGATAGAGTTGAATCAGGGCCCTTATTTTTTTTTATTAATTTACTCTTGTCCATGGATACAAGTCCTTAGACATATACATAAATTCTTAAAGCACAATATCGTTCTTTAAACCAGACTTAGATATTTAAAACCGGATAATTAAGGGATTGGGAAGGGGAGGATTTTGGCCTCTGGATATCACACTCACCGTACGAAACGCAGTAGCAAGCCGCTACTATACGTCAGTTTTCTGTGAGACAGTGGTAACGACCCGGTCGAGCCGGCCCATTCATACTGTAGACAAAAATGTTTACGGCGTGGATCTACCACTCATATTGGGCTCATTTGAAGTTGTGTAAAATGTAAGGGCATTAAGAATGTAAGATTAGAAAAAAAACCATGAAATTGATGAGTTCGGAGGTAGCAAGATTCGTTTCCTATAACGTGTATTTGTAGAATGGCTCATTCATGTGGGTTGATATGAAATATTATAATTTAGTCGACGTTCATACCTTTGTTTTGATTCATATTGTATTTGCATTATTAATTCAAGGTTGATGAACTTAAAATTTCAAGCAGTGTTGTACTGGTTCACCCAACGCCTCCAGCTGTTTTTATTATATTGATCCGATTTTATATTTTAGTCTTGATCAAATTAGGACCTGGAATGTTTGATTTAATGTTTTGAATTGTTCACCTCAGATTATCAATTAGTTGATCTCATAAGCTGGCATATAAATAAGAATATTCATTATACGAGTAGTATACCAAAAAATAAACCTGATAAAGGTCGCAGGATGTCGCTGGATGCAGGCCGCTTCCCACAGGTCGTTCTGAAAATCTTTGAGGGAGGCCTATGTTCAGCAGTGGACGTCCTGTGGCTGATGATGACGATGATACCAAATATCTATGGATCGCAAGAGGTACAGTCAATCAGGGTAACTTTGACAGATCAAAACTATATTTTATAGCTAACTTTTACTCATGGTAAATATGAGACAAAAGAGTTAGCATAATCAGTGCTCTCAGGTTGGTTTTCATACTCTCAAATTATTTATGACCTATAAAAATTATAAATTATATTAAAAACTGCCAATTTTGTTTTGTGTCAAAGTTACAACCCCTATATGGGTAACTTTGATACAGATGTTAATTATCACAGGAATCATAAATTTTAAACATTTTATGGCTTTAGGGTAGCATTGTTTTATATTTATAACAAATGTCAGATGCAATGGAGTCATAGTTAAGCCAATAAAACCATAAAATTTTAGTTCCATCTTTATTTAAAGATAGCAGCACGATTCACGAGTTATCTGAAAGTTTTCTACTAAAAAAATACAACAATTGAGTGCAGTAGCTTTTCGAAAGATTTGACATTAACTTCGTTTAAGAACTTCGTTTTTTTTTTAAGAGTTCATTTACGAAGTTTGTTGTGTACACACATTGCATAAATTCAATGTTATTGCACTTAACGTTGTCAACGTAAAAATTAAAAAGTAGTTGGCGATTTGACTGTCAAAGTTACCATTGTTAATCAAAGTTACCCCGATTGACTGTAGTGACTTTTCCAGCAATTTTTGTGCAGCTTGGTGGGACTACGCATTCTCGATATATGCCAACGCCTCATGTATTGCACTGTATTGTACTCGCGTTACGCAGTATTAACTTTACTGCGATAATGATAAGGAAAGAAATGTTGGTAAAGTCGATACCTGACCTCAATATTGCGATCCACAGAAAGCCCACTTCACCTTCGAATTTGTGAATAAAGCATTGCCGTGACACGTTTGAAACAATGAGCGCTCCTAATTAGCTTGGCTTGATTGTTTCGCCCGATGATATAATCTTGCGGACAAATATTTACGGATTGGCCTATAAAGCGTATTGTGGCGACTGTGAGAGTCTGTGCGGACCTTCGCTGCTTTGTTTAATGGAATGTTTTGAGATAACTGTTGATATAATACTGATATAACTTTGAGGTCCTTTGTTTATATTTCGGTGCATGTACGTCACATTTTTTACATACATACATGTAATCCCCGAGAGGTTAGGCATAGGTATAACCAGTACACCCACATTTCACTGAGCTTATTTCCGTCCTATAATATAATAGATGGCGAGCCTATTGCCATACCGGACCCAAATTCCAGATTCCGGCCAGATATTGAACATTTCGTGATAAAAAAATCAAAGTTCTTAGATTCCGTAAGTAATTTGTATGCAGGATATACTGAGTAAAATAATGTTTGATTTTGACTGATTCCTGCATAGATTTACAACTCAGATTTATCTTGTCAATTATTTTTTTGCCTTTGATAAGTCACCATAATTATCAGCCTATATAATATACGTTTTACTCCAGGACCTATGCACGTAGGGTCAAAGGCCTATGCTTATCTGTGTGTACATCGTGGATCAAGTGTTAGAAGGTTGGCAGAGTTTTGGCGTATCTATCACCAAAGCTAAAGTATGCAGGATCCTGAGGTAGTTCCTCACGTAGGTTGTTAGCTTTCTAAGAAAATCAAAGTACCGTTTGATTCGAAGTACATACTGGCAACAGCTCAACATCGCGCATGGATATTCTGTTGCTTATCTTGCTCACCTCTTCTTCTTCTTTTTATTTATGGCTTTCGCAGTATTATGCATTTAGCCAGTGTCAAGTCTAATTTATTCTCAAGTTGTTTTTACAAGGACGATGAAACACGGGTGCGGTCGATTTCAAGGTCTTGTCGGAGTTTTGGTGTTAACTCCTTTCAGTACGATGCTTAATTCACTTATTTCAATATTTCCATACACTGTTCATCACCGTCAATGTTTATTGAACAAGTCCACACCACTTTTATACAACAAACACAACTCTAAACTAGTTTATTAAATAAATTAAAATAAGCGATGAACTGCACTGTCAGAATTCCCGCCAAAACTCTATCTTGCTCACAATTTGGTGCCATATTGTCTGCGCCGCATTACCATAGATTACATTTACATATATTTACCATAGATAATTTATATGTCTATGTTTTGACATACCATTCTTTTCGGGTTTTAAAAACATTGTTGTTCCATTGAAAGCCTTTATACACATTTTTTTTTCACAGGGATCCGTATCAAAATCTTTTATCTTCTTTTCGATTCTGGCGTTATATTTAATTGCATTTATATTAAAATTACAAATCATCACAAGTTTTTTACTTTACACAATAAAAGCGCTTAGTTTTTTGTTCCACCCATTCATCCTTCGGAGGGCATCGACTTAGCTTGATCGAGCACAATAATTCACCTGCATTGTTTCTAAACAAAAAGACTATAATGAAGTAGCTTTGTTCTTTTGTTTTGTTTTTACCACTACGCGTTATCATGCGGACGATAAACGACATTGGCATCGCGGCCTCGCTGCCTTCGCCTCAGTTATATCAGTTTCGTGAGAATTCACACGAGCGCTGGCTCGGAGTTAGACACGGTGGGGTGTTCGTGAATATTTTTTTACGGTATTGATTTATTGGTGCTAGTGAAATTACTGGGCATTATGAGACTTAATATCCTATTCTCGAGGTGACATACAGTGAGCGCTATCCAGTGACATACAGTGCTTTGTAATACAAAGTTCTGTGTGGTATTGCTTCTATTCGTGGGCAGGTTTACTATCAGGCGAACGCTTGTCTAGTCATTCAAGATAAAAAAATCCTTTATAAGAAGGCTTCACAACGATCTCGTAATATCCCTCATGGAAACATTTGCCCTAATCTTCTCCGACTTACATAGGTATAATGAGTTTATGTCTACATAAATACTAGTGATGTTATTGTAATTATTTATTTTTGAGATCAACTATTTTTACTCGTATTTACATTATTATCATAACAACCATTCAATATTCTATTTTGAAGTTTTGTAATATATTTAGAATTAGTATTTTAACCTGTTCACAAAGTTACATATGAAAGTATTCATTTGTTTCTGATATTGTAAACGTTAACATACCTAGCTCTGAGACAGTACAGTATCTTACAGTTATTGTATAATATTGGTAAGAATTTCATAACTTTTGACCCCAAATTATTTTCGATTTGATATTTTAGCGTGCGTGAAATGAATAACGTGATCTGTTAGCGTCGTTTAGGAACAATAAGTGACCCTTAAAGTCATGGCTACGTTCACAGCATCAGAATACTGCTTATTTAATTATTATGAAATGTGTGGTTACGGTCGAAGTCTTGAACTGTGCTAATAAATTTAGGATATCTGAACATATCATCATTCATATATTGTATCCAATTATATTTTGATTAAACATTTATTTTATTGTCTATTACTTTATTATTTTTTTAAATAAATAATATAAAATTAAATTAAATAATAATATAAATATCATTTACGCTCTCTGTGATGAGACTTACAGGTTGTCTTAAAGTAAATGAATATTGCCTTAACTGTATTTCCACCTTTGTGAGAGACTGGTTGGTGCCTGAAATAGGCCTTGAAATAAATATGGACATGGGCTTTCTCTATTAATGAGAAAGAGGGGTTAGTTAGGTCTCAGTCCACCACACTGTCCTAAAGCGGTTTCCTAGAGTGTACATGCGCCTTCGAAATTTTTATTGAGAATATTCAGGTATGTGTTTTTTTTACGGTGTCCACCGTTGTTAAAGCGAGCACAAACATCGAAAAATTAGACTTATGTGCTCTGGGGAAGGAATACTCAAAGGTTAGATAATCCGTGAAATGAGCATTTCAATTTGGAAAATATGACTTTCTAGTTAAAGGACGAAAAACTATTTGTGAAATATAGGTGCACTCATTGCACTTCTATCTACCTTTTATCACATGCCGCTATTATTCGATGGTCAGCACAATCCGGGTCACGCTGACTTAGGACGTTTCGGATTACGTTATTATTTCATACGATTATCAGTATGGCAACATCGCAAGGATAACTATACATTGCGCAATGTTTTCAAGCCGTAATAGTTTTGAGGAGTAGTTAGCATGCAGTGTGACTGCTCTGTGGTAATGTGTTAATGTTGCAAACTGGGTGACGTGGTGACGTTCCCATTGTATGGTAAGTTATGGAATGTGCCAGCTGTTGGAGTAGTCTCTTGCCAGATATTAATTATTTCATATGAACACATATTATGAAATACTTCAATATTTGAAATGTCCCATATGACATATTCTACAGCAGTGTTTCCCAACGTGGGGCCCACGCACCACAGAGGGGCAATTTGATAGTTAAGGAGGGCAATTTAAAAATGGACTCGATACGACTTTAACGCTTTCGCTTTGGGTTATTTAAATGCAACACTAGATATCGATGACAAATTTAACAAAAAAATTATGGTGGGGCATGGCCTAAAAAAGTTGGGAAACACTGTTCTACAGCATAAAAAAATTGAGCTGTTTATAATACATAAATAAACGATCTGCCTAATATTAAATATTTCAGTTGTCTCAAGTTGTCGCATTGTTGAACTATGAACAATTGTTTTTAAATACTATTGTCACTGTTTCGAATTAAAATTGCCAATATTTCATCGTGTTTTAAAAGCGTGAGACAAGTATGAATTTTCTATAAACACTTTTATTCTGACACAACAAAAACTTCGTCGTCGTCTTCTGAATTATGTTGCTAACAAACAAAAACACTTGCAGAATCGTACTCGTGTTACTAAGTTTATAAAATCTCTCGCATTAAAAACTTTGTGAATTTGCCTCATTATTTTATATTAGCTACTGAATTATCTGTTTTACGATCGTTCATTGCTCGTCCTATGGTACATTTCGTATGCGCCTGCGCAGCTTGCGTCACCGCGCCCGCGCCGCGCCGGTGCGTTGCGAACCGTCGATATGGCGTCACGCATTGTTCCAAAACCATTAACATCCAATTGACATTCGTGTCAAAACTTAATATATATTTAGACGGTATAACCAGTACACTCAAATTTCGACAAGTGTATTTTCGTCCCATTATGTGATAGGGGGCGAGCCTATAGCCATACCGAGCACAATTCCAGACTCTGAGCCGGGATCGAACCTGAGACTTCAGCACGTACCTAGTCCTACCGTGTACGCAATACAACTGCGTTACCGAGGCAGTCGCGCATCCTTAGTTCTTGTAATAATTTATTTTGGATAAATGTATAGTTAGTAATGATGTATGAATACGAATAAATCGTTGGTTCACTGCAAAAACTCATTAATAGTAAAACAAGTACGGATAAAACACACAGTTGATCTTAATAATAAAAATGGAACAAAAACAATATATTTATAGTTTTTTTTATCCTGGCACAATAAAATGGCATTGGATCTGATGGTAGACTTACAATGAGTGTTTGGGTTGTACTGTACTAAGTCCAGTCCGAATATAATGTTGATCGGCAAGAGACATTGCATCTCTCGACGGTCGCGAGAATTATGCCGTCTAACCGATACTGGAAATACACAGGCTGGACCTCGAACGTGACTCACCGAAACGAAATACTATGGCGAGTTTTTCACCCTGTGTACTGTGGTCGTTATCCGGTCGTGTACAACTCCCTCCGTGTTAATGGGGTTTTCTTCCACATTCGCTGAAACAGAATACATCTATAAAATAATGGCTTCTAACAAGTCTCTAACGATTTACGATCTACATCAGCTGATGGTATTTAAACAACATTAAAAGGTTTTGTTTGTTTTTATTTATTTATGAATACTTTTTCTTTACAGGTAATAACTACAACCGAGATCATCGAAATCTGTATCAGGTACACAATATGCAGCATATGAAAATCAGTACAAATAAATATCAGTACGGTTGTCTGGAAGAGATTGCTTCTAGCAATAAGACCGCCCGTTGTCTTCCATAGGTTTAGCACCAGCTTTTTAGTTATAGTTACTTGCATTGTAAATGGTTTTCAATAAAGACTATTGTATTGTAATATCTTCAAATGCATGTTATGTATCTCCTGAAAAGTACAATTACTAATACGAGATATGCGAGAGTTCGTCAAGGTAGGTGCCATAGGTATGTCTGTTTCTGCCATCAAGCAGCATAGTGTAAATACAAGTCTATCTAGATCAATGTATATTATGTCATACAAGTATTTCTCACTGCGCCGTCGGCGTCTATGTCTTATCGGGATAATATCCATTCAGCCCTTAAGTCGTGGTTAGATTGTTAAACATTCAAACTAACAAATATATTGATACTATCACATTTATAATGATAGTAGTTTCTACTATACTATCAGTAATCTGTGGGTGTTCCGAATTTTCCGTTACCAATCACTGCGTGACTCTCTAATGTACTCATCATCCCAAGATATGGTATGTTAAGTCTCATAATGCCCAGTAATTGCACTGGCTTCAATGTCCTTCAGTCCGAAACACAAAATTCTTTACACACTGCGGGGCCTCTCTCATACGACAGACCTACCATCTACCAAGTGAAGTCGTCAAGTAGCCACTAAACAATCGTATTACGCAAACTTTTCCAGTGAAAGTAACCAAGCATTGTCTCTTTCCCAGACTGTATGCATAACAAAAAAAAAATTAAACATGTAAACCTATGGTATTTAGTCGATTATACGTTTCGTTTGAGCTACATATGATAACATTTTGTGTAGAAATAGTTAAATAATATAATTCGGTTTGATTTTGGAATACGCTGAGTAAGAATACGTTAAGGAAAAATCTTAACAAATTTAGTCTAGTAGGTACATATGACTTAAAATTACTAAGAATTTTCTGTGTACAGATATTTCCGACCTGAATTACCCAGAACACTGATATTTGGTTCCAAAAAGAATGTGAGTTAAATACTTTCGTACCAGATTATAGCTACTTACCTATAGAACAATTAAAAGAGTGCATTCATATGTCCTATCATTTAAGAGCATTTTGCCATTACTCGCCACGCTTGGCATGCGGGTTAGCAGCGCAGCGATGGACGTCCGCCTACAAGGTGGACAGACGACCTGATAAAAGTCGCAGGAAGTTGTTGGATGCAGGTCGCTTCCAACAGGTCGGTATGGAAATCTTTGGGGGACGCCAATGTTCAGCAGTGGACGTCCTGTGGCTGCTGATGATGATAATAATTATTCATATGTTCCGCATTTAGCCGTGTGGTTCTGTGGCTTTTATGAAAGCATTATACGCTCTATAGTAATATCCAACAACGAACAATTTGGCACTCCTGCCTATAAAATTGTTGACGGAAACGTTCGTATATGTTGAATTGTGCATAGAATCGTCCGTGCATCACGTCCGGCTTCATTATGACCATGTTTTTATCTGGACCGTGAAATCGGGTACAGTCTGTTTATATACGCATGGATACACCTGTTTTGTTTCCATTTGGTGTATTGTCGCTAGGTGCGTATGTTGTAATATTGTTATGAAACTCCTGGTTTTACTTTAGTAAAACGATAATGATTTTACAAGGTGGTAGGTTCCTCGTATGCGAGAGGCAGTCTGTGTTGATACCACCGCTTTGTCTATTTCTGTCGCCAAGCTACAGTGTGTAAGCATTGTTGTGTTTCGGTTTGAAGGACATTGAAGCCAGTAAAATTGGGCTTTATGAGACTTAACATCGTATGTCTCGGGGTGACGAGCGCAGTTCAGTGCCATGCAGTGCTTTGTAATTCAAAGTTCTGTGTGGTGTTGCTTCTGTTTATGGACAGGGGTGGCGCTTACAATCAGACGAGCACCTTGTTCGTCCGTCATTTAATCAAATAAAAAAAATACATATTGTCAATTATAAGTAAACAAATTCTACGTTGTTTGGTATATTTTTTCAATAAGAAACTGGAATATTTCCTCTGTGTTAACGTTGATGGAGCGAGGAACCCTTTGAAGGACGATAGTAAGAAGGCAAAGTTTATTTACAGAAAATCATTAGGATGAGTATATTTACGAGGGAAAAATAAAAACAAAGAATATTAATTAACTATTTACAAGTTGTTTAACAAACAGCGTACGTCGAGTATGATATTATAAACACACGTCCTACCCATTTATTGCGATCAACGATAATTGCAAAACGTGCCTCAAATCCATATTGCACACAAACCTTCCAGGAATGTCGGGGAAAATGTACGTAAATATATAAAAAACGACGTGGTTTTCCTCATTAAACAAGAATAACCTTTTCTACGAACTCGTCCACTATATTAGGATAATCGATAGAAGTTGGAAGGCTGCCATGTATAGGCGCCGGTGCCTGATCACATAAATCAAGCTATTGACGGGCTGTCGTTACGTAGTCGTGTCGTGCGCTTGTCGCAGTCGTTCCCACATTGTTTATTTTTATATGGTTATTTTTAGTGATACATTTTTAGAACTGTTTGTTGGTGTTTCAATGAAAATAAACACTTGTCTTGTAAACAGAGCATTTTATCGGGTTTTACTCTGTAGTTAAGTTCGTGACTGTCTCTGTGGCGCAGTTGTATTACAGATATGACTGCTGTGCTGAGGTTTAGGGTTCGATTCCCGGGTCGGGTAAATGCGATATTGGATTTTTCTAATACGAAATGATGAGTATCTGCCCAGAGTCCGGAATTGTGCCCGGTACGGCTATAGGCTCGCACCCTAAATATATTAATTGTTAAATCTGAGCATACGGTTTTCATTATCATTCAATTTGATCAATTTTTTTTCCAGTTCAAGTTTAGTGGACCTACATGTGAAACTCATAGGACTTTACTTTCTTAAGCTGTGATTAGTTTTACACTGTTTTCGTCTCTTTATAGCAACTTTATAAATTGCATTTACAGGGAAAGATAAGAGTGTTATAGTAATTAATGCTTCATTGATGTGATGATTTCCAATCTTCTAATAGTAGTTTAGCCTCAAATACATAATTCTATGAAGATTCATATTACGTTAACAGATAGTATGCGGAAATTACATTTGAACTTTGTGTGGAACGATGAATACCTATGCCAAGACAGTTATTATTAAAATATACTTGAATTTTTATGCGAGCGAGTATGGAACTTGCTCTTTTGTAAACCGGTTATCCGTGTTTCTTGCTCCTATTATTCAAAGATAAACACTTTGTGGAATTGTAAAAAAGGTTAACTGTATTGTAGGTCATAGCTCCTAAAACATTATAAAATTAAAAGATCGTCAAAAATTCACTTTTCGATTTCTCGTTTCCATTTCAATTGATCGTTTTTATATTTTTTATTATTAGAATTAGAATTTTTGCATAAGTTAGCAAAGACGCCACAATATATTTGTTTATTCTATATACTGGTAAGTTAATTTTAAATTGATTTTAGTCCTTATGCGACTGTTGACCTTTGTTCTATGAATGATATATTTTGTGCGCTTCTAGTATCGAATCAATAGCGGATGATTTATTCGTTGTCAAAATTAAATTATTTTGTAATTATAATACTAACCTTGTATTACATATGTCCCACTGCTGGACACGGTCCTTCTTGACTGAATCAGAGGCCTTGATTAAGCTTTAATCCACTACGCTGGCCTAATGCATTATGGAGAATTTCTCATGTATGCAGATTTCCTCACCATGTTTCGCAAAAAATTTAGATAAACAATTTTGACTCGTTGATATCAATCACTGAATAATTAACTACAGTAATGACTCAAAATTGTTTAATTTTATTTTTACCTTTTAGTATTTTGAGTTATTTTAAAGGTTTTTTTATGATTTTTAAGCCGTTTCAGCTGTTATTCATCATAAAACAAGTTTTTAAGTGCTTTCCACAGATGAAAATTACATAAATATGATTAAGTTTCGACAATTTGTGTTAAATATATATTATGATATGTAGCTAAGCCTTTCAAAGAGATGGAGTGGACGCCACATTCCAAACTAAGTAGCTGACATTAAAAATGCTAATGTTGATATTGTAACAGTTGAATAGAATAGTGACCTATGATTTCATGATAACCAACAACCAGTTTTAATATTGCACGTGGCTGATATAATATAGGTTAAAAATGGAATATTGTTATTGAATCTTCTTCCATCTGCCCTTATCCCTCTCGCAGAGAGGTCGGCGCGAAATGTTTTTTAACATATGTTCCAGAAAGATTTGGCTTAGTACTGGCTGTAGTTTTTAGTTTTATAACCAGCCGCTTGCCTGGCCTCAATGACTCTCGTTAATTAATATAAAGAAATATTACATTAATATAAGGCCGGCCTTATATTACAATAATATAAGGCCGGCATGATCGTGCCGACCAACGATAGACGCACTGTTTGTCTTTGGTCGACACTATTCATGGATTGCGCTACACTTACCATCAGGTGTGGCGTAGTCATTTTGCCGAGTCAGGATAAAAAAAAAACATTTCTTCCAAAGGTAGAGTAGGTAATATGTGAGTTTCATATGGAAATATTTTATAAGACAAAATTTATGACACGTTATTTCATATTATATAATTGATACCATTACTGACCTGACTAGCCCACTCCACAAAATAACGTGACGAATATACTCACGAGATCGCGCGAAACGAGACAAGATTGTCCGGCATAATCTCGGCATGTCTCGCCCAATGCTTGAAGTAACTGACTGAACCTGAACTTATAAGTTACACTACGCCTTATTAGCACACGTTTGATAAATAAGCCTCGTGTATTCTAGACATTAGACCGACTATCCACGACAATTGTGTATATACTGACCTGGTTACTAGATAGACGGTACAGGTTTCTATGCCAGTAATTATAAAAAAAAAAATTGTCACCTCTAACTTTATTCATAAACCGACTCTATGGGAAAATATACCTTTCAAACTCAATCAAGCGCCACACTATCAAACAAACATTTCCACCTTAATCAACTGATAATCAATAATGTTTTATCAAAAATCAAATATGAGCCGTGTTTTGTAACTATGGTAACAAGCAACTGTAATTGCCTAATGGTAAAACAACATTATTAAACAGGATCCGCACAAGATTAATGCGAAATAGAAATGATAAGTACAAGACAGCTACCAAATGAGATGGTTGCCTGAAATTATGTGCAACTACCATCTTACTCATTATGTGTGTCACAATCGAAAACAGGTCTAAACAAACCACTGAAGGTCGGACCTGCATTTGTTTTAAACATATCAATGTTGAGTGATAGTTGTTCCTTGACGGGTTGCGATATGGGATTCTGACTAAGGCACTTTTTATTGAGCATCAGAATGTTTCGTTATTAAATAATGCTTTAATATCCTGTTATTTAAAAAAATGTATTTATGAAAAATTACAACATATTCCTATATACATTTTATGAAGGACTCAGAAGTAACCAAGTTTTAGTACAAAATCATCTGCTTTGTATGACTAAATATTTACTTATTGTCGTTTTGATATTAATCATGATCATCATAGACATGATAGAACCACATCATTGCTATTTATTGCTCTTTGAAATCAGACTGATATGACTATTTTTTTATTTGGTCATGAGCTAAGCCCACTAGTAACAGTTTACGGACAATGGTTTTAGTGATTTTAAATTCCTCTGAACTGCACGTTGATTTTTTATTGTTGATGAACATATCAGATCAGTTCGTTTCACTATCCTTAAGTTCTATTTAAAAAAAACACTACCATTTTTTCCTTATATGATGAATTTCAATGTATGAGGTAGGTTATTCATGTAGGTTTCATTTATCTTTACATATAAACGCCGATAGTTAGGCAGAAGTCAACAATACTAGGGTTCGTACTTGACCAAGTTAATCCATTAATTCGTTCCAGTGTATGTGCTAGTATGCAAATCACACAGTTCTTTGTTCAAACCACGTCTACAACAAGGCCAGCCTCCTTTTGTTATGTAATAGGCATGCGTTATTGGTTTTGATAGTACTCGATTGCACTGTAATTTAATTCATTAATTATGTTTACCGTCATGCAAATTGAATTAATCAGTAATAATCGATCTATTAGAAATATTAAAATTGGAATTGTTATCGATGAGTAATCAATAGAGACAATTCTATACAGGCTTTAGACGGTAACATTTGAAATGGGTTTCAATATAATTATAAATACCGTTTTGTTGTAGTAGCTTACACGGACTATACAAGCGTTGAGATCAAGGATTTCAATTTGAACAACCGGTCAAGTACAAGACTCTACGATTCCATACCTACATACTTGAGTTTTTACTTTTAAGTATTTGTAATGAAATCGTCCACAACACACATTCTGTGAAAATTTTAGTCGGCTGCCTATTACGTGTCAGACGATATATGAAGATGATACGGCGAGGGTGTGGCCTCTGTATTATTTATTTTATTTATTTATTTGCACTTCATATACAAAATGATAAATGTAGCTGGATGCAGGCCGCTTCCAACAGGTCGGTCTGGAAATCTTTGGGGGAGGCCTAAGTTCAGCAGTGGACGTCTTGTGGCTGATGATGATGATGATGATACAAAATATGTATATAGGCGGACTTAATGCCAGAGGCATTTTCTACCAGTCAACCTTAGGATGGTGCAGAGATAGACAAGGTATTAGTATTCCATTGGTACCTTTTGGATGTGGAACCTGCAAAACACACAGGATTTACCATGATTGCAATTTTGCCTGATATGTCGCTATTCGATAGGCACGTCATCTATCACATCATAGGATAGAAGATATAAATGCTGTTGACAAACGGGTGTACTCATAGAATTTTTGCCTACGCTATTTGGATAAAGGTGTGACGATTTGTATTAACTTTTGTAAAATGTTTCGGAAACTATACCATTAAATTATATTAATGTATCCTGATATAGTAAAAATATTCTTAAGAGACATATCCGTCCGAACATATTATGTGTGGAAATTTTCCAGGTTCGGTACGTTTATTTTAAACGGTACTAAATATTTGATACATACGCACTCACGTCTGTAAACCCGGAAGGGATAGGCAGAGGTGTAACTAGTAAATCCACCTTTTGCGTATTTCCGTCACATTTTGTGATAGGGGGCAAGCCTATCGCCATACCGGGTACAATTCTAGACTCACAGATATTTAGTGATAGAAAAACCCAATATCACTTTTATCCGACTTGGGGATCGAACCCGAAACCTCAGCTTAACAGTCGTACCGCGTGCGCAATACAACTGCACCACCGAGACAGTCAGACGAATTTAAAGATTTTATATTTCGTTTTAATTTCCATGAGAAAGAATTTGCTGGAGTGGTTATTTAGGCTATACAAATCTATGGTAAATATGAATAAAAATGTTGATTCACATAATTTAGGTTGTTTATGGATGCAGTTTGAGGAGTTATAGTAGTAGTAGTAATACCAAACATGATATTATTGCACAGCAATTAAGTAGATATCATCATCCTCATATGACTTCATATTTGTCTATTCTAAAACCTAACTCATTTAGACTTTAGGTTCTTCGGATTGTCAAATTAGTTATCTATACTAATAATAAAGCTGTAGAGTTTGATTGTTTGATTGTTTGTTTGTTTGTTTGTTTGTTTGTTTGTTTGAACGCGCTAATCTCAGGAACTACTGGTTCGAATTGAAAAATTCTTTTTGTGTTGGATAGTCCATTTATCGAGGAAGGCTTTAGGATATATAACATTACGCTGCGACCATTAGAAGCGAAGCATCAGTGAAAAATGTTGCAAAAACGGGGAAAGTTATTCATATTTGAAGGCTTCCGTTGCTAAGCTACCAAAATAATATTATTTGAAGGCTTCCGTTGTCAAATCAAAATCAAATCTATACTAATATTATAAAGCTATAGAGTTTGATTGTTTGTTTGTTTATTTGATCACGTGGGCGGAGCCGCGAGCAAAAGCTAGTGTTATATATATTATACATACTATAAGCAGTGATAGCTCAAAGGGGTATAGGCTGTCCAAACGAAAGTCGCAGGTTCTAAACCAGCCCCAAGAGCCAAGGTGAAGAAACATATTAAAACAACAAAATCATGCATAATGTTAATATCATCATTAATAAAATAAGGTGTTACAATAATCCAAATAATTCATCACCTTGAGAAACTAAATCTATAGTTACTAAATTTAATAATCTCAGTACAAATTATAGTTCTGTTAAAATAAATATAATTGTAGGTAAGTACGTGCTACTTATTAGATTTATTTTCGTCAAATAATTCATACTTTCAAATGCTAGACTGAAGGATACGGTTTTGAAATGTTGTTTTTTTTGTTTAAACCGCTGCAGTACTTAAATAATATGGAAAATTATTTCTAAGATAGTTTTGTTCATAACCATGTTGCGACATTGTTTAATAACTGTAATTGCAAAATAGCATTTGTGTTACGATGAACAGATTTAGATGACGAATTTTTTGACGAGACGACCAAGACGTTTGATGGTAAGCGCTACGTCTGCCTGTAAACAGAAGCGACACCAATTAATAAGAACAGCGAGATATGAAGTCGTTTTTTTATTTATTTTATATCATGAGACGGAGATACGATACGTGGGTGTACTAGTTACACCTCTGCCTACTCCTTCGGGGATTACAGGCGTTAGAGCATACGTATTTCATTTTTCGAAAATTCTGCATAATAAATGTAAACCTCAAATCTCATACCTCAATCTTTTCACCCAACTACCTATTATGGTTCAAAAGAGGTAGGTTCCCTTTAACAGCAGGACACACAGACAATCGTAGCTCGGCGTAGGCTTAGTAATATGATTCCGGTTGCAACTTTTAATACGGTGCCTCATAAAAAAGGAAATAAATATATATGTATTGGGTTGATAAAATCATCATAAAATTCACCAATTTATAAATACTAAGTACTGTATTAGGACTAAAAAGTCTCCTAAAATTAATCTTCTTCTAGAGTTAAATTACGTTGCAAGTATAGCGGAAAAAATGCCAAAATATTAGGTAGGTACTTTGAAAGCCATCAACCTTCCACTATAACCTTCGTCCATGTGCCATCATGTGACCATAATTATATCTAATAATAACTCCAAAACCATATTTAAGTTTCAAAATTGCAGGAAATGTCGCTTGGATAACCACGCGTTTCCTTTGTCAACTATGGTAGTTTAACTTATTTCCATAATGCACTATTGACCTCTCTATTGTATATCAAGATGATGGTTGGTGGACTAACATTGAGTTAATCGGTGGACACCAGAATCATGTCGGATTTATAAATGCTTCTTCACACTCCGAAGAGGGAAGTAGCAAATCGAAGGGCCTGCGACAGGACAGGCGGTTGACCGATGCAGGCATAGAGATACAAGGATGTACTCCTATTTACTCCTTTTTTTGTCGGGGGGGAATAATATAGTATGGACATATTAAATGCTATTTAGATTAGCTTAAATACATTTTAATCACTGTTAAGTTAGTAGCAAGCAAAGATTCACGTAGATTTTGTAATATATTAATTTTTGGTATCGCCATCGTAATATCAACATAAAATTTAATTTATATTGCAAAATGAGTATTCGCTGTACCCAGGCGGTGAGGTTGGTTAAAGCTAAAGGTTATCAAAACTAGCAATTGTACTGTGGGCTGGCTTCGTCCGTGAGCGACGCTCGTACACGCCCAAAATGTACAAACAAATAGGTAAATTGCACAATGGCTTAAGGTTAAGTGGAGTCTTCTGAATTCTAACATAAAGAGAATAATTACTATGGTAATGCCTATGTAAATCACGTGCGAAGCAGTGTGAAGAGGTCACTCAATCATACATTCTGCTTTAGGTATTTTTAAATAAGGCTTTTGCATTACTACAATAAAGACATATAAATGAATCTTAAATTCAAATCATAATAAACTGGTTACTGTATCTTGCCTAATATCTATAGAATAGGAATAGAATAAAAAAACACCTTCGTTGTTGAAGATATTGTATCAAGATTTTCATTGTTCTAAAGATAGTTCTAATTTATTATTATATTTTTTTATCAGATGCGACCTATCCTTGCGATTTTGACAGTCTGAATACGCGCGTTAGTGTCATCTCGGTCTAAGAAGTTAGCAAAACCTTACTTCTACCGCTTTATTAAAATGTGGAACAGGTTGCCGGCACACAAGCTTCTTCTTTCCTATAATACTGAGTCTGCAGTTTTCATTTGGTATAACATAGTCACGTATAACATAGTCAACATAGTCATTTTTCGTATCAGGATTAAAAAGAAAACGTTAGAATTACTATGAACGGATAATAATCAATTATGAACATTACAATGATGCTTAGATAAGCGTGAAACTTGGTCAACCATAAAGATTGCCCTCGATACATATTTACACTTACACTTTATAGTGTCGGCACTAATGTGAGATGAATTTGCAATCGCCTGCAGCCTGGTTTTCTTAAAAGTTACACTTTACTTTGACACCAACGCTCTACTGAACTCGGAAACTTGCCCAATGCTTTCACTGCAGCTTTGCAGTTATCTATATGTGTCAATATTGTGTCTGTATATTTAATTACTTACAATATGCCTTCGAACCGAAGTGGAAGCAACAATAAATTGTGTATAAATATATAACGTATTTTTAAATTGGGTCATGTTTATTGAATTGGTATTACTTATCAGCCGATATGGTCATTTATTTTCATAAACTATAGGAAAACCTTAATGGCATTAAAATTAACTATTGAAGTTAATTCAGTATTTAAAAGCGTTGTAGTATAAATCGACGCTTGTGCATTTTCCTAAATAATTATGACATAATGCATAATTGGGTAATTTAATATACTGGATTATATAAGCCTTTAAATAAAGTTCTAATATAAGTTTCAAGAGTCACAATGATTGTCAATGAGCTTATAATAATAATAATATTATATTTTATTTATCAGGTTACCATGGCCCATGACATAACTTACAAACTAACGGTTATAAAATAATTGCATTATTATAAACTTAATATTATATTAATAGCATTCCATATTGTGCCCTGTGACTGTGTGCGATGTTGTAGCATTTATCCGTGGAAGCGACGGAACACAACTCCTGGCCATCAGAAGTTTTCTCCACGGCGGGGTGTAGAAAACACGTACCACAAACACGTTGCGATGCGACTCCGATGTTTGAACTTGCGCCGAGAACTTCATCTTCTGGCTCACGTAGTCCACGATGTTCTCCGCCTTAGTAGTCTGATGTAGGTTAGATATCTACACCGGACAGTTAGGCTGAGTTGCACGCACTCTGATGAAAAATGATTCAAGATAACCGGAATTAGACAAATTGAAGTGTTTCTTGCTCAGAAATGTGCTTTAGGTTAACCAATCATACTTTATGAATATAAAACTATAGAATGAGAGCTCAATCAACATATATTACTGGTCACTGAGATACATTGACGTAGTTACCTTTGGCTGGATTTCATGTTTATTCAAATAACGATACTTATGCTGTGCAGTTCTTCAATAACTGTCCTATACCCACGCGTATCCAGGTTAGTTTTGTGGGTGGCAAGACCCCCGAATCTAATAATGACAGTTTAAGATTAGTTTTTAGAAATCATTGGTGGATATCAGAAATGCTTTACATAAAAATACCAATTAAGATACCCGCTCTTGATAACCAATAAATACGATAAATGGATATTACAAAATAAAATGCAATATAAGAAGTAGTAATAACGAGTATACACAAGAGTACACGTAAGAGCAAGCTTTCTCATCTAAGATATATATTTTAACCCTAATTATAGTGTAGGTTGCACCATTCGTCGGTTGTCTGTAACAAGCAATGGTTCACGTTATTTAAACGTTGTATCAATAAATTTGTTTTCGATACTATCAAAATCTGTGGATGTCTGACAGTCTTACAGAAAACTGGCCAATTAAATTGCATCTGAGAAATACAATTTTAGAAGTTGGACTATTTATCGCGAATCGTTAAATAGATATAGACATTTATCATTGTCCCCCGTGAGGTGCGAACTGAATCCAGCCTAGTTCATACAAAGGCATGCTGTTTGTTGGCCGATATCGCACGTTCGAAGTCAATAGCTCAGTAAATAACTACTTGCTTAGGTCACCGTTGCGTTGGCAGGTGTTAAGAAATATTTATCTATCCGTAAGCTTTGGGTTTTTCTAGAACCAAATCTTCTACACTTGTCCAGAAATTATACACTTTGTAGGTCTTCTAACTTTATGGGATAGGGTATACTTCTTTCAAGGTATTTTAGATATATGCTATACTAGCTTTTGCTCGCGGCTCCGCCCGCGTGATAAGCATTTTCCGGGATAAAAGTAGCCTGTAACCGTCTCCAGGGTCCCATCTATCCCTGTAGATAAATTCATCAAAATCGGTTCAGTGATTTAGGCGTGAAAGCGTAATAAACAAACTCACTTTCGCATTAACTTTCACCCCCCTTTTCATCTCTTATTAACTAAAATTTCCAAAATTACTGAAACACGTATTTATTTGTTTTACGTCAATAACCGAAATACAAAATTTTGTTTACGTAACTTTCAAAATGACGGACTTTCATACATATTACCATCCCCTATTTTGACCCCTTTGGGGTGGAATTTTCTAAAATCCTTTCTTAGTGGGTGCCTACATAACAAAATGAATATACAGCCCGAATTTCATTTGTAGCCTTGATAGTTTGCGCTCGGCGATGATGAATCAGTCAGTCAGTCAGGACATGGTATTTTATAAGTATAGATTATGTGTGATGTATGCTATAGTAATATAAGGATGTCGTCTACCGATAACGCTGTCATCATCATTATATTTATTAAAATGTACATGTTCCTAACGTATATTTACTATCTTGAAAAATCAGCAAGATGTTTGATAGCTGTTTTAGGTATAATTCATTTTATAATTATATTTACAGTGTTGATCTATAAAGTAATCTTCTTGCATTATTTTTGAATTAAAATCATATCTCTTTAGATATTATGAGATGCAATATAAAATAGTGTCTTTACACTATTCGGTTAAAGTCATTGCTGAAGAAACAGCAATTAGTGAACTTCCCTTTCTCCGGACTGGAGCTCCGGAGGTCATCAGTTTTTAAATTATAACTTTAATAACTACCTCCGTTTCGACATTCAAACGTCGGGATCTGTCGCAACATTAATCTAGGCTTAAAATCGTCCAGCATGAAATTAAAATTTACGAGAAGATCGGCTTAATCTCCGACAGAAGTACGAACGCAATTATACCGTGGTGATTATTTTATTTAATCTTATTTAGAGAAACAGAAGCCATTACCTGTAACATTCACAATGATGTGAAAGGAATCTGAAAGTCCGTGAATCGTGAGAAAAATGACTACAATTATTCTTTCTGCATTTTTTTTTTTTTTATTCATATTAAAATGTGAAAGTTTGGATATTTGTGAGTTTGTGAATTCAGATGTTTGTTAATCAAATTTTAACGACTGAACGAATTGTGATTATATTTACCATAGGTAAGGTACTAGTTAAAAGAGATACTAGAGCAGTTATTAGTAGCTTTTGAGGACGAGAATGATCAAAAAGTCCATCGACCCTATTTTAAGTGGGTGATTCAGTCAGTCGTCAGTAAAACCGCTTTGTGCGCTAGCAATTTACATTATGTAGATCTACAGGACATCATTCGCACATAGCGTCACTAACACGCGTCAGTGACGCAGCGTCACTAACACTGGTAACGCGAGGATCTAGATGCAATTTTATGTAACCACGAACCAAATTCGTATCTTCAAGCCTCAGTTTTGCAGTTATAGACGAGTTAGCTTTACCGGTGACCATTGGAAATATGTCTTAATAATCGCGACTCTAACTAATTAATCAGGGACTTAACGCTAATACATTGCAAGTTGTAATAAAATAGTGTATTAAATTTATGTGTTTCATATTCCAGATTAAAAACATCTAAAGAAAAAATAATACAGAAGTATAGTCTTCATAAATTGATTTCATGAGGTAATGATTATAAAAAAAACATAATAAGCATTAGATAAATGATGTGGGATGCACAAAAAGACGAGCCAACATTAATTACTATTGTGGGTAGGCTCTATACTTGGCAAAAACCTTCAGTTTTTTGTTTCGTGTAGTTGTTCAACTATTTAGTATACCTCCTAATAAGTATACGCGTGTAGAGTTACGCAGTGGTGCAACTAGCACGAACACGGTTCGCGTAGCCTATTTCCACCCCATGATGTGATAGGTGCTGAACTTAACGCCATATCGGATACAAATTTCAATCCCACATAACACATTTGAAAGTATTCAAATAGAAAACTCAATAACAAAATGTGATTGCGCAACCTAGGATTAGATCTTAAGACCTCACCGAATGTCAATTTATTAATGTAACTTACTAATGATATCATATTTGAGACAATTATATATTTATACAATTCAATTTAGCCATAAACACGGAAAATTAGGGGGCTATTTAAAACACTACAGGGCTATTTTAAACAAAGTCATGTCATCAGAGATATTATTGTTATTTTAGTATCAAGTTTTTTTTAGCTAATTACAGATTTTTTTACTGGTTTCACCACGACCGTTATTAACGCATGGCTTCATAAACTCGGAAAAAGAATTTGTTAAAATTCTAACTAAAATAGTACTTTTTCCATTTAGCGTATTTATCTATTGATTTAAAAATCAAACGAAACTCCATATACGCTCAACTTTAAATAATTCCAGCATAAATATCTACAATCGGCTTACAAACAGCTTGAAATCCGGCTTACAAACCCACAGACAAATGAGTATTGTAAGTAGACCAGATTCCTAACTATTTGCACGAAACACGAGCTTACATCGCCGGACGGGCTTGGCATACAAATATGTCCTAGTCTACAGGGAATTAATTCGAAGAACATCGGGGCGCTCCAACGATCTATTATAACAATGAGACGTTACATGTTGTCGGCATTTTCCTTGTAAATTTGTTTATGGACGTCGAGGGCATAAAGGAGACAATATGACTTGTATGAAGGAAAAAATATTTAGGTTTTGTTATGGTTATACAGAGTTAGAATACGGCAGTTACATTGATTATTTTTATCAATTTTAGTGAAGAGGTTCAGTATTCGATCCCTATGTTCGCGATTTTCGCAAGAAATAATAAATTAATTTTAACGATTGGTTTTATGATTGTTTGGTATCTTCTTTTATAGCATAGATCGGCAAACGAGCAGGGAGGTCATCTGATGGTAAGTGATTTCCACCGCCCATGCACGCCCATTACACTAGAAGAATCATAGGCACGTTGCCGAGCTCAAAGAGAAGGGATAATTAAGGGATTGGGAAAGGAAAAGTGGTTTGGGCCTCCCGATATCTCCCTCACCGTACTTATCAGCCGCTACTTTACGCCGGTTTTCTGTGAAATAACTACTCAAAAAATCTACATACTTTCAGCAAGGTTAAAATATCATCCATATGTATTAAGTTATATGCATAAAATATACACGTGTTGGTCAATCAGAATAAACTACCTACTACAATTTGATTAGTAGCCAAATAATCCAATTATTCTATCGCAACAGTTAAGTAGATACATCTATTATACATGATTGGCACTAAGATCCGAAGAATTGGTATGCATTTTCAAATATTATCAAACGGATCATTATGCTGATATTTCTTTAATAGAGTTTAATAATGATATATAATGGCAACCTTGTACGAATTAAAAGTAAAAGTCCCCAATTATTTAGCGAAAAGCCAAACATAATAATAATACCGTTGTATACAAAATAAATAATATGGTTATATTTATTGTGATATACAGGAAGTAGACAATTCAACCGTGACTCATGGTTTTAGGATTCGTCATAATAAAATGTAATTGAAACGCATTGGACGTCGCTGGTTTTGTATTTTGATTTTTTTAATAAAAAAAATGTAATGCGGCATCGGTGATGGCTGATACATGTCAGTAGCCCTAATGCGAGTTATACTAGGTATTTTATAGCATAAGCCGGCAAACCAGCAAATGAGCCACCTGATGGTAAGTGATCTCTACCGCCCGTGTACGTCTAAAACACCAGAAGAATCGTGGACGTATTGCCGAAGACAAAGGAAAATGATTGCGAAGGGGAGGGGGATTTGAGCTGCTAGATATCTCACTCACCATACGAAACGCGGCAGCTAGCGATTACTCTACGTCGATTTTCTGTGAGACAGTGGTACCTACTCCATCGAGCCACTTATGCTGTAGACAAAACTGTCTTAAAAAGCACACTTAAAAACAGATGTTACATCGTCCATTTAAAATATGCATGCATATTCGTACCTATAGTCTTGGAAACGCTATAACTTTATACTTATTTTTCGTATACCTATGGCGTGAAAGATTTCGAAAAAACTTGGCACACAGTTCCATTGTAGTGTAACGGTACTTTTACTCGTTTGATCCCATGTGTTTGCATACAAAAACTTATTATTAAAAACATCGGTAATGTCAAAATCGCAAAAGAGTACTTGTTGCAAGGGTAAAAGTAAATACAATTTTTAACATAATGTTAATATAATGACTAAGAAATCTTGTGCAAGTTAATATGGAAAATACTTAAGAATTTCGGAAATACCAGAAACATAAAATTAAGTGCACCGCGGTGGCAACCTACTATGACCTAAGGAGGCTCTAGAATAAATATTGTAGTAAGGTAAGGTAAAATAAAATGTTCGATTTGAGTATTTTATTGAAGCGTTACTATAAGTTTTGATCATATTATAAATATACCAATTAAAACTAACCATTCGACGTCAGGAATACACCGGGTATAAAAACTTAACTTTTTATTATTATAAGCATCCAACAGTGCTAAAACCTGCTATAGTGACCCACACACCCTGTGTGGATCGCGTTCCAGGGTGAGCCAGTGTATATCTGGTTCTCCGGCGGCATGCAAGCCGCCATGATTCTGGTGACCACCGATAAACTTAATAACCGATAAACCGATAACATTGTTTGTCGGTGGTCGCTGGTTTTTTTGGCCTGCCCTGCGGTTACCATCAGGTGTAGTGCAGTCATTTTGCCGTGCTCGAATAAAAAAAACTTTGCGAGATGTAAACAAATTAGAAAAACTAACTTTGAATCAGCGTGGTCAAAAAAAGTGTGCAAGAAGGAAGCGCATGCAAGGGATTGATTAGAGCGGTGCATGCACGCACACTTGCAGATTAGTGTTGCAACGCTGCAAGCGACCCCATTGCCGGTCACTGCTCGCCGCATTAGAGTAAAGGTTGCAGGTGTGCTTAGAGATGCTAAACATATACTATCGATAAACATTTCTTAGAAACGACAACTAGGTTAGACAGTTCTTCATAAAATATCAATGAAGTTTTTAAGTGGTTGTTTCGGAGTGACAGTTTAAATATACATATTTTCCTTGCTATGCGATTTCTGAACTTGCAATGTGATTTAACTTCTTATATTTCGGGATGACGAACAGTTCAATGCCATGCAGTACTTCACAATTCGAAGTTCTGAGTGGTGTTGCTTCTTTTTATGGGCAAGCGTGACGCGCAACCTACTCATCTTGTTATTTTTTTTTCCACCTGCTCCTGTCCCACTTACAATAGGGCCAGAGTAATATACTTTTTAAAATATGTCACAGTAAGATTTGGCTTGTAGTTTTTAGGATCGGCCGCCTGCTTGATGTCAACCCCTCTGATCGTCTTGTTATTAATTCTAATAAAATTAAATATATTCGATGGCCAATTGAAGTTTCCAAAGTTCGTTAGATGTCGCCAGGTGTTAGGAAAGTATCTTTGAATGACGATTACACATCATCCAGATAACGTACAGATGTTTTAAACATCCAAATAAATTGAATTTGTAAAGATTTTTTAAAAAGAACAATATTTTACAACTTTTGTGCGCAGCTGTTATTACAATTAAAACCCAATAAAGATTATTGCTTTTAAAGGCGTTGTTTATTAATTTTTAATAATTGTAAAAAATGGGCCAAGTTCGGTACAAACAACGTTCGGACTGTCGACGTACCGAGTTAATAGCAATTTTTTAAATGATAGTTCTAATTATTTTTTTACGAAAAATTTAAACTTTTTGATGTTGAATATAACTTGGCAAGTTTTATTGGTCAATAAACTGAAATCTATCGATATTGTAGTTGACAAAACGCGACAAACCCCATCCCTATGAATGCTTGCCATTAGCTGCGCGGAGTGTGATTGTATGCTGGCAACATAACGCGAATTACTCACATCCTATTTACGCATCACTAGTCTTCGCGCACGGATCTCGTCCCACCATTCTCATTGATGAAATTATTTGAACTATTCGACCGGCACTCGAATTTCGTCCTCTATCTAAACTATTATTATAAAGAGGAAATATTTGTATTTTTGTATGTAACGAATAAACTTAAAAACTACTGGACCGATTTCAAACATTCTTTGACCATTAGAATCCCACATTATCCCTCATGAACATAGGCTATTTAGACATAGACTTTTTATCCCGGAAAAAGCAGATCACGGTTTTCACAGGTTTCAGCAGTCGCAGCCGCGAGGAAAAGCTAGTAATCATATACTTTTTCTCCTATAATTTCGGCTGCGTTATTTAACATTTAGATGACAATATGTGTATTTATTACATATATTATCTTTATATCGCTTTCTGCACTGTTTATCCATATACACTTTAAGTATGCCAAGCGCTCGGTGCGTGCCATATGTTTATAAAGGGACCCAAAGTTTTCTCTTCACGGGTTATTTTATACTAGGGACCCTTATGCTTCTAAGGATTATCGTACATATTCCTTTTCTATCTTTGATACTGTCTCATCTGCTAACATGCCGTATAAATGCTTTGGTTTCAACGTCGTCTTAAGCAACCAGCTTAAGACAATCGGAGCGATTAAAAATTTGTATGCGCAGATGGGAATCGTTGAAAACTGAAAATTGGCCTCTCCACATATGTTGATTTTTAGACAGCAATCCTATTGCAAGTGGGCTAAAGATCAGATAATCTATTCGATCACAACCTTGACCATATTTAATATTATATGTTGCATATTAAGCAATTTTTTACGCGTTTGTAGACGTTTCTGTCCGTCAAATGTGTAACTGTGGTTACTTTTTTACGTCCAGACATTTGTCAACAGCATAATGCAAAATCTTGCAAATACATTCCGACACATATTTACTCAACATAATAATTAGAAGTGGTTCTATATGTTCCCAACAATGGTTTACGTAAATGCGTCGTATTGCTTGTTTTTGTAAAACCGCGGAAAGTCGAATGTGTTACGTGAAGAAATATATGTCGGCTATGGGAACTTTGTTTCGGTGTGAATTTAATGTTATTTCAGTAGTATAATATTTCAATAGTGACTGATTGTCATTAAGAGCATGCTGCCTAAAATATTTCGTGCGTTAGCTCCGCCCATCCACCCCGCTACCCTCTGCACTTGTACGCAACGCGTCGTTTCGCGCGTCGCTTGACGTTATAGTAGTGGGCATAAATACACGGAGACTTCTGTACATAAATATTTTTTTAATAATATATTTTGTTTTGAAAGACAAATGTTTTGTTGATATAATATAACAAAATTGTATTAGAGCTGTGTCTGTACATTTGATATGTTTAAAAAGTAATGATAAACATATTCGATTACAGAAATATATATTTTTAATTATCTTGTCTGTATGTTTGTGCGTGTATTGTACACGAAAACCCACTGAATGGAAATATGAACAGGATTATCGCAGTTTGTATGCATATTTCCAAACTTAGAATCTTTGATGCTTTTTTCACATTTTTTAACCAATGGAAAAACAGAGGAGGTATATATATATACAGACGAATTGCGAACATACATTTACATTACATTTTGAGTGGTAGAGCCACGCTGAAGACAGTTTTGTCTACAGCATGAATGGGCTGGCTCGACCGGGTCGTTACCACTGTCTCACAGAAAACCGACGTAAAGTAGGGGCTTGCTGCTGCGTTTCGTACGGTGAGTGAGATATCCGGAAGCCCAAATCCCCTCCCCTTCCCTATCCCTAATTATCCCTTATCTTTCAGGTCGGCAACGCGCCCATGATTCATTCTTCTGGTGGTGGGCGTACTTGGGCGGTGGAGATCACTTACCATTAGGTGACACACACTGGATCGTTTGCCGGCCTATGCTATAAAAAAAAAGTACAATATATTTGTTTATTATATGTTCACGCATAATGCCGCTAAATGTAGACTGGTTACAAAAACATACGCTAGTAGTTTCATGAAAGAAATTAATGTTATTTGCGCCTTTTGAGTGTTTTTTCTTTTTTTCTTCTTCAAAATTTAAATGAAATATATTTTCGTTTGAACAAATGTGTTATTTTAAAGAAAATTCATTTATTTTTTGTTTTATATACACATGGTCCGGGTTCCCTGGGCCAGCTGATCCACTTGATTACTATCAAGCTAATTTTCCGTGAGTAGCTTCGTTTCGATGAGACGCCCAACAATTCCCTATGCGAAAATTCTCTATTGTGGTAGCTAACAGAGGTAGCAAGGATAGAATATTTCGATTTGATGATACTCAATTTTTTTTTATTTTATTTGTAGGACAATATGACTGTTAAATTATATAAATATGAACTAAGTAAAAACAAAAAAATCAGCTGGTTAGTAATAATTTTTTATGACCTCGTTTGCGATACATATTGGAAGCCCCTCCTTCCAATAGGTATTATTACTAACCAGCTGATTTTTTTGTTTTTACTTAGTTAATATTTATATAATTTAACAGTCATATTGTCCTACAAATAAAATTATAAATTTTTAGGTATCATCCAATCGAAATATTCTATCCTTGCTACGTCTGTTAGCTATCACAATAGAGAATTTTCGCATAGGGAATTATTGGGCGTCTCATCGAAACGAAGCTACTCACGGAAAATTAGCTTGATAGTAATCAAGTGGAAAAATGGCCCAGGGAACCCAGACCATGTGTATATAAAACAAAAAATAAATGAATTTTCTTTAAAATAGACTATAGTTTAATTTTCTTTTGTTTTTCAAAAAATGACTGTACGTCGATGATACGTCTACCCATTAGAACGTGTATTCAAAAGGAAATAACGAAAAGTGCAAAAAAGAAGGAATAAATACTGTGTATTTATTTATTAGGATGATACTCATGTGTCTATAGAATGGTTTAAGGTCGAAATAAAACAACAAAATCTTACATCTTCACCTTATATGTTGTACCTCGTAAGGATTTTTTCATGATCAACATCAATCTGAAAGACATCATAATAATATACATTTTGTTATATAAAAAAAAAATATCGTAAATTAAACAACATAACAGTACGTTCCATACAATGTCAGTTGCATCAAGTAAGGGCTATATATTGTCATATTTGCTTTCATGGAACAAATATTATGAGAAATGTTCTCTTTGACATCGTATGGGAGGTTTGTCCCCGAGAGTTGATGGTGGCGAAATATATGCACGATGAATAGCTGTTATGTTTTCAGTGTTCTCGCTAGATTCAAGGTTTATCAAGTTTAGTCTGCAAAAACATCATCAACAATCATCATCATATAATCAAATCATATTTTTTAACATCACTAGAAGTTAGAGCTCAGGATCATCATCATTTTCATCCTTACCCATTTATGTAATCAATTGAGGAATTGGTTATTGGTAGGATATTCCTAACCGCTCGGATAGCGACAACCATACACACGGTGTAAGAACCCGTCATAATGATCCCACACACCTTGTGTGGATCGCATTCCAGGATCAGCCAGTGTATAATTGGTTCTCCCGAGGAGTTTGCGACATGACTCGATGGTTGGTTGAGACGGGTATAGGGATACATCCTTGTATCCCTGTGCCTTCATCAGCCATCCGCCTATCCTGTCGCAGGCTCTTCGATTTGCCTCTTTCCTCTTCCAGAGTGTGAAGAAGCATTATTTTAGGCCGGCATGATTCTGGTGACCACCGATAATCTCGTTGTTCATCGATGGTCGCTGGAGTTTTTGGTCTACACTGCGCTTACCATCAGGTATAGCGCAGTCATTTTGCCGTGCTAGGACAAAAAGTAGGTAAGCTGATGGTAAGTGATCTCCACTCATTGGTGATTTATGTAAATAGATTAAATAATAATGTAACAATGATTTAGGTAATTATGTAAATAAATCATCAATGAGTGGAGATCACTTAAGTATGAATAACAGTCGAGCCGGCTTATTCAGATTGTAGATAAATCACAAAAGTTTCTACAGCATGGTTCTTTACATAGCAAAATAATCGTCATTTTGTTTCTCCATGATAATAAAAAGAACATAGATTAGATTTAATGTAAATAATTACATACATAGTTAGTAGTTATTACCCATTATCATATAATAATGCCAATAAAATATGTAATAGTTTGTTTTATTAGCATGAATAACGTTTTGCTAGCCTGATGGTAAGCGCCACATCTGACCATAAACAGACAATATTACACAGAACTTTAGATTACAACGCACTGCGTGATATTGGATTGCGATATTTACTCCGAGACACAAATTTTGCAGTCTCATAATGCCTAGTAATGTCACTAGCTTCAAACCGAAACACAACAGTACTTACACACTGCTACATGGTAGGACAAATAAACGAAGCGGTGGTACCAACCTAGTTGGTCTCTCGCATACGAGGGACCGACCACCTAGTGAAGAAGAAGATAAAGTAAATATTACTTACAATATCAAGTTAGTAATTATACATGACGATTAGATGCATACTTGCTTATAATCTTATTATTAGTATAGTATAATATAATGTTAGAGTAACTCACTCTTCATGCATCACAAAAGTAGAAACTAAATCAAATAATTGCCGAGGCGACTCCACTGACTCTTTGTTCCGGATAACCATCATTCGATTTTCTTTATTTCTTTTTCTAAAAAAGATAGGGTATATAAGTCATTATAATGATTGTTTATACATACTCACGACTGTAATCCCCGAAGGGATAGGCAGAGATGTAACTAGTGCACCCACATTTCGCAAAGTGTATTTCCATCCCATGATGTGACAGCGGGCGATCCTATCGCCATACCGGGCACAATTCGGGATCAAACTCCGGACCGATACTGAGCATTTCATGATAGAAAAACCCAATATCATTTGATTCGACCTGAGGATCGAACCCGAGACCTCAGCGTACGCAATACAACTGCGTCATTGAGGCAGCCTGTTATTTTTTTACCTACAATAAATCGTAGTTGCTGACATGAATGACGAAAATGAGTATCATACTTAATTAATTCAAAAGCGACTATGAATATACAAATTAAAACTACCAAATGAATCTCCACGTGAATAATTTCTTATAAAATGAGGGTACTTAATAAATTATTCCGCGTTAACACAATCAACCGACCCGGGGATCGAACCCGAGACCTCAGCATAGCAATACCGCGTACGAAATATAACTACGCGACCGAGGCATTATTATGTATGTAATAATGTAAATAGTTAAATTCTATTTTAGAAATAATATTATTAAAATATGTTATATTATATATAATAATACTTTTAATTTCAAAATGTACAAATAACATTCTAATTAAATACTTACGCTTTTGCTTCTCTCATAATCATTGCAAAGTTTTTGAAACGATTCACTTTCTTTCTTTTTTGCACAAATTGTTTATTGTCTGTTTCGCATAGTTTGTCAAATATAATAAACTGATTCAACACTCGGGCAGAGCGTTCGCGCGGCATAAAACACGTAGTCTTTCCTTGAAGCACGGCGCTGTACTAACGATAAATAGCTTTAATTATTAGTTACCGTGCACTACTCAACACACTATGAGAAATGACATAAGGTTGAATATTGCGCACATCGTCGGACGTTTATCAATGCACAGAAGTAAATGACGTAAGTCGCAAATCTATATATATAAAAATGAATCGCTGTGCGTGTGTCTCGCAAAAACTCGAGACTGGCTGTACCGATTTGGCTAATTCTGATCTTGAAATATTTGTGGAAGTTCAGGGAAGGTTTACCCGGTGAGAAAAATAAATAATAAGTAAAGGAAAATACCAAAAACGACAATTAAATTTTCCAATACAAACCGTTCCTAGGTATGAAAAATTTGATGTGTTTTGTCATTTAAGAAATAAATTGACACTTGGTTGTCAAATATTTATAGGTGCGTTCAGAAATTTGTCTGTTTCATAGCTAATATGGATTTATATGGTATGAGGTCCGATCTCTTTGGTCTGCTTTGTTGGAATACAATACAGTTTTGTTTCAGAAATAAAAAAAGTGTAAAAGTATCAGTTGGTTGACGAAAAAATAAAATAAATAAATAAATTTCAAGACAATTATTAAAGACTATCATCAGTTTGTCAGTGCGCGAGAACTTTATTTACGGTACGGGCTTTGACCGGACTTTTGACCGGACTGGACCGGACTGGACCCGACTGGACCGAACTGGAACGGACTGGACCGTACTTTGACTGGACTGGACCGGACTGGGCCGGACTGGACCTGCCTGGACCAGACTTTGACAGGACTTTGACCGGACTTTGACCGACTTTGACCGGACTTTCACCGACTTTGACCGAACTTTGTTAGGACTTAGACAGGAATTTGACCGGACTTTGACAGGATTTTCACCGGACTTTGACAGTACTTTAACAGGGATTTGACCGGACTTTGACCGGACTTTGACAGGACTTTGACCGGACTGTGACAGGTCTTTAACCGGGCTTTGACCGGACTTCGACCGGACTCTTATCGCCTTTACTGGACTTTGATAGGACTGACCGAACTTTGACACGACTTTGACCGAACTGTGGCCGGATTTTGATAGGACTTTCACCGGACTTTGACAGGTCTTTAACGGGGCTTTGACCATATTTCAACCGGACTTTGACCGGACTTTGACAGGGTTTTCAACGGACTTTGACAGGTCTTTAACCGGGCTTTGACCGGACTTTGACCAACTTTCACCGGACTTTGACCGGACTTTGACAGGACTTTCACCGGACTTTGACAGGACTTTCACCGGACTTTGACAGGTCTTTAACCGGGCTTAGACCGGACTTCGATCGGACTCTTACCGCCTTTGACAGGTCTTTAACCGGGCTTAGACCGGACTTCGATCGGACTCTTACCGCCTTTGACTGGACTTTGATAGGACTGACCGGACTTTGACAGGACTTTGACTGAACTGTGACCGGACTTTGACCCGATTTTGATAGGACTTTCACCGGACTTTGACAGGTCTTTAACGGGGCTTTGACCGTATTTCAACCGGACTTTGATAGGACTTTGACCGGACTTTGACAGGACTTTCACCGGACTTTGACAGGTCTTTTTTTTTTTTTTTTTTTTATGGCATAGGCCGGCAAACGAGCAAGTGGGTCACCTGATGGTAAGTGATCTCCACCGCCCATGTACGTCCATCACCAGAAGAATCATGGGCGCGTTGCCGACCATAAAGGAAAGGGATAATTAGGGATAGGGAAGGGGAGGGGATTTGGGCTTCCGGATATCTCACTCACCGTACGAAACGCAGCAGCAAGCCGCTACTTTACGTCGGTTTTCTGTGAGACAGTGGTAATGACCCGGGCGAGCCAGCCCATTCACATTCTTTAACCGGGCTTTGACCGGACTTTGACCGACTTTGACCGGACTTTGACCGGACTTTGACAGGACTTTGACAAGACTTTGACCGGACTGTGCCCGCGCTGTGACCGGACTTTGATCGGACTTTTGAAGGACTTTTACAGAACTTTGACCGGACTGGAGAGCAGTGCAGTGCAGAGCAATCCAATGAAGTGATAACTTCTTATGGGAGGGTAAATCGCTTTGTAACGTAACGCGTTACGGCGCCACTCTGTCTGGCTTCCCTTTCTCTCACGCATACGGCAGCAGTAGACAGGCTTCTCCTCTCTCACTTTAACCCACATAAGTTTAAGTTATCACTTCTGTCGAGCGTCTCGAGAACCACACTTCTTTTATTTATTTTTTTTGTCGCGAGGAAAAGCGTTTTGTCGTTACCGTCCCACCGGGGGGAGGTGGAACGGTTAGGTTGGGCTCTACCGGGCTTACGACCCAGCGTTGAGCCACCCGGGAGAGATGGAAAACATCCGGGCGACCGCTGGGCCGAGTCCGTAACACTATGTACACCCTATGCCGGCAAATATCGACTAAAAACCCAGCGGTGGCCATATTCGGCCCCGGGTTCCCCAGGCGAGAAGTGCCCCGGCTTCAGCCGGAACCGCCTCTGCGCGGTGCCGCCTTGCGGCCCGTCTCTAAATGTAGGGGGGCTCAGATGCCCCCGCACACCGAAGGAGAAGACGACCTGCCTTAGGTCGTCGAAGTCAATTAAATGTGCGACGGACTAACTCACATGCAATAGTGCAGTACATTAATAAATATTTTTTTTTATTTACATTAAGTGCATAACTGTGTTGCATTTAATGTAAATAAAACATTTGTATTAAGTTTAGACCACATTTTACACATGTATATATGTAGGTGATACGAAGTTCACCGGGTCATCTAGTCTATTATAATTTATATTATGAGTTTTAATTGATCTAGGTAATTTATATCTTAGCAGTGGATAATAAACAATATTTACTAACTGTGAATATTTATTTTAGACATATAACTCAAGCCATTTATTAGAAACAGCAAAAATTCTACCAAAAATACATCGTTTTCGGAATAAAAATGTATCGAGGGAAAACAACACAATTGTGTAACTGTCTTATTAACGGAAAGAAATAGGACTGAAAAATCATATATTAAAGTTTTATATTCCTTGGATATATAATTGACGCAGTATGGTCATCGAAACTAACGTACAATTTAGGGAGCCTCCTCTTAAGGCAAAGACGGTAATAATGATTTTGCCTTCACCGATGTATATAACGTTCCTCATTGGCATAAATTGAGCTGCTCTAATTCAAATAAATCATACTTCAATGTATGTAGTGCAAATATGTATTGTAAATCAGTTTACAAAAGAGCAAAGTTTGAATATCTTGCCCGTTCTTCTTTATCGAAACAGCATTCCGAACTGGCGGTAGTGTTACAATTTGACTGTATCTAAATGATGTTTGAAATTTTGATGATTCAATAAATGATTTGTTTAAGCGTATAAAGTTAGTTAGTATAAAAGTTGCCGAGCTCAAAGGGAAGGGATAATTAAGGGATTGGGAAGTGAGGGGCATTTGGCCTCCGGATATCTCACTCACCGTACAAAGCGCAGTGCAAGCCGCTACATTACGTCGGTCTGTGAAACAGTGGAAACGGCGCGGCCGAGCTGGTCCATTAATATCAAAAAACTGTCTACAGCGTGGCTCTACCGCTCTTCTGCTGGTGGCAGGATACTTGTATCCGACCGGATAGCGACCACCGTACACTGGTGCTAAAACCTGCCATAGTGGCCCACCTTGTGTGGGTCGCGTTCCAGGGTCAGCCAGTGTATATCCGGTTCTCCCCAAGGGGCTCGCCCCCTAATCCTAACCCTTTTCCCATCCCTTTTTCCTTCCCCTCCCCTTGGCCCTTTGGCAGGCCGGCATGATCTTGCCGATCATGCCGGCCACATTGATACATGCCGATGGACACATTGTTTGTCGTTGGTCGACACTATTCCTGGATTGCGCTACACTTACCATCAGGTGTGGCGTAGTCATTTTGCCGAGCCAGGAAAAAAAAATACATTAAAACGAAAGGCTCTAAATTATTCGTTCCAAATCTGGTGAAGCGTAAGTTGAGTGACCCAGTAAACGAGAACGGCGCCAAAGCATCCGACTCAGATCCTAACCAGTTTCACACTTACATTTATGTCAGTCTTTATAAAGACAGTTACATCTCAATTGAAGTGTGAAGAATTAACTGCATCTGTTGCTTGTTGTTTTTGGAACGAGTTTGATTTGTATTCATAAAATACATATCACATTCTCCCCTTGTGGATAAGACTGCGTATTTCTTTTACTACTTGATGAGTGTTTAGATTAATGATAATATCCGATATAGGTTATTTTGTTTTATTTAGTGATAAAAGTATGTCACCAATGGTAACATACATTGATCGAAGACTTTGGTCTTCAGGCACTGAGGTATTTTGGACGAGAAGACCTTGCCGAGTTTCCCGAACGCTGCCCTGCTGAGCTGGATTCGACGATTGATCTCTCTCAAAGTTGGACTTAAAGTGTGTTAAAAGTCACATCGTACTTAAGCTGAGAAGACGATGATATTCTGTATGAACAAGTGGAGCAATCACATTTTGCGTTTGAGATTTCGAAAAATCGCTCATCAGTTGCTTGAGATTGGAATATATGTCCGATACAGTAATAGAGTCGCAACTTATCACATCATGGGACGGAGTTAAGCTTGGCGATTTATATATAGTTGCAGTATATAGGTGGCTATCTTAAAAGGTCTCAGACGTCCTAGTAACTTTTGACTTTTTAGATAAACTAACGATTTCTACGAATATTTATCCTTTTTGTGCACTACCGATTTATTAATTCCTATAATTTATACAATTAACTGGTGGAACTAATATATTTTTTAGTATTTGAGAAATTCGATTGTTACTTATTGTCATATTGATTAGTAATTGTAAATTAACATTATCTCGAAAGCGTTCAGTAACCCCAATTACCCAACACGATTATCATAAAATTATATTTAAACAATCGTTGCCGTCGAAAAGCGTAACATTTAAACCATTACCAAACTTGCAGGTCAAGAAGGTTGCCAACATTAACCACCGTTAGCAAACAGATGGGCCATAGAACACCTGTATAGTTTCAATCGCCTAGTTTCGGGTTCCCAGCCTTCAAGCCCTTTCGCTGCGTCCAGTCTAAATCGAACTTCATGCCACTCTCTTTGCGTAACAGACTTGCGAGGAATCGCTTCTACACTGTTGTAATTGGGAACTTTCTACGTTTATGGTTTAGATCGCAACTGCGAAATGTTACGTTATAGGTTAAGTGAGTGTTTGTTAAAGGTTGCTAAAGATGTTCTGAAATCATGATTTTACGAGTAATTGTGTGAGTACTATGCCTTAAAATATTATTTCGACAATAATATTACACATTATAATAATATGTTATATTATTTATACGTACTGTTTTACTGTTTTTTTAATGTTTTTTTTTGTTTTTTTTTTTTTTTATGCGAGAGGCCGTCTGGATTAGTACCACCGCTTTGTCTATTTCTACCGCCAAGCAACAGTGTGTAATCACTGTTGTGTTCCGGTTTGAAGGACATTGAAGCCAGTGAAATTACTGGGCATTATGAGACTTAACATCTTATGTGTCCGGATGACGAGCGCAGTTCAGTGCCATACAGTGCTTTGTAATTCAAAGTTGATGTGATGTTGCTTCTGTTTATGGGTAGGCGTGGCGCTTACCATCAGGCGAGCGACTTGCTCGTCTCGTCATTCAATTAAATAAAAAAAGAAACTTTATTTCATTGAATGACGAGACGAGCTTTTTCTTTCCATATATCCCTGGCGAAGTGTGGGTGAATTCGTAACTTTGCTTGTTTTTGTTGATAAAGCCTTACTTGTTTTATAATACATTACATACAAAGATAAAATATCTTCACACGATAGTAATAAAATAACCTTTACATTCAAAAACAAACTTTAAATGTCAGGTGTTGTACTACAATCATATTTTTAAAGCACTCACTAATCTCTGATGATCTGAAATTACAGTTATGTTTTTAATGTTTTAATTTTGTATAGTTCGAATTCTCGCGGAGATAGTTAAGAGTATAATTGGGTTTTTTAATTTAATATGATTTGTAAGAATAAACTGAGGGGTAGGATATGGTTGATTCTCATATGATGGGATGATGATATAAGGCAGCCATCGTCAAACTTATGATCCTTTCATGGTTACTAACGTTAGTGAATTGAAAGATTTCAGATAAGCCAGTATTTATTCTTTGGTGTTCGTATTCGTATTATTGCTAAGAACCACTGAAAGTCCCGATTAGACATAATTTTAGTAGTGCGGGATTAGTTTTATGGAAAATAATGATGGGTTTCGTAGTGCATAATATTATATTATGTGATTTATTTTGAAATGTTTGATAATTTACTGAATTTTAACTTAATTGTAGAAATGAGTTTAAATCAAAAACTATGGGTGGATTAAAAATGTATACTACATTGAAGCCAGTAAAATTAATTGGCATTGTCACGATTAACATTTTACGTTCTCGGAATGATGAGTGCAGTGCAACGGTATGCAGAAATTTGTATTGTATAGTATTGTAAAAGGGAAAAACTAGAACTGAAGGCACCGAATTGCGAACCTTTTCCTTTTTTGAAGTCGGTTTAAAAATAAAATGGACTTAACAAATTAAGAATCCGAAACATGGATTTTATGTCGGTAGTCGTCCCACCCACACTACAACATACATTTAAAACTTCAACTATGCTGTCAAATATGCAAATGTTAACGTCTCAATTATTATTGTGGTGTATGCAGGGCTAGGGGTCATCGCGAGTCATCTACAATAGCTAGCAATAATTTTTGAAGGCGCTTCGAGTTGCTAACCTTGACATCTTTCAAATCTGTCGAATAATAATTATCAATAAGCACTCAATGAACAGTTAAATAATACGTGTACAATCAATTAGTGGGCATTAATCGTGATTGAATATAGTTGAATGCGCTTTTGTGTGTTGTGAATGTGGAATCGTTTGTTTTAAAGTAAAAAAATAACTAGAATAATTAGGCGGCCTGTCTTCAATCACTGGTTTTGGGACTTTATTCATTGCTGGTTAATAAATTAATTTTATAGTCTTTGATGTAATAAGAAATATATTTAGTCTGTGTGCAACCGTTGTACTGCGTGTTTTATTAATTATAATAATAAATTAGTGTATCTTAAAGTTAAATAATATGATTGAACCTTGATAATTAATTGAATTTAATTTAGGATACTACTTAAAGAGGCATTATTTTGAAATAGTGGCACCAATAATACTATTTTAAAATGTGTATTTGTAGAAATTCAGATTTTGCTTAGACCATAGAACAAGATTTCAATTCTGGTAAATTCGATGGTCGTCCAACATTCCTAGTAGTAAGTATACTCATAATGTACTGTTGGCGACAAGTAAACAAGCGTCCCGTTACATGCATTACGTAAAGTCATTTGTACGGTTAGCCGCGAGTACTGCGAGCCTGCGAGCCTACAATAGCGCGGCGCTGCGCCGGTGAACGGGGCGGACCGTTATCCGATGGTAGAAGTTATGAGATTTGATTGCTTTTTAATAATATATATATTTTTAATAGATATTTAAATACTATAGTCATTTGCGTAAATATGAAAGACGTTAAGCATAATACCGCTAAACGTGGATGATTTGAATGTTTATTTTTGTGTTTTTGTATTTATAGGCTTTACTCTGATGGTAGTCTCATTGAAATTTTAAGACTGCACTCTTAAGCTGATGATACATTGAAACTATGATATTTATGTATTGCTTTTAGATTGTTTCATTAAAAAGTGTAAATAAAAAATAAAAAAATTAACTTTTTAAAAAACGTAAACATAAAATTAAGCAGTTTTGAGTCAGTGATATAAATTATTGCCCATTAAACTGCTATATCGCCGACTCAAAATAATCAATTTTAATATTAGCTTTTTAGTCGGTTTTACTTTTTATGAATGTGTAAAGATTTGTATGTACATTTTGTTTTTTTTTCAGTGTTGTGCAGTTTAAAGCTTGAGTTTTAGATATTTTTTATGATCCAGTTCTTGCATTATTATGCAAGATTCTTGCATTATATTCTATTTAATATCGGGGTTTTATTTTGATGCCGCGTTATCTGACACCTGATGTTAGCAAGAGGAAAAATAATTTATAGTGTTTAAAAGAAATAAATGATCACTTCTTGATATAATGTTTATGCAAAAGAAAAACGGGACACAATTAAATAAGTTAAGATCAAAAATTTATCCAAAGTAACAAATTTTAACATTTAAAAATTATATGAAATGTCGCTACAAGTTTACAACACACACCAGTAACCAAAGTTGAGAATTGAAATTGTAAAAAATCTCAGATTCGGAAAATACCGTGGGAGCCGACTTGGTTTATGCAACATTATTCAACCGATTTAATAAGAGTTTTGCACTCGCAAATCGCATGGTTACGATAATGTTACTGAATCGTGTGCCAGTTGTTGTTCATGCTTTATAGTCGACGTTTGAAATGTTGCTAGTTGAAAAGTTTATTTGCAGTGTATTCTTATACTCTTTATTTATTTGTTAGGCATAATTACAGTACGATCCCACGGAAGACTAAAAAAACGCTTGCTTGACATTAGAAGGAAACATGAGAACAAATTGTCTCACTACGGACGATGCTCTAGATAAGATACCGCAGATTCAATAATCGCAAGTTCTATAATTTGTGGGAACGATCCTGTCATCATATAAATATACTACTTAAGTACTTGCTATTATAATTCTTAAGGAAATTAAGCGTGCCACATTTTACTATTGTTGTCACTGCAATCCGCATAGACTATATTATTCAAAAAAATAGTTTTAATGACACCATGCAACAAAAGTAATTAAAATTATAGTGTGTATTATTGTATTGCATTACAACTTACACAAGATGTCGATACGCGCAACACATGACATCCTATTTATATTTTTGCTCTGTAAGATTTTTAGCACGATATTGTTGGGAAGAAATATGCTCGACGTACTGTTTGTGCTGTAGTTATACCCCTGATTAATAAATCTTCGGGGTAACAGCATAAAGTTATGTGACATATGTTTGTAATCAACTTTGACAATGAATTATTTTTAGCGCTTCCCGAAAGCACCTTGAAATTACTTTATTTTAAATATACCTAGTCTGTCATATGAGTCATCCTTTTGCTAAGTTAAAACTTACATCCTTAGACTCTTTACTTTTCTTTTGAAAGCTTCCAGTGTCCACAAGGGTGCGTTATCGTTCATTTTGAGAAAGATTGCTTTAGACCTTACTTTTTGCCTGGCGTTATGCCTCGCTTGATGCCGGAGTCAACCTTCCATCATGATTTGACGGTGGATTTGCTATTATGTACGGGGACCCGCCGACGGACCTCAATTTGCAACGGGAACCAAGTTATGCCACATGCGGGTGAGCTTGGCTTTATGCCTAAGATGTTAGTGGCTCACTTACACACCTCACAACGATTTTTTCAGTACGCTATTCAATATTCCACAGATGTGCAGCATAGTTTTTGGGGCTAGAAAGTGTACATATCTTCAAAAGTAAAGCATGTTGCGCCGACTCCACTGCGAATGGCATAAAGGGATAATAGAAAGAAAGGCAGTGTAGGTATATCTTACAAATGTTTCCTGTTTTTTTATGATATAGGTAATTTTTAAAAACAATTAGTTTTTAGTTTTGTAAAAAGAAACATAATTCTTTATCCTAAAGCAGATGGGTAAAAGAAGCTAAAAATGTCGCTGTTATAAACTGTAAAGTGGTCATAATGGAGATTGAAAATACGATATAATTCGAAAAATGTTTTCGTAGATATCTCCGAAAACGATTATGTGGGTCACATGATGGTAAATGTTCTCCACCGACCATAAAACCCACAATACCAGAAGGATCACAGACGTGTTGTTAACTTTTAAGGAAAATAATGGGGATAGGGTTCTTACCTGATGCAGTCCAAATAAAATATAACTGGACTGAAATAACTAGATATACATCGACAACCAGGAACGTGTCAGTAAGGCGAGTTTTTCGCCATCTGTATGCTGGTATCCATCTATTCGCTCATGTTCAGACCACACGTCAATACCTACGACCATTAAAGCGTATCTCAACATCTCGTAATTTGCAAACCTGTCCTGTTTGAAATGATCGTACATCTACTATTGGGCAGAAACTGCGACTTATGTAAGGTTGCCATTTTTGTTGAGCACGTACTATATATAGTAAATTTTAAAGTTCACTTTTGACGGCGACATTTTGACTCAATTTGGGAAGATTAAATAATCTTTTAAAAGAGACCACCATTAACATAACCAATGAACCCAATAATCATACACAAAGTCCTAATTCTGCAGTAAGAATAAATCCTCCTGATGATAGCAACCGAGTTGTTTTAAGCCTAGCTAAGTGTCTAGACTGTGCAGCATGTCTAGACATTTTACAGTGCGAGTCCGACGTGAACGGTACCGTGAAAACTAGTGCTGTCGCAGACACTGAAATACAAATTATTGTGAGGGGCTTCTAAGTCCCTCGAAAGACCGGCTCCACATCGGCATGCTGCAGGAGTGATACTGGTAGCAATCCAGAGTATATCAGAATCCTCCGAGACTGTCTCAATTGCACCCAAGAAGGCCATTGCGGGGTTTTTAGACAATATAGCAGATTTTGGTTAGAAACCCAATCAAGCGATCTTTGCACAACTGGCCGATGAGTCTGGCATAGCCATCTTTCCTCCCCCGAGGTTGAGAAGGTATTTGTAAATGGTATATTCCCTGCAAAAAATATAACAAAAAAGATCATCACCAGCAGAAATGTAAACAAACATAACATTATGATCCTATCTATTCCCAAATTGTCAATTTTCTCATGACGTTCTAGATTTAACATCTCAATGATTGCTAAAATAGATTGAGTTTTTCGTTCTGGTTAGTTTTTTTGTTTCACTAAAATCAATAAACATTGCTTGAGCAACGCCGTGTTGTTGAATTGATTGTTAATATTGTAATTGAAATGTCAATAGATGCTTTCTCTACAACGCAACGTGTCAAGGCCGCTTATGGTCGAACACCAAGCTGCGGTTTTGTTCACTGCACCTATTGTTTTACACACCGACTATACAGTGCAGATAAGCAGTATGACAACAGTGAGCTACGTAGTACTGTTAAGATATTGTGGTTGAGCGTTGCTTTCTGTCATAGAGAGCGTTCGAGGAAAATATGTATGCATGGAGGTATATGACGTTGCATATGATATGGTAGCAAATGAAGGGTGTAAACCCTTTTCAAATTTTGATCGAAATAGAATAATAAGCAGTGAAAAATAAATATATTTTTAATTATTTGGTTTTGCTAGCTGTCACGTCATGCCTATTCGAGAAATATATACTAATATACTTCAAATACGATCCGCTAGGGGTGCTATACGAATCTGGATACATATTTTCTTAATTACCCATTTGTGTCATAGTTAATGCATGACATATCTTACTGAATATAATATTTGATGAAAAACATAAATAAAAGTTACAATATTTTTATTTTAAAAGTCGATTTAAGATACATGGGGATGAGTAAAAGGACGTAGCCTCGTGATGGCGTAACTATCATAAATGTAGTGAGCGTGTCATAGAAGGGATTATATTCCTAAAGTTCATTGCTCCTCGACTAATTAAAGTAGGTACATTGAACAATTCATAGTAATAAATATCCAAACAAAAATTAAATGAATGCACGAAAATGTCAGCGATTATGTTGACATACTGTTCCATCATTAATTCCGAACTGTTTGTAGGCGAAGGTTGCTAGATGCCCGGATCGCCACTTGATTACATGTAATTGTTTCTATTGCGACGGCCGCCAACGATCTGTCGTACGCGATAATTGTTACTGATCGTCAGCCGAGGAAGCTCATGACTCGTGCTGTGAAGGACTTTGTTGGACAAACGTATTCATTATGCTGGTTGAGTCGATACACTCAAATTGTAGAGTTTCACGTAAATAAAAACACATTTGTGTGTAACAGACTGGTGGTATTTAAATATATTGATGAAATACGCCCTTTAAGTGTTAAGGAAGAGTTTAACCTAATGGTGTTTTTTTTATTTTTCTTCATAAGAATTTACTCACACATATGACAATTAAATATAATTTAGGGATCGTTGGGCAAAGCGGCCTAAATATGATATTATTTTTTTACCAGCCGTCCTATAAATACTTAGAATATAATTTCAGAACAATGCCTCTTCACTGTATGAATGCTGTTTAATAGTGTTACCACTTTATTTATACATTTATCTATCATGGTCCAAAAGTAAAGAAAGGAGAAATAATAAAAGAATATCTTATTAATTTCCAGGTGGTGGTAGGAGAACAACAACACAAAGCAGTGCGAATGCGACGAGAGACTCGCAGCTGCTGTCGGTACTAGCAGCGAGGCGGAGACAGCTACTCCACGGAAGAGTGGCGACACACTTTACCACATTAGCAACATTAACACATAAGCCCAACAAGTGAGTTTCTATTCTGTACTATCACTAAAGTCATGTGCACTGTTGGTGAGTTATAAACATGAATCGTCCATTTTCGTCCTGTTTTTTCATCTGAATTACGGGAATGAGTCTTCATGTTTGCCTGCCCATGAACAGAAGTAATGCTACACAGAACCTTGAATTATAAAGCGCTGCATGACATTGAACTGCGCTCATCACCCTGCTATATTACATATTTCATAAAGTCCAGTTATTTCACTGACTTTAATGCCCTTTAAAGCACCTTGGTGCTTGTCGATAGGAATAGACAATACTCATTTAATCTATCTAGTCAATCGTCTCACGAATATGAGGGACCTGCCATCTAGTAAATTTACTTGACCCAATTATCCTGAGAGTTTAAGTAATATTACATTACAAGCGATATTTATTTTTATTTCCTACAATTGTGTAGAGGGTCCATAGGTCAATAGGAATTGCCCGTCAACCCCGTAGTGGGTGAAGACGGTGGGCATCTGAAGCATCCATAATTTTATGCGGATAAAACGCGATTATTACAGGACGAAAAATTTAAATAAGGCCCTGTTTAACAAGTTATGAGTATGTAGAATGTTTAGCGCTGAACGGTTGATTAAACATTTAGGTTAAACATTTTGTCATTTATCATTAATAAGCATGTAAGTTATTCAAGTTAATTGAGCAAGCTGGTGATGCCGAGCACACAAAATGCAGTTTTAAGTTAAATTTTTTATCCTGTTTTTTTACCCCACCGACAAGAATTCGCTTTATAATTATAATAATAGTGTCTTATTTGAAAATCTGTCATTTTAATACGCACATGATTGGTGTCGAATGCATATTATATAGGTATATAAAAAATTGTATTACGATTGACTTAAATTATTTTATTTATTTCAGAATAAATACAACACATGCCCATTTAGAAGTAAGAGACTTAAACAACTCTGTAGTGAAGAGGCTAGCGTTTGATAACTCTAGTGATGGGCCAGCGCCCACATTGAAGCTGATCACCTCCGATGGCACAAAAGAAATACGACAAGAAGTCAAGCCGCACGAAGTCAGGCACCTGTTCATACCCAGAGTATTCCAGGATAATAGAAACAGATCAGGATTCAAAAGAAGAGATTCCAGTGGTTTAAATAGACCAGTAACTATACCTGAACAAGTAACACAAAGTAGTATAATTTACGTCCCTCCAGATAAGTTAGAAGGTGTCGACAAAGAGGAACTTGACCCTGATGAGGAATTTCAGGTAGACGAATCGAATCACGGATTGTATCTCCTCAACTATTCTGACACCGAAAACGTTACTCAAAATCCTATTGTAAATAAAACTATAATAAGTAATGAAATCAAAGAAAACACTACAACATACATACACGTTGAGAATACAACAGATATTGATAACATATCTCAAGAAAATACATCTGAAAAACCAACTGAAGATGATAGAGATGATAAAACAGAAACAAATACTATTGCAAATAGCACAGACCCAAAAACTACAAAGTTACAAAAAGTAGAAAATGAAAAAGAGAAAAACCAGACTTTGTTCATGTCTGACGAGATTTATAATCACTTTAGGCCTTTAGAAACTGAACTGCCTGTTGAAGAAATGGCACCTTTTATATACTTTGGGCAGAAACTTGGTGGACCTGGTATAACCGACAATTTAACGAATTCACCTTCTTTATCAGCATCTACAAAGTCCGTAAACTTCATTGCGCCACCATTGGAGAAAAGAAAATTTAATTCACGGTATTCCGCAACAGAGAAATACAAAAACCCGACAACTGACGAAGAAGAAGTTAATGAAGACATGGATGTTTCAGTTGTTAAGAACATTATAGAAAAGAATAAAATAAGAAACACAGTAAAAGGTCCTGCCCCAGCTAGACATGTTGGTTTAGTCAATGCTTATAAAAAAATATCTAGCACTACACCGTCCACAAAATTACCCAGCATTGCACAGTCAAATGTAACAGAACCTATCATACAAAACATCACGCCGAGTACTTACGACCGAATCAAAGAAAGTAATCGAACGAACACTACTATTTCAAAGGAACTTAAGTATAATTTAAATAACACATCGAAAGACGCTAATCTTAAAACCAACACAACGACACCAAGAAATTTTACTCGTAGTTATTTCAATATAAGACGACGACCGTCTAGAGTAACTACATCCCCGACTACTGAAATTCTTCCTACTTTAACTACTAATACAACAACAGAAAAGATTGCGACGACTGTATATACAGCTGTTGTCACGTCAGTATCTATAACCTCTTCTATGAAAGGTCAGAATAAAACTGACCCGGGAGTAAAAGAAGCCGACAATACAACGGTTAGTAATGACGAAACTAAAATTGTTACAACACCAAAGGCAATTTCGATGAATGCAACTGAAACAACTGCAGAAATTCCATCAACTTCAAGGCTTAAAAGGCCTAGAATAAGAATTCGAACTACTACCACAGAGGGACCGATTTTACATTCAACTGAATCACCGCTTCTCGCTGCTCCATTGTTCAGCAATAACAATGAATCTATAGCTCTAACAACAGACAGATTAGCTACTTTGTTACGACAAAACGAATACGATAATTCGACACCTATTACTCCTACCCGCCCTAAAAATACTAGGAGACGAAGGCCCACGACTACTACTACGACTACTACACCTTTACCTACGCCATCTAGCGAGAAGACTACAACATTATTAACAGATACCACCCCATTGACGAGTATTTTCACTACACCGGTAAATACCGAAACGACTACTTTTAAACCATTTATAGTTATTTCAAGAACTTCATCAGAATCGACTTCAAAATCACTAATCGTATCAACGAACACATCAAATTTAGACATAAAAGGAATAAACAAATCTCTAGAAGGGGATCCGTCATCATCTCAAAACGAGGAAGTAGTCATAGAGGCTGAAAAATCGTACACAGCGTCATACGTACTGGCTGGATTGGGGTTCTTGCCGGTTGCTGCTATTGTTGTGTTCGTTATAAGAAACATTTCGAATAAGAAGACCAAAGATATAGATACGGAGTATGAAGGTTACTTTGATGATGGGGAGATAAAGAAAGAGTCACCCATCACACCAGTGGCACGACCACCGCTGCCCACGCCAACCATGCCTGATCAGAAGTGGGAGTTTCCAAGAAACAAATTGAGGCTACAGACTTTACTAGGACAAGGAAACTTTGGACAGGTAACACATATTTATCAACATTTATAACCGATTGAATTGCTATATCTTCGAATTGAATAAAGATAGTAGTTTTACAAAAATCTTTTTGCTTCCATTTCTGTCCGTATCAAACGAATAGTAGTCCGTATAAACAAATTTTGCATCGTTCATGACTTTTAAGAGTAAGAATTGGTAAATGTCTTTCGATTGTGCATTTAGACATAACAATCAATTCAACCGCAATTTATGGATGATAAAAATATTCTTTAACAATATCAAGTCATTGGGTTGGTTTTCAATAAATAGATATGCGCTGTTAAGATACCTACAATTTAATAAGAAAACGTATGTTAAGCGACTAGGCATTTTCTTCTATTAATGGTAAAAGTAACAACCACAGAATTGAAATAATATTGTAGAGTTGTAACTAGTGGTAGAGTCATGCTGTAGACAGTTTTGCCTACAGCATCAATGGGCCGGCTCGATTGGCTAGTTACCACTGTCTTACATTAAACCAATTTAAGTAGCGGCTTGCTTTTGCGTTTCGTACGGTGAGTGTTATATCCGGAGGTCCAAATCCTCTTCCTAATCCCTTAATTACCCCTTCCCTTTACGGAGGCAACGCGTCCATGACTCTTTTGGTATAATGGGCGTATATCGACGGTGGAGATCACTTACCATTAGGTGAGCCACTAGCTCGTTTACCGGCATATGTTATAAAAAAAGCTACTAGGCACTATACTCTGGGTATTAAAAACTTCATTTTTAAAATTTTTTTTAATTGATGTACAAATCACTATAACTATACATAATAATTCATATCCATGGCACTACAATAGAATCATTGAAATTACAGGTGTGGAAGGCAGAAGCGGACGACTTGAATGGTCATGATGGACTAACACGATTGGTAGCGGTCAAGACGATAAAGGAGACAGCTTCACAGAAAGAGAAGCAAGAGCTCCTGCATGAAATATATATAATGCAGAAGATTGGCACGCATCCTAATGTTGTGACGTTGCTAGCTTGCTGCACTGAACAAGGTTTGCAATAAATTTTGAATTATAGCTAATACAAATACTATACTCAGCAATTTTAATCGAAATTACAGACATTTCAGGCAGTACTTCGATATGACCTTTCATATTACATCAAGATTGGAATCTACATTAAATGGGTGGATTTTAAATGTTTTAAAGTTTTGGAGAATTGGAATACATAATATTTCAAATATATACAATGAATGTTTGTTTATTTATTGGTCTATCTACTTGCGTATATGTACTTATATAGTTTATCCTATTGAGATGAAATTCAATTGTTATAGCAACTTCCATGACGGTTTCTGACAAATAAAACCAATATACATAAAAAATAATCCCTGGTCAACATATAAAATTCTTTATACAATGCTTAATCGGATTTGGCTTAAAATATTTTTTTACGAAAACTGATATGAGGATTGAACCTCGAGAATGGACAGTGGTTACTTTATTTAATTTAAATAACCACTTAAAACGGGGGGAGGGGGATGATAAAGGCTAGATAGGATGAAAGAAAAAAGAGTAAGAATTGCAACTTATGTATTATACAGCAGAAAAAATTGTTTACACTGCACATTGTAATGTAAATGTGTTAGTAATATGGTAGTTGCATATAAAGAAGAGATATTCTCATTCGTTAATATTGATAGCTATGCTGAAAAAAATCGATATCAAATTCTCAGAGCATCTGGTGGTACAACAGAATGCAATTTATAAATATAAACTAAAAAAAATTACTATAATAAATTATTGTAAACTAGATATCACCTGACATCGTTATCAGTTTGCGGTTCAGTTTATGCTAATGACAGGTTTCGTTATGTCTTTAATGATAAAATTGTAATATCGATAACAATACAGAGTAATTTTTTGTTAATGTGCTCGAATAATATTTCACTTAATAATAGTAATAATACTTAATAATAGTATTATGTATCCAAGTATTACTTGTACTTCTTTTCATGATTAACATGGAATAACCCAACAAAAAATTATGAATTTATCACTCAGAACCGTACCTGCTAATCATGGAGTACGTGATGTGCGGCAAGCTGCTGGCGTTCCTTAGGGAACGTCGTGCCAGACCGGATCGGTTCGGCGCCAGCCCTGCGCTGACGTCACGGGATCTCACTGTCTTCGCTTACTGCGTCGCGCGTGGGATGGACTACATCGCTTCTAAGGGGGTGAGATTATAAACCTTGTAAATAACAAGATACATGATAAACATACGTTAGTTTTTAGGGTTTTTCGGACATGATAATTGTCCAACTAAAATAAGATTTCATTTTGTTTGATAGTCGAGATAATCTTGATGAAGATTTTGATAAAAGATGCGCTTAGGATACTTGCATTATTTATGGTTTTAATGAACATTAATTACAAACTCATCCTTGCTAGTTATTTACCTAATATTTCTATATAATATTGGCCTTAAACGACCATACAGGCCATGTGGCCATTGTGAGTAGAGGACACTTACATCCGCGCATCATAATTTGCTATGTCGAACTGTTATCCATAACCGATAGGACATTTGAGAAAAAGATCGGACAATAGAGACTAAATAATTGGACCTTTTTACACTTCAGATTGTTCACCGTGACCTGGCCGCACGCAACGTCCTGGTGGATCATAATAAATTGTGCAAGATCGCTGACTTCGGCATGTCCCGTACCGCCGGGGCAGGAGCTCGCACTGCCCGCGGAGCTCTACCCGTGCGTTGGATGGCGCCCGAAGCCTTGCTGTATAATGTCTACACTCATCACTCTGATGTGTGGGCGTTCGGAATTCTGTTGTGGGAAATTGTAACGCTGGGTAAGTGATGAGGGCGTACTTTTGGATTTTCTTCATAATGCAATGTGTATTTTTATTATAGTGATAGTTAGTACAGTAGTATTGGCAGGCAGTTCACTGTCCTATCCAATAATCACACCATACCCTTATTAGGCATATTTATAAAAAAAAAACACAATTTTTCTTTAATCCCTTCTTCCCATTGATAATCACGGAACCCAAAAATCTTAGAACCTTTCCTTATAGAGCTAAAATAAACCTTATTTTTTTTATAATTAATTACATTTTAAGCATTATACAATCAGTGCATGGACCTTGTCTTTTAAGTAATTTACATTTACGGTTAATGAAACTATTATACTTCACTTTAATAGATTCAAAGATAACAAAGATCGGTAAATTAGCAAAAAAATATTACATTTGAAAGTCGGTGAAAGGTTCTTATTTGATGGATTCTTAAAAGTATCTCTCGATTAGGTAACAGTTGTTTCCATTGTGTAGACTGACAAAGGCGTATTGGCAGGAGAAATCACAAAGAAGACATAAACAGCTACAAGTGCCACGTGAAAAGAATGGAATTGATCGATTGGTTGAAATACGTATATTTGATAGTGAAAATATTATGTCAGAAGTTAAAGTTGTGTGATATAATGAATGAATCGTCATTTTTTGCTATTAAAGAGTTGAGGTTGTAATATTTGATATGATATTTTAGGAAATGATTATTAAATATTGTGATTGATGATATTTTTTTGTTATTTAAGTAATATGGTATAGCTGAGTCATGGTTATTCAACAAATATTTGATTAAAGTTATTGTGCCGTCGATGGTTCCGCCATTGCTTTTTATCGTATTATGTTATTTTTATGAAGTTTTAGGCTTTCTGATAAATTCATGTTAGTAATAGCACGTATCTATTTCTGGATATTCTGTTTTCGATTTTCTATATGTTATTAATATAATTTTTATTCTTAAGTAATCATTAGATATTTCTAAAATCACCCACGTCTATTAGACCGGTGATTATCCGGTTGAAAATGGTAAAAATAGAAACAAATTTATAGTAGAATCAAACCCATTGTAAAAGGACGAGAATACAACAAAATTGATAGGAAAAATAAATTACCGGCGATCTGAGGTCGGGAAGTGGGAAGGGGGGGGGGCTTTTAAGGGTAAAAAACGGTTTATCTCGATTTCCGGAAAAACTACAAGTCCTATGGAAAAAAATTAAATCGCAAAGTTGTAGGTAAATAAAAAGATCTACAACTTTTGTATACACACTTTCTTCACATAACCTCAAAATATATGTGAAAAATTCAAATAACCAAGTTTTTTGTTTTTATTTTTATCTATTATAATAAATCATTTTTTTTCACGAAATTTGGTGAAAACTTACCTTTTTGTATCCCAAATACACTGTAATTTTTTTGATTTAAAATATTTATTTTTGCTCCTTATTTTGACTTGATATCGAAAAAGCAGCCTAATTTTCAAACGAAAATTCTCACGTCAAAATATGAGCTTTTTTAAAAAAGTCTGTTGGTTTCTTGTTCATTGAATTCCCTACTTTCTGATGGTGTAAAAAAATATATACATTACTATGGTAAATGTGCTCAGAAAATGTAAAGTTATAAGTTCATATTTAATAAGACATATCTACAATATTTTGAGAAAGTTGTAGAATCTTCTTTAAATTATATGCGTAGATGCCTCTTTATTGTTATTTTAATATAACTTATATACCTGAGTGATCTACGGAAAATTTTAGCCCATCATAAAGAAGTGGGGAAGGGGCTAGGTGGGTCTGGGCCTTACTACCTGTTATTTAGTAGTTCGTTTCTTTGCATTTTCTGAGCACATTTACCATAGTAATGTATATATTTTTTTACACCATCAGAAAGTAGAGAATTCAATGAACAAGAAACAAACAGACTTTTAAAAAAAGCTCATATTTTGACGTGACAATTTTCATTTGAAAATTAGGCTACTTTTTCGATATTAAGTCAAAATAAGGTGCAAAAATAAATATTTTAAATCAAAAAAATTACAGTGTATTTGGGATACCAAAAGGTAAGTTTTCACCAAATTTCGTGAAAAAAAATGATTTATTATAATAGATAAAAATAAAAACAAAAAACTTGGTTATTTGAATTTTTCACATATATTTTGAGGTTATGTGAAGAAAGTGTGTATACAAAAGTTGTAGATCTTTTTATTACCTACAACTTTGCAATTTAACTTTTTTCCATAGGACTTGTAGTTTTTCCGAAAATCGAGATAAACCGTTTTTTACCCTTAAAAGCCCCCCCCTTCCCACTTCCCGACCTCAGATCGCCGTTAATTTATTTTTCCTATCAATTTTGTTGTATTCTCTTCCTTTTACAATGGGTTTCATTCTACTATAATTTATTTATGTTTTAAATTGGAAAATCACCGGTCTATATTTGCAATACACTTAATAAAAAATGTCCTTAATAATAGTTAATTTTAGCCATCAAATAATTTAAACATAATTCCAGCATGTGCCTCCTCTCTAATGCCTCTTCCTATAGCATTGTGATAGTGATAGCTAACGATCGGGTAATATATTCGTTCGGTTACGTTTTGCTATAAAGGAATATATCATGTTTTGCTTTTTCCAGGTTCCACGCCATACGCTGCCATGTCAGGGCGTGAGGTCCTAACAGCTGTCACCGAAGGATACCGCCTCGAACGACCACCTCACTGCAAGCCACAACTATACCGGGCCATGCACTCGTGCTGGCACGCGGATCCTTCTCAACGACCAACCTTCGCACAACTAAAGTCTCAGCTAGCAGAGCTTCTAGATAATGAACCGTCAGAAGGGAACTACGTAGATTTAGATTCATTCTATCAGGACTCTTCTGTGTACAGCGATCCTTCAGCGATTATTAATGATGACGAAGGACTGTCGGCTGAGTATGATAGGGAAAGGCGGTGTTTTAGAGAGTGAGTCCCTGACTTCTTTGTGTTTTATTAAATTAAGTTGTTAGTATTTTAAAACCGAATTACTAAGCCTACGCTTTATGCCTGTCTATTCTACATTTAAAGGGCCTTTATGTTTTGAATCGTTAAAAGTAGTCTGGTGAAATAACGACAGAATATATGTTATTATGGTTGAAGATATACTTAACAAATAATTAAGGTTGTGGGTACGGGATCTTTGGTTGATAATTCAGTCTCGTATTTTAATTTTAAATGTAAAATAGGGATATTGACACGTTCTTTTTATTATTTCAATAAATGAGTTACGTTATCTATAAATTAATCGAAAGAATATGATTCAGATCAAATATAAGGTTAAAGGGTTAGTTAGAAATCGTCAAAAAAACTGACTGATGCATGACAGGTAATGGTAACCCCCATTCCGGTGCAGTATGGGGTGATGAGTTGTTCCCACTAAGGGCGCCTGGCTTTATCATTATTTATATACATTGTTGGAGACTTCATTTTGCCATGGGTGCGAGACGTGGCCTGCTCTTAAGCGTCATGTCAAGATACTCGTTGCGGAGATGAAGATGCTGTGGTGGTGTGAAATGTTACATGGCTTAATCAAATTCATAACGAGTGCATCCACGGTAGCCTTGGTATCCGCGACGTGGCCGACAAACTTCAGGAATGTCGCTTGTGGGAGCTTGTTTACGTTTTGAGGAAACTGCAGGAGTACTTTGGTCGCAGATGTCTGAGCCAGATCGTACCAGTGCTGGTACCCGCGGAAAGCCCAAAATGTGCCGGCTTGATATATTAGAGGGTGCCAATTTTGTTTCATTTCGAAAAAATATTTCATTTTCATATTATCTGTCGCATATAAAATTAAATATAGGAAACTAACTTTATACTTGACTAGCTGACTTTATAAAGTTTGAGATCTCACTGACACTTAATTTGAAACATCAAATTCCAGATTAGCAACAGGTCCAGCCAAGTTCGACAACCGTGCTTTCAACCTTCGGGATGAAGAGTTGCGCAACAAATTCGGCATTGGGACGCCGAGAATGGGTGGCTTCGGCATCAGGGACGTCCCCTTCAACGATAGGAACTTTTCCGACGGAGAGTTCAACGAACGCACCTTCAACGATAAGAACTTTGCTGATAACAACTTCACAGAGAGGAAAGATGGCAAACTCTCTACTTCAAGTTTTCACAGGGAGAGGGAAAGAGAAAATCCTCTGGTTAGCAGGAACAGTTTCAACGGTTTTCCCAGGATAGGGACGAGGGATCCTCATTTCCAAATGACTCCTGATGGCAGAAACAAAAGGGTGTCCGAATTCGAATGTGACATTTAGAATGTGAATTTAATTCAGTTGTGTTTTAGTAACTTTGTGCAAATCTTCATTGGGATTTGGAAATATTATATTGGTATTAAAGTACTTTTGGATAAAGTACTAATATCTAATGAAGGATTAGATACAGTGAAGTCATTACATGGAAGAATAATGAGATATCTAATTAACTTCAAAATGATATAGATCTTTTCATTCATAATCAAGATATGATACTCTGAATTATATAAAAGACATAATTGGATCATATCTCAAAAGGACATAATTTGTGTACCAACACATTCTCCAGTAAAACGACTGATTTTATTATAGATATATTGCTTAGGAGTTTTTCTCACGCGTCAGCACTGATTTTTCGAAAATCACGACCGATATTTAGACTAAGAATTTCAATCTTGAAATTATGTAAAGTATTGTGGATATTGTAAATAGTTATTTTTTCGTTAATTTATAAAGATATTTTTATACGGTGTGTTGTGTTTTCTGTGTAAATTTTTATATTCATAGATCTATGCATTTAGAAATAGGGATGGAATTCAAAATCCTTATGAACTTATATAATATAATGTATCAAATATGTTGGGTGCAGTTTATTTTAATATAAAGCTGGTATGAAAAGCGAATTCCAAAAATCTTTGTATTTTTCGTTTCGTCCCTATTTCTAAAAAGTCAGTATTGTATTGGATGTTCATTGTATGATAAAGTAGTGGACTACAGACGTACATGTAACTACAAATATACAAACTTTTATTGTCTGTTTGCTTTAACAATTATACTTTTATTTTTCGAATTACTTTTTGTAAAATAAAGAGCTATAAACAGAAGCGGTTTTAACTGCAATAATAACCGCTTACAATTAAGAAGTAAACATCATGGGATGTAAGTAACTTATCGTTATCTTTGTGATTTTTTATTTGTATATTATTTGCACAATTTCTTAATATATTTCTACTTAAAGTGAAATAACACGTAATCAAGTTAAAAAAATGGGGAACAAATCTTCACCGTTACACATAGTAGTTTTAAATATGCCCCGCATTTTATACAGGTTAAATGTAACTAGCACATAATAATATAGGGATCATCACTACATATTTAACTTAATTTTTTAGTAAAAAAATATCATGACAAATAAATTGTAATAAATATACTAAATCATATTATTCACATAATTGTGTAATATTTATATTTTTTGTTAAAATGTAATTATCACGGCGCCTGCTTGATTTGTAGTGAGCAAAATGTCAATACTGATTTATAGATGTATTTTTGAAATTCAACTGAATGTATTTGGTTAAAAAATGATAACAATAAAATATAGAGGATAAATAAAAGATCACGTAATATAGTAGAAGTTCTACTGTCGTTAATGGTTTGCTATTTGTCCTTGAATAAATAAATATTCAAAACCGGGTACGCTAGTTGCACCTCTACCCACTTCTTCGGGGATATGAGCGTGGACTTATAATTAACATAAAACATTTAAAAAACCCAAATTACTGTTTAAGATTATATTTTAAACATTAAACTTGATAAAATCTATTGCCATTTAAAAATACAGTGATAATGGTTTAATAATATGTTGAATATCGCAGCTTAATCAAGCAAAAAAGTGCTTATGCCAGAAAAATCTATAAAAAATAGTTTGGTATACAAATTAATAGATTTTTTTATTGGAAAATATATTATGAAATATAAAATAATTTATGATGTCGTGATAGTTCATATTAGGATCACTGGATGCTAATATGATTGTAAATATGCGGATAGCGTCCTCCTTCAACTCAGTTCGCGTTACTGTCTAGTCTTGCATGTATCGTGTGTTTGTATAGTGTATGTACGTAATAGATTTGTATTAAAGATTTTATTTTATTTTAAAAAATAAATGTAATGTATGAACATTATGTTGTGTTTTTTTTTAGTATAAGCGTAAAAGTCAGTCCTCCTAAATCTTTTGAATATTATTATCGAAATATTTATCTTTCTTAATGCCATAACATTAATGGAGAATTTAAATATGTCTATGAGTAGAATTGACTACAATATTTTATGCGCTATATATGTGTAATTTTTCAAAGAAAGTTATGAATTATTTAGGATCTGTTAATTATTTATAACTAAGCCTCAAATACATTGATATCGAGAATGCCGTAATTTATAGAAGTACCCTAAGAGATATTTCGATTATATGATCTAATATATATAAAAAAAATCTAATCCTATAGATATCTTCAGTTAATGTTAATATAGCACCGTATTGGCAATGGTTATGGCTTTATATTTACTTTACAATAATCAATAAAAATTAAAAGGTTCAGAGCCTTTTGCCGATAAAGTCACTAACTAGTAAGAATACTTTCCCTTTTTTTTATTAGCTCTGTATTATATACGTCCCACTGCTGGGCACGGGCCTCCTCTACTGAATGAGAGGGATTAGGCCTTAGTCCACCAGGCTGGCCTAATGCGGGTTGGCAGACTTCACATACCTTCGAAAATCTTATCGAATTCTCACGTATGCAAGTAACAATACTTTCCTAACACACTGAATTGGTTTATTGCAGAAAGTAATACGCAATACAATGCTATAATCCTACGTGATAATATAACCCTTAATTTGATTCACTGCTAATATCTGCACGTTTGAAGCGTGTTTCACAACATTGTCTTAGTAATAGACAATGGTGGTTAAAGGAAAGAAGGAAAACTTCCACAAGAATCGTGTGGTTTCCACGACATTACTTTCATTATAATTTAAGTGTTTATTGTTCGCGTAACTACGTTGCTTTTATATACAGGTCGTTTAAATTATAGGGGGTTGTCACAGTTCGATTTCAATTGATCAACTAATAAATAGAACGCTATTTGAACTGTCAGAACAGAGTTCAATTACATTGAACAACAAAACCCTTACAGCTACGTATAAGTACAATATATACGTCCCACTACTTTGCCGTGGTAATCGAGAGGGCAATATGTCAGATTTTAATAAAAAAAAAATATTACATAGATGGAATGTCCGTCAAACTATCTTTCTTCCCATCTAGGTTTTATTTCTCTATGCAAACTAGAAATGTATTTTTTTGTTCGAAGAAGAGCAGTAAAGAGGATTAAATATAATAGTTGACTACAACAAAGAGCAGTATATCTTCACCATACTGCCTTTTCTGTTTGATTTAACAGATTCCTAAAAAAAATAACAGTACGTCTCAATTATATTACTCTTAAAGTAAGTGTGGACACAAATTTCAAATTAATGTTACATGTTAAATATACAGTACACTGTGCTTTTTATGTTTTTTAGGTCTAATTTTGATAGACGTTTAAAAATGCTACTCATAAAATCAGTAACACTCCTTATTGTGTAAAGAAATACGTAGAATGTTGTTAAGTCCTAAATTAAAGGGCAGTATAGTACCAGCTTACTGCCGTTGTAAGTAGCTGTTTGTAAGTATTATTGAATAATTGGTAAACTAAAAAGACAGTATGAAAAATTACTAACTAATTACAAAATATTATTTAAAAACTTAGATGCTATTTTATTGAAACCACAATTTTTTACATACTGCCATGTCAGTTACCACGGCAGTATGAGTATGGGCCTAATCTACTAACAGAGAGGTGTTAGGCATTAGTCCTTAATTATAATCCTTTATTTTCAATTAATTAACCAATATGAGCTCTCAGAATATTACAGCCTGTAGATATAGGATAGCAAATTAATCTGTGATTGCTTAACTGAATGCGGTATGCGCAGGCGCGCTGCGGTCGTTACCGAAAGTGGGGGCGCGTGAGCATTATCATTATACATCATGATTTATCTGTAGAATATGGCCCCATAAACATTATGAGATTTTTGTGCCCGCTAGCTTGTTATGTTTGGTTTCAAATTCTGGTGTATTTTTTAGAGCAAAGATGGGAAAACGAGCCTGATGGTAAATGATCTCTACCACCTACCGATCTCTCTGGGTAGGCAGAGGTGTAACCAGTATACCCCACATTTTGCCGAGTTTATTTCTATTCCACGGTGAGATAGGGGGCAAGCCTATCGCCACACTAGGCACAAACTCAAATATTGTTCATTAAAACACAAATAGTGATTACCCGATCTGGAAATTGAACCTAGAACCCCACTCACTCACCATGCTTTAGTACGTTGCCACCAAATTAATGAGATGATTACTTAGCTCATATTATAAAAGTAGTTATTGAATCATTTCATCGTTATTTACAAGTCATAAATAAACCCCAATTTAAATGTAATGATTATTTCTACAACCGTCATTTTCACCAATTTATTTTATATAGAGTAATAAAATTTTTAAATATTACAACAGAATTAGAAATTTCTAATTTACAGCCTGTTATGTTATGTTATCATGATTATCCAATGATATATAGCGGTGGAGTGATCGCATACCACTGGCTATTTGTAGCTGTAGAGCATCCTATTTCTACGCTCCATTTGTTATTTGGTATAATATCTCATTAAGGGTATATTCATAGGTGGCATTTCTATTATAGCTCTATCATTATTGTCATGACTATTTTAAATTTATAATTCTGATTTTAAAAGGATCAAGACATGAATGTCTCTGATTTGAATTTACGATATTAGCTTAATTCAACATCCAAAGCTCAAACGCTTTTCCGATGACTCGTGGATACATCAATTGTAGTTGCTGTTTGAACTTAATTATTTTTTGACTTTGATGATTTTAGATAAGTATTAAGACAACATTTCTGCTTTTGAGAAACCAGTATATTATGCAACTTTACGCGGCTCTACATTATGAAATGTAATGGAGAAAGAAAAGAGATTTTTATTAATTTTATAATTTATGTCGTCATTTTGTAAAATGATCGACGATTCTTATAAACAGATATATTATTTTGATGATGGACTACTTTTTATTCTATAAAACGGTGTTCTATAGAAAAAAAAGTTCAATTGGTTTTATTTTTTTTGATTTAGTAGTCAAGAGGCAAAAATGGAACTTTATAATTTAGTTTTTTCCATCTGTCAGTCTGTCCATCCATATGTCCAGTCATTTTAACACTATATGGATGAGCTTTACATGGTAGGTGTATTCTATGAACCGCTGTACAAAGATGTATGAAGAATAATAAAAAAATGGTGGTTGTCCCTATAGCAACTAAGGCCTAAAACCTTTTCCCTTTGTACATGACTATGTAAATCTAGAAAAATGAGATAATGGATGTTGTGTCTTTTTTAAAAAAAAACTATTACATGAGGTATGCGTGTCTAAAGCCGTAAAGACCGTATGTCCTTCCCCTTCTAGCTTTCAAAAGACGAGTTGAAGAATTCAGAAAAATTTCGATGATATTAGAAGATATGTATAAATTAAATGGTTTTTGAGATATGAGTTATTTTCAGTTACACTAAGGAACCTTCACTGAACGTGGTCTGAAAGGCATTTGAAAACAAGCAAACCGGTTCTTTTTCATAATTACGTGTCTATATGTTTTTATTCATATTATTATGAGTAATTTATACAGAAAGGTATGTTTTTTGATGATTACTGATAATTACGGCATATTGAGGCTGATAATTATTAGGCAGGAGAGTTTCCCTTTTGTTTGTTGAAATTAATATTTTAAGGAAGACGACTGACAATTAAATACTTAAGAAATTCAATGTTATGTTGCTAATATACATTTATTACATGAATTAGTTTACGTTTGATAATAAAAAAATTGGTGTGTGTCGTGGGACACCAGGTAGGAACGAAGTTCCTTCGGCTAATGTAGAATCGACATAAATTGTAAAAAATACAAATTATCAACTAAAATAACAAAATATGTCTCTTTATTTTTGTTTGACAACATAAAATTACATAGAAATAGAATAGAAAAATAGAAATAAAAAAAAGACATGTAGCACTCGGAGACTGCCGCGGTAAAGATATTGTATAGCATTTTTTATCAACTTATGTAATTATAAATAAAAACTTATTAATTTAGACTTAGACTGGCTACTAAACGGTGGACGGCCGTGTTCTATAATCAAAAATTCAAATTCAAATTTCAAACCGCGTCTACATTTCCAAATGTCATAAGTTTCACACCTATCTGTTTTATTAACGGAATTTCGACTTTAACTTTGTGTGCTAGATATCAAATTAAGTTAAAAAAAGTCTCATTTAACGGTTTTATTCCACGCATTTTTTCCACGCATTTTTCTTACGGTTTTACTATCACATTTTTTTCAGTTCGGTCACGCAGCGAAATCCCTATCCCCTCCAAGCCTGCCGTAAGGAACTTCGTTCCAAAAATAAAAAAATCAGTTGCTATTTATAGATATCATCTTCTTTAGAAAATGTTAAGTTACGTGCATAACAAATATCCAGTGAAGCCATGTGAATGACTCTCGTAACAAAGATAAGTGTGAAAGCCTCCGAGTAAATCGGATTATCATGTTCAATTTAATCAAATTTCAGAGCCATAAAACCAAGTTCCAATTTGTATTTTGTAAACTGATATTTTCTATAGGTTTTGCCATTCGGTGCTGGCTTTAATAAACTTGTAACAGCTATGTATACTACATAGCTTGAGACTTAGTACATAATATTGAGATCTTGTGGCAGTTGCGAAGAATATATTATGTAGAATGTGAAAACCATTAAATACAATGTGGAACACATTTTTATGGTAAGAAATCTTCCCACACGACGAGTCTTACTTCCACTTGACTGGTTTTAACTGATTTCAAAAAAGGAAGAAGGTTTTCAATTCGGCGCGTATGTTTTTTAACGTATGTACCTACATCTGTTTCTCCGCCAAGTGTGGTCCGATTTTTTGAAATAAAATTTATCACAGCCAAGGATGTCTATTATGAATATGATAATATAAATTTCTCAGTTCAAGAATAAAAAGCTTCTAAACTATAGTATCAGTTTATTATGCCGGTGGCATATTATTAGTATGAAATTAAACAACATCTGCATCTACATGTGTGTATTCTTTCTTTATGAAATCGTGGTTAGTGTGGAAACACAGTCCATATTCAACTAATAGAAAACATATACTTATATTTTCGCAATCGCAAACATAAGTTTGCCAACTAGTTAAATTCCGTTTATGCAATACCATTAAAAGTTATTGTGTGATAAGTACAATGGCTAGCAGATGACCACGACCGACCTCTACGAAAGGTGAAAGTCGCCAGTTCCGGTAATATCTGACAGCGCTTGTATGAGATGAGAGAGTACATCTACAGAGCACGCGTGTGTGGGGATCCCGTACGCGTCCACTCTACGGTGAATCGGCGAACACTGCGCCCGCGCATCGTCCTACATTAGACATCAACGCGCTGTTATCTGTATACAAAATATGTGCTTACAGTTATGTTAGATTTTCATGTGATAAGTGAATAAATAATGATTGTTATTGAGTAAATTAAATCAAAATGACGTGTTTTTATAAGATTTTAATATTGTCATTATTGACATTTGTTAGATCTGAAAACTTTTTCAAAGACTTTAACTTTGGTAGTGATGAAGTAATGATAGCCCAGGAGTCGAGACAATACCAGAATGTTGTAAACCCTCCTGTTAGAATAGTGAAACCCACAGGCGTTACCAACTCCCACCGACCTCAATACAACTTGGACTCTTTGGAGGGTGACGCTCTCGAAGATTTGTTCGAGATTTCAACCAGAAGGTCGTTCGTTAAAAACTATAAGTCTTCTAATAACTTACGTGACAAGGAAAGTATGGTGCGGGACGCTGTACTGCGAGCATTGGACCGGAAGGATCACGTGGGCAAATTTGCACAAATTTTGCCCATCATCAGGGCTATGTCTGGACAGCAGCGTGAGGTACTGTCCTCGCTGGTTGCAAGTCAGGTCACCACGCCACCTGGAAGGTCTCCGATGAATCTTGCACAGGTATTTTTATTTGTTGTTTACATTTTAAATACCTTGTATTATTCATTTTAGAAAACAGAATGAAATCGATTTACTTTGGTTTCACTACATTAAGATCGATTATTATGCTTTAACTTCTAAATTGTGTAATCACAAACATAATACAAAACCGGTTATTTAAAACTTATAGAATTATTATAAAATGTTATGATCATTTTGCTATACATTTTAGATGAGAACACTTTTCAAGTAAAGATAATTTCCAAGAATATGAGTTCAAAGAAAAGACAAATTATATATTAAAATAAATGTGATTGGGATTGCTAATTTATATCTCTATAACCGATGTATTGAATGGAAAGAGTATATATAACGAGTACCATAATATTCTTCGTGATGTAACTGATGAGGTATACGGGTTCTTGAGTGTAGATAGCGTATAGGTAAAAGTAGGAGCAGCAGTAATACTGCAGCAATGTGAAGCGATACCCTGCGGACGGAAAAAGATTGCACGGATTAAGAAGGATTCATTAGATTAAGACGGATATTAAGGATTCATACATGATGATGATGATGATAAATATATTACTATATTTTCTTCGCGATTCCGCCCGAGTGCTTTTTCCGGGATAAAAAGTAGCCTGTGTTCATCAGGAATAATGTAGGATACTAATAGTAAAAGAATTTTTCACATCAGTTCAGTAGTTTTTAAGTTTATTCGTTACATACAAAAAACAAATCTTTCATCTTTATAATATCAGTGTAGATATGGAATTTATTTGTAGTGGTTTTATCAAACAAGTATTATATAATTAGATTAAGCTCATCGGCTTAATCCAATTATATAATACTTGTTTGACAAAATCTCGCCTGACAAAGAGACATCTCTCGCCTGGCAATTTAACTGGATTAAATTATTAAATAATTTACTCTCCTTATAAGTATATGAGTGGTAGCGTATTTAAGCTGCAAAACCATGAAGTTTTGGGTTCAAACCCAGGTCTTGTAATCACAAACTGTGTCTGAGTTTTCAATTTGAAAAAATTACACATGGGTTGCCCGGGAATGGAGTTTGTCTACATTAATATTATGAAGAGGAAATATATATAAACATAAAAACTACTAGACCAATTTCAATCATTCTTTTGCCTTTAGAAAGCTGCATTATCACTGAGTAAAATAGGCTACTTTTTATCCCGGAAAAAGCAGATCACGCGGGCGGAGCCGTGAAGAAAAGCTAATTATTAATATGTTGATAGGATCACCACTTATCATATCACGGGATTGAAATAAGCTCCACGAACTGTGCGTGTACTAGTTACACCTATATCTACCCCCTTGAGTAGGTAGGCATGTAGGCGTAAGCTTATTTTTTGGTGTTGTTGAAAGATTTATTATAATTACGATCATGTATTAGACACGCAGAATTACTTTCAAACCTCCAAATTTACATAGGCGTATGAAAAAGGAAAGCGAATTTCTGTTTATTTTCTAGTTTTCGTGCAAAATGTTGTTTTATAACAAGGTTATAAAACAAAATGTAAGCGGTAGAGCCACGCTGTACATATTTTTGTCATGAGTCTTTAAGCAAATTAAAAAACAACTCCTGCCACAACTGTTGAAGTGAATATACTGAGTTTTACTTACTTTCTACTTAGTTTCTCATACTACCCATTAATAATAAGGGTGAATTATGAGACTATTGAATGTATTTATTTTTAAATTACAAAACTATTTATGGAATTCACCATCCTGCTGTCAATATCATTTTATTAGTTACCCTCCTACACAGCTTTTCTAAAAGTAATCATGTTGAAACAAAAGCGATACAATATTGAGCGAAGTGAAAATAGATTTTTTATTGGCCAATAATGATATGAAACTGCACAGATGCCGTTTATTCGAACAATACAGTGGGGACTGACAAAAATGCTCCATTTATCGTTTGCGACACAATTGTCGAGAGAATTGCTTCGCACAGTTATCGACTTTTTGCTCTTCTGTTTCTCCAATCGCGCAATTAGTTATGTGAAACAATCAAATCATGTTTGTATTTTATTGAAAACTTAGGAAATGTTTCCGCTGGAAAACTATGTAATTTGAAATGAACAATGAAAGTAATTAAAATTTTAAAGATTTTGTGTTGCAGCTTTAGTTCCATATATACATACATACACAAATTCACGGTTGGTCATCATCGTTTATTTGCCTACCCCTATAGGAATAGGGGTAGGCAAATAAACGATTTCTTCATGGCTAAATGGGCCGGCTTGACCGGGTTGTTTTCACTGTCTCATAGAAGAACGACATAAAGTAGATACTTGCTGGTGCATTTCGTACGGTGATTTTATATCCAGATGCCCATATCGCCTCCCCTTCCCAATTCCTTAATTATTCCTTTCCTTTCAGGCCAGCAACGCATTTAAGATTCCACAGGTATTGTGGATGATCGTTTATTGTTTGTCAGCCTTTGCTATAAAAAAAATTAAGCAACCTCTTGATTACCTGTCAACCTGCTAGAGTTCATAAACCTTGAATTTTTCGAAACCTTTACGATGAAATTAATAAAAACGCGATGAAAAGCCGTTAAGATTGTTAAATTGATCATGAAATGAGACCTGACTTTGTATTGTATTTGATATTGCAGTGTTTAGTCGACTATCAAAGTATATTTCATAAAAGTAGAAAATTAAATTTAAGTGCTACTAAATGTTGTCTTTGGCACATTCTTTCAATTCAAGCTATTTTAAACACGAACATCTGACCTATAAAATATTGCTGTAATTCAGGAAGTTCAGGAGTAATATTATGTAACGTGGCTAAACATTTTCGTTAATATTTTCTCGGTTGCGACATCATATACTTATTCAAATTTTTTGCTCGTCGAACGATTGTGGACCATACAGACAAAACCAATTTTTATACCGTTTTGTATTTTTATACTAAGTATTTAAATATTTTGTAGTTGTTTTTATTAATAGTCATTTTGTTCACATGTATAACAAAGGTCTATCCAACGATAACCGTTTGCAAGTTTCATTAGAGATCTAACGCGACGAAACGGGGTCGCCTTTTTTGCTACCAACGTGGTATTTTCACGCGTCTCGTTATTGTGCTGTGCAATATCGCATTTCTGAATGAATGTAAATAAAGTGCTCCATTTTAGTTAAAAAAAATATGTGAATATATGTCACTCAATCACGTCTCTAATCCCTGAAGGAGTAAGCAGAGGTGTAGCCAGTACACGCGTATTTCGCCAAGCCTATTTCCTTCCCACTATGGGACAAGGGGTGAACCTATCTACTGGGCACAATTTTAGACTAGGCCGACCGACCGATGATGACCGAGTACATCGTGACAGAAAAACTTAATATAATTTTTACCCGAACCGGAGATCGAACCCGAGATCTCAGCACAACAGTCGTACCTTGTACGCATTGTAACAACGATACCGAGGCAGTCTATGAAAACATATCTATTACAATATTGGAACTTAAAGTATAAATAATAAACAATTTTTAAACAGTAGCAATCTCCAGATTTCTTTTTCTTTCAATTGCGCTATAGCTATTGTAATCTTATATGTTATTAGATTATATATCACGGGAATGATTCTACAGTTGAAACTTGAATCGATTATCATTTATGATAGCCAGAAATTTACCAACCCGCATTAGGTCAGCTACTCGTCCAGTCCAGCGTCCTCCGTTTAGTGGAGGAAGCTCGTACCAGCAACAGTTATAAAATGTTACCTATTTTTTTTTTATAGCATAGGCCGGGGAACGAGCAAATGGGTCACCTGATGGTAAGTGATCTCCACCGCCCATGTACGCCCACCACCAGAAGAATAATGGGTGCGTTGCGGACCTTAAAGGAAAGGGATAATTAGGTATTGGGAAGGGGAGGGGATTTGGGCTTCCGGATATCTCACTCACCGTACGAAACGCAGCAGCGAGCCGCTATTTTACGTCGGTTTTCTGTGAGACAGTGGTAACGACCCGGTCGAGCCAGCCCATTCGTGCTGTAAACAAATCTGTCTACAGCGTGGCTCTACCACTCTAAAAAAATTATAAAAAATTTATATGTGATATAAGGTAAAAGAATAATCCAAGAGTTAGAATAGCTCGCTTTCATCGTATCATAACTCGGCCAGATGCTTTCGGAATCCGTGCGATTCACGCGACTGAACACCGACTATTCCGTGCATGAATATTTATTATCACTAACAATAATTATTGTAACAGATTGGATATCTATGCTTATCTTATTCATCTATTATGCGACATTTATGACGTCGTAGTAGTGACACAATTGGATATGTTTTGAGACAATCGAACTTATATACCCAGTAATGAATTTCTTTATATAATATTTGTAATTATCATTATTGATGTATATAATACAAATTGTATATATCTTTGTCTAATTCTGCCGCCAAGCAACAGTGTGTAAGCACTGTTGTGTTTCCGTTTGAAGTAGATTGAAGCCTGTGAAATTACTGGACATTGTAAGACTTAACATCTCATATCTCGGGGTGACAACTTCAGTTCCATACAGTGCTTTGTAACTCAGAGTTCTGTGTGGTGTTGCTTCTGTTTATGGGTCTCGTCATTCAATTGAATAGTAAAAAAAAAAAAAAATTATTGATATAGCAATAAGCTTCCTTCCTTTCTTCCACCTGCCCTCATTCCACTCGTAGTGGGGTCGGCACAACATGCTTTTAAAACACATATTACAGAAAGCATAGATATAATTTTCTTTTATTTCTTTTTATTAAAAATATTTAAAAAGTATTCACAAAATTTAAATGACGTTCGATACTACAACATATAGTGGAGGAGATCTTACATTGTCTTAATAAAAGAGAGCAACAATTTTTTGGAACGAAGTTCCTTACGGCAGGCTTGGAGGGGATAGGGATTTTGCTGCGAGACCGAACTGAAAAAAATGTGATAGTAAAACCGTAAGAAAAATACGTGGAATAAAAACCGTTAAATGAGACTTTTTTTAACTTAATTTGATATCTAGCACACAAAGTTAAAGTCGAAATTCCGTTAATAAAACAGATGGTTGTGAAACTTATGACATTTGGAAATGTAGACGCGGTTTGAAATTTGAATTTGAATTTTTGATTATAGAACACGGCCGTCCACCGTTTAGTAGCCAGTCTAAGTCTAAATTAATAAGTTTTTAATTAGAATTGTTACACTTCGGTAGTGTTTTGGGATGAAATATTACTGAATAAAAATTATTATTATTGGAACGAAGTTCCTTACGGCAGACTTGGAGGGGATAGGGATTTCGCTGCGTGACCGAACTGAAAAAAATGTGATAGTAAAACCGTAAGAAAAATGCGTGGAATAAAACCGTTAAATGAGACGTGCGCAGGCGCGACAGTCGCATACACAGAATTGAGCACGACTTTTTTGCAATTTGTGTCGATTCTACATTAGCCGAAGGAACTTCGTTCCTACCTGGTGTCCCACGACACCACTAATTTTTTTTAAAGTAATTCATTTGAAATCAATCATAATAATTAAGAATGGTAGAGTCAAACTGCAGACAGTTTGGTCTACAGCATGAATGGGCCAGCTCGATCACTACCACTGTTTCACAGAAAACCAACGACGTACTAGCTGACTGTTGCATTTCGTACGGTGAGGTCGAAATCTCTTCCTCTTCCTAGACCTCTAATTATCTCTTTCCTTTAAGGCTGGCAATGCGTCCATGATTCTTCTGGTATAGTCGGTGGTGATCATTGAACAGCACGTGACCAATTCGCTCCATTGACGTCCTCTTCTTTAAAATAAATCATTTACATCCAAAAGTATAAATATATTATTAACTATGTCACACAACATTTTTAATGTTTTTTTTGTTTTCATACAGTAATGCAATAGCATGTTACATAAACCCTGCAAGACATTTGATCTGAATATTTCATCTCATAAAAAGCATATAAAACAACTTAAGATTTAGGAAAAAGTCGCATATATAACTCCAATTACACAATACACATACGAGTAAAAGCTCTACTTGAATATTCATTGTTCGTGGCGGAAATTGTCGTCGCGTGTCAGTAAATTCGGTCGCCGTTTAAGCTATTAACTTAAAAACACGTTTGTAAGAATTACATGTTTCCATTATGTGTGTTCCGGAAGGTGGAGTTCCATAAAATGGTTCAAAGCGATTTTTCCAAAAAACAAAATAAAAACACTTTGCAATTACTAACATTAAGAAAATATTATTTTATGTTTTTATTTCAAAGTAGACTATTTTACTTTCTTTGCCATATATTAGCTTATGTATTATTACAATAAATGTTAAGAGTTTCATTAGAATAAATGGATATATTAATTGTCTCAATATATCGAATTAAATCGTTTCAACTTCTTTAAATCGGTTATTATTACACTTTTATTGATAACAACGTTATGACGTACATTTTAAAATTAGATGTATGGTTTTTATAGTCATATCAATCAAACGTGATTAGTTATTACGTTATTAAATTTTTGTGCGAGTCATAAAAAAATTTTTTGGTCTGGGTGTTTTCTCCCTAGAGGGGTAGACGTCAGGCAGGCGGCCGGTCGTAAAACCTATAACCCAAATCTATATGTAACATGTGATAAAACGCATGTAGCGCCGCCCCCCTGTAAGTAGGACAAGGGAAGAAGAGAGAAATCAAATCCAGAATCTTGTCGATTTCATAACCTGATATAAACAGTAGTCCCAAATATATTGCTGCGTCAATGAGGTCATATAAACATAAGACACCGTATATATAATCTTTGCCGAAAGATTTACATCCAAAATGATACAATCATCAATAACATTATAAAACGTTACCACTTACAATTCTCAATTACAATAGTTGGAACCAGTTTCTAGAAATGACGTGTTTAAAATATATTTTTATATTTTAGTGAAACTGCTTAGTAACTTTCTTTTTATTAACTACCTCATTTTATTGCTTTAGTTAAGTACTAGCGGTAATTTGTTTGATGAAATGCGTAATTTTGAAGTGACAGCACAAAGATTTTATGGTTTCATTAGCAAATGTTTATTTTTTAATTTTTTATATTATTTATAGACAGGGAAACTAGCATGTGGATCACCTGATGGTGATAACCGCCATGGAGAATGACATCGTAAGACTCATTGGTGTGTTGCTACCTTTTAGGGGAAAAATAGGTATCAGGGTAATTGTATAATAATTGTTCGAGCCACCAATTATAAATTATAATTGAATTTTACATCAAAATATTATCTCTACTGTATAGTTTTCTTCCACGAGTTCTTATCTCACTCGCATTGGGGTCAGCGCAACATGCCATTAAACACATATTACAGAAACGTTCGGTTTGTAGTTTTTAAGACCGGCCGCCTGCCTAACGTCCAAGCCCTCTGGGAAGAAAGCACACACAGACCCGAAACAAATATTTGTGAATCACACAAATGTTTGTCTTGGTGCGGGAATAGAACTCGCAGCCTCAATGGAAACTGAAAAATAGTCTCAATTATAAAATACATAACAATTAGTAATATTGTTTAGACCCTTAGTTTCCAAAGTGATCCAGGTGGACCCCCTGGGGTTCACGGCAGACTCGACAGGGGTCTACGTTTGCGTGACAGTCTTCACATTTTTTGTCGAGTTTTGGGAATATGGTAGAAATGTAGCTGCACGGGGTCCACCGGAACCAGCTAAATTTTGAAAGTGGTCTATGAGAACGAAAGTCTGGGAATCTCTGGTTTAAACAATAATTGGCAAAAAAAAACAAAATATATTCAGTGTTATTAATTATTGGCTATGTTCATTTTTTTTTTTATAGTATAGGCCGGCAAACGAGCAAGTGGGTCACCTGATGGTAAGTGATCTCCACCGCCCATGTACGCTCACCACCAGAAGGATCATGGGCGCGTTGCTGACCTTAAAGGAAACGGATAATTAGGGATTGGGAAGGGGAGGGGATTTGGGCTTCCGGATATCTCACTCACCGTACGAAACGCAGCAGCAAGCCGCTACTTTACTTTGCAGTCCGTGGTCTATTATGTTATTGTTGGAAAACACCACTTAACAACAAAACGGTCTCAAAGTCAATGTCAACGACCACTTTCGTTTCTCGTATAAAAACTTTCACTCGGTAGTATAACACCGGAGACGTGAACTCGACCAGTTACGTCATATGAGATCGACACTCGTTTTCGCCAGATCTTGTAGTTTTTAGTGAAAATTGTACGTGAGTGTTGATATTAAGTGGGCTAAGTATTTTTTCTATACTCTTTCCTATACTAAGACGACAGAGGAACTCGATGGAGATTAGGTGGTCGGGACTAGTCGAGTAAATCTACGCGTGCGAGAATAAATTGTGTGCTAGCCCGAGCCAAGCTTTGGACAGAACGCAACCCACTTAGTACGTTTACACGACGCTGCACACTATTTATTGGCTTACTCTACGGACTATGTTTTTCAGGATATGATAGTGAGTCAATAACTTTATGAATCGACATAACAAATTATAATCATAATTCCAGCCTCTAATAATGGATCTCGATTTCTTTTTTATTTGATTGAATGACGAGACAAGCAAAGCGCTCGCCTGATGGCAAGTGCCACGCCTGCCCATAAACAGAAGCAAGACCACACAGATCTTTGAATTCAAAGCACTGCATGACACTGAACTGCGCTCATCACCCCGAGACATAAGATGTTAAGTCTCATAATGCCCAGCAATTTCACTGGCTTCAATATCCTTCAAACCGAAACTCAATTGTGCTTACACACTATTGCTTGGCGGCAGAAATAGAAACAGCGGTTGGTATCAACTTCTCGCATACGAGGGACCTATCACCTTGTAAACTATTGATTGAACCTAAGTTGTTTAATTTTTAATGATCGAATATTTGATCGAGCTAGATTTCAAAAGTTTACATTAAACTATTTAAAAATGATAAGTTAGTTCAGAAACGCCAAACACAAGTGTTCGGTGACATATGAACACAAAGTATTTTTATCAGAAACCAAGATCTTAACAACCTTATTAAATTAACCTCAATTTTATTACCTTATTTATAAATTTATTCTTAACTAATTATTTCACTCAAGCACTCAATAAAAGGTCATCGCATAATGCACAAATGATATAATTTGTAATTCCCACAAAAATGATATATTATGTGCATTGTTATACAATAATATCTTTATCTTAATTAATACGCTCATAAAGATAATTGTACTGTTCACGGCCATGAGAATGAGTTCTAGTTTCATACACATTGTATGTGTTTTATTGTAATAGAACATGGGTATAATATTAGACTAATATCTATCTAATAATATTAGACTATATAATAGTGCTACTATTTATAGTACATTGTCATTTAATCATGTATAAAAGAATTTTATGTTTATCTATTTGAACTCGTAAATATTTTATTTTTATTGTCTGTCTATATCTTCACTGGAAAGGCAAAAATACGAAAGCGCTATTTCTTGAGCTTTTCGGTAGAGCATTTAAAATTTGTTTTTTACGGTAAATATCATATAAATTTACATACCAGATAATTTAAATAAAAATTACAGATGTTATTAACTAGAAAATGTCCTTATAATGTACGGTTGTCCATAAAAGAATAAAGGACATAAATAAAAATACTTCGTATATAATAATTATGATGCTTGAAAACTGCAAAAATTATTTATTTATTAATTGTAATTTATTGTGTTACTAAATTAATTCTCAGAAATTGAATGGTCAAAGTCATATTTGAAAAATAATGACGATGAAAAAACAAATAAAGAACTGCATGTTTTAAAGATATGCACTTTTCATTACACATAAATTATTCAATATGCGCGTTATACAGTGCATTTTGGAGTACGGGGTCTTTACAAAAACCACTTTTGAGTTAAGCCTGGAAGGTTGAATCTGCAGCGCAACCCATATTAGCAATATTCACACAAATATTGTTATTGCTGAATAATTAAAATTGATATTTTTGCTGTAATTTATTTGTTTTTCGATGCCTTAATTTTGTAACACCTTAAATAGGTTTTTTGAACAATAGACTATAGGATGACAACTAAAATTTAATAACAACAACTAATACATTACAATTCACATTTCAGGTGAGGTCAATGTTCAACAACAACGGGAACACTTCGGAGCTGATGCTCCCCATACTCCTCGACATTGCGAATCTATTCCGACGCGCGGTAAGACCCGGTAAAGAGTCGAGGGAAATTAAAGAACCGATACCACAACCGCAAATGCTCAGACGATCATTCGTAGAAGACACTGAAGCCGAAATAGAGAATACAACTCACGACACAACGAAACACCGCACCCGTAGGATCATACCACCGAGAACACTACCCAATAGAACATCAACAGAAGGACACAACACAGAACTGAACAATACTGATACACTGGCCAGTGTAAGTAGTGTAAGTAGTAGTCTTAGAGTGGTAGAGCCACGCTGTAGACAGTTTTGTCTACAGCATGAATGGGCTGGCTGGACCAGATTGTTACAACTGTCTCACAGAAAACCGACGTAAAGTAGTGGCTTGCTGCTGTGTTTCGCACGGTGAGTGAGATAACCGGAAGCCTAATCCCCTCCCCTTCCCAATCCCTAATTATCCATTTCCTTTAAGGTCGGCAACGCGCCCATGACTCTTCTGGTGGTGGGCGTACATGGGCGGTGGAGATCACTTACCATCAGGTGACCCACTTGCTCGTTTGCGGCCTATGTTATAAAAAAAAAAAAAAAAAAGTAACACCCAACATATATAGATGAGTGAACACTGAAGAATTAACTAAACATCAAAGGCGCTCATAGCTAGTTGCACTCACTGATCACGATCACAGACTGATAATAGAAAAACCCAATATAATTTGACCCAACACGGAGGTCGAATCCGGGACCTCAGCACAACAGTCGTATCGCGTACGCAATACAATTACGCCACCGAGGCAGTCAAAAAGTAACCTAATTAAATAAGTGCCTTGCCTAACCTATAACTAGGTAAATGTGTGTCATGAGTTTAAGGAACTTCGTTGGATTTACTGACTCTCAACACCCAGACCCAAAACCAATATCTGTGAATAGCAACAAATGTTTATATCGAAGCGGAGATATCCAGCTTTTTAATTCATAACTGGCTACTCCTCTTTTGCACCACGGAAGCTTTACTTTCGCATTAACAACTCCTGCTTGATTTAAACAAAAAAAAATTACATCGATAGAAGATAAATCAATAACAATTCACTGTAAACTATTGCAGAATGAAATGTTGACACATTTATAACGGCGCCAAATGAACTTATAGCCGGTTATTCAATTATAATTTACAGCGAATAGATTACTTCTTAATTGGTCAATTAAAGGATATTATTAGATGCCATTAAAGATGTTAACATTCATGTGAATAGAAAAGTATGCGTCTTTGTTTCGGGTCTGAGTGTTGTAGAACCACAAGTTCGTCTTAGTTTCTGATACCTGTGATGCAGATTAACCTAGTTTGGGGTCAGGGCTAAGTGTGTGACTGTTTGGGTGTATTTATTTATTGGGAATGTTTTCTAATATTTCAGCGGAACGCATCAAGATATCCAACGACCACAGAAGCGGCAACAACACTAGCTATGGTGAGGAGCCGAAGTGCAGCAATGTCTAGAAGTTTGCCAGATAATTCGACCTTAGACCTGGTAGCAGACTCCACGAACCAGACGCTCGCGCAAGATCTTCCTGTAGCAGAGAAGTTACGGGCTTTGAATAGATACACGGACAGAAGTGAGTTTTTTGTTGGGTTCGAAGAAAGGTTTACCAAAACAATAAAAATAATAAACGATTTATAGTATTGTCGATCATATAAAAACGGAAGTATATTTTTTTATTTAAATTTGATGCAATTTTTCTCCAATGTGTTTAATATCAGGGCGCATAGTTTTTTTACTAGTTCAAAAATTCGTATCCTCAGAGTTAAAACTTTATTTAAACAGCTTATTTTAATTATAATGGAATTTCATTTTATTATGCATGTTGGAGTTTGTATTTTATAATTTATGGCGTTGTATACTGATACATTTGGTATTTAATTATTTTTTCCAGATAGTCTATTTCGTCGGGGTAACTACCCACCAAAGATAATGCCATCGCCGGCATCCCGCCGTACTACAGCCGAGCCATCTCTCTCGACTATCCGACGCAGACCTATGCCAGCGAGAAAACTACCTACGACCTCAGACCCTACTAAATGCGAGCTTTTCACTAACACATTGTGTTTGAACTCCGATGACTATCCTACGTAAGTGTATTAAGTATCATCCACCTTGGTTATCCTGGTTATTCCAGGCCTTACAAGCTTTCACTTCACCCAGTCTTGAATATTCTCCGAATTGAAACCGTTGATTCTCACCTCTACTTGTAATTTATCAATATAACACTCTTCGTGTTTTGGCACATGTACTGGTAGGATCTGGCACATGTATTTGCGATCGACGTGAACATACGTTTTTCTCAAAATTTCAATATTATTTGAATATTATTTGCCATGTCGCTCACTTTTTTGTGTGAATATTTTTAATTTATTTATTTTAACTAGTAAATCGTTTAATCTAAGGCCGACAACAAACCTTAATCGTACGTATATCATAAATGTGTAGTCATGTAATTTGTTAATAAGATTTGAAGATTTTTAAACACATTTAGTGGCTAAACACGAGTTTAGGATTGTCGTACAAATTTGTATTAATCTACCATTTCTATTTATTACATGAGAGACTCATAGTCAGTTGCACTCACTGATCACTAAACGATAAGCGAGTTAATCAACCATTGGCGTGGTCAGTTTATGGATGGGTGACCGCTCAGTGGGATTTTAATTGAGCGTCTCCGTGCTTCATGGGGCGCGTAAAAATCTTGGCTGTTATCAAATTACAGCAGTCGTGAAGCCAAGTGGGAGGCTTCCGGGTAGCTTTAAAAACTTTAACACTAGGTTGGCCACTAACCATAAAATTGAGAATAGGACCAACTACACCTTCCAGCAGACTTAAATGCCTTCTAACTTATTTATTTTTGACTCAATTTATATAATAATTTCGATAATAGATTTCGGGAAACGTAATTTATTAGTTAATATAATAATAAAACACTAGTCAAATACTCTATGGCATACAAAGGCAAGCTATCGCTACTGTCGCGAGTTGCTGTCTCTTGGCTCCGTCTCGCATCTCAAATCGTATCTTCAGTGACATCGTTACCATCTAAAATCAAACTGATTACATAACAGTATTTGCTTTCTTTTTACTGCCCAGGTTAATGGAATAGTTGACCGCAAACTACTGTTAGTAGTGTAGTACAATTTATGTTAGAGTTTTCGGTTTAAAAAATTGATACATTGCCGAGATATTGCGTAAGATACGTTTAAAAATACAATCCACCTAAGAACAATTTTTCCCTTTTGTGGAGTCGGTTAAAATAGGTATTAAAATAATTTGAATATTTCTGTTTTATAGCGAAGCGATAGTGCAGTCTATAAGACGTAACAAGGCGGCGGCAGGTGCGCTTCTTACCGACTTCAAGGACCCTGGAGAAGGCGCCATCGACGGGGTCACAGCTGGACAGGAAGCCAAATACACTGCGGATCATTACCTGGTTTCCAATAGGTTACATTTCATACTTGAACTACTCCTAAAATCTATCACGATTAATGCAATATGTCATTTTAGGTATTTTTTTGAAGTTATACTTCTTTAGGCGCGTTATGAAAAAATGATGAGAGTGAAATTTTAAGATGCGCGCGCACCTGTGACACAAAAAATTAACAGTATGAAGTTAGGCGCGTTATGAAAAAATGATGAGAGTGAAATAAAAAATAAATAAATAAATATAAATAAATAAATATAAATACATATATATATATATATATATATATATATATATATATATATATATATATATATATATATAATTATATATAGATGCGGTTTTTATTTTATAATTTGGAACATGGTGCCGTAAAAAAAGTACCAGGTTCGCATAAACGCGAAGAGAGTAGAATGTCCATTTTTCATGGCGAGTAGCCGTAATTAATAAACAAATGACGATTTGGACAAAGAAAAACTCTTTAGGTTTTTTCTTATTCGGAACATGTTGCCGTAAAAAGTACCAGGCTCGCATAAACGCGAAGAGAGTAGAATGTACTTCTATCATGTCGAGTGGATATGTTGATATAAATTAAAATACTTTTATTTAATATAATTAACACTAAATATTATTAAATTATTAATGTTAAATACTTATTATTGGTTATTTAATGATGCCAAAGAAGTATAACTTCTCACGCGCGTACATAAGTACACGCACCCATATTTTTTTTTTTACTTTAAGTCTTCAATGTTGCGTTTTAACTTTAAATTTCCAAGACACCGTGAGCTCCTTCTGCGTAGATCAAACCACAAAACCTAATCATTTCAAATTGAAGGTAGATCATGTAACATTAACATTTCGGGACAACCAACAACTCAGTCCATCCCGCGACCACGAAGGCGGAAAAACCTTCGAAACGTCGGGACCAAAATAAAATAAAAAACCGCGATAAAATCGCTTTAAATTAGTTTTATCAATTTTCAACTTGCTTGTTCCCCTGATACATAATATTTGAAAGTAGTTAATGCTATGTAGTTAAAACTTATACGTTGACTAATGCTGCAATTATTACACGCTACTCATTAGTTACTAAGGCACACGCAAGAGTCAGTGGGAGATGTAAGTTGAAGATAAAATAACGTACATCCACACCTATTGCATTCTATATTTCTAGTTTTGTATTTTTTATCACCGACGCAAAAAGAGAATGTTATATATTTAAAACCTTTCTTAGACAATATACAGCTGTCGGCAAAGTAGCTCCCTAACAAATGCATCAATTATTGTGAAGTATGTTTTTAAAGACGGCCTAATCGAGATTCAACTAGTTGTCTACTGTCTTTAAAGAGAATCTGGCTCACTTATATAAAAATAATAGACCTTTCTCTAATTCACTGTGGAGATTTATAATGGTAAAGTTATAAATAAATAAGATTGATTAATACGATATTGCCATTAGATAACTGAAGTGTATGATCGATATATTTTCATATACTTACTATAATAACCACTTATTTCTTCTAGACGTGGTGATACAGCGAGCCGTGACTTTGCGAGCGCAGGGGAAGCAGGGTTCATGTGCCCCAGCACGGTTAAGTACGCGAGGCCACAACGAGCGAGAGCCACTTCAGGACAATGGAAATACATCGTCAATACTGGCGAGCATACACAGACACTCAGGCTAGAAAAGTGTTTGTAAGTTTCTGTTGTCATTGTTTTTAATTCCAATTATTCTTAAGCAGCGATAGCCTACAGGGTAGTCGTAGGAACTACTGAGCCAAGTATCGCAGATTATGGCCGCTATGCTAAAAACAATCAACGAAGTTTGGAAATTTAGAGATAGAATATCCATCACAACAATTTTATGCCGAATATAGTATACTATGACTAAAAAAATGCCGTGAATAAATGCGTGTTTATAAAAGGGAAAGATTTTTTATCACTGTAAATTGGAATGTTAATTTACATGTACTTTATATCACCTAAACAAAAAAAATATATTAAAGCCATAAATGGAGCAAATCAATCACTTTTCATGAACGATTTTATTTACGTATTCATCTTGATAGTGACAATTTCTATTGAACATTTAATGTGGTATTGTGATGGCAAATTCTATATTCACTATGCTCTATGAACGTTTCCGAACTTCGTTGATTCGTTGCGGATTTACGTTGGGAAAAATGGAGCCAATAATAATTACTCATTTATATAAAAAAACATATTAAAACAGGTCTTCGAAAGTTTATTCGGTTATATTTTACATTAAATTACTAATAAAAAATTAGTATTATTTTGACGAACAGACTAAAATCATAGTCCATTGTCATCCTTGCTGCCGTGCTCCGCATTGAAGTGTGGGGCTTTTAAGTCTCAATCAAAATTCGATACTACATACAATGAAGAGACTAAACTGCGTTTTATATTCTACCCAAGATTATTTAAATAAGAAGAGATAACATTAAATGCAATGCCTTTTCTTCTTTTTTCACCTGTCCTTATCCCACTCGCAGTGGGGTTGGCACAACATGCTTTTTAAGAAACGTTACAGGAATATTTGGCTTGTAGTTTTTACGACCGGCCGCCTGTCTGACGTCAACCCTTCTGGGAAGAAAGCACACCCAGACCCTAAACAAAAATTTGTGGGTCACACAAACATTTCGTTTCGGTGCGGGAATCGAACCCATGGCCTCTGGCTTCACAGATCGCCTACTGTACCACGGAGGCTATTAAGACATCTAGTCAATCAATAAGAACTTAATAACTCAGTAACGAAACTTAACGCTATCCTAATATATAATCCAATTTAAAATGATAACATTATGTAGTTTAAACATAGATAAACTTATATTTATAAAATCCTATTGTATAAAATCTTATATCGATTACAATAGTTTCCTTAGTTACACAATATGACCAAGGTGTTCTATTATTGTCTGGAACACGCATAAAGCGTTAGATACGCACCAGAAATTTCAAATCATTACTACAGTGACATAATGTATTATTCTGTATCAGGTGGTTATGTAATTGATGATAGACTTGTAATTAAATTATTTTGAATTGATTCGTAAGTTTAAATGTATTATACAGGTATGAATATTTTCTTCAGTTCAAATTAAACACTTTATTTAGTGTAAAGTATTATTACATTACTTACTTACGTACTTCGGAGTAAAAAAAAAGGAAAAAAAGAAAAGGTCGCAGGAAGTCGTTGGATGCAGGCCGCTTCCAACAGGTCTGACTGGAAATCTTTGAGAGTGGCCTACATTCAGCAGTGGACGTCCTGTGGCTGATGATGATGATGATGATGATGATACTTCGGAGTAACCAGTTTAGAAGTTTCTAGACGTTGCCAATAATTACTTATGTACCAGATTTGCGCAAGTGACGATCGTGATGAAACAGATTAGTAAATTTAATAGACTTCCTTTGTGTATTTCGAGCGATCAGTTGCCGAATTGATAGCATTGTGTTGCGAAAGACAAAAAGCGTAAAATTCAATGTCGTCGGTAGCATACATGGCGAAATGATTGCTGTTGTTATTCTGAAATAGGTGAAAGTGTTTTTACTTATGTATTTATTATACTTAAATGATCAATGTCGATTGGGAGAAATATATTTGTGAGAGGCTATCGACTATGTAAATTAACAAACTCTTCATTGATAAGTTATTCATTGATGAATGTATGTACCTACTATAATAATTCATTGCTTACTTCATGATCTTGTTTTCTTTTTACAGAAAGCCAAAGGACTCTTGTACATATCTAACTGACAATTTCAAGTCAAAATGCGTTCAAGTCTATAATTATCATCGATTGCTGACTTGGGATCAACAGAATGGTCTTCACATGGATATATTTAAGGTAAATTAAAACCTCCTTTCGTGTGAGATTTATATCGGTAAACTTGGAAAAAGTAATTCCGTTTCTAAAATTGCGTACACGTATTACTTGATCTCATATTAATGTACGAGTTTGAAGGCCGATTCCAAAAGTTGTTTCCTTTATAACTGGAAATGTGACCCCAATGTTAGTAAAAGAGCCTGTTTATTAAGATTACTTAACTTACTTTCAATTAAGTACTTAGATTTAAACTTAAGATTGAATAGTTTATAACGGATACATTTCGGGTGGTCAAAAAAAATACTTGTAGAGTTATTTGTGCTTAAATTGATTCTGTTATCTACTCATTATGGAAATTGAATGTTTATTTAGTTGTGTACACATTATGAAGATAGTAATTTATGTTACAATGTATATTTGTCTGTGGGAATTTATAAATAAATTATATTATACTAATTAATATGTTTTCAGGTTCCAACTTGTTGTTCCTGCCATATCGAAGGTTACAGTGTTTCATTTCCACCATTAGGACATAGAATACATGAAACCTCATCAGAACATTTCCCAGGAGAAGACTTATCTGCAGAACAAGGAAACCACGCTTTTGAATCCGTCCAGTCAACAATTCAAAGACCAAGCATTAAATCACCTCCGTTTGGTCACCATAAGCCCATGGAATCTTTCCTGCCATTTTCTGACAATCAGAATTCGATACCAGGTCAACCGTTCAGTGAAATCAAAGATAATGACGATGGAAGCCTTCCTCCATCAAATCCTATAGACTCCTATGGAAACACATACTTTCCTGACTCTTTCAACCAAGCAAGTACAGTAAAAAATGCCAGAAGACCGCCAGTACCTAGAAATCCATTAACCAGTAACTTTGACTCAGTAACATTACCTAGCTACTTAGAACCTCCAACTCCTTCAGTTTCATCATCATTTACGTTTGGAAAAGATCTTTCAAGTAAGTTCAAGGTTACTGGAAACAAAGGGAGTCAGTTTAAGAGAGGCGCGGTGAGGCCGAGCCGCAGGCCTATCAGAAAGAATATTTCCGGAGGACCTGATGATCTTTCATTATCAGGAACATCAGCTGTAGAATCTTTCACAAGCAGTGGTATAGAAGCGAGTGAGGAACTCGTTGATTATTTAGAAGAACCGGAAATAGGTCAAGCAATTATGTCAACCTCGCCTAAAATTAGAGTTACTATAGCTCCAAAACTCCATGCAATAACAACTGAAAAAGTCAACACTACACAACATTCTCAAGAGAGTAGAGTAAATGAAAATTTCACTTCAAATGGTAAAAGAATAAACTACAACTATCACCCAATTATTGACTTCTTTGGTGATGAAGCGAAAGATGGAGGCGAATCCATAGATCGAGAAGATAGTGAACCTAGCTACGTAGCCCCTGTAGAATCAGGATGGAAGCCAATAAATCATCCCCCATCAAGAAGCAATCAGAACGCAAATGTATCATCTAAGAAGAAACATAAATGATTATACTGTGCTTTAATATTTATTTAAGAAATAATAAAATGTAATTATGATTGGAATAGATAATTTTTATATCATTTCTCAGTAAATGTAAGCTATTCAAGTATTATTTAAGCAAACGAGGCAATACAATATGTCAACGATGCCAAATCTATGTTGCAATGTTTATGAATTTTTATTGTAATTTATTTATTTATTTTAAATTCCATAATAAATTAAGCCTATTTTAAGTTAGTATAGTTATTTAAAAAAGACTTGCCACATGAATAAATTGTGAATAAATAATATTTTTAATTTACAAGTAGTGACTTTAATATTAAACAATAAATAATAATAACACTCCCCGCCTTTATAGTGACTATATCGTAGACGTAAACTTGATAGAAGTGAAAGTTTTGTCGAGTTGAATGCACGGACAATATCTTGTACAATTGGTAATTGCAGCGATCGTGACAACTTACTGTGTAATATTATGTTCATAGTCGAAGAAATGTGGGCCTCGTTGGGACATTTTCAACATAACCTCTCTACAGTACGACGACATAAATTATGCGTTTCGGCAATGTTCGGTTTTTACGAATTAGTACAATTATACAACGAATGCCCGGCCATCCAGTTCCAGTCTGTCATTCAGTAGAATAATTAGTTATAATGTTACCGGCATCTATACGTATTTTCAGTATATCCGAAGATTACCGAGGCGCATAATTTAAATCGTAGTACTATAATTGAGATATGATTCACCTTTCGTATGGCTTATTAAAAAACGTTTACTGATTCCGTGACTATGTCTCGAGGCAAGATTATTTTAAAGTAATTTCAAATGGAACACAATTATTTCATTTACAAAGTTTATTAATAAAAAACAATATTATAAATAATTAAGTTAAACAATTTGCGCAATTCTTATGTTTTTTAAATGATTTTATGTTGTGGCATTTAATAAGGTTTGCGCGAGGTAGACTTGTATAGGTCGAAATGTCGGTTATCGATTTACCGCTAACATTATGCAACTGCTGCCGCCTGTTATTTCTCAATCAGTATCAGATGCCTTTCCGGAGACACGTAGTTGGTTCTAATAATACTTTCAGCAAGAGATGTTATTTTAATGTGTTATAATGTTATAAATTTATGTATGTAAAGCAATTTTATTCTACAAAGAAATTCGCAAATTGGTTAAATTAAGTAAGAGTAATCTCATTGTAAAACAGTGTCCTTATAATTTACCATAACTTTCGATAGCGATATTGTATACAAGTCAAATTTTAATAAAAGTTATACAAAAATAACCGCTCCTTGTAAACAACAATATATTTATCACAGTTACATAATTGTTTAAAACGAAAGTCAATTAATATTAAATTAAATTTTGATAAAGTTCAACATTCACTTTCACGAGGTTTTGATACAACACAATTGTGGCACTCACTATTTCAGCTTAATAATAATTACTTTTAATAAAAAGAAATTACCAAATAGAAAACCAATTACTTTTCTACGTAGTAATACATGCGTTTGCTTGGATCTAGAATATACGCGGGTGTTGTGGTCAATATAGGAACTGCTTGAGCGAAACTGTTAAGTAACATAGCAGCATTTCTACGCACATCTTTGGCCTTCCGTGCTCTTATATCGTATTCACTATCAGTGCTTTTGTCGACTAATTTCTCGCTTCTATAGTTACCTCCGTGCATCGCATGACCAGTTCTCGTGCGACCGTAATTCCTATTGTTTCTCTCACGGGACGAATTGTCATCATGGTGATCATCTTCAAGTTCAATGAGTTTTTCACTTCTGCCCCGACCACGTTTTGGTTTGTTGTCATATCTTAGGTTTCCACCATGCATTGGTCTCGGCGGTGGTTCCGTGGCGTCGCTTAGTTCAATGAGTTTGGAACTACGCCCTGTAGTTCTTGACCTAGGAATATTACTTATTGATTTCAAATTACCTCCATGCATTCTTCTAGGTGAGTGGCTCTCTAGCTCTATACGCTTGGTGTTTTCACTCTGCGAAGCCTCAGCATCTTTTGGTATTTTTCTTCTACTCGTACGTTGAGTACTTGATATTGGTTCTTCAGCACTTCTATAATTTCCTCCATGTCGTGGACTATTCTTAAGATCTAAGTCTTTTTTAAACACTTCTACATCATCTAATTTATTAATCTCTTTAGCAAGATTATCGTCCTTGTATAAATCTAGGACTTCAATATTTTTCTGTGGCTTCCTTCTCACATTTAGCGGCATTTCCTTAATTACTTCTTCTTCCTTTATATCTTGTGTAAATTTTGATATGTGGGGCGATGCTCTACTGACTGGCAACTCTTTGTGTATTTCTACTTTTTTACGCGAAACTATTGGTTTGATCTCTTGTTTAGTAGTTCTGGATGCTATAGTTGGCGTTGGTGCATCTGTTGTTCTAACAAGAGTTCGTTTTGTTGGCTCAGGTGTAGTTGCCTTTGGTGTTGTTTCCTGTTCAACCGTTTTGTTTTCGGTTTTATCGTCTTCATCTTCGTCATCATCAGCCTCTTCGCTGCTAATAAAACTTTCGTCACTTTCTTCACTTGAACTACTTCCATCATTTCGTTTTTCCTCTTCTTTTTCGTATTCAGGTTTGTATTCATCCATGTTGTATTTGACACCAATTAAGGCATCTACTTCTTCTTTTTTCATGTCATCAAAATCATCGCCATACTTTTTTGTGTCTGTTACTATAGTGCTTTTAGAACTCTTTCTCTTTTTCTCTCTAAATTTCGGGGCTGGAATTGGATCATCTTCAATTATTTTTCGTGTTTTTTCCCTTATTGGTCTTTCTGTAAATGCTAGTTGTTCTGCTCTTTGCTCTTCATTGTGGTTTCTAAACCTTGTAATAAGACGCAGTTTAGGCGGCTCAAAATCAGAAGTTTTATCTGCTACTAATTTTTCTGTTGTTGTAGTAGTTGTTGGTCGTCTTCTCCTCAATACTGGTCGTTGAGTTGTTGTTGTAGTTGTTGTAGTGGTTGAAGTAGTTTCTTCTTCATCATCTTCATATTCCTCGTATTCTTCTTCACTGCTGTTTTCTTCACTAGACTCTTCCGTTTTGGAGTTCGGTATCAAGGTTGTTTGTAGTTCAGGCGAGAGAGTTGTTGTAACAGAATTCATAATTGGATTTGATGCTGCTACATTTTGGACGTCAGTTGGAACAGGTAAATATCTCGATACATCAAATACGGGTCTTCTCTGTCTTGAGTTTCTTCGATTTTGAATTGGAGATTGAGAAATATTATCATCAATCTTTTTATTGGTAGTTTGCGATTTGTAATCATCTACAGACATTGCTCTTTTGTTTTCAACTGGGGTGTACTCTGATTTATGGTTTGCGGGCTTTACTTCGTACCTTGGTTCACCTCTCCGGTGATCTGCGTTAACATCTACAAAACTTAAGTCACCAGAATCTTCGTTTACTTTATCAGTACCTTTAGACCTATCGTTTCTACCAATATTTTTATACGTACGATCACTTGACTGACGTTTTTCAGGTTCCTGATTTGCTCTTGTTACTCTGTCTACCACTTTGCTCGTTTGCATTTGTTTAATTAGCGGGCTGATGTTACTTAGAGTATTTGTTTTTTTACTAGATTCGTTTTGATTTTCTCTAATGATTTTGTATGGCTCGTAAATAAAAGGCGTCGCTCGTTTTTTTCTTCGATTTAAAGGTGTTTTAATAACGTCTTTCTTGTTTTGGAAGAAGTTGTAAGTGATGTTGTCGAGTGTATAATTTTGTCCTTTCAGTATACTTTCAGTAACATCTTTGTTGCTAGTATCCACGTTAGGGTCTTCCACATTTTTTATATTTTTTAATATATCAGTGTATACAGTGGATTGATGTGCAGATTGAATGGCTGCATCTGTAACGTTTTGTAGAGCTTTCATTAATGATTTTTGTTCTTCGTTTGATTTAACAGTAGTATTTTGCAACTTATTTTTATCTGTTCTCAGCTTGTCCAAAAGAATAAATATGTTAGTTTGGTTATGATTTTGCATATTTTCTAATTCATCTATTACATCACTCGATTGGGATTCATGTGGATTTTGCTCAATCGTATCTTTTAGCTTATATATTTGTGAGTTTGGTAACGTGACAGGTTCTGGGTTAGCTATTATATCTTCTTTGAAAAATGGGTTGTCTAATGGATTCTCACCAAAATACTTAGTTTTGAAGCAGTCTATTTTATCACCTAAGCCTCTTAGACGTGGTTGTTCGTTTATCCTATCAAAACTCTCTTCTCCCTTGTTACTCGTTTCACTATCATCATCTTCGTCCTTAGTTGGATTTTCACCGTTCTGTAGTTTTTCGGGTAACGGATTGACCTCACCAACTTCCGGACATTCTAACTTAGCTCTTGAATCGTAAAATTCTGTTCCACCACTTGTTTTCTTGGGAATGAGTTTAAAGTTTTCTGCGTATCGGAGTGGTGAGTGCTTATTTATAAATTTCATATTTTGGAAGTAATATGGATACTTTTCTTTTAGATTATCTTCTTGTGGTTCTATTTTATCATCTTTAGCTATACTTAAAATTTCATCCTCAGTTAGGAAGGTTGAAGCTAAGTTAATTTCCGGGACTTCAAAATTGATATGTTTTTCTTGGGAATTATTGTTTATATTTGACTCTGTTTCATTTTTAACGTCGTTTTCTCTTTTATTTCTGTTAAACTCTTTCTTGGAATCTTTATAAATATCAGCCTCTATGTTTTGCTCTTGTTCATCTTTTGCATAGTCTTCTGACTCAGTTTCTTCTTCATTATCTTTATTATTATTTTTCCATTTTGTACCATGTTGCACTTGATCTACATATTTAGAGCCTCCAGCGTCATTATAAGATGAATTAAACGAAGGGATTTTATATTTACCGCTGCTTATTTCGTTTTGTTTTAGATAACCGCCATGACCTTCATGATCAGAAGCGTGCTTTTCTTCACCAGCGTGGTCATAAGCAGAATCTTCATAACCTTCCTCTGTATAAACTGTCTGTGCTTTAGTACTCTTAACAGCTTCTCTTAAACGTGGGGCATTTTGAATTTCTTCATATGTATCGGCGTCTTTAAATGCCGCTGCTCTTGGTAAATGTTTGACAGTCTCAGTTTTTCTCACTTGAGCGTAATTCTTTACCGGAATAAAATCATCTTCATCCTCTTCATCATCATCATCATCGTCTTTGGTGTCGTCACTTTGTAACTCTAGTTTTTGATGAACTGTAGGCCGGTTTTCAAGTACTGCCTTATTGATGGAATTGTCAAAATGATTCTTTAGTTGAACATAATTTTGCTTACCTTTTTCGTAAATATCATAGCCATCCGGGTCCACTATTTTCTGAGATACTTCTATCTGAGGATATTCATTTTTTTCATCGTCATATTTCGTAGCATGGTGTTGCCTTAGGTTGTGTATGTGATTTTTCAAAGGGCCGTAATGCACTGGTCTTATTTGCACGTAATTTTGGTTCAAGGGATGTTTAAATTTTTGATTTAGTACCTGATCCCTGTGATTATGTTTCACCAATGGTTTATAGTAGAAGGGCTTTCGTTCTGGTCTATGTATTTCAAATTCCGCTGGAACATTTTTGTGCGGGAATAGTCTTTTGTCTGTTTGCTCGGGACGTTCCCGATATTCATCCTTAGTAATATCTGGTTTCCCGGCTTCCTGTTCATAATTTTGCAGCCTATTCTTACTGTTTTCCAAGTCATTTCTGATCTTGGTCAGTACAGGATCCTTGTAGATCTCTTGAAGCGCTGGCTCTTCAGCCTTGTATGGATGAAACACTTCGTAGTTACTGGAAACAGGTGATGCGATATGTTCATTTTTTACGTATGCTTGCAACGGCTGAAAGTTTTTCTTGTCTTCATCAAGCATATGATGAACACCTAGTTTGGGTTTTTCTTTGCCGGTATGTGGTCTGATTGGATAAGCTTTGTAGTGGTTTTCTGGTGACTGGACTCCATGAAAAGCTGCTATTTCAACGGCATATTGAGGTTTTTTTGCAGGATACTCAAAATATTCAACCGGCACTGATTTTTGAGCGTTTTGAGGAGTGAAGGTCTCTACGGAGACCTCATTGTTCGCACCTGCATTGTCCTTTGGCACTACACCACTGTCCCACGCAACGGGCACTCGAATAGCTAAGCACAGCTCACTACACTGCAGCACCAGGAGAGTGGCTAGGATTGTCACGCGCATTGTTCACATCACGGCCGCGGCGGATTGCGTTGGTTAACTGAACCAGGCCGATGGGCTGGCTACCGTTTTTATTTCCTCGGTACGGCGTTGCGATCGGATCGCTTCTGGCCATTCGCTTTACTAGGCCGGCTGGCGCAATTGATGGGATATAAGAGATTTTATGTCTTGTATTGTAATAATGTTATATATTATTGTGATTTGAGCAAATTTGGACTGAAAATTATTATGATGTTATTTTTTATGGTTATAATTTAAAAATATATTTTTTATAAAAATAATAAACGTGTTATAATGATAATATTTACACGAAATGGTAATTTTAAAATAAAGTTTCCTTTTTATTAGCTTGAATGAGAGAACGAGCAGGTTGCTCGCCTGTATGTAGGCGCCACGTCTGCCTCCATGAAGAGAAGCAGCTCGACACAGAACATTAAAAATTAAAAAACACTGCATGACATTGGACTACGCTCATCATCCCGAGACATAAATACGGTGTTAAGTCTCATAAACCCAATAATTTTACTAAATTCAATATCTTTCAAACCAAAACACAACCGTGCTTTTATATTGATCCTTGGCGGCACAAATAGACAAAGGGGTGGTTACAAACCTGACAGCCTCTCACATTCGATGGACCTGACATCTTTTATCTAACCTATTATTTACTCATAAAATAATAAAAACAATTTGTTTAAAGTATTTTATAGATATTAATCTGAGACTAGTCTTATTGTATTTATTTCAGCCTTATGCTGAGTAAATTTACATTACTTACAACACTGTAACAAAAATGTTTAAATTAAAATCTTTACCCAATAAAAGAACTCAAGACGGATCTAGAAAGCAATGTTATTCTTTTATCAAAAACTTTCGTTTGCAATACCATAAATTGTCAAGTTCGTATAAGGCTGAAAGTTTGTAACTTGACGCTAAGGTCAATAGCGCGACATAGAAGTATAAATAAATGCACTGCAGTTTTTAATGACCAGATTTCGTAACGGAAGTGGCGAACGACATATGGGCTAATAGAAAATGATACTCTATATTGTCGTGCAAATTATATGTACTTGCTTAAAGTGCGAGGGAGAGGTGACGAATCAGCTGATCCTTGCGGTATTGCTAATATTTTGAGTTATTTATTGTGCAAGAAGTCTATTTTAAAATTAATCTTCTTAATGGGTATAAAGTGGTTCCACATTGTGATTATCCAACGAATATTGTGAAAATAGAATTATAACCAAATTATTTTTGCAAATTTTTACCCTTACTATCAACGCAAAAGGCAAAGATATTATAAATCTGTTTTTGAAAATAATTCCAACGAGCAATAATAGTTATGTTGAATAAATTAAATTTTTGAGGATTTAATAAATATTCTTTTGTAAAATTTATGTCAAGATTTAAACAAACGCACATAATATTTTCAAACAATATTGTCAGTCGACTAAGGTCTAAAGTGAACTGGATTTCTAGTAGGCGGGTTACACGGACGGGGCGCACTGGTCACTCGGCAATAATTGTAATCATGGAATGTTCCAGCCATATCGGGCCAGCCTAACTGTGTCGAAATAGAGAATGATTATTTCAAAGACCAGACTTAGGCTTTAATAAATGGTGTTTAATATGGAGTAACAATTTGGACGGTCACCTTACTGAAATTCTGTTAGGGTCTTAAAAATTAGCATTTTTTATGGCTTATCGAAAGTCTTAGTAAGGCTTAGACAACGATGAGTCCGACGAAGAAGGAAAAACAATTCCTCTTTCCTATTGATGTATGTATCATAATCCTTTGTCCCTTTATGCTTTACTTTTAGGTTCTTGGATATGCTTACGCCATCTTATGTAGATCAGATGCAGAATCGACCGACACAACCTTCGTAACGAGATCAATTTATCTTTATATTCTTTTTATAATTTCAACTAGATTTCGCCGACTTAACATTTTAGGTAAGTAGCAAGTTAATAGCAAACTTTTGAACGTATAAAAACGTAAGTTTATGTAATTGTAACGTGTGCGTTAACTCGAAAACTGTGGTTGACTTTACTTAATGACTAGAAAGGTCTGGTTTTACCATACTTGTCTCAGCATATGAAAGTTCATAAGCTGCTAAGTAGCAGCTGTTACTAACTTGATATAGTAACTTGCGGTTACAAAACTTCAAAAATGAGGTTACGTTAGCGAGTAACAGTTATAAGATTGCAAGAACTATTTGACTTTGAATATAATAATAGATCGTAATTTTAATGAAAATAATTTATGACTTCGTATATTTATTATGGTACTGGACAGCCTCCGTAGCACAGTAGGCGAGTAGCCGGCTGTAAAGCGAGAGGCCGTGGGTTCGATTCCCACACCGAGGCAAAATGTTCCAGATCCGCAAATATTTGTTTCGGGTCTGAGTGTTTCACGCCAGAGGGGTTGACGTCAGGCAGGCGGCTGATCGTAAAAACTACAAGCCAAATCTTTCTGTAACATCTGGTTAAAAAAAACGTTACGCCGATCCCACTGCGAGTGGGACAAGGAAGGACACTTATTATGTTACTGCAATTACTATTCTAGTTACATTACTCTCGGGAAAATGAGCTATTATTTGAGCTATATCACTTGAATGAATTCTTTGATGAATTACTACCAAGTTTTAAATAATGCCAGACCTTATATTAATTTTTTTTATGGAGAATTTTTAGATATTGTTGGAATGTTTAGAAAATATGTTAAATAAGATATTCTGCGTAGTTCATTATAAAAGAATCCGTAACTGGGCTAACCTTATGTCCTTCCAGTGTTCTTCGTATGTGATCGAATTTAGTGAATATGACGACAGCGACTCTTTGGTTTTGTATGCAATTGCATGTAAACTATTTGGAGCGCGAAAAATAGACGCGCGACTGGGACGTGAGAAGTTACAAGGTGCGAAGTGTCTCCGAGTTGCGTTGTCCACCACTCGTCTCGGTCACGCGCCACAATGTCTACCTTAATAAATCCACAAATCAAAACAAATCCTGCCACAGTTGACCTCAAATCGTGACTTCTCGTTTAGCAATTTTTAATGATCAAATGGAATGAATAAAACGTATCTAATTGTTGGAAATCGAATGCCTTTATCAAATATTGACGCAACGGCTAGGTAGTAATATATTTATGCAAGAACACGGGGTACCTTTTTATGTAATTTCATTGGCAACCGTTTTCAAATGATCCGGTTGATGTAATTGATGGAAACAAAATATTTGCTTTTAGTTTGGAGGGAGCCGAGTTGGTAATGGGTTATACTAGGTGTTGCAGAATGAAATACACATTCAGAGAGAATGATTTAAGTTCAATGGTAAAGACTATGTGGTATTAAGTCCGATTGCATTGCTAGGATATAAATAAAGCATGTATTTTTTAACAAATGAGTAATGTTCATTCAACATGCATATTTTAACAACACTAAATGATTAACAGCTGATACGAATTAAGCCGTTAATTAGCGCGTAGAGATAATGCAAATAATTTATAGTGAGGTGATCGATCTTAATAAACGAGTTATTAAAACTAATGCAAAATTATAATTTTTGTACCACGTTGTATATATTTTTTATGTATGTTCAGGTATGACTCCGCTAAATACTGTCACTTAAGTGGTGGTCCCCTTTAAATTTTAAGATAAAGTTCCACTCTTAAGTTGGTGATGTCAGGAATGAAAGACTAAAACTTTTACATTTATGCATCGATTTTGATGATACGTTTTCACATCGGTAATCTCCGAAGGGGTAGGCAGAGTAAAACCAGTACACCCACATTTCACCGAGCGTATTTCCGACTCATACTGTGGTAGGGGGCGAGCCTATCTCCATACCGGACACAAAACCCAGACTCCGGGTTAATACTTGATATTTGGTGATATAAAAACCTAATATGACTTTTACCGACTCGGGGTCGAACCCGAAATCTTAGCATAGTAGTCGTTTAGCGTACGCAATACAATTGCGCCACCTAGGCAGCAAGAAGTAAATACTTGTTAACAAAAAAACAAAACCGATAAAAAACAGTTAAAAATAAACTCAAACCATTTTGAGTCAGTAGTGTTAATAATTTACTAGTATACTGCAAAAAAAAACGACTAAAAATTATATATGTTTAATTTTAGTTATTTTTTTCAGGCAGAAAAATTTAGCCGCAGCACCGTCGATTGTTCTAAAGTTATCTGTTTCACCTGAGGTCATTAGGTCACGGTGTCAATGGCCCAGGTCTAGGTCAATCTGTAACCGTCCAAAATTACTAATTAGTGTTTAACTTCGTGGTTTTAGTCTTTGTGCTTATTGCATAAGCGGCAATGAAACAATGCCGGGTAAAGCGATTTAACTTAGCAGCGTATTTTATACTAATAGCCCTGCTTTAGATTGTCCCACTATTAGGTGTGGAGGTCTAAAGTTTTAGATTTTTCTCTAATCACGTTACCCTTATATAAGTTGACAGGTTCCACATACCTTCAAAATTGGAATAAATCTTAATATTCATGTTTCCTTGTGCGATGCTTTAAGGTTAAATCGAGTGATAACTTATAATATAAATACTAGCCCTGTATTATACACATCCTACTGCTGAGCACGGGCCTCCTATAGAATGAGAGTGGTTAAGCAATAGTCCACCACGCTGGCCTAACGTAACGCCGTAACGCAAGCCACTCGAGATATAAATGTTACGTCGCATAAAGCCCAATAATTACCCGGACGGCGTCTCACATACGAGGGTCCTAATAGTTTCATTATATTATCATGAAGTCTATAAATAAACATTAAAATAAAAACAGAAACGTAAAACTGGTAGTAAATCGCGTGACATTTGAATATAATGAGATTCCGGTATAGTGCGTTAAAGACACGACAGTACATAATTAAATTATTTTCACATTAACTTGTTGCAATACTGCAAAGAAACTTGCTGATTTTTATTTTAACACACGGTCGACTTATCGGAACATTGCAAAAATATACCAGTTTAACACTTGTTTAAATAATACCAAAAATGGTTATTATTGCAGTCAGGAGCGATCCAATTAATCATTTTTTTTAAATGAAAGGAACGTAAGTAATAAAAAACTGTCTACAACAAATGTTTCAATAATAGTGATGTTGATGATTGATTATTTTCTCAATCGATGATTAGACGTCAATTCATGAATCGTAATCGATTATTTCAACTGAAGTAACTACTAAAAAATCATTGGAGCGTTTTCTGGTTTTACAAGGTTAGATTTTCCATCCTTCATTAAAATATCTGCAACACTCATTTAGAAAGCATGTCCCAAACTTATTCCCTAACACTGACACCCTAAGATATGTATCAAAATGCAAAAAAGACATTCGTTCCAAAACATCATGCGTTAAATAAAAAATACAATCAATTTTATTTCTGGTTCCGCTTTTGCTATATACGTATAAGAAACCTTAAACTGAAATTTGATTAAATTGGTAATTGGACTATTTTCAGTTGTATAAGTAACATAATAGTTATGTGATGTCATCGTATTGTAAGATGTAATAGACACTATATCATAAGTTTTCGATTATTTTATACAAATCAACCCAGCCTGTTACTTTACTTTTTTTATATTACTTTTAGTTATATTGCTTATACCAACCAAAAACCAGCTAACCTAACCTTAACCAGCTGATTTTTTTGTTTTTACTTAGTTAATATTTACATAATTTAACTGTCATATTGTCGTACAAATAAAATAATAATTTTTTGAGTATCATCAAATCGAAATATTCTATCCTTACTACCTCTGTTAGCTACCACAATAGAGAATTTTCGCATAGGGTAGTTGGTCGTCTCATCGAAACAAAGCTACTCACGGAAAATGAGCCTGATAGTAGTCAAGTGGATCAGCTACCCGAGGGCTACCTGTCTATAATGTATATTTATGTGGATAAATAAATAACTCAAGAAAACTGATTTGGAAAAAAAATGAAGAGCATCAAACTATATTGTATAATAAATTGTAATTTATGTTCCAAGCCATTATTTTTTACGGCAAATAAACCATATGATTAGATCGATCTAGATGGGTACGAATACCTAAGCAGTTTATTTATTGCAGTATTTGAACCTTCTTAGCTATTCTATAATTCTCGTACCTTTTTTTGTTTGGTCATAAGGATATTACGATTAAATATGTGAGTAAAAAAAATATGTAAGAGATATAAAAACTAGCTTTTAACAATAAAACTAGCGAACTCTAGCACATCTGTTTCAGAAATGTAATATTATGCAACAGAAGTGTTACATTACGAGAACGTTTAAATAGATTTCGTAGGTACCCTTTATCCTTCAACCCTGGTTCGAGGTCTTCGCTCAGTAACATCTAGTTTCACGGACGATTCGTCACGAACACGAGGTTTCCAATGAAATCATTTAGTTCAGTTTGAAGTCTCAATAATGGACATTCTTACATTCAAGATTTAGGGTTCCTCACGTTAAAAAGTAATTTTAACGGTGAACTGAGTTTGGTACAACATCAAAGGAATACTATAGTTAAGAAACTATCACTTGTAAGTAATCCCTACCTAATTTATGTAGAAAATAAATTAAAACTAGCTGTCATACAAGGTCCCTCGTTTGCGAGATGCCGTCTGGGTTGGTACCACTGCTTTGTCTCTTTCTGCCGCCAGTGGTTACACACTGTTGAGTTTTGATTTGAAGAACATTGAAGCCAGTGAAATTACTGGGCATTATGAGACTGAACATCTTATATCTCGGGGTGACGAGCGCAGTTCACTGCCATGCAGTGCTATGCAAATCAAAGTTCTGTGTGGTGTTGCTCCTGTTTATGGGTAGGCGTGCGCTTTACCATCAGGCGAGCGGTTTGTTCGCTTCGTAATTCAATTAAATAAAAAAAATATTAACAAATTGTTACTCATGAAAGCCAGTTACTATATGATATTTCAATATAATTTTACTTGCAAGTAGTAGTTGCTGCTATCTATATCTTCTTCTATTTACCTACACATATAAATACAAAATCCTTTTTTTTTTTTTTTATCCTGGCTCGGCAAAGTGACTACGCTACACCTGATGGTAAGTGTAGCGCAATCCAAGAATAGTGTCGACCAACGATAAACAATGTGTCCATCGTAGGTCGGCAAGATCATGCCGGCCTGCTAAAGGGCCAAGGGGGAGGGGAAGGAAAAGGGATGGGAAAAGGGTTAGGATCAGGGGACAAGCCCCCTGGGGAGAACCGGAAATACACTGGCTGACCCTGGAACGCGACCCACACAAGGTGGGCCACTATGGCAGGTTTTAGCACCAGTGTACGGTAGTCGCTATCCGGTCGGATACAAGTATCCTCCCACCAGCAAAACTGCATGACTGCATCGCCCATCCCGAACTGTTAACGATAGGAATTAGGAACGTTGGGACAGCGTTTACTTTATATTTAAGGTATCTTTTAAGATTTTCAAAACTCAACCTAAAGGAGGCGAAAGGAGGATAAATCATTGTAATAGCGTGAGCAAAAGTTAGTTTTGATTTGTTACAAGACAAATCAACTTCACAAATAACGTATTGGTATAAATCGCAAATGGTAAAGTCTTTACTTTTTATCACATGCCTTTTATTCTTCCATGCTCGTTAAAATGTTCACATTATACATTTTGTGAAATTTTATGTACTTTATTTCGCATTTCGCAATCAACTATATGTCCAAAAGGTATTTGTCGGGTTAACTTTTCAATTCGGTTTGGTAACTTGCATTTTGTACGCAAGTGGCCTTGATATACTTCAAAATATATTTTTTAATGTAAATCTTCATGTTGGGGTTAACTCAGATTCGTTTCTTTTTAATAGCATAGCACGAGCAAGTGGGTCACTTGGTACGTGATCTTTTCCGCTCGTTAACGCCCACAATACCAAAAGAATCATAGACGCATTGCCGACCTTTAAGGGATATTTATTATGGGATTGGGTGGACGGCCGAGATGATATGATAAGATAGTAGTAGGTCCCTTAGTATGCGAAAGTTGGATGTGCCACTTTATCTCTTTCTGCCACCAAGCAATGTGTAAGCACTGTTGTGTTTCGGTTTGAATGACATTGAAGCCAGTGAAATTACTGGTATTGAGACTTTATAAGACTTTTATATGACTTTATAATAGTAGTAACATAATAATATATTTCATAAATAAAATCAACTCGATCAATTACTGAATCTTCATAAATCTGTTAATTAGGCAACTTTTTTGAGTAGTAGAGCCACGCTGTAGACAGTTTCATCTACAGCTTGAATGGGCCGGCTCTACCGGGTCGGTACCATTATCTCAAAGAAAACCGACGTATAGTAGCGGCTTACCGCTGCGTTTCAAGGGCGAATGATATATCCGGAGGCCCAAATCCCTCTCCCCTTCCCAATCTCTTGTTTAAGGGCGGCAGCGAGCCCATGATTCTTTGAATGTCTTGATCGTACATGGGCGCTGGTGATGATTTACCATCAGGTGACTCACTTGCTCGTTTTCTGGCTTATGCTATAAAATAAAATGTAGACAAAATTAATTTTATACGGAATACTAGTACAGCAAGCATGATTGTCTTGACCAAGGTTTTTTATTTTCCACAACAACTGAATACCGACTGATTTGCATTTAGCAACAACGTCCAGAAAACATTTTGTAACGTAATGATTAGAAACTGTCAGTCAAGGAAAATTATGTTTTTTATATGTTACGATATTCAAGCGATTCAATAATTATAAATATTTTGCTTCGAAACTGACCCGAAAGGTCCGCCATGCCTAAATGTATTGTGCACTTATTAATACGAGTAAATTGAGTTTCTTTATTTTGCGATCGCTTTTGTAATTGTTGACCAATGTGGCGAGTGGTAGTGTATTGTTTATTAAGAGTTATTGCACGTAAGAAAGTTTGAAGGTAAGGACTGTATTGATGAAAGTCGATATGGAACGTATCACATTCAATTAACACTATTGATAAGGCAGACTTCTGAGGATCGCGGTCGTCTTTCAACGGTCTATTGGAGGCGTCAGTGACCCCGTGCATTAGTGACGCTAACTTTTTATGCTTTCTCTTTAATTTAAATAGTGCATTGTATTTATATTGAGGACGTCAGCGAGTTGCGAAAACGGATGATCGGTTTAAACCATATCACTCTTAATTCTGTTTTACATAGTGTGCAAACAAGCAAACGTTGCTGCATTGACGCTGCGTCACAAACTCACGTATCTAACGCTTAATGCGACTGTTAAAAACTTTCCTAAACACAACTAAGAGTGTGTCGTCTCGATAGATAGCGGCGATTAACTAAGATTGTGGAATCGGTAGGTTATTAATACCATTCTCAATATTGAAAATAGTGTGGATCTTGTGATTCGTAAATGATTTTCCCTGGTATGAATTTATGCCCGATCTGGCGACGAACCCGACTTAGTCGACTCCTATTAACTAGGTCGAATGCAACTAAGGACGCGCCTCTGCCTTCGATTTCCGTGATAAAAGCGTGTTTTTTAGTTTTTATACGTGAAATATAATGTGTGATATTTATGAGTAATATTATTATTATTATAAAATACTGTGAAATTGTCGTGCGTAAATTTTCCATCTTCAGTTGTATCTAAAATATTAAACACATAACAAAGTATTTAACATTGTTTATAATATCGCGGAAGTGGTTCAAGGTGGTAGGTCCCTCATTTGCGAGAGGCTGTGTGGGTTGGTACCACCGCTTTGTCTATGAACCTCAGCTGGACCTGTGTTGTGGCACGTTTTTTTAAGGGAAACCGTAGCTAGAGTGAGTGGTAACGGAGATTGAGTAAATAACGTCGCCCAGTATCCGTCCGTGTATTAGTTAAATTATTTTTCATTAATTACTGAATGACAGGACGGGCAAGGTATTAAACGTCAAAGTTTGTTTAATATATGAAGCCTTATGTAGTTGTGATTTGTACGTTCATACTTTTATTTGTTTGCCCTAATTGGAACCAGTGATATTGTATTACCGATGAAGGGTCGCTCCAAATTACGTCATGTTCAACGCTCCATTTTCTTTTATTTATGTTTCTTCATAATTGGGTATTTCAAAATGGATACGTCGACGTATAAATACTAATACGCCATAGTTTGCGTGAACCTTAGATCTAAATCTGCTTTTGGAGCGGTCATATCATAAAATATTTATTTACAGAATAATTTTTACGACATGAGCCTACATACAAAGTATAATAACGCATCAAATTAACAGAACAATTCCAGTAATAAATAGTTTACTTTAACTTCCGGATGGATTTGTTTGCATCAAACAAAGCATATTACGAGCAGTGGACCGGGCGACCTCCTAGCAACTTATAAAAAGTCAAGAATCGCGCGCGCCGATCGTTTAATAGTGCACCGACTCCCGACATGATTTGTTCTAAACAGGTCAGTGGATTTTATATTAATTATTTATTTATAACGGCATTATTTGTAAAATAATAAGATTTACAATTTAAGGCGGAAAAGGGGGGTCGAACTTTTTATAGAACGGAATACGCTATGAAATTGTGTATAAAAATTGTTTATACCAAATAACGTGTATCACAGTTATCCCGGAAAAATACTTTCACACGGATGGTGCCGCGTCAAAATTGTGGTTTTCTTAGGGGGTTATGTTTAGAGGGGTTATGCCTTAGTCCACTAAGTTGACATAATGTGTGTGGAGGTAAGGAATAATAAACAATTAATAAACACCTAACTTAGGAGACTAACTTTAACTTTTGTAACCTGCGAGTTTCGTGTTGGCAGTTTGTACCCCCTCACCGATAATTATTTTATTTTTTGTAAAACATGTAGAGGCCACGGTCTATATAGCAAATAGTATAAATCTGAGGGAACTGTTTTGAATTGGAGTGACCTTCATGACAGTAGGCATATTATGCGTTTAAATTATAAATGTTATACCAGTGTTTTAAGGTTTTTTTAAGTATATAAAGTAAGCCACTTTATTAAATTACGTAACTTTTCCTATTTTATTCATTAACTGAAGTTAAATAAAAAAAATTGCCCATCGTAACAAAGATTCAAATTAGGCGACAATTTTTTAGTGAATTTAAAGTATTAAAGCCACTTTCAAAATGATTACGGCTATTGTTTAAATTGCTATATTCTGAATCAGTGGTAGAGAACTTTGTAAGGGTCAAATGGGCTTAATTTAAATATTTTATTTTTATTTATAAACTGGTAAGCGGAACCTTGTTAATGTAAACAAGTCAAAAGTAGATTTCTATGAAAGGTCACGGGATTGAAATCAAGTTCACGTCGTGTGGTTTGAAAGGTCTCATACTGCTGCTATCATATATCAGTTTGTACCCGTCAATATATTATACGGAACGGATTATTATACGGAACTATTTTAAGGGTTTATAATTTGAGTATTTTTTTTAATTACAAGCTGGTAAATGCAACCTTGTTAGTGCAAACAAGTCAAAAATAAATTTCTATGAAAGGTCACGGAATTAAAATCAAGTTCAAATCGTGTGGTTTGAAGGTCTTCTACTGCGGCTATCAAGATATCATTTCAAGATATCATGAATGATTATTTAACAATTTCAAATCCTTTGAGACCATCGTTGAACGGTGAGAACGTAATATTAAGAACCGAATTGAAATGGAGTGACTTCTAGTACCAGGATAAATTTTGGTGTTTTACGCAATTCTGGACAGAGATTAAATGGAATTTTAATTAGTTCTTTTTACTATAACTATCCCGTTAGTTTCCTTGGTTCTTGTCCTCATTTTGTTGCATAAGTGACCTTACGTTAGTGCTAGATTTTCTAGAAATAATTTGAAATTCGACAAGCTGACCTTCCTAATTGGTTTATAAATATACAATTTCTTAGTTATAAATATATGTATTGAATTTTACATAATCTGTATAAATGATTGTGTAAGGTTAGATAACAGAATACCAAGGTTGAACACATGCAAATATTATGCAAAAATTATTAAAATAATGCGTGTGAACTTGAATTTAAACATTATAAATAACAAAAACACTGTAATATCAGGATAATTTTATTCAAAAACTCCGTTGGTATTGGCATTCATACGCTTATAGCGCCAAGCTTCAGACGCGTCAGTAACGCACACGCTAGTCACACCTGTATACTTCTAGATCAGTCTTATAGTTAAAAACGCGTGCGTCAATGATATTATTTGTTATACATGGGAGCCAAATAGAACCATTTATACTGTAGACAAAATAGGTAACAGAGCGCTGTTCAGTACCATGCAGTGCTTTATTATTTAAAGTTCTGTGTGGTTTTGCTTCTGTTTATGGGCAGGTATGGCGCTTAACATCACGCGATCGACTTGCTCGTGTTGTCGTTCAATTAAATAAATAAAAGCCCTGTGTGGTTGGCTAAAGCCGAAGCCTTCTTGTTCAGTAGAGGAGGCTCATGACCAACAGTTATTTGTATAATATAGGCCTTGTGTTATTATGCCGAACAGTCAAACATATAGTCCCGACTCTACACTAAGTAAATCTTGGATATCAGAACCTTTGAGGGACTTACAGTCCAACAAAACCTTTACTGATGGTAGGATATTCATATCAATCAAATCTGCCATAGTGATCCACTCACCTTGAGAGGATTGCGTTCCAGGATCAGCTGGTGGTGTAATTTACTTACTTTGTGTATTTCTGCCGGCAAGCAACAGTATGTAAGCACAGCTGTGTTTTGTTTTTAAGGACATTGAAGCCAGTGAAATAACTGGGCATTATGAGTCAACATCTTATAGGCATGATAAACGTAATTCAGTGTCATACAGTGCTTTGTAATTCAAAGTTCTATGTGGTGTTGTGTCTATTTGTGCGCGGGCGTGACCCTTACCACCAAGCAAGCGAACTGTTTGTTTCGTCATTCAGGCAAATGAACATAGAAATTTTCTAATTGTTATTATTTTTTTACATTCCAGATATTAAGATTGCTGCTATGCGGTGTCTGCATGGTCATAACTCTAGCTAGAGCGGCGCCTGATAGCGGCGGTCATGTTCCTCTACCAGGCCCTGGATTATCGTATGGTGAGTATCTTCTTTCTTCCTCTTTTTAATGCTATGGGCTTACCCAAGAACCTGAAAACAACATTTTAATTTCGTTTTTATTGTTTTTTTTACAATGAGATCAACTGATGGTAGGTGATATCTACCACCGTTGAACGCTCACAATTCTAAAAGTTCTGTCTGTGATATATATATCATGACTACATTATATTATGGACGCACTGAAAGGAATAATTAAGGGCACTTTGCAAGGCTCCGGCCGGCATATTTTTGCGGGGCGCTTGTTTTTTGTGCAAAGTAGTTATGTGAAATATATATCGATAGGTATGTTTTTTTAATGAGTGACGAGAAACGCAAAAAATATAATTAAAAAAATGAGTTTATACATTTGTAAAAAAATATGGGTGGTTTTAATTCTCTGTGTGGTTAATTGGTTTTACATGAAAAACGTTTTATCCGTGTCAGTATGTTACTGGCATGTTAGGTGTAGTAGTGTGTAAAAAAGTTCATTTCAAATTTAAGACGGCCTATTGATAATTCAAAGATAATTAATATTCTTATTGCATATTGCGCCGCGAATTGATGAAAAACTTTTTCTATTCGGGTTGTCGCGCGAGGCCCCTGCAATAGCGAGGCGCCAGGCCATTGCCCTGCTCGCCACCCCCTAGAGCCACTGGTTAAAGGATTACTAAGAATGACTGAATTAGGGATTTCATTAATCATCGCAAATGAGCTATAAATATATGCATCGATTAAACCTGCAAGTAATTGTTTAAAGTAGTTATATAAAACAAACCGGCAGGAGGTTGTCAGTAATTAAGAATATTTGAAACAACTTGATAAATTTGAAAATAGACCAAAACCAATGAAATAATATTAATTATATGGAAATTGTGTTGTTTTCTTTTACAGGTGGAATTCCCTACGGCAGCGTGAGCGGTAACGTGCCAGAGTATTTCAAACGACAAGCGCCATCTGGCGGCGCGCCTGTTAGCCTAGCGTATGCTTCGGACAACGTTGATCAATGGCTTTAATAGATGACGCTAATAGATTATGTACCTAATTTATTAAGAATTAGAATAAGATTGTAAATATAAGTTATGACCAAATAAAACATATCAAACATTTTGTAGTCTAGTTGTTCAAATTCGTGTTTTTCGACGTGTAAGTCGAGACCGCAAACTTTTGAATACCATAATAAAAGAAAACTTGGATATTTGGCAAGCACTATAAGTTGTTCTGAGAAAATCTTGAACATGATAGTCACAGAAAAAATTCTCTCCGAAAGTAATATTTAGCACATTATTTTTAGAAAAAACTGTGCGTCAGGATAGGTATATCAAGTTGTAATAATCGTTTAAATCACCGTAAAGGAGCCAACTTCTATAAAAATTTGAGTGGTAGATCCACGCTGTAGACAGTTTTGTCTACAGCATGAATGGGCTGGCTCTACCGGGTCATTACCTGTTTTCTGTCTCACAGAAAACCGACGTAAAGTAGCGGCTGCTGCGTTTCGTAGGGTGAGTGAGATATCCGGAAGCCCAAATCCCCTCCCCTTCCCAATCCCTAATTATCCCTTTCCTTTAAGGTCGGCAACGCGCCCATGATTTTTCTGGAGGTGGGCGTACATGGGCGGTGGAGGTCACTTACCATCAGGTGACCCTCTTGCTCGGTTGCCAGCCTATGCTATAAAAACAAAAAAAAATCTAGTTTCCTAAATCTTTGAGATGCCCAGATTTGAAATTAATTTAGGATAAAGGCTACATAGCCATGCCATAGCCACGTACATACGTGATCCTTTTTTTAATTTCCATCTTTATTTATTTCTATATATACATTATATGCGTACATACCATAGGTACCTAACGTGCACATTATTAGGTAAATTAATTTGTCCGCAATTAAAACTAACAGGCATATGACAAAAACTTCAGGTACAAATAAATTACAAAGCTTTATTGTTCATAGATGAATTCCCACGAGTGTTTCGTTGTCAATACTTGATAATTCATACCCTCAAATGGCATGCGCCTAAGTACTGTTTTTTATGACGCGGCCACAGTAAGTCATAAGACCTTGGACAGTAATTGAATCGATGATTGTAAGTACATATATATAAAAGAATTAATGGACTTTAGATTAATTGTTTGCTGTTATTCGATGAGGACTTTCCAATTTTGCCCTCCTGAAGTCATTTTAAACTATCGATGAGGTAATTTGGGCCTCCGGATATCTCACGCACCGTATAAACCGCAGCAGCATTTCGCTATTTTACGTCGATTTTTTCTGAGACAGTGGTAACGACCCGTTCGAGCCGGCCCATTCATGCCGTAGACAAAACTGCCTACAGTATGGCTGTACCATTCAGAAAAACATATACAAATATGCCTACATAAAATCACGCCCATAACCTGAAGGGGTGAGCAGAGGTTCAACTATAACATATTTTCGCACTATAATTTAATAGGTGGCGAGTTTGTCGCCATACCAAGCACAAAATCCAATCCCCGGCAACATATATATATATATATATATATATATATATATATATATATATATATATATATATATATACTAGCTTTTGCTCGCGGCTCCGCCCGCGTGATCAAACAAACAAACAATCAAACTCTACAGCTTTATAATATTAGTATAGATTTGGGTAGGTTAGCAACGGGAGCCTTCAAATAATATTCTTCGGGTAGCTTAGCAACGGAAGCCTTCAAATATGAATAATTTTCCCCGTTTTTGCAACATTTTTCACTGATGATTCGCTTCTAATGGTCGCAGCGTAATGTTATATATCCTAAAGCCTTCCTCAATAAATGGACTATCCAACACAAAAAGAATTTTTCAATTCGAACCAGTAGTTCCTGAGATTAGCGCGTTCAAACAAACAAACAAACAAACAAACAATCAAACAATCAAACAATCAAACTCTACAGCTTTATTATTAGTATAGATATATATATATATATACATATATACATTGCATACTTTATATATATTATATATAAATATGATTTTTCGGGTCCACAAATCAATCACAAATTGTGATTGCTAAAACTGGAATATGAAAGACCGTACTGCTTTCTCAGTACACTGGCACTAAACTATTGAGGATTAAGGCTTTAAACTATTCACATTTAAAATGATCTCAATTTATAAACTAGAAACGGATCTCCTATTTCTGCGAACTTTATGTATAAATAGGTATTGGACGGGAGCCAGCCTGTTTATCTCTACATGTCACTCTGTGTTGCCGATATATTATAGTTTACAACCTATGAATTTCTTAGAGCAATGATTGTGATGTTACAATTTGTTTGTATGTTTGTTAATATTCAAGATTAAATTACTAAAGACTTTGTGTGGAGAAGTTCTTACTTATGAGGTAATTATTTAATTCAGTTTAATTAAACTAGCTTGTATCACAACATCATCTAAATAACGACCATGTATACATGGCGAAAACCCCGCCATAGTCATTCGTTCAGGAGAGTTGCGTTCGAGGTTAATATATATCCAGAAACTTCAAGCTAGCATAATTTTGCCGACCGTCAATGGACGCAATGTCTCCTGATGATCTGCATTATATTTAGACTGCACTACACTTAACATCAGGTCCTGTGTAGCCACTTTGCCGCACCAAGATAAAAAAATAAATAAAATAACAATAAGTATATAACTATGACTAATCTTCACAGAATATTTTATTGTTTATATTACCTAATGGAGAGAGATAAAGAGATAGAGCAATACATGTAGACTCTATATTATTAATACCATAGCAAATCTTATAAAAGACGAAAATTAACGATTGACTAGAAATTATCATCAGGCGCAATCACTACACTTTGGTATCAAATCAGTTTTTGACGCACAAATACGCACTCAAAATCACGTGCGAATGGCTGAGTTAAGGTTTGCTCAGTAATAAATTGTCAGCACGTACGGGCCCGGACGTTGTCGGTCGTTGCTCTATAAAGCGGTGACTGCTTTCTTTGTTCACCTGTGTCATCGATCTGTCATGTTTACATCTAGATGAAGTATTGGCTTTAAAGATACTTTAATCTCATCGAGGTATGGTTTTGACACAGATGACAAATGTAGTAGGTATGTTGTATGATGGTTTCAATTTTTACAAGGAACTTGTGAGGTGGGATCTGAAATGATAGGATCATAACGAGATTAATACTGATATTTGTATTATTTACTTACTCAATAAAATTATGAGGGTCCATTGGATACATGTATGTCAGATGTCCACTTAATGACGTATATTATGAGGGTAATAATATATGCTACAAATTAGTAGTCTATATACTCATTGAAATTGATTCAGATCTGTAACAATGTATCAGTAGCACAATCTTTGGGGTTTTATTGAGTTTTTTTTAAGTTATATCATAGTTGTTGTCATTTTGAAAACGATTTCAATAAATTTAGGATCATAATAGCCTTGGTAATATGAAATCCTAGATTTGCCGTGACATAATGTTTGCAATAGCATGAGCCGGCTACGCATCGCAGACTCCCCCTGTGCTATTAGTTCTGTATGCCTGCTTAAATGCTTGTTATTACTTGACTGCATGTCTGTGCCACATTGAAAACTGTGTCAGCAATCAACCATTTTACAATTTGCTGTTACGACATTTGGTTTGTGAAAAAATAATAGCTTACCTCGACAATTTTTAAACAACATTTTTACATTCTAAAGACATTGGTACCCAAAATAGTAAAATTTTCTCCATGATCATTTTTTATAATTCCATCTTTGGGAAGACATTATTGTCGTCAAGTTTTTAATATAAGTAGGTATATTATATTATATCTACTCATCCGAACTAGCCGAAATAAATATCTGGTATAAACTCTCTGCATCGAAGTGTCTCGAGCGCTATGACATGTCCTTTATTAAACGAGGCTTATAAAGAGTATTGCTCCAACGGTAAGCAGGGGCTTGGTGTTACCCTACATAAGAGACGGTGCTAACCTACCTTTAAACAAGCCGCTTGCTTGTCTGCTTATCAAGAGAATAAAAAGCAGTCAAATGTTATGTTGGTTTCCAGATCTAAAAAGCGTCGTATTTTTTATCAAAAAGAGTTAACATTTATATCATAATATTACATCAATAAATTTTATTACCAAGTTTTATATTTTCAATATAGGTCACCCACAACCATTTCTTTCTTTCTTTATATTATCATTAAGGTCCAAGCCTATGCTCCACACAATCACAATGTAATAAAAAATTATAATCTAAATATAGGCTCCATTGATTGAAGGCTGAAAGATTTCATGCACTCATGACACTGGATGACAAGACATTTTAATTCACCATTTGGTACGCTATCCGTTGTATGAGATGCAAATTACTTAGTGACAAAGAATTTGTATAATTTAAAATGTTGGTCAATCTAAATATATTAAGGCAAAATTATACAAAAAACAATTAATAATCTTAGCTTGAAGATTTTATTTCAAGGACAAGCAAAGTAATTAAGTAGTAAGATATAATTATTTTTTGTCTCAGAACTTACTAGACACGTTCGATCTCACGACAACGTCATTTGAAACAAATATTTACGAATGACGCAACCATTTGTATGGGGATCCAACCTGCTTCTATATTCACACATGTGCCATGGGCGGATGCCGATTATATTAATTTACAAATCTTTGTATGAAATTATCCTAATTCTACAAATCATTTGGCAACACTACACATAAGATCTAACGGAAGATCATCAATGAATTTATACCGATGTGAAAGACGTCACTAGCGGCGCATCATCGAGATTCAACAGACGAGCGGCTTTCGGTATTTTATGGTGTCATTGTGGCACCATTTTTCAATTCAATGGTAATATTATACAATTCGAGGAATGACCGTCGGATATAACACCGTTATGTAATAGTTTGCTCTATTGTAAACAAAAGGTTTTCCAAAAAAATAGGCGACCTAGATTGGGGATTTCTATTGTATAGAATAAAATGTCTGATTTATATACGCTTGATGTCCTAATTAGTTAATGACAATAGAACTGAAATTGGTTCTAGGCTTTCTTGAAATGTAATAGTCATGTTTATGTCTAATATGAAACAACCGAGTGTCACACCTAGCTCATGACGAATAAAAACGTATGAAGTTAAAAATCTCTCATCATCATCATCATCATCAGCCACAAGACGTCCACTGCTGAACATAGGCCTCCCCCAAAGATTTCCAGACCAACCTGTTGGAAGCGGCCTGCATCCAGCGACTTCCTGTGATCTTAAATCTCTCAGAACCAAACATTTTTGAGATAATCTTGTCGCAAGAAGTCTACGTAATTTTAATAAAATTGAAACTAGTTTTTTGATACACTACGCATTGCTGTAATCAAAAAAATATAAGAAATACAAGCAGTTCGTTGATTTTGTTAAAACTATAGAAAATGCAAAACAAACAAGGGGTCTCAGCAATGATTATGTCAATGACAACTCAGCGGCTTTTCGGAAGGAAGAAGTGAGGCCGAATTTGATACCAACAATACGATGTCCGCTTATTAGACCAACGTTCATTGTGTAAGCGATAGCGGATTAACAATTGAACGATGGTGATATATTAATGTATTATTAATGTTAATGTATTGTTACTATCGTGGCTTAAAAAGTGTAAATAATAAAAACACTTATAATTAGACGTAGTACTTTTACAGGTGTGTTGTTCATTTTAAGATTTTTTATAATTAAAAAGCTATTCCTAAATTAATTTTGTGACAGCCTCCGTGGTACAGAGGGTTTGATTCCCGCACCGAGACAAATGTTTGAGCGATCCACAAATATTTGTTTCGGATCTGGGTGTTGATGTCAGGCAGAGGGCCATTTGTACAAACTATAAGACAAATCTTTCTGTAAAATATATTAAAAAGGATATTGCGCCGACGCTACAGTGAATGTGATATGGGCAGATGGAAGGGAAGAAGACCTAAGTACATTTAGTATGTAGAAAGAGATTTTTTCATTTATTAGCACAAGAAAGCGAATTGTTTAGTATTACTTATTTAATGGGACATTATTCTATTAGTGATGTCTATTATAAACGCACGATAAAAAAGAGGAGTATTATTAATTTGACTCCCCAGTCTGCCTGTGTTTATGACATCGTTGACCCTAAACCAATGTACCGATTCGAACGCGTTTTTTTATTTAAAAGTTAACCTGATCGCGAGTGGTTTTGGCCAGGTAACCTTGACTTGATGAGGTATCTAATCTATCTGAAGCATTTAGTTCCTCTTTAACCATATTTAATAGCATATATATCGTAGCTGGCCTCATTTAATAGGTCTTAGAATTTAGCTAGGTTATTTAAAGTTCCTAAGCTAAGTTAGTCTGCTTTAAATTCAATAATAAAATTGGTTAAAATCCACGTTGGTACACTCCCCGAAGACTAATTAAAGAACCTGGTCATATACCATACTCTGTCTCTCATACACTAAGCACATGGCTTAGTCGGGGCCACATGACGAAATGTTAACTAATAGACATGAAGGGTAATTATTATGTGTACGTAGCATTTTAAACAGGACAACGTATTGTTTAATTATTAAAACGGAAATTATTGTGTTTGTCATAACTAGCGACTTTTATCGTTGTTTAAGGGTACGCTTGGAGATGCGTGATCGAGACAATCCCGACGAACAAAAGATCCAGACTGGCGACACATGACTTTAAGGACTATCCTAAGTATATTATAAGAATGCATTTTTCCTGAGCTACCTACTGACTTCATACTAAAGATTTGTATAGTGTGGTCAGTATAAAAAAGGTAATAAAAATGCGACTTTTGAATACGGTATTTGTAAATAAAATCACGAATATGTAAATACGTTTTCAGGTGAAGAACGTTTCTTGACTGATGTAACATACTCTGAGTCCTGTAGGGATATCCCCAGATTGATGGCGATGACCTTGTAATATCGTGATTCACTGAGCCATAGAGACAAGACTGTTTTTAGAGTTCCGTAACGAAAGGGTAACCAATAAATCCTATTACTATCCCTACGCTCTCTATATCTGTCTTTTACTTAAACGATTCTATCTTTTAACCATAATAGGTTGTCGGTTGACATTATCACGGCATACAATCTCTATATGTTATTTCTCAAAGGTATTTTTTTGTCTTAACATCATAACTTCCATAGTTATTTATCAAATTTAATAATTCAACCATCTCTGCCACAAAGGTTGCCTGGAAGAAATTGCCGTTAGCGATAATGCCGCCAATTGTACTTCTATTTGTTATCTTAAATTGTCTCTTGTGTATTTTCAATACGTTTTGTGTGATGTACAATAAAGTTATAAATATTTTTTTTTATTTATTTATTTACACCCAACAGTCACATACATAGCCCTGAGACACAGTAAGATACGAGTCTTGTGTCGTGGGTATCAGGAACTACGAGAGACTTTCGGTCTCACAACACCCAGACCCCGAAACAAATATTTGTGGATCACACAAACATTTGTCTCGGTGCGGGGATCGAACCCGCGGCTTCACGCTTCACAGCCGGCTACTCGCCTGCTGCGGCACGGAGGCTATCAAATAAATAAACAAATCTCTATATTTCTATCTCTATATAACTATCTATTATTTTTCTATGGTAAACATTTTCACCGTTGGCGAAAATTGCCATATTGACTCGTTCAAGGGAGTCGAGTTCTGGGGCACCCAGTGTATATTCAGTAGCTTTAGGCCGGCATAATTCTGCCAACCGGCGAAGGACACAATATCTCTTTACGATTGACGTTATAATTGGACAGCACTGTACTTAATAAAAAGATCTTTACGATGATTACCTAGTGATAGTAAAACAAATCTCATCTTGGCTTTTGTTGTAAACCTGGTGAAAGATTGGAAAGGTAATTTTTGATATTATTCAATTGAATACCAATTAAGACCAGCAGGTCGCTTTCTTAGTGGTAAAACGCCTGCCTAAAAACGGAAGCAACACCACACAGAACTAACAATTAACAAGTACCAAGTACAAGTAATCCAGTATTGTCACTGCCTTTGATGTCCTTCAAACACAATAATGCTTACACGTTGCTGATTGCCAGTAGTGATGGAAAAAACAGTGGTACCTACCTAGATGGCCTACAAGGGACCTACCATCTAGTAGTAGAAATGTAAAGGACCATCCATAATAGTGATAAGTCCTTCCAATCTCTTCATTATTTCGATTCACTGTCCATTTGAGCGGAAAATTGATTGACACATTGATTAGTAATTTTATCTAATTAGTCGAAACTTGTTTTCGTATTTGACTTTACTTGAAAATAAATGGGCAATTTCAGAAATAAATTGTTTTTTAATTTTAATAGAACATTAAAAATTATATATTTGTTAACTTTATTTTTGTCACATTGTAATCTAATTGCTATTAATGGCACAATAAGCAAACTTCTCCGTCTATATTATTTAAAAGGTTCTGTATCCTTTTGGAGCGTAATAAGAAAAGACCTAATCTAAGGCCTAACCAAATACATAACGAAGCAGTATATCATTACGATAAATCAATGTGTAAGCATACTCCATTAAAATATACGTAAAATTACTACCAAGATGAAGAAAGCTAAATACTAACAATTTTAATATTTATTATTATTTAATGCTAATGTATTTCAACTTAGTCTGGGTTAGAGCTGAATCATATTCCCGATCACATAATATTCCGAAGCAAAAATAGCAAATTAAGATTTCGGTATCAATTCTTTAATTATTAAGGACAAATCTCTTTAAGTATTCATTGTGTGAATTTCTTTCATGTGAATACTGAATCTGCTAACGTCTCGAAGATCATCCATAAGAAGAATCGGATTAGAGAAGGAGTTTGATGTAAGTAGCTAATGTGAAAAAAGAGTAGCGCTCATATAATATTTTTTGAAAAAAATTATGATCTATTTTTAAACTAATTCAAAATTCGAACAATCTTAAAATCCCATTTGCATCACCTTCAAGCGAGCCAAGTTTTGCGTACAAGGATACGCGAAAATCTTTTTTCAAAAAACTCTAGTCCTAATCCCCATGAAAATAAGTGTCACCATTACAGCACAATGGGCGAGGAAACGGAGTTATGGTCAGACTGTCGTTGAGGACGTTGGTTTGGTATATAATGGCTTGTAGGGCTCCCTACGGCAGTATTGTGTTAGTGTTCACTCGACGATATGGCTAAAGTAAGTTGGATAAGCTTAATTTATTTGACACCCCTAATTATTGAAGTAAGTGACTGGTTCTTAATTAGATATCAATATGAGTTTTGTGGTCTTTTAGAACTCATATATGAAGGTACTGAAAAATATTTAAAGCCTATTTTTTAAAGTCAAATACAGTATCATTTGGATAAATTCGATTGTTGTTTATGACATACTTTACCAAATGGTAAGTTAAGTTCAGTAATAAAATAACTACGATCTACGAATTATCGTTCTTATCTTTCTACGTATTTTTAACAAATACATATTTTTAAATAGTAAATATAGGATTTATTGAGATTACGTTTTGTTACTGCATTAAAAAATTTACCCTAATTATATAAAACATTATCAGTAAACCTGCTCAACTGAGAATTGTGAAGTCTATCAACCCGGATTAGAGCAGTGCATCGTGGTGAATTCTTTTTATTTAAAGAAAGCCTCTATCTAGGAATGGGACACGTGGCTGGTTATAATAAATTATTTGAAAATTCTCTAACTACACAATTGTTAGTTGATTCGTTGATACATGTATACCAATTACATAATGTGTCAAATGTTTATGCAAATAATAAGAGGCGAACTTAATTTATGCATTTACTGTCTCGATGGCGCAGTTGTATTACGTACGTGGTACGACTGCTGAGCTATCTCGGTCTCGGGTTCTATCCCTGAATCGGGTAAAGTGATATTGGGTTGTTCTATCACGAAATACTCAGTATTAGGATCCGGCGTTCGGAATTGTGCCGGGTATGGCGATGGCGATTTTCTCTTTATTTTGTTCTTTTTGCGTTTTATTTATTTCTTATACTTAGAAGGGTATTTAAAAGTTAAACTCTACTATATTTTGCGATTTTATAAATCTCATTTCAATGAAAGGTTTTTGCTAAAAATTTACATTTTACATTGATTCCAACCACCGTAATATTAACTAATTATAGGATATTCGATTGTCGTATTGCTATCCACTGACAATATATTGTAACCGTGAGAAATTTTTGCGAAATTCTATAGAATGTGTTAAGAAATACCTCGAGTTTTTCACATTGGCAGACAATACTGGGGACATATTAGACAATATACATAGACCTATACGCCAAAATTACCTTGTCACCTTGACAATATTTTTGTAAGATAAATATTTTTTTATTTAATTGAATATCCTATTTTATTTTAAGATATACGGTCCAAAAGCGTATGGACAGGGAGCCCTCGGGTAGCTGATCCACTTGACTACTATCAAGCTCATTTTCCGTGAGTAGCTTCGTTTCGATGAGACGACCAATTATTCCCTATGCGAAAATTCTCTATTGTGGTAGCTAACAGAGGTAGCAAGGATAGAATATTTCGATTTGATGATACTCAAAAAATTATTATTTTAATTGTAGGACAATATGACAGTTAAATTATATAAATATTAACTAAGTAAAAACAAAAAAATCAGCTGGTTAGTAATCATCCTTATGACCTATTGGAAGCCCCTCCTTCCAATAGGTATGATTACTAACCAGCTGAATTTTTTGTTTTTACTTAGTTAATATTCATATAATTTAACAGTCATATTGTCCTACAAATAAAATAATAAATTTTTGAGTATCATCAAATCGAAATATTCTATCCTTGATATCTCTGTTAGCTACCACAATAGAGAAATTTCGCATAGGGAATTGTTGGGCGTCTCATCGAAATGAAGCTACTCACGGAAAATGAGCTTGATAGTAGTCAAGTGGATCAGCTACCCGAGGGCTCCCTGTCTAGTATGCCTAAAAATAAAATAAACAATTCTTAAAATAAACAGTTACATTTTTTTCAGATAACCTTCATCTCCTTAGCTCTTTTGCTCCTCATTGCCTCAGCATCAGCAGCGCCAGCTGAACCCCAAGATGTAGAGCTAATCAAAGAAAAAGAAGATCTAGCCCCATCTGAGAAGGATGACCTAAAGACCGCCGCATCACATTGGGGTGGCCATTACGGGGGTTATGGAGGATGGGGTGGATACGGTCATTATGGAGGATATTATCCCCACTACGGCAGTTACTGGGGCTGGCCTAGTTACGGATACTGGCCGTATGGAGGATACTATGGCCATCACGGTTACTGGTGGTAGATATAGTTTTTAATCAATGAATGCCAGTATTAGAAATAATGACATCGACGTATTTATGTGTGAAGATAAAGTGATATGAATTTATTTTAATTATATTACAATCATATGAATATAAAATAATAGAGCGTATTTAAAATAATTTACGATTTTTTTTTTAAGAATAATTATAACAATGTCACAAAAATAACATAGTTAATGATATTGCAACTTAAATTCAAAGGTATTGAATTCACGATACCTTAATTAGTAACTGGTATCTCAAGATACAGACACAGCATAGTTTGGGGAACTTTGTCAAAATTGTAAAGCTTCATTTCAGATATATCAATTTATGCGTCTACATGATTATTTTGTTTGTCGCAATAAAGTTTCTTATTTTTATTAATTAATAAATAATATCAATTCGGGATATATACATTTATTAAAATACAGATATTCGATTCGATGGATAAAAAAAATATATTATATCAAATTCTCTGCTAGTTACAGCATCATTTTTTCGAAGCTCTACAACACAAACATCAAATTGAAGATCAATGAAGTACGTTTCTTACTTCGGTTATTTCATCATATGTGAATGCATGCATTATCACAGTATGATTTGGTGTTAATATTATATTAATATTTTGCACACGTTATCTCATATTATGTATGATATCAAGTTAACAAATAAATTTATTGTAAATATTCCTCGAAAATTGAAACATCGGAATGCCGGGTCTATATGATTATTATAACACTTTTATATTATATTTCTTCCTAAATATGTATATATAAACCTGTTATATATTTTTATAATAATTCTGCTGTATCTATGAATTATTTTATACGGGTCACTTTAATTTCAGATTTTTGTTCTTTTTTTGACTTTTGTATAATTTATAGCTTGACCCCATATTATGTATGGTAAACATATTATGACTGATTTTTGTGGAAATATTTTGCTACTTATACATTCTCTTGTATAAAATATATAATTGTAAACTTGCCTATATGTGAACTTGTGTTTATTTATATTATGATTAATTTAAGATAAAATATACTGTATAATTGAGAATGAAACAAGAGTTTTTTTATTCCCTTATAAATGATGCTTCATTTAATGCACAGCACATAGGATTCCATATAATAAAGTATATTGACCGCCAAATGTAGTATTTTGTATATATAAATAGGTAAATAATTTAAATGTTGATCATCATACGCACGCACTATTCAACTACATTTGAATTGTTAGTTCTTTGGATTATTTCTTATAGTTATTTCAATACATATAATTCAAAAAAATCTCTCAGAGAAATAAATACTGTATTCCTACTTAAAATGTGTTGATTTTTTTACTGACAAATAAATAGATTATGTATCTTATTTGAATATTCAACCTTATAAACATACTAGCTTTGAGTGATTTATAACATTTCCTGTTTTTATCCACTTGATTAAAATGTTTATTATTATACATAATTTAAATTAAATGAAATTAATTTAGAGACATCCTCTGTGATTAACTATAGCCTAATTGCAACAGCGGTAGACTGATCAAATTTCAGTATGATTATTAGCAAAGTAGGATAGCATCAGGGCGCTTCAAATTATTAAAACCAAGATTATCTTTATATTTAACTTAAGGATATTTAAAAAACAGTGTAACTCTTACATTGTTATCCCTGCGTATAATCGATTAAAGTCCCATAGTCACTCTTGTAGAGCAACTTCGATTATGTACTATGTATTTAAGTACATAGTAAGCGATATAAATTAATCTGTAAGAATAAGACCGATTAGACCGCCATTAGGCGGATTGTATGCTTGTTTGCCATAATTGTATTTTTTTTTATATGATTGAATGTTGAGACGAGCAAGGCGCTGATGGTAAGCCTGCCCATAAACAGAAGCAACACCACACAGAACTGTGAATTACAAAGCACTGCATGGCACTGAACTGCGCTCGTCACCCCGAGACATTAGATGTTAATTCTCATAATGCCCAACAACTGTAATTTCACTGGCTTCAATGTCCTTCAAACCTAAACACAACAGTACTTTCACACTGTAGCTTGGTGCCAGAAATAGACAAAGCGGTGCTAACAAGCCAGACAATCTCTCGCATCCGAGGAACCTCCCACCTTGTAATTGTATAAATTGTATAAAAATATTATAACAAAATGTTACTGTCACTCATAAAAAAGCATCATGACCAATACCGACTTTATCATAGTTGATATCCATTAAGTCCGGTATTCCATTATTTTATATTATCATCACGCACATGGTCAGTTCACATGATAATATTCGCAATCAAATGACATAACGGTCTCTTGACATTGGGAAAGTACTTACATTGTATTCGAAAAATGCGTGGATATGAATTTTTAAAACGTGAGCCGTTTCAAATTCGGTGCATGTAGTTGTGACGTAGTGTTGTGGGGGTTTATACGTCGCTTCTAGATACATTTTGGTATTCAAATCATTCAGGTGTGGGTTAATGTGTTAATCCTACTACTATTTATAAAACAACGTGGCTTCCCGCTATCTGTCTGTCCCTATGTACGCTTCGATCTTTAAAACTACGCAACGAATTTTTCTTGCGCTTACGTTGCAAATGCTGGCTAAATCCTACGAGATAGATCAAAATAATTACACAGTATTGTACACCTTAAAAAGGTCTACAAAAAAGTCCGCGACGGTATGTGTCCATCTCTTAGGGATAGCCCACTATAACCATTTTTTATCCTTTTGCTGGACTCCGTTATAAAGAAATATCTCTGATTATACGTACATTATAAAAACGTTTTCTTGTTACATACGAGACTTTTCTAAGTTAGGTGTGTATTTATAATAAATATACTAATATTATAAAGAAGAAAGATTTGTATCTTTTTATTTTTCTATGTAATGAATAAACTTAAAAACTAAAGGACCGATTTCAATATTACAGATGTATACAGACGCACGAAAAAAACTTTACTCGTTGAAGTCTTTTCTTCTCAGAACTATTTTATGTATTTAGTGACATCTAGCGGATACTTTGTGGACTACGCAATAAAGTTACTAAGCTTTTGTACAGATAAGAAAAACAACTTTGCATGATGTAGCTTTAGGTACGAGGAAGGTGGCGCTATAACGTATTTATTATTATAATGAAAAACAGAGAAGGTTCACATTACGACGCTTTTTTTTAAATTATGACATTAGCGTGATATTGACGTGGTATTAGGGATGCGGGAGTGTAAGTGGGCCACCAACGTAAATGGGCCCAAAGTAAATCTCACCTGCACGTGATACACGACGACACTGCCTAACGGACTAGGCTATGGCGAAACTTGGTTCCCGTTGCGGGTTGTAGGGGTTTAACGGCGGGTTGCCCTACATAATACAAGATCGGCAGTCAAATTATGATGGAGGAATGTGTAGACTGGAATTAAGCCCGAAAAGCCAGGCAGAAAGAAAGATTATTGAATTGTTTTTTCGTTATAACACGCCATTATGATTGATAATAAGGGGTAGCAACAAGGTATTAATGCAAAGGACTTTTTTAATTAATCTATAATTAAGTCATTGAAACGTTTGATGAACGCAACCCAATCAGGGAAGGTTTATAATGTATTTTTTAAGGAAAATATCAGAATTTTAATGTCATAAATCAGTTCGAATCAATCATAATAAATATCAAGATATTAGAAATTCGATTTCAGATTTGTCACCTATACCTATACCTTATTAAGTCCTTAATTGGATCTCTGAACATAAGATTGATTGGCAAAAAAGATATTTTAATATATACTGCAATGAAACTTTAGTACTACGTATTTCGATACTCTTCGGAGAGGGAAGAAGAAAATCGAGGGGCCTGCGACAGGACAGGCGGATGACCGAAGCAGGCACAATAATTCAAGAATGTACCCCTGTACCCGCCCCACTCTTTCGGAGATTATAGGCGTGAGCGAACGAGTGATTTGTGATATTTGTTTTGTTTTGAGCAGCAGGTCAAGGTAAGCCTATTTAATACGTTCCTGCTTTTATACGCTGTTATAGAGATAATTAAATGTTTTTAATCAATAGGTCGTAGGTATATCTGAAAGGCCGTCAGGGTTGGTACCATCGTATTATCATATCATTTCTGCAGCCAAGTAGCAGTATGTAAGCACTGTTGTATTTCAGCATGAAGGACATTGAAGACAGTGAGGTTACTGGGCAATATGAGACTTAACAATTCATGTCTCTGAGTGATGAACGCAGTCCAATCTTTGTATTAACGTCTGTGCAGTTTGTGTCTGCTTATGGGCAGAGGAGCTTATCATCAGGCAAGGGACTTGCTCGTTTAGTCACTCAGGCTAACAAAAAAAAGAGACTGTTATAGTGATTTTTCCTTAAGTCACAATACATGATCAATCACATTGCTTTCTATTGAAATTTGTTTGGTGGTATTGAGTGGTAGAGCCACGCTGTAGACAGTTTTGTCTACAGCATGAATGGGCTGGCTCGGCCGGGTCATCACCACTGTCTCACAGAAAACCGACGTAAAGTAGTGGCTTGCTGCTGCGTTTCGTACGGTGAGTGAGATATCCGGAAGCCCAAATCCCCTCCCCTTCCCAATCCCAGCAACGCGCCTATGATTCTTCTGGTGGTGGGCGTACATGGGCGGTGGAGATCACTTACCATCAAGTGACCCCACTTGCTCGTTTGCCGGCCTGTGCTATAAAAAAAAATGAGCTATGAGAAGTGTTAGTAAAATGTTCATATTTACGATATTTGAACTTTGAGAATTATCATATTGTCTAGGAATGTTGTCACTATATATAATAAAAAAAAGTCAATTGCTGTTCGTTGTTCTCGCAAAAACTAAACGATTGGATCGATTTCAATGATTTTTTTGTGTGTATTTGAGTTTGATGGTTTAGATTCACAATTGGACCCGGTAGGTTCCGCTACAATGGGTTCTAGGTTCTTATTTATTTTATGAGAATTTTTCGTATATCGCCCACACTTTCTCAATACTTAAAACCTAACTTTTAATTATATGTTGCGAGTGAAACCGCAAATAACAGCTAGTATAATAACACAAAACACTACTACGACAACAATATGATAATATCATTCTTGGACCCCTTGCGTAATACAATGCGGCCTTGCTTCCGGAAAGGTCACGGAATTTAACCTTACTGATGTTGCCAGTAACAAATTTATTCTTACTATGTAGGCTTTAATCCTGCTGATGGCATCTGCTCGGAATTTTTAGCCAGTATTCTAAAAACCGGTCGATATGTTTATTTACGACTACTACTAGACATATCGAGTTATCGATATTAGTACGGTATTTACGACTTACAAATCTCGTGATTTTATATTTTGCTATAAAATTGACTACGATATATATACTACAAAATAGACGCGGAATTCTTCTTCCACGTGCCCTTATCCCACTCGTGGGTCGGCACAACATGCTTTTTATTAACATATGTTACAGAGAGATTTGGCTTATAGTTTTTATGACCGGTCGCCTGCTTGAAGTCAACAACAAAACCAATATTTGTGGTTTACACAAACATTTGTCTCAGTATGGGAATCAAACCCGCGACCTCTCGCTTCAAGTTAGTTACTCGCCCACTGCACCACGGAGGTTGTCGTCGAATTACTGTGTTTAAACACCCGTTTGTCTACTCATTTTACACGCAGTTAAAATTTTGTTTACGCCGAACTGATTTGTTACATTCAAGTACAAAATAATGTATGTATGTGCAATTAAATATACAAAAATGAGAAAGAATCGGTCACAAAATAACTAGTAATAGATTTAAAACCTACAATGGCGTGGTGCAGTTCTATTGCGATCTATACGCGGTACGACTGCTGTGCTTTGGTCTCGGGTTCGGTCCTCGGGTGGAGTAAAAATAATATTGGGTGATATAAATAAATATAATATTGGCGAAATGCTCAGTATAAGTGCCCAATTGTGCCCTGTATGGCTCTCTATCACATCATGTGACGGAAAAAAGCTCGGTGAAATGTTGTTGCACTGGTTATACCTCTGTCTACCCCTTCAGGGATTACAGGTATGAATGCGTATGTAATAAATATGAAAAAATATCGAACAACCTTAATAATAAACAGCGTTGGATTTTAATACACGTATATTCGTACTGTTTCGAAACATTTCTTCTTGTTAAAATCTGAATAAGTCAGTATTTTGTTTTTGTCCACTAACCTACCATCCCAAGGCTGGTGGTGTTTTAGTTGGGGTTTTATTTCTTCGTCATTATATTTACATTTCATTTGACCTACTGTTTTTGTATTTGACTAAATGACCAATTAATATGAACAAGTCGCCCTAAAAAGGTAGACATGATATTTTTTTAACAAAAACTAATAAGACTTTAAGCTTTTAGATTTTTATTTTTTATTCGAGCACGGCAAAGTGACTGCACTACACCTGATGACAAGCGTGGTGCAGTCCAATAAACCAGAAATCACCGATAAACAATGAGTTTATCGGTGGTCACCAGAATCATGCGGGCCAGTATAAATGCTTCATGCCGCTTCAGAGAGGGAAGAAGCAAATCGAGGGGTCTGCGACAGAATAGGCTGATGACCGATGCAGGCACAAAAATACAAGGATGTACCCCTGTACCTGCCCCAACCAACCATCAAGTCATGTCGCAAGCCCCTCGGGAGAACCGGATATACACTGGCTGACCCTGGAACGCGACCCACACAAGATGGGTCACTATGGCAAGTTTTAATACCAGTGTACGGTAGTCGCTATCCGGTCGGATATGAATATCCTCCCACCAGCAAAACGTTTCCACGTGGCTCCTCTAATTTGGATTATGGTTTAATCATTGTTGATAAAATTGTCTTATGTTCAGACTTAAAATTATAATTAAGAAATAAGAATTTAATCTCAGAATTGAATATACACACTCACAAATTCGTGACTAGAGAGAGAGAGAGAGACTCGAGACTCATGCAGTAGTAACTAAAAAAACAAAACTAATTGTAAGTAAATGAAAAGTTCTGTTCGGTGTCTTATGGGCAGCAATAGCGCTTACAATTAGGTGAGCGATCTAATCGTCTCGCCATTCGATTTAAAAAACACAGTTGTATTTTTTTCCAATTTAACAACAACCGTGACATCAATAGAAATTAGATGGTATGTACCCTTGTAAACTAGAATAGTTATAAATATCCAAATCATTTAGGTAAATAAAACAATAGTTGAGCTCATTGATGTAACATTGGCAATGTATTTACACGTGTCTACAAAGTGCATTATATGTCAAACATTTCAAGTGTTTGTGCTAATTTAAATATTTCAAGTATATGTTCTAAAATAAGCAGTAATACAGTTAGCCGACGAGTAATCAAATATATACTCAAGAGTGGTCCTTATGTTAACTTAGCTAGGATTTCTGATAACAGAGTACAAGTGAAGAATTGGAACTCCTAAAAGAATAATTAAAAGAAATTGTCAAGTGGCAAAGCATTGCAGCATAAATGAAGTATCGGATTGTAGTTACATTTCATACGGTGACCAAGATATTGGAATGTCCCAATTCCTCTCTTCGCTCTTTCATATCCTCATTACTTTTTTAAGATTGGCAATACATCCGTAATTATTCTTGTATTGTGGATATTCTTGGGCAGACGAGAACACTTATTAACAGAATAAAAAAGAAAATACCTATTTCTCCTCTGTCATTAGGAGGAATTGGATTGTCTCAATGGATTAATTGGCCTGGGATATCAAACCCAACACCTCACGGATACAGCTACCGAATACCAACAAGCCATTTTTCGGTTACGTAAAACCAATTTGAATAAATTAAAACAATATAAATGTTTGTCTCAGTCGGGATTTGAACACGCGACCTCGGATTCCGAGTGTTAATTACACGGACAGAATGTCGATTGTAAAAATGATGAACGGTTGGGTTGACATGTTGTTTGGAGGCAATAAACAGAAGTACATAAATCACAAAACATTTATTTTGTGTAGTGCAGTGCTACCTGTGTTTTTAAGCTACTATTTCATCTCGATTGTGGTATATGATATATGTTGTGAGACCTTAACATAGAGGTGCTTCTGTATACCCGCAATCGGTTTGAAACTAGTTACCTAACATTAAAAATGTAAAATAAATAAATAATAAATACACCCAACGGTCACATACATAGTCCTGACCCACAGCAAGATACGAGTCTTGTGTCGTGGGTATCAGGAACTACGAGAAATTTTCGGTAATACAGCACCCAGACCCCGAAAAAAATATTTGTGGATCATACAAACATTTGTCTCGGTGCGGGAATCGAACCCGCGGCCTCTCGTTTCACAGCCGGCTACTCGCCCGTTGCGCCACGGAGGCTGTTTTGGACAAGTTTGAATTTTGAGAATTGTATGGCATGATTTTGAATACGTTATAGATAGAGTTTAAATTGCAATTGCAATTTAAAAGAATTAGATTTCGATTGCAATTAATACAAATGAAATTGTTGAAATACATTTTTTTATCTTGGGTGATATTGAATCGTACTTGGACAAGTAGTAAGAACTTGCGCCTAAGTAAAGTTGTTTGGCCTCCTGTATTATTTGTCTAAAACATAGGCTTACTCAACGATACGTATCTATGACAGAACTGTATTTAAACTTATTTAGTAATGACAGTTGAGTTTACTTAACTGCACGCGTAGGAATAAATTCTTCCAAAATTGTATTACTCTTTACCCTGCACGTAAACATATTTCATCACCTGGCCAATTTCTTTAAAAAAATGGTCAGCTTTTCACATTTTATATTTAAGTCAAAGCCTTGAGTAGAAACTCTTAGGATATATGATGGGTTGAAAAAGCTTTAGATAAAAGTTGTATACATGATCCATAGTTTATGACAAAATATTAAAATGCAAAGTAAAAATATTTTCTTGCTAAACGCAATTTTCGTAACGATGTCATTATTGAAGCGCTAACAAATCTATTGAACGGCACATATTATGTCTAAATCTATTGCACACATACAAGTATTGATGGTTTTTAAACACAAATGACGTCACATTAGTAAACCATGCAAAGCCGAGACGTGTCATTTATTAATATTATAAAATACGAAAGTACTAAGTTTGAACGTATACGGTTAAAAGCCGAACGGATGTTTTATAAAATTTAACATGAAGGTAGCTTGAACGTCGGACGCGGATATAAACATTTGTTTATCTATTTTTGAAGTGAACACTTCTTTTAGCGCGGTACACATATTTTTAGATGAGATAAAATCTCTGGACTCGCGACACCGTTACGAGACGCATGTATAGTGTGTGCATATATGCATGTACATATAGCAGACCGCGAACGCGCCTAGATAAATAAGAAAAACATTTATTGCTCTAAAATTTACAACAACTGTTTTGCCTAGTGTTTAAACAACCGATAATACAACAATTGTCATGTTAATAAATCGAATGTTGCGCCAAAATAAGTTTTCACTTCTGTCGAGTGCTCCCGGAGTGCAACCCGTATTTTTTTTTATTTAATTCAACATCGAAAACGCATTTGCTACTAAGCGGAACGCAATAAGTTAATGTTGTCATATTCAATGAATAATTTCGTATATTTTTCTTTGTAATAAGGCCGTGCAAGTTTTCGATCCTGTGATACTTAGTAACGGAAACTGTAGGACGACATGGTGCAATGCAATGAAATATCGTCTGTAAGATTATCTTATTGACCTTGTAGAGGCGAAAGCATGACAAATATGTTGATTCAATTTATGTCATACATTATAATGGACATATTATAAATAATTGATATTGCAGGCGTGGAATCTTGTAGCAAATTGTCTGACTGTCTTGCTTTTAATGTATGAGTACCTACTACGTTATAAATATTGTTCTGATGCAGTTTTGAACAATGCGTACTTAAAACATTTCATATTTTTAAGGAGTGAAAAATATCTATATAACATTATGTACAATAGGATACAATAAAAAAAAAGTTATAAACTATTTAAATCTATGTTTTTTTTTATAAAGGGGTAATTTTTATTTACGTGTCGTTTTTTTTTTGTTACGTCACAAGACAGGTCACGCCATTACAATGCCGTGTGCATTGTACCACTCAGATCTCAGTTTATCCATTTACCAGTGTCGATCATAAAAATCCCAAACACATATTGTGTTCATTGTTGAAATATTTTAATTACGTTATCAAACTACGCCTACGCTTCACATTATATGACAAAATAAGTTTGTATCGTTAATACATAATAACAATTGGGAATGGCTATACCAATAAAAAAAATAAAGAAACAAATAAATTTTAAGACGCACTTAAAAACAAACCATCACAATTCTTTATCCCATCTTTATCGCCAAAATCTACTATTGCATGAATATTTCATACAAGAAATAAAAACATTCTTATGGTTTTTGGTTGTATTAGGATTATGTATACATTATCTATATTTATATATGTGTATGTGTTGTTCTGTGCTTCTCGTACAAAGTAAAAATTTATTTTAAGTCATTTTTGTAAATTTGTTGGCCTTATAGTAAATATACTCGTAAATGAAGATTAGTATCTTTCGAACAAAGTCACATACAACACTTATTTTATGTTAATGCATCAAAATAAAAAGTATGACATTTCATAATATTATAGAATGCTATTAAAAAAATAACTATTAAACATAGAATGTCAATAGCCCATAGAAATGTTAATGTGGTGCAATCTTTCGAAATGGTATTGTGATGATTTTAAATGGCAAATAAGAAACAATTGTGGCTATTATGTTGTCACTAAGTACACTAAATATAACTAACTACATACAATAGTTTAATCCCATCAAATAGTTGCCTGACAAACAGACTTAACTATTTAACCGCCGACAAATAAGAGGTCTGTGAGTGTTTTGTCTGTCTGTGGGTGTGAATTTGTGTATAATTTATTTATTTAAGAAATTATGTTCATGCGAGAAGGAATAATTAGCCCTAGGTCACTGTCACCAGATACGGATATCAGGAACTACTGGGACTTACCGCCCTACAATACTTAGACCCGAAACAAATGTTAGTAGATCACACATGATACCATGGCTTCTCAACTCACATCCGGCTGCTCGCCCACTGCGCCACGGATGCTGTATTAAAAATCCTATTATATACTGCACCATATAAACTATTGAAAACTAGGTAACACAAAAAAATATTGATTCTAATAATGATTCTTCCACATAAATCGGTAAAGGTTTAAATAAAAAATTGTTAATGATTTCTTACGTTTACGCGAATGTTACTCATTGAAATAAAACTAATTTAAACGGATTCACGGATTCACGGGGTGGACCCCGTGACCACGAAGGCTGAAAAGCTTTCGAAACGTCGGGACCATAATTAAAATAAAAAACCGCGATAAAATCCGTTTAAATTAGTTTTATTTCAATAAAAAATTGTTTTGTAAAGAGTTTGATGCAATTCATCCATTGGCGTCTGTTGTGTTGTATAGATTCTTTAGATCAATTTAATTGGTCCCCCGAATTACAATTCTTCATAAATGCGTCTATGATAACAATAACATTCTAAAGGTTGACTTTGAGGTGTACCATACGAGTCAGGCACCGCACGTTCACTTGGTGGTGAGGTGGGGGCCTCTCAAACCTAGCGAAAATAATAAAGTCAATTAATTCTCGAATGTGGCGCTGTTGTAGTTCTTCGTAGTCCTGCCTCGGCCACGTACCTCAAAATCTACCTTAATCTTCTTATCCTTCAAACCGGAGCCAGCGAAATAATAACCCATAGGATTGCACAAGATAAACGCCACGTCTATTTTCAATATGTCCTCTAACCATATCTGTCCGTGGATTTAATCTTTGTTTACACCTTCAGGCAAATGCCTAAAAAAACACATTGTATATGAAATAAATACAATGTGTTTTTTATCACCACCAAAATGTGTATTCAATGAACTTATTAAAATTCCATATCCTGGCTGCCTCATCCGTCTTGTCTCTTCCTAATTCCGCAAGGAAACACCTTATGAAACAATAATAACTATTTAATACTCCCATAATGTATTTTATACAATTGTATTGATGCGCTCGAAATATCGCCTTTTAATTATACAGTCAACGTTTATAACACCGGGCGGCCCTGATGTGACAGGTTATGGGAGATGGCCTTTAGTATCGGCGATAAGATTTGGAGATATTGGCGGAAGCTGCTTATATAGTAGGAGAGGCGATAAACAAGTTAGGGCGAGTATTTGACGCCATACATTTGAAACAATACTTTTGTAATGCATGAATATCAAATACTTGGCCGAAAGCTACTAGGGCCTAGCTAACTAATATTTTTTTTCAAAAAAAACCTTGAAGTATTTTGAAATATTAACACATATATACATAATGATATTATTTAATAGGTGGTAGGTCTCTTGTATGCGAGAGGCCGTCTGGTTTGGAACCACCGCTTTGTCTATTTTTGTCGTCAAGCAGCCGTGTGCATACATTATTATTTTTCATTTCATTTTTGAAGTGAAACTTCTTTATCGGCGTTAGAAAAATAAAATCGTCACATTTTTCCGTTACGCGGCACGCCTCACGTTTTTTGGTGCTGCCACACCGATGTTATAAAATGTTTACAAACATTTTCTAACATTAAATCTAACATTTTATAACATTTCTTAACATTTTCTAACATTGTCTAACATTTTATAACATTTGAAAACATGACATCGGCCCTTCTTCTTTGACGGCTTCTTTGACGACGCCGCTCTCAAAAGTACCGCCGCCCGCTGTTAAAAAATGTTCAAAAATGTTACAAAATGTTACAAAATTGTTAAGAAATGTTTACTAAATGTTGCTGCCACACCGGTGTTATAAAATGTTATATAACATTTTCTAACACCGGTGTGGCAGCACCATTTGACTTTGACTGGATTTTGACCAGACTTTCACTGGACTTGACAGGACTTTCATCGGACTTCGACCGGATTTTGACCGGACGTTGACCCGACTTTGACCGGATTTAGACCGGATTTTGACCGGACTTTGACCCAAATTTGACCGGCTATATACCGGAAATAGACCGGACACAGACCGGACACAGACCGGACATAGACCGGACACAGACTGGACTTTAACCGGGCTTTGACCGGACTTTGACCCGACTTTGACCGGGCTTTGACCAGACTCGACCAGACTTTAACCGTGCTGATCGGACTTTGACCGGACGTTGACCCGACTTTGACCGGACTTTAACCGGACTTTAACCGGGCTTTGACAGGACTTTGACCCGACTTTGACCGGGCTTTGACCAGACTCTGACCGGACGTTGACCCGACTTTGACCGGACTTTGACCGGGCGTTGACCCGACTTTGACCGGACTTTAACCGGGCTTTGACCGGACTTTGACCCGACTTGAACCGGGCTTTAACCAGACTCGACCGGACTTTAACCGTGCTGACCGGCCTTTGACCGGACGTTGACCCGATTTTGACCGGACTTTAACCGGACTTTAACCGGGCTTTGACCGGACTTTGACCCGACTTTGACCGGGCTTTGACCAGACTCTGACCGGACTGTAACCGCGCTGACCGGACTTTGACCGGACGTTGACCCGACTTTGACCGGATTTTAACCGGGTTTTGACCGGACTTTGACCGGGCTTTAACCGGACTTTAACCGGGGTTTGACCTAATTTTGACCGGGCTTTGGCCAGACTCTGACCGAACTTTAACCGGGCCGACCGGACTTTGACCGGACGTTGACCCGACTTTGACCGGATTTTAACCGGGTTTTGACCGGACTTTGACCGGGCTTTAACCGGACTTTAACCGGGGTTTGACCTAATTTTGACCGGGCTTTGGCCAGACTCTGACCGAACTTTAACCGGGCCGACCGGACTTTGACCGGACGTTGACCCGACTTTGACCGGGCTTAGACCGGATTTTGACCGGGCTTAGACCGGATTTTGACCGGACTTTGATCCGGCTTTGACCGGACTTTGACCGGGCTTTGACCAGACTCTGACCGGACTTTGACCGGACATTAACCCGACTTTGACCGGACTTGACTGGATTTTGACCGGACCTCGACAGGACTTTGACCGGACTCTGACCGGGCTTTGACCGGACTTTGACCGGACTTTGAACGGACTTTGACCGGGCATTGACTGGACTTTGACCCGACTTTGACCCAACTTTGACCGGGCATTGACCCGACTTTGACCCAACTTTGACCGGGCATTGACCGGACTTTGACCCAACTTTGACCGGGCATTGACCGGACTTTGACCCGACTTTGACCCAACTTTGACCGGACATAGCCCGGACACAGACCGGACATAGACCGGACTTTGACCCGACTTTGACCGGGCTTTGACCGAACTTTGACCGGGCTTTGACCGGACTTTGACTGGACTTTGACGGACTTTGACAGGACTTTGATCGGACTTTGACCGGATTTTGACCGGACTTCTTCTGTCGAGCGTCCCGAGACGCACGCTTTTTTTTGTATTCATGTCTATGATAATAAAAGCCTTTTGTTTAAACTTTATCTAATTTAACTTTATTAGACCAATTTCTGTAAAATAAGGTCATAAAGAAGTTTCACTTCCTACGTGTGTACACTAGTACACGCACACATTTTTTTTTTTATTATTATTATATTGCTGGTGGGAGGATACTTGTATCCGACGGGATAGCGACCACCGTACACTGGTGCTAAAACCTGCCATAGTGGCCCACCTTGTGTGGGTCGCGTTCCAGGGTCAGCCAGTGTATATCCGGTTCTCCCCAGGGGGCTTGCCCCCTAATCCTCCCCCTTTTCCCATCCCTTTTTCCTTCCCCTCCCCGTTGGCCCTTTGGCAGGCCGGCATGATCTTGCCGACCAACGATGGACACATTGTTTATCGTTGGTCGTCAATATTCTTGGATTGCGCTACACTTACCATCAGGTGTAGCGTAGTCACTTTGCCGAGCCAGAATAAAAAAAAAAAAAAAAAAATTCAATTTAAAGGATTTTAAGCCATTGAAATTACCAGGCATTTTGAGACTTCACAACTTATATCTCAAGCCAGTACCATGCGGTGCTTTCAAAATTCAAAGTTCTATTGGTGTTGCTGCTGTTAAAGGGCAGGCGTGGTGTTTACCATCAGGCAACCGACCTGTTCGCTTTGTTATTCAATGTAATAAAAAAGTTTAAAAATCAAAGGTTGCGTAGACCTTTTATCGTTATTATCTGTCAATCAATCCTTCGATTTTTGGTTCAGATATAATAAAATAAGTGTAGCATAATTATTTATTTGTGCCTTAAATATCTACCTTAGAAATTTTCACAGCTCTCGGACAACTATGTTAATGTTTGTATGTTTGATCAAACATAACTGGCCAAGCCTTGTTGTTAGTATGACATATTATTTGAAGATGCTGCAGATTTTACCCGCATTTGGATTTTTAGTGGAGGTTTAATTTTTAGGGTTCTGTACCAAAAGGGTATCAACCTAAACTGTCCGTCTGTCTGTCTGTCTATCGTGGCTATGAAGGGGTTTATCTTCTGGACTGTAACAAGTAACCAGCTGAAATTTTCACAGAATATGTCGTGTTATTATGGCTGATGTAGTAACAAAAAAAATAGTAAAAATTTAAGGTGGTTAGTACGGAACGCTTAGGGCGCATGTGCGACTTACACTTGGTGGGTTTTGTGTACTTGTTACGAGTTTGGATAGTGACCACAAATACACAAAAAAATTGTGAAGGACTTTTGATAAGATACATAACAGCTAATCAAACACCTCAGGCTTATAACTTCTTTGCGGGAACAGTGTGTTATTTGGAATGTTGGAAACATTTCATACCAGCCCTGTATTATACACGCCCCACTGCTGGGAATAGGCCTCCTTTAGTGAATGAGAGAGGTTACCAGTAGAAAACGTACCAGCAAGCTGCTGCTTCATGTCGATTATCTGTGTCGATTGTCGACAGTCGTATCTATGTCGATTGTCGATTGTCTACAGTCGTATCTATGTCGATTGTCAATTGGATGCAAATACGCAATAATATTTCAACCCACATCAAGTAAAATTCATTAATTTAAATCAATAATCTAAAATTCTATTTTGCATAATTGTACGTGGGAAATGTTCAATTTATATATTTTTTTATGAAATACGGAATTTAACCTTCTTAAATCTAATTAATTTAGCAAAATAAAATCAACATCTAAATTTTTACTTGATGTGAGTGGAATTGTTATATATTTGCATCCAATTTACCTTTTGAAAATATCAATGGCAGAGAGATGATAAAGTAGCGGTTTGCTATTTGTATAGTGAATGAGGTATCCGCAGGCCCAAATCCACCTTCCTTTCCCAATCACTTAATTAACCCTTTCTTTAAGGTCGGCAATGTGCCCGTGATTCTTCTGGTATTATGGGTGTACAAGGGCAGTAGAGATTATTTACCATCAGATGACCCACTTGCCGTTTGCCAGCCTATGCCTTAAATAAACATAAATGACAATGAATAAACTTGAGACATAAACTATGCCGAACCATGACTTCCTTTGTTTGATATCGCCAAGTTGGTTCTATGAAGTAATAGTCTGGTTTTGGACAGCCGCCGTGGCTCAGTGGGCGAGAAGGTGAGACTGCTGCGAAGCAAGAGGCCGTAGGTTCTATTCCCGCAATGAGATTGACGTATAAGGGATCCACAAATATTTGTTTCGGTTCTGGGTGTTGTGGGCCGCAATTCCCTCATAGTTTCTGATACCCACGATACAAGCTAACCTAGCGTGAGGTCCGGACTATTTGTGTGACTGTTGGGTGTATGCATTTATTTACACGTCTGGCTGAATCGGAAAGGCGAGTTATCATCAGAATCGTATCGGAGTCGTTACGTGACATTAAAGCGAGACTCAATAAGAAGAGTGGGCGAATGATTTAGAAATGTCTACATTTTAGAGTACAAAGTTTTTTGTTATTTATAATATAGAACTAAGCATTTTATTATTGATTTAGTCACATTTTTTCAAAGTATTGTTGTTCGGATTATTGTGTTTATGAGTTATGAACCGACGAAAAACCTCTTTTAAATTCGACGCGTATTTTTTCTTGTAATCCGATTTTCGACTATTCTTTTTTTTGATAGACACACCGCTCAATACAGCTTTATATAAATTTTAAGTATTAGCTCAAAATGTATGCATGTTCAGATACCATACATTTTGCGATATTGTCACTGACAATTAGAATTTATTTTGTTTTCAAATTCAATGATTCAATCGTTTTGAGCTACTTTTGACAGTCCGGTATTTTGTGTGGTGCGAATATACGACCTTTTACAATGATCGGCCAATTTTGGTGCTTGATTTACGTACTCTACGCTGTATAAGGCTTTCGGAAATTTGTGTGTGTTCATAGACTTATGGTGTTGCCTGCACATATTTTTGTGGCAAGGAAACACTCTGTCGGAATTTAAGACCAAATCTGCCACTAAATTTACATAACACTGGCCAAGACATTCTTCGCGGCCTTTTTTTGTCCAATTTTGAGCCAAACATTAACACATAACTGATGAAAACCCAAGACATAATTAGAAAAAATTAAAAATGATTAAAAACGCATTCGAATCAGTCCATTGATTTGGGCGCTGCAGTGCTACTGACAAGTATTATAATACTTAAATTAATTAAAATTATTTAAAAGTTTCAACGACAACAAAATGGAAACATCTGACGCTTCAATTTTTTCCAATGAACCAAAACTGGTTAAATAGCTATATCCGGTTTGATGTTAGAATTCTTCAAGTTATTTAATTTAACATCATTGATTTGATTAATAAATTTGCAATTAAATAGCCAATATTTTTTTTTATTTTATACTTTATTTTATTTTACTATGACGCTTTGGAGGACTGCAGATTTTGAATTTGATTATATTTATAGATCGTAGCCTATATTTGCGTCTTAAAGTCAACTTTAACATTGAATAATATTCAATTATGATTGCTGGGAAATAAGATTACGTCAAGATCAGTCCTAACTTGGCAGAGTCAGGGCCAAGTTCTCAACAGGAGGTCTAAAAATCGATGGAATGATTTCGTAACACAAAAGAAAACCTTTACTTTTAATAATGCTAAAAATAAAGACGATGTGCAGTTTCGACTACATCATGAATATCAAGTCGACTGGGCTCTCTGATTCAGAGAAAGATATGAAAGGGCAGCTTGCTATTGTGGTGAATGAGATTTCCGGAGACGTTTAACAATCCTAAGCATAAAACAAACCCATGATTCTTGAATATAGAAGATGCATTAAAATAAGATAATTGGTAGTGCCGGCATTTTTTTAACCGGCCACAGCAAAGTGTCTGCACTGCACCTGTTGGCAAGTGCAGTGCAGTCCAAAAAAACCAGTGACCACCAACAAACAACGAGTTTATCGGTGTTCACCAGAATCATGCAGGCCTTAATAAATGATTCTTCACACTCCGAAGAGGTAAGAAGCAAATAGAGGTGCCTGCAACAGACAGGCGGATGACCGATACAGGCACAGGGATACAAGGATGTACCCCTATATCCGCCCCAAACAACCATCAAATCTCGCTGGAAGCCCCTCGGGAGAACCGGATGTACACTGGCTGATCCTGGAACGCGATCCACACAAGATGTGTGGTGGATATGAATATCCTACCATCAGCTTACATACGAATCTTGTGAATGTATCACATGTGATTTTCAATAATAATATGTATGGTAGCTGCTATCACGGGCAGCAGTACAAGAATCTAACCACAGCTAAAAAGATGACAACTCAGAACTACATCGGTCGCACAACCTGACACGTAAAGGAGGATGTTTAAATGCTATTTCTCTGCCAAAATAAGAGTAAAGAGTGTACAAGCTCAATTACGTCTTAATTGAAATACGATGACGCGAAACGATTGCATAAACCGTTTATATATACATAAAATAAATATTTGTAAGATTAAGAATATTCTTGTGAAACCCTAGTGAAGTGGGTCCTTGACGTGTGGTGGAGGCTAATGTATCATATGAGTATTTCGGTGAATGTCAACGTGCTAAACCGTAATGATCACTGTTTAAATATTGACAGTTGGTTATACCGCGAGCGGACAGCGGGCTTGACAAACTTATTTGTTGCTTGAAGCTTGGAAGTCGCGGCGAGGTTCCTATTTTATATCCTGGCAAGGCGAATTGGCTACACTATATCCGATGCTAAGTGCAGTACAGTCTTGTTCGGGATATGTTGCGTCTATCGATTTTCAAAATGACGTCAGTTGGGTCCAAAATATCTGGATTAATACTGCATGAGCCTTGAACGTGTCTCCGCAGAATGAAAATTTATAGCAGATGTTTACCATGTATTCTGTGATCACTCTCTAGTTGGGTATGTAATATTTATAAAGAATGTATGTACCCCACGCTAATCACCTTGATGATTTGTGTAATACAAAGACCTACTGGAAATGAGGTCTTGTAAAACCGCGATGAGGCGTAGCGGCAGTGTGTTTAATGATTTTTATTTGTTACTAGAATGTGATCGTGGCTCTGTCCGCGTGAGCAACTTTTTAGCTTACACACTGTTGCTTGGCGACAGAAATAGACAAATCGGTAGAACCAACCCAGACGGCCTCTCGCATACGAGAGACCTACCTTGTAAAAAATTATAATAGTGCACAATGCCGTACATATTTTGAAATTCTAAGTTCTGAGATATGTTGCTACTGCTTATAGGAACGGGGCGCTTAACGTCAGGCGAACGATCAGCTCGTCGTTTTATGTAGGCGTATAAAAAAACGCCCTACATATAAAAGTCCAACCCGTATCCTTAATAGTATCCGTATCCGTAGTATCCTTAATTTTCTACTTCGTGTTCTTTTTATTACAATAAGATCGTCATTATATCACCTATCTACCCAGGAAAATTTCAATCACCTACCTATTATACATAGAGCTCTTCAAAAGTAGAACAGACGACACCGTAGTCTTTGTAATAGTGATTTGTTGATATATAGAACGCTAAAAAGGACAGACAAACGGACAGACAGACGGTGAGTAACAGGTTTCCGTTTCGGTACGAAATTCTAAAAACCATGTAAAGAGAAGGGAACATATTCTACCCTGCCACGGACGCGCCGTGATACAGTATTAACATAATATATTTCGTACCTACGTGTGAATGTATGTAATTGACCCTATGAAGCGCGCATAAGGACAAATGGCGAAAGGACGCTCGGCGCAACGATTTCATGAAAATTACGATCGATCGCAAAAACACTGTGTAACCTTTTCAAAATAATATGTTATTACTAGGCTTTATGACGACTTTGATTTATATCACTTGGGGATGGATTGCAAATGGTTGCAATTTTGCTACATTAGAATAAACATTTTATCATAAGTGTTTCAAGCTTTACATTTTTTTGCAGCAGAGGCCGGCAAATGATCAAGTGGCTCATCTGAATTCAAGGTTATGTGTGTTGTTAAATAAATGACACCCAACAGTCACACTCATAGGCCTTCCCCACAATAAGATACCAGTCTTGTATCGTGGGTATCAGGAACTACGAAATACTTTTGCTCTCACAACACCCAGACCCGAAATAAATATTTTTGATCAGACAAATATTTGTCTCCACTACGCCACGGAGGCTGAGGTGTTGTTTCTATATCAGGCAGGGCAGGGCAGGGCAGGTGACCTCTTTGTTTCGTCAATTAGACTAATAAAAAAAAGTTAAATACTCAAAAACCGACTTCAATACTAAATTTGCGGTAGCAAATATTTACCTTTAACGAGTTTCTTATTTTTCCTAGTACTCCGTTATCAGATCTTCACCGAATTTAAATTATGACTATTTACTGAATAAGTAAAAGTCCTATCGAACACATATAGCATCATTAAAATTGTTTTACATCAGGCGAAAGGGTTGCGTAACACACAAACAAAATCCAGATGAACTGAGAATACCTTGCTTTTAAAGTATCTTGAAAAGAACAAAAATATTAAAACGGATGTCGGTTTCCTCCAAATTCTTCGGCAAGTGTGACGTATTTAACTAGCATTTTAATCTATCATTACGTGGTTTGGAGATGTACTGCGATATCACCGAATTAATCATAAGCCGGACCTCGCGATATGAACGAGGAAGTCAGTGAGATATTGTAATTATATGTAATTTGTAAATGGCTGATCAGATTTCGTTCCAACATAACTAAGAACGAGTTTTCAGAAGAAACCGCATCCAATTCAAATAATTTACAAGCACAGGCCCACAGGCACCATGCAGATGAGAGAGAATGAGGGGGCAGAATAAACTTATAAGAGAGAGAATGAGGAAAACTTATTACATCTTTATTTTGAGTGTGTGGGGGAGGGTAAAAAAAACAGAACACACATAGAGACAGTGAGAGGAAAAAATAACGCCAGTGTTTTAAGTCCCGACAATAGAGTGGTTGAAAATACAAAGGGGTAAAACTAGTTAAAAAAAGTTGAGTTTTAAATGGGGAAAACTAATGACTCCGATCCTTTTTGTGGCTGTTGATGTGTCTGTTTGTGGCATTGTAGCGTTTAAAAGAAGATACCAATTTAAATGTTTTTTTGGTTTAAAGCTAATTTATTCAAGAGGTTCTTGTATTTTATGTCAATTTGTTCAAACGTTAAACAGCAAATAGGTTTTTCTAGACCTCGGAGGTTTTATCAGTTACTTTACTGACGAAGGTTAAAAATAGGGAAAAAGCATCTTAAAACATAGCGGTTCCCAAACTTTAAAAGCTACGGAACACTCAACAAATTCCTTTTATAGAACCCTATCAAAACTCTTCATCTACACTAATATTATAAAGAGGAAAGATTTGTATTTTTGTATGTAACGAATAAACTTAAAAACTACTGGACCGATTTCAAAAATTCTTTTGCCGTTTGAAAGCTACATTATCACTGAGTAACATAGGCTACTTTATATGCAGGAAAAAGCAGATCATGCGGGCGGAGCCGCGAGGAAAAGTTAGTATTTAATATATGTATGAGTTCGTCTTCAATATGGTCGGATATTTTGTGAATCCGATCAGACCTGTGCCTTAATTCAATGACAAATGTAACTAATTCGCGGGATCTTAGTGACTTTCCACGGAACCCACTTTAGGAATCGCTGACATAGAACGATCTTTTAAAGTGACTTGACTCATTGTACTTGACACGCTTGTCCGAAAGTTAAGAGACCGTGTTCAATAACTGAATCTTAAATGCCTCTACAATGTAGAGATATCCTCGACTGCCGACTGTAATGTAAAATGGATAAATTTAATAATGCTTCAACATTAATAGAACAGTGTAAATGTTCTTTAGTTTCAACACAGAATAATCTATTATAGTGCGTACTAGATACCATTCGATATGAAGGTGGAGCATTAGGTGAGTGTGAAGTCTCGAGATTTATCCACCCCATTTTTAACAATATACCTAATGAAAGAAAGAAAAAAGAATCGGTACATATCTGTGACACACACTGATGTAAAAACAAGATATTTGCTGGTAGTAGGATATTCATATCCGCCCGGATAGCGACCACCGTACACATGATGTTAAAACCCGCCAAAGTGACCCTACACACCTTGTGTGGATCGCGTTTCAGGATCAGCCAGTGTATACCCGGTTCTCTCGGGGGCTTGCGACAAGGCTTGATGATTGGGGCAAGTATAGAGTGACATCCTTATGTCCCTTTGCCTGTATCTATTATCTCCTCTATTATGCGAGAAATTTTCTCAATGTAAATGGGTCTTAAGCCACGTTAAGTGTGACGTTAATTATTATTTGCTTGCATTGCCGACGAAGGCGCGACGCTTTTAATGTCATCTTTTGATATAATAGATTAATCAATATACTTGACTTCAAATGTTTATAATTATTTGTAAGGCCTTTACGACTCTTTCGAGGTGTCAAATTGTAACAGACGATTCAGTGATTGATGAGTGTATGTACACTATGAACTTAACCCTATTAACCTGTTCATTACAATGTTAACATTTGTGGTATAAAAAGTGCCGATAGATTTTGAATAACTAACAAAATTGTATTGAAGGACAAATATTGGTATTAATTGCAAATAATGATTGACATTTCATTTAATGCGGCAGGATTTTGCACCGACTTTTGGTACGTTCATAAAATATAATATTAACATTTGCGTCATTGATACTTATAGAACAAGATATCAAAGACTTAGTTTGCAGGAAATTATTGTTTCTTTCAAAACTTTTTACACGCTTTTTATTAACTTCACCTGTATGTTTGTTTGTAACCGACTCCTTTGGGCGCGATTTTGACCCACTTTAAACGGCCAGATTTCGTTCAAACTTTGTAGATTTATCGAGGACCGATGACAATACAATAATTTGATAAAAAAAAATAATAATAATAATAATAAAAAATAATTTAATTTAATTAATGATTGATATTCGGGTTAGGAATTAAGATTGTACTCTCTGGATCTTCGTTAATTATAGGGAATATCGTAGTATCTAATAGTGTCAATAGATGGCGCTTTTTTGATGTTCGGGTTTTAAATTAAAATTATACTCTCTGCTACAATATATTTATATTTTAACTAAAAAATGAAAAATAAATAATAGTTTTAAAAAAACTAAAAAACACGCTTTTATAGAAAGTCTAACTAATAAATTGAAAATAAATTTGAAGAAAACAATGTATTTTATTGTAAAAAAAAGCGTGGGGTGCTTTTTTTAAGATACTATCTAAATGATAATCCTTCTACTCATATGTGTCAATATAATATTGATTACTATTGACACCATGCACCGCACGCTTTTTTTACAATAAAATACATTGTTTTCTTCAAATTTATTTTCAATTTATTAGTTAGACTTTCTATAAAAGCGTGTTTTTTAGTTTTTTTAAAACTATTATTTTTGTTTCTTAGGTAGCTTTTTCAAAATTAATATTGTGACTTAGTTAATTTGTAATATACAAATGTTACAATTTGTTTAACAAGGTGGTAGGTCCCTCGTATGTGAGAAGCCGTCTGGGTTGGTACCACCGCTTTGTCTATTTCTGCCGCGAAGCAACATAGTGTAAGCACTGTTGGGTTTGGGTTTGAAGGACATTGAAGCCAGTGAAATTACTGGGTATTATGAGACTTAACATTTTATGTCTCGGGGTGAGGAGCGCAGTACAGTGCCATGCAGTGCTTTGTTTGTGTTTCAACGTTCTGTGTGGTGTTGCTTCTGTATATGGGCAGGCGTGACGCTTACCATCAGGCGAGCGCCTTGCTCGTCTCGTCATTAAATCAAATTAAAAAATATATATAAACTTAAACGTAATTAAACGTAAATTATAAATATGTTTATTTTAATCATAAAATATTAATAATATGCAGGATGCAGTTGTCTATCGGGATTATAACGTGAATCATTTAACGAATATGAATAAAAAAATGACAATAAAAACAAATGACATTGTTATATTCAAATGAATTGAATAAATACATCGAAGACGTCTGTTTCGTAACGAAAAATGTTACAGAATTGTTTTGTAACAACTAGGGCAAGTTCAAGGTTATTATGTCACCCGATTTTCAAATTTAGACTCTATATAATTTGTATGAGAGTCTGTTTTTGAATGTTTACATATTATGCATATTTATTTAATATAATACTATCCGACATCCACCAATACAATAAAAATATCAGTTATATAATTTGTATATAAATTGCATCGTTTAGTTGATTCTGAACAGTTTTGCAATATGATTAATATTATCATATTATTTACAAGGTGGTAGATACCTCGTGTGCGAGAGGCCGTCTGGGTTAGTACCACTGCGTTGTCTATTTCTGCCGCCTAACAACAGTGTGTAAGCACTGTTGTGTTTCGGTTTGAAGGACACTGAAGTCAGTGAAATTACTGGGTATTATGAGACTTAACATCTTATGTCTCGGGGTGACGAGCGCAGTTCAGTGCCATGTAGTGCTTTATAATTTTATTCAAAGTTCTGTGTGGGGTTGCTTCTGTTTATGGGTAGGCGTGGCGTTTACCATCAGGCGAGCGTCTCGCTCGTCTCTTCATTCAATCAAATATTAAAAATGGTACGAATATTTTCACGAGATCACGCCTGTACCGTTTGAAATAAAATTTTGTCACATTACGCATGAGTTCGACAGCTGAAAGACAGAGAGCGGGAGAGGGGTTCTAGTCAAGAGTGAGCGAGATGGTAATAATTAGTTATGGTCAATTGACAGTGCCAACATTGGAGTCATTGCTTTAGCCTGAATCTACTATTAAGATGATGCAACTCTTGTTTGTCATCAAAACTTATGAAACTTGCCCAGTTAATTAATTTACATGTCATTTAAAAATTAATTAACTTCATGGACAATTAACGTGTTGTTTTAGAGTAAGGTAAAATATAACAAAAAACAGATCTTCGTTTCCAGAAGGTTCTGTATCTTTTACATTTAAACAGTACTCCCTAGTTCTAGGGAACTCTAGCTAGATGATAGGGAACTTTTCCCTACGCAATAAATAAGTAACAACGTTTTCCTTCATTGAAATACTATCCTCAGCGCGATTTCTTTTTTTTAGAGATTATTGATGATAGGCCGACTCGAGTCAGTTGTTTTTAGCTTCACCGGACTTTTGGGTGGGCGCTGTAGGCGCTCTCAACCCTTACATTTAGGCGACCATGTTGAGAGCACCCTCTGTGGGGTAAGAACTTCGGCTCGGTTGGTAAGGGCGGTCGCTTCGTAGCCGACTACTCGCCTGCTGAGCTGCTGTCATAAATGCTATAATTATATTATGATTAATTGAAATAAAACAGATTTAAACGGATTTTGTCGCAATAAAATCCGTAGTTTTATTTCAATGTGTAATATTCGCGTAAACATAAGAAATTATTATTAATTTATATTGTACACTAGATGACCCGGTGAACTTCATATCACTTACATTTGTGGTAAAATGTGGTCAAAACTTAATACAAATGTTTTCAAATGTTTAAAAATTGAATTAAGTGAGGTATGTGCAACATCGTGCATTGTGCACGTAAAGTGGCCCGTCGCACATTTGGATAACTTCGACGACCTAAGTCAGGTTGTTTTCTTCGGTGCGCGGGGGAATCTAAGCTCTGCCCATTTGGAGACGGACCGCAAGGCGGCACAGCGGTACAGCTTTTCTCGAGTTTTGGCAACTATGATACATCCCTGCTCCCATGGGTCATAGCGTGATGATATAAATAAACTTCTCGGAATAAATTATCTAAATGATAGTAAAAACGTTATCTAAATCCGTTGTATAGGAAAAATAAGCGGGCGAACAGACAGACGAAGGCAGCAACTTTGTTTTATCAAATATTTGTCTGCGCAGGAATCGAACCCACGACCTTTCGTTTCGCAGCCAGCTACTCGCCCACCGGGGCTCTCAATGTCAACGGAAACGGAAGATTTAAAATATGATTAATAATCAAGTGACTCTTATTTATTAATAGAAATGTGAATGGTGATTAATGAATTTTTAATAAAATTACATTTTAAAGTAAATATCATGTTAATGAATTATATCTTCCGGTGGCAAACATTAGTTAATAAATTTTAAATATTTCGATGACTGTATGAGCTAGATTCTCGATTTCTCTGCGCAGTAAAATATTATATATAAAAAATTCTCAAAGTGTTGTTTAGGTTTGTGTCCATTTCTTTTTTTTGGTCGATTTTCGATCACAGGCTACTTAAATATTCCATTTGACACATATGACTGAATAAAATTTTGTTTTTTACAGCATAAGCCGGCAAACGAGCAAGTACCTGATGGTAAGTGATCTCCACTGCTCATGTATGCCCACAATACCAGAAGAATCATGGGCGCGTTGCTGAACTTAAACGAAAGGATTAATTAGGGATTGGGAAGGGCAGGGGGATTTGGACCTCCGGATATCTCACTCACCGTACGAAACGCAGCAAGCCACTACTTTACGTCGGTTTTCTGTGAGACAGTGGTAACGGCCCGGTCGAGCCGGCCCATTCATGCTGTAGACAAAACATTCTACAGCTTAGCTTTACCGCTCAAATAAAATATAAAATAAATAGCAACCTAAAATACAAACACTTTCTAATGTTTTCAGATAATTTAAACAATATACATATTATATAATACACAAAAGGAATCACACTAAGTAAGCCACGGTGTCAATTCCGAGGTGAATATTAGTAATAAAATGTGTTCTAAGACATCTTAAGCTATTCTTTATGCAAATGTTACATTTGAATAATAGATATTTAGTAAAATAAATGTAATAGGGGGATATGAGAAGATATGCTATTAAAATTGACTTCAAAATTTCATATAAATAGCTGCCGCGATAACTTAATGTATTTTATTTGGTAGTAAATGGAAATATTTGATAGTCATTCATTAAAAATGATTGTTTAATTAATATTAAAATATATTGTTATTTTGCGTTCTGTTTGTATTTGTATCTTTGTAATCGATTGTTTATATGATTCAAAATATATTTTATTTTGCGTAAATGACAAAATTTAATTATATTATAATAATAGCTAAGTTCAATTGTTACATACATACGTTCTCACGCTTATAATCCCTAAAGGGATAGGCAGAGGTCGACCCAGAATGTCTACACTTCGCTTAACTTATTTCCGTCCCATCATATGATAGGAAACGAACCTATCACCATACCTGGCACAAGTCTAGGCTCCGGGTACTCCGGATACTGAGCATTTCGTAATAGAAAAACCCAATATCACCTTTAACCGAACCGGGAATTGGAGAATTCGACAACTCAGCATAGTAGTAGCATAGCAACCGTGCGGTTCAATTATTAAAAAAAAAAGGGTAGCGGCAATCGCGTTCACCATTCAGAACACAACAGCACGCTGCTAATTTACGTTGGTTCTCTGTGAATCAGTGGTACTAACCCGGTCGAGACGGTCCATTCATGCTTTTAACAAACGTCTGCAGCGTGACTGTAGAGTACTGTAGAGGTGTTTTATTTTTTAGACATTTCTTTTTATTTTAGACACGATAAGAATTATATCCACACTCCATAGTCATGAAGGTGGAGATGAACAAAACAATCTTAACTTACTCTACCGTGTAAAGTATTAATAAAATTTAATGTTGCAAAATCCAAAAAGTGATATCCACCGGCCATGAACGCCCACAATACCAAAAGAATCATGGACGGGTTGCCGACCTTAATGGAAAAAGATATTAAAGGTATTGGGAAGGGGAGAGGGTATTCGGCTTCCGGATAGCTCACTTGAATTTAAACGATCAGTTTTCATAAATGGATTTCAAAATATATGATCTATATTTAAAATCAGTATAGTTTATTAAATCAAATAGTTAACTAAATATAGGTGACAATATTATGCTTAATTTTCGTTTATACAGCTACGGAACCCTACTCAAGCATAGCAAAACCTCCTCTTGGTTAGATTTTCTTTAGTTACCTTAGTTTTTAGACTGACTTACAATTGATTCCAAGGTTATTAAAATAAAAATCTTATATTTTGTTTATTTACATACCTACAGAAATTTATGATATCTAAATAAAGCGTTATTTTGACATAATATCAAGCCTAATAGTCTACACCGGGAATACAACCCGGCACCTGCCATTGTGACCCATTCAATGTCGCAGAGCTTTCAGGATAATAAAGCGTCGTGTCAACGTAATGTATGAAGCTATATATTGAATGTGAGATGCGCACGCGCAGTCATATAGTGGAGGCTCGCGCGTCAGGTGCGTGCTAGTGTTGTGAACTTCGGAACATTATGTGTATGTGTTAGTCTACGATCGTTGGAATCATGGTGAGTGATATTCAAATATCGAACAGATATTTTTTTTTACGATTGAGTCCATGAAAATATGCAGATGTGATTTTTTTTTAGAAAAATGTTTTTAATTTGCAATGGTATTTTCGGTTATGCAATATATGGTTTGTGGAAAATTGTGTAATTATTTATCTAATCTGTGGTATTGTTTTAACATTAACATGACATATTATGTTGTTTTTTTGTAATCTAATGTAATCAAAAGATGTGCTTCCCATATTTACTTATTAGGTAACATGAGCACGAACGAAGCAATTAAAGATCCCCTTTGACATTAAAGCGTCGGGTCGTCTGTGAACAGATACTCAGTGAATTGTCGATGGATTCAAACATTTTCATTTTCAAACATTTATACAATCTTTATAAATTCTGTCTGTTCTAACATCAAAAAAATACGGTGAAATAAAATCTTCATAATTACAATGCAGTTATTATTATTATAATTATATAAATAATAACAGTTTGTTTTTTAATATGATCACTTGTTACGATATTTTAGAAGGACAACTACAATGCATTGTTTTTTTTTTAAGCTATTTTATTACAGTATTAAAATACATCACGGGTCTCAAAAATAATAATGATTAAGCATTGTTTTGTTTGTTTCAACCTTAAATTGTTTGACATAAGGAAATTATCAAAACAGTGATTATGAAAATATTTCTTACAGTACTATTGCTATTAAGTTATGCACTTCGTCAGTCTTCGTTCATCGTTGAGAACATGAACGGCAATAGTGATAATAATCTAATAGACAGTACATAGTCGAAATATTTTTAGATAATAAAGCCTAACTACAAAAAGTTTATATTGAGTTTATGTCTACTTGTTACTATGGTATCTTATAGTAATGTAATAATAATAATTTAATAAGGATATGCATGCGGCCATCCTACTTTATGTTGTTACAAGACTTATAATTTACTTATTGATTATTTGCTTAATCCTAAATTTCTGAATAATGCACAGTTTCATAAGAATGTATTTTTAAGTTAGTCCAAAGTTAGTGTTTAAAAAAAATATTTTTCTTTCTTTCGTTCTAATTTGTTATTATAAACCTTGTTTAAGACTAATTTTTGTAATAAGAACGGTCGTCTCCCAAAAGTATATGATTGAATAGTACAATGTCTCAGTACTTTACGAAGACTCACTTAGTTTACGAAAAACAGTTTTTGAGTATAGCCACGCCCTGGAATGGGCCAGCTCAACCATGTCGTTACCACTGTCTCACAGAAAACCGACGTAAAGTAGCAGCTTGCTGCATTTCGTATTGTGAGACATCCAGAGGCCTAAATCAACTTCCTTTACACAATTCCTCATAGAGATCACTTACCATCAGGTGACCCTCTTGCTCGTTTTGCTGGTCTATGCTATAAAAAAACATTGTGTAATGAAAGTCGATGCAGAAAGGTTCTTGAAGACTACTCCATCTGAATCAGCATAATTTATATGCATAATTTAGGTAAAACATTTTCTCGTTTTTTTTTGGCGGGAATTTTGCTAGCGCGTTCCAATCACATTTTAATTTATGAACTGGTTTAAATTTATGTTTGTCGTATAAAAGTGATGTGAATATGGGTTGAGAGCACCTAAAGCGCTCTATTAGCATAGTGAACAGTGTACCGAATCTCTGAAATAAATGAATTGGAGGTTTTTTGGTTCGAGCCGTATGAGCGACTTTGATCGTTTGTTTCACTTGGAGATAATCGACCTAAAACATTGTATTGGAAGGAATTGACACAAAGCTCCGATAAGACCTTGAAAAAGTTTGCTGGTGGTAGAATATGCATATCCGGCCGGATAGGGACCACCGTACACATGGTGTTCAAACCTGTCATAGTGAACCACCCACCTTGTGTGGATCGTATTCCAGGATTCCAGGACTTGATAGTTGGTTGGGGCGGGTATAGGGGTACATCCCTGTATCCTAAGGCAGGGTTTAACACCATGTGTACGGTGGTACCGGTATCCGGGCGGATATAAATATTCTACCACCAGCACCACCGATAAGTCTATTTCTGCCGCCAACAAAATTTGACAAATTTCTGCGTGTGTAAGCATTTTTGTTTTTCTGTTTGAAGGACATTGAAGCCTGTGCTATTACTGGATATTATGAGACTTAATACCCTATGTCTCGGAATAATGAACGCAGTGCAGTGCTGTCCAGTGCTTTGTAATTCAAAGTTCTGAGGAGTATTGCTGTTGTTTATAGACGAGCGTGACGCTACCCATCAGGCGTGCGATCTGCTCGTCGCGTTATTGAGTTGTTTAGAAAAACTTCCTTGAAAGACAAAAGTAACTACAGGGCGTAAATGTCAATAAATTAAAATGTTTCTTTTTCATATTTCCTTTTCGCTTCAACAAAAAAATCGAAGTTTAAATTCTAAAAAATATATGATATTTATTTTGTAATGATGCGCATGTGATTTTTATCATAAGTATAGTAAAGCCTCATACGCCGGAGGACATTACGCAACGAAGGCCGGCTTGTTAAGGTCACAGCGAAACCACAGTTTTGACCGGTGTTAATGGCGCATAATCCTTTATTTTTGCCAACGAACGTTTCGATATGAACAATATGTCGTGATGTCTACATTCTGACCCATGGGTTTGGTAAAGGTCATTTAAAGTAATATATCAGAATTCTATAGTAACATTCAAATAATATTTAATCATGCAAGAGCTTAATAAATATTATGTGGTCTGGAATAACTGACAGCCTCCGTGGCGCAATGGGTGAGCAGGCGGCTGTGAAGCGAGTGGCCGCCGGTTTGATTCCTCTACAAATGTTTGTGGAGTCCACAAATATTTGTTTCTGGTCTGGGTGTACTTTGTACCCTAGACGAGACAGACGTAAGTCAAGTTGTCAAAACTACAAGGATTTTTTTCCTATAACATGTGTTAAAAGCATGTTGCGCCGACTTCACTGCGACTGGGTGTAGGTCTAAGAAGAAGAACATAGGTCTGGGAGAATCACAAGTAACATACACAGTACATATTATAACAGTTACATAACATTTTCATTAACATTTGACCGCAACTTCCCCAGCATTCGCCCATATATGCTCAAAGCATAACGTGTTCAGATGAGCTTCAGTCGTAGGTCGTAAATGACAACCATTAATAACAAATTAATTAGTATAGACTGTAAATTGTTTTCGACGAGTCCGGCTGCGATTTTGCTGCTATGATTTTTTTCTTTTTTTATCCGAGCACGGTAAAGTGACCGCACTACACCTGATGGTAAACGTAGTACAGTCTAAAAATTTGCGACCACCGACAGACAATAAGTTCATCGGTGGTCACCAGAACCATGCTGCTCTGTATAAATGCTTCTTCCCTCTTCAGAGAGAGAGAAGAAGCAAAGGGGCCTGCGACTGGACAGGCGGATGACTGATGCAGGCACAGGGATACAAGGATGTAACCTTATACCCGCCCCAACCAACAATCAAGTCATGTCGCAAGCTCCTCGGGAGAACCGAATATACACTGGCTGATCCTGGAACGCGATCCACACAAGGTGTGTGGGTCACTATGACAGGTTTTAACACCATGTATACGGTGGTCGCTATCCGGGCGGATATGAATATCCTACCACCAGGAAATTTATGTATTATTTAAATTCAATGAAATAAAAAAAATACGATCGTCATAGGAAGTTTAAAACCTTTATTTATTACGTGACTCGAACAACCATGATGAATCAAGGGTTAGGTACATTCAAAATACAGTGTTTTATGTTAACCACATAATTGAACTGTTTAATCACTTTAATTGAATAATTTCGATGAAAATCAATTATTGGAACCGGATATTCAAGTGTAATTAAATTTAAAACGTGAATATTGTCTAGAGCAATCTGCAACGTTTAACGATTTATTAATTATATTAATATCTTCAATACCTACATCCTTGTAGAATTATGAGTATGAGTAGAGAGAGTTTATGAGTGATAGAGCCACGCTGATGGGTTTTGTCTACAGCATGAATGTGCCGGATCGACCGGGCCGTTATCACTGTCTCACAGAAAACCGACGTAAATTAGCGGCTTGTTGCTGCGTTTCGTACGATGACAGATATCCGGGGGCCCAAATCCTCCTCTCCTTCCCAATCCAAGATTCAATACAAGGTGGTAGGTCCTTCGTATGCGAGAGGTCGTATGGGTTGGTACCACCACTTTGTTTATTTCTACCGCCAAGCAGCACTGTTTAGACACTGTTGTAAATACACAACAATGAAAACTCTACCCAATTTCAATGTCCTTCAAACTAATAAGTTTGAAGTACTTAAAATACACCACTTTTGATAACATTTGCAAGTCTTTTGCAAATGTTATCAAAAGTGGTGTATTTTAGTATTATATAAAAAACTCGCTTTTGCTCGCGGCTCCGCCCACGTGATCAAACAAACAATCAAACTCTACAGCTTTATAATATTAGTATAGATTTGGGTAGCTTAGCAACGGAAGCCTTCAAATATGAATAATTTTCCCCGTTTTTGCAACATTTTTCACTGATGCTTCGCATCTAATGGTCGCAGCGTAATGTTATATATCCTAAAGCCTTCCTCGATAAATGGACTATCCAACACAAAAAGAATTTTTCAATTCGAATCAGTAGTTCCTGAGATTAGCGCGTTCAAACAAACAAACAAACAAACAATCAAACTCTACAGCTTTATTATTAGTATAGATTAGGATATTACGTTTAATTTGTATAAGTACTAATATCCGAGTAAACGTTATTTAGTGTGAGTTGCACCAAACGGATGTTAAAATTAAAATGATTCTAACAAAGAGTGACTTACGCTATTTTAATGTTGTATTGGTAACTTATTAACTTCATACACAGTTCTCGTATGCAATGTGACAGGTATTGAAAAAACTGCACATAAAATGCACGTAACGTACATCATCCTTTATTCCATGCACGTTAAGTTACAATTTAACCGCATAAATTTAAATCACATAAATGTCACATTTTCCGAATAATTCGAATTTTAAATTTATATCAGGAAAATCGTTTAATGGTCCATGGACTAGCCACTGCATGTTATAGTACAAGATCCCGGGGAACATTGACCTTCACCCATCTGTTTACGGGATCAAAATAACATTTTAGGGTATAAAATGTGTTGCTGAACACATACCAATAGGGTTGCCTAAAAAAATATGGTCAAGGATATGATTAATTAACATTTAAAAATATATATAATTTCCCTGACTTACTTACCAAAAAAATTTAACCTTCAATGAAAAGTGTACAATGTATACTATCTGTAAAAAATAGGTTGCCTACCTTTTTCTGGCTACTACTACCTGGTTGCCGTGTGCAAACAGGTAATTCTAAAAAGTGGTCATTGCGCTCATCTAGCTCCTAGCTTTTGCAGGTAGTGTACATTGTAGGTTTTCATTGAAGGTTCATCTATTTGGTGAGCAAGTCAGTGAAATAATATCTTCTTTTTTTTTTTTTATTGGCAAAACCTATCCTTGACCTTATTTTTTTAGGCAACCCTATTTGTATGTGTTCAGCAACACCTTTTATACCCTAAATTATTATTTTCATCCGGTAAACAGATGGGTGAAGGTCAATGTTCCGCGGGATCTTAGACCATAATGCCTATGCAATAACTGGGTATAATAAATACATAGGTGCACATTTAAATGATACTTTATTGAGTGGTTTCCAGGTCGCGATAAGATTTTGTGATGCCAATGCTAAAATATTGTAAATTGTTTTACTAGGTGGTAGGTCCCTCGTATGCGAGAGGCCGTCTGGGTTGGTACCACCGCTTTGTTTATTTCTGCCGCCAAGCAACAGTGTGTAAGCTCTGTTGTGTTCTGGTTTGACGGGCATTGAAGCCAGTGAAACCACTGGCCATTATGAGACTAAGCATCTTATGTCTCGGAGTGACGAGCGCAGTTCAGTACCATGTAGGGCTATATAATTTAAACTTCTGTGTGGTGTTGTTTCTGTTTATAGGCAGACGTGTCGGTTACCATCAGGAGAGCGCCTTGCTCGTCTCGTCATTCAATTAAATAAAAAAAAATCATAATCATATATAAACTTTATCATTGAGTTTTAAATCGCACCTTTTTGCAACGTTATATAAACATTTATCTTATGCATTTAATAATATATACCATCGTAAATCATCTGTATATGACAAGATAAACAAACAGCACTTATTTTTATCGACAGTCGATAGTCTAACGTTTAAATATTGATCACGCAATTGAATGCTACTATGTTCAAAATCTTGAACTTTGACATACACTTGATTCGAAATAAATAATCAAATATAAATGTTACGTGGCATCATTTGGAAAAAACTAAACCTTGACTTAATGAGACATATTAAACTATTATCAATTCTTGAGGTCATGAATGCTTGTATGTCATTAAAGATACAATAATTTCTGGGTCAGGTTGATGATCACTGCTCATCATGTCCTTTATTATTTTTTATTACCCTGAATTATGAAATATGGATTTTTAAAATAAACAATACTGCATGTCATTGTACTGCGTACCCAGTAATTACCTGGCTTCAATACTTTTCAAACCTGAACACAACTGTGCTTACACACTGTTGCTTGGCGACACAAATAGACAAACTTTTTATCTCTTTTAGCGATTCTTTGCTATAAAAAAGCTAGTTTAAATGTATCTCTTAATTGTCTAGTGCGTGCTTCACTTCTTCGACAGCTTTCGTGGCGCAGCGAGCGAGTAGCCGGCTGTGAAGTGAGAGGCCGTGGGTTCGATCCCCGCACCGAGACAAATGTTTGTGTTTGTGTGACAAATGTTTCAAGTTTGTCATATTGTATGTTTGTCAATTAACATCTGAACGGACTTTGACACACAGTCGGACCATGCCCTGGATTAGGACATAGGTTACCTTTTGTTTCGGAAGAAGGCATTCCTTTTTTATATTCAGTGTACTATGCCTCTTAAATCACTTTGTCTCTTCGGGAAAATCGTTTTATATCGCGATCTTATAAACATGATTGTTTATTGCATTGTTTGACCATTATGTGTTTATTTAAGCAGAGCATGTCAAATTAAGCTTAATTGTTATATACTTAAGTGTTTAAATTGTTCATTCAGATACCTAAAAAATATATGACAAAGGAGTTGATTTTTAAAAGAATCTCGTAATACAATAGCACCTAGTTAGCATGCAGATAAGGTAAAGATGCCTATCTAGAATTATACAATCTATTTTAATGTGCGATTCGAGTATGTGATATCGGATTTTGCCGATTGTTTGCTTCGATAAAAACTAATAAAAATACTTATAAAAATGAAAAATATGTTTCATAAAAAAATACTACTTTATGGCGTTTTTATTCTGCGCTTGAATGGACAATGAAGTTTTGTTACCCTTGTTAACACGAGAGCAATTTGACTTGATTATTAAAACCACGAAATTGTTGACTATAGGTAGTAAAATTAAAGCGACCACGTAACCAATATGATTAACAAAATTACAAATTATCGAATAAAATAAAATCAGTGTCACCAACAACCAAACTTATCAAACTCGTCTAATGGAATATGACCAATTTTTTTTCAATATGCCATCTCATGTTGTGACACTCTCGTTGCCGATGTGCGATACATATTATAACAAACAGCACGAAACCTAGTTAGACTCAAGTGCTTATTATCGGTTCGAACTGCAGTTTAAACAAACAGGCGGTTGTGCAAGCGAAACGATCGTTTTGTCAAAACGTATGAAAAAATCCATAAACAATGGCAGGGAAGAATGCCATAAAATACCAAGCTACTGTTTTGTTGTTTTGGTTGGTATAAACAATAAGACATGGAGTGAGTAATAGCGATTTTTCTTAAAGCAAAAGATACTATTCTGTCTGAGCAAAAAGAGATTTAAAGTTATTATGTAGTATAGTTTTACTGCAAGCAATATATCGTAAAAACTTTTTTGTAAGAAGTAATAATAAACTTTTTGGGAAGAATACAACGAACTCAAATAAATTAAAAAGCTAAATTCATACGCAAAAATAAATTTAAATTAACAAACCAATATTATTCAGACTGTAGATAAACTATAGATATAAAAAATGCAATAGCTCAGCCGTGAGTTGTACGACCTGCTGAAATGAAATCCTCAGGTTCGCATCTTCCAAGCACCTCACCAATACAGCTCTGACTTTTCTGAGTTACGTGTATATTTATTGTGATTTATTGGTTGCGAAACCTGCTACTTCAGACACTTCAGACTCCTCCCTAAGAAATTCGGAAGTATGTATTCTATCGTTCATGTAGGCAGACCGTAGCCTAGCAGTAAGACAATATAATACGGGGCTGATAAAAATGTAAAATAAATTGAGCATAAAGAATTAACGAGTAACTCTCATAACTTAGCCCATATTCGCACGTCAAATGTGTACATCTGGGATGCACAATGCGAGATGTAACGTCAGATAGCCCTATATTGTTAGCTTTGTTTTGTTCCATGGAGCTGTACAATCTACTCGACAATTGTTTGCAATTATTTGGGAATTTTTCTCGTGACTATTGTGAATCGACCGTTCCATGAATTGAATTTGACTTTATCTACTTTAAAATTGCTTATTAATGAATGACTTCGCGTTCCCATAAAAGAGTTTAATTACTGGATGATTACAAAAATAGGTACTAGAAATACACCTATCTTAAACACATCGTTACTGGAAAGGTAAAAATACTAAAGCGCCAATACGTGAACTTGACGGTAGAGCGTTTTAAAGAAACGTCGGGAACAAAATTTAAATAAATAACCGCGATAAAATCCGTTTAAATTAGTTTTATTTCAACGTTTTATTTTTTTCACGATAAAACATTAATGATAATTATATTAGGAGAAAAATATGATTTAAAAAAATATAAGTTTCACTGAAAAATCATCCTGTAGGTTTTTGATTATTGATTGAATGACGAGACGAGCAAGGCGCTCGCGTGATAGTAAGCGCCACGCCTGCCCATAAACAGATGCAACACCACACGGAACTTTGAATTACAAAGCACTGTATGGCACTGAACTGCGCTCGTAACCCCGAGACATAAGATGTTAAGTCTCATAATGCCCAGAAATTTCTCTGGCTTTAATGTCCTTCAAACCAAAACACAAGAATGCTTACACACTGTTGCTTGGCAGCAGAAATAGACAAAGTGGTGGTACCAACCCAGACGGCCTCTCGCATACGAGGTAACGACGTATTTGATTTTTATCGTATAAAATAACTTTAAAATGCTCTACCGTAAAAATTACGTATAGGCGCTTTAGTATTTCTGCCTTTTCTGTGACGATATTCCCTCGACACACTATACTTGGCACTTGTGGTATTGTTTTGAACAAAAATCTTGATAATTAGACAGATTTTCATAACTTTTTAGACTCTTATATCTTTCAATCAATCAACAATCCATGTTCTTTACAAACAGGCATATTTCCAAATGTTTCGGCTTCAGAATTGCAATCAACAGTATTTTGTATGACTGTCTATAGATCACAATTACTGCTTCCAAATTTTGAAACTAAATTAACCACTAGATAAAGTTAATGAACCAAACAACTAACGGACAGTGATCGCAACAATGAGTTTGGATGTATGTGAAGTGGCGTAAGACGAGAACAGATCTGTTGACGCATTAGGAAACTGATTGGCAGCTTCTTCACAAAGACTAAATATTACGTTAAACGCATTTCAGCACTGCCACGTTTTGTAATCACGCATTAGTTTGTGTATTATTATAGTACTTCTGTTAGTTGAAAATTTTAGACACATACACCTGTTTCCCATAGAGGCAGGCAGAGACAATAGACTTCCACCTGCTACGATGTTTACATACCTCTGGCCTCTTTCACTCTCATTATATTCTTATTTGGAAATGTTATGGCTTGTTTTAGATTAGTATGAACTATGATTACCATATACACCACTAAAAACTCAAGACAAAATGTAAAGCACTTGACAATATGTCTAAACGTGGTGATGCTGGTGGGAGGATACTTGTATTCGACCGGATAGCGACCACCGTACACTGGTGCTAAAACCTGCCATAGTGGCCCACCTTGTGTGGGTCGCGTTCCAGGGTCAGCCAGTGTATATCCGGTCCTCCCCAGGGGGCTTGCCCCCTGATCCTAACCAATTTCCCATCTCTTTTTCCTTCCCCTCCCCCTTGGCCCTTTGGCAGGCCGGCATGATCTTGCCGACCTACGATGGACACATTGTTTAACTATTCTTGGATTGCGCTGCACTTACCATCAGGTGTAGCGTAGTCACTTTGGTGAGCCAGGATAAAAAAAACGTTTAAAACGTAGTTAATTAAGCTTTTCGTTCCATTGAAGTGTATGTGGGCCACCAACATCCGAGGCACAAAGCCAATCTCACCTGCACGTGGTAAACTCTGCTGATTATCGGACGAGTCAATAGCAAAACTTGGTTCCTGTTGCGAGTTGTGGGGATCAAAAGGCGGGTATAATACCACTATTAAGTTGATCAGTTGGGGTCAGTTTTCGTCATTTTAAATACTTTGTATGGATGAGTTTTGCTAGGATCTGCTCGCTAAGCGTGAACTTAGCTTAATGGGTTATGTATTTGTTCCTAATTGTAGTTAAATGGCAGTCGAAAGGCTAAGCCATGCGGATGCTTTGCAGGTTTTAGCCCTGACATTACAATGATCATTGCTTATATGGAATTAATAGAAAAAACTATTGTAGGTTTTTCCTATTGTCAATAACCTTACCTGTTGCGAATTTTTTTATTGTTGTTTGTATTTTTTTATTAAAGGTACGTCCTTATTATTTTATTTACTATAATAATGTTTAATTTAACTTCATGTTATATTTCATTACTCTCTCAAAAATAGGTAGACTTTTTCTGCAATGAACCCATTTATTTATTGTAGTATTAGTATATACGTTATATCATAAAAAATTGGTTATAAATATACTATATGAATAAGTTCTACTATTATTACTATTACTACATCATACCTAAAAATATCTTTTGAATATTTATTATGTTAGGTCAACTTTCAACTTTGGTCAACGTATTTTTTAACATATTTTTGTATATGAATTACCTCAAAACAACTAAAACTGCCGAGTTTTATGTTTATTAACCGAATATTTTTTATGCGTGTCACGTGTAAGTCATTATCATAGAGTATAAAAATAACAGTGATATATCGCGTATAATACTACTATTGATTATATTTGATATTATCGTAATATCAATAAGAACGTGAATAAATATTGTTTTGTGATTTATTTCCAAACGACTTGCAATGTCTTTTGACGGTGGATATTATATTTGGACTGCACTGTTAACCAGTTCTTAACCACTTTGCCGTGCCAGGATAAAAAATCCATAATTCATGTAATAATCTAACCGTAGAAAAAGACTGCTAATTTTAATAAAATATTACTTGTTCAATTAGATATACAAAACTTTAAAAACGAAATAATAAACACTGTCTTCGGAACAAATACCAACTTAAATAATGAAACCAAGGACTAATTATGGAAAGAAGACAATTTATTTTGAGGGACCACTGCTGTTTGACAAGTTACCGAATAACGTGAACACTATATGAAAGCGTCAATAGTCTTGCAAACAAGCTAAAGCTGCATATTGTTACAGCGAGTACTAGAGACTAATTTAATGTACTTTGATGCATATTTCATTAGTATGTCATTCTAAGTGAAATGTTTATTTCTCTAGAATAAACTTCTTTAAACCTTATTTCTAAATGGCTGGTGTAATTTTCTTTAAACATCGCTAAAACCGATCTTAATTTAACCAACTTTCAAATGAAAAATCTCTATCCAAGTCGACATATACGTTTAAAAAAAACAGACTGACAGACAGAGCTGCTACTGACAGATATACAGACGGCGAAGGGTGAAACATCTAATACGTCTCTTAATGTTAAAAATAATCGCGGCCAACAAAGTGTCAACTCTTAAACCCAGAGGAGTTAACGTCAGGTCGGTCGTATAAACTACAAGCCACAGCATTCTATGTTGCGCCAACACCACTGCTAGTGAAATAAGGCGGAAAAAGAAGACTATCTTGCATGCAAACTCGACTGGTTAGACGTCAGTAGACTAACTTATAAACAAGCAAAATAAATTCTTATCGAACAGTTTTGCGCATAGATCATCAAATATTCAAAGGCGACAATGACGTGGGCGGAGCTGCGACCGAAAAGTAGTCGCTTAATAGAGTTATTCAAACAAGGTGCAGCACGTATATGACATACGCAACATCACCAAAATACATAGTTGTTTTATTACAAAGTCGATTCCACTTGAGGATCAAGTTCACACATGTTTAATATTGTCGTGTTGAACGGATATTGAACACATTTAAACATTTCAACTTATAGAGTCATGCTTTATTTTGTATTTTTTTACATGTAGTCACGCCTGTAATCCCCGAAGGGATAGGCAGAGGTGTTTATCAGCATACCCGTATTTCATCGCTACCCATCCCATGATGTGATCGGGGGTGGTATTGCCATATCGAACACTCCAAGCCGAAACTTTTGAAAAATTGTGACCTAAGATAAAATAATAATTATAAAATAAATATACCCAACAGTCACACACATAGTCTTGACCCCACACTAGGCTAACCTGTATCGTGGGCATCAGAAACTACGAGGGACTTGCGGTCCCACAACACCCAGAATCGGACGAATATTCGTGGATCGCACAAACATTTGTCTATGTGTGGCCTCTCGCTTTGTAGCCAACTACTCGCCCACTGCACCACGAAGGCTAACAACATGGATACATCTTAAAATAAATTCTATTAATAAGTATTATAGGTGGAAATCCGTATGTTTGATTTTCCTGTATTACGCCAGTTAACGTAAGCGCATTACATACACATTGTTAATTGAATTAGTGAATAAATAATATTCACTCAACTTTGACTTTTGAACTTAGTGCGGAAGTGAATGATCTTATTTAAGCAAATTGGATACAATTCTTATACAAACTCCTATCGCACACTGTTGAAAATATACAATTAATTAATTCACCATATTAAAATGTCTAATGAGCCACCTTTGACTTTTCGAAGATAAATGTGTATTAATTAACGTTAGCATTGATTGTGAAGAAAAATATCGTTAAGAAACCTACAAACCAGAGTTCTTCGTACGAATTTCAAAGGTATGTGAAGTATATCAACCGGCATTAGCCAATCGTGGTGGACGAAACGTCGAAGTTTTCATCGGTAGAGGAGGCCCGTGTTTAGCAGTGTCATAATATACAGAAGTGTATTTATAATAGTGGGCTGTGTAAAACTGATGTAGGTTTTATTTTTATTTTTATTAAAAATAACCTTGCGTTATGCCACTATCTCGCCTGATGGTTAGCGACGATGAAGTCTAAAATGAAGCACGCTTGTCTAGCAAAAACGGATTCACTAGTGACTTGAAGACATTATTATATTTATCCTGGTAGAAAGACTCCGGCAACTTGTTCCACACCTTGGTAGTCCGGATAATGAAGGTGGAGGCAAAGCGGTTGATGCAAGTTTTAGAAACATCTACCATAAATGCATGGCGTTTTTTCAGGTGCCAACTTTTTTTATTCAAACTTCACTAAAACTCAGCTTTGGTTAATTATAACGGTTTGTTTTTTTTTCCAATACATGATTTTAATATTGGGATGTTTGTTAAGTACTAGCTTTTCCTCGCGGCTCCGCTCGAGTTATCTGCTTTTTCCGGGATAAAAAGAATCATATATTACTAAGTGATAATGTAGCTTTCTAACCGCAAAAAAATTCTAGAAATCGGTCCAGTAGTTATTAAGTTTATTCGTTACATACAAAAATACAAAACTTTCGTCTTTATAATATTAGTGTAGATATAAATGCGAATTTTATTAGATCTGAGCACGGATGTTGCAGCTGCAATTTAATTCCCGAGGGATATATTTAAAACGGGCCGAATCGAATTACCTTTAAATTAAGTATGAGTTCATAATTTTATTTATTTAGTGTCGTTATATTCTGATTATTTCAAAGAAAATCACTATGGCAATAAAAATTGTTACCGTCCGCGCGACTGGTAGTCATTTCCTGCGCTATGTCACCGGGATGTGGATGACAAGGACGTAAGACTCGCGCAGGACTACGACAGTACTATTAGGTATCCTGTATTCTTCGTATTTGTATATAAAAATGATGTATAATCTTCTTTCTGTCTGACTTTCGACTGCCTCAGTTGCCTGCAGTAAGTTGCAGCCGTAAAAATTTCAGAGTTCGCAGGTTCGATCGCTAAGTCGTGTAAAAGTGATATTGGGTTTTTCTATCACTAAATGTCATGTACGATAAGTGAGATTACCGGAGATCTACATTTTTCTTCTCCGTCTAATCTTCATGCATTTCCTTTAAGTTCGGCAATGTAAGATTCTTTTGGTATTTTCGGTTTATAGGCGGTGCGGTGTTTATGGATCATTTCCCATCAGATGGCCCATTTGCTCGTTATCTGTCCCGTACTATAAATAAAGTAAACTATCTCTTTCATTTAACCACGGAGTATAAAAATAACATACCACTTTTTTCCCGAATTCAATCGAGATAATGACACAGAAACCTCGCAAATAACAATACATCCGATATCGTTTCTCGATATGTCCACACAAGATTTTATTGTCGTCGCAGTAATGCCAATGAGGTCAAGTTTGGTTATTCATTATGTAATCCGTGTTACTGCGTATCGAATTTATTTCTGTGGCGTCACATATCCACATTGGTTGATCTCAAGCACTCGTGTAATATTTGTGAATAACTTATACGTTTAAATTTCCGACCTTAAGAAAATTATTCTGTAACTTTTAAATGGCTAAACTGATTTCAAACACACAAAAACTAGTATGTTAGTGTGTGAAACGTAAAAAGAGAGAGACTATCCCGCCCAAACACCGGCCACTTTAACTCTATGGCAAAAACGCCGGAAAGCACGGAAATGCTTTCTCCTCAAGATCCGTTTAGTATACAACTCCAGATGTTATTTGCATACTGTCAAAAGTAAGACTGTAAAGAAAGAGAAAGAGAGATAAAGAGAGAAAAAGAGAAAGAGAGAGAGACAACGAGGGAGAAAGAGAGAGAGAGAGACATATAAACATATACGTATAAGGAGTTAATCAAGCGAACGATCTGCTCGTCTCGTCATTTAGGATATTAAAAAACTCCTTTGCATGCCATGCCATCTAATTTACTTCTCAAATGTAGCATCCGTAGAAATGTCAACTCATCCAGTAAAGCTGGTTTAATCATTGTAAAAAATGAAAAATTTGACTTTGACGCTTCAATTATATCTCATCACGCCTTGGCATTCAGTAAGTTACCAATAAATGATATTTAATTTCCATTACGAAAAAATATTATGTAAATCATTGAAGCTTCGATTTAGTAAAATGTCAAAGGCCGGCGGGGTCATTTTTAGAGGTAACTCGAATTTTTACCACACTCACATTTGCCCCCGACTACTTATGATTGTAACAGGTTATTCCTTTCATGATATCAATGCTTATAATAAAATCCGTTGAATTAAATCAGATAATAATATGACACTTAACCTCTTTATTGTGCTTGCCGTTGTGACAGGCTCGATAGGAACTGAATACACTCTAGCTGAAGTTTATAACTTCTCATTAAGGGTAGCCTTGGTACTTAAAAAAATATTTGTTGCGAAAAAGCTACGTGCTCTCTAAGCCATATATGAAGGTCATGTAGCGTGAAGTGGACAAGCCAAGCCTTAACTGTCCTAACATGGCTCCACTCATAGTCAAGTGAGAAACTGACAATCAGTCAATTAATTGCTATTTAAATATTATTTGATCGTGTTGGGGACGGATTTATTTAACGGTAAATGAAAATTAATGCAATTGTTACTGATAATGATCATTATGTCAGCTGTAAACGTTAATAAATTTAGATTAGGTTATATAGTATTGCCATTGTTTTAAAATTTTCAAGTAAACGTTACCTAAAATGGAAATTTCTGGAATGAAGGCCACGTACTGGCAAGCGCAGCGTTGGACGTCCACCTACAAGGTGGACAGACGACCTGATAAAGGTCGCAAGAAATCGCTGGATGCAGGCCGCTTCCAACAGGTCGGTCTGGAAATCTTTGGGGGACGCCTATGTTCAGCAGTAGACGTCTTGTGGCTGATGATGATGAAATGTTACCTTGTCAAATCTAGCCACATTTAATGATTCACTATTGCCCATGAACGTTCGCAATAATAAAACAATCATGAACACGTTGCCGACTTAAAAGTAAGTATATAACTTTGCAAAAAAATTATGATATCTCACCAAAAACATAAATGTGAAAAAGTGGCCAAGTTCAAGGGGTACAAACGACGTTCGGAGTTGTCATGTCGTCGCATCGTCCCCGTCAAATAATTAAAATCTAAACAGGCGCCACTTTCCGTAGCAGTTCCTTAAATAATTATTATAGGAGTTTACAATAATTTCCAATTGATTTAAATAAAAATTGCTGCGCTCTTTGATATTAAATTTATACCTTGGCATGTCTAATATCCAAATACGTAAAATGTGTGTAGCATAAAAAGAGCAACTTCTACTGTTAAATTTAAACTTATATTAAATATCATCTCGTTAAACGTAATTTATTTACTATTAAAACGTATTTAGTCAGAATTGAAGATCAAACAACCTAAAAAAATCTTTTTAATCTATGAAAAATTATTGTTAAATATATTATAAGAAAAGAAAAATTTTGATAATTCAATTATCTCATCAAACCATTCAATGAGTTACTCTTACACAGTTTTCTGTTACAGTACAGTACAGTTTTCTGTGAGACAGTGTTAATAACCTGGTCGATCCAGCCCGTTGATACTGTAGATCAAACTGTCTACAGCGTGGCTCTACCACTCTTTAAACAGGTTTCTAGGTTTTTAGGTTTGGTCATAGGTCGTTTTAAGCATATTACATATTGCCCAATAAACAAGAAAAATATGTAAATTATAGTTTTGTTTTCGATATCTACAAGGAAATGAACTGATTCTTTGTTGCTAAAATTATAATTCTATAAGTGTTTGCGAAAAAACGGCCATCCTTTGTATTAAAATTTGAATCATCAATGCCGTATGCAAAATAGGTAGGTTTTTTATTCGATTTTTAGAGGCGCTATACCTCAGTCATTAGTTATGCGAAAACAGCGTTCGCAGTATCATAGGTTCAAATTCTGAAAGGGAATAGATGTTTAAATTTATTTTGATTGTCCATATTCACAAGCAATACATAAGTAAGTTCTTTGCTAAGCGTCGAATTCTATGTACGTGATTGATCTGTATTTATTCAGCACCAAAAACTAACGAATTTAAATTTGGAAAAATCAAATATGTCTTCACGCACACTATGAGACCTCATAGTATCTTTTATTAATGCGGTAGTAAGTCCCGTATTCATAAACGTTCTTATGAAGTAACGTTTATGAATACGGGACTTAATACCGCATTAATAAAGGCCCCATGGCCTCATAGTGAGCGCGGACATGACGCGGATGGGGCCTTTATTAATGCGGTATTAAGTCCCGTATTCTTAAACGTTACTTCATAGTAACGTTTATGAATACGGGACTTACTACCGCATTAATAAAGGCCCCATGGCCTCATAGTGAGCGCGGACACAAAGTGAAGATTTTCTATGCGTATACAGAACTTAACACTTAGCAAAGAGCTTACTTATGTGGTTTGTGAATACGGGCAGTAGTCTTCATGTCACCACGCCTTTAATCCACTGCCTATAAATTTTATGTCGATAAATAATTCTATCCAGTAACAAATTTTTCATTAATTAAAACTAATGCTCATGATAATTGAGTTAACTTCAGATGCCTCATATAAAATCATAGTATAGGCCATAAAACTTTTTCAACGTCGCGTCGTGACCGCCGCCGGACGGTAATTATGACATTATGAAGTATAGATTTCGTACAGTTGGCAGGAGAAATACTAAAAGTCAAGCGTGAAGATTCGCCGATACCGTGTAAGCATCGGCCGTGCCTTTCAAATCTCTGAGAATAAAGGTCATTGGGAACTGTTCGCGAATTAAGCTCCCGACAGCCCCTCGATGTAGATACCGAGATAATCAATTATGAGTATTTTACGATCGATGATATATTATTGAAGGAAATAAAGTTCAGGACAAAGAACCTACTGTTCAAAATGGCCTTATCCTACTTGCAGTGGGTCGGCTCAACATGTTTTTTAACACATGTAACAGAGGTTTGTCTTGGAATTTTTATGACCAGACGCCAGCCTAACACGAACCCTTCTGGGGAGAATGGAGTACGTGGTATATTTTGTCGAAAAGAGTTTATATATATGTAGTTTATAATACGTTTTGAGCATATCGTTGTTCTTACGTTATCGTTCCATCCGGCCATTCCGACCGATGCCTTTTATAGTCAATACCTGCTAAATGTCCATCCAACCCGGATCTCTGGTCCATCCGGAGAAATACCGGAGCGAGGACGTAGGATGATTAAAGTTGACTAGTCTTAGAATGTCAAGGTCTCGGAAAAAATATTGCGATCTTTAATTTGTTTGATGGTCTGTAGTTGTTAGACCAGATTTCTATTGGTGTTAACTTATTCGTAAATATGGTATCGGCCTTTTTGCCTTAAAATCCCTAGACATATTATGCTAGATTTGGTATATCATTTTTTTTAAATATATAATTACACAACAACAGACCCAAACCACAGACCCACGCACATAGTGCTAACCCCACAGTAAGATACGACTCTTGTGTCGTGGGTATCAGGAACCACGAGAGACTCTCGGTCTCATATCCCTTTCGTTTAAGGTCGGCCACGCGCCCATGATTCTGGTATTGTGGGCGTACATGGGCGGTGGAGATCACTTACCATCAGGTGACCCACTTGCTGGTTTGCCGGTCTATGCTATAAAAAAAAAAAAAAACATTTGTGGATCACAGAAACATTTGTCTCTGTGCGGTGATTGAACCCACGGCCTCTCGCCTCACAGCCGGCTACTCGCCCGCCGCGCCACGGAAGTTGTAAATTCAAATTCAATCATTAAAACGTATCGCACAGTATAACAAAATTCAAAATTGTAGGCTCAAAATGTATTTAAACGTAACATCATGTTACAAACGTAATGTGGTTATTCAAATTATAGTTGATATTAATGGCCTTAATCATCTTTAATTTTTTTCTTGCATTAATGACGACATGAGCCTCCACGACGCTGGCCTGATGGTAAGCATCACATCTACCCATAAACGAAAGCAGCACCAATTAGAACTTGGAATTTTCAAGTACAATGGACTGCGGTCGTCACCCCGAGTATTCACTGCCTTCAAGCCTTCAATATCATAAGCCGAATCACAATAGTGCCTATAAACTTCTGTTTTGCTGCAGAAATAAATAAAGCGGTGGTACCAATCCAGACGGCCTTGTATACGGTACCTATCTCCTAATGAAATTTTTGAAAATTCTGAGGGCCTCAACATTAGAAATTATAATGTAAGGTTAAAATTAAATTATGTGATTGTTGGAGTCATTACAAAAAAAAATATATTTCAAAACATAAATTAGATTTTCATTTGTCGACAACAATAGATCAGTAAGATTACGTAAAATTCTGAACCAGGTGCGGAAGCCTGTGTACTAGAGAAAGTGCCGGAGTAAAATGGTGTCTTAGGTAATGCATACACGACACACTCGATATATATTGACAAATATTTCTTTCTTTCTGTCTGGCTTGATCCTGGATTAATACCAGGGTTCGCCGTCCCATCGTAATTGACCGTGAATTTGTTACTATGTGGGCAACCCGCCGTCTGACCCACAACCCGCAACGGAAACGCCATTGCCTCGTCTGTTTAATGAGTGTACCACGTGTAGGTGAGGTTGGCTTCGGGCCTAAGATGTTGGCGACCCACTTACACTCAAAATATACATATTGACAAATATTAATTTTAAGTTTATCAAACCATTCATTCTAGTATAGAATTGTGAAAGAAGTAAGCATTCCTCATCAGCGTTAATAATTATGGTACATCGAGCTTAAGTTAAAGGATCCACTATTAAGTAGACAAGGATATCACATTCACTCTGCTCTCATGATTTTGGCTTCACCGAAGGAAGTATAATATTTTCTAGATCTACCATTTCTGTAACTATATTTTATTATATGGTACTTGGGCTACCAATCGTCAATCGTATTATCGTTTCTTCTGCGCTTTGAATGGCGTTCCCTGTACATCATTGTCATTGAGGGAATGAATGAAATTAACGTAGACACAATATGAATAATCTTGTTCGTATACTACGCTATCATCTAATCTAATTCATCTAATGGTTCTACAATACAAGGAATAACAAAACTTAATATCACAGGCAATCGCTAAACGCATCAGTTCTGGGTTGGTAGACTTACAACCGTAAAACAGTCTGTGTCAATACGGGCTAGCCATGGTATCGTAATGTCAAAATCTCAATGATGTGTTAACTACAAAAACAATACGTGATAACCCATGTCAACTAAACTAGAGCCCTACAAAAGATGAGGTTACGTCACTCGCGCCATATGCGCCTTCTCGACATCCGGCAACGGTCAGTGGGTTGCGAGACAGTGATTACGATATACAAGCATAAGTTTTCAAAATATTCTCCATATAATGCAGATTTACTGCTTTAATGTATAACCTATTATATATTTAGACTGGTAAACGTAGGATGCTTATAGTACTAGCCCTGTATTATACACGTCCCATGCTGTGCACGAGCCTCGTCTCCTGAATGAGAGGGGTTAGGCTTTAGTCCACCACGCTGAGGTTGGCAGACTTCACATACCTTCGAAAAATCTTATCGAGTTCTCAGGTATGCAGGATTCCTCATGATCTTTCCTTCATCGTTAAAGCAAGCGATAATTAACAATAGCTATACACGTAACATAGAAAAATCAGAGGTGTATCGCTCTTGGGGCTGGTTGAACCTGCGACTTTGGTCTCGACAGTCCGTACCACTCAGGATGCTTAATTACACATATTTTTTAAATTAAAACATCGGTACTAAAAATGTAGATTAATTTCATATCAATTGTTCGTATTGTGAGTTTAGTCTTAAGTTTATACAAAAATCCCATAGACAATGCATTAAAGAGTTTTTATGGCATCCTTTCTAATTTTTCTGTTCTTAAAACCTTATTCAGACCATCACCAACAAACTTAGATAATATTTGTAGCTATTCACTTTATTTTTGAATTCTGGGATGACAAGGGTCAATGCTTGAAGTTCATAGATGTGCACACTCGCTGGAACGAGCCACTGTGGTGGGTTCCATCATGTGTTGTCACCATATACGGTGGCTGCTATCCAGTTTGGTACAAATATGTATAACCTCTCGCCGGCGTCAGTAAACTTCACACGCCGAAATTATATGTAATGTAACTTTTATGTTATTTAAAATGTTAATTCGTATGGATACGATTTAGGCATTACGAGGTTTTTCAATACAATTTTATAATGTCAAGTGGATCTTATTCGCTAATTGCCCAAAATATTTTGCTGTTATATTGATAAATTATCTTTTGTGTTCTTAGAAGGACTTCATATAAATGAATATATTCATTTGAGGTCAAGACAGGTTTTGTAATTTCGTACAAACCATAAGCAATGTTAGTTTTATGTGTTAATGAGTGAGATGTTATAATACCTTTCGAAATCGTCTTTACTTCACTAATAAACGAATAAATAAATACATCTAATAGTGACACACATACCTGACCCGCGATAAGTTAATCTACATCGTGGGTATGGGCAGTCCCAGACCCGAAACGAATATTTTGGATTACAGAAATATTTTTCGCGGTGCAGTGATCAAACCCACGATCTCTCGTTTCTGGCTGTACAGATAATATAATAGAATCTAATAAAAATATATGGTGGCAATAAATTTTACCCACCAAGGACAAGAGCCTTTAGGGCAAGAGGATATTTAGCTTTATAGATCTTATATGTCTTTAAAAGTACTACACGAAAAAATATTTTCAAACCATTTTTAATTCATTAAAATATATTGCTCTTTGTAGTTAACTAAGCCAGGGTCAAGGAAATTTTGCGTAATTTGCCGGGTCGTACATCTTTCAACTTATGCAATTGGTCGCTGCGAGCCGAATCAATTGGCGTCGCTTCTTGCTCAGTGTTATGTTTAACGGGAGATATGTTTCCAACGTGTGCTGGTTTTCACAATACACTTGTTTCTGTTTTACAATTTATTGCAATCGTTTTTGAATTGTTTCCCTGCTGGATATTCATCTCTATGAAGACACACATGTCGTTGCGCTAGTAAATTTTGTATGAAGATTGTCTTCAAGGTTCCAAAGAGTATCTGGGATAACTCGTCTTAGAATATCTTGTATTTTGGTGAAACTAATATATTTCTCCTCCATGTTGGCGTTTCCCGTATAAATTTGTATAGGTATATAGCTCTTGGAGATTGCAGTAGTGTTGGTCATTACTAGATTCGAGTTTTAATTCCCGTCAAAAAGGTGTTATAAATCTAACCCTAGTCCGTACATGTGTGGCTCTGTCTATATCATCGTAGATGTAAACGAATCTATAGGTTTTAAAGGTGTTTTTATAGCGAAAGCTAGTTTGTCTTGACAGTTCTTAGCTATCATTTTCGAAAATCTAATTAAACATAAAAAAATTGCAGGTTTCTTCATAATTGATGTCGAAGAGCATAGCTTTGTTGCTTCTTTTCCGTTGATTTGATAAGAAACTTTGCAATCATTTCTATATAAGTAATCAATAATATTAAGAATGATCATAGCCTGATCGAAAACCCCATTAATAAGAGACTAGACAGACTGTTCCTTTGGTAAGAAATGGTAAAAAGTTGAAATAGTTTCGTAACCGAAAATAAATATAACCAGTGGTTTTAGTGTTGTAACATCGGTGTCGGGTTCGCTTAGTAAAGCAAATAATAATGTTTGTATAATGAGCTACCAGTGACCTTCAGCTAAATGTATTAGTTTAGTTAAACGTTACCGACAATGGTATTGGCCGCATTGATTTATGTCATTTATTTCATAATAACTGCACGTGCATCTCCATCTTTCTAAACAACTTTCATGTCTATCGAGCTATTGTTGCATATATTTTACGCCTTAAATATAAGTAGAGTCATGTCTACGACATCTTAATCACTGCTATTAGATGCATGGGGAGGTTATTTTACCCATTGATGTAACAATCTAAACGAATGAATTAATTTGAATGTGGTATTTTTTTTTTATCGAGATGGGTTTTAGCTATATTTGAAGAAATTCTGTTTGTTAAAAAGTTACTGATGTTTTAATTGACGTCGGGGATTTTTCCATCGATTAGTCTACTAATTTAGTTCTCATAACAAAGTTTACCACTCTGCTTCATAAGGTCAAAGGGTGACACGTTAAGACTGACCAATTTTCCGTTCAAATCTGTATTTAGACAAGAAGAAGAAAAAACAAAGCGAATAAAAGCTCCTAAATAGCGGTTACCTGCCGTTACAGCGAATGATTTGTGATAAATTAAAGTACTTAAATATGACCTTAATATCAAATGTTGAGCTAGCTCTAAATTAGGATGATACGGATAATAATGATGAGTTGATTTTTAAAAATAGTTAAAGGTCTTAACGGGTTTTAAAATGCTACTTACGTAAAAACTAGTCCAAGAAGATGAACATATTAATAAATTTATTGATCCAGTTCTAAAATAAAAATACAAATGTAACGATTCAGGAGACCTGAGACGATGAAAAGGAAACATTAGCATTTGTACAACAGCAAACTTTTTGTCAAAATATAAAACTGACAAAAAACTAAAAAGCTAAAACTAAACAACAATTATGAGTTTGTGCTATTATGGTCAACCAAAAACTTCTTGTTTTGTTTATTTTTAGCTTTTTATTACTTTTGTCAGTTTTACTTTTTGTTAAAACGTGTATATTTTGCTATTTTTAATCGATGCAAGAAAAACATAAGAGTCATCCAAATCGGTCCATATTTGGCGGAGTTATGTGTGAACAAACATATAAATATAGTATACAGACGAATCGAGAACGTCTGCATTATATTGCATCGTTTTTAGAAAGATTTTTAAGTTTCCGGTAAATTACACATTGAGAAGAGGCTTGGTTATATTGTATTTTTTATAGCTTAGACCGGCAAACGAGCAAGTGGGTCAGCTGATTGTAAGTGATCTTTACCGCCCATATACGCCTACAATACTAGAAGAATGATAAGTGCGTTGCTGATCTTAAAGGGAAAGGATAATTAAGGGACTGGGAAGGCGAGGGGATTTGGGCCTGCGGATATATCACTCACCGTACGAAACGTAGGAGCAAGCCGCTACTTTATGTCGACTTTCTGAGAGACAGTGGTAACGACCAGGTCGAGCCGGCCCTATCATTCTGTAGACAAAACTGTTTACAGCGTGGCTCTTCCACTCATAAACTTGTTTATTTGTAATACAAGACAAACGTCTAAGCATAATGAATAATATAGCCGTTTTCGTTAAAAATCATTAATAACAATCAACAATACAAAAGATGAATGCCACGACATAGCAACTGGCTTATAACCCACAGACACCCACACGTATTCAAATTAAGTTTAATATCTGCGATTGGGAATTCACGAGATAACCAATTACACGAGAATTTCGAATATATCTATAATTCGTTATAATGGAACTTTGAACCGAAATAATAGGGCAGGTTTGGTTTGTGATTTATCTTGGAAGAATTCCAATTTTAATTTCTTCACTAGTGTAACAGGACAACAGGGTTCAGACGGCGACTCGCCCCATATAATACCAAATCCACTATCACATCATGGTCGAAAGACGGACATCTTGACGTTGCACCGGGATAATAGTTAAAAAGAAGTTTATCAGGTAATTACATTTCGTGACGACGTATTAGTTACTTTTAATAAATAATAAAAAATGAAATAGAACTTAATTTATAATCAACAATATTTTAAGATACTTGAGGTCCTTAAAATCAAAAGCAAACATTGTTTTTGTAAGTAGGCCTTAAAGGATCTTTTAAACGGTACACACACAATTCGCAGAGAGTATTTCGGGTACAATTCTAACCTCCGGGTTAATAATACTGACATTTCGCAATAAAAAAAAACCCAGTAGCTCTTTTACTCGACACGGGATTGAATCCGAGACCCCAACAGTCGCATCGTATACGCATTACGACTGCATCATTGAGGCAAACAATACAATAATTAAATTATTATATTTTGTTTTTCTTTTTCCTCATAAAATCATCTTATTACATTTATTTTCATGGTTATAATGTCTTAAATTCAAACCGGATCTTCAAAGTTTTCGTTTTGAAAATACGTTTGTATTATTATTTTATTACGTATTAATTTAAATTAGCTATATCGTTAACAGCAATTTAAAATATGCAAAAATATAACTTATATTCACGTATATTTTGGTGGCGTGTATTTTTTATTTTACAACAAGTTTCGTGTAAATGACAATAAAATAAATCGTTAACCAAAAATATCTTTTATTATACCCATAAAAACATTTGTATATAACCAAAAATTTATAAGTGATCATCGATTAATAAACATTGGTAATTAACATTTCTCTATAAGGTGTTAATGCATAGAGTAATAATTGCTATCGCAAAATATTTATTTGTAGGTTTGTTTTGTGACTACTTTGATAGTAGTTGGACAAGTGATATAAGGTATTAAGGCATAGAGTAATTGCTATCGCAAAATATTAATTTGTAGGTTTGTTTTGTGATTACTTTCATAGTAGTTTGAGAGTAGTTGGATAAGTGCAGAGCCACATTGTGGACAAAAATGGGCCGGCTCGAACGGCTCGTTACCTCTGGACACAGAATACTAACGTAAAGTAGCAGATTACTATTGCATTTTATATAATGAGGGATATATCCGGAGGCCCATATCCCCCCTTTCCCTATCCCAAATTAATGGCTTGCTTTTAAGGCCGGAAACGCGTTTCATGTTCAACGCGCGATGTTCATGGGCGGTAGAGATCACTAACCATGACCCACTTGTACGTTTGCCAGCCTATGGTATAAAATATGCCATCTAAACATCTTACGTATCAGAAAAACAAATCCCTTTCTAGTGAATATTTACAACCAGTATGCGGTCGAGACAACTGGAGTGCGCAGGTCATTTTTTATACAATTATAAGGACTGTCGCCTGACTTGCAACGCACTTTGCAGTCACCTGTCACGGCGGCGCTCCTCACCAACCTTTCTAAGTCATTTCATCTATATATCCAAGTGGTAAACTGAGAAATATATAAAGTATTTATCTATTTATTTTCCGCGTTCTTATACAATTCAGGGCGCAAACAACCAACAAGCGGACCACATTCCAAACGTTGACCGGAATGCCTTGAGCTTCTTCTTCGAAATATATTTCACATATGACGCATAAAACGAATGTAAATGCCGATAACTTATGTTAATTAACATATATTGTTGTTGTATAACAAGGATATGTTTTTAAGAACCACAGAATATCTTTTATTGGTCTAAAATAAGATTAATAAAAAACTATGATGTATTCAATATCAGTTTTTATTATACTAATATATTTTTTATCCTGGCTCGGCAAAGTGACTACGCTACACCTGATGGTAATTGTAGCGCAATCTAATAATAGTGTCGACCAACGATGAACAATGTGTCCATCGTAGGTCGGCAAGATCATGCCGGCATGCCAAAGGGCCAAAAGGGAGGGGAAGGAAAAAGGGATGAGAAAAGGGTTAGGATCAGGGGGCAAGCCCCCTGGGGAGAACCGGATAACAATATAATAGAAACATACAATTTAATTTGATATTATTATTTATTATCCATTAATTATAAGGAAAACAGAAGTTCGCATCATTAATTTAGTGGCAACGTACCAAGACTGCGTACCGTCCTGAGTTCAATTCCTAGGTCCGGCAATCACAATATCTGTTTAAGTTTTCTATTCGAAAATTGCCCGGGGTTGAAATTTGGCTATATTATTTTTCGTTTTTTTTTTATTTTCGAATGTAATTTAATAAGCGACTGTATTAAAAAATTAAACAAATCCGCAAACACCTAATACTACGAAAAACTCTATTAAACTTCGTAAATCTAATACTAGACAATTCTCGCATATCTTACCTCGTCAGTTCTGTTCTGTAGAAAACTGTGGTTGACCTTACTTGGAATGCCCACTGCTAACATCAGGTTTAATTACAATGAACTTATGAGTAAATCCATAAATATTTAGTTACACAATATTAAATAACTCAGAAAGTAAATGAAGAAGCAATGTGTATACATTGTGAAACAATTTCGCATTGGACGCAAACATTTGTCAAACAGTATTAGCTTTGTCGTTCGGCGTCTATTTATTTCGGTATTCGGGTCAGAGAAGTTGGCCTTTATTTTGACTCATACATTATTGTCAATTTTTGGAAGTAATAAATTAATTTACAATGTTAGTAAATAAAAATATGCGGCACACATCTCTTTAACTTATTTCTCAAGGGTGTTTTTTGTCGGAACCCCATAACTTGCAAAATTCTTCATCAAATTAAATATCTAATTCCAAGACCATTATAAGCTTTTGTTTGCCACAAATAACGAATAATAGACATATTATTATGTTTTAAAATTATAGGATTTTCCAACAAAATATGAAATAATAACAGTGCCATCTATTGGCAGTATAACCAACTAATTTGTTGTTTTATATTTACTTAATTTTTTATTAAATGACGTACCTGACGGTGCGAAGTATTCGCACAGGTCACCTAGTATTAACATATTTAAATTTATAAAGAATTCATAGTCATGCATCTGCACCCGTAAAAGGCAAGGCCGAGATACTTATAGTACACCCACAGTATTTCCGTTCAATAACATGTTAGCGTGACCTGCTGCTATATCCGGCACAAATCAATTGCTGCTCAAAGCCAGTGTGGACTCGCATATATTTTTGATTGTATGGCTTGGGGACAAAACCCAAGACATAGCTGGTTTCAAGCTAGAGGACGCGGCCACTATTCTTATGACCTCCTCGATACCTATTGGAAGGTATGAATACTAACCAGCTGATTTTTTTGTTTTTACTTAGTTAATATTTATATAATTTAACTGTCATATTGTCCTACAAATAAAATAATATTTTTTTGAGTATCATCAAATCGAAATATTCTATCCTTGCTACCTCTGTTAGCTACCACAATAGAGAATTTTCGCATAGGGAATTGTTGGTCGTTTCATGGAAACGAAGCTACTCACGGAAAATGAGCTTGATAGTAATAAAGTGGATCAGCTACCCGAGGGACCCCTGACCAAATGTTTATTGTTCTATTATTCCCATGGGTTTTAAAAAAAATAAAATATAGCCTTATTAACTCAGGGACAGTGCAGCTTTCTAATAAAAATTTTAGGTGTCAAACAAATAAATTTTATCTCTATAAAATATCAGTATAGATATATGAGTGCCTGTTTTTAAGATTTGACCTTGACCTAATTCAATTCTGTAATATTAAATATATTTATAGGAAAAATATTATAATAATTGCATAATCCTGTAATAATTTAAATATTTATTATATAAGTCTAGATGTTTTTGCTCAATTGTATCGTAACGGTTTGAATCAAAACATAATTTGGCAGATAAAAAGTCGGGCCTAATGCCTCATTTAGATGGAGGGAGTTTCTCGTATGATATAGGCGAGAAAATGTCAGAAAACTGTCATTTACGAGATAGCGTCACACGTTTCTTTTAACAAACTGTATGATGCGGCCTCATGAACAAAAGTTTTTGTTATATTCTCGCCTGTATCTAGCGATAAAATCTCTCCATCTAATTAGGCCTTTAAGGTGCAGATAAACGACGCGTGATAGTTGTGGCTTAGCTGTGGACAGAGCTCAGACTAGTGGCATATACGACGATGTTCCATATTTTTTTTTGTTTGAATGCTATACTGACAGCCTGACGCGAGTCGGCTGTTTTCAGCATCACCGGACTTTCGGGTGAGCGCCTTAGCCGCTCTCAACCCTTCGACGTTCCATAGCGTTAAACTCCATTAATATTTACAGATAACGTACGTAGCGGCCAGGTTTTGAGTGGTAGAGTTACACTGTGGACAGTTTTAACTACAGAATAAATGGACTGGCTTGCTGGTATGTTATCACTATTATACAGAAAACCGTTGTAATGTTGCGGCTAGTTTTGTACTGTAAGTGAGATTTATACGGTGATATTCGGGGGCCCAAACTAAAAGGGTCTCTTCCCAATTGCTTAAATATCCTTTCCCCTTAAGGTTAGCAAAGCGTCCATGATACTTCTGGTATTGTGGGCGTTCATGTAGATTACTTACCATCAGATGACATTTAGTCATTTACTAGCCTATGCTATAAAACCTGTTGGTGATCTTAAAGGGCAGGTTAAATTGAAGGATTGGGAAAGAGGATTTGTGCCTCTGGATATCACAATCACCGTACAAAGCAGCAAACAACGGTATGTCGATTATTTGTGACACAGTGCTAATACCCCTATTGAACTCGTCCATTCATGGAGTATACTGTCTACGGCGTGGCTTTGCTATTCAATTAAAGTACCGAATATTTCATAAATCACTAAGAATAGACAGGGTGTGACGCCGCGCCTTGTTCATAAAGGTTACGCTTTTTTCCATAGCTCAGCTCCTGTTATCGCGTCGTTTAAATGGACCATTAAATTAAAATATAAGGTGATTTGAATAATGAATATTAAAAATGATCACGTGAGAATAAATCAAAATCTAGACAAAAGCAGGCTAACATAATAATATGATTAAAATGGACAACACCAGTAGCATTATTTATGATATCAAAAACCATATTAAATTATAGGATTAACCTTTGAGCGTCTTAATGAATTACTAATGTCGCATTCAATATTATATAGTTACTATAAATCACGGAATTGACCTCCTTAAAATTTATTTTTTATCTTCTTTATATTATTGATTAGTTTGAACATTTGTTATTGTTTTGGAAGAAAATAATATCTGCATAAAGTGAAGTATAAATTTCATTTCGATTCTAAATAATTTAGAATCATATATTGTTAGACTGTTTACATTCAACAACTTTCTCTCGCGACTCTACCAGCATGATTTTTTTTATCTTAATGAAAATTGACTTATATCAAAACTAGAGCATAAGGCTTTTAGAAATAATATGGCATCCTATTGGTGAAATAATTACGAGATTGAAATCAAAAATTCCAGATATTATCTCATATTAACAAAGTCAAAAACTCGTTATAACATGAATGTGATGATGTTACACTTTGAGCTTGTTTGCATTGTTTTTAAACTTGCCAAAAGAATCGTGTGTGTTAGATGATAGGCGTACGCTACGCGTTCACCTTAAAAGTACGTATTGAGAAATGCGACCACGACAGGAACGACAATTTCTATACAAAACAAAACACAAACAGGCGTTGGCGACACGTCCGCTCTGTATGACAAAATGGACGTGTCATTAACGCCTGACTCGCGTCGCATGTCGCGGACTTCCAGTGTTGGTCGCGTACGTCAATACGAACCATTATACGTCACTTTCTATGGAAGCGCGTAACAAAGAGTCACTTTAGTGATACCTACGCGTTAAAAAGCATTTACGTGTAACAAGCACGTCGATAGTAACAAAATCTTTAAACAATGCGGCGCCTAACGCGTGTTGATCTCAAATCAACTCAGCGAACACTTAGCGCATCTAATACGCTTTGTATTTGGCAATACTTAGACTAGATTTGCGAAGTAAATTACTAAAAGTAAAAACTGAGTTCAGTATGCTTATAAGACCCGCTCGTCCTTTCACAGAGGCTGTCACTGCACATCGCAGTGGTCCTCCTGTCGGTGTACCACACCTGCAGGGCAGACCGGCCCGAGAGAGCGATTCCCTCGGACACTAGTCAAAACTATGCGGTCCTCGGAGCGCCCATAACTGCCGACCTCAACGAAGACGGGTACTTCTACCCGAAGCCGAAGATACCGTTCCCGCCACCGCCACCTCCGCCTCCGTCACGGCCGCCTCCTCCGCCCCCGCCGCCCCCTACACGCCCGCCCCCGCCGCCACCGACAGCACCGCCGCAGCCGCCTCAAACGACTGGCTACATATACGAAAAACCAAGCATACCTTTTGAACTACCGACTAGGCCGCCACCCCCGCCGCCGACGCCAAGGCCGACGCTACCCCCGCCCCCGCCTCCGAGGCCAACATTACCACCGTCTCCGCCTCCGAGACCCACGTTCCCTCCTACTCCATTCCCAACGAGACCACCACAGATATACATCCCTTCAACTACCAGGTAGGAATACAATCATTCTCTGTTGATTGATTTCTTATCCTGGCACGGCAACTGACTACACACGACCTGATGTTAAGTACAGTACAGTCCAAATACAATGTCGACCGATACGACCGACAAGATATACAACGTTGCTAACCGGTCGGCAGAATTATGCCGGCTTGACAACTCATCTGAACGAGCCACGATGGAGGATTTTTCACCTATTGTAATTTATTTCCATCGCTACAATGGCCCTACACCAACTGGGGACTGTCCTGGGGTGCACTGCTACAGTGTATACAGGGATAGCCGTCGGGTGTTGTCACATCACAATGATAGATTAAATTTGTCTAACGGGCCTCTACTTGTTGGCTTTGACCTCACGCCTACCAAAGGTCCGGGACTCTATAATAATAAATTAATTAATATACCCAATAATTACACACATAGTACTGACCCCACAGTTAAGTAAGATACGGGTCTTGTGTCGTGGGTATCAGGAACTACGGGAGACTTTCGGTCTCACAACATCCAGACCCGAAACAAATATTAAAGCGTCACATAAACGTTTGTCTCAGTGCGGGAATCAAACCCAATAATTAATGATGTGCCTACTTAATTTTCTTTTGTATGACTGACCGGATGGCCAGACAGTCATTACATATTCGTACTAATACGTAACAACGAACATAGATATACTCTGTGGCGCAGTGAGAAGCCGACTGTGAAGCAAGAGGCCGGGGGTTCAATTCCCGCCCTGAGACAAATGTTTGTATGATCCACGAATATTTGTTTCGGATCTGGGTGGACTCTAAGTCCGTCGTTGTTTCTGAAACCTGTGATATTGTCTAGCCTAGTTTGGAGTGAGGACTATGTATGTAACTGTTAGGTAGATTCATTTATTATTATCATCGAAACGAATAACTTATGTCATCTTACTGTATAATATCGTAGTATTAAAATAATATGATAGCTATTTATAACTAATTACAGAAGGCCAATCCCACCGCCAGTACCCACACTACCGCCTCGGCCACCGCCTACTTTCATCACCCAGCCGACTTCCACAATAGGCTACGTGTACACTACGCCTAGATTGCCATTCCCACCGTCGACGACAAGGGTGCCACCACCACCACCACCGCCACCTTCCTTCTCTCCTGTTACCAGGTAAATGAGTGTTAATGTTAAACGGAGGCCCAAATGTTGTTTGAATGGTCGAGCCATGCTGTAGACAGTTTTATCTACAACATGAATAGGCCGGCTCGAACGGGATGGGAGGATGGAGGTAACGAACCTCTGTCTCACAGAAAACCGAGAAAAGTAGCGGCTTGCTGGTGCGTTTTGTATGGTGAGTGAGATATCCTTAGGCCCAAATCCCCTCCTCTCCCCAATCCCTTCATTACTTCTTTCCTATAAGTTCGGCAACGCGCCTATGAATCTGTTGTGGAGATCACTAACCATTAAGTGATATTTAGTCGTTTGCTAGTCTACAGCTATAAAAGTATACTCTTACCCTTTCCCATAATGTTTCCCATTCTCTTATTTATCTTCTTACTTTAAGGTTGAAAACGCATCTATAATTCTTATTATGATATTGTAATATTTTAAGGACGGTGAAGATCACACACTAAGCCACAACCCACTTGCGTATCTGCCCGCCTTTACTATAAAAAAACAGATATATATTTTTCAAGCAAGCATCTAGTTTTAGTATACATAATTAAAATCAGGATGAATTCTGTGTGATGATATAATACAGTGTAGTAAACGTTATTTCATACAACGAGTCTCAGGCTCCTCTTTGATTTACTGTACTCGATTCAGTTATTTTTATGGCAAAAATGAAGCAATCGAGGAAGAGAATTACTTGGTAGTAAGACTCACTATCGGCCATAAACACCTCAAAAGATTCGTAGATACATTGACATAGTTTAAAAAAAGATATGGAGCTTGAGGGAAAGAAGGAAGTTTTGGTGTGCGGACTATTTCAGTTAATCATAATATTAATTATTTGTCATCCTACATCTTATATCTTAATATACAGGTTGGATTTTTGAGATGGGATTGTATGGCCAAATCCTAAACCATAAGAAATAGAGAAAAATTGTCTAAGTAATCATGAACTTGATTTATCATTATTATTATATGATGCTTTATTATTTATTTATTAACTAAATATTTAATTTAATATAAATAGCTAATATATAAAACACATATATAGCTAATATATCAATATAAATAGCTAACCAAATTTTTTGGCATTTATGTTTTACCAGAAATAAAGCCGGATGAATTTTCAGTAATATTAAATATTATATTTTTCAGCAATATTATTCAAACTATTAAAAACTAAAGGATGAAGCTCAATTTTACATATACCTTAAAATTTATCATTTTTACTTCCAGGCCACCGCCAACGAGACCGCCGCAGCCGCCTCAAACGACTGGCTACATATACGAAAAACCAAGCATACCTTTTGAACTACCGACTAGGCCGCCACCCCCGCCGCCGACGCCGAGGCCGACGCTACCTCCACCGCCGCCGCCGAGGCCAACATTACCACCGCCTCCGCCTCCTAGACCCACATTACCACCGCCTCCGCCTCCTAGACCCACGTTCCCTCCTACTCCATTCCCAACGAGACCACCACCGATATACATCCCTTCAACTACCAGGTAAGAATACAATCATTCTCTGTAGATTGTTTTTTTATCCTGGCACGGCAAGTGACTACACACGACCTAATGTTAAGCACAGTACAGTCCAAATACAATGTCGACCGTCAAGAGTCCTCAGAATTACGGTCAACTCGGTCGGCAGAATTATGCCGAGTGATAACTCGTCTGAACGAGCCACAATGGCGGGTTATTAACCCGGATATTTTTTTTCCATCATTATTTTTGTCATAAGGAAAAGCATTTTATCACTACCACGCCACCCCGAGGGAGGCTGGACGACTATGTTGGGCTCTGCCGGCCTTACGACCCAGCGTTGTGACGCCCGGGAGAGATGGAAAACATTCAGGCGATCGTTGGGCCGAGTCCCTAACACTATATATATCCTATACCGGCAAATACCAACTAAAACCTCGCGGTGGCCTTCTTCTGCGTATGTGGAGCGGCTCGCAGCTCCGCCCACGTGATCTGCTTTTTCCGGGATAAAAAGTAGCCCATAATCATCAGGGATAATGTAGGATTCTAATGGTGAAAGAATTTTTTAAATCGATCCAGTAGTTTTTAAGTTTATTCGTTACATACTAAAGTACAAATATTTCCTCTTAATAATATTAGTTTAGATTAGATTATATTTTTCAACAATATTATTCATTAAAAACGAAAGGAAAAGCACGATTTTGCATATACATTAAATTAATCATTTTTACTTGCAGGCCACCGCCAACGAGACCTCCGCCACCACCGACTCCTCCGCCGACCAGGCCGCCGCCACCAACATTCAGCACCATTATAGACGACTTTAAAACAACTGGTTACACATACCCTACCCCTAGTATCAAATTCACGCTTCCACCTAGGCCACCACCCTCACCATCGACTACTAGAGCTCCGTCTCCGCCACCAATATCAATTACTCCCAGGCCATTCCCGCCAGTTACCTACCTACCTCCTACTACTAGAGCAACGCCAGCCCCATTTCCAAGCTCGTCAACGTACTTCCCGTCTACTATTAGGATACCATCACCAACAACGAGGAGACCGCCGTCACCATTCCCCTCACCTTCTACTCCTAGACCATTTGTAACGTACCAGCCCACGACGAGACGTCCACCATCCCCCACTCCCCCACCAACTTATCTACCCCCTACAACTAGGAGACCGCCTTCACCTTTCCCTTCGCCTTCTACTCCTAGACCAGTTGTGACATATCGACCTACGACAAGACAGCCATCACCAACTCCTCCACCAACTTACCTACCGCCAACTACAAGGAGACCATCGCCACCGCCAACTCCTCCTCCTACATATCTTCCCCCTACCAGGCTGCCTTCCCCGCCCTCTCCTTCTACTTACTTTTTCCCGACAACAAGGCCGCCACCACCAACCAGACCACCACCACCTCCGTCAACAACCAGGCGTCCAACTCCACCGCCAACTCGCCCTCCTCCCACTTTCTCCACCACAATCCCCACGGACCGGACTACTGGATATGACTATCCTAAGCCAAAAGTGCCTTTCCTCCTCCCAACTACACAGAAAGTTATTTATACAGTCTCACCGTCAACACAGAGACCTCAGACCGCTCCTAATACATATTTACCACCTGTAAGTACGCCATCTTCATATTTCCCACTTATTCCTTCTTCCACCCCAGCACCAACAAAGCCTTCGATATATGTCGCGCTTCAGACTACCCGGGAACCCGCTTTTAGCCAAACCCAACCGCCGATCGTCATCGCACCAAAGTCGACAACAGCCAGACCATACTCACCACCGGTGTACGTACCACTTGTGACTACACCTAGACCTTTCTACACTCCAGCGCCTTCTCAACCAACTATAATCATCCCGCAGACGACTAGGAGACCTGTGTATATTCCCCCTGAAACGACCCCCGCCCCAGTATATTCCACACAGCCACCAGTCTACACGATATCGACTACCAAGCAACCATACATTTACGTACCGCTAGTAACGTATAAGACCCCAGCACCGTATACAACTCGGCCGCCCTTCGTGAAAGACGAAGGTTACTTCTACGATAAACCTGCAGTTCCATTTGAATTCTAATTAAAGTTGAAATGTCGGTTGCACTTATTTTTACACAACGCTTCTAGAAATATGCATTTATTTTGTATACATTTTTATTTCAATTGATTAATATAAATTTGCTATAGGACAAATAAATATTAATATTTGTTTTAAAATTTAATTCTCAATGATTACTGACAGCGAGTGTTGAGTAATTTAGAATAATACTTTGACTTTAGTCGACAAAGTTATTTTATATAATATACTATTTATAATCAATTTAAATGTATTTACAGTATATGAAATAATTGTGCGCAATCGACTATATCAACTATATATATTCTAGTTGCCATAAAATTGTGATACCAAACTATATTGTTCTATTTGTATAACAGTGTTTACACCGTACTGTGCTTGGAATGTACTTACTCGTAGGTATATAAGGGTCCAACCATTTTGTGGTTACGTTAGTGTTAATTACTATAAAAAACCTTAACTTTAATACTCAAAAAAACGCAAGACGTGGAATCAACACTGCCTTTGATTAATGTTACGTTTTAAGGTTTAAACATATTTTTTATAAAAATTAAAAATATATTATAAAAAAATGTGTTTATATTTATTATCTTAGTTTATTCCTAATGAAATGTTATACACATTTCATACATATTTTTATAGATATTATAATTATCCATATAAATAAATCAATGTATAATCAATTGCTAACAATACTTACATAGTAGTGATCCCACACTATGATACAAGTCTTGTGGGTCTCAGAGCGAGGATCCAACCCACGGAGTCTCGTTGCATAGTTAGCCGCTCACCCACTGCTCCATCGAGGTTGGCAAAAGCTGACAGAAGTTTATACCCATTATAAGAAGTATTAGTTCATATACATATGATACCAAACTCAGTCTTAAAACTATACCTTGTTGAAACCTAACATGTCTACCGATTCATGGATATTTTGATCACATATTCGCATTAACAGTACGTGTGACAAAATGTCCATTAGTTGATTTAAAGACTAGTTTAATAATATATAATTAACATATGACACTTTACGTTATTCCAACTAAGACCTGCAATTAAACCGCTTCACAAGTCACAAACTTCTTTTTTTTTTTATCCTGGCTCGGCAAAGTGACTACGCTACACCTGATGGTAAGTGTAGCGCAATCCAACAATAGTGTCGACCAACGATAAACAATGTGTCCATCGTAGGTCGGCAAGATCATGCCGGCCTGCCAAAGGGCCAAGGGGGAGGGGAATGAAAAAGGGATGGGTAAAGGGTTAGGATCAGGGGGCAAGCCCCCTGGGGAGAACCGGATATACACTGGCTGACCCTGGAACGCGACCCACACAAGGTGGGCCACTATAGCAGGTTTTAGCACCAGTGTACGGTGGTCGCTATCCGGGCCGATACAAGAATTCTCCCACCAGCAAAGTATCCTCCCACCAGCAAACTTCTTTCTTATAAAAGTACATAATATTAATATAGTAGGTATTCAACATTACTGTGAGGATGGTCTAAGAATTTTCAAATTCGTGAGCAATTTAAAAAAAACCTAATTTTTCGCCTTCTGTGTTTATTATAATATGTTAGTTACGATGAGGCTGGCGTAATTTTGTTGATTCAAAGCCTCCAAATAATAGAAATTAAAGAATAAAAAAAGAAAGAAAGAAAGAAAAGAACTTGATTCTATCATATGCCTCCTAAATTGGTACAAGATGGTCCCTCGTATGCGAGAGGCAGTCTGGGTTGGTACCACCGCTTTGTCTATTTCAGCCGCCAAACAATAGTGTGTAAGCACTGTTGTGTTTCGGTTTGAAGGACATTGAAGCCAGTGAAATTACTCGTCATTCAATTAAATAAAAAAAAATGAAATATAATAAATATGTGAAACTTTGAATGTGAGTCTATCAATTTACATGTTTGTTAGCCAATACCGTCTTAATGGCTTTACAGATTCGGATAAATTTCGGCAGACAAATGATCTGGCTTAGGAATTAGACTTTTTTATTTAGAATAAAATTCACACAAATTAAAATTGAACACATTTTAACGCGCCGTTATATTCTATGATAATAATGACCACTTATAGCCAACTTTGTGTTACATCACGCTAAAAAAAGTAAATTTTGGTAAATGCATGGTGTCCATACTTCCTGCTAATCGCATTATAAATACCCTACGTATTGTTTCACAGTTTCTCACAAACCCATTTCTTTCTTTTCTTTATTCACATGCTTTTTATGCGTTTCCTGGCATATACTTAAGTGACAATAGTAATGACTAACGATTTAGTGTTTTTTTAAGTATACATAAATCCATTCAGAGCGGTGAAGCGTGGATTACTACTACAACAATAACATTGGTTCCGCAAAGTTACAACTGATAAAAAAGTGTTTTTAAATTGCTATTGAGTTCATTGAACTCACATACTGACGATATGTATATAAGTTTAATTTTGTCACAAGGAAATTTTCACTAAACTAACTAAAAATTATAATTATCACTCACAAATCACAAATCACAGATAACATTATTTTTTTATAAATGAAAAATAAAAAAGACAATATTTTTAAATAAAAATGTAATGATGTTCGTTGATCACGGCATCACTTGAGAACGACTAGACCGATTTCGTATTTTTTAATTTTAATGTATCTAATAAAAAGTTGCCAAATTTAAATTGGCACAGAACTTTTTATTACAAAGTACTGCATGGCATTAAGCTGCGCTCGTCATCCTGACACATATGTTGTTAAGTCTCGTAGTGCCCTGTTATTTCAATGGCTTCAATACACATCAATCGGAAACACAACTGTGCTTACACACTATTTCTTGGCGGCAGAAATAGATAAAGCGATGGTACCATCCTAGACGGCCTTTCGCATACAAGGGACCTACCAAGTGGTAGAGCCACGTTGCAGACAGTTTTGTTTTGTACAACATATATGGCCGGCTCAATCGATTTGTTAACACTTGCAGAAAATCGACGCAAAGTGACAGCTTGTTGTTGCATTTCGTAGTGGATGAGATATTCGGAGGTCCAAATCCTCCTTCCTTTCCCAATCCCTTAATTACCCCTTTCCTTTAAGGCCGACAACGCATCCATGATACTCTGGGTATTGTGGATGTTCATGGGCGGTGGTGCTCTTATCATCGGGTGACCCACTTGCTCGTTTCCCGGTTTCTATTAAAAAAAATACCACCTAGTCAGATTTCGGCAGTTTTAACCGTCACCTTATAATTGAATTCTGTTTTCTCTTTATTAATACTTTAATAAGATTAAATTATTAGATACTCTCGTCTTCACCAAAGATCAGTTTTCTAATGTCGATAAAATTTATGTATAAGTTGAAAAATATGATAAACAGCTTCATATAATTATCTCTATAAATGTATACTGTATTAATCCGCCGGAGTATTCACTAAAATATGAACAACTACAAATAGTCTAGTTTTAATTCTAAACGATAGTTTATCAAAATTGACCGGGCTTTATTTGAGTAACTCTGTCAAATTAAGCCCGGGCAATTTTTATAGAATTGGTAACACCATACTAACAACTACATAATCTAAAATATTCGTAAAATGTATTATAATTTAATATATCTGCAGCATACCATACTCTCTCTATTTAAATGATTCGATATTGATGGATATCATATGATTATACTTTGCTTTAAGAAATACTTTCAATCTTTGAGATTTCTTTTGCCATAGGTACTAGTCTAGATTTCTTTACACGTGATTGGCCCGTTTATGACGCTAAATAAAAACATACCTATCACGTACCTATGCAAAAATGCACACTTAAGAAAGAGCTCGGTTGAGTGTTGTTCCTGAATACAGGGGTTAGTATAATGCAAACTTCATCGCTTTTCTGTCCGTAAAAAAAAATGTCTTTAAAAAATAATAAATCATTTATCACTCACAAACTAATAACCAAAAATATAGACGTCAATAACCTTAATATTACATCATATGCAGTCTCTCAGAACGAAGTGAGAACGCATTAATAATAAAAACTACTTATAACATAACTTAATGGCTAATGAAGGCTTTAATTACGTGCAATAAAACCATGGCGATAGTAAAATCACCATTAGAGCCAATGTGTTGAATAAATTAAGCGTTATGTACATTTTCACTTGCCGGTGGAGAATAAATCGCGGGTGCGCCGTCCGCGACTCGTACGCTTCAGTACGCAAGAACATTATGGAATGTGTTGGACGGGTGTCGATGTCGATATGGAGTAAAAATACATTAAAAATACATTAATATTATTATCGGTATTGAGTATTATCACGGGTGGTGAAGAACACTTATCATCAGGTGACTCACTAACCTGATCGCTGTTCCTGGTATAAAAAAAGGTTAGTGGCAAAAAAAATATTCAATCTAACAAGGCCAATGTATAATGTAGCCAAGTGGTCTACATATTCCTAATAAAATTCTGTTGATGATTGGCTGGCGCATATTTAATCATACTTAATAACCGTATTAAGGCGAGATTAAGGTAAAGCAAGAAGGTTCCTGTATAGAATTTTACATAATAGCAAATAAGTGAAACATTTCCGAACTTCATTCCAAGTGACATAAAAACATTCTGTCTCTGGCAGATGCCAGAGATATTTTTTCATCCGTTGATTTTGAAATATTTGTCTATAGATAAATCATCGATAATAAAATACAATCCGCGCTGTGCCATCCCTCAAAGGAAACAGTAACAAGAATCCGCTACAGTTTCATGCGCAGGCGCAAGCAACGCTCGTCAAATCATTCTGTAGTGTGCTAGCTATGTGAATCATGTCTAGTGACGGGTCCTCGGGGATCACGCAGTTCGGCCTCTACAGGACCATCGATGCGAGGACCGAAGAGTTTTTGAGACTGTCCAGGAAGCGACAGATTCGACAAGGATGCGCGTGCGCCGCTATCTCCACAGCTATTACTGTCACTGTCGTGGTGGTATGTAAGTTTTTTTAATAATAACATGAATTTTGTTAACTTTATGTATTTTAATCGACTTAAAAAAAAAATATGTTGCTTTCAATTCAGCCGTGTTGTTTTGCTTTTAATGTATTATTAATATTTTTTTAGATATAAGATTTATTGACAAAAAAATTGTACGATGAATGTTAGTTAGGTGCCATGTGGTTGCATTTAAATTTGATTTATAAAATTTGAAGTAGTATGGAGTAAAAAAAACTCACTGGATGACAGCACATTTGTCATATTGTATTAAAATTATATAAGAAATTTTGAAAAGCAGCGGCACCGGCATCAACTCCAAAGATACCTCTAGAAATTACTACTTTTGACTTGTCAGTGTTATTTTTTTCAAGTCAGTTTTAGGTTTTGTTTAAATCTTAATAATAACGTATTTTTTGTGGATATATATTGATTAAATAATGTGTGGTGTTAATATTTTTGTATGTTGTTAAATGTTTTAATCAGTGTATGTTTGGTAGAAATTACAGTAAAAAATATATGCTAATTCTTTTTATCCGCTGTACCACGTTTATAAATGACTATATTTTGTGTCCTCTATGATAAAAATATTTTTCTGTTTTATCTTGTGTTAATCATAGAGTAACTTCTTAAAATATGCAAAATATTTACAGAAATATAAGTAGTACTATTCGAAATTTTCCAACTTTGTTGACAACATTTTTTCATAGTTAGTGGTCATTGTTTGTTATTTTAGCATCAAACAAACACTACTTGGTTGTCGACGCAATATAGAAGTATTCAATACATGAATATATTTTATAGTTTATACATACAGCTACGCTGAGACATAAAGCCTATGTGAAGAGTGAAATTAAGAAGAGAAGAAGCGTTTTTGTTTTTAAGTATAGATATTTCTAGTAGTTCCAAGTTTAAACAGAGGAGCATAATATAAGTCCTATCTCTTACCACTTTTCATTGCCTTAAATTGTTAGGAACGGAAGTATAGATTACATCCAACTGCGGGAAGGTGTTCAAGATTGAATCCACGCTGTCTCGTGGCACGTCATGCTGGTTGCGCTTGCGCATGGTACCGCGCAGTGATAACACGAGAAAGTTACTCGTAGCTCATATTAATTACTGCTTATGATGACCTTTAAGATCAATGTAGTGACTAAAAATTCTTATACTATGTTGTTTCTCTTGATTACTTCCAAAATGTTTTTTTTAAGATGCCACCTTTCTTTTTAAAAGACTTTATAACCAATATAAAAGCCTTGTAGATTAAAAGAATACTAAATATTTTAAATTTAATAACGTATTTAATATTTTAGAGCTAAAAATATCATAAAATTAATAGCGTGACTCTTGAGAATTTAAGACAAATGTTATTGCTTTCGACACTTGATAGGTATTGGAATATTGCGTTTTGTATATTTTCTACCTTTATGAGTTGAGAAATAAGAATTACCACACAAGTATTTAGTTGCCTTGACTGTATACCTTAGTTTCTTAACGTTCACTAACATAAGTACTAACATTATTTCATATAGTTGTAAGGGTAAGTAGTTTTTGTAAATGTGTTTTATTCGTTTACATAATCAACTTTGGTAAATTGTGTTTTGTTAATTATTTGAGTAAAATAAGTCTTTCATCGTAAAATTAATTGTTTCTAAATAACTATAACAGATTTCTTGAAAAAATTACTAATTAATTATATTTTGTTTACCTATGTGCAGGAATTAGTAGAACAACTTATTTTTAATATCTAATGATATAAAATATCACCCATTTATTTTGAATCAAGTTATACCTTATCATGTAGAGATACTAAATGATAAGGTATAATGATTATCTTTTAAAATATCGTTTTCCCTCTTTACAACACAAAATAGCTTAAACTATGTACTATTTTTAATTACAGTTTTAATCTTTACAGAGTGTACTTCTCGTCTACGAATACAACATTATTTCTGGGAGTAACAAGTACAAGAATTACGTCACACCCAACTGGCTTGGTTTTATCAACGATTCAGCAGATACTACCCCTTTTGATGCCAAATACTCAAAAACCAAACTAAATTTGGACAAAACTACAATTAAACTGCTTCCTATACTTCTAAAGACATTAAAACAAAATACATTTTTCGAAAAAGTCATAGAAGAATATACTAGCACTAGTCCAAATTATGAACCTAGAGACACTACGGAGCAAAATTATAAAAAGATTTTTTTTTCTGATCCAAGAAGTTGGTTTAAAGCACCTACATCTAAATTGTATGCAATCGAATTCAAAACAACACCTGTAGTGTATTACCAACCCACGAGGAATTTAGAATATTACACTAAAATAAGAAAGGTTAGAGATTACAAGCGGATCTTAAATTATTTAGAAAAAATGATTAATGATAAAGTCAGCTTCACATCTAACCTAAACATGATGAAAAGAGAGTTACAAAAAGAAAACCCTTCTGAGCTAAGCACTACGCCAATAGAAAACTTGTATAAATCAAAACAGAAACACCGCGTTCAAAGTTTCAACAAAACTGTAAGGAGACCTCCCACAATCGAAAATAGGAACTGCAAATGTCCAATAAAATTGGGAATGTTATTAAATAAGTTATTAAGTAATATAGATCAATTATTGCCATACTCCAAAATAGCTCCAACATTATGCAATATAAGAAAGACAACAAAATTAATAACATTTCCTCCTAAAGTAACCAAAAACGATTTAACTACGAAATTCAGTACCTTAAAGCCGGTAAATGTAATTCCAACTTCTAATTACATAGAAAATATGAAGATAACTACAGAAAACATACATTTGCCACGTCGAGGTGATACTACAAAAACAACTATCGAAAAGAATAACAACACAAATTTGTCGCCTGAAAATAATATTATTAAAAATGTAAATATTGAAATGGGGACGACAGATAATCATATGGATGAGTATGAAAAACAAACTACAGTAAAAAACTATTTAGAAGCAACTCAATCTCAGAATATTCAACCTCAGTCCACTAAACTTATGACTTTTGCTACTGATAAATTTGCAAATTTGATTTATCAAATTTTTAAAAATTATTTTACACCTTCGAAACCTACAGTAGCCACCAACAAAATGGAGAACAGACCTATTTTTAGCAATGAAGAATATGATGATTATTTCATAAGTACACAAAGAACTGACACCCATTATAATTCCGTAGATATTCATAATCTAGAATTGGTTAAAACTAGAATGATTTCTCTAAATAAAAAAGCCAAGAACTTAAGGAATAAAAATGAAATTAATACGGAAAATGAAACTTCAAGTTATATCAAAGCTCCAAATTTAGTCCCGATTAAAAAATATAAACAAAAAGATTTATCTTTTGAAAATAAAATAAACAGTATATTATTACAGAAACTGATAAATACCAAACCAAAAGTAATGATCCAAAAAGACAGAACAAATACGCCAAAAATAGAAAAGTCATCTGAGATTTACAAATCTAATAATATCGTTCATGGCGACAATCCATTCGGCTATGATGATAAAATATTAGAGGATGAGTTTTTTGAAGAATATAACATACAGAAATCTTCTAAAACCAAAGATAATCCCAATAATAAGACAGAATCAACCTTTGAAACAAAAGATATTGTAAAGCTTGATAAAATAAATGAACATGTCAGAAGTAATGAAAACATACCAAAGAAAATAAATTCATTGTTACCCCAAGCAAAACCTGTGTATTTAGAAATAAACAGAAACGATAGGAAGCAAGATGATACTCACGATTACGAGTTTAATTTACACAATAATCTTTATGATTTTCCTAATATTTAATGTTAACGTAAACGTTAATACTAATTTTCACGTATTACACATAAGGCTATATGTTGAATATGGTTGATTGTATTATGCAAAAAATATTATATAAATGTAAACATACGTTTAAAGTATTTGATGTTATCTATAACCATGTAGTATTAATTTAGAAATATAGATAATATGGTCTTTATATGTAATTAATGTACGGAATAGCTGTCAACAAATATAATATCAGAAAATTAAATTTTGATTATGAGTAAGACTTTGTTAAATCCTCTACTAATTCTGTATTACAGCTTAATAAATCAAATTGATTAGAAATATAAGTTATACCTAAGTAATAACTAAGTAATTAGCATTTTTTTTTATTGCCTTGATAGGCAGACGAGCAAGCGGCCCGCCTGATGGTAAGCAGTCACCACCGCTCATGGACATCGGCAATGCCAGGGGCACAGCCAGGCCGCTGCCTACCACTGAAGGGATACTGTTTTTAAACCTCGTTTGAAGAAGGACATGTCATAGCGCTCGGGAAACACCGAGGCAGGGAGTTCATTCCAGAAAACTTTTCTAAACTGGATACACCCTACATTTCCCTTTGGTCTAATTTTATTGAGTATTTAAGCAAAAAATAATATCATGTTTCAGGTAATTCTACTAATCTACGAATACGCGATTGCAGTAGAATGGAACTTGATACAAAGAAGTAATGCAGTTAACAAAACCGAGGACGTCCATATCGGAGATCATCCCATAGCAGACCGACTTGATCGAAGTTACTTTGGTTTTGATCAAGATTATTACGAACGAATGCCGCTTCTCGTTAATGCTATGCAAGAGAATAGCTATCTCGATCCGTTGCTTGAAGTAATACCTGCTAGTAAACACAACAACTATATTAATACTATAACAACAACACCAAAAAATTATAAATCAAATAACATTAGACGAACTAGTCCAAGACCTTTCTTCTTTGAATATCGAAGTCCAACGCCTTTACCGTTCAGCAAAAAGTACGGTTCGAGAACTTGGGTTGAAAAATATCGTAATGCTCAAAGATTACAAAATATAAGACAAATTATTAAATACCTAGAGAAAACTATAAATGCTAAAGTTGGGGATATGCATACTAAGTCACCAAGTACTCATGTAGCATTTACAGGATTGTATGTAGAGCCCATGATAAATAGTGAAGCAAACAAGACAAAGATCGAAGTAGATCAACATTTTCAGAGCACTACTAAAACAGATATTACTCATTCAAACCATCAATCAGACCCGCTGTTCCTATTTAAGCCAGAAAATCCTGGTGAAGTTAATCTTTTAGCTGACGGATTTCTTAGATTCTCCCCAGTTCCTACGCAAATTCCTGATATTGCCACCATAGCACCAATGTTTAAAAAAAGTACTAATAATGGAATGTGTTTAGGTAATAACTGCGAAGAAAAATTCAATAATATTTTACTGCAAAGCTCTAATGTGGTTCACACCACTGAACCACCTTCAACAACAAAGTCATTTAGTGTTATGTTAAATTTATTCCCATTAAAATCGGTTTCTGATATTGGTGATAAAAATAAGGAAAATTTCAATAAACCGCAGGTCAATTTAAATAATATATATTTTACCACCCCTCGCCCTACAGTACATTTTAAAAGGAAACACATAGTACCAATAAGACGTACGTTCATTCGTAGAAAATCTCGAATATTGTATCAGAATAAAACTAACACGTTTAGAAAGAATAACACTTCAGATATTGGTAAAAAAGATCAAGATATTGCTGTAACGAATATGATTGTGCACGTCAAAGTATATTCACCAGATATTAAAACAGAATCAAGTAGTAAACTAGATACAGTTGATATAACTACTGAATCCTTTGCATCTGTACTAATAAAACCGATCCCGCCGCATTCAACAGAACCTCCTTTTACTCTATCAACATCCCAAGTTGAAGATTTTCATGTAGGGAGTTCTGGCCTCATACCAATTCAAGACAGAACAACAATACCGTCTCTACCAGAAGTAACAACTTTGACACCTTTCTTAGATACAACAGTAATTCCTGAAGTGAACTCATTTACGAGTCCACCAAACACTTTTAAATTCAGTCATGAAGATGCTAAAATACCTCAAGAATACATTAAGTTACGAAGCAGGGAAGTTGGCGTAAATAGAAAGAATTTTAAAGAATACAATGACGATTATGAAAATAATGCAAATACGCTTGTTGTTATTGCCAAGAATGTCGATAAAGTTATCAAAACAACAACAATGGAGGCAACAACTGAAACTACTGAAGAATTTGAAGAGACAACAACTGCTCAGACTTACGTTCCTCAAATAAATGGTCACTATAGAAGTATTAGTCCAAATCTAAGAAACTTTAATGTCACTCCAGAAAGTAGTAGAAAAAGAAGACTTGAATTAGCAATAAGCAGCTTTCGTAAGCCAACTTACGTTCCTATGTATGTGGAAATTAAAAGGAATTACACAAAACGCTTCGAAGATGATAAATGATTTAATTATGTCTTAAAATATTTTCGTGTGTCCCACCGACTTTTTTTACTTTAATGGTTCTAATCTGTCCTATTCTTGAATTAGGGACACCTATGTAAATAAAATCTATTAGTCATTAATAAAATATTATCTTGTTAGTTAAATGTTTATTTTGTGTCTTTCATTGCTTTATTACTAAATCTTAATCCTGATCTGAATACTGATGTTTTCGGAATACGTTGAACTTTAGCGTTAGCTAAAGTATAGCAAAATTATTTATATTATTAGTCTAATTTGAAGGTAATATTTATGTAATGAGCCCAATAACGTAACACTTCACTGAGCATAATAATATAACAGTAATGACTAAGTGTCAGGTCGCTCATATGTGAGAAACTGTCTGGATTGGTACTACCACTTTGCCTATTTATGATTGACAAAGCAGCAGCGTATAAGCACTGTTTTATTTTGCAGTGCTCTTCTGTAATTAAATTTTGTGTATGCTGTTGCGTCTGTTTTTGGCCAGACATGGCATTTACTATCAGGCGAGCGGCCTACTCATTTCATCATTCAGGCTCAAAAAAAACGCCACCTATAAGTTTATACACCCAAGTATATACAAACTAAAAGCTTCAGAGTAGTACTTGAGTAGTAAGACATTCAACAAGAACACATTATATTATGTAGAGTTCAAGTATATATAGTGTAGGCTAACACCAATAGGTGGCGTTGTACCAGACTTATATGGCTAAGAGACCAGTGATAGCAAAAGCCGAATATATTCTCTCCGTTACGTCGCCAAAACACGTTTTGGAAGATCCGTTATTGCGATTGCAAAACATTGCAGGTAAACAATATTTTAGAATCCGAAACATCCAACTTACTGCTCACGTAAATATTGATTGATCGGACTATTGAGTCCGATAAAAATATGGATTTTGACACAAATTTAAATATGATGAGCGATGACACAAACGGTATGCATAAATTGCTCCCTAGAGTAAAATTGTTCTGTGGGTATGCTTTACATTGACATTGTAGAGAGCTATACATAAATATTGAGTACTAGCTTTTGCTCGCGGCTCCGCCCACGTGAACCAATAAACAAACAAACAATCAAACTCTACAGCTTTATAATATTAGTATAGATTTGATTTTGATTTGACAACGGAAGCCTTCAAATAATATTATTTTGGTAGCTTAGCAACGGAAGCCTTCAAATATGAATAATTTTCCCCGTTTTTGCAACATTTTTCACTGATGCTTCGCTTCTAATGGTCGCAGCGTAATGTTATATATCCTAAAGCCTTCCTCGATAAATGGACTATCCAACACAAAAAGATTTTTTTAATTCGAACCAGTAATTCCTGAGATTAGCGCGTTCAAACAAACAAACAAACAAACAAACAAACAATCAAACTCTACAGCTTTATTATTAGTATAGATTTTAATAAATTTGCGTAGAAATAAAAGCAATCATCTCCGATACCTAACTAAACTTTTTTGTAGAGCAGCGGATAGTAAGGAATAGGTTCCACATGATGTATTCTCCTACTAGTAGATATATAAATGTGAAATTTTGCTTGTTTGTTCGTCAATCATGCGGTAACGGCTGAACGGATTTGGAAGAAATTTGGCACACAGGTAAGCCATGATTGGTCACCTGATGGTAAGTGATCTCCAGTTCTCCAGTGCCTATGAATATCCACAATACCTGAAGAATAATTATAGATGCATGAACGATTTTAAAAGAAAGAAATGCTTAAGAGATTGGGAGGGAGGAACGCCTTAAATAATATATCAATGGGGAAAAGGGTACGATCACACTGTGTGTGATGCGATGTGGAATATATGGGAAATTAAATGATATTAAGGAGCAGCGTGGTGGTAGCAGCTACACTGGACAGAAGTGGCAAATCTGAAAAATTGCAAATCTGGAAGTTAGCCATGATGTCCCAAAGACTTGTCTGAGCTGCAGCCGAAACCCCAACGGTAGAGACTACCTCGCAGAGTGATGCAGGTAATCCTGGCCAATCCGAACCGACAGTGGGAATGCCACCCAAACTGGGATTAAGGGTGAAATGGTTCCACTAACGAGAGCTGATCACCCGTCTCTGCATCTCGCAGACATCCTCAATATAAATACAATACCAAAATAATCATAGACGCGTTGCCGCCCTTAAAGGATTTGGTTCTGCGAATATCTCACTTACCGTACGAAACGCAACAGCAAGCCGCTACTTTACGTCGTTTTTCTGTGAGACAGTGGTAACGCCCCGGTCGAACCGGAACATTTATACTGTAGTTAGATATGTCAAAAGCGTAGCCACTCAAATAAAATTTATTATGGCCCTCTTGCTTCATATACTTATTATGTTTAGTAGGAATTGGTATAGGTAAAGGCTGAAACTGAACTTTGAGTAGGAAGATGCGTAAGCACCTCGACGCTGGTTCGGCGCCGCAACTGGAGCTGCCGCTCCGTTGGCCATATGGTTTGACACGCCTTGTTCCTCTGATACTGTGAGTGGTCATGGATATTTACCATCAAGCGATGCTACGATGACCTATTTGCTCGATGAACAGAATCAATATGGCCAAGCTAGGCCTAAAAATAAGATATTATAATAACTATAAACATAAAAATATATTATAAAAACTCTTAAATTCCGATTAACAATATGTAGTTACAAAGAACGATTTATTATAGCATCCAACATATTTTATCATTATTGCTTACGAACTCGTAGAAGAGTAGCTAATGGTAAGTTTTGCAATGTTAGAAGGGCTAATGCTAATATAGAGCTCATTGGGTATATGATTGTCATGCTGAAATCATGCTATTCTTAGTGCCTGTTTCACCACCTCTGAGTAAATGCTACTCTCCAATTAAAATATAATACTTTAAAATAAAAAAATCACGCTCTGGTATACAGGGTTATTTTTAAAACACCAGCAACCTCGCAGGGGTAGATTCCTAAGGCTATAAGCTACTACTTTTGTTCTACGACTTTTGATAATTTGTTAGATTTTATTTTCATACAAAAATAAGTATTCATTTAATTTCCGTCTTGAACGTTACAACGCGCATCGCAAATTACGTAAACAAATACGCGAAGCGTGGGGAACCGGGCTAGCTCCTTTGAAGGTCAACGCGCCGCTCAGCTGAGCGGCGCGGCGCCTTTGAGTCGCGCGCGCACGCCGCAGTCTACGAAGTAAAACACGACACAACAAAAACTTGTAAAATCATTTTTTTTTAAATATATTGAGTTATATCCAAACTCGTAGAACAAAAGTTGTTCCGTATGGGGACAGGTATCTACCCCTGCGAGGTTGCTGGTGTTTTAAAAATAACCCTGTATATGCCGACAAAAAGATGTCTGTTATGTACTTTTGATATTACATTTTATCTATCTTAAACAGTATGTGGTAGATACCATATAAACGGATATTGTGACAGGTCCTAAGTATGTCCATCCATATAATTAAATATGAATATTAAAGTTAGCGCAGATTAATTTATTCTATTTACACAAACTGTTGCGGCCAAATACAACAGTTTACAATAAATATTATATCACAATAAAAAACATTAAAAACAGACATTTGTACTGTCTTGGTTTCCTTTTTTTCCCTTCTTTTTTGTAACGACCACACCAGCGGGGGAGAGGAAAACGTGCGGGGCAACGGCCCCTCGGTATATATATGAATTCAAAAGTTCAACGGCCTCTCTCTCAGTCGACTATAAGCTAATTAACGAAAGGCATCCGCGCGGTTTGTCTTTTCCCGCCGAAACGCTCTGGGCCCGGTAGCGAGAAAACCGCTTTAGCAGTGCACTGCCATCAAACAACCATCAAGCATCCAGCAAACAAACCGAAGAAAGAACTTTACATGGTGTGTGGTATCCTCGGGGAAGAAAGTGTACCAGTTTTTGGTGAGTCCTTTTGCCTATCCTTAAAACCAAGACAGTGACATCACGTATCACACGCTACACCACATCAGAAAACATAAAAACCGCATAGACCACACCTCGCGGAATCGTAAGCCCGCAATCCCGCACACAATAAAAATTCCAGATACCGAATTAAGGGCACGTTTGCATCCACATAAGTGTTTGGTCCTTTTCGAGTCGGATAGCTCTTAATTCGGTATACATTTATATCGCTTAAATAAATGATTATATTCCCGCATTAAATAGGTTCATATACCTACCGCTAACATAAATAAATGATTATATTCCCGCATTAAATAGGTTATATACCTACCGCTAATATAAATACATGATTATATTCCCGCATTAAATAGGTTCATATACCTACCGCTAATATAAAGTTTACTATAAATTTACGATTCCGCGTGGTTCCGCCATTTTGTTAACGTTAAAGTCAGAAAGCACTAGGCACTAATTACCTCGTGCTGATCTACAATAAAATTATTGATAGCTTGTGTATTCTGCTACAATCATAACTACAATATTCGTACATATAAATTACGTTATTTATATTAGTAAGCTACGCCCGCGCATAGAACATTCTACTTGGTTCTACGTAGGTAGTTACGTAAATCAAATTTAACTGTTTCATTTTAATATAAATACATTCGAATTATTATAATGGAAAATTTGGAATTTAAAATAAATATTTTAACAGCCAAAAATGAGGCAATATTCCAACGCTTGTCATCTTTATATGAATTGTCGAAAAAAGTATCTTTAACAACTGAGCTTCGTTCAACTGATAATTTTCTGGCAGAAACGGAAACTTTACCTACAATTCGCCAGGAATTTAGCGACAATTTAGATTCGATTAATTTATTCACTAGCCAAATAAAGCCCAATTATAAATTGAATTATTCACAACTAACTGCGTTTGAAGATATTTACACCCGTATACAACGTGTTCGTAGTATTGTCGGGGCGAACTCGAAGCAGCCTGCTACATCTCAAAACACGACAAAAAGTGTAGTGAAATTGCCAGCGATCCGTATTCCATCATTTGATGGAAATATAGAAAACTGGCCTCTATTTTACGCGTCATTCAAGGCTAATGTACATTCTAATTTGAATCTTACCGATTCGCAAAGAATACAATATCTGATAGGTAGTTTGTCGGGTAACGCGTTAAAAATAACGGCTGGTATCATACCCTCAGAAGAAAATTATAACTCAATATGGGATAGCCTTGTAGAGAAGTACCAGGACACGAGGGCATTAGGTGCGCATTATATGTCAAATTTACTGGATGTAAAACCCGCTTTAAATAATGCTGAATCGCTAGGTTCTTTTATCGAAACATTTCATGCTTCGGTTTCAGCTTTAGAAAGTCTAAAAATTCCTGATTTGAAGGATTTTATGTTCTTGCATTTGGCTATGAGGAAATTAGATTCGTCTACGTCGCAATTGTTCGAAAGATCCGTAAATCATGGTGATATACCATCTTATAAAGAGTGCGTAACATTTATCAGAGCTCAAGTAAAAATTTTTGAACGAACCGTACCGGGTTCGGTTCCCGGTCGAGGCACGACAGCTAATACGCGCAGTGGTTCAAAAAACAATTCGGTTGTGTGTAACCAACCGCGATTTAATAAAACTCAACAATCATTTGTTACATACGGCAATAGTTCTAATAAAAATAAAACATCAACTTGTTTATATTGTAACAAGTCTGACCACTCTTATATTTATCATTGTCCGTTATTTAAAACAATTAACAGTAAATCGCGTTTGGATTTCATTAAAGGCAATAGAGGATGTGTGAATTGTCTTAGTTTTACTCATAAAGTATCGCAATGTAAGTCATCACACAACTGCAAAAATTGTAACCAACGTCATCATTCTCTTCTGCATATAACAACTGAACCAACGCAGCCGCCTCGTACCGCGCCGTCCGATAATATTATAACGCCAACACAGTCGCCTGCGCCGGTTAGTGCGATCGCCGCGGACACTCGTGTTTCACTTTGTGCGCGAGCAGATACCCACAACATAAAAATAAAAAATGACTTGGCAAAAACTACAGTTTTGTTATCAACCGCTCAAGTATACGTTAATAGTAACAATAATCATTATATTTCGGTTAGATGTCTTATTGATAACGCTTCACAGAATAATATTATTACTTCTGCTTGTTGTAAAAAACTTGGTTTAAAAATTATACCGCTTACGAACTCATTTATTAAAGGAGTAGGTTCAATTTCGCGACGTATTATAGGTTACGTAAAGATAAAGGTGTCTTCCAAGATTAATCATAACTCGTATGACTTACTCGCTTTAGTAGTCGATTGTATTACAGATAAATTACCAACAGAAAATGTTGACATTTCCGTAGTGCAGCATTTATCGAATGTACCACTCGCGGACCCGCTCTGGTATGAACCCGGGGAAGTGGAGTTACTTCTCGGGGCACAGATATTTCCATTTTTGCTATTAGGTGGTAAAGTTATTGCACCTCCCGCACCTTCCGCTATTGAAACAGTATTCGGTTATATCCTTATGGGCGAAGTTACCGCTTTATCGATTGCGCAGAGCACTGCACCCGAATATGTTAATTCCGCAACACTTCTTACAGTGGACTTCAATTCTAGGCACAATTATTCGGTGGCACTAGATGAGTCATTACATAAATTTTGGAATTTAGAAGAAATACCAGAACAAAAATTTCTTAGTCCGGAAGAAAAAGATTGCGAGAAGCAATATTCCGCAAATGTTACACGTGAACCAACCGGTAGATACTGCGTTGCGTTACCGTTTTGTAGGGAACCGGAAGTACTCGGAAATTCCCGTTCTGTAGCTTATCGGCGTTTACTTGCATTAGAACATACTAAATTAAAAGATCCGGAACTCCGTGCAAGTTACAACAATGTGATCCAGGAATATTTAGATAAAAACTATTTATCGGAAATAAACTTGGATGATAAAAAATTTGATGACGGTTATTACATCCCACATCACCCAGTCGTTAGACAAGACAAGGATACGACTAAAGTACGTATCGTTCTAGACGCGAGCGCGAAGTGCCATAACGGTGTGTCACTTAATGACATTTTGCACACAGGGCGTAATTTACAAGCAGACTTATTTTTATTATTATTAAATTTTCGATTATTTCCGATTGCTATTACGGCCGATATAAAACAAATGTATCTCCAGATACTTGTTACTGGGGAACATAGAAAATATCAGAAAATATTATTTCGTTTCAATACTGCTGAACCTGTTCGAGAATTTCAATTTAACCGCGTTGCATTCGGTTTGAAGTCTAGTCCATTTTTAGCGATGCGCACCGTGACTCAGCTCGCAGCTGATGAAAGTGAGCGCTATCCTCGCGCTGCTTCGGTCGCCTCCCGTGAATTGTACATGGACGACTTGGCTACATCTGTACCTTCACTCGATGAAGCCAAAGTATTATCCAGCGAGCTTATAAGTTTGTTCAAAGCTGGCGGGTTCGACCTTACAAAATGGGCGAGTAACTCACAGGAGTTGTTAACCTCTGTGCCGCAGTCAAACCGTGCAGATATAAATTTCTCGGATAAGGATAGTTTAAAAATTTTAGGCCTCAAATGGATTCCTTCAGAAGATAACTTTACTTTCACTACGTCTAACATAAATAATAGTTGTACTAAACGATGCATTCTCTCAGCCATAGCCCGGTTGTGGGATGTGTTGGGATTCGCTGCTCCCGTAGTCTTATTTGCTAAATTACTTATAAAAGAATTGTGGAATCTTCATATCGACTGGGATGATACACCGCCAAAGGAAATTATTTCATTTTTTCATAAATTTCAAGAACAATTACCGCTTCTTTCGTCATTAAAAATACCGCGCCATGTAGCAGTCTCTAATGGCTGTGTGATAAATATTATTAGTTTCGCTGACGCCAGTCTTAAGGCTTATGGTTGCGTCCTATATTTACACGTTACGGACGCAGTCAATGAAACGCACGTACGTTTGGTGTGCGCAAAATATAAAGTTGCTCCGGTAAAAGTTGAGTCATTAGTCAGGTTGGAATTATGTGCCGCTCTGCTAATGTCTAAGGTCATAAAATTAGTTGTTGAAACTTACCGCGAGCGTATCACAATAAATAATATATTCGCTTTCTCCGCTTCTAAAATAACTTTATCATGGGTAAATTCGTCTCCACACAGGTGGAACGTTTTTGTAAATAAACGCAAACATATAACTTATGTCATAATAGACAAGTATTCTAGCCGCGCCAATCTTTTGAGTTCTGTACTCAACCAGAGATATTGGAATAGATGGCGAGTAGAATATTTGTTTATGCTTCAAGTTAGACAGAGGTGGCTTGCTGATGTAACTAGCGTTGTAATCAGTACATTTAAAGGACCCATTGTCAAGTTATGTCCGTTACCTTCTCAATAACCTTAATACAACAATATATCAATAATAAATAAATATAGTTACATATTCGTTAATATTTAATACTTTTCAACTTTATGCATAGTTAATCTTTTGAAAACCCTTTGGGTTCTCAAGAGGGCGGAGGATGTTGCGGCCAAATACAACAGTTTACAATAAATATTATATCACAATAAAAAACATTAAAAACAGACATTTGTACTGTCTTGGTTTCCTTTTTTTCCCTTCTTTTTTGTAACGACCACACCAGCGGGGGAGAGGAAAACGTGCGGGGCAACGGCCCCTCGGTATATATATGAATTCAAAAGTTCAACGGCCTCTCTCTCAGTCGACTATAAGCTAATTAACGAAAGGCATCCGCGCGGTTTGTCTTTTCCCGCCGAAACGCTCTGGGCCCGGTAGCGAGAAAACCGCTTTAGCAGTGCACTGCCATCAAACAACCATCAAGCATCCAGCAAACAAACCGAAGAAAGAACTTTACATGGTGTGTGGTATCCTCGGGGAAGAAAGTGTACCAGTTTTTGGTGAGTCCTTTTGCCTATCCTTAAAACCAAGACAGTGACATCACGTATCACACGCTACACCACATCAGAAAACATAAAAACCGCATAGACCACACCTCGCGGAATCGTAAGCCCGCAATCCCGCACACAATAAAAATTCCAGATACCGAATTAAGGGCACGTTTGCATCCACACAAACTATGCTGTATTTAGTTACTTTGCGTGTAAACTTTGCAACGTGACCTTATATAGCTATTCCTTTCTAACATCAATGACCTTATACATGCCATCTCATCTCACGCATCTTGAGAAAAAAAACCCGTTACTTTTACTCGCGCAAAAAGGTTCTATCTGCAGAGGCTTGAAGATAAGGTTGAGTTTATATACCTATCTCGCTCTAACATATGTGCAAGTTGCGTTTGCCGTAAAGGAGAGGTGCATCGTACAAGTCCGGTACACGCGACTTGCAGTGCAAGTTTTTGACAGTACTTTAATATCAAACTAAACTTTGTGGCGAATGGTGATTGTGTTTTTGTGCTAATAACTGTAAATAAATATGTGTTGTGTAGTGGCTGATGTGGTGTATTGAATTGTGATGTAAAAGGAAATATTAAGGTACTATTCCCTTAGTTAACAGTTAAGGCTGTAAATGCTGGGTTTAAACTTTCTTTGCTTGTGTCCGGTAGTTAGTCACCAAGGTCAACGTATTGCAATTTTGACACATTTATTGGACATGTCATTTTATTTAATCTCCTCATAATAATACTGTTTTATTCTATTGTGTTAGAACTTATTTATTGTTGATATTGTTTCTAAATTAAATCACTGTTATCATGAATATCCGTACTGAATTAATCCACGTGGTAATTATTTAACTAATATTTTTAAGCTTTAAGTTCTAAGTAGCCTTAAAGTTGCGTTTTAATTTGCAAATATATACATAATATTATTTGTAAATAAAATCGCAAACTTTACACATTTATACACTTTTGAAATAAGTCGTGCATTCAATTCAGCGAATTAAAATGTGTGTGTTTTTTGTGAACAACACCCGTCATTGGAATTTGTATCTGACTATCACTAGGCATTTATCGGGTTTACACAGTTCGATTTTAATTGAACACATGCCAAATCGCTTACAACTTAAACCCTCTGAACACATTTTCAACGAAATTGTTCAACAAAAGCATACATCTTTTGTACATTCAAGTGAGTTGATCAACTAAAATCGAACCGTGTGAACCCACCATTATACCCTAACATGATAAGCGACAAAAGCATTAAGCTCGGTGAACCTTCGATGGACTAGACGTGCATTTGCCTATCCTTTCACGTGTACAGGTGTGAGCTCGTGTGTTTGTGATTAAAATTTAAAACCCACTTTACCATAATATTTGCAACATTTTGTATCTACTTTGATTGTTTTGATCAAATCTCGAGCAAAACCGCGAACAATGCTGATAAAATTGTTTAAAACAAGTTTTTAATGTGGATAAACCTGATAGCTGTTACCGCTTTGTTTAGATCTATAAGAACATCGATTGAAATAAATTCAAACATCTAATTCAATAATATAATATATCAATTGATTAAAGCATCATTATTTGAAACGTAAAATGACATATGAATTAAATTACATGCTCTTGACATTTCGGAATATTAGCACAACTTATAGCGACGTTATAAGAATATGTAATAGAGCCACGCTGTAGTCAGTTTTATCTACAGCATGAATGGGCCGGCTCGACCGGGTCGTTACCACTACGCTAGTAATATCCCCCTATGCAAGATCAATTCCAGCCACTATTAAACCATGCCTTACGCCCGTATACACAACAACATATAAGTTCTTTGTGAAGTGTGGAATTCTGAGTACATATTGGATCTGTTTTTATTTAGGGCCAAAATCTAACCAACGACGCGACGCGACGTTAGGAGAAATCGTCACTATGCGTTGGCGCTCACTATGAGGTCTCAATGTAACGTTTATAAACACGGGGCTTATTACGAGTATATTGTCACGTAGCTACGTTTTGTAATAAAGCCGAGTGACTTTAACTCTTAATATATTTTTTTACTAGCCCTGTATTATACGTGTCCCACTGCTAGGCACGGGCTTCCTTTATTGAATGACAGGGGTTAGGCCTTAGTCCACCATGCTGGCCTAATGTGGGTTGGAAAACTTCACATACCTTCGAAAAATCTTATGGAGTTCCCAGGTATGCAGGTTTCCTCACGATGTTTCCTTCACCGTTAAAACAAGCGATAATTAACAATTGATAATACACGTAACTTAGAAAAGCCAAAGATGTATTCTCTTGGGGCTGGTTTCGAACCTGCGACTTTCGTCTTGACAGTCCGTACCACTTCCCGCTGAGCTATCGCTGCTTACTTAGAGAAAAAAAATTTAAAAATGATTTCTTACGTTTACGCCATTGTTACACATTGAAATAAAAATATTTTAAACGGATTTTATCGCGGGTGGACCACCCCGTGACCACGAAGGCTGGAAAGCTTTCAAAACGTCGGGGCCAAAATTAAAATAAAAAACCACGATAGAATCCATTTAAATTAGTTTTATTTCAACATTTAAAAAAATGTTTTTACAAATGTTTATTTATGTTCGAGCATTAAGCCAGCAATTTATAATAGGCATTACCAAAAATCCCAATTACAAAACCCGTCTATAAATTTGGGAAAGTACCAACTGGAGAGTATAACTATAGCATTGTTCTATACGTATATTTCGACAATACAAAACTAGGTCGCCGTTGGTCAAGCCTTTCCCAAACCACACCGTTATGCATGACATAAGACCCTTCATCTCAAATATCCGCCCGTCTTAGGACGTCGCCCCACTTACCTACTCAGGTGGGTTAAAATAGTTTAACGTACTAGTATACTGAGAGGATTATATAGATAATCCTCTCAGTATTTACTTTATGTATAACATTATATGTTGCATTAAAATCTTTGTTTCTTCTACATATCTTAAGTGTATTTGAGGCACAACTCAGTCACGCTGTAGATCGTTCTTTCTACAGCATGAATGGGCCGGCTCAACCGGGTCGTTACTACTGTCTCACAGAAACCGACGTAAAGTAGCGGCTTTCTGCTGCATTTTGTACGGTGAGTGAAATATCCTGAGGACCAAATCCTCCTCCACTTCCCAATACCTTAACTATCCCTTCCCTTATAGGTCAGTAACGCGCCTATGATTCTTCTAGTATTGTGGGTGTACATGGGCGGTGGAGATCACTTATCACCCCTAAAACTAAAAAAATACAAAATTATACTGCTTTCGGCGTAGCTCAAGTGCTATCTTCGATTTTTATGAAGACTTCGGAAATGAACAGTCTAGCAACGAGTCGCACGTCGCAGACAAATTTACACAAAAATGGTAAACGGCACTCAAGTTGGCAACACTAAGAATTCAAAAGCCAGTTACGGGTACCAATTATCGCCGTTTCCCATGGTCCATTGTCTACAGTTCAGTGACTTGGAGGTTACCGGGGGCATGATGTATGAATGAGATTATGAACACTACGGCCATTGATTTTCTGTTATTTGTTGCCAAATAACACTTAACCTAGAATATAGTTGCTCGTGTCATTTATCAGTCTATATTGTGATCAAACTAATTGATCCAGTTTTTTATTACAATTAGGTTTGCGAAATTTTCTTTATTTGTGATTTAAATTTTGTTCTGAGACTCAGTACACTAAAATCTTCAGTAATCGGAAACATTTAGCTTTATTCGGTGACATTATCATAATTAATTAATAATTATTATTATTCTTCTTCAAATGTTATAGAATCTGGATTCTATGTGGTCATTGTGGGTTTTTGTATCCAAATCCAGTTTATATAAATTTCCTAGTGTTATTTCCAATCAATAATATGAATGAAAGTTGGGCTCGTGTGGAATTTTATGAGAACAATAATTGTTGTAATCGAGTTAATTCACTTTAATTAGATGACTGTTGCTTCGCTCATCTCATTATTATAAATGTTTTTGTAATAATAATGTGGTGTAAAATGATACGTCGTAGGGTAGGTCGTAGGTAGGTAACATAAAACAAATTCGGTATCCCCATGTCTTCGATCTTCAGGGACGTTCCTTCGTTCTTGATCCATCAGGAATCTTAGCTCTATGAGCCGGTGTATTCCACATCCTTTACCAAAATGAATCAATATTCATTTTAGTTATGAGGCAATGCACCAATTCATTGTCAATAACCTAACTGGTTTCTCAATGAACTCTTTCCTTTCGAATCGCTTTGCGTGGAGAAACACCGTTCGTATTTGTTAAATAACCTTGAACTGGAGTATGTCAATGAGATGCCGGAATGTCAAAGCAATTCGGTACTTGTCACTACTTCGTTGCGTCTCGTATGTTGAATATTTAAGAGTATTCCATATAAAACACGGTAATTAAAGTTACTGAATAATTTGTTTATAATTTTAATGACACTTTATTCAGCTGGCAACACACCCTGATAGCTCGAATATTATAGGATAGGAAATTTAAATCAATATAGAGAGCGACCACAAGTTAAATTTCATAATCCAATTACATCATTTCGTTAGAGCGAAAACCCTACTCGTCCTAGTCGAACTAATCGAATCTCATTATCACCAAGAAGTTAAACGTATTTGCTTTTCTTGCAGGATCAAAATATTTTTTTAATAGATTAGTGTTTTATCACATGATTTGCAAACAAAAAAAACATAATAAATATTACCTGTATCATGGAATTCTTTGAATCATTCTACAAAAGATCAGATAACTGTAAACGCTGCATAAGTCACGATCAAGTAGCTGCGTGACCTCAAATACAACGCTTGCTCAGCAAACAGCAGTATCTCACTCGAAACATATGACAGTGTATCGAAAGCGTGACGAGTTTATTTTGTCAGAGAAGTTAATTAACGTTGCTGTTGATGAAATAATAAACATAGTAATCTCATTTCGGGATTGATTTCGGATCCGTAACAGTCGGTAGGAACCTTGTTATGAAACCGTTTAGTGAAACAAATTCGTATCTATGAATGAAACTTCGTCACATTTAGAGCCATAGATATTAATATAATTTTAGGACACAGATTTAAAGGGATATTTATTTTTGTCGATTCGTGATGTATTTAGATTCCTACAAGGTGGTAGGTGCCTCGTATTCGAGAGGTCGTCTGGGTTGGTACCACCGGTTTGTCTATTTCTGCCGCCAAGCAACAGTGTGTAAGCACTGTTCTGCTTCGGTTTGAAGGACATTGAAGCCAGTGAAATTATTGGGCATACTTATACATACATACATATTGGAGACTTAACATCTTTTGTCTCGGAGTAACGAGCGCAGTTCAGTGCCATGCAGTGCTTTGTCATTCAAAATTCTGTGTGGTGTTGCTTCTGTTTATGGGCAGGTGTGGCGCTTACCATTAGGCGAGCGTCTTGCTCGTCTCGTCATTCAATCAAATAAAAAAAAATCCTAATGGGTATTCATTGTTTTATTGACGCAATAGAAGTGAAATTAACCAAAGAGTTTTATGAGACTTATAAATATAAACGTAATCTAAAAAATCATAACCCTTTAGCGTGAATGAGCGCTTTCAAGGAAGTCTGTGCTAGTTGCGGTTTTGTTTCTAATAATGTAATTTAACTCATCGCTAGACCGCTGCATTACATGTTACTAGAGCATGGAAGCTTTTGAATGCTAACAACAAAATTTCTTTGCATAATAATTTCAGTTGTTATCTTATTTCATGGTTGTAAGAGGTTATAAGAGCTCTCCATCTGGTTTAGTCATCGGCGTAGTGAATTGTTGATGAATTACATCGTTTAGATTAAGTTGCAGGGGTTTACTGATTTGTTAACTTGATTTAGCCGGTGGTCCGCCTGAGAGCACCTACTCTGAATATTTCCCGTTCTGTCTGTCTATCATTACTCTAGTTTAATGCCAGTGTCCGCCTTCCTATTTCTTGTTAAAATATTTATTTCAAAACTGCCATTTTTGCGAGCGATACATCGCTCCTTTTCCTTTATAGTAATAAGTAAAAAATAAATATTGTTACTGTGTGTTAAACTTAGGAGATATTCACATGCCACCGTCGAATTTTCTGTAGGCGTTTTTAAGATTTACAATTATTTAATAACGTATTTTGATTTGGAAGGTTTAGCAAGCATGTAAGGCGTGTATGAGTCCGCATATCGTTTTTTTGATGCCTTGATTACAAGACATTGACTTTTCATTACATATAATATTTCATTATAATATATTATTATGTAACCTACCGCAGTAATTCTTTAAATAAAGTAAAAACCACAACAAAATCGGTCGCATAGCTAAATATTGGTAAAAACCGTATCGAAATACATTGCATAATGCAAATCCTAAAGAAACAACTATCGGGACAATGATTGTAGAGTCCGCATCCCATATATCAGTAACTTCGTGTGCCAGTTCTAGATATTTGGACATTTTGTCTTTTGCTGCTTTCATGTTTTCAACAAGTATTAGCCAGTCGGGTTGAACGATCTACTATCACAATATCAGGCTTACTGGTAACAATAGTCCTATCTGTGATCGACCTCGATACAGCGTTGCATGACTATTTTCGAGAACCAGTTGGGGGTATACTGGTAATATGGTACTTCAGTGGTCGCAAGGAAATATTGAAGAGCAAGTTGCTGGCTACTAGGTCGTGTCTATATAAGTACTCGCCGTTAGCAAGATACGAATAACCCGAAATAACTTGCCTGAATGACTGTCCAGGGCGGTGGCATGCCCAACAGATGTCGACTATACCATCCTTCAAGATATATTCTGTTGTTGTTCGTCTTAATAACATCGTCCATAATTGGAAAGACAAAACATTAGTTTCTCCGAAAAGATCCCCGAAACGTAGCCAAGACACGGAAGCAAGTTGGTCCACATCGGACCTATTTAAAGCTCGATAGAATAGCTCGTGTATACTTTGCCTAGTACTAGTACCTCGCTACTCTATACCTCTCTTCGGTATCTAGTACTCAGTACCACATGTACTCGACAGTTCTTATTTGCCACGGAGAGCGGAGTGAAATTATGATTATTTTTGTAAACATTTATGTATGAAATATCACAAATACCAGTATGACGTTTAGTACAGCTGTTAGAACGTCACGCTACGTCGACTCGCAAGTCGCAACGTTATAAGATTTACAAAACAATAATTCGCAATGTCGTAAGGGATTGTTCGCAGCAGACCCAGCACTTACCACACTGGTCTCATGTTGGGCAATTGGATCGTTGAGCGGGTTTAGATACGGACCGTGGACTTAGTGAAGTTGTCTTTCGTACTAATTCACCAATTACAACTACTAACTACTACTACTACTAAGTACCTACCTACTAATAATAACTTGTCAGACAATCGTACATACCTAGTCAGAATTAATAAACCTTGCTTGAGATATTAAATAACGATATCAAACCTTTCGAAATCTGGATTTATTTGAGACATAATATTTAGTTTTATATTACTGTGACAATCCCCTTTATAAGTACACCATAAAAAACGGCTATTAGATAGATATAGTAAGAAATTGCTTTTTTATTATGATTACTCCTTTGTGAAGATTTCATGTTTCTACACTTTCTATGAAACGAATGCATAAAGATTCTTCGTTAATGGCAGAAAACAGGAGTTATGACAATATAATAAATTGAGAAATTAAGAGATAATAACACCATTCATATTTTCATAAAACTTTATCTTTCCTTGCAGATGGCAGAAATAGTCATCGTACGTCGAAAAGTAGCCACAGTACTAGACGATGCGAACCCTCTCATAATATTGCTACTAGTGACCTTACTTCAAGCATGCATGTGCTATGGTCAAGTCATAAATAGGGCGCCCCACTTCATTCCTCAAGTGGGAGACATGTCCCAGTTTAGTTTAACCGAAAACACACCTGTCGGGACACCTGTCTACCAGTTAAAAGGTAATTAAATTACATACATAGTATTTGAGAGGTAGAGCCACGCTGTAGACAGTTTTGTCTACAGCATGAATGGGCTGGCTCGACCGGATCGTTACCACTGTCTCACAGAAAGCCGACGTAAAGTAGCGGCTTACTGCTGCGTTTCGTACGGTGAGTGAGATTACCGGAAGCCCAAATCCCCTCCCCTTCCCAATCCCTAATTATCCCTTTCCTTTAAGGTCGGCAACGCGCCCATAACTCTTCTGGTGGTGGGCGTACATGAGCGGTGGAGATCACTTACCATCAGGTGACCCACTTGCTCGTTTGCCGGCCTATGCTATAAAAAAAAAAAAAATACAGCATGTTTCACATTTTTTTTTATTATAGCACATCAGGCTAAGAGCTATTAAATCTGATGGATATGTGGTTGTTATACCAGAATTCGTATTTATTCTGAAATGTAGAAATAGCTCTGTTTTGGGTAATATATTAGTTTTGCGATTAAGATAAACAACATACTGTTTTATTAACACGCTTCTATTAGCTTCAGACGTATGTATGTTGGTATGTTTGTATGTTGGTAGGTTTGTCTGTAACTTGTCTATGAACGTGATTTTGACCTACTTCAAAACGTCGGATTAAATCTTGACATCGCGATGTAGATGTGCCAGTGGCGCCATCTCATGATTTTTCTTGTCAACTTGTAGTTTTAATGCAATAAAGGTGGCACTGGTTGTTTTGTTGTGTTATTTTGATACGAGTTTATCTTCGTGACATTTTTACGTTTCAGCGAATTTTCAAATCACAAAGATTCGAAAGAAGTTTCACTTCAAAAAATGATAAAAGAAATAAAAACACAAAGAAAAAAAAATGAAAGTACACCTTTTTATAGATAATCAAACTAAAAAATTAAAAATAAATAATAGTTTAAAAAACTAAAAAACACGCTTTTACATAAAATCCAACTAAAAAATTAAAAATAAATTTTAATGAATTCGAATTAGGAATAGTGTACAAAATTTAAAAATATATATAAATTAAGAATAGTGTAAATAAGAAAAAATATGTAATTTATTGTAAAAAAAGCGTGGGGTGCATGGTGTCAATAGTTATAAAAATATTTTATTGACAGATATGAGTAGAAGGATCATCATTTTGATAATGTCTTAAAAAGCACCCCACGTTTTTTTACAATAAAATACATATTTTTTCTTATTTACACTATTCTTAATTTATATATATTTTTAAATTTTGTACACTATTCCTAATTCGAATTCATTAAAATTTATTTTTTATTTTTTAGTTGTTTTAATATTTAGATAAGTCATGTCCGCTTCACTCGACAATGGCACTCAGTACCCACTCTGTCTCTTTGGACTAAGTCCCATTAATTTCGTATAATTCAGAACATGGTTACAGAAAACAGTTTGCAGGTACTAATTTTAACAAGCATAATATAATTTCAGGAATTGATCCAGAAAATGGCCCACTACGATACTCAATATCCGGTCAGTACTTTTCGGTCGATTCTCTCACTGGTGTTGTAACTCTTGCCAAGACGTTAGACCGTGAGGAGCAGGAGTCTTTAGAAGTCATCATTAGTATTACTGGTAAGAATATTAAATATCTTAATTTAGTTAACTGAGAGTAACGCAACAGATTAACTTTTTTATAAGTTTATTAGACCAACATTAGAAGAAAAAGAAGAGTTCAATATCATTACGTGTGTATCCCGATAAATAATTATTTTATTCCAGACGAAAGTATAGCAAACACAGAACCAAATACAGTCTCATTACGCCGAGTCATTCCCGTTAAAGATGTCAATGATAATCCACCAGTCTTTCATAACAGACCTTACATTGTCAATATAAGTGAGGCTACACCTGTTGGCACAGAGATTGAAGTAAGTAATAACATACATGTGGAGATGCTATAATATCTAGATCCGTAAAGTTATCTTAAGATCTGGAATATAAAGAAAGACCATAGCAGTAGAGTTCAGATCAGTTCACCGTGTCAAGCGCTAGACGTATGCGTTAGTAATGTTTTACGTTTAACAGTTTTCTACTCAAGGTAGTAGAGAAGCGTGTGATGTTAACAATTTTACTAAGGAGTTGACAGACGTTCGCGTTGCTGTTGTAAGTTTGTATTCTGTAGTAGGTGTTTAATTATTTATTTTAGTTTTTGATCACGTTTTTTTGGAAAATATTGTATTTATTATGAAGTTTTCTGTTGTCATTATATCAAATGAAATATATACGCTCCATCACATTGATAAACAATATTATGTAAAAAGCATTAAAATTGATAGTTGTAAGATGTTTAATATTTATTAACTAGACATTCAATACTTATTCTCATTTCTTTCTTTTCAGGTCACTCCAAAGATAATAGTTACAGATCGTGACGACGGAGATAATGCTAAAATTTATATTATATGTTCCTCTAAGGAGAAAGGAAGCGATGCCGAAGCCTGTGCCACTTTTAGAGTAGAGACTGATATGGTAAGTAATCGTGTAGGCGATCTAATTAGAAAAACTAACACATTTCACCACTGAAATTTGCTATTACGATAAAATTACAAATATCTATGCATTTCATTTGAAACAAGCTGAATAACAACTGATGCTTGACGTCAAAAATGTTTTTGATGGAATATAGATACGTATTTGTTTGCTTCAAAAGGGGATTAAAATGTATTACCTACTTACTTTCTTTACTCGCCACCTATTACATTATGGGATGAAAATAAGCTCGGCGAAATATGTATGTACTGATTGCTCCTCTGTCTACCCTTTTGAGGATTAATGGCGTGAGGTCGTATCTACTTATTCGTAAAACATTTTAATAATAAGAAATAATATACACATAGTATATACGAAAAAACATTTACTTTTTCTTATGCAGCAGATTTATGACACAAGGTTAAATCCAATCAGTAGATTTTTTCACCTTATGTTTTAAATATTACAGCTATCACCAAACGAGTACCAAGTCAGGATCTTCCTAAACCAACCCTTGGACTTTGAGAGCAGGTCGGCATACGTACTTAGCTTGGAAGCTAGTGATTCTTCAGACAAACCCTTGAAGGCTTTAGCTAGCGTGGCTGTTGCGATATGGGACGTACAAGATCAACCACCAGCATTTATGAATGCACCTTATTCTGCTACTGTGCCAGAGAATACTGCTCCTGTGAGTAAAACTAACATGGATTATACAGCATTGGTTTGCATTTTCCTCTTATTTACGTTAATAATTCAGCTACTATACTTTTGAAGATCTTTTTTTTTTATTTATTAACATCATAAATTTTTATTTATTAACAACATAACATTAATAATTAACATCTATGCCTATGCCTAATTAGCATTTGTGACTATGTTGCTAAATATAATGGTATTGTTATCCAGAATACAAGCATATTAGAAATAGTAGCTAAAGACGGAGATACGGCTAATCCAAGACCAGTCTTACTCACTCTTGAAGGAGATACGGAACGGTACTTTAAGTTATTACCTGACAGGCCACTAGGGCGAGCTACATTGGTAGCATCCGAAGTACCACTAGATCGAGAAAGTGATGTTGTCATGCAGAATGGTGGCGTTTATAGTTTCTATATTAAGGTACGTATAGACAATAAACAAAAATTAGAAGTATTTTAAACAAAGCTACAGGTTGATATTTTAAAAATATTTTTTTGTAAATATCAATTTTTACTTAATTATTCTAATAATTTACTTTTTTTAGGCGACAGAGCTTATAAATAATGAAGTGCCTTCGGACTACACAGTCACACCCATCACCATAATAGTGACGGACGTAGACGATCACGTTCCAGTATTCAATAAAGACATCTTCGATATCTCAATTCCGGAAAATATTGAAAACGGCAGCCCTATCCCCGGCTTGTCGATATACGTAGAAGACTACGACGTAGGACAAAATAGCAAATACGATTTAAGATTAAGGAATATACATAACTCTGATGGGGTATTTGCAATAAGTACAACGCATGGTGAAGGAAGGACTCCAATAAGTATAAAAGTAAAAGATTCTTCTAAGCTCGATTACGACGTCGATGACGAAGAAACGAGGCTCTTCAGTTTTGATATAGTTTCATCGAATAATGGTATAGAATTATCATCAGCAAGAGTTAACATAAAACTTCTTGATATGAATGATAACACCCCAGTATTTGATGAACCAAGTTATAAATTTAATGTATTAGAAAATGCAACAGTTGGAACTAAAATCGGTGATGCACAAGCATCCGATAAAGATTATGGAATATTCGGTGAAATAGAGTACGCATTGACCGGATTTGGTTCACATTTTTTTAAGACAGATAAAAATAAAGGTGGTTTGTATGTAAAAGAAATGCTGGATTATGAAAAACAGAAGAGTTACAGCCTAAATCTTTTTGCGAAGGATGGTGGTGGGAGGGGTTCAACAGCTAGTATATTTGTTGATGTGATAGATGTTAATGATAATGCACCGGTGTTTGAAGCAGCTGAATATAGCAGAACAATTCGAGATGGGGTTACCAGTTTTGAAACACAGTTGGTTGTTAGGGTAAGTGCACAAAAATATTATTTTTCTATGCTATTGGCGCACTGGTCCAGCTTCACGAAGAGATTATATAGCGAATATTGCTTATGTAAAATTATATCGGAGCAAATAAACGTATTCCAGTTCTGCTCTAAAAACCGACCTGTAATTCTTACAACCGACAATTCAAATAAGAACATATTAGCCACTAAGTTAGTTCGTACATTGTGTGGTAGCCATCCATAATTGCGGCATTACGACCTGAGCTAATTACTTACTATTAAAAAATCCAAGATCGAGAAATTAACTGTCACAACGCACATAATTTCTGCTTCAAACTTAGCAGAACATTGCATCTTCAAATGAAGAAGTGTTTACTTTTATTCTACGTATTCTACTTTTTCCCCTTCTGTTTCTATTAATACTTCATATTACTATTTTTACAATTATCCGACCATACTTAAGCTAAAATATGCCTATCTTTACCAACACTTTGCATTAATTGGCACTATCTGCCCATACATTTATGACCGTAATCATTCTGTCTGTTAAATCAATTACATTTTTCTTTTTAGGCTACGGACAGCGATGGTCCTACACAAGGTGATGGTAGAATAAAATACTCACTTGAGTCTGACAACAGTATAAACCACAAAGGGAATATATTCGCTATAGATGAAGATACTGGAGAAATAACCATTATAGACAAAGTTGACAGTATGGACACACCAAGAGGACAATACGAGCTTATTGTCAGAGCTACTGACTACGGTAAAAATATTTTGATCGATCATATTAAGGATAAAGAAAAGTTACACCGCTTGTTAAAATTACGCGTGACCATCAATAAAAATTGTATCACAATTAAATTAATTTCACAGGGGTACCACCTCTACACAACGAAACTCGAGTATACATACGCGTGGGGGTACCAGGTAATCAGCGACCAACATTTAAAGGCAACTTCCATCACTATAAATACACTATATCACAACACAGCCCTGAAACAACAGAAGATTTTACTTTTGACTTGAATCCTATGAATTATCAGGCTGCTATACGAGAAGACGCCAAACCTGGTCAAAATGTCACCATGGTCATCGCAAATGATCCTGATGGAATGGATGAACTATTAACTTACCATATCGTGTCGGGGTCTAAAGATAATTTCGTTATTAATGAAAAGTAAGCAGGTTATTTTATTTAGAAATATATATAGATAATAAAAAGAGGTTAATAGTTTGTTTCTTAATGCATGAAGATGTTGATAACATGATAATGATTTAACTATCTAATATATATATTTATAATAAGCAGTAATATTCTTTGTTATTAACTATTTTCTATCTAAATTGTAGAACTGGTCTGATTACAATATCAAATGATGCCAACTTAGACCGCGACGTCAATACAGATAGATATGAAATTATAGTAGCAGCAGTAGACAGTGGAACGCCTATACCAGAAACAGCAACGACTACGGTGTTTGTCACAATACAAGATGTGAACGACAAACCTCCGAAATTCAACATGACTGAATCAACTACTTACATATCAGAGAAGACTAAAATTGGAGATGTCGTTACAAAAATGATAGCATACGATAATGATGTAAACGCAAAACTCAAATTCAGCTTGATTGAGCCTATAAAAGCTCTATCAAAAGCTGGTGTACAATTAAAACCAAACTCTCCATATGATTATAAGAAAATATTCAGAATCGAAGAAGATACTGGTGAAATTTTTGTCAATGGAACTTTGGATTACAGTCAAGCCAGCATCGTGATACTAACAATTAAGGTAGTTGATGTAAACGCTGAAATAAATAAAGATAAACAATTTGCTGTGATCGAACATACGATATACATACAACCCTTTGCTAATAAGAATCCGCAGTTCACGAATGTTGGTTGGAGTACATCAAACCCAGTAATACATCATAAAGTAAAAGAAGAACAGCCAATAGGGAGTACTGTGTTGGTATTGACAGCAGAAGATCCGACATCAGGGCACGACATATCTAACTTTAAAGTTATTAATTCAGAAACTGGGCTTTTGCAAGTTGATCCGTTAAGTGGTCAAGTTGTTTTGACCAAACATCTAGATTACGAAGAATTGTCAAGTCCAAATTTAACACTAACTGTTAAAGCTACCAGCAATGATGGTACAAAATACAGTGAAGCTAAAATTATTATCGAAGTTATAAATATTAATGATAATCCGCCCATTTTTGAAAAAGAGGTAACTTCATTTTAGTTCATTTATTGCTACGTAATAATTATAAAATAATATTATAGCTCTTACATTATTATACAGTTCTACAAAGTGAGTGTACTGGAATCGATCAAACATCCAGAACCAATTGTAACAGTTAAAGCAGATGATGCCGACGCAGTGTTGACAGAGGAAGATAAATCTACAGGATATGCTGATATCAGATATACTTTAAGAGGAGAAAACTCTGATCTCTTCGCTATAGATAATGTTACGGGTGCTATTCAGGTAAATTATTTTTTATTAATATTATAATTAAGCAGCGGCTTAACTTATTGGAGGGGGGCACGAGAGCCAATGGGCTCAATACAGAGGATGTTCAAGGTCAGGCAAAGTAGAAATATTAAGTAAAAAGGGGGACCCTGATACTAAGCTGGGATAAAGCCAGGCAGTAAGAAAGAAAGACTAATGTTATAAGCAGTTTACCTCGCGATTTCACCCGCGTGCATTCTACTGCTCCGCTCTCGTGGGTCAATTATGATGTTATATGAATCATCATCTCGACAAAAATAATATATGGTACGAATATGACCTCAACCGTTTAATTCCTTCAAAGTTTCAATCTCATATAGCGACAAAAAAATACTTCCGATTTTTTTTTTAATTTTTATTATCCAGACTATGAAAGACTGAAAATTATTCCAAAACAATAAGAAACTAAATAATAAAGGAATTATGCTTATCCGTTATTCGAATCGTGAGTTATATAGGCTCTTGAATTCATACAAAAGTCACTGTTTGTTGTGTTGTGTCGGTTTTTTTATATAAGAAATTCCAATAATATGATATTGTTATTATGCAGCAAAATATGTATACATCGGCATTATTCAAATTCTACTACCATTTGATTTGTAGATGGCAGTCAACAAAACATTAGATAGAGAACGTCAATCGGTTCTCCGATTAGAAGTAGAAGCAGCAGATATTCCAAAAGGTGGCGCAGATAGATTGAAAACTACAACAACTGTGCTTGTCGATGTCTTAGACGTGGACGACAACGCGCCTAGCTTCGAGAAAAATGTGTACACTGGTAAGTTAACTAATTAAAAGCAGAATTTAGTTACACCATAATTTTATATTTGTAGTTTCAACTATGAATTGTGAGCCTTTTAGTGTAACGAGGCCATTGTTTGAAAATACGTAATAATATTCACTTCAAAATACTTTAATCAGTTTTCAATGTGCCGTAATTTATTTAATAGATTCATAAAGACACAACGATTACATTCTGACTCTTCAATAAATGGCCCATCACAAAAACTTAAAATGTATCTGTTTCATTATAATTTAGACGGTTTAATGTAATGGAAGTGCCTCTGTGTGGGCATAATAAAGCTTATATAATTAAAGAAAAAACATGAACCTAATTATAATTATCTTTGATTTTATTTTAGCGGTGGTACCTGAAAATGTACCGATAGGAATCAGCGTCATCAATATTACTGCAACTGATCCGGATGAAGGCTTGGGTGGAGAGATCAAGTACGAATTTTTAGATGAAGGAGAGGCAAACGGTAAGTGCGCTCATAAAGTAACGTGTTTTCGATGTTATGTTAACATATTCTCCCTGATTATCATATTTAGAGTATCTTGGACCATAATTCAATATGATTACGCGTATTTATGAGTTACTTTCGAGAAGTAATAACATAATGATTTCTTACGTTTACGCGAATGTTACTCATGTGGACTAAATAATTACGATCGTCCACCCGGTAACCACGAAGGCTGCAAAGATTTCGAAACGTCGGGCAATTATAGTAACCCCTAAAAGTATTTAAAAAAAAAACAACAGTTTTTCTGTTCTTTAGTGCGAAAAGGGCCCTTATATTAACGACACGTCATGTTATTATATGCTTTCAGGTCTATTTGCGATAGACCCTGCATCTGGAGAAATTAAAACACGTAAAGACTTAACCGGCCGCGGACGAACAGATCCCTACCGTTTATTATTGGGTGCTACTGATGGCGGTGGTCACAGTACCGACGCGTCTCTGTCTATTTATATTGGAGATGTCAGTGCTAATGATGGAGTACCTAGATTTATCAGACCTGCTGCTGGGGAAGAACTTAGTGTTAGTGAGGTAAGAAATTTCTGTTTATTTACTAAAATTATAAAGTTTAGGTATCATATAATATATGTATTACCTAAACTGACTGACTATCATCTCTTGACTGGCTGGCTCTTATGATACGATTTACAGTGTGTCTTTTTGTTCACCTGATAACTAACCGTTTTTCTTTCAAAAGAACGCAACTATCGGCTCACCAGTATTTCAAGTAGTGGCCAGTGATCCTGACGACCCAACGCAACCTTCCGGGCAATTATTCTATTCTATACAACAAAGTAATGCCGATGCCAAATCTTTTGCCATAGGTAAGTAAGGCAAACGGCACTTTTTCTTCGTTTTGTGTCACTTATCAGTATGCCAATCGGTATGCCAGTTCACAAAACTAAATAAATATACTCTGGTTGACCCCAAACGAGATTTCCAACAGTGAACTATCGTATCGCTTTACCATTTAAGTGGCCTTCGCTACCAAATAGGATATCAGCCAAAAAAATCCTTTATTAAAAGTGGAGAATGATGAATGAAGATGACTGTGATAATTTAATTGTTTTCAACTGTACCTACTTCATTACATGTATTTATAATAATAATTTAGATATTTTTTAACAAAATTAGATTTTGACTATTTTATAAACAAATACAGAAAGTAAACAAAAAAAAATTACAAAAGAGTATGGCTCAGCTGTATGCGTCCGTGCGCGCGCGCTTGTGTTTGTGTGTGTGACTGTGTATGAGTATAGCTAATTTGTATTTAAATATGCATGCTCTCTTACATGTTTACTGTTGCTTCCAGATCCACTCTCAGGATTAATTACGACGCGCCAAACATTAGATCGCGAGCGTAAAGCCTCGTATACACTTGTATTGCTGGTAACAGACAAAGGGCAGCCGCCACAACAAAGCACCAAGATAGTGACTGTAATGATTACTGACGTCGATGATCATAAACCACATTTTGGACGGAATCTTGTAAGCATAACATTTACTATCTATGTATGATGCAAATAGGAAGAAGAATTGTTGGTTCAGTGATTTTACAAAGCCTATTTGAGTTTGAGTGCCTTCAGAAAATTACGTGAATTACGTGAAGTCTGAATTCTCATTAACATAACTTTGTATGTCACTAGTATCACCTAGATCATCATACGATAAATTTGTCTTAGGGGCAATAGACAGCCTTTATTATTTATATTTTACAACATTTTACCAGGATGATGCACCGATACTTATGACTGTGAATGAAGAGGTTCCTACAGGAACAGTCATCGGTAGTTTGGAAGCTATAGATGAAGATATCGACGAAAACGCAGCTATCAACTATGCTGTAATAGGTAAAAAAAACTTACTTGAAAGCTGAGAGTTTAATGCAATCGTGTACAATTTATATTTCAATTATTATTTTCAGCTGGAAATGAGTTGGGCCTATTAAAATTGGAACGTACAAATAATAGCAAAGCCCAAATTATAGCGGCTGCGAGATTGGACAGAGAGGCGGTGTCCAAACTGCTAATTACGGTGAAATGTTTCAAATATGGAACGCAACCAACATTGAATAAAGTTTATAACAGATTGGTAGGTTCTAAATCTATTAGTTTGAATATGTCCATTCTTTAAACATTGCTACAGACATAATAAAATAATTAAAATAGTTTTTATTACGTGTGCTTTGTATATACAAAATATCATATCGTTGTTATTACGTAGTAAATAGTTACTTATTAGAAATTGCATTCAATAGTTTATTCCCTGACTACGGTTTTAATCATATTACTTAAGCTCAAAACTTTTTTCAGGACCCAACTGAAATCCAAGTACTCATAAAGATCCTCGACGTAGATGATCATCTTCCAGAATTTGAAAGTGCCAACTTAACAGTTGGAGTAAGACTTAACGTGCCCATAGACACGATCGTAGCTACCGTTAAAGCTATAGACAAGGACCCTGAAGCTCTAACCATAGATTACAAAATGGTTAACATGAGCTTCGAATCACCGATAAAGAGTAAATCTTCGAATAACATCAGTGATGTTGTACTGCTTAATAATGTAACGGGAGACATAAAAATCATGAGGAATTTAATACATTATGCTGATGGCATTTTCAGGTGAGTGGAATAAATGAATATCAATTTTTATCAATATGACTATTGTAAACAAATATAACATGTTATAACATGTTTTATTTGTTGGGAGTTGTAGATTTTTTTGTATTGATTTGAAATTTTCACTTCAGCGACCTATGATACGATATGATCGAAAGTGTGTCTCCTTTGGTGACATATTGCTGACAGAACACAGGGGCGTGACTGTGACAAACGCGCGTGACAAACTCTCAAGTGTGGACAGTTGTCAAATATTACAACCTAATATCATGTAGAGATCCCGTAACTTTTCGCCGTGTCATGCCATTTAAGGTTTTGTTATTTTTTACCTTATGTTACGGCAAAATAACATGGCAAACAAAACTGCATGTTAAGATACTCATCCACATTAGCGTAACAAGTATGTGTGCGGTGGGACAGTCACGCCTCTCGGTGTAGTAAAATGTCACAGAAGCGAAGTGGCACTTTTAGATTACGTATTTATTTAATCCTAATATGTGCAATATTCGTTTCAGATTGATAATAAGAGCCAACAATTCGATTGATCCTGAAAGATACAGTGACATATTAGTGGAGGTAATTACTTTTTTCTATGATTGATAAATATAATGTTTTTAATTCATTTGGAAACAACAAAAACTAGATAAAACAATTTTAAATTCCTGATATGGCTACAGTCTCTATTATTATAGTTTTATATCTTCCTACATCTTTGGCGACTCAGGCGTATAGGTGTGTTATTTTAATACCACTGCCTTATTTTCACCCAGGTGGTAGTGGTACGGGAGCGTGATTTACTTCGATTGGTGATGCCGGGAGGCACTCGACAACGGTATGCGGCACTGCGGGAGCGCATGTCAGCAGTACTGGCGCAGCGAGGCCTTCGTATGCAGCTTCAAGATGCCAATAATGCATTCTATGCCAACCTTGGGTAGATCAAAAAATATCTGATCTTAAAACCTTTTGAAGAAGAGCAATTAAATTGTTCTTCCTAGTATTTGATATAGCGTATTAGGGGCCGTTCAATTCTTACGTAAGCACTATGGGTGGGCGGGGGGGTCTTTGCTTTGCTTATTTTGGATGACATGGGGGGTAGGGGAGTCTAGATGATGATTACGTCATCGGTAGTTATTTTCTTTTTTACACGAATGGCAACCCACACATTGTCTTTGCTTGAAAACGAAAAGCATTTTCGGGGATTCCCGCAAGTAATACATACATTTAGTGAACAGTGCGCGGTAATTCCCCTACTCGCTTTAGAACCGAGTAAGGGAATTACCGCGCGCTGTTCACTTGTCTAAATTTCCTCTATCAGTGTATTGTTTCGTTTGGCTGCTATAGCGAGTAGACGTATTGTAAGCATAGTAAAGCAAGTTAACATTTGTGTTACCATTCATTCCATTATCCAAAGTTTAATGTTTAAATAAGATGTCATTTCAAATAGACAAATCCAAGTTATACCAAAAATTGTTTGAAAGTTTTAAAAAATCTCATACAAGTACGAAAGTACAAAATGTACAAAAGTTAGTTAACGAAGTGTGGCGAAATTATAAATTACAAGCAAAATCCGACAAGGAACTAGATATTATTGTATCTAAGAGAATCGAAGAAGAATTGCAAGCAGCGACTAAGAATAAATCCAATTTACTACATTTTTTTTCTAAGGTGAGTGACGAAATCATTTTAGGTACCTATGAGTACCTACTAGAAATATTAGAAATCGCCAAAAAGTTTCTCTTTGCTAATTAGAAAATATTATGGCCTATCTTAAAGTATAGAGGTAATATTCATTATATAGATTTATTTCTTATAATTGATTCCGTCAATTGGTCACAAAATACAGGATGTCAGTTTTATACATTTATATATATATATATATATACCTACAGAAAACTATACTCTATTCAAATAGGTATTTAACAGAATGTAAACAATCTCATATGTCTTTTTATTGAAATATGTGGTTTAAAATTGTAAACTGTGTAAAATCTGTTGTGATTCATTTAAAAACTCAACCAATATTAAAAAATTGCTTTTCTGTAAGTACATAAAGGTGCGTACAAACATCGTGAGGCGTGCGCCGCGAATGGTTCGCACGTATACATGTGCCGTAGCATGCCTCAGGTTGATGTATGCGAGACGAACCATTCGCGGCGCAAGCCTCGCGATGTCTGTACGCACCTTTACAGATATCTGATTTTATAATTGCATATTTCAATAAAAAGACATATCAAGATTGTTTATATTCTTTTAAATACCTACTTGAATAGACTATAACACCCTGTATTTTGTGACCGGAACGATTTGCTCGTTTAAAGATATTAGATTTAAAGCCATAGGGTTTTGTATTTACCATATTTATTGCCATACTTTGTATTTATGTAGCTTAATAAGAGAATCTTTAGCAGAACCGATAGAAAGTTTTTATTTTTAGGCAACCTGTAAACCTGCAGAAAAAACACAAATTACATAGCCAGCTTCAAATATTAAAAAACAGGAAGAAGATAAAATAAAAACCGGTAATGAACCACAACAGCGAAATTAATAAAAATACAGATAAACAGAGACCAAAACCTTCTCAGGAAGCTATGAAAAATAAGATTGTTCTACTCGAAAAAAATTTGAATGCTTTGTATTCTGCCAGAGATACTATGTCAATCCGTGCTGAAGTTGATAAACAGACCATTAAGTTGCGCGAGGAAATAAAAACAGCAAAACAGTCTTTAAACAGGAAGGTTCAAAACGCAGTTGCCCAGAAGAAACACAGGGATGGTATGAAAAGAAAGTTAGAAGATATTTGTCATGAAAATCCAGAAATGAAAAAAAGACTATCTCTGAGGGATTCAGTGGGACGTCCTAATCTTGAAAGCAATCAACCTTTACTATTGAAAACAATCGCAGATATAGCTTTATTTGGGAGTGCAGCAGATGATAGAAGACGAACGGAATCAATTCGCAGCGTAAAAACTCTTGATGAACTCACACAAGAATTACGTAAAATGGGATTTGACATTAGTCGCAGTGGGACATATCTTCGTTTGATTCCCAGAAAATCTAATTCTGCAGAGGGACGAAGACATGAATCGACAGTCCCTGTTAAGCTCATTCGGGCTCAAACTGATCACCACAAGAGCCACTTAGATAGCAAGTTCGCTGAAACATCAATCCATTATTTAGAGAACATAGCATCCATACTAGGACCAGATCAAGTATTTTTCATATCTCAAGATGATAAAGCTCGAGTCCCTATTGGCGTAACTGCGGCAAATAAGCAAGCACCTCTTCTAATGCACATGGAATATAGAATCAAATTGCCTGATCACGATTGGGTAATCGCTGAGCGTCATAAATTAATACCATCTGTTTATGCTGGTATCAAAATCACTTCCAATATGCTAGGACAACCGCAAGCCGTTGGATATTCTGGACCAACATACATCGCTATTCGAAGTGGAAAGCATAGTTCATCTACTGCTAATACTCATGCTCAGGATTTCGAGACGCTTCTCGAACTTGAAGAGTTTCGACCATTAGCTAAAACTGACCATGGACTAGTAAAACCAGTGGTAATCATGACGGTTGATGGAGGGCCAGATGAAAATCCGCGTTATCAAAAAGTCATAGGGTTTGCTATACAACACTTTAAGCGACATGATCTCGATGCATTGTTTTTAGCTACCAATGCTCCCGGAAGAAGTGCGTATAACAGAGTAGAGCGCAGAATGGCTCCTCTTAGTCGGGAACTGGCTGGTTTAATATTGCCTCATGACCATTTTGGGTCTCATTTGGATGAACGTGGCGTTACAATTGATGAACATTTAGAAAGATCTAATTTCGAATTTGCAGGAAAAGTATTAGCTGAAGTATGGAGTTCAATGGAAATTGATGGCTATAATGTTAATGCAAAATATGGGGCAGGTGAACAAGATCTTCCTGATTTTCCAGACATTAAATGGTATTCAGAACATGTGCGTGAAAGCCAATACTTGCTCCAAATTGTAAAATGTAGAAATACAGAATGCTGTCGTCCAAGAAGTGGACTATTTAGATTACTAGACAACAGGTTTCTTCCACCACCTGTAAAAGTAAAACAAACAGTTGATGACTTGGTTTTAGATGAAGGAGGGCAATTTCTTAATCTTCCAGTCAATTTAGCTCTACGCTTAAGTGCTTCACTCAAAGATTTCCTGCAAATGCCATACGATTATTTTTGTCCGACGGTACAATTGAGGCTATCAAGTCGAACATGCAAAACGTGTGGTTTTTATCATGCTTCCGTCAAGTCACTAAATCGTCACATCGAAAAGATCCATAAGAAAGTAAACACGCACACTGATAGGAAAGTTAGACCTGTAAGAGTCGCTGCTCGTCGTGCTAATGAACTGATGTGCATTATTCAAAATTTAGAGCACCATGATGTTGAATGGCTCGATGAGAATGACGTAGACATTCCAAAATCGGATGAAAGCGAGCAGACTCACAACACTGAGCAGCAATCGAAGCAATCCAATGTCATCGAAAACTTAGAATCATGGATTCGGGTTTCATGGACTGAAGACTGTTAATTTGAATTTAATATATGTACCAAAAATTTAAAATAAGTTTGTTATGTTAGTAAGATATAATATTTTTGTCCTTTACTCTATGTTGAATACCGTTTCAGTAAAATATAATCTCTAACCTAAATCTATTTTCTTATTTTTCAAATTATAATTATAACATTATAAAATTAAAAAAACAATACATTAATTGACAAATGTTTACGTAAGCATGGGGGGAGGGGGTAAGAGCTTTACTTACTTTTGCTGACAAGGGGGATGGGGGGGTAAATAATTGCAATAAATCTGCTTACGTAATACTTGAACGGCCCCTTAAGACAAAATATAACTACCTCTGATTTAATATAAATTATTTTATCCTAACGTGTTTTAGTAACAAGACATAATTTTTGCGATGTTGACATCGAAATCAGTGGTTTTATAAATGTTAATTTTATAATAATTTTTCAATATACTTAAATATAAAATTATATGTTAAAATACTTTATGAACTATACAAAAACGTATTTCTTGACAGTCCGTGCTTCCAATTCCGCAAAGTCGACACTGGCGAGGCTCAAACTCCTAAGGCGATGAAAGCAACCATCCGCTCCCTCGGCACGGAGTTCCAAGAAATTCTGGAACAATACCAAGTGCACAACATCACTAACTGTGGAGTTTCAAGAACGAAGCATTCGGTGGCACAACATGCATTGTTGGCTCTGGCTGGAGTGCTTCCGTTAGCTGCGTTCATAGCCACCCTTGTACTATGCTGCATGCATTCTAGTGGTGAGTGATTAGTTTTGAAATTATTTTTTCGGTATGAATTGTGGTGGCCTTTCTGATAATATAAAATTGTTAAAGATAAACGACACTGATCGAGCCGGTCCATTCGTACTGTAGACAAAACTTAGTACATCGCAGTTTACCAATTGATTCCGTTCCATCCAAACCTATTATATCCATTCGGTATGACCTACCTACCACAGTTTACCCTCGAAGAAAATTAATGTTGGTTTTGTGCAAATAACATTTTTGTCGGCCCTGGAATTTTGCTTATATTATCATAATATGTTACACAAATGGCCGCTCATTATGCTATATTTACAGAGAGATTTGCTTACCATCAATAGTGTTTTGCAAATCTTCCATACAAAATAGGTGAAAATATTACTGCCAGTAAGCAAATCTGTCGGCAAACAGAATATTGGAAACAGGCCTAAAAGCTAATAAGGCTATTCCATTTGTTTGTCCAGTTGTATGTAATAATCATCTTAAATTGAGGGTCACAGTAACTATGGAAAAGTTTATGCATAATCATAAACAAATGAAAGTAGCATTATTAGCTGATTAAATTTAAATTAAGAATATTTTAATGCAAAACATTATTGAAGTTCTTAACATTATCAACAAAAAAACAATGCAATTTAAAGTAAAGAGAAATATGTTAAATATCCTGTGTGATCACGAAATGAACCTCATATCTTTTTTTTTAACTGAAGCTGAAAACGGAGGAGCTTCGCAATTTGTCTCGTATATTTGTTTCTTTTTATGACTATTGTATAACCTATACATTTTCCACCACTATAACCACTTACACCACATATAAATTTTCACAGAGTAATCTGATTTTGATGATTCTTTTTTTTCCTGTGAACTATTTTGGCTCGCAACAAAACCTAAGATAATTCCTTTTTCTTTCAGCCAAAAGAAGAACAAAATCACCTCTTCTGATAACCAGGGAGCCACCGCCAGTCTCTCCAAGCAACATTTCAGTACCCACGAGACTATATTCAGAACCACTGTACTCAACGTGATATAATTTATTTTTACGGCTTTTTTTATATTAATGTGATTTAATTTATTCATAAGTAGGAAGATAAATATGAAAAAGAATTAACCAATGTGAAGTAAAAAATTAATTAATTCAATTAAAATTAAAGATGTGAATAGTGATGGAACCAAATAATTATATGGCAAAGCTACACAATAAATTTTTTGACGAAGGTCATAAATATGTGCGTATTTTAACAAATTAATGAATAAGCCATATGACATGTTAGATATATTAAAAAAAAAAGAAAAGAACGTTCCTTTTGCCGTTTACACCATATATTTATATGTGCGCAATTTTTTTCAGAAACTACTCGACTGATTTTTATGATTCTTTCACTGTAGTTGCCACCTCTCAAGAAGAGGTCGTAGTATACAAATGTTAAGGTACCTGCCATATATAAGTACATACATATTACACTAAAAATTGTAACTAAAACTTTTTGACAAATGTAAAACCGATTCCAAAAACAGACAAAACAAAAAATGATTTAGCTTCTAAATTAATAAAGCTATATGGCAATGCTATTTAATACTCATATTCTATTATTTATTGCAAATAGCATAGATAATATTTTTTGTAATAAACATATTAACAAGTATATTATGTGTATATAGTGTCATAATTTAACAAATATTTAATGTTATATGTAAGTATAAATATAGAATTATACTTAGAACCGCCCATAAAATAGATACTACGCAAATATAAATACCATTGAAACTTATATACTTGCGTCCGACTACAACGTTATTACGCCGAGTTTATTTTTTTTTAATCCCATTTTTTTTTCAAATATACCATCATCGGCTGCTAATACGCCGCAGTCTAGCGGGAAGTTTAAACTGCATTCATATTTGTAGATATCCTATGTAGCAGACAATTCTCGGAAACACGTACAATCACCACCAAAAGTCGTAGAAAATATGTAGGTTCCTAAAAACTTTTTACAATCAGGATACACAAGTCGCTTAACCAAGACTAGTACCAAAATTGGATGATCATCGTAAAAGGTCGAAATTCTCTGAACATCAGACTGTCAAAAATAGTTCTATCAACACTATCGTAGTGCATTGATATTATTAAAATCAATATTAATTTTATTTGTCGGCGCGAGAAGGAAGGGGATTTGGGTTTCTGGATATCCAGTAGACCCAGTCATGCTATAGACAAAACTATCTACCGCGTGGCTCGACTACTCTGACTTTTTACGACATTCATTCATTATGTAGCTAATCTTGTTGAGCGACTTGTATACATCTTACGATGTATAGAGGTTATAGTTTTGATATGTTTATTTATTTTTGGCGTTGACTGTACTAATACAAACAAACATATTTAATTTCTATGAATGTATTCACTTCTATGATCTAGCAAACAGACAGGCCGCCACCAGCTGATAGTTCTCGGTGGACATGTTTTGTCTATGCTGGTGCGTGTCTATAGATATGAATGGTACTTTATGGTAGAAACAGACTTGCCCAGGTATCCAACGTATGCAAAAAACGTAAGATACATATTTTATCGTAGATATTCGATGTTGCGTAATATGTTTCATAAATTATGGTTTAGACCCATAGTTCCCAAAGTAGTCCAGATGGATCCCCAGGGGTCCACGGGAGAGTCGACGGGGGTGTACGGTGGCGTGACAAAAATGGAGGCTCACAATTCGTAAGCGGGGGACCACGAAAATGTATCTGTTTTCGATAGTGAAGAACTAAAATGTTGGCTTGACTTCACCTGTCTAACACATAAGTTCCATAGTTAGACCTAATTTTCACAATTTTGACGAGTTTTGGGATTTATGGTTATGGTAGAAATGTAGCTGCAGGGGGTCTAACGGAAACAACAAAATTTTGAAAATGGTCTATGAGAAAAAATGTCTTGGAACCTCTGGTTTAAACGAAGTAGTAGGAAAAAAAATGATCCTTTACGTCAGAACAAGGCAATAAGATTTTTTGCAGACTATATGAGGTAGATTACATTTGTAAGTTTTACTACTAAGCTAATTATGTAAAAGACTTACAAAGAATTTCAAATTGTAAACAGCATTGTAAGTTGCTTACTGTAAAGTAAATTACCGTTTGCTTTAAGTTGGGCAACATTATGCCGATATGAAAGTTCGTCTAGCCAAGTGTAAGTTTTACGAAGTCTGTAAGTAAAAATTACAAATTTAATTCAGTTCTATGTTATTATTATATCGTACAGTTGGAGGTGATGCGTTTTGATCACATAATAAAATCTGGTGATAGTTTTACAAGTGTTATGGCTTGTTTTACAATGTCGAAGTAAATTATATTTATCAGACAAAATGCAACACCGAAATGCAAAAGTATCACGCTGTTAAAACACCCGAAGAAAAATACGTGAATTTGGTACTTCGTAAATGCTCAATCTGACCGATAACAATTAAACGTATGTTGTAAACCTTAAGATAATATTATCATAATATTATCCCTAATATTAACTAAAGGGGACAATTTTAATCTCAAGATACACATATTTTATATATATTTTTTACCTATAGGGGCTTAAATTGTACTGATAATATCTGAAATTTACTCCCTCTTTTAAATAATTCACCTTCATTTATTTAACATTGAACCGTCGCGTGGTTTTAATTATAATTTAAAATGCTTTTGAGACTACTTTTTATATATCTATATCAGTTTATGTAAAAATATTAAAATTCAAATATAAACATACATTTATTGTGGCAAGTCCCTTATAGGAGGGAGGCCGTCGAGGTTGATATGTACCACCGCTTTGTCTATTTCTGCCACCAAGTAATAGTCTTTAAACGCTGTTGTTTCGGTTTGCAGGACATTGACGCTAGTGAAATAATTGAGGGACTTGACATCTGTCTCGGGTTGTCGAGCGCAGTCCAGTCCCATGCAGTGCTTTGTAATAACAAAGTTTTGTGCGGTGTTCTAGCAGTTTATGGGCAGGCGTTGTGCTTACCACCATGCGAGCAATCAGCTAGTTTCGTCATTTAGTCTAATAAAGTAAATATCCCAATACGGGCACTGATAGAGAAACAGGCGTTTTCTGAAACCTATTCGGCCTCCGATAATTGAAGCCTAAGTGTGATTTAATCCTAAAATTTATAATATCTACTCTTTCATTTTAAAACTGCAAGACTATTTAATAAATATAATAGTGTGATAATCGATGTACCTAGAATAATAATGTTCTAAGTCAATTTATATTTAAATAAATAAACTAAGGATTTGTTTCGCAATGTTTGGTTTTACAGAATATTTCACCAAAATGTAAAATTATTGCACTGTCAATACACACGGAGAAGCGTATCTCCCTGTGTAATGTAATCTGTTACCCGTTAAATTTATTTTGTGCATGTGGTATGTTGAATTAGTGTGGACAACCGTTGGTGAACCTTAATAAATAAATAAATGAATAAAAATCTGATGGATACCATCTAAACAGACATTGTGAAATAGGACCTTAATATATCAACATAATCACAAATGTTATTTTATGAGAAATAAATATATAACTTTAACTTGTGTTTCTCTACATACGAATATTCCACTTACCTTTCTAGATCGTTCTTTAATTCTTTCGGGCTTCGTTATGAAAAAGTAAATACTTATTCTTGTTGATATTACGGCGGTTCGTTTGTCTTACAATAGTCACAGCACTTAAAATCATTTCCATTAACTACTAAAAGCATAGTGTAAATTTTAACAGGCAATTTGCTTTATATAAATCCCAAAAAAATATGTCATAAATACATCATATCCTTGTTTGAGTGATATTAACGGCTCCAAACAGGCTACATTGTGCTCAATCGAAAAGAATATCCAAAAAAGAGCCGTTTTTAAAACCTTTATTTATTTATATTTCAATAAATACTCAAAGTACCTAATCACCCCACGAACCCATATTAAAATTGGACGTACTAAAAGTTAATCGTATCGTAAAGTGAATGTTATGTTAAAATAATATTTTGCTAACCAATAGGTTTGATAGTCCTCAATTTTCAAATTAATTCTTCTTCTTCTTCTTTCTTCAATCTTATTGTGGGGTCAGGACTATGTATGTGACTGTTGGGTCTATTTATTTATTTAAAAGTAAAGAAAATGCACTTTCAGATTTTCACAATTATGTAGTTTTCAGGGCAATATATCCATTTTTTCTTTCCACAAAAATCTTAATAAACATATTACAGGCAATTAAAAATGAATTAGCCAAATCCATCCAACCGTTCTCTAGTGACGTCATCACCAACGAACATTGTTTTTTTTTATATAGATTACTTAAGTCGTTTTACTTTTGGACTACATAACTGCTACAATACATAAATTAAATTATGTAAACGAAATACAACATACTGTGCGTTATACCATACGATAGTTAAATTTATTGTAACAAGCAATGGCTGACGATATCTACAATATTTTGACATTTTAAACAAATATTACAACCTAACATAACATAGCGTTACCCATTGTTTTTTTATAGCATAAACCAGCAAAGGAGCAAATGGATCTCCTGATGGTAAGTGTTCTCCACTGCCCATGTACGCCCATAATGCCAAATGAATCATAGGCACCTTGGCGACATTAAAGGGATAATTAAGGTATTGGAAGGGCAGGCGGGTTTGGGCCCCTGGATATTATTATTAATAATAATAATAAAACCGCAGAGCAGCTTGTGGCGAGCTATTGGGGAGTAGCGACTCTACGTACCAGAGTGCTCCCTTCGAAGTTCCTTTTCTACATCTCTGGCTTGCCTTCACCGGCTGGTTAGAGTGGAGTCGCGAGAGCTTTCTGCTCGAGGGTTGAATGTGAGTGGTTAGTGGGCAACGTGATGGGACCCTAAGGGAGCAAATGATCGTTGTTTAAAGTCCAGTGACACCTCTCCACTCCTTAGCCACTCACCTGGTGTTGCTCCCTTGTCACTTTTTGTAGCGACTATTTTGTGGAGCCCATCTACCTGAGTTGGCGAGTCACCACCTGCCTATTTTATCCGTGTATTTACATAAGTCAGGCAGGTGCTATAGTCATTTCCATAGACCCAGTTACCCAATCCACCAACAACTCACCTCAATAATCAATTATAGATTTATGTCGATCGCTGCAGTAGTCCTACACCGACTGGGGGCGGTCCTTGGAACACTTTTATAGTGTATACTGGGATAGCCGGCGGGTGGTGTCACATCACAATATTAGATTAAATTTGTCTAATGGGCCTCTACGTGTTGGCTTCGGCCCCACGCATGCCTACCAAAGGTCCGGGACTGTATAGTCCCGAGATATGGTAAGACATAGGGGAAATACGTACAAAATGATATATGGTTTTATTTTTGGGTCTTAAGTCTTTATTAGTAAATCACAGCACTGTCATATTTCACACTAATCATCTTTGGTTCTTTATCTATTAAATTTAACAAGCATTTAAAGAATAAAAATAATTGGAAAAAATTATTATTATTTTAACTGAAGTCATCCTAAATCCATTTTGTCCATATGCTATGGACATAATGGCATATTACATATGGACGTATATGTCGTTTTGTACGTATTTCCCTACATAATAATAATAAATCTTTATGAACAAGATGCATATCACAAAAATTAAAAACAACACATTGTTAACTATGTTTAACTATAACCGGTAGATGATACAATCTACACAAAAATTATCTACTTCCAAATTTGATTACGTTTATACTTAAAAATCGTTTCTTACAAATAGCAAGCAGTGTTGGCTCAGTGCTTGAACGCTTAAGGTTAAAATGATTGATATACTTATTGTGGCAGTGATTGCTGCCTTCATCGTACTCCTTGTGGGAGTATACCAGAAAAATACTAACGCGATTTGTACATCAAAGAAGAGAGTTGATGGAAAAACGGTGCTAATCACTGGCGGAACTACTGGCATGGGCCTGGAAATAGCGAAAGACCTTGCGTCGAGAGGAGCAAGAACTATTATTGCCTGCCCCTTCGAAAGCGAAGGTATTAGTGCCCAGAAACAAATAATTGAATATTCAGATAATAAAAATGTAGTTTTCAAACATTTGGACCTTGGTTCATTGGAATCTGTTAGAACTTTTGCCAGCGATATCTTGGAGACAGAAGAACGTCTTGACATCCTAGTCAATAATGCAGGAGTAGGTATCGTGGGAGATTTTAAAACGAAAGATGACATGAACTTCATCATGCAAGTCAATTATTTCGGCACATTCCAACTTACTCTTTTACTCCTACCGCTTTTGAAAAAAACAGGCCAGCCTTCAAATCCTAGTAGGATAATAAACACATCATCAATCCTGCATTGGTTGGGGACAGTGGATTTCGAAAATATGAACAAAATTGGACATTATTATTTGCTGAGAATTTATGGTAACAGCAAACTATGCGTATTACTTTTTACTCATGAATTAGCTAAAAGGTTGAGTGGATCAAATGTGGTGGTGAATTCAGTAGATCCTGGAGCTGTTGGAACAAAAATCCTCGAGTCTGGTAACAAAATTATTGGCAAATTTTTGCGATATTACTGCCTTCTATTTTTTAAGACACCATGGCAAGGGGCGCAGGTTTCATTGCACGTTGCACTGGATAAGGAAGCTGGTAAAGTGAGTGGCCAGTTCTTCAAAAACTGTCAAATTACGAGAGCTGCATCGTGGGCCTATGACAACAAAATAGCTCGACAATTATGGGACGAATCACTGAAGATAAATTCTACGATGAAAGTGGAATTGTAATTGAATAAAAAATAAACTTCATGTAAAGAAACTTCATAAATTATTATTTAGAGACTAAGGGCAAGGATAAGAATATAGTAGCCTTAGTAATAAAACCTTAACGCTTAGTACGTAAGCACTAAACAATGCCTTGATAAAAAGAACTAAGTTCTTATTAATGAATATTATATAGAATATTATATAGGTTAGGTTGTATCTAACCTATGAGACTAATAAGCAATATTCAATAATCACATGTTTTAATACTAACTTAATATTATGATTGTTAATTTCCTATTATTTTGAACTTGACAACTCGCCATGCCTTATGGCTTAAATGATTTTTAATTTTTTGTTTAAATTTTTCTGTAAGTAAATTTGTAATTTTTTGAGAAATAAACTACAATATTATCGTAACTTAATTTTCAACAACTTATTTTTTTAAAGCGGTGAGCTTAGTGGGATGTGGTACTGTCGAGACGAAAGGAGCTATGAAACCAGCCCCTAGAACAATGAAGCGTGTATATTCATTGTAATCGCTTACTTGAGGTGTAGAAAATATCGTGAAAAATCCTGCATATTTGAGAATCCGCCATAAGAATGAGGTATGTGAAGTCTGCTAACCCGCCAGGCCAGCGTGGTAAACCAAGGCCTAACCCATCTCATTAAGTAGAGATATGTGCCCAGCAATGATACGTATATAGTATAGGGTTAGTCTTAATATATACTATTATTACGTACATAGTCTGTGTTTACTATTCTAAGGTCCGAATACTGAAACGCTACTTAGTTGTCTGACGGCTAACGGCTACTTATTTTCATACAATTTTGACAGCTAAGATGGACTTAACTTGTTTAAAGCGATCTTAAATACTTAAGTAGCGTTTCAGTATACGGGCGTAACATTGTAACGGAGCCGTGTTTCTACGAGTGGCCACCTGTCGAAGTCAAATCCTCTGAGGAGAATTTCATTAATTATTTTGTATTTATGTATTAAAAACTTGACGCGTCACGATTATTGATCTGTAGTCTGTAATAGTTTTGCGTATTTGCATAATGTATTGCAATAGATACATAGAATAAGAAACGGAACAAAAAGCGAAACTTAAATTTCCATATTGGAATGCGATCTGCAAAAATTATCCAACCCATAAAGGGTTAGTTGTGGGTTGTATAATTTCTACAGAACACGGTCGTATTGTAATATAGGGCGTTGCAGACAGTCGTTCGGCTTAGTGGTCAGTAAAATTAAATCTGTTCGTTTATTTCTTAAATATTCTTTACATAGTATAAAATGAAGTTGCTTCCGCTATCTGTTCGCTTAGATCTTTTAAATTATTCAACCTATTTTATTGCAGTTTTCAGCAATAGATTGCGTGATTCATGAGGAAGGCTATATAATATATAACACGCAGAAGTTAACTAGGCACCTCGGTGTAATGACGTCATAGGAATGTACTAACTGCATAAAAAATTCAAGTACCCTTATAAGACCCCTCGATACAAGTGATTGTGACTGCGAATGTGGATGGGCACGTTTTCAAGCGAAGTTCACGGGCGCGGGATCGCGTGCGTACCTACTAAATTGGTTACTAAAATATGTTTTGTCTCATTCTCACTCTGACAGATGACAAATGTGTGACTGACGCTAAACATATAATAATTAATCAATAGATACCTATTCAGCGTTTATCAATTAGGGGGTTAAATGTAGGTATATTTTTTGGTAACAGTTCTATATCCATAAAAATAACAATAATAACAACGAAAAAAACACGAAGGAGGCGCGTGCGTAACGGTAGTATTTAATTTACTGACCGTAATGACGCGTCGAGGGCGAGAGCGGTAGGCGGTGGGGTGTGGTGGGAGGGGACGCGCATTCCACTGAGGTGCCAAGTTTATTTCTGTGTGTTATAATATATTATACTAGCTTTTGCTCGCGGCTCCGCCCACGTGATCAAACAAACAAACAAACAATCAAACTCTACAGCTTTATAATATTAGTATAGATTTCGGTAGCTTAGCAACGGAAGCCTTCAAATAATATTATTTGGGTAGCTTAGCAACGGAAACCTTCAAATATGAATAATTTTCCCCGTTTTTGCAACATTTTTCACTGATGCTTCGCTTCTAATGGTCGCAGCGTAATGTTATATATCCTAAAGCCTTCCTCGATAAATGGACTATCCAACACAAAAAGAATTTTTCAATTCGAACCAGTAGTTCCTGAGATTAGCGCGTTCAAACAAACAAACAAACAAACAAACAAACAATCAAACAATCAAACTCTACAGCTTTATTATTAGTATAGATTATATTTATTTATATTACATATTATACTTAGTACAGAAAAGCCGAAAAATTCAAAGATATGTAATATGATATCATAACGCTGGGTCGCTATTATGTAGTAGTAGTAGTAGTAGTTTTCCATGTGATTTTTTTATGGAACAGTGGGCAAACGAACAAGTTCATCTGATGGTACGTGCCCACCGCCACCCATGGACACTTACAACACCAAAGGTATCAATAGTGCGTTACCGGTCTTTGAGATAAGAATCTGGTCTTTTCTTGAAGGTCACTAAGTTGTATCAGGCTGGAAATACAGCAAGCATAAGCTGATTTCACAACAATTCTAAATGGGGACAGAAACTATATGCAATTTGTTTGCAACCTTTAAATATCCCTTGTTCGTGTAATCAAGGTTGTATTTTAAAGGAATAATATGTAAAACCTAATAAAATAATGATGTAATTAATTCCTATACATTCAATTTATAACATTACTAGCTTTTCCTCGCGGCTCCGTACGCGTGATCTGCTTTTTCCGGCATAAAAAGTAGCCTATGTTTATCAGGGATAATGTAGGATTCTAATGGTGGAAGAATTTTTCAAATCGGTCCAGTAGTTTTTAAGTTAATTCGTTACATACAAAAATACAAATATTTCTTCTTTATCAATTATTGTTTACAATGAAATACTCTTAATCAACAATACATTTATTTGGATAAGGAATAATATTATGTTGATAACACTTTGGAAAATAATTGACAATAATGCATTAATTCTGACCATATTTGATTACCATAGCAACGGAAGCCTTCAAATATAAATAATTTTCCCCGTTTTTGCAACATTTTGCACTCATGCTTCGCTTCTAATGGTCGCAGCGTATAGATGGAGCGCCTTCCTCGATAGATGGACTATCCAACACAAAAATAATTTTTCAAATCGAACCAGTAGTTCCTGAGATTAGCGCGTTCAAACAAACAATCAAACTCTACAGCTTTATAATATTAGTTTAGATTTATCTATTTAAACGTTATTGTACACAGTTTAGAATAGCTAATAGCTAAGAAGACTAAATAGTATAAACAAAAAGTATAACTGGCAGACCGGAACAACCTTGTTGCTAAAGACAATATAATTCTTAGACTTTTTTTATTTTATTAAAACGAATAATTTGTTAATTTTGTTGAACTTTTTTTTTTTTTTGGTACGCAGCAGATACGAATTAAATCGTTATTAAGCGCGCAAAGTTAATGCAAATAGTATAAAGCGATATGGTCTATATTATCGATCTATAATAAACTACTAAATAAAATGATTTGTCCCTTTGAGTCACACCCTTAACGTATCACAGTGTGACTCGTTGGGAATAAAATATTCCCACAGAACAATTCGAATAATTCGATGCAGTTAAACTGTGACTGACTGTGTAACTTGTTAAGTGTATTATAAATAGGCACGTAAGATTTGGGAAGAAAGTAATGAAGTAGTGGTAGGCAGCGGCTTGGCTGTGCCCCTGGCATTGCCGATGTCCATGAGCGGCGGTGACCGCTTACCATCAGGCGGGCTGCTTGCTCGTCTGCCTATCAAGGCAATAAAAAAAAATAAAAAAAAAAAAAAAAAAAACAAATTTGCATCACGGTGACTACAATTGACATGCATGCACATTTTTTTGCCTTAAAATGTCCAAACTCAATTAATAAAATTATAATTGTACTCAGCACGTTTGCCGTTTAGACCATCAGTGTATTCAAGGGAAATTCATTCAAATATATTAGGGCATAGATTAATTAATCAGCGTCAAGGTTGGCATAGTAATATATGCAAAATAAATAGATAGTGGTGTGGTCGTATAAATAAATTTGACTTCAATGGGTGAAGTATTCTCGCGCGAATCGAACTTTCAGCACAGTAAAATATGTATATGATAAGGTTATAAATAATCAAGTCAATTCGATGGCCGTTTGACAAACATTTATTATTTCTACGAGTCTTCGAACCCCATTGTTCTTTCTCTCTAGTGAGATGTACCTAGTCAATTTTACACAATATGTCGATCAACAACCATTAAAAAGCCTGTGGCGCTTTGCAACACCTTTATACCGTGTTTTATGAAAAAAAATGATAATGATTATGATTATGTAACTTCCTAGTGATATTAGACTTAAAATAATAATGGATGCTCATGATGGATCTCAAAATATAGTTAGCTTGTGACAATAGTTTGCTTATGGATTTTCATCCTACTGTAATAGTTTATGGCGTTGTTTTCAAAATCTTTCCACTTGCTACTGTAGCGCCATCTTAATTTGCTCCCTTTCAGCGGACACTTTTTAATACACTGAGTTAGTACTCCTTACTTCCACTCTCCATAGCTAGAAAGCAAATCTATGGGTAAACTGAATATTTGGAACAGCCATACATCGATGAGATGGTATGATTCTATATAAATAAATATAGAAACTCAAGCATTGTGCTCAAGTAATATTGGCCTAATAAATATTGACTTTTGAAGAGCAATGATAATGCACGAATATTAAGGATGTTTGCTATACATATGAGCAGAACATTGTTTAGTTAGCGTCATAATTTGCGTAAAAAGTGTGTTTATGTCAAAATATCACGGAAAAACTTGTCACAGGTTCTTTTAGAAATGTCTAGTGGTTGTTACGTAGATCGTTTCTGTATTTTAGTTGCATTATACTGAGGCTGAGAAACAGGTTCTGGGATTAAAGCAAAAAAACAAAGACCAATTTCAGGCAATCACAATAAAATTTTTATTTGAGTTTTTGATTCGAAAAATCACATGTGTCGTAGGGATAGGACTTTGTACTATAGGCTCGTCATCACATCATCGCTCGACACCACCCCAAATTAGGTTGAAGCTGTGTTATGGATATCAGGAGCTATAATGGTCTTGCGGTCCCACAACACCCAGACCCGAAACAAATATTTCTGTATCACACAAATATTTGTCTCGACGCGGGAATCGTAAGCACAGTTTTACCCCATAAGAGTGAAATTATTTATACAGACGAATTAAAAACTTTTGTTTTGTTGTGTCGGTTAAAATTTGCAATTGCCTTCTCGTAAATTTTTATTTGTTGCTTCAAGACATTTGTTTTCATAATAGTGTAATGCGCCTTATTTAGGACTAAAAAGAGCATATACTACTTATTTCAAGTTGTTTCAAGTTGAAGTCGTTGCTATTACAGTTTTGTTTGTCATGGTTGATACTTAGAGCCTTACTTATATACTTTAACATTAATTAGTTCAAGACTCTAGTCTTTCTCTATCAACGCGATTTATAAAGTGGCTAGAAAGAGACGAAAACAGTGTTTAACTAATCAATGCTTATGAAAGTTTTAAGCATAGCCTTTAATAGCTAAATACAGGTTCAATATTGGTAAGACTACATAGAACTACGATTTCACCCCAATGGTCTAGGCAAATTCGAAATCTTTAGATATGTGTTCACCACTTATCAAATCATAGGACGGAAATAAGCTCGGCAGATGTGGATGCGAAGAAGTGGATGTGGCACTAGTTGCATCTCTGCATGCAGGATACATCTTCGAGTATATACCTATGGGGATAAATTACTAAAAGAAAATGAATAACACATATTATTTTGGATCGTGACATAATTGCGTAGCCTACGTATTTTAACAAGATGTCCCGTTGTCGAATGAATTTTAAAGTGTTAATTCTCCAAGAATGAGCGTAGTCCTAAAGATAAATTGTAGATAAAACACCAGTGAACGTATTATTCTGGAGACCTGTTCGGATTTTTTTTAATGTATGTATTACTTTTATTTCGATTACTATAAAAAAAAATGTTACTTCTGTTTTTGGCCCGGCGCGGTGCGGCGCAGCGTAGCGCTTACCATCAAGATAGCGGTCATTAGCCTCATTCTCGTAATCAAAACCTTAACGATATCGTAGCGACTCAGTCGTTGAAACGCTTCTCCTATTCACATTCTTCGATCGAACTTGAACAGAACCGATTCTAAAGTCGTAAATAGGAGTTTCGTCAAAGCGTATTTACATAATTAATCGTACTATAATCGCTGCTTGCCTAAATAAGCGTCAAAATTTTCCGAGCAGAAACAAACTTCCACGGATTTTCTACTTTCAGATCTCGACAGATAATAAAGTTAAGGTACAGTACATTCGTATTAAATAAATTTTTTGGCAAGATTAAAAAAAGGAATCTGAAAGGAACGTAGCCTACGCCACTGCAGGATACTCACCTCTGGCTTTTCAATTTTATTGGTCTGTTCAATTCACGAGGAAACCTACGTAATGGTGAATTGATGATGTGATTGAGAAAAAACAAAAAAATTGGCAGTCATAGGGATTGCCGATAGAATTTAAAACTTATAACTCAAGTCCAGTCCAGTCCACTCCGCTCCGCTCCACTCCGCTCCGCTCCACTCCACTCAACTCCGCTCCGTACCACTCAGCTCCGCTCCACTCCACTACAACCTCAAACTGCAAAATAAAATCGATCACCCCATATATACACGGGCCGTTGCTCGAGAACGCTTGTCCACGGTACGAGCAAACAATATGTACGGACTACACGTTATTTAATGCCCCGGCTTATTAATAAACTATCCTCTACTTTAAAAGACAACAAAAAAAAATATTGAGTGGCAATTAATGTCGTACTTTCTTCAAATTTGAATACTATTATTAATTTAGTTGTACGAACACTTGCCTAGTTCTATTTTTAAAACACTGACAACCTCGCAGGGCCATATAGCTGACCCCATAAGGAACAACTTTTGTTCTACGAGTTTGGACATAACTCAATACATAAGAAAAAAAATGATTTTACAAGTTTTTGTTGTGTAGTGTTTGTGTTCGTACGTCTACACTCTACGTTTCAGTCATAAACGAACGACCCGACGCGCGCTCGCGCGCGTGCAATAGTGAAATCAGCTGACGGCTGGGTGTAGGTATTATCGATCGATAGGGCGCGGCCGGTCATTGAACTGACGCGCGCGCTGCGTGTATTACGTAATCTGCGATGCGCGCAGAGCGTAGGTAACTTTCAAGACGGAAATTATATCCATAATTATTTTTGTATGAGAATAAAATCTAACAAATTATGAAAAGTCGTAGAACAAAAGTAGTAGCAAATGACCTTAGGAATCTACTCCTGCGAGGTTGTCAGTGTTTTAAAAATAACCCTGTATACATATAGTATATCTTATAAAGCTTTATATCATGTGTACGTCCTGCGTTGATAACATACAGACCATAGATAGCGTTGTCGACAAACTATTGTGGTTTATCAAGGCTATACTTTGCAATGTGTTGCAATTTGAGTATTATTTGTAAAATTGATAATAAATAAAACGATAATAAAAAAGTATTATTTGTTTTATTGTAAATAATTAGGCGTTTAGATAATAGTCCCGTCCCATTATTTTATAATATATTCTCCTCTTCACCATATCCGTTAATAATTAATACCCAAGACTAGTTTTCCCTTCTCGTGCTAGAAACATTAAATGCGTAAGTGTATGTATGACGTAAGTAGCGCTTTTCGTCAAGGTTTTCGAGATGCTTCCGAAACCTTCAATTGCTTTACGGATTTTTATGCACAGCCTTGCCGTTTACTATCTAATTCTTTCATTTTCATTTCATTAGTCAATATGCAAAAGGTGTAAAATATACCGCTTGAAGACGTATTTATATCGCAGGTACGCTTCCCTTGGATGAGCTCTGAGCCGTATATCTATATCGTTCATGCGTTGCACATGGCCACACCATTGTCGTTTGATCTTTATCAGTGTCCTCCATACCCATCATCTCAGTGCGCCTGAGCACCTTCTTATTAGAAACACGAAGCCATATAAATCGAGCAGGCTTTAAAATAATAAGCGCCTCGAGAAAATTTTATCGACTTGTTTTACACCATTGGTTTTTACACCGATATTCCATTAATTAAATGAAAGTCCTTTCCAAGAATTTCCCGTATTATTTTGAAAGTAGGTAAATTTAAGGGTCTTGTCAAAATGCATTGAGAAGTGAAACTTTGCGTCATTTGTTAACAAATAGAACTCTAAGAGTGTGATTTAACCTCTATATTAAATATGTGATATGATCGATATGTTTTTTTTTTTCTTATTATAAACACATAGAAGTAATAAGCAATAATAGTTTATTATTTTCGGATAGTTATTCGTATATAAACCTATTCGTTACATCACGACTTACTTTCATGGTTAAGTTTAACCATCCTCAGCGATACGTCCCATAATTGTCGAGCTACTTTGTCATCATAGGCCCACGATGCAGCTCTCGTAATTTGACAGTTTTTGAAGAACTGGCCACTCACTTTACCAGCTTCCTTATCCAGTGCAACGTGCAATGAAACTTGCGCCCCTTGCCATGGTGTCTTAAAAAATAGAAGGCAGTAATATCGCAAAAATTTGCCAATAATTTTGTTACCAGACTCGAGGATTTTTGTTCCAACAGCTCCAGGATCCACTGAATTCACCACCACATTTGATCCACTCAACCTTTTAGCTAATTCATAACTAAAAAGTAATACGCATAGTTTGCTGTTACCATAAATTCTCAGCAAATAATAATGTCCAACTTTGTTCATATTTTCGAAATCCACTGTCCCCAACCAATGCAGGATTGATGACGTGTTTATTATCCTACTAGGATTTGAAGGCTGGCCTGTTTTTTTCAAAAGCGGTAGGAGTAAAAGAGTAAGTTGGAATGTGCCGAAATAATTGACTTGCATGATGAAGTTCATGCCATCTTTCGTGTTAAAATCTCCCAAGATTCCAACTCCCGCGTTGTTGACTAGTATATCCAGACGTTCTTCTGTCTCTAAGATATCATTAGCAAAATTACCAACAGACTCTAATGAACCAAGGTCTAAGTTTTTAAAAACTACACTTTTGTTATCTGAATATTCGATTATTTCTTTCTGGGCACTGATACCTTCGTCTTCGAAAGGGCAGGCAATGATGGTTCTTGCTCCTCTAGACGCGAGATCTTTTGCAATTTCCAAGCCCATGCCAGTAGTTCCGCCGGTGACCAGCACGGTCTTTCCATCAAGCCTCTTTTTCGGTGTATATACCGCGTTAGTATTTTTCTGGTAAAGCCCCACGACGAGGACAATGAATGAAATAATCGCTACTATGAGAAGTATCCCCATAATTTAGAGCTTACGCGAATGTGCACCCAGTCACCACTGATAAAAAACTACATCAGGACCACCGACTCACAATATATATTTATAGGTGGCTAGTGTAGGGCGTATGTGTGGTATGTGGTGTAGTGTGCGTGTTCGAGAGACGAATGAAACCAGCGAGTATCGACTGACGACAAACAACTGAATTTATTATTTAACACAAATACATTTATACATTACTAGCTTTTGCTCGCGGCTCCGCCCACGTGATCAAATAAACAAACAAACAATCAAACTCTACCGCTTTATAATATTAGTATAGATTTGGGTAGCATAGCAACGGAAGCCTTCAAATAATATTATTTGGGTAGCTTAGCAACGGAAGCCTTCAAATATGAATAATTTTCCCCGTTTTTGCAACATTTTTCACTGATGCTTCGCTTCTAATGGTCGCAGCGTAATGTTATATATCCTAAAGCCTTCCTCGATAAATGGACTATCCAACACAAAAAGAATTTTTCAATTCGAACCAGTAGTTCCTGAGATTAGCGCGTTCAAACAAACAAACAAACAACCAAACTCTACAGCTTTATTATTAGTATAGATAAATAGATGACGTGTGTGACAACATTCCGCCCCTCTTTTTTTTCTCGTCCCCACATATTATACAACTAGCTTTTGCTCGCGGCTCCGCCCACGTGATCAAACAAACAAACAAACAATCAAACTCTACAGCTTTATAATATTTGTATAGATTTGGGTAGCTTAGCAACGGAAGCCTTCAAATAATATTATTTGGGTAGCTTAGCAACGAAAGCCTTCAAATATGAATAATTTTCCCCGTTTTTGCAACATTTTTCACTGATGCTTCGCTTCTAATGGTCGCAGCGTAATGTTATATATCCTAAAGCCTTCCTCGATAAATGGACTATCCAACACAAAAATAATTTTTCAATTCGAACCAGTAGTTCCTGAGATTAGCGCGTTCAAACAAACAAACAAACAAACAATCAAACTCTACAGCTTTATTATTAGTATAGATTAAAAGGGCAGTTATTTTTTTTTCTTTTTGCCTTAAAAGTTGTGAAACTGGTATTGCTGCTAGCAATCTGTATGTTTCGGTATTTTGTAAAATATCTAAAATAATCTGTAAATGTATATGATGCTATTAAATCGTGACTTTACTTAGGTATTCTATACAGTACTGAAAGTGTAACATTGCAATTTCCTTTTTTGTTTGTCGCGGGGAAAAGCGGTTTATCGCTACCGCCCCACCTCTGGGGAGGCGGAACGGTTTTGTTGGGCTCTGCCAGCCTTACGACCCAGCGTTGAGCCGCCCGGGAGAGATGGAAAAAATCCGGGTGACCGCTGGGCCGAGTCCCTAACACTATGTTCACCCTATGTCGACAAATACCAACTAAAAACCCCGCGATGGTCTTCTTCGGCGCATGTGTAGCGGACCCGGGATATCCTTGGATAAGCCAAGGATTACCAGAACCACCCCTGCGTGGTGCCGCCTTGCGGCCGCCTCCTTGTGCTGGACTCAGAAGCCCCCGCACACCGAAGGACGTAACTAATACATTTTAAATTACATCTCTATCCCAAATTATGACAATAAAAAAAACTATACCACTGCGGTGCTTCGGGACACAAACAAATGGATTGCAAGAAGCCTCGCGTTAACCAGAATGCTCCATCAACATTCAAGGAAGGCGCTGACAAGAGATCCTGCTGTGTGTGTGGCATGCCACATCGCTCCAGCCTGTCCCGAGAAGGTGGTCAAAGAGGTACATGTCTGCAACCATCAAACTACGAGGAGTACGCTGGCATCGTCTTAGGGTGAGGTCGTCCAATTTTTATTCGATAGTGGTTCTGCATGCTCTTTGATTAAATCAGATTTAATAGCTAAAATTTTCGGTACTGCGCGCTATGAAAAGATATTCCTCTCAGGAGTATGTCGAGGAAATATTTTATTCGAAACACAAATTCTTGGCGATATAAGGGTCGAGGGCATCGAACTTACAGTTTTGATTCACATTATCCCATCTGATAGTATTTTGGAATGCGTTATTTTAGGTAAAGATATTCTTCCACAAGGGATAAGCGTTCAAATTAGCGATGACAAAATTCGAAATTACGAAATATTGTAACTTATGCGATAACCTTGATTTTCTTAACGTTGATACTGATCTTAAGGGGGAACATAAAAGCCAACTGCCCAGAGTGCTTTCTAAGATCAAAGATTCTTTTATCAATGGCATTCCTGTTCATCGTGTGAATAAAGGGCAAATTTACATTAATTTGATAGACCCCGATAAAAAAAAGTGCAAAGGCACCCCTGGAAGCTGTCGGCTTCTGAAAAGGAAATTGCCTGAGAAAAAGAACAATCGCCTTTTGGATGCTGATTTTGTCCGAGAGAGTAGATCTTCAATCGCTAGCCCAATTTTACTAATCAAAAGCATGATGGGACAGACAGAATGTGTGTCGATCATAGGGATCTTAATGCTAACACTGAATCTGAGCACTATCCATTTCCACGTATTGACGAACAAATTGACCGCCTAGATGGCGCTCATTTCATCTCAACCCTTGACATGGCATCTGGCTTCCACCAGATTTTGGTCCAACCCGATTCTGGAGCAAAAATATACTTTCATAGATAGGCCATGAAGAATTCCTGAAATCCGGCCCATGCTGACTAACCCTATCAAATTCTGCGAGGCCTAGTTGCTGAAAAACACCCGGGATGCACTACAAGGTCTAACATCCGAATCACATACTGGTCGTACAAGAAAGGCTGATGACAGTTACAGTAGGTAAGTACCGTAACTTTTGAGCTGTGGATTCCTGTAATGTATATTTCTGCTATACTAGGTACCGACTAATATTATAAATATGATAGTCTGAATGTTGTGTGTTTATGAATTTGGATGTTTTTTAATCAAACACGTCTAAACAGTTTACCGATTTACAATGACATGACAACACAGGTATACAATGATTGGGATTACGCCATACGCCACTTTTTTTTGCCGGGAAAGGATATTCACGTGAGAGTAACTGTAAGGAAAAGCTAGTGTACCAATATTTAGATCTTCGACTGACCCATTATCTGTAGTAAGAAGGCCTTATTCGTACAGTGATCAACATAAATGAAACGCACTATAGGTATCATAATTTAATTTCTTTTAAAACTAAATTTCATAATTTGCTAGTACCTAAATAAGTGTTACTATTGTCAATTAGATTATTTAAATGATGATACTATAATATGATTTCCTTTTAATGTTTGTATTATTTATTGGCTAAAAGAAAGAATTTATTTCTAGTTGTTAATTTCAATGATTGTATTTTTTTCTTTTATTGGAACGAAGTTCCTTACGGCAGGCTTGGAGGGGATAGGGATTTCGCTGCGTGACCGAACTGAAAAAAATGTGATAGTAAAACCGTAAGAAAAATGCGTGGAAAAAAAGCGTGGAATAAAAGCGTTAAATGAGACGTGCGCAGGCGCGACAGTCCCATAACCAGCCAGCGTTAGTTCCTTTTTTAAAATGAAATTCATTCAGCCAGTTATAGTCGAAGTATTTTTATAATTACATAAGTTGATAAAAAATGCTATACAATAGCTTTACCGCGGCAGTCTCCGAGTGCCACACGTCTTTTTTTTATTTCTATTTTTCTATTTCTATGTAATTTTATGTTGTCAAACAAAAATAAAGAGACATATTTTGTTATTTTAGTTGATAATTTGAATTACGATGTTTTTTTATTTTAAGTAATTTATTATTTCCTAAAATACTGAATTTCCTAAATACTTTCTTGTACTTAAATAAAAACTAATCAGCAAAATTTAAGAGAAAAATCAAGAAAACCTACATAAAATTGAGCACGACTTTTTTTGCAATTTGTGTCGATTCTTCATTAGCCGAAGGAACTTCGTTCCTACCTGGTGTCCCACGACACCACTAATTTTTTTTTTATTTCTCTAAGTATAGGTAAATCTAAAAGTGTGTTCTTGTATGATTGCATTAATGTATGTAATCTTGCAATAAATATTATTGTATGCTGGCTAAATGGTAAAGCATAAAGGAATTGTGTAATGTTACATAAATATAAGATCTGGTATTTAACACCTATGCTTACAAATAAACTATTTTGATTTATAAATAATATTATAATTTTAAACCTTACAAAAATAATTAATTTCTAGATTCTATTCTAAGTCTAAAATTGTTTACATCTTTCATCATTATGTCGAACTTGACACGGAGAGGCGCGTGCTTGACATTTTCGCATGAGTCATCAGCTGGCATCAGGCGGTATTGACGGATGACAGACGCTAGAGCTGTCTTTAAGGTCATCATTGCGTATTGATATCCTAGAAGTATAAAACAATCGATTATATATATTACACACACACACACACAGCGAAAGTGTCCCATTGTTATTAAAAAGGAAATTGATCATAATCTACATCTATTCTAAAAGCGAAAGACCACTCACACAGCTACACTAGATCTACTAGATCACTAGCTAGGATCATGAAATTTGTTCAGTTTTATTTTATTTATTTAATTCAATGACGAGACGAGCTATTTGCATACCTGATGGTTAACGCTACGCTTGCCCATAAACAGAAACAACATTACACAGAACTTAGAATTATAAATAAATCACTGTATGGCACTGAACTGCGCTCGTCACCCCAAGACATAAGATGTTAAGTCTCATAATGCCCAATAATTTCACTGGATAAAATATCCTTCGAACCGAAACACAATAGTGTTTACACACTGTTGCTTGGCGGCAGAAATAGACAAAGCGGTGATACCAACTCAGACGGCCTCTCGCATATAGGGCCCTGATAAGAAATTTACATTTTAAGGGGATAAAAACGTTGCTGGAACTTTATATGATTTTTTTTTTTTTTTTTAGAACATAATACGACTGTGAAATTAATTACAAATATTACATACATAATCAAAACAATGAAATACGTTTCTGTAAAATTCCAATTTTAGAACATAGGCTACTTTTTATACCAGATAAGAAATTTCCCGGACAGAGCCGCAGGTAACAGCTAGTAGATTATATAAAATAATAAAAATAGATAATGAAATAATAAGAAGATAAAATAATAAGATTTTTTTATGTTGTATCGAAAAAAGCGCATTTATATACAGGGTTAATTTTAAAACACCAGCAACCTCGCAGGACCAGATAGCTGACCCCATAAGGAACAAAACCCCTTCCCCGCGCTTCGCAGGGGTTTGTTTACGTCAAGTGGCCGTGGTCGCCGAGCCATATTTTGTTCCTCCCCGCGACAATTGGGTGGGGGACCTCGACGGTTTGGTGGCCATAATCACCCAGGGTGCCGCTGGCGCCCCCCCTTTCGCGAGAATAGCGAAGTCCCGGGGGTGCGTCGCGGCTCTGTTGGGAAATATTTGGGTTGTTGCAGTATATTTTTCTCCCAACAGACCCTTCGCTGAATTTGAAACTTTTCTCGTTCAGCTGGGGGCTCTGGTAGTGCAAGGTCAGCCTCACCCGGTAGTCGTCGCCGGCGATTTCAACGCCAAGTCCGTGGCTTGGGGTTCGTCGGCGACCAATGTACGCGGTGAGGCCCTGGAGGAATGGGCGATCTCAACCGGTCTTGTCGTCCTGAATAGGGGGTCGGTAGACACGTGCGTGCGGCATAATGGCGGCTCTATCGTCGATTTGTCGTTTGCGAGTCCAGCCGTCGCACGCCGTGTCCAGGGCTGGAGGGTCCTCGCGGGCGTGGAGACGTTATCGGACCATCGTTATATTAGGTTCGACGTCTCCGCGTCCGCCATCGCCCAGCCTGGTGGTGGACCGAGTGCCCCGCATCAGGACGGCCCGCGGTGGGCTTTGAAGCGCCTCGACAAAGAGGCCTTAGAACTTGCCGCTCTGGTTATGTCGTGGCTCCCTGTGCCGGACGGACCGGTACGGATCGAACAGGAGGCGGAGTGGTTCCGGGTGGCAATGTCGGACGTTTGCGACGCTGCCATGCCCCGGGTCCGGCGCCTCCCGCCCCGACGCCAGGTGTACTGGTGGTCGGAGGAGCTGGCACAGTTGCGTGTTGCTTGTGTTGCAGCACGCCGCCGGTATGCCAGGCACCGTCGCCGCCGTCTTAGGGCGGAGGGACACGGCAACCAGGAGCGGCAGCTCTACGGCCTCTACAAAGAGGCGAAGAGAGCGCTGCAGGTGGCCATCAAGAGAGCAAAGGTTGCGGCGAGAAAGGCGTTTCTACAGACCCTCGACAGTGACACGTGGGGGCGCCCATATCGCTTGGCGATGAACAAGCTTCACCCAGCAGCGCCCCCGCTGTCGCAGGGTCTCCAGCCGGAACTTCTGGCTGAAGTCGTCGCGGCCTTGTTCCCGGCCACCGTGGAGACCACTCCTCCACCGATGGCGCCCCGCGAGTCAGCGCCATCGTCGAGTTCGGCAAGGGATATCCCAGAGGTTTCGCCCGCTGAATTGCGGGCGGCAGTGCATCGGCTGCGGGGCAAAAACACCGCCCCGGGACTCGATGGCATCCCCGGCAAAGTCTGGGTCTTAGCCCTCGAGCACCTGGGTCCGAGGCTCCGCAGCCTATTCTCCGCGTGTCTGGAGCAGGGCGTCTTCCCATCACGCTGGAAAACCGGGAAGTTCGTCCTGCTCAAGAAGGAAGGACGACCCGCAGAGTCGCCGTCGGCCTACCGGCCCATCGTGTTGCTCGACGAGGTCTGCAAGCTCTTCGAGCGGATCATTCACGCTCGCCTCGTCGAGCACCTCGAGAGAGTCGGTCCCAATTTAGCTGATTGCCAGTATGGATTCAGGAAAGGCCGATCCACTATCCACGCGATTCTGCGGGTGAAGGCACAAACGGAGGAAGCAGTGGCCCGAGGCAGGGTAGTCATAGCAATAAGTTTAGATATTTCTCTTGCTTTTAACTCCCTGCCATGGGCCTGCATTCTTGAGGCACTGCGGTACCACGAGGTGCCGCCCTATTTTCGGCGACTGGTGCACTCGTACCTCTCTAATAGGGACGTAGTGTATCCGGGCGCCGACGGGTGGCACCGTAGAGAAATGACCTGCGGTGTTCCACAGGGCTCAGTCTTGGGCCCACTCCTGTGGAACATCGGCTATGACTGGGTTCTCCGTGGTGCCAACCTCAGGGGCGTCGGCGTTACTTGTTACGCCGACGATACGCTGGTAACAGCAAGAGCCAGGACTTTCCAAGATGCCGCAACTTTGGCGGTGGTCGGTACCGGCCACGTCGTGAGTCGCATCCAACGGCTTGGTTTGAAGGTGGCCCTTGAGAAAACCGAGGCCATTTGTTTCCACGGGCCTCGGAAGGGGCCACCGGCCGGTGCCCACATCGTTGTTAATGGGGTACGGATTCCCATCGGCTCCACTATGAAATATTTGGGTTTGGTTCTAGATAGCCGATGGGAATTCCGTGCTCACTTTCAAAGATTGGCGACAAAACTGTCCCGGGCAGTGGGCGCGCTCTCAAGCCTGCTGCCCAACTTGGCACAGAGGAGTCGGCCGTGTGTCACCATTGTGACAACTGTCCGCAGGATACGGCCCAACACACATTGGAAGTGTGTCCAGCCTGGGACGAAGAGCGCAGCGCTCTCGTAGCAGTCGTCGGAGGCGACCTCTCGCTGCCGGCCGTGGTGTCCGCCATGGTCGACAGCCGGAGGTCCTGGCGTGCGGTGGCCCACTTCTGCGAGGCCGTAATCTCGCAGAAGGAGAGTGCCGAGAGGGATCGAGAACAATCCGATCCCTCCCGCCGCCAGAGGAGACGTAGGAGGCGCCGGGGTGACGACTGACCGGCGTCTCCCGCCCTGTGGATTGGGGGCGTTTGGAGAATTCCACCACGGTATCCCCTGCCTGTCGTAAGAGGCGACTAATAGGGGCCATCGGGGGTCGCGGGCGCGCAGTGGGGGGCTGCCGTAGCGCCCAGTTAGTACATTTTTGTACACGTACTATTGTACGTGCGACCCCGAGATGGACGGCAGCACGGGTGGTCGGCCTCGTTGCTGCCGTTGACGCCGAGGGCGTCCTTCGGTGAGCGGGGGCTTCTTAGCCCCCCCAATTGGAGACGGGCCACCATAAAGCGGCACCGCGCAGGGGCGGTTCCGGCTGAAGCTGGAGTGCTTTTCGCCTCGGGAACCCCGGGGCCGTCCCTAATGCGCCGAAGATGGTCACCGCGGGGTTTTAGTTGGTAGTTACCGGCATAGGTTGTATATAGTGTTAGGGACTCGGCCCAGCGGTCGGGTGGCTGGGTCGTAAGGCCGGTAGAACCCAACATAACCGTTCCACCTTCCCCCCGGTGGGGCGGTAGCAATAAACGGCTTTCCCCGCGTCAACAAAAAAAAAAAAAAAAAAATGGGGTTTGTTTACGTAATCTTTGCGATACGCGCAAAGTTGTAACATTCAAGACGGAAATTAAATTAATACTTATTTTTGTATGAAAATAAAATCTAACAAATTGTCAAAAGTAGAACAAAAGTAGTAGCTGATGACCTTGGTTGTCTAGTCCTGCGGGGTTGTAGGTGTTTTAAAATTAACCCTGGTATAATAAATCAGTAAGGGGTATGGTTTCTGAAAAAAAAAAATTGTATTTATATTTTATTGATTATGTTATACGTGAGACATGTGTCATATGATTTTTTTCCATAAAATGTCATTACCTATACAACCCCTTGGTCCGTAACTGAAAGGAATGAAGGCAGCTGGATGCTTCAATTCTGTGTCCAAAAATCTTTCTGGCAGGAAATCTTCAGCATTATCACCCCAATACTGGGGGTTTCTATGTATCCCCCATATATTCATAACCACTCCACAACCTCTGGTCAACGTTATGCCATTTGCTGCAATATTAATTAATACATTTCCTAACCGACAAAAATTCTACGTTAATTAACATCATGCTGACTTCCTGAGGCCACCTTTCCACTCAGACCTTGACCAACCTATAGGCTAAAAATAATCTAGTCAAGGTTATTTAGACAAGAACGCTAACAATTAAATAGCTTTCAAATTAAAACCTCATCCAAATCAATCCGTTAGTTTAGGCATTAGGTACTTACGATGCCATAGACATACGCACAAAAACAGATAGAAAAAGGGGTCTAATTATAGCGTCCCTCTTATTTTTCGGAGGTTAAAATATACGTATATTATTTATGTAAATGGACTCAGTCGTGCATGCCGAAAAAGGTAGGCAAATATGCAATAAAAAGTACTACAGTTAATTAAAACCAATCCATCCCATAATATAACCTTCTGGCCGATTTCAATAAACGAATTTAGTTTGATTCTCTAAATAGATCCCTCAAATAAGTAAATCAGAATAAAGTTTAGAGGTTGCGCGTACAAATGATTTATTTTAATTGGTTGCTTGATTCATATTGGATTGATTCAGAGAATCAAACTAAGATTGTGATATATATCGGGAACTTCTATCCTATATAATATACTATTTTTAAAAAGTCCTACTAGTTCTCGCCGACCCAGGACTAACGATTTTGTACCAATTTAAGTCGTAGAAATACACATGATATTGTCGTAAAGATTATATCATAGTAGCTGGCACATTAATGGTAGAGCCAACCCCAAGAACGGGGCAGCTTGACCATGTCAAAAAAAAAAATAACGTAAAGTCGCTAGCTTGCTGTTGTGTTTCGTACCGTGAGTTAGATATCGGGACTCTAACTACCGCCCCTCCTCTTCCCAATCCCTCAATTAATCCTTTCGACAATGCGTCCATGCTCCTAATATTCATGATGGTGTACATCACTTACCATCAGGTGACATAATTACTCGTTTGCCAGCCTCTGCTAAATATTATAAAAAACCTTTAGTTGGATCAGTAAATTTCGCTATCAAGTTATTTGTTTACTCGATGATATTTTTACGTCGGCAAATCTATTTCGACTTAAAATATTATTTGACAAATTAATAAAATATCGTATACTTACGAAGTGCGACATCTTTCTCAACTTTCCTCGTTATAACCGGCACGGGTGGGTACAATCGCAGTGTCTCCTTTACAACTGCATCTAAATACTTGAGCCGGGGCAGGTCTTCCGCTTCCACTGGTCTATCTGAGTCTCTGAATACTTCGCGTAATCTGGATTTTTTAATATTTAAATTTGCGACCGTTTCATATAAGTATTAATGAATAAGGATTTAATAACTTTCTCATTCTTCTGCTATTATCTGACTAATGGGTTGTGGTCCCAGTTTGTTTTTCATAAATCATCCCAGAAATTAGTTGGCCTGTTTTTTTATTGATTTTTTTTATCTAATGCCTTTTCACTATGGGAAACTGAGACGGTCATAGCCAATTTCACTAACTGATCGGTAAACGGGTAACGAGTTAAGCAACCTTTGTCGCTGTCACTATGGATGGGCTTAGTCGCATTTCAACTGAGCGTCTCCGTGCTTCTGAGAGAACGTAAAAAGTCGGACCGGTTGTTATCAACCGATAGCATTCGTTATGCCAAGTTTAAGGCTTTCAGGCGGCTAGAAAAACTTAGACTCTAGGTTGGCTACTAACCAATCGTAACAGAATAGAATAGAATATAGAGAATTAATCCTAGGCAAACCATGTTAGAACTGAAACTAATCATTCGCATTTCCTCGGAAGCCCGACCCATAAACAATGCTACCACTTATGATTGTCTAAGGAGGACATTATTATTTGAAGCAAGAATATACTATACATAGAGCAGATGCTCTGAACTAAATTATCGTATCGCAAGCAATTCCATGCACGCCACAAGTAGGTTCAGGTGCAAATGCTCAGTGCCAAATGGCATACATACTTCAATACTAAATTTAAATAATTATAGCACGCCAAAATGTATAAGGAGAGACTGTGGCAGTTGTCTTGCTCCACCGCAAGGCGTGGCATATAATTTTAATTCGCAGCATACATTCTAGAATAATACTTCTACAACACAATACTCTAATGGATGTTTATTAATGAACAAGGCTAAAGCCCCATCGTAAGTACGACGCTTAGTGGCATGCGGTAATATAATAATGAGAATGCATCTAAGCGCGCCACCAACTGAGCGGTGGGGTAGCGTCCATAACATACAGTGTGTCAAATCAGTAGGAGCAATCTAAACTCTTACCACTAAGCGTGTCTTGCTCAAAGCGTTGGTTTGGCCTAAATAAAACTCGTCCAAAAGTCACTCACTCTTCATAAACCTTGTCTTGCACTTCAAGATGTTTAGATAGCATCACAGCAGTAAATGATGCGGCTACTGCAGTCGTATCCGTCCCTGCTAATACCATGACCACGAGCTCTTCTTGAAGCTCTATATCACTGAAGTTACTGTTGTTTATGAGAAGTTCCACTAAGGATACTATGCCGTCATGATCTGAATATATATTAAGAAATATGTTAAGAAAATCTTCTTTTGCCTCCTAATCACAAAAGTTTAGTTACTTACGTTGAATATATTTCTCATCATCTTTATTCTGGCGAATGCAAAACTTTCGTTTTGACTGAATGATCTGAAAAAATACTTCTATATTGCATAAATAATAAACTAATAATGTGATGATCAGTTCAACGAGTCATTCAGAAATAGGTGGACACTATCCACCTATTTTGGATACTAAATTTGTTTTATTTAGTCCCCAATTATTGTCTACAGCAAGCGTTTGTTTCACAATACCTCTTAAAAATGTTTAAGGGGTAAAGAAATGCTACATCATGAATAGGCCAGCCCGTACGAGTTGTTACCACTTACTCACAAAATACGACTTGAAGTAATAATTACTAGCTATTGCGTTTGTTCTTATTTGTATAATTATTATATAAAGTTTGACGTTAATAAACATGTTTAGTGTGTAAATCGATTAAGGATCGTTGTGCAAGTCTATCTAAGAATTATAATATACTAGCTTTTGCTCGCGGCTCCGCCCACGTGATCAAACAAACAAACAAACAATCAAACTCTACAGCTTTATAATATTAGTATAGATTTGGGTAGCTTAGCAACAGAAGCCTTCAAATAATATTATTTCGGTAGCTTAGCAACGGAAGCCTTCAAATATGAATAATTTTCCCCGTTTTTGCAACATTTTTCACTGATGCTTCGCTTCTAATGGTCGCAGCGTAATGTTATATAGCTCAAAGCCTTCCTCGATAAATGGACTATCCAACACAAAAATAATTTTTCAATTCGAACTAGTAGTTCCTGAGATTAGCGCGTTCAAACAAACAAACAAACAATCAAATTCTACAGCTTTATTATTAGTATAGATTATGTCAAACCAACTGACCTTTTTAACAAATTCGTATATGAATTGTTTGTTCCTCATGTATGTTTTGTACTGAGGTAACAATTTGTAGATTGATATGTTGTGAAGCCACGGTTGGACCATTCTAGCGGCACCTATATTGCAGCACTCCTCAAATGCTTTCAGAAATGGTCGATCAGTGTTGATTTGAGACTTTACTTGCACTCCTAATGATGTTTCTAGATATAAAAAAGTGTAAAAAAAATGAGTCAAAATTGGATTTACTAGCAACGCCGTTGTTTGTGAATACGGTTTATATTACTGAGTCTAATATTATACATTTGTGCTCGAAAGATATAGATATTGTATACGAAACGTAGCTTTATCACCATGTACATACTTTATTTGGCCTATGCTTAAAAAAAGGAACTTAATTAAATGAAAATAAGTTACACGTGAAATTAAATATTGTAGTAAGTGCCTATGTACGTTGACGAACAAAAATTTATACAAAAATATAAAGAAAACAGCATAATATAACGGTAATAATAAATTGAATAGTGCCTTAGCATAGCATCCACATCTCACCAGCACTAACAGTGTCTCAAATTTGGCCAAAAAGGTCATCGGTACAGCATCATCCAAGCAGTAAAATGTATAAGTACCATTCATACAATATTTATAATAATTACGATTACTTTCCTTAAAAAAATAAATCTAACTAGAGTCACTTACCACAGACTGAGTCCATAGTGTAAGTTGTAAAGTAATTCCACACGGAGAAAGTCCCACGCCCCGCAAACCGTTGAAGTTGGGTTACCAGAACTTCACTCTGTTCTGAGAATACAGTGACGAAGCTTTTCAAGATCTTGATGCTGAAATTAGGAACGAGGATTTTGCGACGCGGTCGCCAGATGGCCGCTAAAGTAAACCAGAAAAAGAAAAAATCACTCATTCGGAACATTGTCGCTAAAGTGATGAATAAAAAATAAACTTTTTAACCGACTTAAAAATAGTGATTCTGTATTCAACCCGTTTGTATCCACATAAATGTATACACATGTAAATTTGTTTTGATTTTTTGAATTTGTGTTTTCTCAGTCAAATAATTTTTGCTTAGCTTTAGGATGTCTCACATTTATTTTTGAGTTCAATTACTTAAGCAGATAGAGATTGATGACGAAAACGATTTTATTTCACCTGCCGCAAAAATGCTTCCGTTATCCGTTAAAAGTTGTGCCAATTTCATTATATCGTCTTTTTCAAGACAAGTCTTTAAAAGACAATCTGCAATGACGGGATCAGCTACAACTGAAAAAAACATGATCAGTGCATTTCAATGACTAGGATAGGAACTTACTTCAAATATACTGATATAATATGTATTTATATTCTTTATAATGTATTGCTATGTAACCACCGTATACTCTGTCCTCTATTGAATATATTCATCGATTAATAACAAAAATAATGCTCCTTTGTTTTTGTCCCGTATATGTACCATTCATCCAATTGCGATGAATGTTTAGATTATTAATTTTGATCCCGACGTTTCCAAGACTTTTCAGCCTTCGTAGTCACGGGATGGACAGAGGTGTAGGTTGTAACCGAAATGTTAATGTTACATCATGTTGTCATATGTTATTTTTTAATAAAAAAACCATCCAAATTAGTTTTATTTTAATGGAGTAATATTCGCGTAAACATAAGAAATCATTAAGTAACTTACTAGTAAAAAAACGGCTCCCGTGCCAGACGGCAGTCATACCTCCTCTATGGATGGCATCACGTCCCAATGTTTGAAACGCTCTCATTCTATCTGAAATATTGTAATTTATTATTATTCATTTTTTTAAAACCACCTAGCTATCATACAACTCTCAGAGATATGTTAGCTTTATTTCTTTACTTGCTTTTGGTCGCGGTTAAGCCCGCGTAAATGTCTTTTTTCGGGATAAAAAGTACAGACTATACATATTATTATGTCGTGATCCAGTTTTCCATCTTTCAATTATTGAGCCGCGTAGACACGTAAACAGTGTGGTTGAATTTGCACACAACCAAAGCTATTCGACAAGCACATCTACCGTAAAGATACGCGGTCTGAACATTTATTACTTCAAAACACGCACACTGATAAAAAGTTAGATCTGGCTCTTGGAACCCTTATTGGCTAAAATGAGATGTACTACGCCCCATGTCAAAATACGTTCATTTTTGTCATTTGTTTATTTATTTTTGTTTAGCATTTGAAATTTGTTTCATTTGCACATCGTATTTTTAACTGCTTTTTTTTCGCGAAATCTACGGAATTTAATAAAGATTTATCGAAATACTGATATCTGCAAAATGGATATTAGATAATTTTACTTCTTTTTAAATTTACTTCAACTATTTAGTTTTTGGGGTTAATTTAAATATAAGTCTTTGTTTTGTTTATACAATAATCCAAAAGTTACCAAAATCTACAGGATTCTCCCGATGTTTTAATGGATTTTACCGAAGTACGGAGATTTGGTTTTGTCACACTTTATTCTAGTCAGTCAACCAGTCGACATTCTTTCTTCTATGCTGTGAATTAGCAGTATAATTCATGTTTTTTTTGCAGAAAATTCCTTGTGATTAGTGATGAAATAATTTAATTTAAATTATCCAAACATGTCGAGTTTATATTAAATTGTACGGTAAATCAAACATTCAATATTTAAACATTATGATTCTTATATCTGGTTTTGTTTCTGAAAAATAATGTATGGCTTTTTGAGGGCCGGCTATAAGGCATCATTGAGATGAGAATAGTGGCGACTTTGATAAGGTTCTTCTTTGTCTACTCTAGTGAAAATGTCTGTGCATGTCACGGGAATATACATGCTATACCTCTAAATTTATATACTTAGATTAAACCAAAACTGAAAACAAAATTTAAAAATTAACTCAGAAAATTCAAAAAGATAATATTTATAGAGTATTTTGAGTTTGTGCAATTAATATTTCAGATGCCCGACAGGCTGCGTGAGCACCGATTCCAATAAGTATAAGTTAATTTTGACTATTCAGTGTTAGTTATAGGACTTCGTTTTTTGTAAGGTACTTTTAAGAAATCAATAAACAAACCTAAATAATTAACTAGTATTAAAAATAAAATTAAGATAGTTTAACATACTTTCATCTCCTCCGAGGAACAAATAACTGTGTCCAATAATTGGCAAAGTATATATTCCGGAACCGATCAGCTCATAATTGTTCAGCCAGTCTCGTCTCTTCCATTGACTATAGAATAATAGTAAAATAACCAACAATACGAGAAATACACCTTCCAACATATTGAGAAACTACCGTAAGTCGGTTACCTCAACACCTGTATAATGAATAGAACCTTAATTCCTTAGTGCCGTCGTTTTATATAGCAGTTGTATACATACACTATGCCATGGCAAACATAAACAAAACAAAAAAAACGCAGCACTTCTGTATTAATCGGCTAAGAGTGAAGACTGACTTTAGACTGATTGTGGTTCCGCGTGCTGGACGCGTGGTGGCGCGCACGCTGTTAAGGACAGTTGAGGATGGAATAAGTTGTAGTAGAGGAATGTTGAAAAAAAAAGTAGTTATCGATTTTTTTCTGCGATACATAGATATTTTTTGGCAATATATTTTAATTGGGTCGTAAAAGCGCACCTAACGCGTGCATCGTTCGCACTTTTAACAAGGAGTTCGAACGTTTTTACTAGTTTCTGGATAATAATGAAATAAATGTTTTTGTACTAATATAAATATTAGTACAAAAAAATAGCAGCAAACTACACAAAAAGCAAGAAAAAATATAGACAGAACCGTGTAAAACAAAATACAATACACAAAATTATAAACAACAATGATATCTTTTCTTCTTTTCGTTCGCATTTTTTTATATATGTCGGAGCATGAAGAGTACGGACACTGAATTGACCTGTTTAAATAACGTTATTCTACGTCAATTGTCGGTACCGCCACTCATATTGATAATTTGAGGGTGATTTGTCAACACAAACCAAATTTTACCAAATAATTCTACTTTCGAAGTGGGGAGAATGAAAATCCCTCTATATAAAATGGCGGCTTGCTATTTTAAGATTAGTCCCTGGTGGGAGTATACTTGTATCCGACCGCATAGCGACTACCGTACACTGGTGCTAAAACCTGCCATAGTGGCCCACCTTGTGTGGGTCGCGTTCCAGGGTCAGCCAGTGTATATCCGGTTCTCCCCAGGGGGCTTGCCCCCTGATCCTAACCCTTTTCTCATCCCTTTTTCCTTCCCCCTCCCCCTTGGCCCTTTAGCAGGCCGGAATGATCTTGCCGACCTACGATGGACACATTGTTTATCGTTGGTCGACACTATTCTTGGATTGCGCTACACTTACCATCAGGTGTGGCGTAGTCACTTTGCTGATCAAGGATAAAAAAAAAGTCTAGTTCCATCCGTGAGCAAGAACACATTGTAACACCGGTGATTTTTCTGTCGCCGGCTCTTTTCCACCTACGGTTCTACGTCCGAGCCGGAAGTAGCTTCAAAGAGTGAATAAACGATAAAGTGATAACCCTGAGTCGTTATTATAGAGACTTATCATACGCCGTACATCTTGACTTCATCGAGTGAAGACTAAGGGTTGTAAAACCCTCCTCTGTGACGCATCTATCTGGAGCTCGCTGCGTCATATAAGTAAATACACTCAACAGTCACACTCATTGAAATGGCATCCCTTTCGCCAGCATCGATGAGGTCTCATTACTCTTTTCTTATTTCTCACGTCACCCTCTCTTCCTTCCTATTTATGTTCTAACTTTCAATTAATTTGCTTTAGTTATGATAGGAGTCTACGCTATTCTGGTAATGTTCTTCTAAAGTGTTCCCATACCTCCAAATTCACTCACTTCCTTCCTTTTTCTATCTATACTTCATTGGAACGCACTCCCCCTCCTCATCGAGTTGGTCATCCTCAACTCGGTTGGCATTTAAAGTGACAGTTCCGAACTTACTGTTGAATGAAGTGGCATTTATATTGGTGTAATATTATTGTAATATACAAGGTATTACTGATAGGTATGACCCCATTTAAGCAACGTATAGTATATGATGTAAGTATTTTACTTCCCCCCATTACCAAATCCGATGGCATTGCTAAGAAATAAATAAAGCATATTCTTTTTTACCGAATGAGTAACATGTCGATGTTCGACTTGCAATTTTAGCAACACTTATGATAAACAGCCGAGATATTGTGTCACACCAGAATTATTATTCTCACTCACGCACTGCACATCATTGTACGGATGTGATCGATTTTATCGTTCTTAATAAACGAGTCATTCAAATTAAAAAAATATTTAGAATTTATAGAATATCTACATTGTAATAAGATCCGGTAACATCGGTAAGATGTATTTAATAAAGCAAAGTGCCGTAAGTAAGCATTACAGCGGTTGTATAAGCTGATATAACCACGCTGTACCTAGCTTTCAATCCTATAATTGGTCTTTAGTGATTCTAATAGTTATTACGACTGTACAATACTGATTAATGCGGTGATGAGTGCTACAAGAAATAAAAAGATGGTATAATTGAGCTACAAGTACTAACTTAAGAAATTAAGAAAATACGTTATATCTGTGCTTACCCTTATTTTTGAACGATTTGAATGTAAAAAATGTCGACCTATATATTTATTGCATACAGATTAATACATACAGATTTAAATAAATTATTGTTTACGGTCAATTTTAGAGGCATAGTAATTTTAGGATAATAATAGTTGTGCCCTTTATTACACTAAAAATTCACAAACGCCCTAGTTTGGTATATTTACTCATTGTTGTACTCATTCAGACAGTATGCGTGCTATTGAGCGTGCGTGCGGTGTACTCGTGTTGGTTCGAGAGTATTTCTATAAATGATTATAGATAGGCATTCTTAAAGATTACTGAATTATATACTTTGTCTTTTAAAACATTACTCTTTTACATTTTAAAGCAATTAAAAGTATCTAATCTCGCGTGAATATGACCTCAGGCTCTGTCTTGTTTTAGTGGTCAACATATTGTTCGGAGGTAATTTACTTAACCATTTAATATTTATCAATTTCACACCAGTCGTAGCTGCTAATATTTCTTGCGTTATTGTTCTATACGGAACTTTTAATTGGCCATTTTCATAAGCGAGAGGTCGTGAGTTCGATTCCCGCACCAAGATAATAGTTTGTCAGATCCATGAATATTTGTTTCGGGTCTGGGTGTTGAGGGACAGCAAGTCCATCGTAGTTCCTGATACCCACGATGCAGGTTTAACCTAGTGTGGGGTCTGGACTATGTGTCTGTTAGTGTATATTATATATATTCGACAGACTATTGGGTGTTTTTTTATTTTTATTAATTCAATATGAATATGAAATAGAATTATCCTACATAGCCCTGCATGCATAATTACAAAACAAGCTGCCTCGAAATGAGCCAGAAATATAGTGTACTAGCTTTTGCTCAGAGCTCCGCCCGCGTGATCTGCTTTTTCCGAATAAAAAGTAGCCTATGTCCTATTCTGATGTATAAGCTATATTATTGTAAAGTTTCATTAAAATCCATTCAGTAGTTTTTACGTGAAAGAGTAACAAACATACATCCACCCATCCATACTTACAAACTTTCGCGTTTATAATATTAGTAGGAAGTAGGATGTTTTAATTTGGTATTGTAGCTACGAATGTATAATAAGAAGGTTCATTGGTACCCTGGGCAGCTGATACAGCTGTGAGCGCGTTGAGTAAACAGTTAAACATAATATAGTACACTAAATTTCCATCCTACCTAATAATCATTACTGTTATGTCTAGTTTTTAATAAATGCCATACAAAGATTGTATAGCTCTACTATACTGCCTAAAATTTATTTTTTATAAAAACAGCTAATTCAATTACACCGAGTCTAATTTGTGAAACACCAATGACGTGAGTGATTCGTACAAAAGTTCAATAGATTAACAACAACAACAACATATAGAAAACAAAGTGATTAACTTCAAGGTTTATTGTAATGGACTAGGCATAATTTATAATTGAATTGGATGGTCTGATGGTTGATTTGATTATATTTATGTAGTGTTAAAATTCTTAGTTGTGGATTAGTATCTACTATTTACTACAGTTACTTTGTGAGCTGAGCGAAAAGCACGTGTGATGCCTCGTGCACAAAGGCACTGTACGGAGTATAAAAATAAAACTTCTCAACGGATATTGTATACGGACTCGTCGTTATTGTGTTTTTGAATTGGAATTTACATATAATAGGTACACATGACCTAATATATATAATCAAAATAACTTCATAAATTAACAACTTGTAGAGACAACCAAAAGGAGTTTTGGAATAGGTGCCAGTCCACTGCCAATTAACTAAAATTTCAACGACTGCAAAAAGAACAGGTTTTTTTCAAACTCGTTTTATTTTTCAATTGATATCATATAGTCATAGATATCTGTACACATTAGTTCCATTTCAATGAAACAGCAGTTCAGTTGAGTCACGGAAAGAATTACGAAGAAAAATACAATGGGAAATAGCTTTGCTGTTGTGTTTCGATCAATGAGAATCCAAATACAAAAATACATAAATGATAATAATATTACAAATACCATATTTTTTAGGCAACCCTATTGGTATGTGTTCAGCAACACCTTTTATACCCTAAAATGTTATTTTGATCCGGTAAACAGATGGGTGAAGGTCAATGTTCCGCGGGATCTTAGACCAACTGTTGAGTTGAGCCTGGAAGTTCGGGACTCTAGTGACAGCACGACACACGGTGCATATAAAGTATTATAACAAAACTATTTTTTTTGTGTTAAATTAAAATTTATTTTTTGTAATTTGTTTTTATATTTTTTTAATTGAATGACGAGACGAGCGAAGCGGTCGCCTGATGGTAAGCGCCATGCCTGTCCATAAACAGAACCAACACCAAACAGAACTTTGAATTATAAAGTACTGTATGTCACTCAACTGCGCTCGTCACCCCGAGACATAAGATGTTAAGTCCCATAATGCCCAGTAATTTCACTAATCATATTATTTGTGAGTAATCTCACGAAATTCTTAAAGTAAATTTTTGAACCTCTATATATGAATATAATATCGTGTTACATTCGTTTCTGATTTCTAATCGTGTATGCGATATATCATGGTCGTTATTGTTTAGAACGTATATACGTTCTAATTCCAAAATTGATTTTACATCGGAATCGGTGGTCATTATTTGAACATTGAATACTAATGATTATATTGCTTAATCAATAATCATGCATGAATGAATGGACACTTACTGAAATACTCAGGGACGTGAAAAAACTTTAAGCGTCAGTTACCATTATTTCTTTTTTTATTTCATACGATGGACCTACCACCTTGTCATTTCTGTACTCAGTAAAACTTCACAAGGTCTACCAAACTATAATAATATTTAAAGTATGATATATATAAAGTTAACAAAATTTAACATTTAATGTTAATTGTTATTTGAACCACTCTTTAATTCCGTTATAAACAATCTCGGAATATGACTTAATAAACAGGCCATGTTATTAATTGATTTGTACCTCAATTAAAATTTGAAATACGGAAAATAAACATTCGAAGCCCTTTTAAAAGTAATTGAAATGTAGAAGCCGAACTAGATAGCCTTCTACCCTTGAGATTTGGTAAAGGGTGGGACCCAGTCGACCTCACTCCACGATCAAGGGCGTAATCAACATATTTAGAATAATTATATTTAAATCTGTTTTTAAAGGTATAATTCCGAGCTCAATGGCATTTTTTTGGTAAACAGATCAGTGAAAATATATTTTAAAAAAAAATCTAAATTTTAATTAATCATATTCTTGACCATATTATTTTAGGCAACCCTATCGGTATGTGATCAGCAACACATTTTATACCCTAAGATATTATTTTCATCCGGTAAACAGATGGGTGAGGGTCAATGTTCCGCGGGATCTTAGACCAAAAAGACGCCAGAGTAAACAAGTCTCATATGGACAAAATCAATATTTATCAAGTTTCTCTCAATTAATCGTGCAGTTTGTATAGGCTAAGTTCCTAGTGTTCAAGTGCCAACAGTCCTAATGGTCGCACCGCGGTTATGATTTCATACATTGATTGTATAGCTTAATGTCAGCGGCTAAATCTTATGCTAATCTCGTATTTATTTTATTATGTAATTATAATTATTTATAAACTTTATTAAGAATCTCTGAATATGTTTAATATTTATACAGTAATTAATTTGCAACATTTGTAGATATGTATAAATTAAATAGGATAGAATAATTATTGTCAGCAGTCAGTCGGTTGGTAAACGGAATATAAGGGGTGACAAAATAAATGCAGAAGATCGAGTACATGGAGTTTCAATTCATTTAGTGCGTTCCACTAGTTTTTGGCAAGGAATACTGATCACCCATTTAACCGGTCAAAGCTTTCTTCATTTATTTTGAATATAATAAATCCAACATTAGTTTGGTTCAACAAGATTTTTGGAGACAGTAAAACAGTACTCGTATTGGCTACTTTTTTTTTACTAGCCCTGTATTATACATGTCCCACTGCTGGGCACGGGCCTCCTCTAATGAATGAGAGGGATTAGGCCTTAGTCCACCACGCTGGCCTAATGCGGGTTGGCAGACTTCACATACCTTCGAAAAATCTTATCGAGTTCTCAGGTATGCAGGTTTCCTCACGATGTTTCCTTCACCGTTAAAGCAAGCGATAAGAAACAATTAATATAGACATAACTTAGAAAAGTCAGAGGTGTATGCTCTTGGGGCTGGTTTCGAACCTGCGACTTTCGTCTCGACAGTCCATACCACTCCCCGCTGAGCTATCGCTGCTTTTGCTGCTACTTTTGTTACGATGTAATAATTGTAACATTACATCATACATTATTAGACAACCTTATTGTCTATGAAACTGCTCTAGATTAAATTTTTGTTATTTATAATTTAAACATTAAAATTAATCATAAAAATTAATGTTTTCTATTTCCAATGTTATTAGAAAGGCTTTCCTATCGTAAACCTTTTTAAAGAATTTTTTTTTTTACAATTGGTAGTTGAACTAATTTGTGAGCCTCCGTGGCGTTGGCGCAGAGGGTGAGTAGTCGGCTATGAAACGAGTTGCCATGGGCTCAATTGTTTGTGTGGTCACTAGATTTTGTTTCACATCTGTTTATCGTGGAGCCATTTGCCCCTCGTAGTTCCTGATACCCCATGATGCGGATTTACCTAGTGTGAGGTCAGAACTGTGTATATTAATACTGACATTGGTATATAAATTTCCTTATCTGTAAAAATTATAGCACAAAAAAGGTTTTATTAACTTCAGTATAGTACTGGCATGTAAGTTAATTATCGTAGTGTGTAAAAAACTTGAGAGGTGTCACAACAACATACAACTTTGTGTGCTAGATATCAAATTAAGTTATCACTTTTTGTCGTTAGTGTCGGTCTTAATTTCCGTCTAGCCCCCTTTCGCAACGCGCAATAAGGAACTTCGTTCCAAAATTATCATAACATATTAAAATTTTAGGTTTAGACGGATTTTAAACCAATAATATAAAATTAATGTCCTTACTGCATATTTGAAATAGCTCGACTTTTTATAAAAAACATCTGTCCGCGACGCCCCCTTTAGTTTTCGCGGTGAAAACCGCATTTATTGTGACCGTTCCGCCCCGGGACGAAGCAGGACGGTTTTTCAACCTGGTCTTTCAACCCGGCGTAAAATTTTGCGCGGGAGAGATGGAAAACATCCCGATAACCACTGGGCCGAGTCCCTAATACTTTATACACCCTACACCGGCAATACCGACGAAAAACCCCGCGGTGGCCATCTGCCGCTCATTAGAGACTGCAAAGATGCATTTTGTTCAACATTATAATCCTAATCCCGAAATATCCATAAAGGTCAAAACAAAATAGGTAGATAAAATAAAATCCAATAATAAGTTAAATTTGTTATTTATTTATTACACTAAGCCGAAGCGCTTCACGCTTGTTATGCAATCTATTACTTGATATAAAAATTGCAGTATCATAACGATTGTTAATTAATATTGTAATTATATTATCAGATAGATGGCGTAATATTACAATTATTACTAAAAGAACAGTGGAAACACCGACTTGAATAATCGAAATATTTTTTTAAGTTTAGAATCGACTTCTGTTTATAACATAGATTGATAGTTTAATAGTATATTTAGGCTGAGAAACCGGCGAAATCCTTGGTTCAAATCTGAAATGTCAATCACAATTTGTATTTCAGTTTTCGTTGAAACAAATCGCACATGAATTGCCCGTGATCGAAATTTGTGCCCGATATGGCTCGCTACCTATATAAGGATAAGTATAACGAGTGAAGGGAAAAACTTACATGTCATAAATAATATTGTTAAAAGAATTAATTAACATAACCATAGTCAAATCTCACAGCACTGAGCACAAGCGGTTTAAATGGCTGATTTTTCGTAAGTATATGTACATTCGCACAGGACCTGTATAATTTGTAAGTATGGTCTTACTACGTACTGTATCTATAATCAAGTAACAATTCATATAATAATAGATAAGATACTTGGATAGAGGGGACATCCGTATTAACGCCGTACATCATGGGCGTAAATGTCCGACAAAGCATGGGGGTAGTTGGACCTCTGACTATCCTTTCGGGGATAGAGCCATGGACTCAAATTATGTACACTGACAATAATTCAAATCTCGTGGCATTACCTGGATTCTCGAAATAATGGTACCGAGTTTGATCCCACAGCACACACCTCTGGCCTTTAGATGTTACTTTTGGATTTGTTTATAATTTATTGTGTATATAATTCAATGTAATGAATTGCATTACATTGGATTCAATTTAATTCAATGTAATATAAAAGACCTACAACTGAGTTTCATGGTGCTTTTTCTTAGACCAGTGGGCATTACCGAAGCACCGTAGTCACATTTCAATGATTTTTTTTCTATTTTTGACATATAAAAGAGCCCTTAGTGGCCTACTTGCAAAATAAACGTTTTAATTTTGATTTATATGGATGTAAAAAAATATCGCGATGAAAGCTGCATATCTTACAGTTCTCCATAAAAAAATAAAAGGCATGCTAAATCTATTAATTTACATAAGGCCAACTTGCATGAAACGAGTATCCCCTCTTATGAGTAGAGAAAGCCGGTGTCCAATTTGTCCAATAGTGGAACAGTTATACACAGACCTGCTATTATCTAGGAACATTTAACGTGAACTCATTTACAGAACTAAATATCCCTTGCGGCTTCACTCGTAGCTGTTTTGTCATTAATGTATGCTTTCGTCGCGTATGCTGCCATCTATTGTGCGCTTACGCAGCTATCTCTACGTCTTAAACCTAGGTTGTAATTGCACGGCAAAGTTATCCACGGCCTTCATCATAATATCAAATTTGACTCTGAGTGGTTTATGTTTATGTCCGTGTGTCATTCGGTCCCCAGTTGACGCTGGGAGCACCCTGTACTGCCGTAGGAGCGCTGCTGTTGCCGTTTTCATTGACATCATGGCGTATTGGTAACCTGTAAAACACATTTAAATGGTGTCAGTTGAAAACCGATTCTTCGAAAAAGGTTTTTTTTGTTTGACTGAATGACGAGACGAGCAAGGCGCTCGCCTGATGGTAAGCGCCACGCCTGCCCATAAACAGAAGCAACACCACACAGAACGTTGAATTACAAAGCACTGCATGGTACTGAGCTGCTCTCGTCATCCCGGGACATAAGATGTTAAGTCTCATAATGCAATTGTATTATAATAATTAAGAATCGTATATATTTGTTTTATTTTCCTAGTGTAACTATTTTCATTTTTATTCAGTCGAAAGAGTACCTATAATATAGCGCCTGTAATATAGCACAGAGTTCCATTTAAATTTCGAGAAGAATTTATAGCCCTAAGAGGCCTGAAATGGATTGCATCAAAAACTGAAACACAAAATTTGAGTTCCCGATCTTGAATTTAAACCCCGGACTTCACTGGTTTCTCAATCTAAATCAACTACCACTAGTATCCAGATTAGTCAAGTAGGTCAACAAAAGAAGAAACATTAGATGATTATTCTCACAGAAACAAAAAGTCTTACCTAGACAACCCCTCGGGCCGTGACTGAACGCCATGTAGGCAGCTGGATGCTTCAAAGAGGTGTCGATAAAACGCTCCGGTCTGAATATTTCAGCATCGTCTCCCCAATAATTAGGATTCCGATGTATAGCCCATATATTGATGACTATGCCACAATCTTTCAGTAATGTATGCCCTGAAGCTGGAGAAACAATTTATTTAATAATATTGCTACAAGGAGAAATAAGTTGTTTATCAATACAAATTCGTTTAACACTTATAAATGTTATGAGCATAATATATATATTAATAGATAAAAAAAAATCGACGAGTTGGATTTTATATGATTAATTCCGCCAACCCGCATTAGACCAGCGTGGTGGACTAAGGCCTAACCCCTCATTCAGTAGAGGAGGCCCGTGTCCAGCAGTTTATTTATATCATGAATCATGAGCCTCGGATGGCGGGACATTTATTGCATATTCGTAAAAACGCGGCTATCCGAAGCGCAAAATTTTACAGTACTATAGGCAACTCTAGATATGTTTTTCAAGGTTTTATTAAATAGATTAACCTATTATTATAACTTACGTGGACTGTAAGTGGGCCACCAACATCTCAGTCCCAAAACCAATACCACCTGCACGTGGTAAACTCTACTGATGAAGCAATGGCACAATTTGGTCCCCGGTACGGGTAGTGGGGGTCAGTCGGCGGACTATATATAGTATAGACTATATATAGTATCAAATCATGATGGGGAGGATGGACCATGACATTAGACCGAAAGGAAAGATGGAAAGATTATTATTAAAACTTACGTATTTTCACATCCTTGTCGACTTTCCTGACAATAATCGGTACTGAAGGGTACAGCCTTAAAGTTTCTTTGATCACAGCTTCAAGGTACTTCAGACGTGGCAAGTCTTCAGCCACAATAGGTCTGTCTGAATCACCAAACACTTCAAGTAACCTGATAAAATATTATTAAATTAAATTAAATTTTCAGAAATATTACTATTTCTTTAACAGAAATAGGCAAACCAGTGGCACCAACCCAGACGCCCTCTCGCATACGAGGGACCTACCACCTTGTACTTTTTGCCGTTTTAAATTTGACCCTAATCTCACGCCTAGATCTCCAAACCGTAGGAAGAGGAAAATATAAATAATGTTCTTCGAAACGGCGCATTACCTAACAATACCAGTAGTACCATTGTGTTAGATATACCTAAGAGATTATATTTTTTGTCCTCGATTGGAACTGATTATTTCAATAATCCACTAATCGATTATTATTATCCACATCACTACTTATGATCATGCCATAATGGGAATGGAGCGCTCAAATTCCAATCATGGGCAAATCATTCTGTAGAAAAAAAAGTCAACAACAAAAATATTTGTTTCTTTAAGAAAAAATACTATTTTAAAATAACAAACAAATACACCTTACTCTTGATATACTTTCTCTTGCACATCAAGATGTCTTGACAGCATGACGGTTGTAAAAGCGGTTCCCACTGCTGTTGTATCAGTACCGGCTAGCACTAGAACCAATGTCTCTTCTTGCAGCTCAATATCGGTATATCCCGTCTCACCACCAGAAGTATCGATGAGAAGTTCTAGGAATGTTTTGATAGCATCAACTCCTGTAATTGGTATTATTATATTAGTTGTTGTTGATAGCCCAAAGCCAACCTCACATACACGTGGTACACTCTACTGATTAATGACAAGGTAATGACGGAACTTGTTCCCCATTGCGGGTTGTGGGGGGTTAGTCAGCGGGTCGCCCCACATAATAGCAAAATCACCGCCAAATAGTGGTTGGGAGGCGCATCTTGGTATTAAACCGGGATAACGCCAGGAAGATATGAATAAAACTTTGTTAGAATATTTATTAACATTGTTATCAATTATATACATAACAACCATGAGCTATAAATGTGACCTAACAAAATTTTTGAACTCTAAAAGCGTTAAGAAGTTTGGAACAGTAAAGACAGTCCATTACACTAGATACTTCACAACAAACAGGATAGTATTGTAACATAAGGAAACAATCCTACTAAGATTAAAGATGTGAAAGTTTGGATGTGTGTGAGTTTGTGAATTTGGATATTTGGATGGATGTCAGCCATAACGGCTGAACGGATTTGAATGTTAGACCATTACTTAGATTAGGACACAGGTTATTTTTAATCCCGGAAACAGACGTTTACATAGGCGGAACCGCGAGCACAAGCTAGTAAACAATAAAAGTAAAATTTAGAAACCCTACGGACTAATGATGCATGAATACATTTTAAAGAAGTGATTTAAATTTGCAGTCACAATACTTACTTTGATCGGGTTCTGCTTTCTGTTTCTCCTCCATAAGCGACTTGCGTTTTGATCTAATTATCTATAAAAGAGGTTCCTACATTTATACATAATAATCTATATTAGATAATTCTATATTCATTTATAACAACTTCCGAGCCGCAATGCTTTGTACTTTAAAGTGTTGTTCCTGTTTATGGTTAGGCGTAGTGCTTACCATCAGGCGACCGACCTGCTTGTTTCTTTTGTCGGGCTAGTAAAAAAATTATGTCCAAAGTCCTGTTTTCGGAAAATTGCTAATATTAGGCCTCCTGGGTCGACAAGTCAGAAGTCCAAGTGGGCATTCTCCATATGCGAAACTAAATGAATAACGCCCGCATTCAAGAGCAATTACACTTAAGTGAGATCTTTGCTAAGTGTAGATAACATTACTGGCGCTTAACCAAAACGGGCCAATTACCAATACAAAAATCACCCATATGCATTCGTGCGCATTATGAGACCTCATTATTACAATTATGACTATGTAGTGCCTATAAGTCATTAATTACTCTTAATTATTCTTTCAAGTTGGCAGAGTCACGTTGTAGACAGTTTTGTCTACAGCATGGGTGAGTGCCATACAATGCTTTTTAATTCAAAGTTCTATGTGGTATTGCTTCTGTTTATGGGTTGGCATTACCATCACGCGAATTACCTGCTTGTTTCGTCATTCAGGCTAATAAAAAACCTCTTTACAATTGGGTTTTAAGTGTTGAGTTAATAATAAAATTACTACTCATAATACCTGATCAATAAAACTGCATAAGGTAGCTTTATAGTCCATATACCGTTTGTAAGACGGCATCATTTGGTACACAGTGACGTTGTGAAGCCATGGTTTACAAATACGAGCTGAATCCATTTTACAAATCTCTTCGAACGCCTTCAAAAATGGAAGTGACGATTGCTTCTGCGCGTTGACTTTTACACCCAATGTTGTTTCTGTAAATTGTGATATTTTTGTAAATAGATATAATTTTAACATAACATATAAGTCATGTTAGTAATCTCGAAGGTTTGGGCAGAGGTAAACTAAATAACTTATGATTTTTCTCTGACTCGGTAAAGTGATTACGCACACACCTGATGGTTAGTGTAGCGCAATCCAAGAAAATAGTCGACCAACGATCAATAGACAATGTGGCTATTGTTCAAGTTGACATTTCAGTTCTTCCCTCGACCAATCAGAGCTTAACCAAATATGAGACCATCGCATCGGGATAAAAAGGATCATCAAATTAACTTATACACATTTGAATATCGTGCAACGTACACAAAAAATACAGATGAACTAAAATCCTGCCCTAAATTTTAAAAACTTAAACTTTAACTTAACTAAAATTTAATAATACCTAACCTATACATGTAACAAACCTGAATTAAAATTCGGTGATCTAGTAACTACTTTAATCATCAGCATTAACTCACCACAAACAGAATCCATAGAATACGTTGTTATGTACTTCCATATAGAGAATGTACCAGTCCCGCTGGCTTTCCTCAGATTGTTAATCATCACAGTACTCTGCTTGGAAAATATTTTTACGAAGTTGTTAAGATTCTTAGGATTAAATGTCGGAGCGAGGAACTTGCGCCGTGGTCGCCAGATCGGTACTTTAAACAAAAAAATATTCATCCATAAAGAAATGAATATATAGTAATTTAAGTGACTGACGTATTGTATATACGTGACCCCAAAGAGGTATGCGACTACCACCACAGTTCGCCTGTAAGCTTTTCTCACTTTACTATTATTATTCTTTTTCTTCTACCTGTTCTTATCCCATTCGCAGAGTCGCAACATGCTTTTAACACATGTTACAGAAATATTTGGCTTGTAGCTTTCAAACCGGCTGCCTGGCAGTCAACCCCTCCGGTCAGAGATTCTGATTCTTATTTTACTATTATTAGCCTTTTTTGTTTGTTATGGGTCTAGTGTGTTTTCTACCTAGAGGGGCTGACGTCAGACAGACGGCCGGTCGTGTAAACCATTATCCAAATCTTTTTGTAATATATGGTAAAAACCATGTTACGCCACTGCAACTGTAAGTAGAGTAAGAGCAGATGCGAGAAGAACACTATTATTTACACGTATAAATGATTAATTGACAGCGTCTATAGTATGAAATGGGGGGTTGTGGGTGCGAACCTATACCAAAAATGTTTGTTAAGTCCGCATCGAATATATTTTGTTCTGGGTGTTAAGAGACCGAAAGTCTCTCGTAATTCCTTATATCAACGACACAAGATAATTAAATCGTAATTGGGGTGAGGTATTTGTGTATTATTGCTAGGTGTATCTAACCGCCACGATACTCACATTGAAAAACTAAATCAACATATAGATATAGATCTCGCTTTTTATCTAATGTTTTCAGACTGTGACTTTGTGTTTCTGACGATATCTCTGAATTAAGTTGTATATTTAGTATATTAGTTACAATCGAACTTACCTTATCTGTCTAGACATTATACTGACCTGGAGCAAAGACACTGCCGTTTCCCGTAAGCAGCCGAGAACATTTCATAACATCGTCTTTTTCTAGACATGTTTTAAGAACATATTCAGCGTTTACCGGATCTGCAATTACTGAAAACATCATGATTAATTTTAACACTATCACGAATGCTCTGGATTCTTTATTGCTAATAAATGACATATCGGCAGATGCTTGGAAGAAGAAAGGAAGTTATGGGGAACACAACAACTCGTATGTGTAGGAGTGCAAGCATCAGTTTGGGTTCAATCTCACCTAGTATGTGGGAGTCCCTAGTATGTGGGAGGCCGGCTGGGTTGATACCAACACATGGTCTATTTCTGCTGGTAAGCAGCAATGTGTAAATACTGTTGTGTTCGGTTTAACAGTTAAGCCAGTGAAATTACTTGGCACATCTTATGTTTCGGTGTGGATTTGTGTACGAGGTTAAAAGGTTTCGACACAAACTACCTTTGTTGTATGTTTTTCAACACACCACTAAACTTCAAGTTATAACCTCTGTAGGCCAGGATCGACAGTGTCACGCATTTTGTCGACACCAAGCAGTGGAGCTTGGCGAGTCTCTGGGCCATTCATAATCATCACCATCATCATTCACAGGACGTTCACTGCTGAACATAGGCCTCCCCCAAAGATTTCCAGACCGACCTGTTGGAAGCGGTCTGCATCCAGCGACTTCCTGCGACCTTTATCAAGTCGTCTGTCCACCTGTCCAACGCTGCACTTGCCAGTATGTGGCCTCCATTCCAGAACCTTTCTGCCCCATCGGTTATCGGTTGGGCCAATGGATAATGCAGAATCACCACGAATCATTTACTTTAATAGGCAATTTTGCAATGACGCCGGAGGGCACGAAAAACTTTGCTAGTTTCCAAAAATTCTTCGACTACCTGCTTCATAAATTACACAGTATTATTTACAGAAATGGCATATAAGAAATTAACTCACTGACGTATAACCGGCTTCCCTGCCATAAAGCCATGATACCTCCCTTTTCTACAGTCTCCATTCCAAGCCGCTGGAACATCTTCATTCTGTCTGTAATAAATATAATAATTAGTACTTACACGTACGCACTCACGTCTGTAATCCCCGAAGGGGTAGGAAGAGGTGTAACCAGTATATATCTCTTAGATCGTATTTCCATCCCATAATGTGATAGGGTCGAGCCTATCGCCATACCGGGCTCAATTCCAGACTGCGGGCTGATACTGAGCATTTTGTGATAGAAAAACCCATAGTCACTTTTGCCCGACCCGGGGATAATTGTTACTTATATGAACATATCTAATATATAGACATTTAACTGTTTTATCTTCGCCACCATGAACACACATAATATTACAAGAATAATTGACGCGTTGCCGACCTTAAAAGGAAGGAAAAATTCAGGGCTTGGAAATGGAAGGGAGATTTCGGCCTGCGGTTCTAATAAATAAAAAAATCGAGAAATTATATTCTCCGATCTTCAAAAAAGCTTCATTTACACAAGCATAGAATACATACATTAAGCGTAGAACATAATAAAAATTAACGATTTACGAGACCACTTTATACGATTCTCGTTGTCAATTTCCATGACGCAGCCTTGTAAACAAAACTTTTCTGTTATACATATTATCGCACGCCTCCGTTGCGTTGCGCATCTAAATGGGGCTATAGTCCTGTGTTAGATGAATATTTACAATGGTTTTACGGAGATAGATTAGGCAGCGGCTTCCCCCTGCCTGTCGTAAGAGGCGACTAATAGGGGCCATCGGGGGTCGCGGGCACGCAGCGGGGGACTGTCGTAGCGCCCATTTAGTACCTTTGTATGTGCGACCCCGAGATGGACGGCAGCACGGGTGGTCGGCCTCGTTGCTGCCGTTGACGCCGAGGGTGTCCTTCGGTGTGCGGGGGCTTCTGAGCCCCCCCAATTGGAGACGGGCCGCTAGGCGGCACCGCGCAGGGGCGGTTCCGGCAGCAATCCTTGGCTTTCCCAAGGAGACCCCGGGACCGCTCCACATGCGCCGAAGAAGGCCACCGCGGGGTTTTGGTTGGTAGTTACCGGCATAGGGTGTAAATAGTGTTAGGGACTCGGCTCAGCGGTCGCCCGGATGTTTTCCATCTCTCCCGGGCGATTCGCTGGGTCGTAAGGCCGGTAGAACCCAACATAACCTTTCCACCTTCCCCCGGTGGGGCGGTAGCAAGAAACGGCTGTCCCCGCGAGAAAAAAAAAAAAAAGGCAGCGGCTTGGATGTGCCCCTGGTATTTGCAATGTCCATGAGCAGCGGTGACCAATTACCATCAGGGGGCTGCTTGTTTGTCTGCCTATCAAGGCAATAAAAAAAGCTGGGGCAGGTAAAGCGGCGGGCTCTACACATTTCGCACGAGCTATTGTAACCTTGCGAATTATTGGACTCACGTGCTTCTTTACGATTTTTTTTGTATCATATGTATTTCCCACGCAAGTGTCTCATCATACGCAGGTTTCATTTACTGTATAATGTATGCGAACACCATCACAAAACAGATAGCTTAATCTAAATATTCTTTCAAAAATATTATTTATACCCTTGATCCTACCTTCTTCACTCCCAAGAAACATATAGGCATGTCCGATAAAAGGTAGAACGGTGTATTGATTCTTCAATTGTTTCCACAACGCGAACATTCGTCGCCTGGTCCATCGATGTACTATCAGCCAAAGCACCAAAAATATTATTATTATCTCACATATCATTATGAACTGCCGCGTATAAAAATTCCCCGTATATAAGAGTTGTCAACATCTCGCGGTTATTTATAAGGTCGCTTCTCAACATATCAATTCAGGGTTCCACGTTATATTTATTATTTGCAAAACCATATAAATAAATGAACTGCCGGTGCAGTGTACGTGGAGTTTTTTTTATTCCGGCAAGGCAATATTACTACACTGAATACTAAGTCCTGTGCAGTCCAAATATAATGTCCACTGTCGGAAAACATTGCATATCTTAACGATCGCCAGTATTATGCCGCCCTGAAGTTACTGCATATAATTATGTAGTGCATACTTACCGAGACTGGAACGCGACTACCTGAGGTAGAAACCGCGATAAAACCCGTTTAAATTAGTTTTATTTCAATGTGTAACATTCGCGTAAGCAAACGAAATCATTATACACCTACCATCTAAATTTCATCCATATTCTTCGAGTAAAAAAGCTGTGACATATGGATGAATAGACGGACAGTCAGACATGATGAAATTGTAAGGGTTTCGTTTTAGCCATTTAGTTCTGAAACCCTGAAATTTTGTAGATGATTTTGATTTTATATCCTAGGCATCGGATAAGACGGGGTTCCTCGAAATTCAACCCCTAATTGGCGAAAAGGGGTTGCATAGCTTGTATGAGAAATACTTATTGGCCGAAGTTTCTTCAGGCGAGCAAAGCCGCGAGCAAGAACTACTTTTTATATAATAACTAGCTTTTGCTCGCGGCTCCGCCCGCGTCATCTGCTTTTTCTGGGATAAGAAGTATCCTATCACCCAAGTCAGCTCAACCCTGTCTGTATACCAAATTTCATCAAAATCCGTTCAGTAGTTTCAGCGTGATGGACGGACAAACATCCAAACATCTAAACAAACAAACTTTCACATTTATAATATTAGTAGGATAATCATTGTAATATGAATACTTATAATATTTGCATAGTATAATAGACGTTTATAACCCACCGAGGTTGAGTATATAAACTTCTATTTGGTCTTTTTTTATCCGAGCACGGCAAAGTGACTGCACTACACCTGATGGTATGCGTATTTCCAGCGACCACCGACAAACAATGAGTTTCTTCGTGGCCACCAGAGTCATGCCGGCCTGTATTAATGCGTCTACCCTCATTTGAGAGGGAAGAAGCAAATCGAGGTGCCTGCGACAGGACAGGCGGATGACCGATGCAGGCACAGTAATACAAGGATGTACCCCTATACCCCCCCCAAACAACCATCAAGTCATGTCGCAAGCCCCTCGGGATAACCGTATACACACTGGTGATCCTGGAACGCGATCCACACAGGGCGTGTGGATCACTGTGGCAGGTTTTAACACCATGTGTAATGTGTATGGTGGTCGCTATCCGGCCGGATATGAATTACCTACCACAAGCAAGCATGTTGCAAGCAGGAAGTTCTATCGTTACTTTACGTTTGTAGAAACATGACTGATTACCCAATATCTATTCAATTTCAATAGATTCATGAAGATACTGTAAGCCTAAATTATTTTTAGCTAATACGTGAATATACGTGAAATAGCGATAACTCAACGGGTAGTGGTACGGACTGTCGGGACGACTTTCCAAAAACCACCCAAGAGCATGCACCTCTCACTTTTCTAAGTTACGTGTGTATTCATTTGTTAATTATCGCTTGTTTTTTAAAGCGAAGGAAACATCGTGAGGAAACCTGCGTACCGGACGTACAGGCACCAATGTGATCTCTAGAAATTGTAATTTTTTGAAGTCGAAGTTTTGTTAAATCTTAGGTCCTGGTGCATTTTTGGTGGGCCCACATATGGGTGCTTGCAGGTGGCAGAAGGCGCCGAGGCAGACACCGAGACAAGTGACGACCTTGACATCTTCGACAGAGACTGGCCGACAGCAGATTTCGATACATAAAATTTTAAGGTATTTAAGAAGACCTTGGGTCAATAGCGGGACAATAAATCTAAATTTAAAAAAAATCACAAATTAACTCTTTCTGACTAATTATTTCTAAGAAGTTACACAACCTTCACGCCTAATATACATATGCGTCAGTAATAAATCAATAATGAAATGCGTATAATGTAATGACAATGGCACTAAAATGTTTTTACACGCTTTTTATTAACTTCACCTGTATGTTTGTATGTTTGTAACCGACTCCTTTGGGCGCGATTTTGACCCACTTTAAACGGCCAGATTTCGTTCAAACTTTGTAGATTTATCGAGGACCGATGACACTACAATAATTTGATAAAAAAATAATAATAATTTAATAATAATAATAATAAAATAATAATTTAATTTAATTAATTATTGATATTCGGGTTAGGAATTAAAATTGTACTCTCTGGATCTTCGTTAATTATAGGGAATATCGTAGTATCTAATAGTGTCAATAGATGGCGCTTTCTTGATGTTCGGGTTTAAAGTTAAAATTATACTCTCTGCTACAATATATTAAAAACAAAAAAATTAAAAATAAATAATAGTTTAAAAAAAACTAAAAAACACGCTTTTATAGAAAGTCTAACTAAAAAATTGAAAATAAATTTGAAGAAAACAATGTATTTTATTGTAAAAAAAAGCGTGGGGTGATTTTTAAGATACTATCTAAATGATAATCCTACTCATATGCACCCCACGCTTTTGTTTACAATAAAATACATTGTTTTCTTCAAATTTATTTTATTAGGATAAGCGTACACCAAACGCACCACAAAAGCTGCAAGCGCCGCGCCGCGTCATAGGCGTCGAATTTGAGAAATCATTGTATGACATTTTATGCGACCTCACGCACCTATCCGCGCCGCACTATGCGGCTCACCGCCTTTAAAACGAATATTCACGTAAGCTCGGGACATTACTTTATTTAATTCGATCTAATATGTGCTGTCCAAATATCTTAATTACTGTATGCTCTAATACTATTTACCACCAGTTCAAACACAAGTGATTGCGGCCGTTGCAGTTTTTTAAATATTTTGGTGTGTAATTATTTACATTGCCGTTTGTTGTTTTAAGTTCAGTTTCTATATAAATCGGGGGAAAACCATTGGAAATCTTTATGTTTAAAATATTATCTCGTTCTACTGTCGAAAAAAGCAAATTGGAGTCTAAGCGACACGGCTGTTCAAAAACTTATAAGTATGTAGACACTATTCAGACAATTCCTTTTAAACAGATCTATCAATTTCAACGAATACAAAATAGATACCTAAGTAATTGAAAATTGTGTGGATATCTGTTTGCATTTCTGGAGCAGGTATGGAAACCAGACCGTACTTGTAAGAATATCTGAATTTACTACTTTTAGAAATTAATTAAAGAGATGCCTCCGACATAAGTTGTTATATATCCAAGCTGCAGTTTAACAGAAGACCGTTTTATAGATATAGGTATGTAAAGTATAATAAACACCATTTTCTTATTTCACGTCAAAAACTGACGCAGGAAATTAGACGTTGTTATTTGACGCCATCATGTTCAACATAAGCACTTCATAAGTGGTAGAGCCACACTGCAGAGTTTTTATAGACCATGAATGGGCAGGCTCAATCGTGTCATTACAACTGTCTCACAGAAAATTTACGTAAAATAGCAGCTTGCTGTTTCGTTTTGTACGATGTGTGAGATATCGGAAAGCTCAAATACCTTATAATTATCCCTTTCCTTTAATGTCGGCAACTTGTCTATGATTATTTTGATATTGTGGGTATTCATAGAGTGGAGATTACTTATCTTCAGGTGACTCACTTGCTCATTTGTCAGCCTAAGCTATAATAATAAAGCTGTAATATCTATTTATAGCAAAATAAAATACTACGTAACACAATAATCCTCTTCGTATTGGGCCTAATGTTAAGTGTACAGTGCAGTTCAAATTTAATGCCAACAGTAAAGAGGCATAGCGTCCCTAAGACGAACCTGTACGGTCAGCAGAATAATGCCGACCGGAAGCTGCTGTATATAGTGGCTGAACCCAGAATGTGGCTCACCTCAACAAGCTACTGTGGCGTGTTTTAACCATGTGTACGGTGATTGTTATCCAGACGGATATAAACAATATTTAAGTACCCTCTCACCACTGTCTTTAATTGTGGCAACATATTTCTTCCTTCACAGTTCGCTTAAAGAATGCAAAGCGAAAGGCAATTGGAAAAGCTGAAGCTCAACAAGTTATTATACTGTTTAAGTAACTAATATATATTTCTTGTTTGATCCATACCAATACACTACACTTTATAAAAACGCATAGGCAGCTGACGAACTCGCGCGCTAATATTTGCTTAACAATGACAGCATTAACTTAACCAGCACTCAAGCGATAAGTAAACAGTGGCCAAAAGGTAAGTGGGCTATAGTTCTAACTATGATGTAAACTTAATAAATCAAGTTCAATAGCATAAAATTGGTAAACAATTGTTATTGAAATCAGTACTGGTTCCAACAAATGTGAAGTCCATTCAAAATACAAGAGCTCTGTATATTCATCTGTATGCAGAGATAACTCGAAAAAAAAAGCAAAATAAGACACCTCGCAGCATTATATTGTTTGGTGAGAAGATGGCGTCCAAGGCGATAACGAAGGGATCAAGAAAATCTTGATTCCTGATGAAAAGTCCATAGTGTTCTAAAAAAAAGTGATTGTTTCCGCGTCATCGAAAACTCTAAATATACGTGCATTATATTGAGGCTGGCTATTGTTAAGTGTCCAAGTTTCAAAGAAAACATCAAATTTTACAATGAACGACAACTAAACATTATGATGATGAAAATCTGCTGGTAGGAGGATACTTGTATCCGACCGGATAGCGACCACCGTACACTGGTGCTAAAACCTGCCATAGTGGCCCACCTTGTGTGGGTCGCGTTCCAGGGTCAGCCAGTGTATATCCGGTTTTCCCCAGGGGGCTTGCCCCCTGATCCTAACCCTTTTCCCATCCCTTTTCCTTCCCCTCCCCCTTGGCCCTTTGGCAGGCCGGCATGATCTTGCCGACCAACGATGGACACATTGTTTATCGTTGGTCGACACTATTCTTGGATTGCGCTACACTTACCATCAGGTGTAGCGTAGTCACTTTGCCGAGCCAGGATAAAAAAAAAAAAAATCAATATAAGTACTTTCTTATTCGGCAGAACGTTGATGTAAACACATCGTTCCGCAAAATGTTAACCCTTGACAATATGTTGCTATCTACCGTTTCTAACTATCCAAATAACCCAATTGTTTTTCTAATAAATCGAGGTATTATAAACACCTCAATCATTTATAACATGTGCCACCTTAAGCCATTAGATGGTCTAAGCGTGCTTCATCCGCACTCTACGGTTCAAACGTTTATTTGATATACTCTTGAAATAATTTTGGTGAATTCAATTTTATTTGGCTATCAACTATGGTTCAAAATATAGAACTATTGAAATGCAAGACCGACAGGCGACGTCGGCTTAGTAAAATGCATGTATTGGTGCTTTTCGGTTACGAAAATCCAAAAAAGACTGCTCTAAATACATGTTTACCCCATTATAGAAAAAGAAATTTTAGACCGGCATAATTCAGCTTGAAACGTTGGAGTCGATTGAGAAACGTGCCCAGAGGTTGATAGGGACGGACACCCTTGTTTAGTCTGGGCTTCAGAACCTTGAACATCGGCGTAAGTTTGCCTCTTTATCGGCTTTTATCGAATGCATTTTGGAGAGTGTTCAACAGAATTGCATAATTTAATTCTTCCCTCATTCCATCATAGGACGACCAGAGAAACGGCAAAACACCACGCATTTATGGTAGATGTTCCCAAAACGCTTTGCCTCGACCTTTATTATTCGGCCTGCCAAGATGTGGTACAAGCAAGTATAGTTACCCGATAAATATAAACTGGGTGCCTTCAAGTCGCAAGTGAATCGGCTTTTGCTCGGCAAGCATATTTAATCTTAGGGCTCATCATCACTCACCATCAGGCGAGATAGTGGTCAAACGCAAGCCTATAATGAATAGGAAAAAAACCGCCGAACGTCACGTGACTTCATATCATTTGATGGTCGCGGTCGGCATTATATTCGGACTGCACTGTACTGGTTCAGTATGGTCATTTTCAGGGTAAAAAAGGAAAGATATGTTTGTTTAGTTCTTTGTTTGTATGTGGGTGGTAATTTGTAGAACCATTGAACCGATTTTTATATATTTTTTTTTTATCCTGGCACAGGAAACTGACTATACAGGACCTAATGTTGAGTACAGTGCAGTCCAAATATATTGTCGACCGTCAAGAGACATTGAGCACCTCAACGGTCAGCAGAATCATGCCGGCCTGACTACTGGATATACACTGGCTGATCCCGGAACGCGACTCGCCTGAACGAGCCACTATGGCAGGTTTTTCACCATATATACGGTGGTCGCTATCCAGTCGGGTACAAAAATATAAGGTACCGTTCCACCAGCAAATTGTTTCAAATTATTTCAATTATTTCACTAGGAAGTTGTTGAAGTTGAAGAACTGTCCCTGAGTAACTTAGTTTCAATTGGAATTAAGTAACAACTATGATTTTAATTAGTGTAGCTACTACCGTTCAGCTGCGTGACGTTACATTCGTTGTTCCGCATGAAAGTTGTGATGGCATCATATCATATGTGGCACAGGTTCATCCCTAGTACAGGGTAGTCCCGGGGCGTGTTGCACCCTACGATGACGGGGTGACGACTGACCCGTCTTCACCAGCTGCGCAGTTACCTATTAATTTCTACTGCTGTTACACTAATTGTTTTTTATGTTATAAAGTATTTTGAAAGTGTTTTTGAATTATGGGTTTCGTAGTTATCTATATCGTTTTATTATTTTTTCTATTTATTTATATGGTTTTCGTTACACTCTTGTATAAACAATAAGATTATGTACTACTTTTGTCAATAAAAAATCTTTATAAAATGTATCAGAAAATTTTATGTTTTTTTTTTATTATATTATTATGTTCAATTTCTTTAGATGAGTCTAAAGGGTTATCAAATGCTTGATTAAACTTGACGCTGAAGTCGACGTCAAGAAAAAAACAAATATAAAGTATTGGTCAGCATTTTATTAATATTGTACAGATCACCACGTAGTTTACCTACCCACATAATATTACACATACGCACTCACGCCTGTTATCCCCGAAAGGGTGGGCAAAAGTGAAACTAGTACACCCACATTTCGAGCGTATTTCCGTCCCATGATGTGATAGGGGGCGAGCCTATCGCCATTTCGGGCAAAATTCCGGACTCCGAGCCGATAATGACCATTTCATGATAGAAAAACCCAATATCATTTGAACCAACCCAGGGATCGGGCCCGAAACCTCAGCATAGTAGTCGTACCGCGTACGCAATACAACTACACCACCGAGGTAGTCTACATATTATATCTTAAAATAACTTTACTTCCAAAATTAAGTAACACTTAATTCATGCCACATAGTAACTCATTAATAGGTTTCGTAGCAAAAAATACTAATTTATCTGCTCCTTGTTTCTAACTGTACAGTAAACCTATTTACATCCTTCATCATTATGTCAAAAGTAACTCGTAAAGGTCCATCTGTAGAGGTATTAGTATGCACATCTGGCAGAATCCGGTATTTCCGTACCAGAGCTACTAAGGAGGTCTTCATTGACATCATGGCATATTGGTAACCTGGAAACAGGATGGAGTTTCAAGTTTGGGTTGCTGTGTGATCAATATTTCAAATTAAAACCCCCAACAGTCACAGTTAATCATTTTCTTCCAAAGATATAAGCGTTGGACGTCCACCTACAAGGTGGACAGACGACCTGATAAAGGTCGCAGGATGTCGCTGGATGCAGGCCGCTTCCAACAGGTCGGTCTGGAAATCTTTGGGGGAGGCCTATGTTCAGCAGTGGACGTCTTGTGGCTGATGATGATGATGATGATGAAAGATATTTTTCATCACTCCTCCTTTCCACTTCCTCTTCCTACTGTCGGCAGTGCGAGAAGCGAACCCACTACCAGGATAGAAAGTAACTTATGTACTAATCCAGGTCATATTTTACTTCAGTTGTGGATGACATTTTCGCTTTATTCGTGTCTTTCTCTTTACGAAACCCTAAAATTTGTATAGATACTGTAATCTTACCAATACACGATCTGGGACCGTAACTAAATGGCTGAAAGGCAGCTGGATGTTTTGGTGGAGAGTCCATGAATCGCTCTGGCCTGAACAATTCGGCATCGTCTCCCCAATACTCAGGATTGCGGTGTGTAGCCCATATGTGAACGACTACACCGCAACCTTCCACTAGAGTAACTCCTGATGCTGTTCCAAATAATAAAAGCGACGATTAGAAATAGAGTAGTTTCCTATATTGATTTTATACATTATTTTAGACGCAATAGAAAATAGTACGATAAAAAACCTTAACCAATCCATTTTTATAAAATGATTTCTTATGTTTACGCGAATATTACTCATTGAAATAAAACTCATTTAAACGGATTTTATCGCGGTTATTCATTAATTTTAGTCCCGACGCGACGTTTTTCAGCCTTTTCAGCCTTCGTGGTCACAGGGTGGACTGAGGTGTAGGTTGTCCAGAAAAGTGTAGTGTTAATAAAAAACCGCGATAAAATCCGTTTAAATTAGTTTTATTTCAACCTCTTTTATCAAAACACAATTAAAATATGTTCAAAAAGGAGCCCGCAAATAGGATTTTAAATATTGGTATGAGCAAGAGTGGGCGCGTAGTGGGGACAACTCACTATCTCGCTCGCAAGCGTGCACCGTAATGGCCATTTTACACGGTGACGTCAAAGTTTGCATCATCTATCATTTGACAAGTATTCCATCGGATTTGAATGTGAATTTGACGGATTTATAAAATTCTTTCTTCAATAGGTTTTGGGTATCGTAACTGATTGATTTAAATAATAAAAATAATCAAGTCAACTACCCTATTCTTGATAGATGCAAAGTAAATAATATTAGTAATTGTCGTCTGAGGTCTATCTTAAGTTAAGTCTGAAGCTTCAGCTATAGTCACGTTAGATGCAGGCGGCAGTAACGCTATCGTCTATGTACACCTTGACGCGCTTTTTGAAAATCTGCCATAAGATTCCGCTAGTCAATATTTTCCTCATAAAAATGTTGGGGGCGGAGTGATTAATCGACTTTTCGACGTTGTGCGTCGAAAATTAAGCATAATAGTGATTTATGATAACGTTATCCATGACTTTAATTAATCAGAATAATATAAAACATAGAGTTATTCGAAAGTTATGAGCCTCTTAATGTTCATAATCCAGCACTACGTTTTATACAACTTTAGGAGTATTATGGACTATGAAATTTCAAAAACCACATTCGTACTGGCATAAAAACTCTTGAAACCTTCGAATTGACACCAAAACTTTAACAAGACCTTGAAATCGGCCAAACTCGTGTTTCATCGATCTTATAGAGACTGAAAATTAAATATTTCTCATTGGCGCTATGTATAAGAGTGTGAAGTCATAAATAAAAATAAAGAAAAAAAAACTCGGGTCCTTCTGTAATATATCGCACCACGTGCATGTACACAGTACATACAACCTTAAACATGGGTGATGGAAATAACAACAGAAGGGTGAAGGTCGATGTTACCCGGGATCCTCTACTATTAATGTCTATTGTAATCTTCATGATTTTTTACAAGTCAACTTGTGTAGCGCGACAGTGTTGTTTGCGTCATATTTATCGCGAGTTTCAACCCCCCCCCCAATCCCAAATAGTAAATTAAAAAAAAATACGGGTTGCACTCCGGGAGTGCCGACAGAAGTGAAAACTTACCAAACACCATGCGAGAATACAAAATTACGGCAACATCTCCACTCGACATGATAAAAGTACATTCTACTCTCTTCGCGTTTATGCGAGCCTGGTACTTTTTACGGCAACATGTTCCAAATAAAAAAAAACCTAATATGTTTTTCTTTGTCCAAATCGTCATTTGTTTATCGATTACGGCTACTCGCCATGAAAAATGGATATTCTACTCTCTTCGCGTTTATGCGAACCTGGTACTTATTTCCAAATTATAAAATAAGTAAATTATCGCCATTTTATATCAAAAACAAAATTACGGTAACATGTCGTATTCGCCATAAAAAAAAACGAACACAGTCCGGTCAAAGTCCTGTGAAAGTCCGGTCCAATCCGACTGGTCACTGTGTGACGCCACCTGGGACTTCGAAATTATCGAAGTTCCAGGGAAGTCGGCTAGCGCTGGCTGGTCAACTAGCCGGCGTGACGTCTCACGGAAGGTTCTCGAATATTCTGGAACCTTCCGCTCGCCGCCGCTCGCGTTACGGAACGTTTCGGTTCACCCTCCCATAAGAAGTTATTCACTTCAAAAAAATCGCAGACTAGCGTTGATTTTTGTTTGACCTTATATATTTATTGTGGTTTTGTTTATGGGCGGTGTATATCACTTGCACTCAGGTAACCCATTTATTCTTTTGCCCGCCTAATCTATAAAAATATGTCACCACTGCTCTACTGCAGAATCCTACTCGGTTTTAAACTACCCCTATCCTTAACAAGTAACTTACGAGATTAAAAATAGTTTAATATGTTATTTACGTAATTTCTGATCTTTTTCTATCTTCCTGGTGATTATTGGCACGGGTGGGTATAATCTTAAAGTTTCTCTTATCACCGCATCTAGATATTTCAAACGATGAAGTTCTTCTATCGTTACGGAACTATCGGAATCACCAAACACCTCTTGCAATCTGAAAAATATTTTGTTACTATGGATTTTTTTATAACAGTAGGCCAACCAGTCAATCGCCCAGCAGGAAACGGAAAGGACTATCGAGACCAATGTAGTCGGTACCAACCCATCTCCTACGGCACACGTATCTGACTTCTGAATTTGAATATAAACGTCGTGAAGGAACCCGACAATTCTCCAAAAATATCTGTGAATGTTAAGCAACCCACAATAGGCCAGCGTAGTAGAATAAGGTCAATCTCATTAGTAGAGGAGGTAAATCAGTAGGATAGTAAATTACAGGGCTATTACTATTATTATCACAAGGCTAAAGAACGAACAGTTGATCACCAACGCCTGACACTGTTAATGCCAGAAAAACCGTGACTTAATTATATCTTCTCTTAAACGTGACTAGGCTATGATTCACTGAATGAATGATCATTTACCAACAGCCCGCTTAGGAGATATCACACTCCTGTTTGTATCGTACCATATCTACGATGGAGAGAGTGATAGATAAAACAAGATGATTTATTTTCTCTAGGCCTTACCTTAAGCGCTTAGTTGATCTACTTGGATATTAAAGGTCGCAGTGTGATATTATTATAATGGCAGCGTATATCGGCTGTAAATCATACTATATCATGGGACCAAGTTAATACCAAGGACAATCCACCTTCAAGTTTACACCGACTTCGTATGTCCTATTAACTGAGACGTAGTACGTGAGGGCAAAGTTTATCCTCGTTACAGTTTTTTTTCTTTTTTATTTTATTGAATGACTGACGAGCAAGTCGCTCGCCCGATGGTAAGCGCCAGGCCTGCCCATAAACAGAAGCAACACCAGACAGAACTTTGAATCATAAAGCACTGCGTGGCACTGAACTGCGATCGTCACCCTGAGACATAAGATGTTAACTCTCATAATGCCTAGTAGTTTCATTGGCTTCAATGTCCTTCAAACCGAAACACATCAGTGCTTACACACCGTTGCTTGGAGGCAGAAATAAACAAAGCGGTAGTGCCAACCCAGACGGCCTCTCGCATACAAGGGACCTACCACCTTGAATACTCTAACTTCCTGATTATCAAAATAAATAAGGGAGTTCGTTAGTACCTATGTAGGTGTGCGAATGTTGCGAGTTACGTCGCAACAACCGGGAGACATTGCGCTTACCTACGGGACTACTATACCAAGAATCCAAAACATCCATTTCCGAAGAATGTTTTCGCAACGAAGGACTGAATTGCCGACGTACGACAGAGCAGATAATGTTTGTAAACCAAAAACCTATATGAATAATCGGATGTTCATACAAAGAAGAAGTTTGAAGACGTATGCCAACACACCTTCCTTAAACTCACGACGCTTCACATAAACATCGTTAGCTTAGCAAATAGTATAATTATTCCTTACTTCTTTTTTATCAAAACCTCTGCCTCCAGCGAGTGCGGATGTGACAGTATATTGTCACGTACCTACAGGTCAGATATTACGTCTATTGATCTACAGTATTCATTCATTTTCACTTACTCCTGATAGACCTTCTCCTGCACATCTGGATATTTGGACAGCATGACCACGACGAAACAAGCCCCCACAGCTGACGTATCCGTCCCAGCTAGAACGATCGTTAAGGTTTCCTCTAGCAGTTCCATGTCGGAGTATCCTTGGCTACCTCCAGAAGATTCAATTAATAGCTCCAGAAATGTTTTCAACCCACTTTCTTTTGCTTTTAGCTCTAGAATTACAATGAAGCTAGTTTAAATCAGTCTTTACAGCGTAATATAAATCTAAACATGATTTTATAGTAAATACATCTTAGTTCTTACCTTTGCTCTTACTTATTTTATTTCGATGTGAAATGATGACCTTAAAAATTTAACGTTATTTAATATTAGATTAAAAAACCTACAAATAACATGTAACAGTAACATATAGCATTGTATGCTTAGCGTGCGATAAAATACTACAAATATAGACACCAGTACAATTATAGGTAATGACTGCCTCCATGGCGCAATCGGTGAATAATCAGCTGTGAAACAAGAGACCGAAGGTTTTTATCCGAGCATGGCACAGTGACAGTAGTACAGCCAAAAAACCAGCTACCATCGACGAATAATGTGTTTATCAGTAGTCATCAAAGTCATGCCGGCCTGTATGCTTCTTCCTTCTTCGGAGAGGGGAGGCAAGCGGATGACCGATGCAGTGATGCACAGTGATACAAGGATGTACCCCTATACCCAGCCCAACCAACCATCAAGTCATGTCGCAAGCCCCTCGGGAGAACCGGATATACACTGGCTGATCGTGTAACGCGACCCAAATAAGGTGTGTGGCAGATTTTAAAACCATGGGTATGGTGGTCGCTATCCGGGGGGACATGAATATCCCACCACCAGGGTTGGAACCCCGCACCAAGATGCATGTTAAAAAAAATTGTTTCAGTTCTGGGAGTTTTCTACCCAGAGAGTTAGACGTCAAGCAAATGGCGTTCGTAAAAACTATAAGCCAAATCTTTTCGTAACCTGTGTTATAAAACGTGTTGGGCTGAACCTTTTGCAAGTGGGTTAAGGGCAGGTGGAAAAAGTAGAGTATACGTATTTAGTAATGTGTACAAGTATCGTTGCCAAATTCAATGCCAATTGAAATAAAACTAATTTAAACGGATTTTATCGCGGTTTTTTATTAATTTTGATCCCGACGTTTCGAAGACTTTTCAGCCTTCGTGGTCACGGGGAGGACTGAGGTGTAGGTTTTCCAAAAATGTTAATGTTACAGTATCTATCTTCAATTTACAATTATAAGATCTTTATGGTTTGGTCCGATCTACGCAGAAGGAGCTCACAGTGTCTTGAGGTCTGGCAGTTGTCTCATGATGTCTCATGATGTATATTGTTACACCTCAGTGGCCAGAGATAACCAAACAAATACCTAATTAAATAGGAAAAATTGTAAGAGGTTAACCATACATACCCCTTCAATAAAATTATATAAGACCATCTTGCACTTCATGACTTCCTTGTATGACGGCAATATCGAATAGATGAAATTGGAATGCAACCATGGTCTCACAATCCGCGTTGTTGTTAATTGACAATATCTTTCGAAAGCTTTAGAAAATGGTTGATCCGGGTGGAGTTGGGCATTTAACTTCACACCTAGTGTAGAATCTGTTAAATGTGTAAACATTTTACTAACATGAATAGACGGAATACTAGTAGAAGAATACTTATAGAAACTTAATAACTAAAGGTAGTCATAAAAAGTGACCAAAATAGTCAAGCGCCTGACAAAAATAGCTTCAACAATTTTGTGCGTGCGCGTGCGCGTACATGTGCGTGTGCATGTGCGAGTGCGCGTGCGTGTGCGTGTGTGTACGCGTTCGCATGCGTGTGCGTGTGTGCACGCGTGCGCGTGCGTGTGCGTGTGTGCACGCGTGCGCGTGCGGTGTGTGTGAGTTACATTTTATGCTTACCACATACAGAATCCATAGTATAGGTGGTGAGATAATTCCAAATGGAGAAGGATCCAGTTCCCGCCCTTTTTTGCAATTGCCCCACCATGATACTGCTTTGGCGGGCGAATATCTCTATGAATTTGTTCAGGTACTTTGGGCTAAACGTCGGTGCGAGGATTTTACGTCGTGGACGCCATATCGGTACTATTGTATAAAAAACCTGTTTTTAATATTTCTTGTCTGTCAATATCACAATAATAAGAGCTTAGCTTTACGTGGATACTTTAGAAAAATATTATTGCACATACCTATCTAGTGACAATGCGTGGCGACTGTCACGCGCTGCAACTAAATTAGGAACCGATGGGTTGTATTCCCAGGTCGTGTAATCAAATTTGCTCGTGTTTCTCGATTCCAAAAATACATATACATGTGGCGAAGGCTCCTATTAAATAATGTTATGGAAATATCTAAGCTCATCGAACCGTGTTGCCCTAGTCGCATATACCATGATACTCCTGCAGGGATAATGGCGTTAGCTTTTTCTGCGACGCGAGTTACAGGCAGGCAATCAGATCTGATCACTACGATGACGACATTGTCAAAATTCATATGTCGCATATATGGGCTTTTGGCACTTTATGGGCCTTACTTACACATTGATTAGTTAAACACTCTTTAGCTCTCTGTCATAACGAATTACGAAGTGCCCAGAAATAGACGAAAACAGTGTCTAACTAATCATTGCCTTTTAACATTTATAAGACCGTTATTTACAATCGCCTACTTTGTGTATCGTCACAGTGGCTGAAACTGATATCTAGTGCGTATGTACTACTAGCAGTGTCATGTGTTATTTTATTCCATGAATTTTTATAACCAAGATGCCTCACAACATCATCATCACTCGAATGATGCGTCACCGCCCCGTCACTGAACCAGATCCCTTTTTTTAGACAAAACTGTCTACAGCGTGGCTCTACCACTCAAAAATCCCTGTAGTGTTGCTTTAAAAAAACGAAAGATCGCGGGATGTTATAAGGTGGTAGGTCCCTCATATGCGAGAGACCGTCTAGGTTGATACCACCGCGCGGTCTATTTCTGCCGCCAAGAAACAGTGTGTAAGCACTGTTGTGTTTCAGTTTGAAGGATATTGAAGCCAGTGAAACTACTGGGCATTATGAGACTTAACATATTATGTCTCGCGGTGACGAGCGCAGTTCAGTGCCATACAGAGCTTTATAACTCAAAGTTCTGTGTGGTGTTGCTTCTGTTTATGGGCAGGCGTGGCGCTTACCATCAAGCGAACGACTTGCTCGACTCATCATTCAATTTAATAAAAAAAAAATATGGTGTCAATTCGAGCATCGGCAAAATACTAAAACATTGCACAAATATATCTATGTATACCGAACCGTGGTGCGATATTATTATTCCATCTAAGCCATTTTTGTACCTGGTGCGAAAATTGTGCCGTTCCCGATGATAGTTCTTAGGAAACGCATCGTGTCGTCTTTCTCCAAACAAGTCTTCATGACTATTTCCAACACTTTCGGATCTGCTATTACTGCAATAATAAACATAACAAGGTGGTAGGTCCCTCGTATGCAAGAGGCCGTCGGGGTTGGTACCACCGCGTTGTCTATTTCTGCCGCGAAGCAGCAGTGTGTAAGCACTGTTGTGTTTCTGTTTGAAGGACATTGAAGCCAGTAAAATTATCGGGTCATATGAAACTTAACAACATGTCTCATACAATACAATACTTTATAATTCAAAGTTTTGAGTGGAGTTGCTTGTTTATAGGTAGGCGTGGCGCTTACCATCGCACCAGGCGAGCAACCTGTTCGTCTCATTCAAGCTAATAAGAAAAGCAGTACGCAGGTATGATTCCGGCAGCAATCCAGGTATACAGGATTCTCAATAGCACCCCACTAGGACCAAGAAGGTAACTGCGGGGTTTTTAGTTGGTACATCGGCGTAGGAAAATTGTTTAGGGCCTCGAACACCGTAAGATGGATGAATGAACTTCCTCCCTCCAATGAAGAGGCCGCTTAACTCGCAAAGATTTCAGTACCAACTTAGGGTCACCGACCAAATGAGTTAAGAACCACTGATTTAAAATGTCATGGTATCCAATCTAAATTATATACATACCAACATAGAAGCTGCCACCGAGCCACGTGCCCGTCATGCCACCATGCTTTATCGCCTGTCGGCCCATCAACTGGACCGCTTTCATGCGCTCTAAAATCATAAAATATTCGTATTTTTTTAAAACAGATCCAGTATAATAGAACATTTTAAGTGCCAGTGAATAAGAGTGTTTATAAAAGTAGAAGTCGCTTAGATTATACCTATCAAAACGCTTTTATCACCATTTTCTGTTTGTTGGATTCTGAATAAGAAAGAAATCCTAAGAGCACGCACGCTTCAAGCACGTACGAATTCACGCACGCACGAACACACGCACGCACGCATGTGTAAAGAAAGAAAGAAAGAAAGAAACTTTATTCGTGCAAATCTGTACATTACAACAAACATTAATAATTATAGTACTAATAATACATTATCAAGAACGTTGGTCACTGCTATGTACAGAGTTGCAGAAATGGTACCAACTCAGCGTTATGCTACAGATTAATCCGTAGCGCTGATTTTCAGAAGTAAGTATTAAGCGTATCACGACCTACTAAAGGACAAAGAGCTCCTTTCTGTTTTGGTCCAGTGCGGGTATGTGTATCGCTATACTCTGATTTAGTATTTTAGTAGTTAGTATACAACGGGAAAGTGAAAAAGTTTAGTTCTAAAAGATTTTATTGGACCCAATTATTCAAACTTCATAGAAAAACTTTACTTACTTTTGCACACTTACAATTACTAAAAACTACTTAGTATGCTCCTAACTAGTTGTAGCAGATATATAGATCTACTAAATGTGCAAGACATTTTTCTTGATAACAGCCTACATTCACGAGGGCAGAGCTGCGAGCAAAGTATAATAACTAATTATTAACTATATATGTATTTAAATTGCCTTATTCATTTTAAATTTAAATAACAAACACAAAGTAAGCACATATAAAGTTTAACGAGGTATTTGTATTATCACAGCAATAAATCTGATACATTGTTGTTAAGGTTTTATTCGTTAATGACCCTTTTAGAAACACGTATTATATGGTGGTAGGTACCTAAATAAAAATATATATTTTTAGCAATCTGTGTATTATCGCCTCATTGGTTTAGTGGGAGCGCACTTAGACTGAATACTTTGATGTCCTGTGCCTAGGTTAGGTGATCACAATTTTTGCCTGACTTTTTAATTCGGGAAGTCACATAGGTATAAATAAGTTAACCCGAGATTACAGTTTGTGCCTGGTATGGTGATAGGCTCGCCCTTAATCAACTGTCATCATGGGAAGGAAATAAGCTTGGCGCGAAAAGTAGTTGCAGCACTAGCTGCGGCTCTCTCTCCCTATATATAGATATATCATCATCATCATCAACTCAGCTTAGATACATATAACATATTAAACTATATTATAATATAATAGTGTTATGGCAGATCTTTCATACAAAATGTGTCAAAAATTTACTAGCAGTAAGCAAATCTGTCGCTGAACAGAATATTGGGAACGTCCATAATGGATCAATGCCCAGAACTAAAAAGTTGATATTTTTACAGCGCATTCCTATAATGATACCACCAAGAAACGCTCTTTATATTCCATTTCGAAAAGGGGTATCAGCTGGTGGGAGGATACTTGTATCCGACCGGATAGCGACCACCGTACACTGGTGCTAAAACCTGCCATAGTGGCCCACCTTGTGTGGGTCGCGTTCCAGGGTCAGCCAGTGTATATCCGGTTCTCCCCAGGGGGCTGGCCCCCTGATCCTCACCCTTTTCCCATCCCTTTTTCCTTCCCCTCCCCCTTGGCCCTTTGGCAGGCCGGCATGATCTTGCCGACCAATGATGGACACATTGTTTATCATTGGTCGACAATATTCTTGAATTGCGCTACACTTACCATCAGGTGTAGCGTAGTCACTTTGCCGAGCCAGGATAAAAAAAAAAAAAAAAAAAAAAAGGGGTAATAATTTTTTTATATGGGAAATAATTTCTTTAAGTCTTTATTTGAAACTTTGTGCATAAGATCGTCAATACAATACTACCTACACGTATTTCGGAAATTTTCATAATCCATCCCCGATGGAGGAAAAGGTGATAAGAATGCCTATGAGAGGGAAAATTCTTTTCACGTCAGAAAAGACTGTTGCTGACCTTTCCCCAGAAATGGAAGACACTTAGGACGACTTGCACGATAATCCCTAATAATATTTATCCGCTAAACATGTCATATCTTATATATCTTCATACGATTTGAAGTTTCAAAAATAAGTTTAGTGGCTAAATACGATCTAAGTATACAGTGATCTAGGGGTCGTCGTGCAATTTGGCCTATGAATCGTTGTGCAAGTCGGCCTAAATAGGCTAGCTAGATTAAAAATTACTATTTTGTTCAAAATATTTATAGGGATGACATCTTCAATGGTTTAATATGCGACTTTACAGTTTAATAGGTACATAAGTGGTTATGGAAATCGGAGGACAAAAGTTTTTTTTTCTATATCTCCTTTTTCGTGAATGCATTGCTTTCACGGGTTCACCTGACAGTAAAGCCGGTAATTATGGCACATTATCCAGAAATATATATTCGTTTTTTACTTATTTAGTAGCCATTAAGCACAGATGCGCCTATCAGAAAGCTTAGACCTCAACTTAAACAATAACTGAAGAGAGTAGGTCCGTCGATGCAGTTCAGAAAGTGTGTCGAGGGAACTCCCGACTCGCAGACGACTCCGATATCGGGGTCGCGTGTCCGAAGAAGTAATATTATTGCAATAGTGGCAACCGTACTTAAAGGTTTTCGAAACTTATATAATAAGTAGATACTGACTATATCTATTTAAACATTAACATCGATTATCAGTCTTTTTGTTCCTTTTGTTGGTGTACTCCTTTTAACGCTCTTCTAGATCAACCCTGATAAATACACATTATGATATTATGTTAAAACGTGAACGGTAGATCCAGAAGACGGCGCGGCGCCCGAGGGGAATATGTTGATTCAATAAATGTATTCCTAAATTGACTAGAACCTTTAACCCGCGAAAATAATTAAGATGAAACATTAACGAAACAAAAAAAGATGTGTCTGAGTCGTAGTTTGTGGCACACGACGGACTCTGTCAACCCCCGTATGTATGTAATAATATGATTTAATTTTGTAATAATAACATTGTACCTTCACTATTTCCAGTTAACATATAGGCGTGCCCGATCAAAGGGAACGCTTTGTAGTCATTCTTCAAATATTTAGAAAGTTGTATGAGTCTTCGTTTTTGGTAATACACGTAGAGCCTCCATAGAGCTATCAGCGAAACTAATATTTGCCACAACATTTTAAGAATACCTGTCTTTACACTGACTATCTGAGCTAATAAATTACGACCTGTTGCGTGCTGTTTATATAATATCCGCATCTAATGAGATCTCAACATTGTAACTTACAAACATTTATCGTTTAATATTTGCCTAAATATAGCAAATAAGTTGCATGATCTCATACTCCCACCACCACGAAGTAAAAGACAGTTTATGGATTAATCAAGCATTAAACGAATATTTTTGAGTGATAGAGCCACGCTGCAGTTTATAATAAAAAAAAAACGATGTAAAGTAGCGACTTGCTGCTGCGATTCGTAGGGTGAGTGAGATATCCAGAGGCCAAAATCCCCCTCCCCTTCCCAATCCCTTAATTTTCCCTCACCTTTCAGTTCGGCAACGCGCCCATGATTCTTCTACTATTGCGGGCGTACATGACCCCACTTGCTCGTTTGCCGGTCTATGCTATAAAAAATTCTTGTTTCCCCGTCAGGCTGATTTTGATAAATGAGGTAGATGGTAGGTATTGATCGATTTCTTTTTCACGATAGTGTCATATTATGTACTAGGTAGTAGATCCCTCATAATATGCGAAAGGACATCTGGGTTGATAAATTATGTGTATAATCTATGGTTCCATCTACCCTATGGGCACCCCAAGCACAGGACCATCCTCCCTGGCTTGACGGAGATCCCGTGATATTATAAAAAAAAGTGTGTTTACTTCCTGATGGGCCCCAAGGGCCCCGCATGACCTAGGACGCACCAATCTGAAATATACAGTACCTAATGGGGTCGCCGAACAGTGCCAGAAATTAAGCTGGCCAAAGCCAACTAAGAAGGCAATGAGACTTTCCCTCGTATCTGCAGGTTATGAAAGGTGGTCTCGGTCGGTCGTCTCTGTTGGTACCACCGCTTTGTCTATTTCTACCGATAAGCAAAAGTGTGTAAGCACTGTTGTGTTTTACTTTGAAGGACACAGAAGCCAGTGAAATTACTGGGCATTATGAGACAAGATCTTATGTATCGAGGTGACGAGCGCATTTCATTGCCATGCACTGCTTTGTAATTCAAACTTCTGTGTGGTGTTGCTTCTGTTTACGGGCAGGCGTGGCGCTTACCATCAGGCGAGCGCCTTGCTCGTCTCGACATTCAATCAAATAAAAATAATACAATTCTCCTTATTAAATGTATTAAGCAACATTAATAACTTTAGCATTGCTAATTTATTTTAAGAGGCATTATTTGCATTGTATACATTATAATGGTGACGTGGACTGGTATACTAGTTAATGTATTCATATTACTCTTGAGGATCATGCACTATAATTATTATAATTTCATTATTTTACTTTATAACGTTCCTCATCGGTATAAATTAGCTGTTCTAATTCAAATCAATGATATTTAAATGTAGTGCAAATATTGTAAATCAGTTTAGAAGAGAGCAACCTTAGTTTCTTGTGCATTCTTAAACGAAACAGCATTTCGAACTGGCGGTAGAGTTAAAATTTCATTTTTATTTAAAGTTCGCGGTGAAGGAATATAATTTATCATGTTCTCACTGAATTTGCAAAGATATCGCTGTTTATAATATGTTATAAATGTATGCAAGAAAAATAAAGATATATCATATTTAAAGATAGTAAATCTACTGTATTAGGGCTCACTGTAAAGTAGTTGTGGTAAATATATAAATTAAAAAAAATGTGAAAAGCACTTTAATGATTTTACCTCAATACTATATAGTCCCCTCAAACAATTACTTACGTATACCCTTAAGTAGTGTAATTTTCGCTCGTTACTATTTGATAGATAGATATAATATTCTTTATTGGACACCAAATAAAAGTAAGGATACAATGGGCAGTCATATCGCAACCGGCGATTTCTTCCAGACAACCCTAACCATTTAGATAGGAATGATCTATTATAAGTTTAGTTCGTGACGACCTTGTGACAAGCGAAAAGCCACAAATATCGTTAACTTAACTTAACTTAACAAAAACTAATGTAATTTTGTATATTTGTCCTCTATGCGTTCCTAAACCATTCATTCAATTGTGATGAAATTCTTTACGCGGCATTGCAACGCATGTCGGGTACAGCTAGTATAAAATAAAAAAAAAACACATTATTTGTTATTATTATATTGAAAATTATAAAATGCTAAAAATCTTTCAGGCCTTTAAACATGCCGGGACATTAATATAAGATCATTGATACATAAAGAGTATACTCTATAAAACAAAATGTAATTTGATTACATAATCAATTAAATACCTATATTTTATTGTTTCAAGGTACATATCTACCAATCACAGAAGAAAAATAACTGTTTTTATACCTACATCTAAATTAAAACACAAATAGTAATAATAATAAATACACCCAACAGTCACACACATAGTCCTGACCTCACACTAGGTTAACTTGTATCGCGGGTATCAGGAACTACGAGGGACTTGCGGTCCCACAACACCCAGACCCGAAACATATTTGTGGGTCACACAAACATTTGTTTTGATGCGGGAATCGAACCCACTTCCTCTCACTTTGCAGTCGTCTACTCGCCTGCTATAGAAATTCATGAAATTCTTTTTAAGTAATAAAAAAGAAAGCGTGCTTACCGCTGCTTTGTGCAAAACTATACAAAGTGGTGGTATCAACCCAGACTACCCCTCCAATACGATGACGAATGACTTGCCACCTACTAACATGTCACACAAATCAAAACTACATACAGTTATATGATTAGAATTATGCACTTTGGCAATCTTCGTTTTTACAATTTAATACGGAAATGCAAACAATGTCTCACAAGACACATGAGTCGGATATAATTTTGTATTCCGGTTTTTATTTTGAATACAGTCCACTTTGATTTTTTTAAGGTTTTTATGCTGAGAGCCAGACACGAGTCGGTTTTTTCAGGTTCACCGGACTTGTGGGCAACCGTTTTAGGCGCTCTCAATCTTGGCATTTAAGATCAAACAGGACAGAGCCATTATTAAATACTGCGCATCGTCGTGCACGTAAAATAAATATAGGTGCCTAATTCGATAGTCATTATCGAGAAGATAAATTAGGATTGCTGAAGCACATAACTTACGTCATAAAACTGTAGGTATTTACAATCTTACGCACACATACACAAAAAGAAGTACAGTCTTAAAACAGTTTTAAAACCTAATTCACAAATTGCACTTCGTGACACCAGGTCTTCCAGCATCGCAGTACAGTTTGTTCCAGAATTCCACTCTTTCTCGATCTGCGTCATAACCTAGAGACATTTTCTCGTCTAGCACCATATATTCTTTGCCAGCTGCTGTGTATGGTTTCCATTTAATGGCACATTTGTCTGGTGTAGGATTACTGAAAAAAATACATAGTTAACATTTGTGAGCCAATGCATGTCAAGTTTTGCGATTCGAACAAATCACATATGTGTTGCTCCCGTACTCGGGATAAAGATAAGTGCCCGATGTGGCGATATGCTAGCCCTCTATAACATTATGGGACAGAAATAAATTCCGCGGAACAAATTTTTATTTCCCAAGTGTAAAATAAATACACCCAACAGTCACACACATAGTCCTGACCCCACAGTAAGTAACGAATCTTGTTTCGTAGGTATCAGGAACTACGAGAGACTATCGGTCTCACAACACCCAGCCCCCGAGACAAATATTTGTAGATCACACAAATTTTTGTATTGGTGCGGGGATCGAACCGCTGCCTCTCGCTTCACAGCCGGCTACTCGCCCGCTACGCTACGAGGGCCGTCAAGAAGCATGTCGCCAGTGATGGGTACACTAGTTGCACCTCCACCTACACATTTCAAGCTAAACAAATTAGTTAAGTAAAACGCCACAAACATTAAAACTTCAATATTAATTATACACAAGTAATGATGATTAGGTGTTGTATCACCGAATAACAACACCTAATCAACATATTACTCACTTATCACGGAAATACCCAACTCCCTGATGATGATGACCCTCATTACATCAAATATGTATTTGTTACAAACATAGATTTGTATTTGGAACATCGACTGTGATGTAGCCGATGTATGGAACTTTACCATATTAATTAAATAAAAAAAAAACTATGACACTAATTCTCATAAGGAAAACGAGTAACAAAATAGAAATAGGCATTCTCGGAAAGTATATTAAAGTGAGATCATTGAATGTCATGAATCAGGTGCACTGGGAAATTCCTTTGAGATATATTGAGTTTCCTTGTGCTTGTACTTAAGTACCTACATATATTTACGACTTACTACTGTACTAGGTCGTCTGATGGCAAGTGATCTCAATTACCCATAAAAATCCACAATACATATTAGAATCATAGACGCGTTGTCGGCCTTATAGGAAAGGTATAACCAAGGGATTGGATAGGCACTTCTTATAATACTTTACAGAATGGTAAAGTATGCTATTATAAAATGCTATATAAAAAGAATTACTCACCCTGTTCTAGCAAAGTCCGTCCACAATTTCGTTAAATCATAAACAATATTGCGCAACCTCGCTTGTTCGGCGTATAAGTCTTTATTCAACTGATTATAGAAAAAATAAAATAGATCGTCGGCGTGACACGCGCCCTTTCTATCTTTCACTGTAGAGAAAGCCTTCACTATATTCAAATCCGTGTCATAGTTGAATCTGTACATGTACAATGGTGAACCAGTAGCAATATATAACTGAGCAAATCTATGCGTATTGTATGCAAAATGCAAGTCCGTCTGCATATCAGTTATACCATCTGCGGTATCATTACCATAGTCTTTTTCACCTATATAAAATTTCTTTATCCTTGCACCGAGTTCTTGCAGTTTTACATCCGTCACCTTCTCTGCTATTTCTCTTGGAACAAGATAGGAAGGTTGAGCATTTATAACTTTGGCTTTTTTAAACTGATCTTCAAGCATGATCATACCTTCATCTGAATTGTAACCAACTATGAATGGAACATTGTTAACTTTTTTATTTAATAACATGTCGAGCGGATCCTCTGTTAAAAATGCTTCTACATTGTCAAATTTCTTTTCTACTACAGGTGCGAAATATATAGGTAGACCTCTGTATTTTTCGTCAAGGGTTCTGGTCTTCATAGTGAGTTTGGCTAACTCGATAGCAGGCAAACTCCTAAAAAACTCGATCAGTTCGGTTGTGTCATTTACTTTTTTTCCTAGGGCTTCTGCGCCTCTGAATGCCCTATCCACTGGTTTATTGCCTATAGCCCAGTCTTGTAAACAAACTCCACTTTGTGATATTGCAGCGTGAAACAAACCTTTCGACATCGGTGATAATATGTGGTAAGTGACGGAAGCTGATCCAGCACTTTCACCAAATATCGTCACTCGATCTTTATCTCCACCAAACTGAGCTATATTATCCCTAACCCATCGTAACGCAGCTACTTGATCCTTCATGCCAGCATTACCGGGGACTTCAGGGGTATCCAAACATAGAAAACCTAGCACCTCAAGTCTATAGTTCATTGTAACTATTATAACGTCATGTTGCAATAGGAATTCAGGACCGTGTGTGTCAGTATCTGCAGACCCTGACATAAACCCTCCACCGTGAATGTAAACCATGACGGGTAGTTTGGAATCTGGATGTAAAGACTTCGTGTAGACATTTACGAATAGGCAGTCCTCGCTGCCCTCGACTAATTCTGATGTGATTAAGTCATATTGTGGACAAACCGGTCCGTGTTCAATAGCATCTCGTATTCCTTCCCAAGGTTTTGGAGGTAATGGTGCCTGAAATTCATGATTCTATAATTTTCTATTCAAAATAAAGTTAAAAATGATTATTTTATTCTTTTGAAAGGCTAGTAAATAAATATGCATTATTTATAGACACAAAATTTTGAGGACCTATTTCAGAATATTTAGAATATTTTGTTATATTTATCTCCAATAACTGTATAAAACACCTATATCTTAAAAATATCTAGTCTTCTGCCTATACATAACATGATGTAGCGTGAGTTTTGTATTGAACGTGGCATATTTTATCCGGTAAGTAGCATTTACTCGGAGGTGTGCTCACGTGTCGTAATGAACAACATAAGCTTAAGCAACTACATAAATGATCGCCGTAGCTATGTTAGATAATGGTCTAATCTTATCGACATAGAAACGATTCCCTGTTCCGGAATCTCAGAGGGACTGCATAGTTGAATTCGTAAAGAATTACCACCTAGGGCGGAATTCTGTTCGAGTTGTAATATGCCTAGAATTTACTACTAGTTTTTGTATTAATGCTTCGTTTTGCTTCATATTTACCTGAAACCGCAGTTCTCCAACAGGAGGTTGCGCATACGGGATTCCCTTAAAACTATAGTATGGCTTGCCATCCGTAAGCTTTTTAACTGCACCTCTTAATTTCCCTTGCTTTACTATGACTATTGGATTTTCCTGAAAGTAAAACACATGTAAAAATATAAAAAAAACTGTACTGTATAGCAGTTCTTTTTGAATTTTGCTATAAAATATGTCTGAGAATTTTAAACCAGTTATAAATTGATGAATGTGGGGCCAAACAAAATTACGAATATATCAGAATACAGGTAACCACGCACTGCGTAGTAATCAGTAAGCAGTATTTATCTTAAATACAAATTAAACTTAGAACAAACAATAATTATTATTACCACTGCAGATATTATAGGAAGATATAAATGGCCGATGCCTTTTACAATAATATTAGTATTATTGAGCCGGGTATCCGTATCCGCAGATATCCGAAGGGAAATACAGATATGTATCTGTATGCGTTTATTTTTACCGATATTTAACGGATCTTTTATGTAAGTGAATTTCATTAAGTAGTAAAACTTTGAAATAACCAAATATTTAACTATGGGCTATAAGCAGCCTAAATTAACCATTTCGTCAGTGGAAACGCCAAAATACTAAAGCGCCACTAAGTGAACTTTACTGTAGAGAATTTTAACAATTTTTACAATTTATATTCATCAATTATTACATTAGAAAAAAATATAATCCAATAAATGTAAGTTTTACGTCCAGTATGTAAATTTATATGAATTTTTATCGTAAAATAAAACATATTATAATATACATCTTTCTTTCTGCCTGGCGTTACTTCGGCTTAGTGCGAGGCTCCGCCGCCCTACTTGAACACTTCTTATTCGTACGTTCCGAAGAATCCTCGGTACTTGACCATTGTATTATAGTAAGTATTATTAGTATTAAGATACATAAATGAAACAAATCACATTTGAGTTGCTCGGGACTACTCCCGAAGCAAGATGGTTAATGATTTTAAATTATAAAATTTGTGCGATGCGTGTAAATGTAAATGTATGCGTTAACCGCACAACCTATAATAGCACCATGGGTCGGAAACAAGCTCTGCGAACCGCCATCCATCGGTGATATACGCATGAGCTGATTTATGTAATAACAGCCGATTGCCATCCACTGCTAAACATACACCTCACCAAGTACACGCCAATCATCCCAGTTTTGGGTAGCCCGCATGCATCCGTTACCCGCCACCTCACATTAATCTGATCTAAATAGCAGTTTTCTGTTGCACCTAGTTTACGATAAGTAGTGGTATCTGGATGCCCAAAACCCAGTTCCGTTTCCAATTCCTTAATAAACCCTTTCGCTAAAGGTAGACAACGTGTGCATAATTCTTCTGTTATTGTGGGCATTCATCGCCGGTGGAGATCACTTACCATCAAGTGATTACTATTTGCTCGTTTGCGAGATTTTGGTTTAGAAAAATGCTTTTTCATGCCGTCGCGTCTATTTATTGTGCAGATATGGGATATGGCAGGACATCCTATACTTACTTACGTTTACCTAAATGGTCCAGTTCCATTTCAGCATGCTGAGTTTATGTATGCAAATTCCGTTCAATTTGATTTAAAAGTGATTATTTTTTATGCGGTCCAAATACATATAAGATAGCGAAAGCAAAAACAGCTTGGTTGGAACGTTCGCGTCAGCACTAATCCGCGAAATTCAACTAAATTGATTGTTTTGAATTTTGCTAACCCATCCTTCAAACTATATATATGGGTGATTCTACAAAAATTGGGTAACTCAATGTCACCAGCCAATATAGACAAAGTCTTATTATATTGTATTGAAATAACAATTTATTTTAAAACAATGAAAAATCATTTATTTGGTCACCCAATTTCACTTCTTCATTTTAAATACAAGTTAATAAAAAAACAAAATTAATACTCAAAACGTCAGTCCGTTGCCATGTCACAATCCCGAAAACCAACAATCAAGTGACTATCCATTAAACATTATCATTGATTTAGGAAAACTTACTAATTTACTACAATCTGTGATGTACATAGTATTATATACTACAACTTTCATAATGCAATGTTCTCTATTTTATTTAATAAAAAATAAGAAACTTTGTGTTTAGTTTCTTTCGTCAGTCCGTTGTGTGTTCTTTAAATTTAAAATTCGCGGAGAATATCACCGAGTCAAGGTCAAATCCCTGTTTAAGTTTTAATGTTGGTAATGAAGTTAGTTGCGGACCGCACAATTTGACGGCCGCCATAATAGTACCAGTGTTTGGGTTGTGTTTGTCGTCTATACACGTGCGAAGCCAGTCAAAATGTCAGTCCCATGGGGAGTCGTTATTTTCTTGTTAATCTGAGGTTTATTTTCATTTATACATAGTTAACTATGATTTGTTAAAATGTAGTTTGTTGATATTCGAAATTACCAAAAAAAAACATTAGTTTTGATTATAACCTCAAATTATGTCTATTTCGTCAGTCCGTTGTCAGGTACTGATGTTTTTTTTTGTTTTAGAGCACTTTTATCGTAATTGCTACCGTGTGTAAGCATTTCTATTTTATATTTCAGTTAAAAACATCATGCGGCACGCTAAAAACAATTTGACTAGGGAAGAAATATTAAAAAAAAAGAGAGAAGCCGAAAAGTGACTGGCCCGATTTGGAACAATATAATCATTAGATTAGCCATCATATAGACCCGAATTTGTAATAATTTGATTTAATAACTATAGTAAACAAAATATCCTCAAAAGTTACCCAACTTTTGTATACCCAATAATATTAATGACCCATATATATATCGATGAATAATTATTTTGCGCTAAGAAATCACTGTGTATCTACTGAATAAAAATTATAGCAATTATCATATATTTAATATAAATTTCAGAAGATATAATTTTCCAGAATTAATGATTTTCAACATTAATTAACTCTAAAACCATTATTTATAGTTTTGATTGTTATTATTACATGTATCCATTGTGATTATTTAAAGGAAGGAACTGCAATTTAAAAAAAAAGGTAACAAATATCACGGGCTAGTGCTGTCATTCCATCATAGTAAATTATATTGTTATTGAGACCGCGCCACGCTCACAATGTAGGCACCACACAAGGCATGTATTTACGACTTTGAAGCGCAAATAGCTTTGTAACTGCTATTAAATTAATTTGAAATGGAGTTGTAACTGCCATTAAATTAATTTGAAATGGAGTTTATGAATAAACTGATTTAAAAACCATATTTTACACTACCTGTATACTTGCCACATGTGTAGTGCAGAAGCATGCCCCCAGAGTCACCGCTAGATGAAGCACCATGTCTACCCTCTGTCCATCCCCACACACACAAACCAGATAATAAATATAATTAAATCTATTTATGAACGTAATTACCAAAATCTAATGTCATTTAATTAAATACCTAATAAATTTTAATACATAATATACAAATATGTTGCAATAATATTACTACAAAATATAAAACCTACCTACTAAAGCTGATAAAATGAACATTTAAAAAATTATTCCACATTTTAATTTGTATTACGTAATCCTAGATTTAGTGCATTAGAACTAACTCTATCATGGCTTTTCTTTATATAAAATACCAGCTTTTGCAACTCATGTTGTAGGTCCTGTGCAAGTTATATAAAATATAGAAGTATATAGAAGTAGATACAAAATACCTCTATGTATTTATTTCATTTTATTCGGTTTAACAAATATGACAAAATTCATGTTTTTTTAGCAGAATTATGGCAAATTGCCATAGTCACCTGATAATAAGATATGGTCACTACCACCTATCCAATAAACAACCATAACATCAGAGAAATTAAGGGGGTTGTTAACTTTCAAAGAAATGTATGAGATTGGGAGAGGGATGAATTTGTGTGGCTTCCCACAACATTGTATGATATATATTACCTAAATTTTACTACTAATAATGTAACTGATTGAAGGATATAATTGCATGTTAAATAATTATATAACTAAAAATAACATAATCCATACATAATACAAATTATGTGGTATTTTCCATTATGATTTTCAATTTACTTTTGTATATTATTAAAGAAGCAGTTTTGTTTTTGGTAATAAGATCACACAAACATGGCTAAAATTATAGGATTTATGATAAATTGTATTCAAATATTATAGACGCAAACGAAATTTATTATGAAAGTATAATCAAAGTATGCAAATATGTCCATAATACACAAACAGTAGCATACAATGTGTTGCTCATTCATTTTGAAATCTAGGAGCAAAGTAAAAGTGAAATAAAACTAATAAATATCAATGAAAATACAGGGCAACTGAATAATATATAATGTTATTAATCTATTATTAAATGATCATCTACAACCAAATTATAAGAATGAGAAAGTAAAATAATTTTGCCATCTTTACTTATCACTTTTAAAACCTTTCGTTCATATCACACAATCAGCTTTATTTTAATTATGTGTTAACAGAAAACACAACATTATGGTATAAAATCTAATAAGTTATGAACATAAATAAATTTAATAGAGTAATAGTATACACCTAGCTGACAAGAGGTTGCGGCAAGAATGGCAACCTAAACTTTATAATTTACTATAATATAGTATTTTATAATATTTAGAGATATACATACACAAAAAACAGTAATTGTGAAAAATTACTTACCATTGTATGGTCAGTGCTAGAAAACAGCTTGAAGTTTTGCGCTGTCCGTTGCACAAGTTTGTTAAGGTTTTTGTATACGAACATCCTCTATTTATTGATTCCGCGCTTAAACGTAACACAAGTGAACATAGCCTGTTTTGTATGGGTAATTCCACAATTCAAAAGTCCAAATTCCAAAACAATAGAGCTGTCAGAGCAACTGAATAACAACCAGATAAATGCTTCTGCTTAAAAAAATGGTTTCATCAAGGAATAAATAAATAAAATTAAATACCAAATAACTTTTTAATTAAATATTATAAACATTTTACATAATCTATAGCAGAGAAATCCAACAAAATATATAGGTATTAGGTAGGGAAGGGCAAAAATTATCGATATATCAAAATATCGATATTTTTTAAGAAAATAATCGATATATATCGTCGATATTTTTAATCTCGAATTATCGATATTCGATATTTATTTTTGAATATCAAATTCGATATTTTTTAATCGCCTTATTATATTTTTTATTATATATATATTTCTTGTGAAAATCAGACCCCGTAGACTTCTGGGTGAATTGTCGGCATTTTACGCCGGTCCTCTCTGAAATTGCGTTAAAGTATTTAATCTGCCAAGCTTCCTCAGTATCGTCTGAAAGACTTGCTTCGGCTGTCAACTTAGTTGTACCGGATAACAGACTGCTGCAGACTAACTGGAGAGCATATCAAGGAAAGAGTGCTTCTGATGTTTATATCAGATGAATATTGGTTTGACTAAAAAACAATTGTTTAAATTTTTAAGGTGACGAATAATTTCATGTTTATTGTAATATTAATAGTGAAATATGTATTTTATTAATAAGCAAAACTAATAAAAGTACCAAATGTCTTTTCACATTTGAATATTTAAACAATTTTTTCGGTAATCGTGCTCCTGAGAGTAAAAATATCGATATATCGAAATATCGATATTTTTTACTCTGCATATATCGATATTGTTTAAAAATATCGATACGATAAATATCGATATATTTTTCCATTTATCCATCCCTAGTATTAGGTACATTTAATTACGATTTACGACAGTCAGTCGTTATGTTGCCACTCCTACGAAACTAAAAAGCAGCAATTCACTAATTTAAAAAAAACAGGCGCAAACAGTCAATCGGATAATTCAAAACATTGGATTTATTTTTTGTCATAAACAATAAAATGTCCTTATATAATTAAACAATTGAATTGAGATAATCTACATGAGTTATTTTAATATACAGGGTTACTTTTAAAACACCAACAACCTCACAGGACTAGATAGCTGACCCCATGAGGAACAACTTTTGTTCTACGAGTTCGGACATAACTCGATACATGAAAAAAAAATGACTGAATGACAGACGACTGGCGGCTGGATAAATGGGTCAAATTCAAAGGCGCTAGCGCTGCACCCCCTTCCTCAGCCTTCGCAGGTTGTTTACGTAATCTTTGCGATGCGTATAGAAATATAAACATACAAGCCGAAAATTAAACTAATTCTTATTTTTATATGAAAATCTAACAAAATATGAAAAGTCGTAGAACAAAAGTTGTTCCTTATGGGGTTAGCTACCTGTATCTAGTCCTGCAAGGTTGTTGGTATTTTAAAGGTAACCTTGTATTGATTAAGTTATAATAAAGGTATATATAAAAACTTATACAAATGATTAGAATAAAACTAAAATCAAGGTTAAATTATTTTCTGCTTTCACACTCATCATCATCATCATCAGCCACAGGACGTCCACTGCTGAACATAGGCCTCCCCCAAAGATTTCCAGACCGACCTGTTGGAAGTGGCCTGCATCCAGCGACTTCCTGCGACCTTTATCAGGTCGTCTGTCCACCTTGTAGGTGGACGTCCAACGCTGCGCTTGCCAGTACGTGGCCTCCATTCCAGAACATTTCTGCCCCATCGGTTATCGGTTCTGCGATCTATGTGGCCTGCTCACATAGCTCGCATGTGTGCTTTCACACTCAATCGCCTTATATTACTTATCTTGCTTACTAACTGCCTTTCCTCAGTGGCGCTACTAATAGGATTTTTTTTCACGTATTCACACTACGTGGAATATCTTTGAGACCAGGCTCCATTATTCAGTTCTTTATTATGTTTCCAAAAGTCGATAATATCGGGAATATTATTTGGTTACAAAGTAAGTTGACATTTCTTAACATTCACCACTCTCCAGTTCAGTTATAATATTTGGACAAGTCTTTGAAATGAATACCTGCAATGGAAGTTTTTTAAATTAAATTCTGTTTCGTGTTTTTATCGTTTACAGCATGGTCCTAATATTTTATTAAAACAAAGCATTTCAAAATATTTATAAGTACTACTGTTAAAAAGTGGTTTAAATGAAATCAATTCTCATCAAATATAATGGACATAACTGAAACATTGATAAAATAGATATTTGTTTACATTTTTGGAATAAATATGTTATATGCACTGTATAATAGAAGGCAATACCACGCACCATATCTACAAAAAATAGCCGAATAAAAATAATAATAAATACAACATACATAGTCCTGACTCCACAACAATATAGAAATACACACACACATATGTCATCTTGCGGGGATCAACCCGCAGCATCTCGTTTCACAGCTGGGTACTCGCATACTACGCCAAGCAGGATGTCGTATCAATAAGCTTCTCCTTTTCTGGTAAAATGGCCATCAAAAACAATCAGTTAAATTCGTAATATTTTAGTGTTAACATGCCCTTAATACTCGCTACTACCTGTATAAGTTTTCGAAAGCGTTTCCCTTGCATTCAGTAAAAAAACGATTAAATTTTGATTTCACATGCAATAATTCATACCCGACTAGCTTTTGCTCGCGGCTCCGCTCGCGTGAACAGCATTTTCCGGGATAAAAGTAGCCTGTAACCGTTTCCAGGGTCCCATCTGTCTCTATAGATAAATTCATCAAAATCGGTTCAGTGATTTAGGCGTGAAAACGTAACAAACAAACTCACTTTCGCATTTACTTTCATCCCCTTTTTCATCCCTTATTAAATAAAATTTCCAAAATTCCTGAAACACGTAATTATTTGTTTTACGTCAATAACTGAAATACAAAATTTTGTTTATGTAACTTTCAAAATGACGGACTTTCATACATATTATCATCCCCTATTTTGACCCCATTAGGGTGGAATTTTCTAAAATCCTTTCTTAGTGGGTGCCTACATAACAAAATGAATATACAGTCCGAATTTCATGCTTGTAGCCTTGATAGTTTGCGCTCGGCTATGATGAATCAGTCAGTCAGTCAGGACATGTTATTTTATAAGTATAGATAGCCAAGATCATAAATCTAAGGTACAAACAAACATGCGAAACCTACTAAAAATAAAGGAACCTACCACAAATGGTCACACTGATTTAATGCTATGTTTACACGCTTGCCAAGTCTCGACAAGTGTCTACAAACATCAGCTAGTGTACGCGATGTTCGGCTTGGCTTGCGTGAGCTTGTGCTAGTGCTAGTGCTTCACGCTAGTGTCGGTTTTTGAACACAGGTCAAAAGAAGCTTGCGGCAAGCGATTGCGACGTATTTACACGTTGGTATGTGTTTAGTATCGCTGATGAGTTTGATTCGATTTTAAAATCAACCATCTTCTCTGCCGAGCTTTTCACTTTCTTTGATTTTGTTGTTTGTCAAATGAAACGCAATAGCCAACACAACTTCAACGTCCACATCTGCCAATCTGTCGGCTGTTTGCCTGCACAGTTTGTTTGTCCGGACTCCGGAACACACTAGCAAGCTCACGCTCGCAAGCGTATAAATGGCATCCAAGCGTCGCGTTTGTAAAGGCTTGGCGCTTATGGATGTTTGCCAAACGTCAGCTCGCGTGTAAACGTAGCATAACGAAATTTTGCGGGAATCCTGATGCGGCATCCACATGTTTGCCGCTTGCCGCAAACTTCAAACCTCCACAAACGTTTGGCTTGACTTGGTGAAACAAATTTCACCATCCACACGCTTGCGAGTGAGTTTGTGTGTTCTGAAGAGGCAAGCATGACGGACGTCGAGCTTTTGTCTGCTATAACGTTTGGATTAACCTATTTTGGATCTTGCTTCTTCTTTAAATGTTTTCGGAATGTGACCATCAGTATTTCTTTTTTAATTTTTAAATCATTTACAGAATTTTTTAAAATTTCACTGAACCGATTCCATGCGTCGGCTACTTTTTTTTTGTCTTTATGCTCCTTATCTTTAGGGTTCCAAATACAGGGTTCACCTTGGTAAACTACTATAAACCGTAAAATATCGTCGTTCGACCATCTTTCTCCACTCATTTTCGTAAACATTTTTTAACGACTATTCGCCACCAGTGCGCCAGCGATACTAAAGGGACACAAACATGTGGATGGTTCGCAAACGCTTGCCGCAAACTTCCTTTGATTTGTGCACTAAAAACCGACACTCGGTCGGATCGGCGACAAGCGCTTACAAGCCAAGGCAAGCCAAGCCAAACGCATCATCCACACGTTTGAATTTGTGGAGGCTTGTCGAGGTTTGCCAAGCGTGTGAACGCAGCATGATAGTGCGTTATTCTCCAAATTCTCATATTAATCATAATTTACATTAAGTATTTTCTAAACTACTTTAGAGTTGTGTTTGGTATACAAAAGTGATGTGGATTTATGCAGTAAACCAAAAATTTGATTTATGACCAAAAATATTGGACAATCTTGTGCGTTCGATTCGCTTGATGAAAGTCGTGTCAAAAAACCCTACTGAAAGGAATTAACAGCACAAATCCGGCAAGACCTCTGAAATCTACCGCATTCATATTTTATCGATCTTGTAAGGAATACCAAAAAATATCTAAGACCAGCTCAAGGACAAGTATCAAGAGCCGTAAAATAATTTAAAAAAATAAAAACTTAGACGGGTGATTTTTAGCGGGAATCTTAACAGGAATTTTAATAGTGCGGTCGATCATCTAATTTAGTTAATTCATAACTAGATACAAAATAATATTATGTTTAATTTATTTATGTGGTGTGGTTTTGTATAGTAAGTAATTTCGATATAACCACCAATTAACATAGACGACATTTATATTTCAAAGTACCCAAGTCCCTCGTCAGCGAGTAGGTCATAGGACTGGGATAGCGTGGCGCTTACGATCCAGGCGAGCGACCCGCACGATTCATTATTCAAGCTAATAAAAAAAATAGTAGATATTTATCTGCGGGGATTTTGTATTAAAATATGTCATATTTTACTTGGTAAGTCTAAGTAGCATTTACTCAGAGGTGTTGAAACAGGCGCTAAACGTAATTTATTGACTATCAAAACTTGCCAAGTTATAGTTCAATCAAAGACAGTAACAATAGTGAAGAATGTAAAACATAGTTATAATTTGAGGAATTGCTATAGAACTTACCTACTTGTAGATTGATTTGATTTTTAATTCGATTTATTAGACTTGACATTGCTGTTACAATCAAAGTTCTGTTAGTGAATATTGATTTGATCAGTCTTTGAGAAACCAGGTGTAAGTCTTAGGCCCTTCTCTCACGAAGCTATTCAAATGCTACGCGACTGAGATGCAAACCATGATCGCCTACTGGTATGCTACTCGTTTCCGCACACGGTGCTACGCAAATGAGACTATTTTTTATCATTTGAAGAACAACATTCGTACGAGGATGTCTAGTGACTTTTATAGCATAGGCCGGCAAACAAGCAAGTGGGTCACCTGATTGTAAGTGATCTCCACTGCCCTTAAAGGAAAGGGATAATTAGGGATTGGGAAGGGGAGGTGATTTGGGCTTCCGGATATCTCACTCACCGTACGAAACGTAGGCAAGCCGCTTCTTTACGTCGGTTTTCTGTGAGAAAGTGGTAACGACCCAGTCGAACCAGCCCATTCATGCTGTAAACGAAACTGTCTACAGCGTGGCTCTACCACTCAAAATCATCGCACTCTAGCGATGAAGACAATGTTCTTCTGTATTTATACAGGGTTATTTTTAAAACACCAGCAACCTCGCAGGGGTAGATTCCTAAGGTTATAAGCTACTACTTTTGTTCTACGACTTTTATTAATTTGTTAGATTTTATTTTCATACAAAAATAAGTATTCATTTAATTTCTGTCTTGATTGTTACAAAGCGCATCGCAGATTACGTAAACAAATACGCCAAGCGTGGGGAACCGGGCTAGCGCCGTTGAAGGTCAACGCCCGAGCAGCTGAGCGCCGCTTTGATGTCGCGCGCGCACGCCGCGCCGCGCCGCTATCTACGAAGACAAACACGACACAACAAAAACTTGTTACATTTTCTGAGCACATTTACCATAGTAATGTAAATATTTTTTTACACCATCAGAAAGTAGAGAATTCAATGAACAAGAAACCAACAGACTTTTTTAAAAAAGCTCATATTTTGACGTGAGAATTTTCGTTTGAAAATTAGGCTGCTTTTTCGATATTAAGTCAAAATAAGGTGCAAAAATAAATATTTTAAATCAAAAAAATTACAGTGTATTTGGGATACAAAAAGGTAAGTTTTCACCAAATTTCGTGAAAAAAAATGATTTATTATAATAGATAAAAATAAAAACAAAAAACTTGGTTATTTGAATTTTTCACATATATTTTGAGGTTATGTGAAGAGAGTGTGTATACAAAAGTTGTAGATTTTTTTATTACCTACAACTTTGCGATTTAACTTTTTTCCATAGGACTTGTAGTTTTTCCGGAAATCGAGATAAACCGTTTTTTACCCTTAAAAGCCCCCCCCCTTCCCACTTCCCGACCTCAGATCGCCGTTAATTTATTTTTCCCATCAATTTTGTTGTATTCTCTTCCTTTTACAATGGGTTTAATTCTACTATAATTTATTTATGTTTCAAAATGGATAATCACCAGTCTATAAGGAAAGTACAGTAATAAGAGAATGCGTGACAGCTGAGAAAAGGATTTTAATAACACGCCTTTTCTATAACATCTTTTCTTACGTACTCTGGCAGCTTATAATTATACAAACATGGATAATTTTCCATCTCCTGGACAATATAAATATTAAAAGTTTGTTCCCCCGCCATTTTGTAATGCAACGCGTATACGACTTGGGTAGCGTGCGACCAGCAAGACGGTAGCGTGCGACTGATATCAAACGCGTCGTCGACGCGTCTCGTCGTGTGCGAAACTAGCTGAATATGTATGACGGCTACTCACAAGCGACGCGTAGGATACGCGTACGAAACACAAATCGCTTGAGAGTCGCTTCGTGAGAGAAGGGCCTTATAGGCATCATTCGGTCGCAAGTAACGCCTGTGGCGTTCCGCTACTTAGCTCGAACGGCGCCTATATGGACCTTAACGTTGAGATTAATGTATCGTGCAGTATAGACTCTTAGAATTTAAACTTGTCCATTTTTACTTACTATTATACTGTACGCAGCGATAGCTCAGCGGGGAATGGTATGGACTGTCGAGACGAAAGTCGCAGGTTCGAAACCAGCCCCAAGAGCATACACCACTGACTTTTCTAAGTTATGTGTATATTAATAGTTAATTATCGCTTGCTTTAACGGTGAAGGAAACATCGTGAGGAAACCTGCATACCTGAGAAATCGATAAGTTTTTTGAATGTATGTGAAGTCTGACAACCCGCATTAGGCTAGCGTGGTGGACTAAGGCCTAATTCCTCTCATTCAGTAGAGGAGGCCCGTGCCCAGCAGTGGGACGTATATAATACAGGGCAAGTAAAAAAAAAAAATACTTTACTAACTACAATACTAACCGGGTCTACACTCCATTAAGTGTCCCCACAGTGTTCCACAGGTTCTCTCACAGGTGCTCTCGTCTACTAGTGCTAACTGCTATATCATCGGCATAGATGAGCTTCCCACAGTATCTACTCTTGTATATCCGCTGCAACAAGAGAAAAATAAAAAGGGGGGTATATTCTGTGTATTTTTATAATGTAACAGTTCTAGCGTTCATATTTTCGAAAAAGACGAATATTGCCGGTAACCGAAGTGCATAATTAATTAATTAAATTGAGTTTATATTCGTATGATATTCGCCTACTAGTGCTATATCATCGGCATAGATCAGCACCCATGGTGGCTTCCCTTGTATAACTGTTGCCACAAGAGAAAAATAGGTCAGTATGTATTATATATAATTTAATATAATGTTGTCACAGGTTATCATCATCATCCTGTTCTTGCATTCGTATTACTGAAAACAATGGAGGTTGTCGAATACTGAAGCGCATAGTTTTTATTATTCGTAGAAGATAATAAAGGTCCTGAATCCGATAAGTCTGATTGACCACAGGATTCAGGATGCACGGTTCACGATAATAGGAATATGATAAAAATTAACAAAATGTCCGCTAGTTGACGCTAGTTGTATCGATAGCAGAACACGCGTGAAAGTTGCGGAGGGCGCCAAATTCAAATAAAATGAGGCAATATCATCGTAGAATATCCCTAAAGCTTCATAATTCCACGTGTTCATTACAAATATCATGAATACGATATTAACAATAATACATGATAAAAATACCCTTCTTTGTATTGCGGAGTAAAATGTCAGGGAGAATGTTTTTGTGTGGCGATATGGAATCGAAAATTGACCAATAGAAATGTTGAGCTTTTCCTACCTGCACTCTTATCAGGCCACCCACTTCACCCACCTTCAATGTAAATAAGGATTAGTTCTATTATCAATTTTATTATAGTCAGAAATTATTTTTGGTGCGTCAATCGCGGCCGATACGGGATGAGTTGGTACAATTGTGCAAATATTGCCATTTTTTTCAATTTGAATATTTGTTTTAGGGTTTGAGGATATGTTTTACTGAATAGATGTATTTAATTGTGCACGTGCATATTTGTACGCAGGAAAATTTATAGAGCGCGCGCATGCGCATAGAGCGCTCCCGGCCTGTTTGTCACACAGTCGTACTGAGGTAGGTATCAATTCGTAAAATACATTGTGTTGAATCATGATTTAGTTAAAATTTTATTTATTTAAGTACTAAATATTATTATGCTTAATTGCACTAATTTGTGCAAGTCGTTTAAAAAGTTAGATTGCAAGAGGATTTATAAATCTGGTACTATTCTTTGTACCACGTAAATGTAGCCACGATCATCCATATGTATAAACTAAATCTACACTACCAACATTAATTTATTCGTATGAGTAAACTTATATCTACTTATTTTGGTAACTTATATATTTTTTTTACTTTTTGTTATAGTTATATTATGTAGATATATATTCCAAAGTATAATCGACAAATTAATACTTATTTTTTTTATAAGAAACATTGTTGACTTGTTACTTTCCTGTTTTTATGGATTAAAATATTTTGTTGAATATTTATTAGTACTTAGTATTTTTATACTTTCGAAAATCTAACCTGTTAGTTCGATAAAATATTTACAAACTTTGACAATATTGTATAAGTTAAGAGCTGTCAAATCGGACCAAGTATTCATTTGTTGAAAATAAAATGTTCTTCATGTGTTACAATATTAAATTTAATTGTTTTTAAATCTAAACTAGTCATTAGGTGCCCTATTATTATTATTTATGACTCAACATTTAATTTTAAACATTTTAATACAGTGGGTATGCTTTGACAATAAATTTTATACATATTACTGTATATTGTATAGTCTTTTGAGCCTTTAAGTACCTATCTAGAACTAAATATAAAACCAATGTAGAGTAGATGTACACAATTGAGCTTACTTTATATATACAAGTCAAATTACTCAATTGTGTATAGCTATTCAATACAAAAAAAGAAAGAAATATATATTTGTTTAGTGCAGCACAATATAGAAAGAGCAACTAAACTTATACTAAAATATTACTGTACAAATACGGACCAATTCAGCATTTTGCTAAGCTGTTAGCATAGCATTAGTCATCAGCATAGTCACAACTGCCCCATAGTAATAGTCGTAACTATAATTAATACTGTTAATGCTGTATAGACACGTGACTCGAAATTAATTTATTATTTGCGGATTGATACCTTCACAATATAATATCTCATCACTCGTGACTATTTTCAAGATTCGTGTAGCTCCCTAGTATGAAGTACCCTAAAGGCTTTGATGGAGTCAATTGCAATTACACTTTTATGTACAGTAATATTTAACGTGTTAAAATATTTTTTCTTACTACTGCTGCTACTGTCCTAAATTAGACAGTGACTGAAAATGGAAAATAGCAACGAAGTCATTTATATGCATAATAGAGCTGCCGCAAATATTTTATTGATATGTTACATAATCGGTAAGCGATTATTTGTGAACTTATATCATTTTTTTCAATCATACCATAATTGGATGCAATAATCTTCTTAAAAGATTAATTACTTTCGAAAATAAATAAATCTACTTAATAAAATTTAAAATCTATTAAAGATAACGTCTACTAACTAACAGCTACGTACCACTCTCAATAGATACAATAGTTCTCTATAAAAATTCATTTACATCCAATACATTGTAGATGATATTTTTGGTTTGTATTAGCTGATAATATACGGGTGGGAAATGACTTCATAAATAAACAGTGAAATTAATATTTGCAGTGCAATACATCATAATCTTAAGTTGAAATCACGCGCGCAAATGGCGTATAAAAATCATTTTTATTTCGATGGTTATTGCGAAAAATTCAATAAAGAACGTTATCGCACATCTGTCAGTGAAGGTGAAATTCCCACGGCTTTTATCTCTGGATTATTTGGATCAGTCTAATTATTGAATCCGTGACATATTACAATTGGGTATACCTACTGTATAATCGCGTAACACTGCATCTAATAAAGGTGCTATTTAAAAGCGATATCATTATAAAAACATAACATCAAATAATGTTTAATTATCCAATATCATGTGGCGTATCAGAAGTTCTAGCAATATCAATCTGGCATCAAACTGATCGAATGATGCTGCTCTCCTGTGTGACTGATGAAAATGCGTAATGTTCTGTATTTTCAATCGAACACATTATGATGACCATAAAATTATAATATTACACAGGTACTACGTGAGAAAAATTGACGCTAAAAAACTAACGACGATGAAACCAGCTAGAAGCACATTATGTCTAAAAATGACCTAACGAAGTAAAATAATATGAGAGAAATCCCATGGATAAACGTCATTGCGTCGGCTCGCAACGACCGGCAACACAATTAAAAAAGTTATGCTAAAATACAACATGGAAGCCTTCTTTATCGGGGAAAGTGAATACTTTCCTTGATAGAGCATAGCGTATATGCTCTATCGAGGAATAGAGCACGCTTCCATTTTATGAATTTTAATTATTAATATTTAGCGTTAAACAGGTAAGTTGTAGAACTTACCGCTTTAAGAGGCGGACTTATACTTAGTTATTTTTTTTTATTTGGACCAGTGACTGAGAGTGACTGACTTTACGAATACCTTAAAAATTATGTTTGTCACAAGTTAAGATCGAAATATTTTAGTGCCAACACGATGCTCATAGCGTCTATATGATGGACTTCAAGCTCTCAGAATAAGAATTTCTGCATTGTATTATTATTATTCATAAATTATTAATGCCATGCAGAAAGAAAGAAAAAATATTGTCCTCGAATATTACAACCAGTAACTAGCTCTTGCTCGCGGAGCTGCCTACGTAAAATGACATCGGAGATAATAAATAGCTATATCCTAATCCAGATCATTGTCTACCCATGTGCCAAGTTTGTTCCATTCAGTCGTTAACTTAGCAATCCCTCTGTAGGAATCTTAAATTTTAGCGTTAATCTTAACCCGAACTCCATTCATCATTTCAGCGGTAAATGAAGCTGCGGACTGGGTTCCGGATCGAATTGATTTTTGATCGTAGATTTTTTAAAGTTAGTTACGCCATCTACAACGATTGGCGGCAGTGGTGGTATTTTTTTTAGTTTTGTCCTTTTGTATAATATGTCCTTGCGGTTGAGCATTTGTACCGGGTTGTTGCGGCGATGATGGAAAGGTATTTTCCTTTTCTTTTCTTCCTGCTTTTTGCCTGTATCCAATTCAATGTCTTTGGTAAGATCGTCTTCGTCCGAAAAATATTTAATGTGGTCGTCTTCATTACGCTGAAACATTATTCATTGGGTCTTTTTATATCCAACATGTTCTTTCTCCCTGGAACATTGAAGTTCTTTCTGGGGCAATTGTACTTGTCCTTGGAGACTTTGTATTTGATCTTTTAGGACATTAACACGTTCACTGCGTTACGGGAAGTATTTGGTTGTAATTGAGTTCTGCTCTGTGCGGCAGCTAGTTATCCTAGTTTTCCACTCCGTGCGGAGGTGATTTTTTCAAGTATTCGTACAAGCAAAAATGGCCTTTCCATGTCTCTGTGGAGGGTTCAGGTCAGGACTACGTACGGGAAAATAGACGTCGTATCGCATATCAGGCATTCTTGATACGGGAAGTATGTGACTTGTACAGCACTGGAAGTAAGTTTTAATCTAGCGCCGCCGCAGTGAACGTGTTAATGACTTGTTCCAAGTTTTTCTCACAGATTTTTCCTGGTGTAACAGTGATGTAACTGGCTTTCCATATCCGTTTTAATTGGTCCTTTTTGGGAACTAAGTTGTAACACACAGGCCGCGTAGTGTTGTGCTATGAGAAATTAGTGTCTGTTCGCGAACGAAATTGATGTGAATATGATGTTCCATATAAAAAATCCTTGAAATAATTTGCTCCACCACGTCGGCGGGCATTTTTGAAAATACACAGGACTACGTCAATGCAGACGCGCAAGCGCCGCTCGATTGGCGCGCGCCGCTCGTACATCGCTCCTCGCGCCCGCGCCGCTGCTTTCGAGGCCAGGTCCATTTAAATCTATGCATTTGAACGCGCCGCACCCGCGCCGCCGCCGCTTGCCGCTGACTTCGAGTCCGCGGCCACACAGTTGAACACGTAACTAGGAGATTTGTCTTTAGTGCACATGTTTTTTATTAGTAACTGCGTCATTGCCGTGACACCGATAAACCGCATAGGTACCGCAACGACTATGTCGTGTTGTGTCTGCAATTTACTCTAAACTTAGAGTACTACGTTCATTCGCATGTTGCGTCTGATCTCGATAAAACGAATCGTTCCTCTGATTTTAATAGTTCAACATTTTTTTCTTCTTAAAAAACATTGTTTATGTATAAGCCCAATAACATGACGTTAATCTCTTAAATATTAAAACATTTGTACAAAGTCTCTGCTTAAATCTGGATACAAAACGTTCAATACACTATTGTGGGGTGGAGTTTTAAAATGTTAAAAAGCTTTGTTGTTAAGGGCTTATCCGTAAGGGTTGTAAATAATGACGCTGCAACTCTTTATGAATCTAAACGTTTGCCCTTAAAAGGGTTGGCCGTGTGTGAGTGTTTGTAATTTTTTAGGAAGTCGGAGAGGTGACTTGAGTTTTTTTTAGTGACATTTTAATTTCAATGAAGGTATTTACTTACAGGGAGTATGTCATCTCCAACGACGGGCACTCAGTAACTGCATTTTGTGTAATATTAAAGAAAAGGAGTGGAACAAATTAACATCAAAATAATTATTGCCGTTCGAGGCAGGTGTAAAAGCTGCTCTACACAATGGTCTATCAAATGGCTGGTGTGGTGGTTGCAACGCTTCTACATGATGGCCAGTAATAGATGCGTACCACTGTCGTCCTTTGATGAAGAGCCGAAAGCCGACACCGAAGGCATCTCAAGGCCATCGTACGCGCCATAAGCTACTAGACCCCATTACGCCATCTATATGATTGTCTATCATAGTAGGCCATCGTATAGAAGAACCATAACAGTATAATATCACCAACTGTCTCAGAGTAATCTTATGTTAAACTATAATAATTGCTTATGCTTATAAAAAAACTTTTCCTCGCCGAAACCGAAATCAAGGTAACAATAATAAGTTAGTAATTAATAATTACATGGGCGATTCTATCCAGCTCTAAATGGGCCCGATGTGGATCTATTCACGGAGACTAAGGTTTTTGTCTTTGCAATTATGGACGAGGTTATCCTGAAGGATGGTACAGTCGACATCTGTCAGGCTTGCCACCATTCCGCAGAGTCAATCAGGCATGTAATTTCGGATTGTTCATATCTTGCTAATGGCGAGTACTTGCTTAAATATAATCTAGTAGCCAATATCATACACCAACAACTCGCTTTTCAATATTGCCTTGTGACCACTGAGGTACCATGCTACCAATATATCACCCAACCGGTTCTCGAAAATGGACATGCAACTTTTTGAGAATAAATTCTTCAAAACATATATATCTCAGTGTCATCAGCTAGTTTCTCACCTACGGCGTCATGATAGTGGTTATGAAATTGCAAAAATATTGTCAGAAATCAAGATAATAATTAATATAGGTAAGTAGTTAATATAGGTAAGTATAATCAAGAGCTAAGTAATATCAAATATATTATAGTATGTACTCTATTAAATATTTAAATTAACCTTAGCAATTATTGCTTTGTCGTCGCTAACCCGAAAGCAAATAGTTGGGTATTTTGATAAGTCTGAAATAAGCAAATAATTATCTCAGCGCTGGCGGGCGACGCGACGGGTTAAGTCCGCAGAATTATGCTCGGTGGCGAGCGGGTATTTTAGACCCGTGTGGGGCGCGCACGCAGCTTTGAAAGGGTTGATATAGGGCCGAGCAAAATATTTTTGTCGATATTATATTTACTACTATAGCCTCACAAGGCTTGGTGTTTATTATACATTATTAATCTGAAATCAATAAGAAATGCGAAACCTGGCACTAAACCAGGATTACATCAAGCAGAATGAATACGGAATTGATTTTCGAGGTAACCACAAACCCCCGAACGTGTCGTTCAGTATTTTAAACTTGGCTCACTCAACGCCCTCCAATAAATAAATTCAGACTTCAGTGATACTGCAGACCCACAGTCGCATAGTTCCTATATTAAAATAATTTCAATTTCATTCAATTTCATTATGGTAGTTTCATATGCCTACGACCTTGGCTATTTCTATACGAACAGTGGGAAATCAGAGAATAAGTTCAAGACTATTATAGCGCGCCATTAATCGTGTATTATAATTTTTTGTAATTTATCGACAACGATCATCACTACACGTACATTGAAAATCACTACATTGAACCCTTCAGAGCGCGCCCATATACGAGAACATTATAATTCATTCATGGTCTCTCGACAGTGCCGACTGCAAAGTAACTAAACGGCCCCCATACCCTATATTTTTATTATTTTAAACTGCACAGCTATATGGAGATTTATCGCCTTTGGCTTGTGGACACCTGTTTATTTGCTTTGGAAAAATGATTAAGAACTTTTTAGGGCATATCCACTATCATTTAGGGCAGTATACCACCTAAGTGTATATTTACTTATTTCATAACGCCTTTATCCTCGAAAAAGTTGGCAGAGGTGCAACTAGTTTTGTACCCACGTTTCACCGAGCTTATTTTCGTCCCATGATGTGATAGAGGGTGAGCCTATCGCCATACTAGGCACAAATTTAAATCCCGGGCAATTTATTTTTCGATTTGTTTTCTCAAATATATTACAAGCTTCCCCGTCCTGGTAATTGAACCCAGGACCTCATGTTAATCAGCCTGAGTATGCTATCACTAAATGAATGAGCCGATATACTGACCTTAGGTATTTCAGACACTATGAAAAGGGAAACGCAAATCACAATTCAAAATCTTTAAGCTTAGTCTTGAAAAAAAAACAAGGTTCTTTTATTCATAACGTATGCGAAAGATTAATCTGACTGAATTAGATTTCTGCATGAATCATAATTATTGTACTCGTAAATACCAACATCGTAGTTCTTAATATTAATAGTAATTTTAAATTGTATGTTTATAGTTCTAAATATGCGTTTTAAATAAATCGTTTTTCTTTCTTTCTCTAGGTAAGACTAATATTTTAACCGTTTATCGCCAGAGTAATATTTTCAACCCTTTACCGCGTGACACCGTGAAGCAATTTGTCAACAATTCGCCAGTTTACACCGTTGAACCGTGTCTATTGACTTTTGCCATTAAAACGCCTCTTTGTGCATTTGTCCGCGCGATCAGATTCGAACTGTGTGACCAATTGCTGTTACGTCACTTAAAAAATTGTAATTGGGATATTTTCACACTCTATAAGTTATTTTTATAAGTGGTAGAGTCATGTAGACAGTTTTGTCTACAGCATTACAGGCTGGCTCGAAGTAGCCAACTTGCTGTTGCGTTTCGTACAGTGAGTGAGATAATATCTGGGATACTATCCCAAATTCTCATCCCCTTCCCACTATCATAATTATCCCTCTCCTTTAAGGTAGGCAACGTAGGTAGGCTCCATGATTCCTCTGATATTGTGGATTTTCATGGGCGGTTGAGATCACTTACCTTCAGGTGACCCACTTTTTTGTTTGCCGGACTCTGCTATAAAAATATATATTTTACGTGACTCATGTACTGTCTAGTTTTTGTATTAAACGAACCCTACTAACCGTTCAGCAATTTCCATCGATCGTAACCGAGCAGCTTGCCCATACCTAATCTTTTTTAATTAAGCAGGCACAGAGGACCATGATAAAACCGATAAGTATATAATTAAATTATCATCTATTTATAAACATACTAATTTGCCTGCCTTAAAGAAAATTATTACATGTAAAAATGTTCTTGAGGAATATAGTAGTTCACTGTATCAATAATTAAATCTACTTAGGCGATTTGAACAAATCTTTAGATTCGTGTTTATTAATAGAACTTTCTAGAAAATATGGTGTTATATTCAATTTATAATATCAAACGAATATAAAAAAAATATCAAACTAGACGAATGAGTAGAGTACCACCGAATGTCTTAGTATTAACCAGTAACAGCGTTATTTCACGAAAATTTATTCAGACAACATTACATTCGTAGACAAAGTATAAGAATCAGTTATTGAAGTGATAACTTCTTATGGGAGGGTGAACCGAAACGTTCCGTAACGCGAGCGGCGGTGAGCGGAAGGTTCCAGAATATTCGAGAACGTTCCGTGAGACGTCACGCGGGCCCGTTGACCAGCCAGCGCTAGCCGACTTCCCTGGAACTTCGATAATTTTGAAGTCCCAGGTGGCGTCACACAGTGACCAGTCGGATTGGACTGGACTTTGACCGGACTTTCACAGGACTGTGTTCGTTTTTTTTTTATGGCGAATAGACATGTTGTCGTAATTTTGTTTTTGATATTGATAAAAAAATGACGATCGATAAAGAAATATGTACTAATAATTTGGAACATGGTGCCGTAAAAAAAGTACCAGGTTCGCATAAACGCGAAGAGAGTAGAATGTCCTCTTTTCATGGCGAGTAGCCGTAATTAATAAACAAATGACGATTAGGACAAAGAAAAACTTTTTAGGTTTTTTCTTATTTAGAAAATGTTGCCGTCAAAAGTACCAGGCTCGCATAAACGCGAAGACAGTAGAATGTACTTTTATCATGTCGAGTGAGCATGTTGCCGTAATTTTGTATTCTCGCATCTTGTTTGGTAAGTTTTCACTTCTGTCGGCACTCCCGGAGTGCAACCCGTATTTTTTTTTTATGCAATGCAATATAATAAATAACTATTGTATTTCAGGAGCTATACCTACGATTTTTGTCTAAAACTTAACAAAAAATGACCTCGATATATAAGTCTTCCAGATCGAAAAAAAAAAAACAATAATAAATATATACACATTGGTGCCATATACGTACTACAAAAGCTCGCACAGATCCGTAACTGATCAAATATTTATATAATTTATAGCATACCAATATCTATAAAGGGTTGACAAAAAATGTAACACGCTACGCACAATTACTTAGATTCAACCGTAGAATTGCAAGGTGTTGAAAAAATATAGAAGGATTTATATAATGGCTTTTATTAATTCATCTGACACATTTTTAAAGGGGCAGGTGGACGCTAAAGACCCGTTTTAAGCTTGGAAAATGTAACAAGAGACTGCGAGTTGTGACACGAAGACGACATCGACACGTCCGCTTTGTACTATGGTACTTTTATTTATTAAGGTAATTTTAGTGGTAGAGCCAAGTTATAGACAGTTTTGTCTACAGCAGGAATGGGGCGGCTCGACCGGGTAATTACCACTGTCTCACAGCAAACCTGCGTACAGTAGCGGGTGAGATATCCGGAGGCCTAAAACCCCCACCCCTTCCCAATCCTTAATTATCCCTTTCCTTTAAGGTCGGCAATGCGCCCATGATTCTTCTGGTATTGCGGGTGTACATGGGCGGTGGAGATCACTTACCATCAGGTGACCGACTAATTCGTTTGCCGGCCTATGCTATAAAAAAATTGTAAAGTTAACTTTTGATGTATACGTCTGATATAGGAGAGTACGACACGGGATCATTTTTATGCAATTTCATACAAAGTGAGCGTGTCGTAAGCGCATGACACGCGTCACTTATCGCAGCCTCCCAGGCTTACTTAAAAACCCGCTTTACAAGACTAATAGGAGATCATAACAGTGTTTTAACTAATCAGTGCTAAGTAAGGCCCATAGTGGCGTATCTCAGAAGCTCACACCAAAATAAAAGACGTTTACAAATATCAGAATTATAATCATCAATATTAATCAAGACCACGATATTTCAATTGCGTTTAATTCTGCAACGATCTTAGCTTAAACCAGCTATAATACTGACTTAAATTTAAGTATATTTCCCGTATGGACTGAATTGTAATACAAAAATAGGTCACATTACTCATTAGTTATTTACTGGGAATTAGGTCTTGACACTAACCACCTAGATGTTCCATAATGTCATTCTTCATTATAGAGCACTAAAAGTATTTAACCGTGTATTAATATGGGTAAGCAGTAATTTAATATTTCAGTAAAGGCTTCAATCTTTCCACTTGGGATCAAAATCGGTTCAGTAGTTCTTCATTTCATATTATTTAAACACAATAATAGAAGAACTTAGTAAACTGGGAAATTCATAAACTATAGTGAAGTAGTAGGCGTGGCCCATTCCCTTCCCATTGGGCATGGGGTCATAAAACAGGGTGGTGGAACCGCCGGCCCACAGTCCGACGCACGCGCGCCACTACGCACAATGCTTTAGTTAAATATAGGTGTAATAGTGTTATTTATTTGTGGTTGTGATTTCATGCAAACACTGGATTGTGCGTATAATATAGTAAGTGTTATTTTTTATCTCCATTAAAATTAATGACTATACTTATGGACATACGGCCTTGTGGAGCCGACGATATATTTTAATTTCATTCAAATCCGTTCGGCGGATAAGAAGTTTATAATAGATAAACATGCAAATTTAAACTTTAAAACACCTAAAAACTTTCATAAAATATCCTCCTGAAACCTCCCATGGTCCCCTTACAAACCAGGAAAATACTGAGGAAACTAGGATTTGAGGAACAGCAGTACATAATTAATATTATTTTTTAATTATTTATTATTTAAAAACAGAAACTCAATTCTTAAAGTGTTTTCAAGTTTGAACCATCAAAAGTACACACATACTTGTTCAAGTAAATTAGAAAATTATTAAGATATTAAAATAAATTACATAATAGTGTTTTAGATTATTTATGATTACTATAATAAAATATTTATGTAACTTAAAAAATGATATCATACATTTTTAACAAGCAAAGCGGCAGTGTTAGGCGATATTTGTTTCGATCAATTATGTTCAGAAAAATATACGAATATTGCCTAATTGCCGTTTCAAGAACCACTCTGCCTTATGCAATTAGGACACGACGTTATATATAATAATCAATACGTAGTATAAAACAAAGTCGCTATGCGTCTGTCTGTCCGTTTGTCCGGTTATTTCTGCTAAACTATGCAACAGATTTAAATGTCGTTTTCACAATCATTTAGAAAATGTATTCTATACGCTTTATATGTAGGTATAATACGAAATATGGCGAAAGAGTCTGCGGTGAAACTTCAAGTAACAGCTATTATTATTTGAAAATATGTTGAAGTAGATGTACTATTTTATCTCTTATTAGGAACTTTATAAATGGCGTTGACTGAAAATGACAAAACATTTTTTAACTGTTCAGTGATTGAACAAAGTTTAAATAAGTAAGGTCCATATTATCTGAAACTAATTCTCTAATTCCAAAAACTCTCCCCAATAGAAAGCTTTATTATCGGTAGGTACGATAGGCACAAATAATATTGACATTTAGTCCTATATATTGTTTACATACAGATAATATACAGGTTGTTAAACAGGCGCTCGAAATAGTATTTGTCTGGAGAATGTCACTTATCTTTGGGAAAAAAAGGATATAAACATTTCTATCATTGATTCGAAAAATCAATAAGTGCCTTAACCTTTATATTTTACTAGCTTTTGCTCGCGGCTCCGCCCACGTGATCAAATAAACAAACAAACAATCAAACTCTACAGCTTTATAATATTAGTATAGATTTGATTTTGATTTGACAACGGAAGCCTTCAAATAATATTATTTTGGTAGCTTAGCAACGGAAGCCTTCAAATATGAATAATTTTCCCCGTTTTTGCAACATTTTTCACTGATGCTTCGCTTCTTATGGTCGCAGCGTAATGTTATATATCCTAAAGCCTTCCTCGATAAATGGACTATCCAACACAAAAAGATTTTTTTAATTCGAACCAGTAATTCCTGAGATTAGCGCGTTCAAACAAACAAACAAACAAACAAACAAACAATCAAACTCTACAGCTTTATTATTAGTATAGATATTGCAATCTTTAATTTCCAGATAGCAACTGTCATTTTCACCTCCGCAGTTATTATAGGTACTAACAAATCTAAATGCTAAGAATCTGCTGTATTTTGCGCATAATAAGTTTTCGATAGGCGTTGAAAAAGTTCGATTTAGTTTTCTAAACATAAGAGAAGTTTCAGATACACTAAAATATACTAATTGTTTGGCCAATTAATGAGATATCGAACGGCCACCGAACTAATATGGCTTGGAAAGTGTAAAAATGTAATTGGCAGTCATCGTCACCGTAAAAAAATCTGTTTAACGATTATGATTCTACCGTACTCGAAATGCCTGATCATGAAAAACTACAATAATTGATCCATCAATACATTCTGTATCACATTTCTGAATAAGTATAGATATAACTAATTAATTTTATCCAAAACATTAAAATTAAAACAATATTAGACAATAATTAAATCACCATACCGAAACACACTGCACAGCCTGTTCGGTAGACGGTGACACGGCTACCAGGTCGCGTGCGTGCCGCGTGCCATGCGCAGTTGGCCACGCGTCATGTATTACATGCATAAGCTCTACTGTCTACTATCGTACTGTAACTTGATTAACTAATATCCACTCCATTTAAAAGGTTTGAGTGTGTAACACTTTAAAATTAGCTAGTTGCATGAAGTAAGTAAACTATTTAGGGAAGTGTTGATTGTTGTCTTTGTGAAGACATCGCAAATATAGAACGAGTTTACAGCAAATAGATACAGAAAAAGTTTAAGAAATATAAAGTAAATAGCTTTTGCTCACGGCTCTGATCACATGATTGTTTTTTTCCGGGATAAAGTGCGCCCTATGTTTCCAGATCATGGTCTACTTATGTGTAATTTTGTTAAGGCGTAATCGATTAAACAAATTTTATATTCGTATTATTAGCAGAATATGTGACGCGTTTACAAATGCATTTATTAACCCAAAGCTTAAGCTTTGCAGTCTTGTTTCAAACATTCGATCTAGGATAACAGATGATAATAGATTAAAGTACGAATCCTGATGCTAACTTAGAGTCCCGATCAAATGAAATGTAGACGTTCCTAACATTGTGCACCCTCTTCATTCAATAGGCATATATTACGGCATATTGTTCCTAAATAATACAAATTTAGAAAAATCAAAAAGTCAATCAATCAAAGAGTACAACCCTTGTATTACTAAATCCTAGCCCGGAAGTAAAAAGTGATAAAGTCCAACTGACTTGTCGGTCACGCGATTTATAATTACAAAGGGTCACCTGTCCCTACCATGGAAATTGTATTAGAAAAACAAGGGTGCGACTGTTGGGTGCGTAAAATGGTAACGAGTCAAGTATTTAATGTATATTAATATAATCTTTGTGTTGTAAAAGTATGCGCTATAGAAGTGTTATGAAATTATATCTTTATATATATAATTCTTCTGTGAGTGTGTATGTTCCTGAACTTCTCTTAAACGACTGGACCGATTTTGATGAAATTTTTTGTGTGTGTTCAAGGGGATCTGAGAATGGTTTAGATTCACAATTTTGTCCGCTGGACAATGTTTTTTTAATTAATTTTTAATTTATTAGTAGTTGTTGAGTTGTCGTTGCGAAGCTTGCCGTGATGACGGGTCGTATAGCGTCTAGACTGGACAGGGACAGGACAGGGACAGGACAGGGACAGGACAGTGAGACAGGACAGTGAGACAGGAAAGTGAGACAGGACAGTGAGACAGGACAGTGAGACAGGACAGTGAGACAGGACAGTGAGACAGGACAGTGAGACAGGACAGTGAGACAGGACAGTGAGACAGGACAGTGAGACAGGACAGTGAGACAGGACAGTGAGACAGGACAGTGAGACAGGACAGTGAGACAGGACAGTGAGACAGGACAGTGAGACAGGACAGTGAGACATGACAGAGAGACAGGACAGTGAGACAGGACAGTGAGACAGGACAGTGAGACAGGACAGTGAGACAGGACAGTGAGACAGGACAGTGAGACAAGACAGTGAGACAGGACAGTGAGACAGGACAGTGAAACAGGACAGAGAGACATGACAGAGAGACAGGACAGTGAGACAGGACAGTGAGACAGGACAGTGAGACAGGACAGTGAGACAGGACAGTGAGACAGGACAGTGAGACAGGACAGTGAGACAGGACAGTGAGACAGGACAGTGAGACAGGACAGTGAGAGGACAGTGAGACAGGACAGTGAGACCGGACAGTGAGACAGGACAGTGAGACAGGACAGTGAGACAGGAAAGTGAGACAGGACAGTGAGACATGACAGAGAGACAGGACAGTGAGACAGGACAGTGAGACAGGACAGTGAGACAGGACAGTGAGACAGGACAGTGAGACAGGACAGTGAGACAGGACAGTGAGACAGGACAGTGAGACAGGACAGTGAGACAGGACAGTGAGACAGGACAGTGAAACAGGACAGAGAGACAGGACAGAGAGACATGACAGAGAGACAGGGCAGTGAGACAGGGCAGTGAGACAGGACAGTGAGACAGGACAGTGAGACAGGACAGTGAGACAGGACAGGGAGACAGGACAGTGAGACAGGACAGTGAGACCGGACAGTGAGACAGGACAGGACAGGGACAGGACAAGACGGGGACAGGACGGGGACGGGACGGGGACGGGGACAGGACGGGGACGGGACGCGGACAGGACGGGGACAGGACGGGGACGGGACGGGGACAGGACGGGGACGGGACGGGGACAGGACTGTCCAACCGGAGGGAGGTGGGAGACGACCTGACTTAGGTCGTCGAAGTCAATTAAATGTGCGACGGGCTACCTCACGTGCAATGGCGCAGTACCTCACTTAATTGCATTTAATGTAAATAAAACATTTGTATTAAGTTTTGACCACATTTTACACAAATATATTATGTAGGTGATACGAAGTTCACCGGGTCATCTAGTATATTATATATTTTTAAAATAACAATCTTAAAAAATAATCTACAACCCGATTGCAGCGCCACCTATCGGGTCCAATCGTGAATCTTAACCATCCAGGGACCTACGTAGGCATCCGCTAAGAAAGGATTTTGATAAATTCTACCCCCAAGGGGATAAAATAGGGGATGAAATTTTATCCCGGAAAATGCTATTCACGCGGGCGGAGCCGCGAGCAAAAGCTAGTAATCTATATTTCTAAACCACTTTACTTTTAAAACTAATAATTTTACATAAGCATACAGAAAGATGTCAGAGACCTATTTACCTCCGCCAAAATATAATAAAGCTCCTCATGACTTTATTCCTGAAGGGGTAAGCCACAATTCAACTAGTACAGCCACGGTTCGACGAGCTTATTTCCGTCCCATAGATATGAGCCTATTCCGCTACATCGGGCCAAAATCGAATTCCGAGTAAATACTATTGGTTAGAACCTCGCAATTTTTATAACCTGCATATTATGAGGTCAATGAGGCGAATATAAATATAAATATTTATTTATAAAAAATATTTTCATCTCATTATGTAAGAACATTGGTTCAAAGCAGAATTTTAGCTATTAGAGAGTAACTTTCTAAAAGATAACGCCAAGAGAGAGACTATGACAGCTCGATATAAAACTGATTTTAAATGTTTATGAATAAGGTGCCCATAATACCTATATTAAAGATTATTTTCTCTTCTTTGCAGATCTAGTCAAAAATGTTCAGTACGGACTTCGATGACTACTGCGATTTCAACGAAAGTATATGCAGCAACGATTCCGGCTTTGAGAGATCATACATAGATTCTCTTAACACAACACCCACTACTCCCTTGAAACAAGTGCCCTCAGACCTTGGAATATCTCTCACACCATCTAAAGATAACCGGACGAGACGAAAACTCTTCAGTGAAGATTATGACCACTCTTTTAAGGACACAATAGATGATATAAAAGCTTTTGAAGACAACATTAAAAAAGCAGGCAGCACATCAACACCTAAAAAGGAAAGAAAGGCAAAAGATCCAAATAAACCGAGAAGAAATTATGCGAATGGAAAGAATAGAGTGACGAGATGTAAAAGTCCAACACAGATACTAAAAATCAGAAGGAATAGACGAATGAAAGCCAACGACAGAGAACGTAACAGGATGCACATGTTAAATGAAGCTCTTGACAGACTCAGATGCGTTTTACCTACATTCCCTGAAGATACGAAACTAACAAAAATTGAAACGTTACGATTCGCTCACAACTACATTTTCGCCTTAAGCCAAACTTTGGAATCTCTTGATAATATTAACTCAGGTCAGGTACCAGGGGAAGGACTCGCATTAAATTACGAGAAACTACAAAACTATTCGATAGCCGGCGAGAAAATCACCAAAGATGCATTCAGAGACATGTTCTTCGTTCCTAATAAATCAGATTTTGACGGCACTAGAAATGTTGGATGCGGTAAGCCTTTAACAAATGGAACTCCTTTCATGCAGACACCAGACGGAGTACTTATTAGCGTTGGGAATGTTACTGTGTCAGTAAATAATAAAGGTGGCAATTGCATAACTTCGACTACTGGTACAGGATTTTTCACGCATCCTTCCAGTTACGACAGTGATATAATACAAAATAACTACTACCAGAGACCTTACGGCCCTTGTAACTTCAATGAAACTTACTATGATGCAGGGAACGGGCAGGATGAATATTTCAATCCAAAAAATTATGAACTTTTTAAAAATGCTTTTGAAACTGCCAAAAATAAACGATATGGGAAGACTGATGATTACAATAATTATGTAAGAAGTACAAATTCTTTATTAGAGTACAATCAAATGAATAATTTTAATAATATTAATGAGTATACACAAAGTAATTATTATTATGAAGATCAAAGGTTTTATAGGAATTCTTTTAACAGAGTACAAACTGCTGTAAATGCTCAAATGTAAAATGCTATAGATTTCAAAAAAAATTTGCATGGCATACTATGTGTACGTGTTGAAGACAAACACTGCATTTACCTGATACTGTTGATTTCAATGTATGTATATGATGTCGTTTGCGTCACTATCTCTTACCGCACAATATTTACAAGCTCAAGCACATCTATACCAATGAAATGATACTTATTAACGCCTGTAAAATTAAAATAGCTTTATTTTCATATATCGCATGAATTTTGTCAAATCTCATCACATACATAGTCGCCCCATACTAGCCACCTATAACCCCATACATGTTTAATGTTTTGAACTGTACCTGAAAATGTCGCGAAAGTAAAAATTATAATAGATTATTGTATAATTAAATGACAAAATGTTATAACATTGTATACCATAGTAAGTAAAATATGCAATTACCTAATGCAGTAGGTAGGTAATTTGTTTACTAGTCTTGTAAAAATATTATTCGTTTTTCGTAGGAATATTTTATACTAAAAATATACGATACCAAAGACAATAAGGTAAATATTATAGAGTAAGATGAAATTGTAATAGTCTACAGCTAGTCATTTTTCGAAATAAAATAATATATATTTTTTCAATTTTCCAATGTGTTTGTATTTAAATTAATATATCTTGTTAAAACACCCACATTCGTGAAGTTTATTCGTAGGAATAAACTTTAATTATTCACATTCGCAAACACACTGAATCATTAAACGTCTACATTTATAATCGTCGTAACGTCTACATTTGTAAATAGGAGTAACTATGATAAGGCATTGCGTTCTTTTTCATCTTTTTCTTCTACCTTCCCTTATCTCACTTGCAGTGGGGGAATATCCTTTTAACACGTGTTAGAGAAAGATATGGTTGTAGTTCTTATGACCGGCCGGGCCGCCTAGCCGGCCTGATGTCAACTTCTCTGGGGAGAAAACACCCACACTCGTAATAAATATTTATGAATCGCACAAACAGTTGTCTCGAAGCGGTAATCAAACCCGCGGCCTCTCGCTTCATAGACATTCCGTACATTAGAAGTTGATTTCTATAACGATCGTCACAGCAATCTTTAACTAACTGACACAAAGTCCCGTGAAAGCTCGACTCCCGACACCAATTAAAACAGAAAAAGAGAAATACACGCTTGATTTACCGCTCTGTAATAATACAACTAAGGACCATGAATATAAATCAAATTTGAACAAAGTCTGTTAAATAGTGAATAGTTGTGAATGCTCCCGCGCACCCCTGCCTGGTCTTTTGTATGGAACCTTTAGAATATGAACCGATTTTATGTTCCTGTTAAATTTGGAAATATAGTCGGTATTGCTATAGCAACAAAAGTGTTGTGGTAAAAGTATATTGCTGGAAATAGGGGCACCCGTTTCGGATCCAGTTACTGACTCTAACGTTATGTTTGCATTGGAAATTCGTTACGCCATATATTGTTAAGAACATCTATATTTGCTCCAATTATTATGATTTTCTATTGCTGTTGCTGTACCATTATTATTACTTATTCCCTTTCGGTCCTGACGAAGCTCAAGAATAAATAATAAAGTATATTATTATATAATTACTTTGCATTACATATTAACGTCGAAAAGGAAATAGTTAAATACATTTATAGTATTTGTTAGACATATTTTGTCTGTCTTATCTATCTGTGTCATCGTACCGCCTAATGGCTGTTCCTAATATTCTATATTAGCGATACATTCACTTACAGGTAATACATTTTTGAGACATTTTGTATGGAACTATTGATAGTAAGCAAATTTATTTTAGAATATAGCTAACGTTATAAACGTGCATATCGATTTGAAAGGGGTTTGTTAATAATCTAAGAGCGAGTAGAATGGAGATGGTTCTTTTTTATTGTATAAACTGGCAAACCAGCAACTGAGTCGCCTGATGATAAGTAATCTCCACTTTTCATGTACATCCACAATATCAGAAGAAACATGAACGCGTTGCCGATGTTAAGAGAAAGGATAATTAAGGATTTGCGCATCATGCTATAGACAAACGTATCCAGAGTGTGGCTCTATCTACCAGTTAAATCATTGTAAGTTTGAAGAAACTTTACAGCCATTTATTCATGACTTTTTATTGATGTCGGATGTCTTTGAAGGTCAAGTTATTGCTGCAGTATGGTCAGGTAAATAATGGAGTAGAAATTACGAATGTTTTTAAAAATTACACACAAAAACCACCGTGACGCCATAGAATGCCAGACACCACGTCACCTGTCGATTGACCAACTGCTACAGTTGTACAAAATTATTATAATTACATACCATATCTGTGATTTCGTCACGCGTTATTTGAGTTCACGATTTTTATGGTTATGAGCAGGAAATTAACTATTCTATGACACAAGAAATATGTTTTGACCGACTTCAAAAAGGTTTTCAATTCTGCTATATTTTTTAAGTAATTTACGCGATATTTTGGTGATATTACATAGTATTATGGTATTTTGGCGTAGAATCTGATGTTCATATTATTTATTTTATTCGAACTTCCACTCTACCGTCTATTTAGTGACGACCTTAAAGAACCCAAATATGTGTGAAATTACTATACTTATCCACAAACCATTTTACCAGAGGCTCCCTAATGCAGTAACAAGCGCATCAATTATCAACGCAACCGTGGTAAATGAATTTCCATGGCCCAGGTCCAAAAACACTATGTGGTTACAAAATTGTGTTTTTATTCAAAGGTGAATTTGTAAGGATTTATAATCATTTGTCTACACTAATATAGAAAGAGGTAAAATTTGTATAGTTGCGAGTTTTTCTGTAGGAGTAAGTCTCAGGAACTACTGATCTAATTCTGAAAAGCCACATAATCATCGAGTGCCTTTTTTATCTGTGCACGGTAAACTGCACTACATCTGATGGTAAGTGCGTGGAGTCCAAAAAACCAGCGACCACCGACAAACAATGAGTTTATCGACGGTACACCAGAACCATGCCGTCCTGTATAAATGCTTCTTTCCACGACAAAGAGGTAAGAAGCAAATCGAGGTGTCTGCGACAGAACAGACCAACAGGACAGGATAGACGAAAGGATCACCGATGCAGGCACAGGAATACAAGGCTGTAACCCTATACTCGCCCTAACCAATCAAATCATGTCGCAAACCCAGCGGGAGAACCGGATATACACTGGCTGATCCTCAAAGCAATCCACACAAGGTCTGTGGGTTACTATAGCAGATTTTAACACCATGTGTATGGTGGTCGCTATCCGGGCGGATATGAATGTCCTACCATCAGGAAGATAGAATTTAAGCTATTTTTCATTTGTTAAGGTTATCTTGGGGGAATCGCAGAATTGCTTTGTATTAATTTAAGTAAGGTCAACCAATCATTTAATTCCATAGGTGCTGAATCAGCTAGATGTAGCAGTTCAATAGTCTATCCACATACAAACAAGCGAACACAATGAATGGAGCTAACGGTTCCACCACTACTTCGTTGGCACTGCTATGGCTTTGTTAGTATTTTATTTACCACCAAAAATGTAGATATTACTATAAATAATATCTTATCTAATGTATGTTTAATTCTTACAAATTTATACTGAACAAAACCTTCCGCCGCCAACGAGTAAGGTTTAATGTGTGTTCACAATATATCTCAGTGTTTGGAAGCAGTTTATCTCTTGAAATATCATAGTTATACGCACTGACGCCTGTAGTACCATAGTTATTATCAAATTTAGAATATTGCAAAGAACCTAACCTGTTCAATCACATTTAATCATAATGATAGCTTACATACTTTATACTAGCTTATATACCTTAACAGTTATCACACATCTGATATTTAGTAATAAAATTTCCAAAATTAATAGTTCGTCGCTTTAATGTCATACTTAATGATATCTCCCCACAAATCGCCAGTCATTTCCATTAGCGTGCACCAGCTACCGTCCGATAATCCTGCACATTTGGAAATCCACCCTCCCACATCGTATTGGGGTTGGTAATGTTGAAGGAATTTTTGTATAAATCTATTTTTGTTATTTTAATTTTGTTTTAGCATTTCTTTTCAACTTTTATTTGACGATTTGTACATTTGTTTATGTTATTCAAAATTCTTATATCTTTAAAAATTATATTCTCACCATGTCGAACTTCCAAATTTCGTCAAACAAAACGTCTTATTCCAAAACCAAACACATCGACAATGAGTCGGTACTTTTCACATTTTTTATTATAAAACCTGTTCAAATACACATGTTGGATATCAAATGTCCAGAATCCTCGCCTGCAGCTAATTGGTGCTTTGTCTGTCCGTTTGTTTGCTTTTTCATGTTTAAAATTCATTGCCGGTGGCCGCGGGCAGTGTTTGCTTAACTTTAAGCCAATATTTAAGTTTGCTTTAGTTTTTTAAATTGAATCGGGGGTGAATTTTATTAACTCATTGGAAGTTTTTAAATAGCGTTTTAATTTACTTCTTGTTGGTGATTTATTAGATCGTAGGTATGAAAACCATAGTTTTGTAAGTACGCAATTAATGAGATAAATTATTCCGAATCATTCTGGCCCAACATTCTACAAAAATATTTATTATATATGCTACGGAGTATGTCGTGGAAATTAAGAAAGTGAAAATTTAAATTCACGATTACTAACTTTTGTTACAATACTGACTACGCTAAAACAAATAGAAAATAATAATTAAAATCGTATTAACAGAAATATCTTCAGAACTTGAAGTCTGTTATAAATATTTATCAACTGAAATATCCTACTATTATTATGCCTGGAATAATTAAATTGTTAACTTTTTAATGGAACCAAAAAATTACAGCTGTGTTGCTTAGAAATAATAAAAGAAAACCACCCATCATCATACTTGAGCCAATAAAATATTTCATGTCATTTCATACATTTAATGCCAGAAGATGAATCGGTGTCCACCGCAAATTGGCTCTGACATCTGTATAGCTGTTTACATTTATATACACTGACATTGAAAAGTAAACCTTATAACATGTATATAAATACAAGTTTCCAACAAATGACTACTTCATCGACTGGTCTAAAAAGAGCCACTGCATCCTATATTACTCATACAAAAATGTATAGTAACAAGGGATATCAACCGCTAGTGAAGGTCTTCTAATATGGTCAATGAATTGAAAGGAATTATTGACATCAGAGTTTAGACGTAGTGCAAATATCATACATTATTTATGAAGCTAAATAAATGTTGAGTATTTATTGATCTGCCATAAAATAAAGTAACATATTGGATTTATTGAAATTCACAAGTAATACAATAGAATCGCTATCTCCTAAATTGGTTTAAAACGCTAAAATCAATTGGTATCTACTTTAGGGTTTGCATACTTACAATGACTACAATGAATGTAAAATGAAGTATTCCTAGTTCCGTAAAATGAAGTTAATACTAATTATTCTAGTAAAGCTCCACTTAGTTACACGATGAATTATTGTAGAATTTCTGATGACACATTGCCACGACATGGCCTTCGACGACTAAGAATTTATCCTTCTTTTAAAGAATATTAATGTTTTAATTACATTATTTTAAGTCTTGTTAGTAAACAAAGAAACAAGTCATAGGTAAAGTGGTTTCCTACATTCAGCTAATAGAATACAAAAAATATGATCCAACTGTTACAATTCTGTTGAATAATATTAAACAAAATTGCATTCATCAAAAGTTTTGAGGGCTTGTTTATTTTACACCACCCGTAAACACTCAAGAAGCATACATACTTTTGATCTCAAGTCAGTTAAATATAGATCCTATATTAATAGCAATAAAAACGTCAACAACTGCATATAGCACTTTCCCACTTGCAAAGTCCACAACAAATGAAATTCAACTTTATTTCGTTTACACAACGTTATTTTTCATTTACGACCAATGATCGCTTTATAAGCTAGCAACATTTGGTGCACAAGTCCAGTGGTTCCCCAAGCTCTTGAGATTGATTGAAAATCAACTCTACATTTATGTTGGTTAGTTTGTAAAGATAATAGTTACACACAAACGTAGGGCGTACATCTGTAGGTTACATCAAAACCAATCGACAATTGTACAATATATTTGGCTTGAAGCTTAGTCATTCATATACCTCGTATACGAATCTTGTGCGAAAATGTCGAATATTGGATGGGTAACCTTTCGAAATCTTGAGTTTATGGTAGAGCCCCGCTGTAGCCAGTATCGACTTTAATATAAAGGGGGCCGGTTCAATAGGGGTAGTTTCATTGTCTTATATAAAACAGACTAGGTTAAGCAATAGTTTTACTGTTGGTTTTTTGGGATCGTTTAAAATCAATATCTGTTCAAATGTATTGAGTTCCTATAGGACGGCATAATCCTAGCGACCATCGAGGACAACAACGTTCCACGACAATCATTATTAAACTGCTGTCATTAACTGTAGTCTGTCATTTTGCAGTGCCAGATAGGATATCTACACGACTACTGATGGGCCACCATAACGGATATTATATATAGGGCGTAATGCGTATACCTAGTAGCTTATGGCGCATGTAATAGCCTTGGGATAGCTTCAGTATCGGTTTTCGGCTCCACATCAAAGGATTGCCATCCACATTGGCCATCGTGTAAATGCGTCGCAACCACCGCACCTGCCATTTAATGGACCATTGATGTGCCTCGTGTAGAGCAGCCATAAAAAAACAAGCCGGAAAATGAGCAAGTTATCTTAATAGTAACTGCACCGATCTTCACCGGGCGGCTAAGATCTATTTTATAGTCATGACTTTTGCATAGAGATAAGTTATGGGCTGGAGGATGTCAGTCTACTTTTTATCCCGAAAATATGACGAGAAAGACTTCTACGCAGCCGGAGCAACGAGCAAAAGCTAGATTACTATACATTTGTATTTAAGGACGGAACACTATCAGCATAATAACAAATTCCACTCGTCCATTTTAATGATACGTAGTTCTAATTAACTACCGTAAACCGACGTGCATGCATGAAGAATTTAATGAGAATAAAGGAGGCCAAGAGTGTGCACGGATTGTAGCGAGTGGAAATCCTTTGTCTCTGCCTACCCCCTATGGAAAACAGGCGTGAGATTATGTATATTCTAAATAAACACTTACGATCTTCTTCTTCTTCGACCTGCCCTTTTGCCACTCGCAGTAAGGTTGGCGCAACATACTTTTTAAGTAATCAGTATTACAGATTCAACCATAATTGAGATAACAAGGTTTTTTAACAACATGAGAAAATTCACATCTATTCACTTCAATACACACGAATCGTTCCAATTATTAACCCTATCATAACTGGTGGCTTTTTTAATGTCATGTAATTGTCATCATTATCCCACTTGAGACCGTGCGTGTCATTTTTAGTGGTTACATAATGGGACAATAAATACTTTAATAAAAAATCCTCAAGTGTCTATTTAGGCACACAACTTTCGGATTAAACTTAATAAAAATGGGGAAAATTTTCACACGGGTAATAAATATTATAATTCATCGCAGCAGCAGAGTAGCTCAATGACGAGAATTAAGAGTTTTTTTAGATAATTATATCAATACAGAAAAAGCAAAAATACTAAAGAGCGAATATGTGAACTTTATCGTAGAGAATTTATAAGTGTTTTTACGATAATAATTCATAATAATTATATTAGGAAGAAAATATGATTTAATAAAATATAAGTTTTACTAAAAATTATAACTAATTCCAGTAGGTAAATTTATATGAATTTTAACCGTAAAAAAAACATTTTAACGATCTACCATAAAGTTCATTTGCGCACTTGGTCATTGGATCTTTACTATTTTTGCCTTTCCAGTATCTCTGCTAACAATCAACAGTACAATATAGGGCAGTTCAATTACAGCTTTTTGAGTGGTAGAGCCACGCTGTAGACAGTTTTGTCTACAGCATGAATGGGCTGGCTCGACCGGATCGTTACCACTGTCTCACAGAAAACCGACGTAAAGTAGCGGCTTGCTGCTGCGTTTCGTACGGTGAGTGAGATAACCGGAAGCCCAAATCCCCTCCCCTTCCCAATCCCTAATTATCCCTTTCCTTTAAAGTCGGCGACGCGCCCATGACTCTTCTGGTGGTGGGCGTACATGGGCGGTGGAGATCACTTACCATCAGGTGACCCACTTGCTCGTTTGCCGGCCTAGGCTATAGAATAAAAAATAAAATAATTAATATTAAGATGATTAACGAAAATAGTTTCTAAATTTGAATAGTTTCTTCTTCATCAATAGTACTGGCCATTCTAAATGGTTAGTGCCTACAGTGGTTGGACCCGAAAGGACTCAGATTAGCTTGAATCAGTTCGAACTTTGAATTGCAATATACCGCATGGCACTGGTCTGCGCTCATAATCTCGAAACATAAGAAGACTTTGAGTCTATAATCTAAATATATAAAACTCATAGGTGACTTGACTGACATAGTGATCTATCAACGCACAGCCCAAACCACTGGAGGGATCGGGCTGAAATTTGGCATGCAAGTAGATGTTATGACGTAGGCATCCGCTAAGACCGGATTTTGATAAATTCTACCCCAAAGGATTCAAAATAAGGGATGATAATAATTCACGCGGGCGGAGCCGCGAGCAAAAGCTAGTGCCCAATAATTTCATTGCCTTCAATGTAATACAAACCGGGTCCAAACAGACTTTTGCACGGCTGCTTGGCAGCACAAATATACAAAGCGGTAGTTCCTACCCAGCCGGCCTCGCGCATACGTTTTGTTATCGGATTCCTTTTAAGGCCGAGAACGAATTCATGATCTTTCTAGTATAGAAAGTGTTCAAGGACTGTGAAGATCAGGTCTACGAGCAAACTACTAACTATTACGACGCGGACGTAGATACCGTGCAGCAAAAGTAAGCGATATGTTTTATTTTTATTTTTATATGTAATTCGATTACAACAAAATATTCTATCAAAACAACCCAACTATTTATTAAACAATAATATGATACCTATAAAGTAATTATCTGCTTACTATATGCTCAAATACTCGTGTAATGATCGCCACGCTGCGCCACACCCGCGCCACGTGCTGGCAAGTGTGAACACGCGGCCGTCACGTGGCGTTGCGTATTTTTCTTGGCCAGATTGGTATCAATTAAACGCTTTATGAAGTGGATACGATGGTCACATGTTGTACATGCTTGTTGAGACACGTGGCGTTTAGTGGAAAATCTAAATAAATGTGGTCATGAGCTGTAAATATACAAGCAAGTAGGTAAACTTCGTTGATTTTTTAAATGAAAACAGTCAAAATATGATGCGACCAAGCATGTGACATATCATGTAACTATGGATGGGGAACATGAATTATTTTATACTTATTATTATGCAGACGATATATATAACATTTTAACATGGACTCATTAAACCTTGTTTTATAACACGCTTTTATTTTTCCATTTACTATAAGACGAGCAGGTCGCTTGCTTGATGGTAAGCGCTCTACACTTGCCCATAAACAGAAGCAACACCACATAGAGGACTGAATTAGAAAGCACTACATGGCACTGGACTGCGTTCGTCACCCTAAAATATAAGATGTTAGTCTCATAATGCCCAGTAATTTCACTGGCTTCAATGCCCTTCAAGCCGAAACACAACAGTGATTACATACACTGCTTGGCGGCAGAAATAGACAAAGCGGTGGTCCCAACCCAGGGGGCCCCTTGCATACTAAAAACCTACCACCTTGTAAAACAGTACACACCTTGTGTAACAGGATACATAAGTAACTATAGTAAATCATAAATAAATTATCCTTTTGGAGATTAAGTAGGATATTAGCTTTTGACAAGCGTATAATTCATAGTTAAAGTATGGGACCAAAAGTGCCGCTGAGACACCCACGCGTGACCAATTGCCCAATAACATGCTTATTTTACGGGTTAAAAAGTAATTCCAAATAGATTTAGATATTTATAATTATTGTTGCACATTCAACAAATATTATAGTCTCAATAATTCTAGCAGATCAATAGGAATACCATCAAAGCAACGCTAGGAAGGATAAAAAATAATCGAATTGTATTTAGTAGTAATAGACACATGTATCATTACATAAATGAGTCCCAATCAGAGATTTGTAATTCTTTAATTGACAAGCCTTTACATTGGCCAAACCGCGTTAAAAATCGTACGGATTGCTTCAAAATTCTGGAACTAGTCTGGTAGTCAGTCGCGTCGAATCAAACGCCATTTAAATTCTATCGTAGTTTCTACCAAAACAACCACAAACGTAGTACAATACCTTCGAAATCCGACATGACCGATTGTCGTGGTGTCAAACCGTTTACCCTTATCGTTTGTTGGCGACACCGCGCCGCGCATGCATCTGTCGCGAACGCATCGGTGCACGGCGAACAATGCATTCTATTCATTTGGCAGCATTTTTATCGAAAAAACTGTATCCTGACCAAAAAACATGGTTCAGGGAAAGCAGTGTTGGTTTTAAGCGGTACTATCGAGGCGAAATTGGCTGAGTATTTTTTATTTGTTTTTAAATAATGGGAAAATATAAGATAGTGTGTAGTTGCCCTAAACCCTCATGGCAGACATACTTTCTTTCCCAAAGGCCATTCATGCAGGCAAAGCTAGTTGTAAAATCTAGAAGTTATTGAAATAATTTGTTTTATCACAATCACCACATTCTAACTCCCATTTATCTCCACACAATTCCGCGTCTCATACACAATGCGAGTCAACGAACGCTTTTGCAAGCGGGTGTACAAGGGCACCTGGCTTTGTTGCTCCCCTGCATCCGAACTCAAGATTTAATTACAGACTTCATTGTGCGATTTTACTACCGGCGTTTACTTTTATTACCGATCAGATGAAGTTGGGTTCATAGTTGTAATAGGTATATAGATTATTGGAAAATGCCAAATACGTAACATGAGTTGTTGATAAATAATAATTTATTTCACTAACTTTCTACTACTGGGAAATAAGGACAACAGTTTCAATGTAATCAAACCGTAGCTTAATGTTATATGGGTGGTTTATAAAGTTTAGCAATCAAAATTTATTATCAATAGTTACTCTTACAGAAAAACTATTTCTACCCTTGAAACCATTTTTATCATTCCTGACCGTTTTTTTCTCAAAAATATACTTTGTCTTTTCTTTATTGTCTTGCACACAATTCTGTAATAATAGGCACTATTTTTATTAATTTACAAGACAGTACGTAACTTAATCACAATCACCCACATTACATCTGCAATTCCCTCGTGGTTCCGTCGGGAATCATGAATATCAAACGAACATCGCATTACAGCTTTATCTGATCCGGATTAGCCGGTAAAAAGCACTCATTATTCCGCCTCCGTGGACGAAATGGGATTTTTTGTATGGGCCACACCTCGGGCCTTTGTGACCGGGGATTGTCATACGGATGGCTAATTTCAAATTCGATACTGATAAAAAACTGATTGTATGTTTAAAACCTATAATAATATATGATGTGCTATATAGAAAAAAATTGGTGGTAGAACTGAACTGTAGACAATTTTATATATCGCGAAAATTCGATTTTTCAAGTGCAATTTATGTTATCGTTGTTGGTTTGATTTGAATATTGAAAAACTATCTTAAAATTATTACCCGTTAGAAAAACTACGCGAGCCCTCACAAAGCTCAGCTTTTTGCTAGTTTGATAGGTAATGGATAAATAAGCGATGCCTAGTACATAATTAGAATTTTCTTTCAATTTATAGTTGATGGAAATGACAATAGATCAGGCTTTCCTAAGACGTTTAGCGATTCTCGACGCATTAGAAAATGTTTCCTACAAACAAAACTAAAAGCCTTAAAATGTATACTTGAAATTAATCTCTGTACTACTGACTTATACGTATTAAAACTGTTTGTCCGCCGTCCGCAGGTGTCAAGAGTGCCGGATTCATGTCTAAGCTTCGAGGGAGATAAGACATCTCGTCACATTAGTGATAATCTCTGAGATAACTATCATTCTGTAGTGTGTACAATGCTATCAGATTTCCATCTCCCCTCGAATAGCCGTCATTTGTCAAAAAGTTGTTGTACTCAAAATCTATTTACTTTCACAGGGAAAATATTTCTAAAAAATACTACAGAAACAATGAATTTGAACTTTTTGAAGATTCTTTTATTGAGACATAAATGTTTTAGCAGAAAGTGCTAGAAAATAAGACCAAAAGCAGTACCTAAACTGACCAAGTCTTTTGGGTAAACAAAGATTTCATTGACACATAATTAAATTTATTAACATAATTTTATTATAAAAAGTATTATGTTAGTTGCATGTACCATAAGATTTTTTGTTGGCTACTGAGGTACTAAGGCTGAGAATCGTGAGGTCTTGGGTTCTATTCTCAGGTCGGGCAATAACAATTTGCCTTTCAGTTATGGTTTAAAAAAATCACACATAAATTATCCAGGATTGGAATATATGCCCGGTGGCTATAGGTTCGCAATCTATCACATCATGGGACGACAATAACGGCGAACTATGAGTACAGTATTAGTTACACCTCTTCCTACCCCTTTGGGGATAAAAGGCGTGAGCTTATGTTATGCCTTTGAAGATTGAGCAGAAGTCGAAACCGCAGCCGGAGTTTAGATACTGAAACTGAAGAAGAAACTTAAATCAGTTACTTTTTAACTGCAGCTAACTATTTCCATTGCAGTTACTTCCAGTATGCTGTTAGATAAATGGGTAGCGGTTATTTTAATTAACAATCGTAAAATCAAACTAGAAGCGAACGTAACAAATCGAATGTCACGCTAACCGAGCCACATTGTAACACGCCCGCCGTGACAATATCACGCAATTATATATTCAAAATAAAAAGCACACTTGAAATAATGGGGAGTGCAAACTTTGCATTTAAATGTTTACAAGGATTAACAGTTGCTGTGGCTGAGCGTGACGAAATAATAATTGTAAACGGAATTTTATGAAATATTGTCATACGTAGTACTGTTTTTAATTATCGATGGTTGAGAATAATTATTATTATAGCTTTGAATATTTGGAACCTTTATTTTAGTAACCACCACCACTTTAATACTAAAGTTGTTAGGGGCAGTATAGGTGCATATTTTAAACCATATATTTTTAGTTTACTCCGTTTTTTATTCTTAGTCAACTTTTTACACGATAAAATAAACCATGTATAACTTTAGTCCTCTCAAACTATTCGAGAGGAGTAAATTTTTAGTCATGTTTAATTGGTGCTAACTGTTTATTGTAATAATATATTGTTTAAACATGTATATTTGTATTTAGTTTATCAAGAAATAAAAACTTTTTGACAACAAACAAAACCGGCTCAAAAATCTAAAAAACTAAAGCTAATAATAAAACTAAACAGTTTTTAGTTGGTGGTATCATTCATTGACTATTAAATTACAGTACAACCGCCCCAAAATAGTTTAGTTTTATTTCTAGCTTTTTTGTTTTTTTAATTTACTTTATAAAAACCGTTACATACATCAGTGCATAAATCATTTATTTATTTATGTAAACTATAACGAATACAAAAAGAATCATCCATATCGGTCCACATTTGGCGGAGTTAAGCCTGAATCTAAATAAAGAAACATAATATGTACTGTACAAACGAATTGAAAACCTTTATTTTTAAGGCTGATATAAATACTTCATAACTACCTAAAGCACTGCTTCGATGGACCTCAAAGTTTGAGAACAAAATTTATGTTATGCCTCGAAAATATTTCGACTTCAACAACGATTTACACTACACTGACTTCTAACGAGACGCACAAAAATGCAAATTAACCAGCAATAGTTAGGGTGGTAGTACGTGTATGGGTCCCATCGATCGGCATTGTGCCCTAATAGCTCAACTTGATGGGGTCCCTCCCCGTCCTGTACCCTACTTAGATACTTTGCACCCTCGCCCAGTTTACAAACACAGTATGACCAGTTGGGTTACGCAGTTTCTTTTCTCTTATGTACGAGTATGTTGAAAGGCATGCATAATATTTAAAGGATATTATGCTAAAAAGTAATGGTTACTAAATAAAGCATTAAATTAGACAAATATGCTAAATAAAGCACCTATAACCCTGATTTATAAATCTATTTTTTTTAATAGCAGAGGCTTTCAAATGATCAAGCGGGTCTCTTGATAGAAAGTAATCTGCATCACCCATGAAAGTCCTTAATATAAGATAGATAGATAGATAAAAGTTTTATTTCGGCTTATGTAACACATCACACAGAATCATGGAAGGAATATAAAAAGAATCATGGACCCGTTGCCTATATTAAAGAAAAGGAATAGGGATTAGGAAGGGAAGGCCGAATTTGGGCCAACGGAAATCTCACTGCCGGTACGAAACCCAACATCAACGCGCCACTTCACATCGGTTTTCGGCGAGACAGTGGTACCACCACGGTCGAGGCGACCTATGAATGCTATAGACATAAGTGCCTACAGCGAGGCTTTACAACTCAAATCTTTTAAATTTAAACATTCATTATATTTGTCATGCACGTTATGAATGTCTTGTGTTAATTCATAAGGTTATTTAATACAGGTAATATGAAAAGCTAGTTCCGTATCACAAGGTATATTGTACAAAATCATAATTTTCTCAAAAAGTTTAAACCATCATTATAACGATTAAAATACTTTTTTTCAATCGAGTCGCGTACTGGCATATACAAAATTTGAAATTTTGCCATTAAATATTTGAACATAGAATGAATTTCAATAAAAGACCAAGCGACCCATCAGACGGCCGCTGATTCGCATTTTTTTTCTAAATTTTAGTCCCATCTAAATTTTTGTACATCGTTTTTATTTTATAGTTTTATTGTATTTATTTTGTGAACGGATTCATCAAAATTCCCAGTTTTTATCATGGTAAGTGTTGGTGTAGTAAGCTGCTTATATTTTTTAGAGATGTGTAGGCGTAGATGTTGTAAGTATTTTGTTTTGATTTTTCCTTGCTCAGCTAAGAAAATAGTTAAAAGAAAATGGTTGAGCTATGCACGGCCAACATGATTTTGCTAAATAATTTTTAACCCCCGACAAAAAAAGGGAGTGTTATAAATTTGACTATTCTGCTGTATATGTGGCGTCGTAGCGCCTTAAAGAATAACCCAATTTGAATGCGTTTTTACGAAGCTGGTCTTATCGAGGTGGTTCTTGGCTATGCTTGAAAAGAGTTGGTTTTTTAATTGATGTCAGGGGCTTAAACGGTCAGATGACATCAAAGTAGCTGATTTGTGTCATATTTTTTTTAAATCACTCAATTATTCCGTTAGATATGATGCATATATTTATATGGATTTTTACTGTTGTCAGTCGGCCATTTTGATGATTGCATTGAACATCAATCAAATGTGATAATTATTATTCAAACGAACATTTCTACATGGAACTCGAACAAGAAAAATCCGAAAGAACTACTGTTGTTCAGATTGATTGCTTACCCGGCGAGTTGCTAGACCGAAACCATAATATGCAAACTCATACTCAAGTCATCATTAATTATAGTGACATTGATTCTACGAGATTCCAGTCTATTTCCAGAAAACTACTTTGCAGCGTAGCGAAACTATTGCAAATGTTCCATCGGTTTTTTTATACCATTATTTCTGTTTTATAGTAATTGTAATTGAGGTTTTTTTTTATCCAACCAAAGCAAAAGGCATTGACGTGTAACCCATTATATTTGAGCAGAGGGAGTGCATATCGGTGCACGTGGGCCAGGCGGGCGTGCAGATGGGCGTGGCGTGCTGGCAGTTGTACTGCCTAGAGCACGGCATCAGGCCCGATGGCACCTTGCCATCGTGCGATAACGATCCCAACGCGGCCGACTCTTGCTTCAACACGTTCTTCTCTGAGGCTGATAGGGGCAAGATGGTGCCAAGGGTCGTGATGGTGGATCTGGAGGAAACTGTTATTGGTAAGTTAGTGGAAGACATGGTCATGGCTTCAGAGGCCTCCGTTTATGTCGGCCGCGCGCACACACCACTGGCCATGTTGGCAGCAACAAATACTGCCTTGGACATGCTATCAGATTCGACGATATGTGGCATCTTTCAAGGTCGAGCCTTCCGCGACTGATTTCATGCTCAACACGTTCAGGCTGATAGCGGCGAGATAGTTCGGGTATTGTGATGGTGAATTTAGTAGGACACCCATGGCTGATTTCAGTTTCGAACAGCAATGATCTCTTCATGTATTGATTTCTAATAGTTAATGGGAGTTAAAGTTTAGTTAGTAGGTAAATTAAAAGGAAATAATAGTAAGAAAATCATGGAATATCAGTCGCGGCGAGACTTAAATGAATTTGACATTATTATTAGCTGCACCGTGTTTAGACATTACACCGAGATGTAATGGTAGGTTCGCAAGCTGCTCTATAATTAAATGCTGTTCCGGCTGTTGCAGACGAGGTTCGTCAAGGTGAGTATCGGCAGCTGTACCACCCCGAGCAGCTGATCACGGGCAAGGAGGACGCGGCGAACAACTACGCACGCGGACATTACTCTACCGGACGTGAAGTGCTGGGCCCGGTGATGGAACGTATCAGGAAACTTGCTGACCAATGTACTGGATTGCAGGTGAGAGATTGGTTGAGTGCAGTTATTATGAGATTGATGTCGACGGTAAAATTGAAACCGTGCTTTTCCTATTACTTTGTGATTACTCAAAGGCTTCGTTTCTTCGAAATGCAAGAACTAAATGTGACAATGTAGACTGTTTTTATTATAGAAAAAGAATCAAAATAATTATAGTACCTACCTAATTAATAAATGAGTTAAGTGAATAAGTTATTAGTTATTACTTTACTAGCTACTAAAATAAAGCCGCAAGGAAAAGCAAGTATAAATATTGTTTTTTATTCTAAGTATTAACTCAGCATTTCCATGTACTTTATTAACCGACTTATGTTTTAAATTGTTATTTTGTCTTTTCCAATTTCGTTGCTTCCTTTGGATTTCGGCACTGGTTTTGACTTAGCTAATTTTTGGATCCGCATTATGTAGTTCAGAAAGTCCCATAAAATTACTGTTGGAACTATGGACGCCTGAATTTTGTGTATTGGCAATGTGTCTATTGCGTCGTTGTTGCGTCATATTTAATAATAAGCTTCCTTTTTACATGTAATTGTGTGCACTGACAAGTCACGTAGTCAAATTAATTCTATATAATAAAATAGTTTCACTGTTTATATTGCCTTTATTATCAGTTCATCAGGTTATGGGCCCAGGCCAGCCTGCCGTCAAGCGTTATCTTTGCCGAAAAGTTTTAAATAAAAGTAAAATCACGAATATAACCTCTCATAGTTACCGGTTCGCGAGTTTTATTTTTCAGCTTACCAAATCAAAATGGCTTCGAAATGCAATACCTCATTGATATCAATCGAAAAACTTACTGGCCGTGATAATTGGGCATCATGGAGTTTTGCTGTTAAAGCGTACTTACAGCATGAAGAGTTGTATGACTGCATATTAAAAGAACCAGTATCCGATGACCCCGACTCCATGAAAAAGGATATAAAAGCTAAGTCCAAACTAATACTATTAGTTGACCCAATTTTATACATACACATTCAAGAAGCCACTACCGCAAAACAGGTGTGGGATAAAATGGCGAGGGCATTTGAAGACAGTGGACTCTGTCGTAAAGTTGGTTTGTTAAAGGAACTCATAAATACCAATTTAGAAAGTAGTATGTGTATAGAAGACTATGTGAACAAAATAATGTCAGCGGCACACAAATTAAGGCTCATCAATTTTAATGTAGACGATGAGTGGTTGGGCACGTTAATGTTAGCAGGATTACCTGACATGTACAGACCCATGATAATGGGATTAGAAAGTTCTGGTGTAAAAATTAGTGCTGATCTAGTAAAAAATAAACTTTTACAGGAGGTAAAAACATCAGACACTACCGCTTTTTACATAAACTCTAAAATTCAGTCTAAAGGTGATCAGCATAAATCAAAGAAAGGCCCAAGATGCTACAACTGTAACAAATATGGCCATGTCAGTAAAAAATGTTGGTTCAAGAAAAACAATGGAACAACTGATAAAAATAAAAACACAGGATTTGTAGCAGCATTTTCAGCGTCCATGATGAATGACTCGATGAACTGGTATGTAGACTCCGGCGCCTCCATGCACATGACCATGCACCGGGATTGGCTTAGCGATGTCACAACTTCTCCTGTACATTCAATAAGAATTGCTGACGACAAATTGCTGAAAGTTGAATGCTGTGGTAATATATCTATAAAGGTAAATACAAATGGCAGCACCGATGTAATACAGGTGAGAAAAGTTTTATATGTCCCAGAGTTAAAAACAAATTTGTTATCAGTAAGCAAGATTGTTGAAAGTGGTTGCAAAGTCTTTTTCAATGAAGTTGGCTGTGAAATTTATACTAAAATGAATAAATTAGTGGCAAAAGCTATTCTTATTAACAACACATATCAATTAAAATCTTGTAATAATAAAGAAATACAAGCAATGTCAGCCAATTTTGATGATTGTGATACTTACCTCTGGCACCAGAGGATGGGCCACTTAAATTTCACAGATCTTAATAAGTTACCTGATTGTACAGAAGGAATAAATTTTTCATCGCAGAAGAAAAATTGTATTTGTATAACATGTCTTGAAGGGAAGCAGACCAGACAACCTTTTCCCAGTGATGGCTCCCGTGCAACGGAGTTGCTAGAGCTCATTCATAGTGATGTCTGTGGACCAATGAAAAATGTTTCCATTGGAGGAGCCAGGTATTTTGTAACCTTCATCGATGACTTTTCACGTCATGTACATGTATATTTTATTAAAAATAAGAGTGAAGTATTTGACAAATTTGTAGAATTTAAAAATAGAGTTGAAAATGAGACAAACAAAAAGGTCAAGATTCTAAGAAGTGACAATGGCACTGAATATAAAAATAATAAATTTGAAGCTTACCTTAAATGTCATGGAATATGGCACCAGACATCAAATCCATACACTCCGGAACAAAATGGCCTCAGCGAGAGGATGAATAGAACTTTAATAGAGCGTGCTAAATGTATGATTTTTAATTCTGAATTACAGAATACTTTTTGGGCTGAAGCTGTAGCCACCGCTGCATACATAATCAACCGCTCACCTACTCGTACTCTATCCTACGCCACACCACATGAACTATGGAGTGGAAAGAAACCAAATTTGAAGCACATGAGGATTTTTGGATGTCATGCGATGGTACACATTCCTAAAGAAAACAGGACAAAACTTGATGCCAAGTCACGTAAATTAATCTTTGTAGGCTATAGTGATTCTACCAAGGGCTACCGATTCATAGACCCTGAAACAAATAAAGGAATTATTAGTCGAGATGTTGTATTTTTAGAATCTGCTATAAAGAGGAATAAAGTTGATGATTATGAACAAAAGGAAGAAAAATTTATAGCTAAGGAAGATTTTATGAATAAACAGGAAAGTAATTTAGAAACTAATGATGTAATAAGGGAAAAGAAAACAGTAGACTTACCTTTATTGGAAGATCATGAAGAACCTGAAAACAAAAATGTAGATGAGATAAATGAAACACAGCTTACTACTGAGGGTTATTCTGATGACTCAGTTGTTTTTGAAGATGTTAATGATGAATTATACTTACCTGATGAGCCACTGGAATCACCGCCACGCCATACTATGATTTTGAGACCTCGTCAGCATCTGAAAAAAAGAAATCATCATAATAATGCCACATCTTATATGTGCATGAACAGTGAGTCAACTATGAGTTTACTCAATAGTGACCCACAGAGTCTTGAAGAAGCGCTTAGCAGTGATAAAGCTGATGAATGGAAAAGAGCCATGAAGGAAGAATATCAGTCATTAATTAATAACAATACATGGACTTCCGTAACTTTACCAGAAGGAAAATTAGCAATTCCCTGTAAATGGGTTTTCAGAACAAAAATAGATGAAAATGGATTCATAACACGTTATAAAGCTAGACTTGTAATAAAAGGATACAAGCAAGTAAAGGGTATAGATTATCAAGATAAATATGCTCCAGTTGTCCGTTATAGCTCGATAAGATATTTAATAGGCTTAGCTGCCAAATATGACCTTCAAATACACCAAATGGATGCAGTAACTGCTTTTCTGCAAGGAGATGTAGAAGAAGAACTTTATATGACTCCACCACCTGGTTATGAAGAGCAAAATAAAGTATACCGATTGAACAAGTCTATATACGGACTGAAGCAAGCAAGTAGACAATGGAATAAGAAATTAAACTCTGTACTGATAGATTCAGGGATGACTCGTTCCAAAGTAGATCCTTGTGTATATCATCGTATCTTAAACGATAAGGATATATTTTTCATAGCAGTATATGTGGATGATTTATTGTATTTTTTCAATAATGAAAAATCATCTCAGATGGTCAAAGACAAGTTAAAGGAAAAATTCAGTATGAAGGATTTGGGATTAGCCAAGCAATGCATAGGTTTTAAAATTTCTCAAAATATAACTAATCATGAAATTTCTATAGATCAATCATTATACATAAAAATGATACTTACCCGTTTCGGAATGCAAAACTGTAAGCCAGTGCAAACACCCACAGATGCAAATGTCAAGTTAAAAAAGGCTGAAAATGAAAATGAAGTTTTAAAAAATATTCCATATCAAGAAATCATTGGCTGTTTACTGTACCTGTCACAAGGAACCAGACCTGACATAACTTACATAATAAATTCTTTAAGTAGATATAATAACCAGCCAACAAGTGAACATTGGGCAGCTGTAAAGAGAATTTTGAGGTATCTGAAAGGAACAATTAATATGAAACTTACATTCAGGAGAAATACAGAAGAAAATATTTATGGCTATTGTGATGCAGATTGGGCAAATGATGTCGTAGATCGTAGGTCATGCACAGGCTACGTATTTTTATTCCAGGGAGCAGCCATAAGCTGGAATTCAAAAAGGCAAAACACCATTGCATTATCCAGCACAGAAGCGGAGTACATGTCGTTATCCTCAGCGATACAAGAAGCACTTTATTTAAAACAACTGGAAGAAGAGTTCTCACCGAAGATGAAAGGTACACCCATTAAGCTCTATTGTGATAACCAAAGTGCAATTAGTCTTTCAGGTAACGCCTTGTACCATGCACGAAGTAAGCACATCGACGTCCGTTACCACTTTGTGCGAGAAACGATTGCGGCCAAGCAGGTTGCTGTTCAGTATCGAGCAACTCGAGAAATGGTCGCTGATGTACTGACAAAGGGGCTACATCGACCGAAGCACGAAGACTTCACCAAGTCGATGGGCTTAAAGCGTTGGCGTCCAGGAGAGGATGTTGGAACTATGGACGCCTGAATTTTGTGTATTGGCAATGTGTCTATTGCGTCGTTGTTGCGTCATATTTAATAAGCTTCCTTTTTACATGTAATTGTGTGCACTGACAAGTCACGTAGTCAAATTAATTCTATATAATAAAATAGTTTCACTGTTTATATTGCCTTTATTATCAGTTCATCAATTACCGTATGCGTAAGAATAAACATACTCGCGTGCCGATATCTGCATTTTTGGACTCGTGCATTATTTATACTCATGACTTTACGATAGCGACGTGTCAGATAGATAGATACATACACAGTAAAACATGCTTATTTTACTTTTAGATTTGAATTCCGTGGTTACATTGACCTATATATCTAGTTTTGCCTATTTGGTCGATAAAGTTATGAGATAACGACATTCAAATGTGAATCTCTTAATACTTACTTCGGAATTTACTCCTTTGTACAGGGTTTCTTCGTATTTCATTCGTTTGGCGGCGGAACTGGTTCAGGATTCACGTCTTTGCTGATGGAGAAACTGTCTGACGAGTTTGGCAAAAAGAGTAAACTAGAATTTGCCATATATCCAGCACCACAAGTAAGTCCAAATTCTATTAATTAATTGTGTTAGTGGAATTACTGTTTTTAAGAAACAGTCGTAGCGTTTACGATTTTTATTTGTGAATGACGTGACGAGCAAGTTGCTCGCCTGATGGTAAGCGCCACGCCTGCCCATAAACACAAGCAAAACCATACAGAACTTTGAATTATAAAGCGCTGCATGGCACTGAACTGCGCTCGTCACCCAGAGACGTAAGATATTAAGTCTCATAATGCCCAGTAATTTCACTGGCTTCAATGTCCTTCAAACCGAAACACAACAATGCTTACACACCGTTGCTTGGCGGTAGAAATAGACAAAGCGGTGGTGCCAACACAGACGGCCTCTCGCATACGATGGACCTACCACCTTGTAATCAACCATCCATACCCTCAGTCCAGCGACTTCCTCGGTGCAAACAATCTTTGCAAATATAGGACACACTGTTTAATTATATCAATACCTATAATATCAATATAAGTTTCCGGAAGCCCAAGTCCCCTCCCCTTCCCAATCCCTAATTATCCCTTTCCTTTAAGGTTGGCAACGCGCCCATGATTCTTCTGGTGGTGGGCGTACATGGGCGGTGGAGATCACTTACCATCAGGTGACCCACTTGCTCGTGTTTGTCGTATGCTATAAAAAAAAAAAAATTGTTCCTCCAGGTATCGACGGCGGTGGTGGAGCCTTACAACGCGGTACTAACGACGCACGCCACCATCGGACACTCGGACTGCGCCTTCATGGTCGACAACGAGGCCATATACGATATCTGCAGGCGGCGGCTATCCATCGAGAGGCCGTCGTATGCCAACCTCAACAGGCTTATATCACAAGTAAGAGTTTGGCACTTTGATGTTCTTAGCCATCACCGATCCTCTAGAGCGTGGTTATTAGTTCCCAAAGTGGACCCCCAGGGGTTCACCGGAGACTCGACGGGGGTCTACGTTGGCGTTGAAAAAAAATGGGGGTTCATGGTAGATGGGGGGAATATGGTAGTATATTTATCAAACACGGTTCCATGGTAGCCTGTTGCCTCCTTTCACTTCATGCTTGCTTGCTTGTGGCCTTGATAGTTTGCGCTCGGTGATGATGAATCAGTCAGTCAATCAGGACATGTTATTTTATAAGTATAGATATTTTTGCCTTCACGAGAATCGAGTCCGCTACCAGCATAAAACTATCCTATATCCTAATTCAATTTCATTCACTTCACTGGCTAATAACACTTTGAACATTTTCAAGTTAGTTCTTATGCGTTGGATTATAATTTACGACCTAATAAGATTTGGTAGATGGATTGTTCATGTTATCAGATAGATTTAAACTAATATTATAAAGAGGAAAGATTTGTTTGTTTTGCATTGAATAGACTCTGAAAATGTTAGACCGATTGGAAAAATTCTTTGACCATTAGAATCCTACATTATCTCTGGTGAACATAGGCTACTTTTTATCCCAGCAAAAAATTCACGCGGGCAGAGCCACGGGCAACAGCTAGTATTGAATATTTTGAAAGAAAAATCTTTGCAGATCGTCACATTGGTCTTCTGGAAGCATACTAAAGATAAAAATCGTAAAGTCATGCATTCAATTCCCAGGTCTGACAATCACAACATGTTCGTTTTTGTATCGAAAATAACAAATTGCCTGGGATTGAAATTTGTGCCCGGTATGACGAATTGCTCGCCCCCTATCAGATCACGGGACCTATAAGGGGTGGACCTCTGTCTACCCTTTCGGGGATATAGGCGTGAGCTGATATAGTATGTATGCAGGTGGTGTCGTCGATAACCGCGTCGCTGCGGTTCGACGGTGCTCTAAACGTGGACCTGACCGAGTTCCAGACGAACCTGGTGCCGTACCCGCGGATACACTTCCCGCTCGCCGCGTACGCGCCAGTAGTCTCCGCAGATAAGGTAATCATGTTAGCTATATTCATTACTTTGTAGAGGAACAGGTGTACGTGTCCCTCTGAAGAAGGAAGAGATCTCCAGTCAGATGGATGTTATACCTGACCGGCCGCGGCCCCTCCGATGGTTCACGTTCGGAACTTGTCGCGCAAATCTTGCTGGCGCGATTCAGGATCGGTTCACGTCGCGTTGTATTCAACAGTTGTGCTGAGCGCGCTGTATGTCGCCACAACTTATGGTCGTTCCCAACAAATGATCTTAGTTTGATTCTCCAGATAGATAGCACAAACGAGCCAATCAGAATACAGTTTGAAGGTCATACATTCAAATAATTTGGTTTTATTTCTGTGATTTATCCTAGAAATCAATCTAATGTCGTTTATTGGGAACGGCCAATAGTTATACATAGTTACACTGCTGGGCACGGGCCTTCTCTACAGATGCTGCCGTCCATTTACTTAAAGACCGTGAAATGAATAAATCGAATTTTTATTAATGGTTAAAAATTTAAATTCAAATTCAAATTCAAGGTCAAAATTTATCGGTTATTGATCTAGGCTGATACGAACACTGCTGAGTTTGATTTGTTCTGTTGTTATACATTGTTTTTACTTTACTTTAAGTCGCTTAACCATGCCACATAGGACTAACTCCAAAAAAAAGTCCTATTCACCGAATACCCTCATTCTCCAAACTCGCGTCGTCCACCAGGCATACCACGAGGGCATGTCTGTGTCCGAGATCACGGCGGAGCTGTTCGAGCCACAGAACCAGATGGTGAAGTGCGACCCGCGCGACGGCAAGTACATGGCGTGCTGCCTGCTGTACCGCGGCGACGTCGTGCCCAAGGACGTGAACGCGGCGATCGCGGCGATGAAGGGGCGCGCCGGCATACGGTTCGTCGATTGGTGTCCCACTGGGTTCAAAGTGAGTGCTTGTTTGGTATTAGTTCTTTTCCTTTTCAGTGGTAAGGAACGTAAGGAACTGGTCGCTCGTGTGATACAAAGCTGCCCAAAAACAGAAGCTACACCACACGCTGAATTACAAAGCATGCATGGTATTGGTTTTCGCTCGTTACCTCGAGACAGGATGTTGTCTCGTAATGTCCAGTAATTTGACAAGTTTCTATGTCCTACAAACTTAAATATAACAGTACTGACATAATGCTGCTTGGCGGCAGAAATAGACCCAGCAATAGTACCAACCCAGACGACCTATTGCATACGAGAGACCTTGTATTATAATTATTAGTATTTTAAGATTATCATGCACATCCATAATACAAACGTGGTACAGTAAGTACGTTGTAACATTACATTACCAGGTGGGTATAAACTACCAGCCGCCGTCGGTGGTGGCGGGCGGTGACCTGGCGCAGGTGAAGCGAGCCGCGTCCATGCTCAGCAACACCACCGCCATCGCCGAGGCGTGGGGCAAGCTCGACCACAAGTTCGACCTCATGTACTCCAAGAGGGCGTTTGTGCACTGGTACGCAATCATTATACATAATACACGTAGATAGTATTATATTATACGTGGTACGTGGTACGGTGGTATGTGGAGAGTCTTAGGTTGCCAGGTTTGTGTGCGCAAATTCGGAGACAAAAACACAATACATATTTCATGGCAAGTTTAGAAGTGAAGCTTCTCTAGCACCGTTGTGATTTGGAAATTCGATGAAACGAAAAAGCGACAATAAAAAGAGACACATATTCATAAATACGATTGAGCGTGCGAGAGAATGAGATAGATTACAAGTATGCTATCACGTGTCTGCACCTGCATACAACGAAGCCTTGGGAAAATGTGCCATAAACAACGTGGTGTATTATTCACGTGTTTAATTTTTTTGTATTTTTTTGTAAATGTTTCTGTCATCCACAAAAAAATGTTTTGGGTCTGGGTGTTGTGGGAACGCAAGTTCCTTGTAGTTTTTGATATCCAAGATACAGGTTCAACTAGGGTGGCGTGCAGGAGTATATGTGTGACTGGGTGTATTTATTTATTTAATTTACGTTTATTTTATTACAGCTCGGCTTAATAATTGAGTATGTTTAAAGATAACTCATAACTTTAGGTACGTCGGTGAAGGCATGGAGGAGGGTGAGTTCTCAGAAGCGAGGGAGGATCTGGCCGCGCTTGAGAGGGATTACGACGAGGTCGCCATCGAGACTTCGGATATGCAGCCGGGCTGTGATGACGAGCAGTGACGTCACACGCCTGTGACGTCATCACCCACACACACGCACTGTGACGTGCGCAGACCGACACCAGCGCTGCAGCAACGGGTTAAAGCTGAGGCTATGCACGACTGCTTTCGATTGCATGGCCTTATACACTAACCAGATACATAATATGAACGGCAATTTGAAAGCAATTGAATCTAAGAAAGTGACTGCTGCTGAACTGAAAGAAGGCAATTCGCATACTACTCTCAATTCCAGAACAATTTGCCCGTGTTAGTTGGAAATTGAAACTAGTTATCTCTAAAAAGATGCTGATACATCTAGCCTGAGCCTTGCCATCAAGCAGTCGTGCGCACTGCATGCACGATGGCGCCTGCGCATCGTCGGCGCCACAGCGGACGGCCCAAAAAACGCGGTCACATTGTTAATATTATTTATGGCAGAACTGCAAAATTTATTTAAAGGTTTGAAAATGTCCGCTGAGGTCGGACGATGCTCTGCAACAATTATATTATTCAAACGTGTGTAACGAAGCCATAGTTTATAGAACTGTGTGTTTATGGAATGTATTGAATCATTTTGTAGAAATTGTTTACAATTTACTATTTGCTGTTTTTGTTCTTGTCTGAACATTTTCATTTGTGTATCGGTATTGCCCTCCCTCATTGCAACTATCTCAAATCTTTTCCTCCAGTAGTCTTGCGACGTCTTTTTTTTAGTTCTTATTGGAAGCTTTATTGAAATTTAATAGCAAATACTGGATGTAAAGCCGAGAGATGAAACGGTTTTTGTAGAATTTTTAGTAATTTTTCGCAAGTGTAATGTCGGGTCGCGTTAAGTGCGGTGCGAGGTTGTTATAAGTGTAATGTTTGTCTTTTGTGTTGTAAAATGTTGAATAAGTTTCCGTATCCGTCTGTTGTTGTCAATAAAATGTCAAGGTTTTCAGTTTGCTGTTTTTTTTGTTTTATATTGAGTAGCTTTATTGTAATTTTGAGGTGGATATCGGAATGGCTGGTGTACCATGACGAATCCAGTCATATCATATACCAAAATTGTATCTACCTAAAAAAAATAAAGTAAAAGATTAACTGACATTACAATGGCTAGTCACACGTAATGTAAAAAAAATATGTATAATTACCTACTATTTTTTCAAAAGTACTTTTGCCTGGATCCCGAATTTCAAAACTAAAAAAATAAACTTATTTCATGAAACTGCATGACGCCTGCAAAATTGAAATAGCAAATAGTGCGTGCTGTCACACATTTAGTTATTTTAGTAACATATCATTTCGGAAAGCATAATCCTAGTAAGTGCGAAAGTTAGTTTATTTGTTACGCTTTCACGCCTATCACAGAACCGATTTTGATGAATTTTAGTACAGAGAGTACAAAGGCACTACTGGATAGAAAAATAGTAACCCAGTGTGTTAATACTACTTTGTGTACACTTATTTTTAGCATAATCCAGCAAACGAGCAAGTGGGTCACCTAATTTTAGGTAATTTTCACCGCCTATTTACGCCCACAGCATCAGAAAAACCATAGGCACATTGCCGACCTTAAAAGAAGGGATTTGAAAGGGGAGGAAAATTTGATATCTATCACCGTATCAAACAGCAACAAGCCGCCTGCGTCAGAATCGCTGGTTGTCTGTGGCGTTGGTCCATGAGAGTTGATTTGAAAATTGCTACATAATTGCTTCTATTTGCTACATATAATAGATAATTGCTACATAGGATATATATTTAGAATTTCAATATTTTTTTTGACCAGCCATCCAAACGTTTGAATGGCTGGTCAACTTTTAGTTTAAAGTCAAGCATGCAGAATTTCCCGAATATTGCGCCAATAATTGCTACATATTTGCTTCATTTATCTAATTTAATTGTAACTTCAAACATATTATGTTAAATATAGCATGTAGCAATTATTTAAATTATCCCAAGGAAAAGCGCCTGATAAAATAATAAAGGCAAATAGTTGCAGTGTATCTTCACTCAAATTTATTGCCATTTTAGGAGACAGGCGTTTTAAATTGTTGAATGGCATGTTATGTTATGAGTAGGTAAGCGGGTAATAAGCACATTAAAAGGGTACCTATCGTAAATAAAAAAAAAATTAGGTCGTTCATAAGATTCAGTTTAATATTATTCAAAAAAAGATAAACGTTTAAAAGATATGCACACCTTCTCATTTTCCCCATCTTACACATATGTAACCTCGCAATATCAAAAGGGGTCGTTCCTAGAGCATTCAAAACAGCACTTATTAAACCTATCTACAAGGCTGGTGAAAAATGCTGTGTAAATAACTACCGACCATCTCTATTTTACCAGCTTTGTCCAAGATCCTAGAACGCGTCATAAACCAGCGTCTCATATAATACTTGGAGTCTCATAAAGTCCTATCTCCTGCACAATTTGGATTAAGAACTGGTAAAAGTACAAGCGATGCGGTCCATGATTTGGTAAACTCTATTGTAGTTAATTTAGATGGCAGGAATAAATGTTTAGCGGTGTTCCTTGATCTTGCCCAGGCGTTCGACACGGTGTCAATTCCTCATCTCTTAAGAAAATTGGATCAGATCGGCGTAAGAGGAGTGCCCCTTAAATTAATGGAAGACTACCTTACAGGAAGAAAGCAACGAGTTAGAATAGATAACATACTCAGTGACGAGATAGAGATTAAATATGGCGTACCGCAGGGTAGAATTCTTGGCCCGACACTTTTCCTGGTGTATATTAACGACCTTTGCCAACTTGCACTCCATAAAGGCAAAATCATTACCTTTGCAGGTACGGTCAGTGAGACAGTGGTAACGAACCGGTCGAGCCGGCCTATTCATAAAACTGTTTACAGCGTGGATTTACCACTCATAAAACTACACTACGTAAGTTAGATAGCCGTTCTGATGTCAAGATGGCTGGTCACCTCAAAATATTTTCTTTTTTTTGTACTCGCTCACTATTTCATGATATTTTCATGATCCTTTAAATCTCGCCGCGAAGAGAAGCGAATTTCAACCAATATTGTTAGTAGATTCCTCTATGTATCTTCGCTCGTCTCCGCCAAATGCAAAACTCACTCTTAACCACTAGTTGACAATTGAAAGAGGTAGGCCCCCCATCTCATTACCTCTTGGTGAAAACAGCCTGACTACAGCGCTGCTCGTCCAATATTCTACGCTTATATCTGCACTGGTGAATGCTGGCCCTTAAGGATAAACGCTAAGACGTCGAAAGATCGTCGAACATATATATATATTTGGTAGCTCCATTATTTCGATAACTATGGGTAGTAAACCTAAGAGTTATAACCCGGTCCAATATATACCAGTGGTAATAACCCGGTAAAGCCGATCCATTTTTGCTGTGTATAAAAATGTCTATAGACAAGAATGAGGCCCCATTTTAAAGAAGGTAGCTTATCGCATGACTGACGAAAACATATCAGAAAACTCTTGTTTCCGAGGCCGTGCTATAGTTGGAAAAAGAATCGTAAAGATGCGGACTCCTCAATAACGTAGTATGAAGACTGCATTGGAGAGAATAGAGGGGAATGTCATGACGTAAGCGACATGACGTATAAGGCGTACTTGAACGGCCCACCCCACGGATACCGTAGGAGTAAAAAATTAGGTACCTATGTAACTCATGGACCATGGACCACAGAACAATATACTGACAAGAAGACCACGATGAATTTCCAACCATTTACATGCATATTTCCGTTAAATTTAATTACGGAGAGAAGCGAATTCGCTTTTGTACCATCTATTACCTTCCTGTGAAGCAACACCTGTATCCGTTATCAACGTATTCAGGACTCTACTATTACAAATAGATGAAGGAAAGAGTGAAACAAAATGGTTTCAATATATTACACATATAATTCTGATATTCTACAAAATAGACATGTTTACGTGACATTTTAAGCAAACGGTACGGTACGGTATGTACAGTGCTACTATAAGTTGACGAGATGAGTGCCGCTATTGCTAAACATTAATTTGTCGCTTTACAACTTTTACAGATTATTCTATACATTTCTTCATTCCAAAACTTACCAACGACGACCTATAATTGTAACACTCTACATTTTATAAAAATCTGTTTTTATATGGCCTTAAAAGTATTCCATATTTTTCTAGTTCTACCTAATCATTGTGTATCCTGTACTCACTGATTATAAAATTCAAAAAGATTAACATTTTGCCTAAGGTAACAGTGGAATACTATTTCATTTTACTTTAATATATCCTGTTGGTTCCGTACACGTGCAGCTACATCTAGTCCTATTAACTATACCATCTAACTAGTACACTAAAAGACGATCGTTATTTTGTGTAGCTTTATATATTTCTAATGTTCTTGCTATCTTTGTGGTCAATTTCAACAGCATGGGCGTAGCTAGGAAGAAGCAAAAACCCTCGATACCTCCAGTAGTCGTAACCTGCAGACTCTCGACTATATACAGATAAGTCTTTCTTCATTGGGCATTACACACAATTATTGATATCCAAATTTTGACAACTACCTAAAAGACAAGTGATCCTTTACTATAATTAGAATTACCAACATGGAAAGCTTGCATCGGAACATCCTGCTGCCCCATTCCCGTCCCATAGTGGAACTGTTATTTTAATTGCTTTTTTTGTATAGTTACAGTTAGATGTTTCAGTTATAACTAGACGTATGCAACACGCATTTAACATTTATACTCGGTTACATCAACAACAAACAATGTGACACCTGATTAGATGGAATTATACAAAGAACGGCAGCCTTGCCAAGTATAGTGATGCAATCTCCACCTATGGCCAACCACATGATCGAACGTAAACAACTTCGTCGACCCATGGCAGCAATAGTTGTACCTCTACCTACCTCTGCGAGAACATATGTAGATGAGCTTTGGTTATACAATTTATTATAACCCTAGCATAAAAAAAAGATATGGCTTGTATTTACCATGGCAAACGTATTTTTTAATTACTAATCACCTAACTGTTTAGAAGCATAGCATTTAAGCTTTTGGTAAAACCGGTATAAGTTTTATATTATTTAATTATAACAAATTAACATTCGAAATCTTTACATATTTTACAAAATTATAACTAAAATAACAAAGGTACAAACAGCGAAAATATTGGAGATTTTAGTATCCACAGATGGCGTTATACAATCACATAATCTCCTTATTATATCATACATATTATAATCATTGGTTGAAAGAAATGACTAATTGATGTCAAACAGATGGTTCATAGCTATATAACATCACACAGCGCTTTCTCTTCCTAGTTAAAATACCTTGTTTTTTCCCCGCGAGGAAAATTCCTATTATAGGTAAACTAAAATGGTTATGTCGGTCTCATCAGCCGTCCAATCAAGTTGGCTTTACCTGGACGACTGCTGGATCGAGTCCCTAAGGAAAATCCCTAAGCTGTTATACCGTTTTTACCCTTGCGTGTCAGCGTGAACATTATTAGAGATATGATGATATATATATATGATATTAGAGACTCCACTCAGCAGTCGCCCACGAGAAGATAAATGGTTCGAAAGACTGGGGAGTCTGGCATAACCATCCCACCTTTCTAGGGTTGGGAATATCTTCCCAACGTAACTGGGATGTTCCCCGCGGGGTCTAACGATATTTTTATGGGTTTTAGAGATCATTCACTATCAAGATTCAGATGATTCACCTTCTCCTTTGTCAGCTTCTGCTATTCAAAAGAAAATCTAGTAAAAATACTAGACGTTTGTTTTTAATTACAACCGAATACTGTTTCAAAGATTGAAAATAGTGACGTCCGGTTTTTTTCCATGAAAATCGGATCCGATAGTCTAATAAGACTCGGAGGGCACTAGAGCCATACATTTGTTTCTATACGCAATAAAGACACTTCCGATCCGATAGCCGGACCAGACGTCCAAGGAAACAGCGTCGGACTGTCTAAAGGCGCGCTCTGCGTATTAGGCCAATAAAAACGGACGTGTATGGAGTGCATCCGATCCGGCTGTCGGAAGTGAAATCCGGACGTTTATCCCCAACTTATAGTGATTATGTTAAATGTTGGTTCAAATATTTTTATTATTTCAACGCCATCTGTTAACACCATTCTAATTTAAATAGGATTGAATTCTAAATGAATAAGAAATAATAACATTTTCAACATAGCTTAAGTGCTAATATTATAATCATAACTAATATTCATACCACTCTATAATTTCTAAATAAGCTAATGTAAAAGGTTTTCGAAGAAAAGTTAAAGCGTTGGGACATTTTCACCAACACTCCAATATATATTGAATAAGATACATATTATTAATCATTACTAATATCCTAGTTGATTTTGAAACTTTTCAATCAGTTGTAACTCCTGACGACTTAATTTATATATATCTTACAACTTTAAATCACCTAGATACTCTATATATCAATGATCTTAATTACTGATAATACGTTTTTCACGTCTTTAAATCATTGCACAATACTATACTACAATACAATACATTTTCAAAAACTAAAATTATTCGCTTCTACAGATGAATATTTAATACGAATTTGGTTTCATCGACCACTCGTTTGATTTTCAAACGTTGACGACTGAAATATACATTTTCTGTAGTTCAAATTCCTGTCACCTACTAACTTCAATTTGGAACATTACAGGTAAACTATCATCATCAATTAGTTTCGAAGCGCTGCTCATCACACATCAAACTCCTCTAGAAGGGAGTCTGAAACCATCACCTACAACTTCCTTGGCGGTGGAGACTCAGACACGCTAGGGGTAAGGGACAACCGCCTGATGTTTGGCTTGTCGTACTCCTCCATAGACATAGCACGGGACATGCGCCGCTCTACACCAGGTGGTGGCAGCGAAGTCAACAGTCCTTGGCCTTGACAGAAGAGGAGAAGGGATTGTGCGACCTTTGCCGGCTGAAATTAAAAAACAAACACTTATTGGATCTCAATATCACCAAAAGATCAAATTCATCGGTTGTGAGATCCTGAATTTATCATTTATGCGAAATAGATTCTCTAGAATAGGAAACCAGTCTTAAAGATATTATATAAGTAACCCAAAACGTTTCTTCGACTTTCAAAACATCTGTTGACCCAAACAGTAGGTATATAAAAATTATTTGTGATGTAGCTGTATTATAGGATTTTCTGTCGAAGCAGAATTTGTATGGACACGCTCAATTTAGATATTTACATTAAAAGTAAATACTTTATTTATACTATATTTAAATTAAAATTTGTAATGAATCCACTCACACGTTTAAAATACGTTATATGTGCGTACGATACTACTGTTACAATATTGTCAAAAAAATTAGAAAATAATAATAATATAATAAAAAACATAAAAAAAATGTCAAGCCGCACGGAAGCACAGCCTCATAGTATTTTTGTCCGAGCGAACTGAGTTATAATCGTTGGTGACGTAACAACTGTAAGATGTAAAATATATTAACTATGTATTAATAACAAGTTTGATAAACAAAATGAATAAGTGAGTCAAGTGGTTTTAATCTTAGTTATCTATTAGTCTTAGACTTTGCATAACCTTTTTGGAACAGTAATTTTAATCAAATACTTATTATACTACACATATTTTATTTTGAGTCTATATAAAGACATAAAAGTCGTGAATTTGATAAATATATGCGACTTTAATGGATATAATTTCTAAATAAGTTCAATGACAAGAATATACGAAATAATCTGTTATATAAGTAAACAAAAAATAAGCAGCCCATATACTAGATATTTTTAATAACATTAATGCTCTATTATTAGTAGTTTGAACCGAGTTGAGTTACCTTTGGGTAAACTAAATAAAACACGACCTAAAAATTACATAAACTTAGTTTATTTACCTGATTGTAATTAACGTAGTTTTACCAATCCGAGTACTCATAAACCTAAACTTTAAATAAAGTCAAAACATTTCTATCACAATAGCTCATCACTCATTTTCACCAGCCTTAGAGATTCCACCCAAAGATCTTCAGCGAGCTTTACGTCTAAAGCCTGTGAAGACGGCTGCGCTAGCTGACAGTTCATGAAATATTTTCCACTGACTTTACCGGCTCTTGCACTAGTGGCTGCATACAACGCTGTCTGCGCACCTTCCCAAGGATGTTTAAACAGTACACCGAAGATAAATGTAAGAAAACTCCCGAAAGATGCTCCTGTACTTTTAAAAATCTGCGTGCCTACAGCTCCAGGGTCCACCACGTTTACAATAACGTTAGAACTTTTAATTCTTCTCGCCAGCTCAACGCTAAACAGCACCAAGCACAGTTTACTGTTTCCGTATAATTGTAACTTATACCAGTAATTTGTTCTATTCAGGTGATCTACGTCTACTTTTCCAATCTTGTGTAGCACTGATGACGTATTCACTATCCTACTCGGTGCTGACGGCTCTCCTGTCTTCTTCATCAGCGGTAAGAGTAGCAGTGTTAATAAAAATGTTCCGAAGTAGTTTACTTGCATTATAAAGTTTAATCCGTCTTTAGTGAGAAAGTCACCGGCAGTACCAACTCCAGCATTGTTTATAAGTATGTCTAGTCGTTCCTCCGACGCTAAAATATCTGCAGCAAACGCCCGTACCGATTTTAAAGATGATAAATCAAGGAACTTGAAGATAACGTTTTCATTTCCAGAACTTCTTATGATGAGTTTCTTTCCGTGTTCACCTTCATCTTGAAATGGACACACTATTATAACTTTAGCTCCCCGGTGAGCGAAGTCTGCGGCGATCTCCAGTCCCATGCCCGTCGTCCCTCCCGTAACTAAGACTGTTTTTCCATCGAACCGTTTCTTCGATTTGCACATTAGATTCGTGTTTTTCTGATACAATCCCACGAGCATTCCTCCGATGATTATTATCTCAACCAAAAGTAGAATCAGCGACATTTTAATTTTATTGTTATTTATTTATTTTTATTGCATACTGATTATACAATGATGTCTTATATGATTACAAATACGTTTTATCTACTCGCGTCTCAACGAGTCAATGAACGTTTCCACTTTTACTTTCATAGTGAGCAACGCCGGATATGTCGGTTTAGCCAATGTCAGTCATTAGTGATTGCATTTGTAGGACGGCCGTAATTACAAGGACTTGTGACCAGCAGTGTTACTAACCTGGTGGAAAATAATTTCATGGAAATGTGTTCAAAATATCGGGAAAATAAAAAATACATATCGATGTCAGCGGCGATGATCCGCGGGAGGGGAAAAATCTTCCTTAAGGTGATTACTCCTCTAACAACTATTTTCCTACAAGAAAAAAGTGATATAAAAATATTATTTTTCTATAAAATATTATATTCATAAATATATAATATAAGATATTATAACAACATATTTTCAACAGCTTAAAATATTGAAACTCGAAAATGGTATGGACAGGAAGCCCTCGGGTAGCTGATCCACTTGACTACTATCAAGCTCATTTTCCGTGAGTAGTTTCGATGAGACGACCAACTATTCCCTATGCGAAAATTCTCTATTGTGGTAGCTAACAGAGGTAGCAAGGATAGAATATTTCGATTTGATGATACTCAAAAAATTCTTATTTTATTTGTAGGACAATATGACAGTTAAATTATATAAATATTAACTAAGTAAATACAAAAAAATCAGCTGGTTAGTAATCATTCTTATGACCTCGTTATCGATACCTATTGGAAGCCCCTCCTTCCAATAGGTATGATTACTAACCAGCTGATTTTTTTGTTTTTACTTAGTTAATATTTATATAATTTAACTGTCATATTGTCCTACAAATAAAATAATAATTTTTTGAGTATCATCAAATCGAAATATTCTATCCTTGCTACCTCTGTTAGCTACCACAATAGAGAATTTTCGCATAGGGAATAGTTGGTCGTCTCATCGAAACGAAGCTACTCACGGAAAATGAGCTTGATAGTAGTCAAGTGGATCAGCTACCCGAGGGCTCCCTGTCTAGTATGTAATGTTGATAATATAATTATGTACCGAAACTTAATTTAAATTACACTATAGATACAACACAAAACCCGATCAATATTGTTAGTATTAGAGATATTTTCATTTTACGTATATATTTATATTATAATAGTATACAGATTAATGTTATATCGTTTGTTTCGTTATTCGCAACACAATAATATTTATTATATTGTGTTTTAATATTGTTATAAAAATATGAAATATACAAGTTGTATTTAGCACGGCAAAGTAACTACTGTGGTTACTCCACTGCAACGGATAGTAAACTCAAGTACCTACAGTACAATTACCTCGACGAGATGACAGTCGCCAGAATAATGCCGACCAGTAGTAATAAAATGTCAACGTTGGAATCGGTAAATACAAAAATCCGTATTTTCATTATCAATAGTATAAGACACCAAGCCTAATGCAAGTTGTCAGACTCCAAATACCTTCGAAAATTCTTATAAAGAACTTCTCAGATGTGCAGCAAGCGATAATTAGCAATGAATACACACATAACTTAGATAAGATAGAAGTATATGCCCTTATTCTTCTTTTTTCAGCTACACGATGGACCTTGAAAAAGATGGCAGGTAGCGGATGGATGCGGGTTGCCCAAGACCGGAATGGTTGACGCTCACTTGGGGAGCCTTACGTCCAACAGTGAACAGCAATAATCTGAGATGATGATAATGATGATGATATGCTCTTGGGACTAGTTTTTAACCTGCGACATCCGTCTTGGCAGTTCGTACTACTCTCCGCTGAGTTATCGCTACTGTCATTAATATTAGGACTAGTAGAAAAAATAGGGGTTAAGTCCGTTAAGTGTTCTCATGAGCAAAACGTGTAGAATTGAAACTCCTTATTGCTTAGTATAAAACAAAGTAGCTTTCCGTGTCTGTCTCTCTGTTTGACTGCTTGTTGCTGCAAAATTATGCAACGGATTTTGATGTGGTTTATGTGGGATATCATGCAGTGACCCGTGGGAACACAACAGTAACGTGCCTGGGGTTTTGACCCGAGTTTTGAGGCGAGGGAAAGCTAATAAAAAACAAAGAAAATACACAAGTCCAGTAGTAATACTCACCGCTTCGGCCAACACATCTCCAACTTTCTCCACCTTGAGGATGGTAACCTTGTCGCGGTCAAGCTCCTTGTACATTTTCTCGATGACGCTGCCATAGGGGCTACGCGTGCCCGTAATTAGGAGAATATCAGGCTGGCAACCCTTCAGTTGTAAGTCTTTGCGACTGAAATCAAAAGTTATTTGCGGTTGATACAAATAAAGGACTATGTAAGTGTGCTTAGTAGTCATAAAATACAAAATAGAGCCAAGAAAAGTTATATTTAATATTTTAAGCAACCCTTGTATGATGATCATGTGAAACACCTAAATATATGGTAGGTCTTTTCTTTCTGACTGGCACTATCAAGGTTTATTGCCAAATCCAACTTTTTATTTAATTGCTTTCACTTCTGGTGGTCTTGAGCATTTTGACTAGTGATCTAATTTTCTATGTTTTAAAGTTTGAGCGGAGCCATAATGTCAGTCAGAAGTTTGTCTTATATATACAACGTGCTACAGAAATGTGTGGTTAAATTTAAGCAACGCATATTGTACGTATATTGTTTAACATATATAAATATTTCACCCTCGAGATACCCAATCCGATTGCATTACATGAACATAATTAAAGAATTTTCTTTTTTATCGAATGAGTAACTGCCTCGATGGCGCAATTGTATTTCATATGCGGTACAACTGCTGTGATGAGTTCTCGGGTTCGATTCGAGGTCTTGTAAAAATGACATTGGGTTCTTCTATCACGGAATGCTCAGTATCAACCCGGAATCAAGAACTGTGCCCGGTATGACCTTTCCACCTATCACATCATGGGATACAGATACGCTGGGTGAGATGTGGGTGTACTAGTTACACCTCTGCATAGCCCGGCGAGCATTATAAGCGTGAGTGTATAAGTAATAAGTAATATATCGATATTCGAATTGCAACTTTGGACAACACTCCAGCATTTTGTCTCACTTCAGCATTGTAATTTTCGCTCCAAAATAGAGTGTGATTTTTAAAAAAACGGGAATAAACATCACTATGAGATGTAGGTATGTAACGAATGTTTGTATATTACACTAGGTTTAGCTCGCAAATTCGCCCAGAAATCTATCCCTCTTATTTTCGGGGTAAAAAATAGCCTAAGTAGTGACAGGCTCTTGCTTCGGCTACGTTCTACAACATATAGATCCGTTGCTCCGTTTCTCCTTAGAATGGACAAACCACCAAATATACGTTCCCATTTAGAATAGTATAGTTACTACTATTAGTATAGAGCCGACGCCGTGGTAAAATACATCAATATAATCACTAGAACACTTACTTTATGAACGCTTTGACGTACTGCTTTATGTTGTGTGTGTTAAGATTGCCACGTAGTCGCGACCGATATTCCGCCAGGGTGCGTTCGCGATCACCAGCCGAACAGCAATCACTCGTTATTTGCTGAAAAAACGTTGCACTATTTAAAAAAAAACTTTTTCTAAACAGTAGGTAAATTATTTTACTAATAGTATTTTTTATTGTCGACACTAACTTTAAGCTATTTTTTTTATCTGAGTAAACAAACGGCAAAGTGACTGCACTACACCTGATGGTAAGCATAGTGCAGTCCAAAAAACCAGCGATTACCAACAAACAATGAGTTTATCGATGGTCACCAGAGTCATGCCGGCCTGTATAAATGCTCTACGGAGAGGGAAGAAGCAAATCGAGGGGCCTGCGACAGGACAGACGGATGACCGATGCAGGCACAGTGATATAATGATAACCCTGTACCCGCCCCAATCAACCATCAAGTCATGTCGCAAGCCCCTCGGGAGAACCGGATATGCACTGGCTGATCCTGGAACGCGATCCACACCAGACGTGTGGATCACTATGGCAGGTTTTAACACCATGTGTACGGTGGTCGCTAGCCGGACGGGATATAAATATCCTACCACCAGCAAAAGTAGGTAGGCTCGAGGTTTATATATTTTTATTCTACTTTTAATTTCATAGTCATCGTACGTAGGTACGTAGGTACGGCATAATTTATTGGTCGTTAGTTCCATTTATCACTATGTACAAACAAGCAGATCTATATTGATTATTGTGAACACGGTTCTACTTCATTTGCCTCGAGTTTTTACTATCGTAAAGAACTACATTGAGTTATTTACAAACAAAAAACAGACTGGGTAACTTAGGGAACTTGTGAAAAAATATGAATAATAATATTAATTATGATTAATAGTGATAATATTGGCTACATTATTTTTGGAGTGAATTTAGAATGTTGAAAAAAATTTAGAAAACAGTGTTTATGAGCCTTGGCCGGACTTCATTTTGCCGTAAACCCATAAATATCCCCTTTTACATAATAAGGACATCATTAATTAAATTATTATGTTGAAAGACAAGAAAATAATTACCAGAATAAAGTTAATAATGACAGAACAAGTTGGTATCACTAAGTGAAGTTGTTTACGGATTTAGCAATAGATCTAAACTACGAGGATTATAAACAATTGCATAGTAGGTAGGTAGGAACTTAAAACCCTTCTAGATTTACTTATTATATGAATACCGATTCCTAATTCAAGTAATATAATCAATACAAAAACTAATCCAAAAGGGTATTAAATAAAAGAGGAAATATAAAAAGTTATAAAAGAAAAACATCACTAAATCTAAAATGTTGTTAGTATGTTAGTTAAAGAACGTGATAAAAATATTAATGAATTCCAGAATTTACTTCTAAAATAGGCCACAAAAGGCCACAGCAAAAAATATTTTTTCACGCTGTGTTGCAGTATTCCCCGTATTACCTAATTTATTAGCAAACTATTTCACACAACTCGATCAACCTCTTTTACAGTACTTCAATAAAACATTGGTCGAACATTACAAGAAAGTACAAATTTGCTTAAAAAGGAAAATTGAGGACAGAAACATGAAATTTTAAGAAGGTGTTTTATTTTATAATGTTAAAGAAGATATTTCTCGAAACTCTAAGAGCAGAAAGGGGTTTTTAGAAGAAGTTTTTATGTATTGTGGGCGGAACTGCGATCGCAAAGCTAGTACCTATTGCATTATTTATCCAACAACTATCCAAAACCGTTAATAATTTCTATATATCAGTGTGATAACTATATTGTTACGAATGAATGTGTACATAACGACCATGCCACTCAATAAAATTCAATTATTTTAAACCTTCACAAAAAGAGAGATGTTATAAGTTTGATCATTTTGTCCGTTTTATGTGTATAGCTTTGAAATCGTAGCGCCCAAACGAATATTGGTTGTTATTTGAGAACTGTTTTAATCAAAAAGTTCTTAGCTATAATTTGAAGAATTTTTGGAACGAAGTTCCTTACGGCAGGCTTGGAGGGGATAGGGATTTCGCTGCGTGACCGAACTGAAAAAAATGTGATAGTAAAACCGTAAGAAAAATGCGTGGAATAAAAACCGTTAAATGAGACTTTTTTTAACTTAATTTGATATCTAGCACACAAAGTTAAAGTCGAAATTCCGTTAATAAAACAGATGGTTGTGAAACTTATGACATTTGGAAATGTAGACGCGGTTTGAAATTTGAATTTGAATTTTTGATTATAGAACACGGCCGTCCACCGTTTAGTAGCCAGTCTAAGTCTAAGTTTTTAATTAGAGTTGTTACACTTCGGTAGTGTTTTGGGATGAAATATTACTGAATAAAAGTTTATTGGAACGAAATTCCTTACGGCAGGCTTGGAGGGGATAGGGATTTCGCTGCGTGAATGTGAAAAATATGTGATAGTAAAACCGTAAGAAAAATGCGTGGAATAAAACCGTTAAATGAGACGTGCGCAGGCGCGACAGTCGCATACACAGAATTGAGCACGACTTTTTTTGCAATTTGTGTCGATTCTACATTAGCCGAAGGAACTTCGTTCCTACCTGGTGTCCCACGACACCACTAATTTTTTTTTAATGCCATTTTAAAATTACAGATGTTTTCCTAATTGACGTCATTAGTTTCTAAATATTTATGTATACATAGTTGTCTTGTGACGTGAGGTGACTGCTGTGAGATTACCTTCCCATTTGTATTTGATCTATGCCAACTTATATTTGAGAGATCCCTTCCATTATATCATGAAAACACTGAGAAGTATCCCCTACCAAGAGAATTTAAATCGAGTTTAGAATAGGTCTGCCAATGCTTACCTCCACCATGGTTTAGTAAATTAGTAACAAAACACAAAAGGATAGTACCTGATAACGGTAATCAAGGTGATCTCGAACAAAACTCACGTGGCCGAACTTATGGTATATGAGGAAATCCTCTTCAGACTGCGAGATGTCGGCGCCGCGCCACCTAGAGAATCTACTTCTGAAGGCGTCAGCTACTGATGAGGTCGACGCCGTGCAGTTTACAAGGATCAGGCCGAGAAGACGGCGCGGGTGGGCCAGCCCACATCTTGCTAGAACGTTGGCCCCAGCACCTTCTCCGAGGCCTACTGCGTATCTGATTTGAAGAAAGTCGAGGACTGTTATCAAGTCCTCTCCTAGAGTTTGGAGGGAAGGGAATTGGTACCTGAAAAGAAAGTCGGTCTTATAGACACAAATAATAGTATCATAGTCGTAAAATCAAATAGCTTAAAACTACAATACAACATCGACGGTGACGCTCTAATTTAAATATAAGCAATAAAATTATATATATTCTTTATGTCTGTGGTTAAAGATTGTTTGTCTCAGCAGTTGAATATGTACCTACTCATTCGCTTGTACCAATAAAAAAAATTACGTTACTTTTTTTATACTTACGAATCAGGCAAATCTGGAGAATTCTCTTCATGGCCCGGCACATCCACGTGTATGAAGCACGACCTCTCCTTGATCTCCGTCATCGCTGGACTGTTCACGAAGTCCACAAGCGATGAGTCTATAAAATATATTAAAATTATATTTTGCAAGAACATTGCAAACAGTTTGCTGACATGCCCTGCGAGTAGATTAATGAGAGCTGTGAATATTGGATACCAGCAACATGTAACTAATATTTGTTCCAACTCTGAGTGTTGAGTGGCCACAATCATTAATCACATAAACCACTATAGATACTATAGCTGGCGTTAAGTTCTCAAATATAAATAAAAAAAACGGTAACAAAAATAGAAGTCTGAAATATTATTGATTGTCTTAGGGTTATTTTTGAACAAGAAAGAACGTTTTTACCAAAAAATAAAATAGTTACTAAAACCTAAACAGCTTTAAATAAAATAACAAGTCAATATCTAATAATTTCTAGAGATTTTTTAGAGTCGGTGTCGTGCCGCCGCCGGTCAATTGATTGTATACCAACTCCAAAGTGATCCCTAGAAATTGTTATTATTGATTTTCAGTGTTACTTTTTATGTCGATTTTTAAGTTTTGTCAAACTTATTTTGTTCTTGAATGTTTAGTAGTAGATACAGCTACCACTAAGAATCCAATACGATGACACAATCCTGACCAGTGTGCTGTTAACCGTTGACGAGTTTCCTTTTTTTTCTCCGTACTCTGTCATCAAATCTAAAACCAAATTAAAATGAAAGAACCAATTTGCAGCTAAACCCTATCGAATGATTTGTATTCCAATAAAATCGCTAAAGAGAAAATTGCGTTCCGTTTAGAAGTCTGCTAATAGCTACTGATGCTGAGTGTTTTTTTTTGTTAATATAGTAAGAGAGAATCATCAATAATTTTGCAAAATTAACGAAGTTTTAGTCGTTGACCCCGATTTCCCCTCCTTAATGAATCCATTCAGATTATTTTTTTCTCAATTTAAATTGGACCTACTTTGAGGTCTATTAATCTTGTTATTTATAGAAAGAATCATCAAAATCCGATCACTTTGTGAAAAGTTAAGTTTGTAACATACAAAAATAACGAATATATAGGTCAAACTGAGAGCCTCTTACGTCATTTAAGCGGGTAAAGCCGCGAACAAAAGCTAATTATTAGTATGGTTTCATTAAGACTAAGTATTCTTTAAACTTCGTGTGATTGAAGTTGGGCCAAAGTAAAAATGTGTTTTTGTATTTTAATCGTAGGTAAAATTCGTTCGTCAGTCGAGCCGTGCCAGAAAATCCAATTATAAATACCTATACCACCTTGACCTAAAGAATTGAGGACTTAATTCTGGTTCTGTCTCATGAATATTTCATCGAATATTTTTATTAAGTTTTACGAGGTTATCAAAGAGGGTTTTGATTTACTGTATCCAAACAGAAAAAAACCATTTGTATTATTATTTGCGAACATAAATAATTTTGTAATAGAGAACAGGGTCAAAATTAATCATAATTCGAGTATATGTATAATTATTTAAGTTCATCTTTGCACGCCTTATCTTGTGCGCGTAAACTTCTAAATATTTGGTTTTGACTTGTGCGGCAGTACGTGTACCGTACATTTAAGGCAATAGCGACAGCAAAGAACTAACGACAGGCATTTTCAGTCATTATCTATAAACAAACAAATAAACTAACTAAAATATTTAAATCAAAATGCTTTAAGTTACTTATAAATGTGTGGCAAATTCACTAAGTATATTTTAGTATGAAACCCCACTCGCCGTCGTCATCTCGAGGTTCGCTAACGTCTTCATTAAATGAAGTAATGATTTATAACGACAAGATATAACACGTCAACATTTTAATGGTGTATCAAATTTTACTGCATTATTAAAAGTTATGACTAGCATATATTAGAGAAAACCTATTTACTGTAAAAAAATACGGATAAGTTGAAATATATCATACTTTTTAACAAAGGTTACGCATCAGATATTTAGCTTTTTTAACCGCCGACAAAAATGAGGCTTATGAGTTTGACCTATTTATTTGACTTAAGCAATGAAGCTCCTAAACGAATGTACCGATTAAGATGCGGTTTCTTTTTAACGAGTTGTTATTTGAAAGCAAATTTGAAATTTGAAAGCAAATTTAATCAACAATGTTCATAATTAGATAAAATGTACCTAATGCTGGAACCAAGCTGTCAGGCAGCTTTCAAATCCTCGATAAAAGTAGCAGATATAATATATAAAGTGTTTGCGCTCATTCAATAGGTTTCGATGAGTAGTGTGCTTAGATGTAGTGATCAAGGTTTGATGACGGAGTGTGAAGGTTACCACAGAAACTGAGGAGTGATGTCGGAGGTGCTTAATAATTATATCATAAAACCAATAAACTTCAAATGCTATAATGATACAAAAATAACAAGGAGAAAATAAGCTTGCTATAGCTATGTAAATGAGTTTACAATATACATATTTAAGAAACCCATTTTAACTACTCAAACTACTCACGGTTGGTGCCGAGGTCGTGAACTGTGACGAACACGCATCTCTTGTCCTGCTGACTCAAGTCACCCTGGAATCATAAAAATATATTTTGTTAATTAAACTATTTGTCTATTATTGATTAAAAACCGCTTCTTAAGTCTGCAGTTGCTGAATATTCAGAGGAAGGATCTAAACATTATCTTAGATTTTATAAACCACTAATCCGTGCTAAAGAACACCGATTCCTCCTCACCATTCCTCAGTATTCTCAGTCCGTGATCACGAAGGCTGAAAGGCTTTCAAAACATCGGTAAAACAAGTAAAAAATGAAACGCGATAAAATTCGTTTTAATTATTTTTATTTAATTTTTTTAATAATTGGTATCACATAATAATTTATACATCCCTTAAAAACGTGAACCATTATTACATAAACTTTAACGTTATACTTAAATACGTAAATACGTTAACGTATACGTTTACGCATACGTAAATATGGTGCAGTGTCCGTACAGCTCGAACACTAATTATTCAAAATATACAATGTGACATGCTCAAAAATATATCAAAATGTACCTTTGGCACCACGGACGAGACTGATTTATTAAAAAAAATAATTTGAAGTAAGAGAATGTTTGCTAAATAAAATTATTAGAATATTTATCAAATAATATTTCGTCCATAGAATGTAGTTTCTTGAGATTGTAAATTTTACTTATATCCCAGATATCTTTATAAAATACGAGAAAATGTGTCTATTCGTCAGTCTAATTTTAAGTACAGTGAAATATATAAGTATTCCTTTCACCCATATAGGGCGTATTATCTGTAGAAATATCTAACGACCTAGTTGTTAAGTGCTATGACAGTAACTGCCATATATTATAAAGGAATGCCAGCTGATGGTAAACTAACAACAATCTGTATGGTTAGCAGTGACGACGTCTCTATACACTACTATATTTTACGGGTTCCCTCTATAAACTTGTCAAAGTGTAACTATAAATAACTGTATCCTAGAATTTAATAGTAATGTTGATATCTTTAGTTAAATATAAATATTCTATCTCTCTAGATATTATCGATGGAAATCCGTAACTAAAATTGTAAAATGTTTGTACAGTTGCATATAAATTTTAATACAAACTCATCATTCGGACACGCGCAGCGAGGGTTCCATACCACTCACTTGAATTTGTACTTATTTTTAGTAAATTCGCTATGATGTCTCATATTACGTGAAAATTGCAACCGATTACCTATTACAGGTCAGAAGATAGAGCCCTCTATAAATAGAATAAACAGACAGACGCACCCTTTAGATACAAAACCCTGAAAACCAGCATCAGCTTCAGGACCGAGTTTAATATCCATTAATAAATTAATGTGTTATTTATCTTACCACAAGATATGAATTGGATTTTCAAACTTACCTTAACATGTCCCTAGGCAGCGTGTAAAATAACAACAAGTGCATTAATGTATATTTTTTGTAATAAGTAAATAGATGGCTTTATTATTTTGTCTGTCTGGCGCCATCCCGACTTAGTGCCTGCGTCACCCTTCCTACTTAAAGTATAGAGTATTTTTTTAGTATTGTAGCAATCACTAATCCGGAATTGTAACGTTTATGATTGGTAACGTCGCAACGCACTGTAGTAAGAAACATGATATCATCATACAGTCTAATGATCATATTTTTTTAAACATAAATGCTTTTCAAAGACTGCCTAGATTAATCTTTTTGGGCTCTCCCCGAAATTTTTGTTTAAAGCACTTACTCGGTTTTGATATGGGGCTACTGACTGCCTTTAAGTTATTTTGAAAAATACTCTACATTCAGCATGGACTGTAAAATCAATACCAATTGCAATTCTTCCTCTTATTTAAAAAACATGATTTGCTTGATGAGTTCGACACTTATTTCGTCATAGGCTAAAATAGGCATGAATAAAATAGAATCTATATTATCAATAATAATCGAGAATAACTAAAATACTTAAAAGAACGACAAAGAAAATAAATGAACTTATCGATCCTAGACTTGTTACGCATAAGTACTGCTCTATCCTACAAATATACAAGTTGGGTAAGGATTTGGAATAATTTACATTAGTGTTGTAGCAAACTGTGCTTTCGATAAATCGTAGCTGCAGAAGTTAGTCACTTATTGCGGTTCCTACGACAATGAAGTTCGGCAATTGTTCTTTCAGACGTCGCGTTGTTGCCGATATTTACGGAATTACGTGAACATGGATACGCCCCAACTGGCATTTGTGGGTACCATAATGGCCACGGCATAATTATAGTAGTATATCAAACCTCGAAACGTGGTTTTGAGAAGCGCGTCAGTAGACCAAATCTTATATAAGAATAATTGTTTCCTTATAATATTATGTTAGACTGTGGAACTTGAACGCTCGAATCGTGGTCAATATCAGAAATGGGAAATTGAAATAGATTGATGGGCGTTTCATTGAGTCCATCTGTTATTTATAGAACATTAAGGGCGTTCGTGTAAAACGGAATGGCGTATGTTCTTCAAGCGAGATGCAATATAAGTAGGTATACAAACTGCAATACACATAATGAAAGATGTACGTTATTGATTTAAGTGGTTGTAAGATTTGTAAAACAGGTATGTAACACACAATTTTTCGTTGTAGTTTTGGCTACAACTTCAATAAACCGGCTGGGAAACAATTCCCACTATGTCGCAAAAGACAGTCCTAAAGCGGTGGACTAGTTCCGATCTAAATCCAAGGCTTTTTTCGATGCTACTTACAAACGGTAAAAATCCAGAAAAACATAAAAAAAAATTACGTGACACGATCAATCGGTAAACAAATCAAAATAATGTTCTTAGAAATGCGTGCCGATTCTGTTGTCACAAAACTATATTTTTTTTTTCTTTCATCATTGTCTTAACTAGACAAAACTCACATGAAATAAGTTTTGTCCTGTCAAACAATATTTCGTATTCTGAAATCGTCTAAACAATTGACAGGCATAAAGCTATTTTAGATTGACAGGGTTAATATTGCTCAACTTGGTAAATATTCGCATATTTGTTGTTGTGTGATCCTTATTTCCTATTTTGATAGATAGATATTATTTTTTTAATAATACCAGTACTTGATTACCAGTAGTTACTGTGTACTCAGTACTATATTTGATTCTATGATAACTGACCAGTCCAGTGCTCTGTTTATAGTACATTTTATATGTTAGAATTAAGTGCTGTTTTATTCAACAATAGAATAGCGTAGTCAAAATATTTTAGGTATAGTTTAATTTAGTGAGGTGTACAACAGAATTGGCATTGGCATTTTGTACTAATTATATACTTACGAGCCGCCCACAGACACAAAAAAAGTGTCTGGAGACTTGAAAAACGTTTTAGATTATTTTGATAAATTGCTACAACAATAATTTATTTTATTTTACCCTTTTTCATATCATTATATCGTTATATCATTACATCTGTACGTCACAAAATATTGCATTTGACCATTTGTTTATTAAACCCTATGAAACGGGGTTGTAGCACTATATGAACCTCTGCCTACCCCTTTGGGAATAGAGGCGTGAGCTTATGTATGTATTATATTATGGTCTTAAAAATATAATAACGACAACAAAATGTTTGGTGTTATAATCTGTGGCGGCATTTCAACACGCCAGGTGTTATTGCCACGCTCCCGCCGAAATTCGCGCGGGAATTGAAATGTCAAGCGTCAGTGCTTTTTTAATTTTGTCACGGTAATAAAGTCATACAACCAATTTTATTTCTGAGTTATCTCCACGCTTAATAAATCATATGATTTAATATTAGAATTATGATTTTTTGTACGTAATATTAGTAATTTTAAAGGATAATAATATATGTTCAATATAAATATATTACAATATTAAATCTAACAAGTTTTAAGATTAGTTTTGTATCTTAAAAGTAAAAAAGTTTATATTATAAACCACCGTGTAATTTACAAAAATATTAGTATGAAAAAAATTACGAAGTATAATAAATAAATGAATAACAATTCGTATTTTATGTATGTCTTTTCAGAAAAAGATTAGATAGAAGAGACATTTTTCTTTTTCTATGTTCGAACATACCAATAAAACCGATTATTGTAGAGTATCGCGTATCAGAGATATCGTATTCGATGCACAGATCAAAAAAATAATAATATGTAACATGTTTTCAAGGTTGTAACCTGACGACGAACAAAGAGATTTTAAACATTTAATACACACGTAACTAAGAATATGTAGTCATAAGTCTTAGAAAAGGCATGCTCTCGGGGCTGGTTTTGAACCTGCAACTTTCGTCACGACAGTCCGTACCACCCGCTGAACGTTGCAGTTTGATGGAAATATTACTATGGACTCACTTGAACATGAACATGAATGTCTCCACTTCTATCCGTGCTGACCACGTATTTCTGAAACAAAGAAAATATTCGTGATTATTTTCATAATATTTTCCGTATCAGTGTTCCTTACTGATAACTACAGTGCAGTCTAAAGTGGTCTGCTTATGTTTTGTTTATATAGCAAAGGCCGTCAAACGATCAAGTGGGTCATCTGATGGCAAATGATCTCCACCGTCTTGTACACCCAAAGTATCACAAGAATCATGGAAGCGCTGCCGACCTTAAATGCTTGGCATGATTATGGGATTAGGAAGGGAGAATTTGGATTTCTTGATATCTCACTCACCACACGAACTGCAACAGAAAGCAGTTACTTCACATTGGATTTCTGAGAAACAGTGGTAACACCCGGTAAAACCGGCCCATTTCTAGACAGTTTTGTCTACAGCATGGCTCTACCACTTTTAATAGTTTATATTTCATATAGTAAGCGGTTTCTATTTCTATAGTATTATATAACACATATATTATATACAAACACATTAGATAATGCTAGACTGGAACCAATCTCATTAGCTGACGATTAATGGTGCTGCCACACCGATGTTATAAAATGTTTACAAACATTTTCTAACATTAAATCTAACATTTTATAACATTTCTTAACATTTTATAACATTTCTTAACATTTTCTAACATTTCTGAACATTCTTCTTTGACGGCTTCTTTGACGGCGCCGCTCTCAAAAGTACCGCCGCCTGCGGTTATAAAATGTTAAGAAATGTTACAAAATGTTACAAATTGTTAAGAAATGTTTACTAAATAATGCTGCCACACCGGTGTTATAAAATGTTATATAACATTTTCTAACACCGGTGTGGCAGCACCATATCTAATGGCAAGCATTAGGCTTCCCTTATACGAGTGGTTTAATTCCAATTTTGAAACACATAAAGCTAAAAGCGAATGTTTTAAACAAAGAATATGTTCATTTTAATACTTTGAAGCTATGATATAACATAATAAAGTCTATGTATCTTATTTAACTAATACGTGACATGCATAAAGAGTAAATTTAAAATAATAAAATCACTCAAATTCTAAACAAATATTTACGGATTATTTTTTTTTTTTTTTTTTTTTATCCCTGTATTTTAAATAAATAATTAATGTATGTAATGTAATTGAATGTAATAACTAGTTTGAAAGCGACATTATGACAGGTTCAGACGAGTCGAATAGGACAAGATATTTGAATCAATAAATGCTTGATCAATTTGTTTGAAAGTCTATTCAGACGGTTCAGTTGATACTACTAACTAAAATCGAACCGTGTGAACCTTTAGCAAGTTAGCAAGCTTATCCCTAATGAAGTTAATAAATAGGACAAGACGCATATGGCTTTGTTTATTTAATAATAATACTAATTAAAATACCGTAAAATGAACATAATATACTGATATATACTATAATATGAATCAGGATTGTTGATGCCTCAATGAACGAATGTGCGTGGTAGGTGTGTCAGATATTAAGACTTACGTTAGATGTAAACATCGTTGCGTTAACCGATTATTTTCAGTATTATTTGACAGTCAATATAAAATATATAGTGTCGTAATGAATTTTGAAACTGCAGCCATAGGAACTTATTTATGAAAAGACAATAACAGGGAAGTGGTATCTAGTGGTAAGTGTGATGCGTCTCAGGCTGGAGAACCCGACAGCGGGTCAGCGGACCGTCGCGGCAGTGCGTCCTGTCTTTCAGCAGTGGCTGGACAGGCGCCACGGCGCGGCGACGTTCCGGCTGACACAGGTCCTAACTGGCCACGGAAGTTTCGGCCAGTACCTGTGTCAAATAGTCGGCACAGAGGAGTCGGCCGTGTGTCACCATTGTGACAACTGTCCGCAAGACACGGCCCAACACACTTTGGAAGTGTGTCCAGCCTGGGACGAAGAGCGCAGCGCTCTCGTAGCAGTCGTCGGAGGCGACCTCTCCCTACCGGCCGTGGTGTCTGTCATGGTCGAGAACCGGAGGTCCTGGCGTGCGGTGGCCCACTTCTGTGAGGCCGTAATCTTGCAGAAGGAGAGTGCCGAGAGGGATCGTGAGCGCCACGATCCCTCCCGCCGCCAGAGGAGACGTAGGAGGCGCCGGGGTGACGACTGACCGGCGTCTCCCGCCCTGTGGATTGGGGGCGTTTGGAGAATTCCACCACGGTATCCCCTGCCTGTCGTAAGAGGCGACTAATAGGGGTCATCAGGGGTCGCGGGCGCGCAGCGGGGGGCTGTCGTAGCGCCCAATTAGTACTATTGTACGTGCGACCCCGAGATGGATGGCAGCACGGGTGGTTGGCCTCGTTGCTGCCGTTGACGCCGAGGGCGTCCTTCGGTGCGCGGGGGCTTCTGAGCCCCCCCACATTTGGAGACGGGCCGCAAGGCGGCACCGCGCAGGGGCGGTTCCGGATGAAGCCGGGGCACTCCTTGCCTCGGGAACCCGGGGCCGTTCTTAATGCGCTGAAGATGGCCACCGCGGGGTTTTTAGTTGGTATTTGCCGGCATAGGGTGTATATAGTATTAGGGACTCGGCCCAGCGGTCGCCCGGATGTTTTCCATCTCTCCCGGGCGGCTCAGCGCTGGGTCGTAAGGCCGGTAGAGTCCAACATAACCGTTCCACCTCCCCCCGGTGGGGCGGTAGTGATAAAACGCTTTTCCCTGCGACAACAAAAAAAAAAAAAGTGGTAAGTGTGATCACTTACCTAACTTCCACATAGAGTATAAACTACATCGGTAGAATATAGATCTTATTATCTGAAACACGATAGCCAAGAAAATCTCGCCCGCGGCCAATAAGAGCTACGAACTGAGCTAAATTGGCAACCGTCCTAAGGACTAGGTACAAATTAAACACGGCTAATAAATTAGAGAACGTTCTCAAACCGATATATTGTCGTGCGAGTATATTAGTATTTAAAACTAAAATATAAATGCGTCATATTGTATATTTTTAAGGACATAACTATATGCCTACATATGTAACCAATTACCAACAAGACTTGACTTTTATTTGTTTTATTGACTATATTTGAGGAAAATTTTGTTTCAGTCTTCTTTTGAAATACTTCATCTGTTTAACCCCCGACAAAAAAGAGGCGTGTGTAATGACTCATTTGTCTGTCTCTGGGTGGTACCTGTCAATAGCATCGTAGCGCATAAATGAATGGTCCGTTTTGAATGCGGTTTTCATTTTGTTTAAAGTTATTTTTATCAACAAGATTTTTAGTTACGTTTGTTGCAATTCTGTTGTGCCGTTTAAACTTACAGATGCTTTTCTGAATGACGTCGGAAGTTTATAGCAGTTAGGTTATAACAGGCTACAAAATACTATTAGTCAAATCGAAGAGTAATCGTTCAGAATCAATGGTCAAGTCTTATGTCCCGCACAAGAAGGAAATGATCTATTAGTAAATGTATTCCCCCCACAGTGGTTTCAGTGCTGTATCTTGTTACATAATATAATTTATTTAACTGTTAATATCCGCGGATATTGCATTAAATATTTGCCAATTAAGAGGTGGGGTCGGCATTCGAGGCGAGTTCAGTAAACAAACAACATTACCCACACAATGCTGTAGCAACAGAAATAGATGCTGAAATCTACGCCGATTCGCGCGTTCGGCAAATTGCGCGTGTTCACAGTTGATGCGAAGACAGATTGTTAAACAATTATTTCAATGTTAATTATAGGTGACGAGGACGATACTGGAAGGCTGGTGGGAGGATACTTGTATCCGACCGGATAGCGACGACCGTACACTGGTGCTAAAACCTGCCATAGTGGCCCACCTTGTGTGGGTCGCGTTCCAGGGTCAGCCAGTGTATATCCGGTTCTCCCCAGGGGACTTGCCCCCTGATCCTCACCCTTTTCCCATCCCTTTTTCCTTCCCGTCCCCCTTGGCCCTTTGGCAGGCCGGCATGATCTTGCCGACCAACGATGGACACATTGTTTATCGTTGGTCGACAATATTCTTCAATTGCGCTACACTTACCATCAGGTGTAGCGTAATCACTTTGTCGAGCCAGGATAAAAAAAAAGATGTTTAAAAGCTGGTTGAGCGACGCTGATCGCTGACGGTCCTGTTATATAAAACGCAACATTTGTGATATGCCAATATGATATTCCATTCCATGCGCATAAAAAGTCTAAATGTCGTCAACTTCGTCATTTATCGTGGTTAACGAATTAAGGAGTTTGGTATCGTGCTGTTACTAATAACTTACGCCTAGTAAAATGTTTTTGCATATCTAATAATAAGAGAACACGTTTTTAATAATAATAACCAATTTTCAATATCTCAATATTGTTCGATCTAACACCAACAAAAATAAACAGCAATTAAATGCACAACAGGCGAAATTTTTTATTGATTCCCTTTAATGAAACTAATTATCTACACTCCACCATTACTTCATTAGTCTTTTTGTGGCAACGTACTTAAACTGAAAAACTTACGAAACCAGTTCAGGGGGTCAAACCAAAAGTTATGTAACCAAAATTTATGATTTTCGAGTAACCTAATTCTAACTTAGCAATAATTGGCACCGTGGTAATGACTTACTACTGCGGTTGGAAGAGTTTTAACTTTGTGATTAAGTAATTTCTTATTATTAGATTATTTCCACCCTTAGAGCCAGTTAATTCTTTAGACTCCGTTATAGAGAACAGAAAATGCTTTATGGGCACTTAACGAGTAGGACAGAAATAAACTTAATGTGTGTCTTCAAAGAATACTAATTTAAGAAATGGCTAATGAATACTTAAAATAATTGATCTATCTAAGTTGGGCAGTTAATTTCTAGATGAACGTACAAATAATTGCCGATCGTATTTATACTATTGCTATTCGTTGTACTATGTCATTATAGCTGAAACGCACACACTGAAACTTTTATGGGCTTTTAAACCAGTTAGAACCGCACGGGACTGTCGGTCGCGAACCAGCATTTTCTTTGCGTTTGGTGTAATTTTAGTTTCTACGTAATATGTTTTACGACGACCGTAGAATATAGACTTATGCAATGTTTTAGCCAACGAATATTCTTTAGTATTAATACCCCACCTAGTATAATATTTTTATATATACTGTACGGTAAATACAAATCTCACATTTTAAATTATAAGTCAAAAGCTTCAAAATCTGATAGCAAAACGAGAATTAAGATGTGTTAGCTATTACCCGTTGAGATGTTTCCCGACTACCCTCGTACTCTGACATCAGATTTTTTATTTGTGACCATTCTTCGGTTAGACCCCGACGAATACAAAATAAAAATCGACCGACAATTGGCAAAGATATCGATTCGATTATGACCGGCATTAGTACAGGACAATGCTAAAAAGCTCTAGCTAGCTCGACTTGCAAAATCCATCACCGTCAAAAAGCAATAAGCATAATGTTTGTGTGATGCGATTAAATCATTAGGCACCATAAAGTACTACTAGTAGTACTTTCCGTACTACAAATATAATCTACATATCCTACTAATATTATAAACGCGAAAGTTTGTAAGTATGGATGGATGGATGTATGTTTGTTACTCTTTCACGTAAAAACTACTGAATGGATTTTAATGAAACTTTACAATAATATAGCTTATACATTAGAATAGGACATAGGCTACTTTTTATCCCGGGAAAAGCAGATCACGCGGGCGGAGCCGCTTCATATAACGCTGAAAATCAAAAACTACTTTCAAGTTTTTGTGCAATGAAATAAATTACAGTGATTAATTACACGAGCTCTACGAGACAATTATCCTCAGCCTGTCCCATTCTTAGAATACACATTTTTTTATGTTGAACGAAGTCGTCAATTCATATTTATTTAAGCTTCTATATTTATACCAACATTCTATATGCCGTAAACAAGAAATAATGTATTATTTTATTAACAAACCATTATTCTTTCAGCACACCATTCTGGGTCGACGACTTGCAAAATGTGGTTTTTAAAGGTGTTCCCGTGTATGATTTATGACTTCATCCAACAGCTAGAGCCGAAAATATATTGTTTACAAACATCTGGAAATATCGACGGAGCAGAGAACGTTGTAACATTTGCTCCTTCAGCATATTTAGTGAATGGATGCGATTTCATTTGCACGGTTTTCTGTTATTCGATGCTTGGATCAGTCATAGCATTTATTGAACCAGGATTTAGGATGCGCTAAAACAAATTATGTGCTACTAGAATTACTAAATACTAGTAAATACATTTATAAATGTCGGAGAAATAAAATAACCTTTTTTATTTGTTAATTCCTAATGTTATTTAATGGTTTCGCTTATTATTCCTGTAAGTTTATTTAATCGCCGTTTTGATGTTTTCGTTCAATGACTTCTGCTATAGTTGATATCAAGTCGTGATTTGACTTTTTATTTCAATTTCACCAATCTGAATAATATGTAATGATTTGGCTTTACTTTTAATTTTTGGATGTACGGACGCCTAATACTATACTTTTTTTTTAATTAAATCACATCTAGATACTATTATACGGGTTATCCATTGGAAACGTAGTGAGTTTTTACAAGATCGGCTTTTTAACCCCTTTTCCCTTGTGCTCTTCAATACGTCGCCCACATTTTCTTCGGTAACCTTCCACATCATCGCGAAACTTCTCATAAAATGTCAAAAGAATTTTGCCAGCTGTGTATCAACCGCCATCAAATGCTAATTGTTATTAGCATTTGATGGCTGTTGATACACGGCTGTGTTCAGTGTACAAAGCTGTGCATTACCAAGCAATAAAAATAGTAGCATTGTGAACAAAGACCACTTTACTAGTAACAGCCATTTTAGCCCCTTAATCCTGTTACTTCAGTCTAGATTTTTACTGTTAAAAGAATTTATGACATAATGGATTATAACTTTTGCCATCGACTATGATGATTATCAAAATATGATTATGACCGATTATTAAAATTAAGATTACAACATTCGATTTGTGTAATATTTACATATTGCATAATTTGTAGTTTACGACAGAAGTAATTACCTACAACCATATGTATTAAAAATATTGTAGGTATAGTTGAATACTCATATTGAATAACAATAATTAATGATTTAAATATTTGTGTGTGTACACAAATATTGTTATACGTATTTTGAATAGAAATTGCGAACAGTGTTGTTCGCAATTTCTATTGAAAATACGTTCCTTATCAATACATTCTCTTACAAAAAATCGCTTGCTGTACTCAACACCTCTCTTGAAATATACACTGATGAATATTGAGCAGTATTCATTTACATCAGAAGCCTTTGTGATTGAAATAAGGGGCTCTGACGATAAACTCAGCAATGGATTGAAAGATATATCGATTTCAATTCTATAAGGAATTAATCGGCCAAGTGTATAAACAACCGCACGTATTTCGAAGTTTATGTTGGGGGGCTAAAATCTTGAGATCGAATTTGTTTTTGAATAAATAAATAGCATTCTATTTACAAATTTGACAATTTTTAAACGCGTGTCCACCAATTCGTTTCTCGCACTGAAACAGATGTGCATTCGTGTCACAGATCCAAAAATAATTAAATCCCTTTAATTCCTAATACCTACGATACAGGTTAACCTAGTGTGGGGGGTCAGTACTATATGTGTAACTGTTGTATATATTCATTTATATCGTGAAATACATTTATAAACCATATTTATACAGAATTTAACATTAATTAAAAATGGTGTAATTAAAATTTAAAAAAAGAGCAAAAACAAGGACAGATATTGGCAGTTTCGAACTTTACAAAACGATCGGTATTCTAAGATCTAAAAGATTTTAAGGAACACGTACAAAAATATATGCCAGAATATCAATAGCTGTCATTATAACATCGCTATCAGATTATTTTATTACAGTTCATTTATAACAATGGAACAATACGTGCTAACTGAACAGCTGACGTCTGTCCGCACCGCCGCTGGTTACCATTTAGCTTAATCAGCTCGTCCTAGCCTGTATTAACCTGATTGCGTTAACTGATGTTACTGATGTCACTTTGTACGAGATATTTATCTAGAAAGGAACTTGCATTTTTCAAACAGGCCGTAGCATTTCAACATGGATATTATTATTTTTTTTAACGAAACTATACGTATATACATTTAATGTTGTACGGTAATTAGTTCAGTCGGTTATTCTAAATGTACTTGTAATACTACTCCATTTTTACGATCTAATCACAATTACACCTTATAAATACCCCCCAATGTAAACACTCAAATCCGTATGGTGTTAATGAAGAAAAGGCGCTTTTTTTTTTTTTTTTTTTTTTTTTTTTTTTTTGTGCTGGGATTGCTGTAAGCCTGACTCGAGTCGGCTGTATACAGCTTCACCGGACTTTCGGGCGAGCGCTTTCAGGCGCTCTCAGCCCTTGACTAGGTGACCACCGCTGAGGGCACCCCCTTTGGGGTACGAACCTCGGCTCAGGACGGTCACCGGAGAGGGCAGAGACATCTGCGATTGGGGTTTAGGGGACTAATTTTTTTAGGACTCTACTTGATGATTTCAATCATCATTAACATCGGCTCGCGGGCCGGTACTAGGGTCGGGGGCGTTGCGGGGAACGCGGCGCGGTCCTCGGCGGCGAGGACGGTAAATCGGTTGTGTGCAGTGTTTTTTATTGAATTCCTCTCTCCTTCGGATGGCCAGAGTGGTCGCATCGTCGGGGTCAGTGAGGACGCTACGCGGACGTCTCCACTTTGCACGGTCAAAGGGAGTGTATATTGAGGCTCGTCGGACGAGCGGAAGAAAAGGCGCAATAAACAAGCCCTATATAGACTGTGATTCACTCCTGAGCACTCTCGCACGATTTCCCCAGTGTGCGGGCCATTTACAGCTGTTACCTGCGTGTGGCCCAATTAGCAACTAATTCGTCCGGCACAGTTATGTTGGCATTTCATTAAGTTTATGAATGTATTCAGGAGTGTATATACAAGCGAAGTGTGAGTAGTTCGAATATACAGTATCGAAAAAGTTAGTATAAATGTGACTTGTTATTTTTAAGGGTTGAGAACGCCTAAAACCGTCTCGCGTCAGTCCAACTTAATTAAATTTGCTATATATTTTTTTGTATACTTAGGTACATAGACAGCTGCCGTGGCGTAGCGGGTGAGTAACCGCATGAGAAACGAGTGGCCGCGGGTTACGTTACGGCTTACTGTGGGGTCGGGACAGTATATTCAGGGTATTTAGGTTTCATTTCAGACTCTTCACACGGTCTTCACTTCACAAAGTACCCCTAACACGACGCACTTAATTAAAATAAGCCCCATAAATACGATATATAATATAAATACAATTTTAATTAAATGAAATAATAGCCATTCTCAACCTAACTATGCTTAACTTAGGATCCATAGACATATTTGTCAAATCACCACAAGAGTCTACCATTCCATACATCATGTAAGGCAGGGATACGCGACGTGCAACGAGGCACGTGTCAAAACGATCTGTTGGCGCTCGAGGTCAATTGATTGCGCCGTGTGAGTCGTACACTGTGATATCACTTCGTATACCACGGACTACGGCATTTAAAAACGGTATTATTACGAGAATAACAATGGTCACAAAAATCTGATAGGCACTGGTGACATTTTTTATGTTACATGTCGTACAGACAGGGTTGAAGCCCTATGTCATTTTTATTAAGTGGGTATAGGTTTGTGTATTTCTGCCTTCGAGTATAAATCCTGTGGAATACTGGGCATTATGGGACTTCTTATGTATTGGGATGACGATCACAGTCCAGTGGTGATGCTTTTGTTTGGAAGGCGTGGCGCTTACCATCAGGCGAGTGACCTGTTAGTCTCATGGTTCAGATAATTGATTGATGATTCAATAAAAAACGACGAATAAATAGATAAACGTGCGTTCGTAGACATTGTGGAGTCGTTTCATCCACTGACTTATCTTAATTTTTGCAAAGGTAGAATAAGTCCGTAATAGTAGTATTATTTCATATCATCTACCATTAACCAGAGTGACGTATGAAGTATTTTAGTACATCAGAAACATTTATTATTTACTCAACATTTAACGTTGTCTGTTATCATACGTCGAGTAATAAGCTTGTTTATTTGTTTATATTCACATACTACATAAAAATATGCTTTCAATGTTTGTGTTCTGGTTATATATTATATCTTAAATACCTCAACCAATGTGTCTTGAATTTACATAATAATGATGCCCGATTTCAATGTGTTACATTACTAAAATAAATACTACATCTTGGAGCACGTTTAAAAATATGAGTTTATTTATAAATTTAAGATAAATATTTAGTTAGTTTTTATCTGTATCAAAATAAAACAACCCAAAGAATATAATTTCTTTCAAACTGAATTTTGGCTAGCATCATTCATGATATAAATATTTATTAAATAAAACTAGATATATTTAATAAGGTGTTAAATGAAATACTTTGGTGGTGAGACTTTCCGGGCTAAAACATCAAGTTATTAGGAATTTTCTTTTTCCAAACAGCTCAGGATCATAAACTCTCTATACTCATCTTGAGGTATTCGCTAGAATTGGAGAAAATTATATTAAAATTTTATTTCAAATTTTTTATATTACAAGAAAATTTTCTAAATACCTTGAAAATTTTACATTACACATTGTTACAAGATTTATTATTTGAACCCACAGTACTGAAGAGCATTAATTCCACAATTCCAAGATTTTTCTTATTCGATAAAACTACAGTTTATTATTATTATTTATTATATATTATTATTCAGTAAATTAAGTTATAAAGATGAACAAAAAAATGTTCTTTCTATTTTTTCAACAGACAGTTTCCTATTTAATAATGATGATAATAAATATTATGTATTTAAATTCAACACTACATATGTCCTAGTAACAGTTCTGTCAATGTATATAAAAAGATGTAAGTTCACTGTTTTTGAGACACAATTAGCGGTTTCCTGCAGGCACTTGTGCTTAAGACGCAATTGATCCGTATCTGCACAGAAAGCTAAAGAATATTTCCTACATGCATGCAACTGTTGACTGTACTTCATATCTACTATTTCATTGGTGGGCAACCTCATTAATCATCCTATACAAATACTAGAAAATGACCACAACCACTCTGTCAAGAGTGATATAACTAAGAAGAAGAGCCTTATCAAACGGTATTTCAAACTTTACGGTTCTCATTTCGAACATTCAATTTTCTGACGGTTTGAGACTCGGTCATCTCAAATATTTTTGTTCCGAATTGTCCGAATTTGAAAATTCCGAATCTGTTCTGATTTCCATTAAAAATATAATTACCAAAAATTTAAAATAATGAAAAGAGTATACTTTGTTCCAACACGCAAAATGTCCGCGAGTATAGGCCTTAATTGAATTAAATACTTATGCATGCTATGCTATTATTATGTCACAAAATTTCCAATAATTGGAAAGGCGACCAAAGGCGAAATGATCTAATAAGCCCTCTAGGAAATTGGTTGAGATACGGTTATCAATATCTCATTATCTAGTACATAGATGGGGAGCTTAATTTGATTTGTACATAACTAAATATAATAAACCATTCTATGTAAAATACTCGTAGTTTGTTGCTACGGGTCTAACGTAAATAGGAATATTATATTATTTCAAAGTAATATTTTTATTTTGATGAAGCTGTTCGTCGCAGTTTCACCGCAGACGTGTTACTGCCCTGCTCTCAGAAGTCATAGCGTGATAAACATTGAAGCCTTCCAAAAAAAATATTCTAAATGATAGTGCACCGGCATCTAAATCCGTTGTATAGTTTAGGCGAAATAAGTAGACAAACAGACAGGCGGAGATAATGACTTTGTTTTATACGATGTACCTAGTAAGTTTTCAACTTTCTATATCTAATGATTTCTTACGTTTACGCGAATGTTACTCATTGAAATAAAACTAATTTAAACGGATTTTATCGCGGTTTTTTATTAATTTTGATCCCGACGTTTCGAAGACTTTTCTATATCTAGGCAAGACTTTCGTTTCATTAAAGTAAACTAAACATAAACTGTTTATATATTATCAATAAATGTAAAAACATTATTTACGCAAATAACAGCAGTAATGGAAAGCAAATATAAAACATGTAACTAATAATAAAATCCCCGACTCCAATTAGAAGAAAACATCTGTAATTTCCAAACGTCTGCTAGTTATGAACCACCTCGATTAAATCGTCTTTCAAAGAAAAAAACCGCATTCAATTCAGTCCATTTGTTTAAGCGCTACGTTGCCACAGATAGACAGATACATGCACAGATAAAGCTGTTTAATTTATAAAACTCGTCTGGGAAATAGTATTAAAATAGATATTTTGCTGGCGAGAGGGTGCCTGATATTTTTTGTATCCGACTGGATACCACTGTACAAATGGTGAAAAACCCGCCATAGTGGCTCGGCCAAGCGTGTCGCGTTCCGGCCTCAGCCAGTGTAAATCCATACTTCGGCATATTTTTGCCGACCGTCGAGGGGCTACGTGTGTCTTGGCGATAGACATTATGTATGCACTGCCTGTACTTAACGTCAGGTCAAGTATAATCACTTTGCCGTGCCATAATAAAAAAGATTAAAATAGTATAGTATCAACAATCTTTGTCGTCTACGCGAAAACACTTCATCTAAGACCTGCTTGCTTTGAGAAGCTCTAGTGGCGCACTAATAAAGCCACCCTGATTAACAAGGCATGGAGATACTCGATAATTAGGTATTTAACTAAAAAAAAAATATTGATTTTTTTTATGTATTTTAAAACTTTATTATTAATAATATTGATATGTAACAGAAAAATTTGAAAAAAAAATTGTTCAATTAATTATAAACATTTAAAAATTGATGAAATTCAAATAAAGATCACGTGACTATAAACGCGCCATGAGCGGCCCCCATAGTTGTGACGTCATAATGTTATAGCTATTTAATAACAGTACAGCGTTTACGGCTATTACACGTGACTAGACAATAATATTGAAAATTTATTGCTAAAAAACGAGATGTTAGTTGGTTCCGATTAGCTATGTGTGATAAAGGATTTATTAAGGCAAAGTCTGATAATATTCCTGATGTTGATATATTTATGATAACCATTTTTTTTTTAAAATGACGTTCGGTTTAATTCTGCTGAAATTCGAGGTGCCAAGGCATCAAGGTAAGTCTGTTAAAAAATAATATAATAAATGAAAATATTTAAGTATTTATTCTCCATTATATTAAATATAAGCAGCGATATCTCAGCGGGGATTGGTACGGACTGTCGAGACGAAAGTCGCAGGTTCGAAACCAGCCCCAAGAACATACACCTCTGACTTTTCTACGTCACGTTTATACTAATTGTTAATTATCGCTTACTTTAACGGTGAAGGAAACATCGTGAGGAAACCTGCATACCTGAGAACTCGATAAATTTTTTCGAAGGTATGTGAAGTCTACCAACCCGCATGAGGCCAGCGTGGTGGACTAAGGCCTAACCCCTCTCATTCAGTAGAGGAGGCCCGTGCCCAGCAGTGGGACAAGTATAATACAGGGCTAGTTGGTTGGTTGGTTCATATTAAATATAATTATTTATTTCATAAATTGTAGAGCATCGCGTGAGAGTTACGGCGACAAAGCTATAGGTTATGTTCAACTAAGTCGTAAAAATAATATTTGTATTGTAAAGGGACGGGAATGTCCAGAACACCGAGTTCGGAGTAAAGCTTATTCAGTTAAAGTCCAGAAAAATTCAGGATGTTCAATGCCATGACTGTGCAGCTTTAGCAGGTTTAAAGATTATGATTTGGAGTCCAGTTAAAAAAAAATATTTACTGAACTCTACGTAAGTATATAATAATTATTTGATTTGTATACTTAAATAAATAATAATTAATAACAATGGTGTTAAGAAATACTTACATCGAAATGATCTTCACAACCAAAAATAAACGATTTTGTTTTGGGATTATCACGGTGCACTGCTTGAAACCATTTATTTCGACGTTTGTCATCTTGGCGAACATTTAAAAACATTTTGTCAGGAGTTGTTTTTGTAGTATTAGTACATAATGGTACAAAACAAGAACGATAACTATTGAGGTTCGACATTTTTAATATAAATTTTAATATTTAACAATGACAACAAAATTAAATAAATCAAAACTCTGTATTTATAATTTCTGTATCAACTGCAATGAGTGAAAACTAACATTATGACGTCACACACGCGCTCGGGTTTCTTCGGGAGCTGTCGGTGTATCTTCGGTGCTGGATTCAAAAGTTAATTTTTATTTTGAAATAACTTTTAAATTATTGCGAAAAAAAATAAAATAAAAATAGTTTTGTTATAAAACTTATATATGATCTTTCCATTTATCACAAAAAAAAAAAATACTTAAATACCTAATTGCCCTCTGATGCGGTCACCTATGTATCTACATGGATATCTACTTCTATACATTTATGTACTCTACTGAACGCATCATATAGCAAGGCCTAAACTTCTTGTATATTATGATAGGATTCATGTGGCATGAATAATAGCGTAGTTGCCTATACTGAATTTTATACATTATTTTATACGCAGAAAAAAATGCAAAAAAAAAACATTGAAAAAATAAACCAACCAATATTTAAATATTGGTATGAGCAAAGGTGGGTTTGTAGTAGGGATATCTTACTTCCTCGCTCGCACGCGTGCACCGTAATCGCCATTTTGCACGGTGACGTCAGAGTTTGCGTCGTATGTTATTTGACAAGTACCCCTTCCATCTTTTTAATGGCTTCTAACTTATTTATTTTTGGACAGATTTATAAAATTCTTTATGCAATAGGTTTTGAGTAACGTAAACTATTGATTTTAATAATAAAAAAAATCAAGTCAACTATTCATGATGTTGTTTCTATGTGGCATGTGTCATTTGCATGTGCATTGTACCGGAATATTAGCTTCCGTATCGACAGAGGAAAGGCAAAAATGCGCTTAACTGTTTTTGATTAATATATATATATATATATATTTTTATTTGATTGAATGACGAGACGAGCAAGGCGCTCGCCTGATGTTAAGCACCACGCCTGACCATAAACAGAAGCAACACCACACTTTTAATTACAAAGCACTGCAGGGCACTGAACTGCGCTCGTCACCTCGAGACATAAGATATTAAGTTAAGAGATATAAAAAGAAATAAATAAGAAAGTATTGAACTTGTTTTAAAACATCTCTGTCTCTGTCTCATACAGGGGCAACATCTTAATTTAAGGGGTGTTTGGGCCGCACTCGACCGGATCGCATAAATAAACGAATACGTGGAATGTTTGCAAACAGAACGAATGCCGACGACCCCATTTGATGTTTAAACAATTTTATACTGATTTACGTTAAAGTTCTTTAAACCGACCCACGTCAATAATGTTTTCTATGTACGTATAATGTATACATAAATGTTTTTTTAAACAACGTAATATATATTTTTTTGGCACTGAACTGCGCTTGTCACCCTGAGACATAATATGTTAAGTCTCACTTAGTCGCCCAGTAATTTCACTGGCTTCAATGTCCTTCAAGCCGAAACACAACAGTGCATTCACAATGTTGCTTGGCGGCAGAAATAGACAAAGCGGTGGTACTAACCCAGACGGCGTCTAAAATACGAGGGTTCTACCACATTGTGAATTTATTAAACCATTTTGTATAGCAAATTGAGATTAATGCCTTTCATTTTTACACGCTTTTTATTATTCAATTAAATTTTCATAATAACTTTAGTGTATATTGAAAGAGATTTTTTATAACATGTGATGACAAACGAGCAAGTGGGTCACCTGATGGTAAGTGATCTTCACCGCCCATGTACGCCCACAATATCAGAAGAATCATGGACGCGTTGCGAGTAATTGCCGACCTTAAAGGAAAGGGATTGGGAAGGAAAGAGAGAATTGGGCTTACGGATATCTCACTCGCTGTACAAAACGCAGCAGTAAGTCGCTACATTACGTCGAGTTTCTGTGGGACAGTGGTAACGACCCAATTGAATCGGCCCATTTATGCTGTAGACAAAACTATCTACGGTGTTGCTCTTCCACTCAAGAACAATGTCATACAGAAAGAATAATTTCTGTATGTAGTGTAATATGAACGTTTCACTGAGGTAGTATAGTGGTAGCGCACATAGGCTGTGTAACAAGTGAGGTCGTGGTTTCGAATCCCAACTCAGGCAATCACGTGTTGATTTTTTAAATTATAAAACCAACGTGTTTGATTCCCAGAATTGGAATTCTATCACATAATAGGATGAATATAAGCTCGGTAAACCGTAGGTGCAATTGATTCACCTCTGCCTACCCATTTAGGAATTTAGACGTGAGCATACGTATGTGTGCAATAAGAACAGCATAATGTTAACAAAAGATTTCAAGCATATATATTTTTTTATGTTAATACAAATTCTACAGAATATATTTTCTTTACGAAATGTTATTTGTATTTATTTTAACTTTGTCCGTGTTCTACATACTTCATAAACACAGCGCATATTATTTTTAATAATCAACAATTATAACATACATGGAATGATATTTTTAAATTCTACCACCGTGAAAAATTGCAAAACAAATGAAAACAGTAGTTGTTAACATTGATTGGTTTAAAAAATAATACATATTAAAATGTACTCCGATATATCTTAATCACTACTTATTTTCCTAGCCACTGGCAATAACCACAGTTATGAATTTTAAGAAAATTATTTTAGCCGCATATAAAAAAATACTAAGACATAATTTGAACTCGTTTTCCAAAAACTATTTACACAAAAACGCGCGAAAACTATTTTAGTGTTAAAATACGTATTAAAATTTACCTGAACTCCTTTCTCGTCTTCTGACATATCGATGTACGTATACTTGAATGATGAACAAACGACCAACCGACGGGAAGATCGGGAACGCAGTGAGCTATCGTTTTGTGGCTGAAGGAAGCCGTATAGAAGGCGGACGGCGTATACTGGGGAAGGTAAACGCTCGAACTTTGGGATTGCAAGGAGTCTATAGTAGATTGGTATGTAATAATAATAAAATACAAATCAACATATTGACGTCCACTGCTAAACATGGGCAAGTTTTTTTTTTTGATTGAATGACAAGACGAGCCAAGCGCTCGCCTGATAGTAAGCGCCACGCCTGGCCATAAATAGAAGAAACACAGAACTTTGAATTACATAGCACTGCATTAACGCCCGTATACTGAAACGCTACTTAAGTATTTAAGATCATTTTAAACAAGTTAAGTCCCTCTTAGCTGTCAAAATTGTATGAAAATAAGTAGCCGTTAGCCGTCAGATAGCTAAGTAGCGTTTCAGTATTCGGACATAAGTCTCATAATGCCTAATAATTTAACTGGCTTCAATATCCTTCAAACCGAAACACAACAGTGCTTACACACTGTTGCGTGGCGGCATAATAGACAAAGCACCAACTCAGACGGCCTCTCGCATACGAGGGACCTGCCACAAAATATGTATGCGACAACCATACCGGTCTTGGGCAGCCCTCATCCATCCGCGACCCGTCACCATTTCCATCGTGCAGCACGACGAACAACACTACATTTGCCTAAGCTCGATATCCACACCAACACCGAACCATCACAATTTAGCCGTTTTTTAGTCGTACACTATACTACTAGATCTACTAGAATAATCAGATCCTTGCTTTCTCTTACTGAGACAAGAATTCAGCATAACATAATATTTGTGTCTTTGACATAAAATGTAAGGATGTGACGACCAGGCTATGCTATGCGGTGTAGACTGTAGGGGCATATGTTACTATCTATCATAAGAATAATAAATACATTTATTTAATATTCGTATAATTCGTTACTATAAAATTCAATTTTTTTGAAGAAGCTTTGCTGAAAATTCAATTAACAATCATATTAGTAAGTAGGTATTCTACACCCGTCTATTCTTATGTTTTTGGAACTATACTTGAAACTAACATTGATGACGATTATTAGGCGCTGTAGAAATCGCTCAACGAAAAGGCAGCCGCTTTTCAACCCACTCTACGTTGCTGGTGTTAGTTTGAACATTCTGTATGACCTAACTAAAATATCGGATGTACGCACAAAGCAGTAGAAACACGAACAAGTAGCCGGCTATTTGTTATTGTAATTTTTCCTGTAGCGCGAACTTGTTAGTATGTTTATTTACTATACTAACTCCGGTTATGAGGTTTTCAAGGCTTGTAATTGTTTTAGTGAGTGTGAACACGGTACACCTGGGTAACATACGCATACCATTTTCTATTCCTCCGGAATAATCAATTCCCATATTATTCAATCATCACATATGAAAGAACAAAAGTTATTAAGAATAATTTCATGAGCTCACACCTATATCCACTACGTCCACCTACAAGGCGGAGAGACGACCTGATAAAGATTGCAGGAAGTCGCTGGATGCAGGCCGCTTCCAACATGTCGGTCTGGAAATCTTTGGGGGAGGCCTATGTTCAGCAGTGGACGTCTTGTGGCTGATAATGATGATGATGATGACACCTATATCCCTGAAGAAGTAGGCAAAAACTAATGCTATACTCTCGGTTCGATCAGCTTAAGTCCGTTCTACGATGTAATAGAGCATATAGCCATATCAGCCATAAATCAAACCCAACTCACGTGTGATTTTTTCTAATTTAAACTCTGAAACACAAACAACACAAAGTGGGCGAGAAACCGGCTGCGAAGCAAGAGGCCGTGGGTTCGATTTCCGCAACGAGATAAATGTGTGTGTGATCCACAACTATTTGTTTCGGATTTGGATGTTTGGGATCGCAAGTCCCTCGTAGTTCTCGATACCCACTATACAGACTATCATAGTGTGGGGCCAGGACTATGTGTGCGACTATTGGGTGTAGGTATTTATTATGATTAATTTGCGATATACCTATCTAGGATTTGATCCCAGGACCTCACGGTTTGACAGTCTAAAAAGACTGACACTAGGCCAATGAAGTAATTATTTTAAAAATCCCTACAAAATTACGTTTTTATATTTTATTTCAAAAACATTTACCAATAAAGGAATAACGCCGCACGATAGACGATGAAATTCATTTCCCCGAGCGTTGTCTAAGCTAGGTTAATGAAAATATGTGAGCTGTAACGAACAAGCCGCAAGCCACTAATGCCCAGCGATGGGAAAATTCTCCGATGTCTGTCCATCGCACACTTTATCCATTATGCTTTATAAATTGATTTATCTTTAATTGTGTTGCTCTAGAAACTGTGTCAGTTTGGCACGGAGTAAGAGTTTGCAATCTGTTACAAAATTAAATCGTTTGATTGATTTTGGCTACAGTAACTAATAGAGCAATGTATAACTACTTATAATGTAAAACGTTTAAAACATTTTGACATATTTTAATACATACACATGTATTCACGCCTATGATAGAGAGAGGTGTATCAGTACACCCACATTTCGCCGAGCGTATCTCCGTCCCATGATGTGATAGGGGGCTATCCTATCGCCATACCGGGCTCCATTCCAGACTCCGGGCTGGTACTAAGCGTTTCGTGATAGAAAAACCCAATATCACTTTTACCTGACCCGGGGATCGAACCCGAAACCTCAGCACAGCAGTCGTACCGGATACGCAATACAACTACGTCATCGAGGCAGTCTAACATCTTTTAAATGTTTAATAAAATATATTGTTTAAGCACAGAATAGAAATTCACACCTAACACAAAATGAAATCTAATTTGTATCGACATCAAAACAATGTTGATAGAAAACATTCTCAAGTTGTGGTATTTTAAAATGTAAACCCGGTTAATTTTTGATAAGGGTTATATTTTGCGGTTGACGTTGTATCCTCTTCAAAGTTTGTTAAATAATTCACATGGGATACCCTTAACAGCGCATCAACAACTAATTAAATTGAAGATATGGTTACTGTTGGCAACGCAATCGTCGATACCACAGAATAAGGACTAGATTGGTGTTATTACAAAGCGTATTCTAATTTTAAACTAGGTTTCTAACAACTAGTAACTATGGTAGCTCACAGAAACTGGCCAATATGAACCTAGTTTAAAGTTAGAATACATTAATAATACTCTAAGTGTTTATTTAGTGCGTAAGTATTATTAAGTGAATGTTTTATGTGAGCGCCCGTGACGCGCGAGTCTAGTGTATAAATTCTATTATAATACTAACAGACCCGGCCACGCGTTGCTGTGGATAAAGTATATTATGTTAAATTATATTATAGTAAACTATTAAATGCAGTATGCGCCATCTTTTGGATGCTTACTCAAACCAGCCGATAAATTACCTTACACTGCCATCTGTTGGAATCTTATGGAACTCATAGATAATTAAAACAAATAATTTGCAATAAAAAAATATTGCGACTATAAATTGAGATATAAACTATCCTATCTCACAAAATGGATCAAACTGCACACAGTTTGCAAAATTTGATTAAACTCGGTTCAGTAGTTAAGGAGGTCATCGCGGACAAACAACGTGACACGATTTTTTTATAAATAAAAGAAATACGAGTATATATGCGTTCGCGATACAGAGTTAAATTTTATTTTTGATATATGCAATTTTTTTATAAATATTTTGTTTTTTTTATATACTTATATTGTTGTATTATAACCATACCATACACATACTTTTATGTAGAGCAAATTAAGTGCTATTCAACGATGTCTCACATGCATATGTTATGTTTTTGTGTTATATTATTGATTGTCATAGAAAAAACGCGATCGAAAATGGGTCAATTTGACGTCGCTCTCCTGGCGGTATAGTCCCGAACCACTTAAGCTAGTCGGGTTGATTGGGTGTTATGTGCCTCGAGTTAAGTGGTTTTACGAGCCTCAGCAGGAAAAAATGAAAACCGGAAGACTTAAAGGAGAAATACCGAAGGAATATTTCAAGGAAAATTCTCTGGTACTTTGAGGGCGGGATAGTGCATAGGCCAGCGGTCTTACACCATCTCATACATACACCGTATAAGCATGTACACTATAGTTTTTTTTTTTTTTTTTTGTGTGCTGCTAGTGCTGTAAGCCTGACGATAGTCGGCTGATACTTAATGATTATCATCATTATTAACATCGGCTAGCGGGCCGGTACTAGGGTCGGGGGCGTTGCGGGGAACGGAGGCCCTAACCCTTTCCCCCCTTCTCATTCTCATAATATCCCATTTCCGTACGGTCGGCAATGCATCCATGGTTTTCTCGTGTTGTCGATGTTCATAGGCGGTGGAGAAAACTTACCATCACGAGCCTAAATGCTCGATTGCCGGCCACTGCTCAAAAAAAACTAAAATAATCCGGTTATGTGCGAGTCAGAATCCAGCAACTAGAATTCCGTATCACTACTCTGTATATATCTGTTAGTATATTATATATGCCATAATAAAATGTATTCTGTGCAAATGGCAACCGGCTACCTACAACGGTATAAAATATAGTCCTTTAAATATATAACAGACAGACGGTTCAGGCTTAATAATAGGCAATCATTGGCGCTCTTTGGGAACGTATTCCTAAAAATAAAATTTATCATTGATCAGAATTCTACGTGATCCTTCGAGCCGGATGTACTAGTCCATTATATCCGTGATTAGTGAAAAACATCTTAACTTTCAATGTAGCATCCGTACCGAGTCCAACTTTGTAAAACTCGGCCGTGAGTTATTTTTAACTTTGTTGGAAAATGGTTAGTTGCTAGCCAATATACGAAGTTCTCTTGGGCACGATTTTGTACTCAGAGCGGTCGACCATTATCTGTTTACTGCCGTCTGCCGCCCTTCGCGACAGTAATGGAGAAAAAGGGCTTGAAGAACCCAAAATAAGTTTATACTACCGCAATTGGGTTATGTGGGATGTTTTCAAAAAAAGAGCGTTGTTTTGAAATGATGAAAATGATTCTCCAAATGAATTAAAATTTGAACAAATAAATTGTATTTGCTAAAATAAATACAGTAAGATAGACAGTATTACCCTAACAAAGTGGCGTTTTTCTTACGTTTTGTTATTATACTCGACTTTTAATTAACATATATACTGCGATGAAGAAAAGTATATTTTTTAATAATCTCTACAGAGAAATCCTAGTGTTGGGTTATTATGTATTGTATCATATATCCTACATAAAAGAGTCTCGGGTTTAATGTTCTAAAATGTATAAAATCTAGCCTATTTATTTATTATCAAACGGCAAGTAAATAGCCTTGGTAACAAACTCTATTTTGCAATTATTACACTTCACAACACCTGACAATAGTTGTTTTTAACCATAATCATACGGCTACATGGAGTCGGCTTAATGTTTTATAATAACATATCCAAGGTATTTGAGTAGCAAAATTAGAAAACCGATGGTTTGCTGATGGTAGGATATACATATCCACCCAGACTTCGCACGGATACCGACCACTGTACACATTATGTTAAAACTTGCCATAGTGACCCCCACGCCTTGTGTGGATCGCCTTCCAGGATCAACCAGTGTATATCTGGTTCGCCCTAGGAGCTTGCGACATGACTCGATGATTGGTTGAGGCGGGTATAGAGTGCGTCCTTGTATCCTTATATAATAATTAATGAATCGGGAAGGCGAGGGGCACTACGTACTACAGTACGAAACGCAAGAGCAGGCAGCTACTTTACGTCGGTTTTCTGTGAGACAGTGGTAACGACTCCGTCGAGCCGGCACAATCATACCGTACACAAAAGTGTCTACAGCGTGTCTCTATTACTTAAAAAGGCTTTTTCTTTTGGCTTTTTCACTTACCATATAATGTTGCACTATGCCGTTGGATTTCTTATATAAAAAAAATCAGGAAAACAGCAATAGCCATAACAAAATCGATCAGTTATTTCAAACCGCATATCTCGATCAAAATACTTTTTTCCATCCATCAAACTTTTTTCCTACAAGCGTTCGATGGAAATGATTAGCGAACGTCAAGGTACTCGGTACCTAGTAGGTACGGCCACTACACTCAATTGTACGTAATTGGGTCGCCGTCTAATTGTGATACTTCGACCGATGTATAAAAACGTATAGAGAAAACGGGAACTCGACGCGCGGAAATAGAATTTATACCTGTTTTATAGACAGCGACATGAATGTTATTAATGTGATTTATTTTAATAGAACTTGCAGACAATATACAAACATATGCACTCACTCCTGTAGTCCGCGAAGGAGTAGGCAGAGGTGTAATTAATCGGTATACCTACTCACATTTCAGCAAAAGTATATCCGCCCATGGTGTGATAGGGACATGCATATCACTATATTAATTCTAATACGATATAAATACGATATAAACTAATTTTATATAGTAGTTTTTTGAAAATATATTCCACGTACGATTTTGAAAAAAATACGGTATGTATTCAAATCAATTTAAATTAATTAATTTAGCAAAACAAAATAAGTATCTCCATTTAAACTGGCTGTGGGTTGGTTCCTTTTTGCGTAACTACGTCCAATTATTTATTAATTGATTGAAGTATTCACAACCTAACCTATTCATATACCTTATCAGTTTTTACCATGTCTGCATATTCCATTGAAAAGTACTCTAGTTTAATTAAAGTTATGCTTGTTCTGATGTGAATGTATCGATAATACTACGATATACTCTCAATCTTCAAGTGAACGTTAATTATCAGAGAAAAAATATTATACGGCTAAATACAAAATTATCACGGGATCAATACATTCGGAGAGCTTTTGTCGTTTGTCTAATTGGTACTTCTTAAATTGTCTGTTTAATCAGTATATGGGAAATTAAAATAATTCAGTAATTGAAAATACGTGAAAATAAAAAGAATTATAAATATTGCAGTTTGCAGTGTGCAATATTTAAGTATGTGTATATCTAAAAATATGAAAAAATTTAGTTCGATTGAAAGTCTAGACAGAGGGTTCAAAAAGGATTCAAAATTCAAAATTCAAAATAGTTTATTTGTAAAAACATAGGTTATAGGTATGTTAGCTAAAATAATGGATGCGGTTTATATGTATATGAAAATACACATTCTCAACAAGGAATAGCTAATTTAATATTGAATTTATTAGTTGTACATAACACATATAATTAGGTATATTCTATTGAACTTGAACAATACAAGAAAGATTTCAAAGGATTTTTTTTACTTATTTATTTATTTTTTTTTATTTATTCATCATATATATTATCATCATTTTATTTTCAACTTTTATAGCGTCCAGACAGATTTTAATTTCATTTCATGTCTAATTTTAATTACAGATCAAAGAAAACATAAAATGTCAACTTGTTTAATTACAACAACATATAAATTAATGTATCTATGCGTGTTTCTTTCTGCCAAATTAGCTCGCGCAGGTCATCGCACTGGGTGTGGCACATCCCACATCCCACACTACGTTTGTGTTCTTCCACGTAGTAGTAGTCTGTCAGTATGTTATTCTTAAATAATAAAATAAATTTAAATAAAATGTGTTCATATAATGAAGCTGTTTCGACCAGGCGGTAGAGTGGTAGAGCCACGCTGTAGACAGTTTTGTCTACAGCATGAATGGGCGGCTCGTCCGGATCGTTACCACTGTCTCACAGAAAACCGACGTAAAGTAGCGGCTTGCTGCTGCGTTTCGTACGGTGAGTGAGATATCCGGAGGCCCCTCCCTTTCCCAATTCCTAATTATCCCTTTCCTTTAAGGTCGGCAACGCACCCATGATTCTTCTGGTATTGTGGGTGTACATGGGCGGTGGTGATCACTTACCATCAGGTGACCCACTTGCTCGTTTGCTGGCCTATCCTATAAAAAAAAGGTATTGTATAGCAGAGCCACTGAATCGTTGCAAAATAATAGGTTTATATACCATAAATCAATTAAAACTAATTGAATAAACCATAAATTTAATACTAATTGAACAAACAGTAGTCTTGAAGGCGTAATCCAAGTGCTCTTGGACCTGAAGAATTCTCTATCGGTGCTACCAGCACTATATTATCGTCTGTCATTCTGACCGATTCAGAAAAAATATTTACTATGTACTAAGAAAAAAGTAGCGATAGCTCAGCGGGGAGTGATACGGACTGTCGAGACAAACTTCGCAGGTTTGAACTAGCTCCAAGGCATACACCTATGACTTTTATAAGTTAAGTGTACCTATATTAATTATTGCTTGCTTTAACGGTGAAGGAAACATCGTGAGGAAACCTGCATACCTGAAAACTTCATAGATTTTTTCAAAGGTATGTGAAGTCTGCCAATCCGCATTAGGCCAGCGTGGTGAACTAATCCTATTCCCTCTCATTCAGCAGAGGAGGCCCGTGCCCATCAATGGGACGTGTATAATACAGGGCTAGTATTATTATTATTAGTACTAAGAAACATGTCTTTACGTCTACACCATTATTCATTATATATACACATGTCATTACTTGTCCTGACTGAGTGACTGATTCATCAACGCAGAGCCTAAACCACTACGGCTAGAAATTTAAAATTTTGGCAGTTGATGTCTTTTATATTATAAGCATCCACCAAGGAAGCATTTTGGAAATGTTACCCCTAAAATGGTAAATAAAAGATGCATGGTTGTTGTGCAAATCATAGTTGATGTTTATATATCATTAGCAAACAAATTTAATTTACCAGATTATTGCCGCACCTCATATTCTATTATTATCATACAAATGATGTTCATACGCAACACTTGCAAACAATAAGAAACATGCTTACAACGCCATCTAAAGAATTCTGCTTTAACTCCATGTTTCAGTAACGCCTCGCTGAAAACTGAAAACATAGTAGTACCTTTACTCCCCGCCAGACGGCGCTTCAACTACAAATCCGCTCTTTGTGTGAAATACAAAAATAATTTAATCAGAGTGCACGGTCAAGTTCAAGGAATTTACCCTAGACCTTACGAGGGTATTCGGAGTACGGGTGAACAAACGTCGCATGTTTACGTTGTCGTTTTCTTAAGAAGAAGCTGGCAAGGGAGAATGTAAATACCAAAAGAAACATGAATACATTGCCGACCTTAAAGGAAAGGGATAATTGAGGCATTGGGATAGCAAAAGGGAATCCGAACCTCTGAGAACTCTGAGACAATGGTTACAACCCCATCGAATCGGCCCATTTATACTGTACACAAAACTGTCTACTAACAGCGTTACTGTACCACTTAGAAAAAGTGACTTGTCACAAACATGCTAAACATTTTAGTCACTTGACGTCATACACACAACAGAAGAGCTACGCTCATGAAGCCAAAGGACGCTGGTTACCACTTTATCAAATAATATTAATAAATAAATACACCCAACAGTCACACACATAAGTCCTGACCTCACACTAGCTTAAACATATATCGTGGGTACCAGGAACTACGAGGGACTTACGGTCCCACAACACCCAGACCCGAAACACATATGTGTGGATCACATAAATATTTGTCTCGGTGCGGGAATCAAACCTACGGCCTCTCGCTTCGCAGCCGGCTACTCGCCCACTGCGTCACGGAGGCTGCAATAATCGCCACAAGCGTCTAACGCGTCACAGACGCCGCCACGTCTGCGTATTTGTACTGTACACTATACACAGTATACTAAAGATCATTTGACGGTCGCATCAATTACGAACGGCGTCACTGGCGTCTTCAATAGAACACTGACAGAAGGCGTTATTAACGCCCGCATCTGACGTTAGATACGACCGTCGCTTTTACTCAGATTTGTATTTTTTTTATTAGAAACCGTAACAACGAGACAAACATGTCGCTCGCTGGGGGGTTAGCGACATGCATTCCCAATACCCATAAACAGTGCTTAGGTAGTAACACAACTCAGAACCTTGGCTTACAAAATACTGCGTGGCACTGCACTGCGCTCATCATCTTATACACAAGATGTTATTCATCCTTGAAAATGGACATCAGCGTCCATTAACTCTGCAGACAAAAATAAAGCGATGATACCGAGACAGACTCTCGCCAGGGTCTGTCATCCTGTAACAAACTATATAAACATGATAAAGCAATTTATACGTCATTCGACGACATAAAGCGATACAAAAACAAAGTAATTTGTGTAAGTGTAGGATATGATTGGTGGGCTCGTCTGGCCGTCGATCACCGCAGCTATTCTTGGACACGGACACATGTCCTACGCAATTGGCCTGATACAATCACGTGGGACGATTCCATTGTTAACGGTATAAGTGGCAAACTGCAGCTGATGTAACTGATTGTGATTGCATTCTGACGGATATTTAGTCTCAACAATATGATTTGCTGGGGAGCGATGGTCTAAGAATAACAACTACTATTATTTTTTATACTGGTACGGCAAAGTGAGTATACAGGACTTGATGTTAAGTCCAGTGAAATCTAAATATTGTATCTCGGCGGTAGGCAGAATTATATCAGCCTGAAGTTACTGGAAAAATCCTGGCTGACTCCGAAAAGCGACTCGCCTGAAAACTGTTCGATATGTATCAGATACTCTCCCACCAGCAGCAGTGCTTGGGGTAGTGATTAGGTCGAGGGATTCTAAATATCTGTCTTTTAGTGCCCGTCGAATATAATCTGTACTTACATAATAGTAAACAAGTCGAATAAAAAAGTAAAGTTCGAATGCCTCATCGACACCCAGCCCAACCAATCATAGACAGAAATTTAAAATTTCGAAAGGACGTCGATATTATATTCTAGGCGTAATTACCAACTATAAACTAACGGATACTCCCCGTTGACCTACAATTTATAATTTGGCACTTGGGGTGGTCATAGGTCATATAGAGTTGTACAACTGAAGTATAAAATCCTAAAATAATTGATTCCAACATGCTTTTTAAACAAATGCTACAGAAAGACTTGGCTTATCGATTTTACGTCCGGCCGTCTGATGTCAACCCCTCTGGGAGATGTATAAATACGATATGCAAACATTTTTTATACGGACTCATCTAGAAGTTTTTTTTCTGTTTTTAGTCTTGTTCATGACCAATTTTACATGTTAAACATAATTGATACTTGATACTCTCTTGATATCCAGTGTACCCAAATCCAAAATGAACTGAAGTACGTATTTACAAAGACATTTGCGTCGTACAAATCGTGCAAGTAAAGAAACATAAAAGCACATACACACTATTTGGCAGTTATCCGAGACAAAGTGAAATCTCCACCCAGAATCCAGAAGATAAACAACAAAACTGTGTATATATAGATTTATTTCTGTACAACCGTTGTAGCGGTGAGATAAAAATAAACAAATCGCTCTTGTCGTATGCAATTATTCTATTTGATGCGCGCGCGCACCGTACCTAACTCCCGACTGCGCTGAGTTTACATGAAGTTGCGTAGTATATTAATTTATGTTTAAAAAATACTTTAAAGTGCGCAACAGTACATTCTTTATCTTAACCGCTAAAAATCCCAGATAGCAATTAGAAAAAAGAATGTTTCTAATTGGCTGAATATATTTTAAATAAATAATTAATCAATAAATAAGGCTCATGACACCGCATAATAAAAATTATACTGATACACCTTAAGGGCCTTCCGTGAGCAAACGACCTTGACTGACTCGCGCCATACTAAATCGTGTACTTGGCGTGTGCAGAATATGCACGTATTTAGCGAATAATTGATTTAAAAAATCAGGTTTTGGTCTTTTCGAAAATTTAAAACGGGCAAAATATTCGTTATTAAATATTTTATCTAGTGATGTTAATCTCATTTGATAACATTCTGTACTTTAAAAGGAGACGCACGGAATCTTAGCATTTTTGTCATTTTTATGGTTCATTTATAACGACAATTTAAAAATATATATCAACATTAACATGAATTTGAATCGAGCAAAGTAAAGCTGACAGATTGTAGAAATATATTGTATATTTTTTTAATCAATATTTATTTTAAGTAATGACTAGATAGCCTCTAAAAACATCGATCGCGCGGCGTTTTGCTGGGGGTATGGCCTTAACAGGAATTAACAACATTTGCCGTAAGCAGTGGTGGAGATGTAATATATTATATATGCCTGCTGCGGTGGCGCAGTTGTATTGCATACGCGGTACGACTGCTGTGCTCTCGAGTTCGATTCCCAGGTCGGATAAAAGTGATATTGTGTTTTTTTTTTATCACGAAGTACTTAGCATCAGCTCGAGCTCTGGAATTTGTGTCCGGAATGGCGATCGGCTCGCTCGTATTATATTAGATTATATTATGATTATATTAGATATATTATATTAGAAATATATAGGGCTAATTTAAAAATACTAATAGCCTTTTACAGGTTACAGACTAACTTTAGTTCTATGATTTTTAAAAGGTAACCTTTTATTTTTTTCGTTCATTTAAGACGAAAAAATATTTTTCATTTTACCGTAAAGGCCAATAACTCTACGCGGTCTCAAAAGAAAGGAATGGGCCGGCACAGGGTAGCAATAATAGCAATAATAGCTTATAAGGTAGCAATTGAAAGTTTTGAGTTATGAATTGGGTTGTATGATGTAAACAAGATACCCTGTCATTTTTACTTTTTATGCAGTTCTGTAAATCATTAATATGGAAAGATTTTAAACAAATAATTTAAAATTTCATACACATGTAATACCGCCATTATTATGTGGATCTAAATATAACTGCTCAGTGGTTTAGTTTCAGTTGAGGCCGTTGAAAAGATTTACACACTTATAAATAGTGTTTTATACTTTCTTTTATTTATGATTTTTTTATATTTCCCGAATCATATTGTTACTTTCACGTCATGTTACTTGCGGATGTACTATTTTACTCAAGTAATACGACTCCATTTCTTACTTAACACATTTTTACATTCACTTCATAAATCTCAACAGATATTGATGTTGGTCGTAAACCTAATAAACAATAATTAACTATATGAAAATATAAAGGGAAATATGTACCGATTTACTCTGGCGGATAATGATAGGAAAATAGTAGTAGATGCATTGCTTTAGACTTCATAAAGAAGTTGTGATAGGAATATTCGAAATAATTTTATTCCGTGGTGGTCTCATAAATTTATATAAGAATCGTAATACGGAGATCAAAGGAAACAGAAAACGCACCGCGATTCCGTTTTTGAATTTTTTTACTTATAATTTTATTTTGCTCTTTTATATTATCTCCTAGCCTGAGAAAGTGAGTATCTAAAATTAAATTTGATTGAATAAAACATAAATAAAAAAATACACGAGAGGTTGTAGAACGTAGAGCAGTAGAATTATTAGCAACTAGCTTTTGCTAGCGGCTCCGCCCGCGTGAACAGCATTTTCCGGGATAAAAGTAGTTTAAAGGCCGGCAACGCATTTGCAAGCCCTCCGGTGTTGCAGATGTTCATGGGCGGCGGTGATCACTTTCTACCAGGTGAGCCTCCTGCCCGTTTGCCCCCTTATTCCATAAAAAAAACCGTCTCCAGGGTCTCATCTGTCTCTGTAGATAAATTCATCAAAATCGGTTCAGTGATTTAGGTGTGAAAGCGTAACAAACAAACTCACTTTCGCATTTACTTTCACCCCCTTTTTCATCCCTTATTAAATAAAATTTCCAAAATTCCTGAAACATGTAAATAAATACAACCGAAATACAAAATTTTGTTTATGTAACTTTCAAAATGACGGACTTTCATACATATTATCATCCCCTATTTTGACCCCTTTGGGGTGGAATTTTCTAAAATCCTTTCTTAGTGGGTGCCTACATAACAAAATGAATATACAGTCCGAATTTCATGCTTGTAGCCTTGATAGTTTGCGCTCGGCGATGATGAATCATTTAGTCAGTCAGGACATGTTATTTTATAAGTATAGATTTAATTTACTCCAGATTATGCTAAAGACAAAGGTAATGAAGTGACCAGAATGGCACGATGCAGTTCAGTCCTATAGACACAAAAGAACTGATTATTTAGTGTTTCGTTAGACTGACATACAGATCAACGAGCTCCATGTCATGATCCAACTTGGATGATTTGGACAGATTCTCAGGTATGTAGATTTCCCCACGATGTTGCCTTCATCGTTAAAGCGTTAATTAACAATTCATTATAAACATAGTTAAGAAAAGTCAGAATTGCGTCTCTTGGGCTGATTTCGAAGCCGCGACTTTCGTCTCGACAGTCTATACCACTCCCCGCTGAGCTATCGCTGCTCTCTTTAAGTTTTCACATAAAAATTATTTTCTAATTAAGTTATTTAATACAAATTATTGAATAAATACGGCTTGAATATTCGCTTGTATTTTATAAAGAGTTTAATAATAACTTGACTAGTTTCATTGAAACTATTTCGATGGACGCTTGGCAAAGTTTTGTTCATTGTCGCATTGTGATAATACTGATGTATAAGACAAGTGTGTATGTTTTTACATAAGTGCAATAAATAACAACGTGTTTTGGTTTCAATTATAGTGCCAGAGTTATTGAGAAAATAATGCTGAATGAAAATACTATTTTCTGCCTTTACCTACATACATTAAACCGATCTAAAATAAATTTCCGGCATTAGCGCCTTTCTGTGTGTTACAATCGTTTTGCACGTTACAATCGCATCAAAGACTTGTTCGAATGAATAGTGTGTTTATGATCGTTGGGCAGAAGCATTGTGTATGTACTATTATACACAGCATAGCATAGTATTGAGTTTAGCAAATTATCAACTTAGACGTGCTAAAACAGCGTAAATTTTTATAAAGCTCTGGCGGAACCAGGGCGGGGATAAGAGGCTTCCGCGAAAATGTTTCAGATTAACGCGCTCATTTATTAAATAAAATAAATAAATACACCCAACAGTCACACACATACTCCAGACCACATACTAGGTTAACCTGTATCGCGTGTATCAGAAACTACGAGGGTCTTCCAGTCCCATAACTCTCAGACCCGAAACAAATATTTGTGAATCAAACATACATTTGTCTCAGTACAAGAATCGACCCCACGGCTTCTCGCTCTGCAGCCGGTTACTCATCCACGCCACGGAGGCTGTCAATAGCTTTCATAGGCTTCTTGGGTAAGTGCCTCCTAGCCCCGCCGTTTACACAGATTTAGCCCCGACCTTCGTTATAGTAGCTACAACGACCTGACTCATGACTGCAAACTATTCGCTTGATTAGCCAGTTTGTATAAAACCCATTGATTTTGATTATCATTAGTACAGTGCTAGGCACACACAACTCTTCAACATCTGGCTCAGTGTAGCTCGAATTATCGTGGGCGACCGGTGCCTTACGCTAACGCTACGCTAAACTCCATATGAATTTCTAAACAATACTTCAATGGGTACTATCTTATATAATATTGGTCTTGACGACAATGAAGTGGCTGACAGATTAGCTAGACAGGCTATTACAGATGGTAATACAATAGATATCACACCCTCCTTAGCATACTATGTACTTTTTTTTTTAAATATGCTTTAACACATGGAACGAGGACTTTGATCAAAGTTGGGTGATTAGAATTGTCCGTGGATTGATAATATTATTTTCAATAGAAATGAAATAGTTCTCTTATGTACCTACTTAACGCGCAACCTCCCAAGTCCCAAGACTTTCAGGTATGCCATGTTATTGGTGATGTTTATCACGTATTGATGGAATGGGATCAGTGGGACTGAACGAGCGTAGTATAAATCTCATACAAATTGGCCACTGTAAAAGTTTTCTGGCAGATCCACTCTCTGACGATGCCAGAAGACTATATAAATTGGCTTTAAGGAACATAATCTTAATTTACTGATTGGTTGGATATATTATATTGAATAGATTATATTGAACTTCAATACTGATACCTGCTGGTCTACTCTATAAAGTACCTAATAGGAATCCCATTCTAAAGCGATTCCTATCCCACTGCGATTTTGATTACAATAAAATCATAATTCTGGAAACTAAAATCGGATTTTTGATAAAACCGTTCACCATGAAGTTAACTGTATTCGAAATATCACTTTATTTTGTTCTTTCTGCCTACCATTGTTATTGCTCAATGCCAGGGTCCGCCTTTCGATCATGCTTTGTCGGTAGATTTGATAATATGTGGTGCGATCCAGCGCGCCGTCTGATCCCGACAACGGCAAAAAAAGTATCGTCATTACCACATGCAGGTGAGGTTGGCTTTGGGCCTAAGATGATGGTTACACTACACTTACACTTACACTAACACATATCACTTTAGGAATTATAAAGATCTGACGAAAGGTCGTTTGAATAAGTCTGGTACTGACACAAGATTGAGAATACCAAAAAAGATGATGTAAAGACTCAATAAGATCCCAATTGGGGCGTCTATTATGTAGCAAAGTATGTTTAAATATACCAGACTATTATAAATATGGCTTATCATGCAGAATTATCATAAAAAGGTGACAGTATTCAATCGATGACGATAACCGTTACAACAAATTGACAGGTCGGTGATGGCGTAAATAACGACTTACAAGAAATCATTTAAAAATTAATGAACTAGCACAAAAAACATTAAGAGTGCGTAAAGCCGTGTCATTCACCAGCAGCGATATTAACGGCGCGGCGATGTGCGTAGGAGTGTGGGCGATCGTGCCACATCGGTTATTTCTCTAAATTATCATATCACACTGACGCAAATTACAATATTTGTGGCTGAAATTTGAAGTTGTTTAAATGTATTGTTTTTGCGACTTTGCACTATTTTCGAATTTATAATATTGAAATAAAATTGCGTAGCTGTATAGGTACGAAATTCACGGTTAAACGAGAATTGAATGGCAGCTTGATTTCGTATGGTAAGTGAGATTTCTAGAGGCCCCAATATCCTCCTCTTCCTAATGCCCATTCCATTCATCAGTTCGGCATCGCACCCATAATACTTCTGGTATTACGTATTTATGTGTGTGTTTATGTGCGGTAGAGATCACGTGACCCATTTGCTTGTTTGCTGGCTGACCTATGCTTTAAAAAGAAATGCTGCATTTTAGAAATTGTTACTGCTTGAAGATGATTATGATGAAGATATGACTGATATGAGTCCGCTATGGCGAACGCTTTGGAAGCTCTTGCGTCTCCCTTTATAGAAAAACTTTAAATACATACGTAGATGTTTGGAAAAAAATATATTCTCCTAATGACGTCATACAAAAACTTTTAATAATAAACCATAAAACATAAAGCCAAGGAAATCTTTTTATAATCCTAGACAATTACAATGACTTTGATCTCATATCCAACAGCTGGTTTCACATCAAAGTATATAGAAACATAACAAAGAGACTTATAATATTATGCGAGCTATGTAAACATTAATAAACTATTGTTTACAACAGTTTACATCGCTTTGTTGTCGCCACAATTGGCACATGCTAATTTGGTCGCGTTAAAAACTAAAATAGCAACGCTATATTATATTTTATACATACGCGTGTACAATGAAATCGTGTCGCATAATCAAATGTTTTATTCTTTGTTATTTTATAACTTTACTAGCGACCCGCGCCGGCTGCGCACGAGTAAAAATATGTCTGTTACAACATCACATTACAAATCTTTGAAATTTTTGGCTTTTCGGTACTATAATATGTATGTATTATAAATATAAACCTTCCTCATGAATCACTCTATCTATTGCTGAAAACTGCATAAAAATCCGTTGTATAGTTTAAAAGATCTAAGCGAACAGACAGCGGAAGCGACTTCATCTTATACTATGTAAAGAAGTGAAAGTATAATGAAAATAAATCGTAAATATTATGTTAATACACAGTCTAATGACTATGCACATATAATAAGTATGGGTAGAAATGTTCCTATCACACATGTCACATTCTGAGAAAACCAACAGAGTTCGACCGCATATACCGGACGGCCACAAAATCAATGGCTTAGCGTATTAGGGGGAGAGATTGAAACGATATGAGAGCAAATCGTCTCTCAACGATGATGCTCGAATACCAGGGAAAATGGAAGTATCTCAGAAGGGGGGCAACCCTGACATTAGGTCGGAATAAAGCTAGGCTGACAAAAAGGTTCGCCAAAGTGGTTTATTAAGAACTAGAAGCGTATTCGAATCTTCATAGGATACTTGTTTATAAACTGGCTGCTAATAAAATGAGGTTGGTTAAAAATCTAATTTTATCAGCATATTTTTAAGTACTTTAGCTTAAAAAATAATAAATCTAGTTATTTTGATCTTGTCCTCGAAGCGAGAGAGCGAATTTTTGAAGGCCCTAAGTGCGATCCCGAGGTCGATAAATAAAAAATTGTTTCACTGTTTGTTAATGCACAGATAAGTCGGACGGGATTGAATTTTGTATGAAGATAGATATTGCCGCCTTTCACCTCATCATCATCATCAAGCTCGTGAAGCTACAGAGCAATGGAAGCACTGGTAGTTGTACCGCTGCCTAGAAGTGAAGATCCAGGCGTAACATAAGTAAATACCTTAAATTAAGGACTAAATATTTTATTAATCGAACCATTCTTCACGGTACAAACAATAACATGTGACTTTTAATGGCATATTAAAAAAGCAATACAATGCGAAACAAATTGGACGTGATCGTTAAAGTAGCCGATATTGTTAAGATTTATACCGACTATAAATTTTAATGCAGTTAAGTAGTGATTAAGAAATCATTTTGTACACGGAACATACGGTGTAACACAATTTCTTAAAAATACCTAATCATAGTATTTATATTTATAGTTTTTAACCCCCAACAGAAAAAGAGCTGTTTTAAGTATAATCAGTTTGTCTGCCTATGTGTGTGTCTGTCTGCGGTATCACAGCACCTAAACGAATCGTCCAATTTGAATGCATTTTTTGTTTGAAAGCTGATTTAATCAGGATACTTCTTAGCTATGTTTAAGTAAAATCTGTTGTTTTTCTAATTTACTTCAGTGATTTCTTATTGATTATATCTACGTAGGTATTAGTAATTTCTAAAATTATTGCAACATTTAGCCAGATAAGAAAATTTAAGTTGAACTTCAGCAATTAAGAATACACCAAAGGCTTCAACAAAAACATAAAACATAGATAAATATCATTATATATCCACTTTCATAATGAAAACACAAAGCCTTGTCAATTAATTCAAATAATAATGCTATAATGTGCGATGGCGTGATGCCATGCATCGACCCAATACGTCACACATTGTTCGCAGGTGCAGCGGCTTGATATAGAACAGCCTAATATTTAGTCTGCCCGCTATTATTTAGGTTCTGCCGATGTTAATGTGTCCATCTGTTGGTTGATTGATGTTGGATTTTTAACCGATATATTTTTTAATGGGATTTGTTTCCAGAAAACTTCTGGTTTTATATCTGAAATTTGCAACTTTAGAGTCAACTTAAAATACAGTTTCCAACAATTTTTTTTTAAATTTTTATCGACGTGGGAATAATTAAGTTTGGGACCGGACTTTCAATACGTTACATTATTTTTCATTACGAGTCGTGTATATATAAAAAGGTTTAGTGGCGAGATGATTTTGATCCTACACACATATTTTTACTTCATCATCATCATCATCAGCCACAAGACGACCACTGCTGCACATAGGCCTCTCCCAAAGATTTCCAGACCGACCTGTTGGACCTATTTTTACTTCACATAGTTTATATTCAATTTCTTTTAGCCGAATGAAGAAACGAGCAAGTCGCTCGCCTGATGGTAGCTAAGCGTAACGCCTGCCCATAAGCAGAAGCAACACCACACACAACTTATGCTAACAAAAAACAAACGATAAACGCGTAACCCTTTTTATTAGACTTTTATAAACACTTAAAGCATATTTACATGTAACATTTCTGACAGATCTGACTGTGATAGCTGGTAATTGATTTTATACTTAGATACATTTGACAGCCCATCAGTCAACGATTTTAACTGACGTCGCATGGCGCAAAGTGCGTTCAGTTTATGCGATTTAAAACCATTAAAACTGAACGTTTGTGTTGGTCTTACGTTTATATTATTATCGTGTTTATAGTTTACATGTTCGTTCAGTTTTCCCTGAATCGTGATGAAAATGGTTGTTGTTATTGTTGACTGAGATCTTCGAGACTGCATTGTTTGGAGAAGGAAAACATTGTAAAATATGTTTGTTATGACCTACATTTATTTTATACGGGGACGACGTTTACTTATTTATTTTATTTCATTGCAGCTGAGTTCAATTTATAAATATCCAAAATGGCTTCAGTGGCTATGGTCCATAGATTTTTTTATTCCGAGTACAATAGCTACAAAGCTATCATAGATTTCGTATATCGTAGCTGATGGTAAGTCATCGCCGCCCGGATAGGGACCATCGTACACATGATTTCGATTTGAAGGACATTGAAGCCAGTGAAATTACTGGGCATTACGAGACTTAACATCCTATATCTCGGGGTGACGAGTGTAGTTCAGTGCCATGCAGTGCTTTGTAATTCAAAGTTATGTGTGGTGTTACTTATGTTTATGGGCAGGCGTGGCGCTTACCATCGGGCGAGCGCCTTGCTCGTCTCGTCATTGAATCAAATAAATTAAATTAAATTGGTATTAAAATGCCATAATAAAATGCCTGCCATAGTGACCCCCTTCCATGTGTAAATCGCGTTCCAGGATTAGACAGCGTACATCAGATTCTCCCGAGGGGCTTGCGACATGACTTGATGGTTGGTGGGGGCGAGTATAGGGACACATCCATGAATCTCTGTGCCTGCATCAATCATCCGCCTGTCCTGTGGCCCATCGATTTGCTTCTTCCCTCTTCGGAGTGTAAAGAAGCAATTATACAGGCAGGCATGATTCTGGTGATCACCGATAAACTCATTGTTTCTCTCGGCGGTGGTCGATAGTTTTTTGGACTGCACTGCCCTTACCACCAGGTGTAGTGCAGTCACTTTGCCGTGCTCGCATATTAAAAATGGTCGTAGATAAAGCTGTAGTAGATATTTCAGCGAGAAATGCATAACTCGCAGAAATATCTACTTTTATGATACTAATACGGCTTTAATTAGTATAATTTAACGAAAGAAATGCGTGTAAAACGTGTGTTGGTGTATATATCTGCTTTAGATAAGCAAAGTAGTAGTAACGAAATATACAATAAATGCACAGCCATCCGAGTCCGGTCAGTCTCTCAAGACAAAAATAAATAGATACTTATCTTAACATTATAAGTCTTTTAGCATCACACATTCATATTTCCTAAATGAACGAAGAGTGCCGAAACGCAAAATATTAATCGTATTTCTGGAAAGAATATGTACCTATGTATGTCATTACAATACTTCAAGTCCATTGTAAAAAGACCAAAGGGGTAGACGAAGGTCAAATTAATATTATAAGCTCTTTTGATTGTTAATGTGCGCTGAACATTTATTGTTACTTTATCTGTTAAACGGTAACAGTAATAAATGAAAAGTCAACCTAAAACGATATCGTAAATGTTATTAATTATAAAATGGACACACTAAAAATAACACAGATGTCCTGGCACAAAAAAATTAGAAAGCAGACCAATTAACACAAAACATATAGCACATAACACAAGGGACATGTACCTGATGACAGCATTTTCTTGGGCAGGGTACCAAATGGTAAATGTGGCTCACCGGGGACAGCGGTGAAGGTATACTCGATGTCCTGAGCATGCTGAGCTTCCTCCGCTGCTCGGCGGACAGCGATGCGCGTCGACTCCTATCGAGTTCATACCCGGATTGAGACTCGTCCAGGCTCAAGCCCCGGAACAACGATGGACGGAACATTTTTATCAATTGCTCACCAGCAGATCTTTATCGCAACAATTCGGTTAGGTTAGTATTTTGTTATCAGCAATTAGTTTAAACTTCGTATCAAAACCTTGGCTTGATGTTGGTATATTTTTGCAATTTCAGAAATTCGTTGTATCTAAATCAGCATCTATTTAAATATTTGAATGTTTGTCAGATCAGTAAACTTAGAGCTGTCTTTCAGTCGCGTTTAATGAATTTATTCATAAATGATCTTGCTGTAAAATATTTTAGCGGCATATCAGGACAATGGAACTAAATGTTTTCTTGAAATAAGATAGGTTCCATTTGTGGCGTTTTCCAACTCTGTTGATATCGGGCAATGTCAACTTAATTCAGTTTTATCTTCATGGTTGACTCGTTCCAGTCAGTCAATGTGCATAATATGATTCACTGTTCCTGAGCTTCGGGTTGACTTCAATAGAACCGTTAAAATTTAATTCAAGTTCCGATATACCGCTGAAACATTGTTTTTTTAATTCAGTGACATCTGCTACTTTATTTATATGAGAAATGTTGACTAATTTATAAAATTATATTAAATGATTGTTCTTTCTATTGATTATTTTGTAGATATGAATTTAAAATTATTTACTATACTACACGTTCAATATAATTTTTTGTATCTCTTGATTGATTATTTTGATACGAACTTGAATTATTTTAAGCAACTATAATATCCACATAAAAAAATTAAGGTTTCAAACTCTATAATTGGAATAATTATTAATAGGGTTAATTGAGACTGCAAGCTAAAAATGTAACTGACAATCTATTTATCTATTTTTATTAGATAAAAGGCATAACGCAGAATACAATCAGTTACAATTATTAATACGTAAATATTAAAATGTAATGTTCTAGATAGCCTTCCTAAATATATGCCCTAATAAAAGCACAGTGCGGCAGTGTACGACTAAGAACAAAAAGAAAAATAAAATTTTACACGCTACTTAGATTTTTTTCAACACTATCCAAAAAGGCCCGGTCTTGCTGTTCATAATATCAATTGTATTATCTTTTGCATAAAGTTTATTGTATAACCGACACATCCGTACGAACATGTTTGGATTACGGATCCAAAATCATCATAAAAACATTTTAAAAAAATATCGCAATAATCATTTTTAAACAAGGCTGTTAATAATTTTTTGTTTTTTAAAAAAATCGTTAAATTTTTATCCCAAATTAAAGTGTCTAAAAATTTATTTTGCTCAAGGTATGTTTCGGCCAAAATCTCATTGTAGATCATGATCTAATAAGATACATGGATCTTACAAATAATATTATGTGACTTTCATAAAATACATCTAAACTTACGCGAAGTAATTCTCATTGGTTTTGAAGCTGGTGGGTATGCTAACCGATAGTAAGCTCTACTTCTACTTCTTCGTACCTACTTCATAACATATGGAGGTAAAGTAATTCTAAAACAAATCACGGTTTTAGGAACGTCAATATTATTGTTACCAAATTTATCTACAAACATAGTACACTGTAACACAATGTTATAGCACTTACACAAATATGTACATTGTAATGAGCCATAAGCGAGACATTAGTAGAAAAGTTGACAATATGTCTATTATATTCTTAGATAACCTGAAATAAAACTTCATTTCTATATCCTCACATAAAGAATTTTTTTTTTTACTGGAACTATAATATATATAAAGACATAAGATTGAAATTTATAAATTCAGTTGTTGTTACAATAAATTAAACAGATGTGAAGCCCTATATAACAGACAGACCGACGTAATTAAATTTATTATTTAAATCGTTTTGTTTTTCACTTTAACGCGGTTATTTTGAAAGGTACAAATCGACACAAGCGCAAGCTAATAACAAAAACATTTATGAAATTGGTTGAAAGACACTATTTTCAATGATGTAATTAATATATAACTAACAATTTCGTAAACTGTACATATTATTTTAGATGGTGACATTATCTCACTAAAAAATTTAAGACGGCATTATTTTTCTACTTACTCAAAATTATATTTGTATAAATTCGCATATGAATTAAATTGATGATTTATACAGCGAGGTAAAAATTAATTGTTAATTATTAGTAAATGATTTAGTGGGGTATATTTTACATGCATATTTACAATAACGCCTAAGCACTTTATGCCAATGTTTACGCAAAAAATTTTGAAAACACCCATCACCTTCGCCTCTCCATTATTCAAGTTCACAATAATAGCAGAACTATTTTAACATATTGTCACAACACTTTCGTGTTTATTTCGAGAGGTAATTTTCGTAGTGTGAGAACGCGCGCGCCGACTCACGTAAGAATCGAGAACTGAACTCTGGACAGACAGGTCTACTGAAGGCAGAGTTGATCGGTAGCCAGAATGTTGCACAATTATCTATCTGACATTTAAAATTGGATCAGAAGAGACACGAATTAGCGCGGGCGCTTGGCTTAAGGGTTGAGCGAGCCCTCACACGTCACGGACGGTTTGTCATAATCCGTCTGGGCTTTGAGCAGTCTAAACTGTGACGAGTGACCAATGGAGTCGAGATCCTGAATTCGGTTTGTGATAGATAAAAATGTAATGAAAACTATTGTATCGTAATTTAATTCGACAATAAATTACTAGATGTACTAAGGCATGCATTTTATTAAATGTATTTTTTGTGTAATTTTTTTTTCCAGTTACATGACGGAACACAAGTGTGTTTTGCAAGATAACTGTGGTCAAATTTTAAACTATACTTGTTCGAATGAAAAAAAATCATCAAAATCGTTTGTCATTTGGCGTAGTTAAGCGTGTTTATACCAAAAAAAAAGTGTCGAGGTAAAATTGAGATTTTTCGCCATTTTTTTGCTCGGTTAAAAATTACACAGATTAAAAATCTAATATGCTTTATAAAAATTAAACTATTTTATGTACGGTCGAACCGTAGCAGAAAGAGTCTGACTCATCATCGCCCAGCTTTTGGGAGGGTTTGATTTTATATTGTAGAGCATCGTGATATGTAAGAAAGGATTTCTCGAAATTCAGCCACAAAGAAACGGTGGCAATTTTTTTTTTGGACGGCTACATTTTTCGGGTATAGGATAATGATTAATTCCTAATTGACGCAGGCGCCAACCGCGAACAAAGTTACAACATAAACAGAAAGAACGTTATAATATCGAGTCGTAAATGATTCTGATATTTTACGTAGGCGTACATACATATAATTGGATTAAGTAAATATTTATCACATTTTGATTAAAAGCTCGAGTACAGACAGACAAGCGTAATATATAGCAGACACAATGATTGTTGTAACTGGTAAACACACGGCCAGACAGACAAATTACGTATTGATTTAATCCGATTTCGTGGTGATATCACTTGACTCGCCGACTTAAAAACTGCACATATCCGTATATATTTTAAAAGACCATTTCATTTTCAAAGATCTAAAGTTATCAATCTCACATCAGAAGAAACAGATCGCACCAGTTATAAATTATAAGGTCAGTATGATATCAACCACGGCGACAGTCTACAAACTGCAACTTCAAACTGAAGTCATCAACGTCAGGCGATTTTGCTAGTATCAAACGTATTTTATAACTCCTAAAATACAACAGCATTATAGATTGTAATCCCATATTCAAACATTACAACGTGAATATCAGAATAGCGTGTGTACCATAAGTGTTGACGCTTGCTGTAAGCCTGACGAGAGTCGGCTGTATACAGCTTCACCGGACTTTCGGGCGAGCGCTTTCAGGCGCTCTCAGCCCTTGACTAGGTGACCACCGCTGAGGGCACCCCCTTTGGGGTACGAACCTCGGCTCAGGACGGTCACCGGAGAGGGCAGAGACATCTGCGATTGGGGTTTAGGGGACTATATTTTAGGACTCTATTGGTGATGATTGTCATCATCATTTACATCGGCTCGCGGGCCGGTACTAGGGTCGGGGGCGTTGCGGGGAACGCGGCGCGGTCCTCGGCGGCGAGGACGGTATGTCGGTTGTGTGAAGTGTTTTTTCATGAATTCCTCTCTCCTTCGGATGGCCCTAGTGGTCGCATCGTCAGGGTCAGTGAGGACGCTACGCGGACGTCTCCACTTTGCACGGTCAAAGGGAGTGTATATTGAGGCTCGTCGGACGAGCGGATTCGGGTGGTGGGCGGCGCGATCGAAATAACGCTTGCTGTTCATTTTCATGAACTGCCGGATGGTCGGCAAACCCGTGTCCACGTGGGTATTGAGATTCCTCACATACCACGGGACCCCAGTGATTTTACGCAGAAAGCGATTCTGCAGGGTTTGCAAGCGATTAAGTCGTGATTCGGGTACATGCGCAAACGCGGGCGATGCGTAAGTCATGATCGGCCTAATACATGTCGTGTAGATCCTAATCTTGTTGCGGATCGAGAGTTTGCTTTTATGGTTCAACAGCCAGAAGAGCTGGTTTAACGCGAATGCGGCTCGCGCGCGTGCCGCTTGTATGTGGGGAATGAAGGTAAGCTTCTGGTCAAGGGTCACTCCTAGATATTTGACTGTCTTGTTCCAGGGAATGGGCATGTTAGACATGGTCACATTCCGGACTGGAGCAAGACGGGCAGGGTTTCGATAAAAGAGGATCGCGGCGCTTTTGGACGGGTTGATGGTGATTCGCCATTTGCGGAACCACTGACCGAGTTCGTCGGCAGCGGCTTGCAAAATGCGGACCACCTCAACCGGATTTTTGCGCGATGTATAGATCGCGGTATCATCAGCAAAGAGCGCCAGATGGGCACCCTTTGGTTTGGGAATATCGCTTGTATACAGCGAGAAAAGGAAGGGAGAGAGAGCTGAGCCTTGCGGGACTCCAGCCGAAATGGTGTGTCGGGAAGAGAGGCTTCCCTCCACGCGATATCTGAAACCGCGATTCGACAAGAACGCTCGTATGATGTGCACGAGCTGAGTGGGCACGTTCATGGAATATAGCTTGTGAAGCAAGCCATTGTGCCACACCTTGTCGAATGCTTTTTCGACATCGAAAAATATGGCTCCGGTGGGCATCTTTTTAAGACTTTGATCGTGAATGTACTCCGTGATGCGGAGCACCTGGTGCAAACAACTATGGCGGGCTCGGAACCCAAACTGCTCCTCGGGGAGCAGATTGTGGTTCGCTGCTACTACTTTTAAGCGATCGAGGACGATACGCTCGTACACCTTACCCAAAGCGCTCAAGAGACTAATGGGGCGGTAAGATGTCGGACTAGTTTTGGGTTTACCCGGTTTGGGAATTCCTATGACAATTGCTTCCTTCCACTCTTGTGGAAAGAGGCAATTGCGGAAAGCTGCGTCTAAAATCGCAGTGAGGATTTCCAGCAGATGGCTGGGGAGCATCTTAAGGACGCGGGTGGAGATACCGTCGCCCCCGGGGGCTTTACGTCTTTTGAGTTTCCTGACCAGATTGCTTACTTCATCGAATGTCACCGGTGACAGAGGGTTAAAAGGCTCATCGACATCCGGGTCGACGGCGGAGGTGGTGGCGATGGGGAGAGGGATCGTTTGCGTCGGCGGCGGGAACGCGTTCCTACTTTCGACAAACTCATTGACCGCAACAAGATGGGCCTGTTCTGATATGGGGATTTCGCCGAGAGAACATTGAGCTTCCAGGCTGTCGGCAAGGTATTCCGCTTTTTCGTCGTCATCAAACGCTGGGCGTTGATTCGGACGATCAAGCGGGGGCATGGTCGATACGTCTCGTTTCTCGAAGGAACGACAGAGTTGCCAAAACGCAGTCTGAGTCGGGCGGATATCGCCGAGATGACCGTCCCATCTCGACTCGACTAGCCCCATCATGCGACGTTTAGCTTCCCTCTGGAAGTAACGCGCAGGGGCGAGTCGAGTCGGATGGGGGGTGTTCGCGTTGCGTTTTAAGGCTGCGTTCCGTTTTCTCACCACAGCCCGCACGTCGTTAGGGAGCAACATGTGCCTGCGAACAGGCACAGGTTCCTCCCTGGAGCTTTCGCTCACGGCGTTTTGCAGGTGAGTGGTGAAACAACGTACCGCCACTGTCGTTTCCTCGGGAGTTTCTATACGGTCAGGGATCGCGGCAAGAGTACTGGACGAGGTGTCGGCCAGCTTGTCGCCTACGAGGCGCCAATCTGTCCGAACCCTCGTCGGTTTATTAAGACCTGTGTCGTCGGGGCCTCTATGGGGAACAAAATCTATGATCACAGGTCTGTGGTCCGAGTCTAGCTCTTGTAGCACCTGTATAGATCGCATGCGTAAGCATACGTTCTTCACAAGTGCCACATCGAGTATCTCGGGCCTTTGTCCTACATGTCCGTAGTGAGTCGGTTCGTTCGGTACAAGGATATCTATGCCTATTCTTTCCAGATTAGCCTCCAGAGCTAGGCCTCTCGCGTTCGAGCGGCGACAGCTCCAGAGGGTATTCGTGGCATTGAGATCTCCCGCCACTAGGACGGAATCACCCAATGCGAATAGGATGTCTAAATCTGTGGAGTGAAGCTCCTTACTGGGAGAGAGATACGCGGAAACAATGTTGATAGGCTGATGGCCTGTCATGGCTAACCTACAGACCGAGACCTCAATGTTCCTCAGCCCTACCGGGGGATCAAGAGGTATGCAGTGCAGGGACCTTTTATAATATATGAGAGTGCCGCCTAATGGACCCGTAACGCGGTCGTTGCGCACGAGTCGGTAGTTGGGAAGATTTGGACTACGCCTTGGAGGCTTGAGAAACGTTTCCTGGATGAGGAAAACGTCTAAGTCGTTGTCGCGGACAAAATGAGAGAGCTCTAAACGGTCATCCTTGATGCCGTTTATGTTGAAAAACCCCACTCTGAGGGAGCGGGGTTTAGTCCGCGAGGGAAGTTGCAAACCATTCGCAGCCATCAGGAACCGAGAATGGTTTGCAACATGAATTGTCTCTGCTGGGTCTGCAGGACAGATATCTCGTCCAGAAGGGAACGAGTCTGGTCGCAGTCGCCCAGACGCATGACGCGTTGGATGCGAACTGCGATGCGGGTAACGAAGTCGTTACCCGCGGAGGTCAGGGCTCTAAGTCGGTCCCACGCTTGGGCCGAGATAGGCTCTGTAGCCAAGTAGTGGTCCTCCTCCGGGAGGTAGGACTTTACTCCCGACGACGATTGGGGAGAGGGATTATTCGCCTGAGGGGCGACTATGGGTGCGGGCGCGGTCGCGGTCGCGGTCGCGGGAGCGGGTGCCGCCGAGGAAGCCGCCACGGGCTTGGAAGGAGCGGCGGGCGCTGCCTTTTTAGGGGCAACGTTCGCCGGAGGGATGATAGGTTGGGTAGGGACCGGGACCACCTGTTTAAAAGGTGGGAACCATGGGTTTATTAGTGGAGGCGGAGCGAGCCTAAATTGCTCCTGAGGTTTGGCCTGAGGGGCCCTAGTGTGGTGGGATTGCCTGCCCTGAAGGGGCTTGCGGGGCTTGGGAGCTTTGGAACAACCGCGGTAGTTGGCCGGGTGGCCAGACTGCCCGCAGTTGACGCACGAAGGCGGCTCCGTGCATTGAGAGAGGTCTTTAGGTCGGGGACAGTCGTGTGTGGAGTGCTCTCCGAGGCACTTCACACAACGAGGGGCTAATCTACAGCCACGGGCTGCGTGACCGTACATTTGGCAGTTGTGACACTGCCCTATTAGGTTCTTCCTGAAGGGAAGTTCTACATGAATGCCTCCCAGGCCGGCAACGGATTTAATATTAAAAATGGCGTCGCAGTCCTTACGCGACTTAAGGACTACCAGCACCATTTCATATAGTCCTTTACGAGGACAATCGGGCTTTCTGGTGGAGGCGTGCATACGGTGCACTTCTAAGCAGTCAATGCCCTGCTCAATGAGGCCATCTTTGACATCTTGAGTGGGCATGCATAGGGGGACGCCCCTGATAACGTAACGATAGTTACGCTCCTCAGGGAGAGAATGGGTATAATAATGAAAGTTATTATTATCGAGAGTCTTAGTGATCTCTCTGTGGGCTGTTGAACTAACGGGAAAAATGAGTAATTTGCTACGTGGAAGATTCCACGAGGTATTATTGATAAGACCCGGACCAATGCAGCGGAGAACCTGCGGTATGGTCAGGGGAGCAACTATGTGGACCCCGATAACTGGGGCAGAGGGCTTTTTAGCCGCGGCGGGAGCCTTGGCTGAAGTGGAGGCGGCCTGGGCAGGAGCCTGGGCGGGGGCCTGGGAGGCCTGGGCAGGAGCCCGGGGAGGAGTCGCGGGCCTATCTACTTGCATCTCTGAGTCGGATGCGGCGTTAGAGGCGGGAGCGGATGCGGGTGCGGGAGAGTTTTGGGCAGAGGACTCTGGAGTCTGCGAGACCATCGAGTAGTCCACAAACTTTGCCTTCTTCTTCCTCCTCTTCTTACGGCTCTTGACCGTAGTAAAAGTTGAGGAAGAAGAGGCTCCGTCCGTGGACTCCCCCTCTGATGACGCATTCTCCTCGTTAGAGGCTTCCTCGGAAGCGGGCGAGCTCAGGGCTGAGCCCGGCCGCTTCTTCGGAGTGGATGATGAGATGGTGACTTCCTCGTCGGCTAAAATTTGGCTGCGGAGGTGCGGGCGTTTTTTAATGATCTCAAGGATGGTGGCATCGTCAATCGACGGTTCCTCAACAGGCTTGGCGGCAGCCATCTTTTTGGCTGGGGCCAAGCCCACCTAACTTGAGAGAAATTTGTCCCGAGTGGGTTCGGGAAGCGGTGCGTTCCCCCGGGAAAGAACCCACAAGAAAACCGGGGGCTATCGCACTTGAATTACGCGGCGGGACGCGGTCGCGGTTAACACGGATACCCTAATCCCCGGGTAGGTGCGCCCGGGGGTGTGTTGGTGAATGACCCTCCTCGCCGGGGATAGGCGAGGGGGGATGTACTTAAAACTAGGGCGTGCCCTAAGCTTGTATCCCTCTGCCAATCTCAATGTGCGAGAGGGTTCCTAGCAGTCCGTGAACCGTAAGCGATATTGGTCCGGAGACCGCACGCTCAACCGGAACACGGGATGGATATTGGGGATGGGTAAGGTTGGGAGGGCGATGTGCGGGGGAGACCGTGGGGTCACTCCACGTGCCTCCTGATCCGCACCCGTCCGGCTTCGCTTTAGCCCTGAAGGGGCTAAAAACGCGGGCCGGGTCCCCGCAAGCTCGGCTTGTTTACACCGGTAGGTTAACCACCGAGCTTACGCCCTGAAGGGGCCAAAATCGTGTAAAAACACGGAAGATTGAGCGGTACCCTGTCCTGAAAAGGACGCGGCACCGATCGAAAAAGGGACCGAGCGCAGGGGCTCAGGTAGAGAGCAACGTCTCGGGTCAGATAACCAGCTTTATGGCCGAGCAGGTGCTACGACCATAAAACCGTACGTCCGTCCCGAACCGGTGCTCAGAGCGGAATGGTACCATAACGAGTCCAATCATAATTTATATACATACCTGCTCGTGGTAGAGCATTCATATCCGCCCGGAAAAAACCTGCCATAGTGGCCCACACACCTTGTGTGGATTGAGTTCCAGGATCAGCCAGTACATATCCCAGTGTTCTTACGAGGGGCTTGCGACATGATTGGTTGGGGCGAGTATCAGGGTACATCCATATATTCCTGTGCCTGCATCGGTCATCCGCCTACCCGGCGCAGGCTCCTACATTTGCTTCTACCCCTTTTAAGAGGAAAGAAGCATTTATACAGGACGACATGATTGTGGTGACCATCGATAACCGAACTTACTATACTGTTTGTCGGTGGCCACTGGTGTTATTGGACTGCACTGCGCTTTCCATCAGGTGTGCAGTTTCCTGAGTCATGTCTAAGGACTGCATACTCCTTACTGTTCCATAGTATTATCAACTGTATTCACATACCCGATATACGTACGTACGTACATATTTTTTTAAGTTAAAAACAACTTCATTTATATCTAAAGACGACGGATAGCGCCGTGTGCGTACATCAAATAAAATAATCGTGACCTTTTCATTTAATTTGGTTCTTTTAAAAATAGTAGTTTTGTTCAACGAAGTCGAAATATTTCTCTGTGATTATGTTGCGAATATATTGTCAATAGGCAATAATATTAGCCAGTGCTATACAGGAATTATACACGTCCCACTACTTGGCACGGGCCCCTCTATTGAATGATAGGAGTTAGGCCTTAGTAAACTACACTGGCCTAATGCGGGTTGGCACTTGGAATACTTCAAATACCTTCGAAATGTGATTATGAAGAATGTCTAACCTATGCAGGTTTCCTCACAGTGTTTCCTTCAATGCGAGCAATACAAGCGATACATAACAAACAATATACATGTAACCTAGAAGAGTCAGCGTAGCATGCTCGTGGTTTGATTTCGAACCTGCGACTTTCGTCCCGGCAGTTATCGCTGCTTTTTTAATGAAACATAATAAGTAGTTATTTACGAGTACAGTGTATAAAATTAAACGCATCGGTAATTTAAGTACGTTTTTTATGAATTAGTACGACTATGCAACAATTTTCGCGCTATCTGAGGCTAGTCACGACACTCAAGACAATTAGTATTCTACAAGATTTAATGTTACATACATACAATATAGACAATATTGAATCATTATCATATTTCCGAAATAGACACAAGATTACCGATGCACAAAAAAATTTAATCGTAGCACTGTGTGCACATATTAACACAAAATCTCGTTTAATCAATATGTCACGTTTGTGTATACGATATATATTTTTTAATAACCTAAATGAGTAAACAAACAAGACGCTCGCTTGATGGCAACCACCAAAACCACGCTTGCACATAAGCAACACCACACAGAACTATGAATTACAAAACCATACGTCATGGTATCGGACCGATCTCGTCGGCCCGAGACAAGATGTTAAGTCTCATAATGCCCATTTATTTCAATGGCTTCATGCCTTTCAAATCGAAACTACACTTGTACTTGATGGCAGATAAAAACAGCGTGGTGGTACCAACCCAGAAGGTCTCTCATATATGAGACACATACACGTATTACACATACGTAGGTTACGTACATGTTGGATTGTAATTAAAATATTCTTCTACTTACCCTCTGGACATCAGGTCGCCGTCTCTTGAAAAACCCACTAATACCACACATGTACATATTAAACCGTATATTAACAATAACGACACGAGACGAGATATCAGCACATTTTGAAGGTACACCGATAAAAATTCCCGACCACGGCACGCCCGTTCTGTCTCCTACAATCGGTTTGATCTTAATAAAACACATCGACATTCGATGCACTTGTACAGTATGTTATATTATCTCAAAACTTTTTAATGTTGTTTAAAATTGATGCTCTATATCAATAATACAATTCGCATTGTTGTTTACGTTGTGTTTATAATTGTGAGACCACTTAACATTGAAATGTTCACTATTGTTAGGTACTTCATAATTCACAAAATTTAAGTTTAACTAATATTTATAAAGAACCATCAAATGCCTTAATACCATACTGGTATGTGTTGAGACATTTCAGCTCGATTTTTGCCTCGTACTTCGTCCTTAGACTTTAACCAACTTGGTATGGGACTACCCTTGACATTTAGGTCCATAATAATAGCATCTTACTGAAGCCTAAAAGGAATTAAAACCAAAACTCCGGTAAGACCTTGAATTCGGTCATACCCGTGTTGCATCGTTAAAATATATCTAAGACGGGCTCAAAGGACAAGTATCCAGAACCATAAAATAGTTTACAAAAAATACGGTATAGGACCAAAAAAGCTACAAAAAGGGAGTTTTGGCGGGAGTTCTGACAACGTGGTTGATCTCATAAGAGACATGGTATAATTCATCATCACCTTAATAGTATATAGGTTGTACTAGTTATGTATCGCTGTAACACATTCTTAGCTTGATCCAGGAAGGTTAATGAGCTTATGACCGCCTGTGTGTCGAAGTTCATGGGTTCGATTCCTCAGATCAGATAAACAAAAATATGTGGTAAGCTTGTCTATAAAATATATAAATTTACCCGCAAGCACATTTTTAATTATTCGCTTGTCCCGACTCTCGGTTACGATAGGATTAATTTTTATCTAGAGAAAAAATATACTCATAAACCAGTTCGAATTGAATTTATAACTACATTTTGGCTCTTCACCAAACCAAATTCAGTTAAATCACTTAATAATCGGTTTAAAAGAAAATTAATCGGCATTTTTCGACGCACTCATAAGGGACACCCTGTAGGCGCGTCGAGTTAGTTAAAACCGCCTCAATCCCGCAGGAACCGAATGATTTTAATTGTTTATAATACTCACCCACTTGTCGAGTGACGTCGCATATACTTTGCCACACATAGACAATAAGCCGTTCATTGTTTATAATACATTCATAAATCGATAAGAGTTGTTACTTGTTATATCCAATATGAACTCTGAAGTTCAATTACTTGCGAACGGACTGGATGTATATCCACCCATAATCTATTCCGCCAGTCCCTATCCCTTAAAAAATGGTATTGTTATCTTTCATAGTATGAAACGAAGTCGCTTCCGCTGTCTGTTGATTCATGAGGAAGGTTTATATGTATATCACGCTATGACCCATGGGAGCAGGGCAGTAACATGCAGGTGAAACCGCGAGAGACAGCTAGTACTTCGTAATCTTGATTACCTACACCGTGGTAGACGTTCTTTTAATAATATTATAATAAATAACAAAGTAACTACACAAGAATCAAACACACAAAAATCAGCTCATTCAAATCATTTTTTATGACCTCGTTATCGATACCTATTGGAAGCCCCTCCGTCCAATAAGTATGATTACTAACCAGCTGATTTTAATGTTTTTACTTAGTTAATATTTATATAATTTAACAGTCATATTGTCCTACAAATAAAATAATAAATTTTTGAGTATCATCAAATCGAAATATTCTATCCTTGCTACCTCTGTTAGCTACCACAATAGAGAATTTTCGCATAGGGAATTGGTGGGCGTCTCATCGAAACGAAGCTACTCACGGAAAATTAGCTTGATAGTAATCAAGTGGATCAGCTGGCCCAGGGAACCCGGACCATTATCAATACGGCGCGGGAATTAATCCTAACCTCATAATAGGCATACGAGTCTTCTATTGTACAAACATACATACATACGCACTCACGTCTGTAAGCACGGGGCTTACAGGAGTAGGCAGAGGTGTAACCAGTATACCCACATTTCGGAAAAAAACAATCGCTATACCAGGCACAATTCTAGACTCCGTTCTGATCCTAAGCATTTAGCGATAGAAAAACCCAATATCACTTTTACCAAACCCAGGGATCAAACCCCAGACCTCAGTACAGCAGTAGTGCCGCATACTAACACAACTACGTCACTTCTATTGTGGATATCAACAACAATGTGAGCTCTTCGGTCTCACAATACGCAGACCCGAAACAAATATTTGCGAATCTCACAATAGTGGAGCGCCTGGGGGTTTTCACCTCGGATTAGAGTTATAGTGAATGAATTAATATGATCGATGTGGGATATTGTTTTTTAAACTATAAATTGCAATGTTTACCCAATTTTTTTTTGTGCAAACCATTGTTTCATTGTTTAAAAAAAATATTATGAAAAATTAATGTTTGACCATATATTTTCACTTTAAACAGTATTTTTTTTTATTTATATGTTAAATCTTACCTGAGTAGACCCTATAGGAACATTTTTCAAAGATACCTGTGTATAAAAATAGCAGTAGGGATCTCGAACAGGTAGAAAAACTTGGGGGGCAGAGCGGAGTGACAGCTGCTATGTACAATGGAATTTCTCGGCCAGTTTAATTATAAATGAAACGTACTCTATTGTGTACATTTAAAAAATAAGGTAATTAATTACGACTAATGAAAAGAAAAAAAAATTAGTACAAAATCAGTTTATTTAAATATATTACACTAGCTTTTGCTCGCGGGTCCGCCCGCGTGAACAGCATTTTCCGGCATAAAAGTAGCCTGTAACCGTCTCCAGGATCCCATCGGTCTATGTAGATAAATTCATCAAAATCGGTTCAGTGATTTAGGCGTGAAAGCGTAACAAACAAACTCACTTTCGCATTTACTTTCACCCCCTTTTTCATCCCTTAATAAATGAAATTTCTTATTTATTTTACGTCAATAATCGAAATACAAAATTTTGTTTATGTAACTTTCAAAATGATGGACTTTCATACATATTATCATCCCCTATTTTGACCCCTTAGGGGTGGAATTTTCTAAAATCCTTTCTTAGTGGATGCCTACATAACAAAATGAATATAGGGGAAAGGTGTACAAGATGATCCCTTAAGGTAAGATGATCACTTTCAATTGCGACTAAAGTGTAAATGCTATCTAGTCATATTCTTCGAAAATGTGTGGCCCCCGGCCATCCCCCGCGTTAGTCAATTCGTGATGGCGAAGCGACCGACGCACTTGTTTTGATGGGAAAATATTAAAATTGTGTGCTGTTGATCTAAGGTAACGCTGACTTTAAACTCATGTAAGTCTTATTGTATACTGTCAGTTACAGTCATTGTTGTGCTTGTAGCTTCCTAATATGATCAATTTAGTTTTTTTGATAGTATGGTAACAGTAGAATACTTAGAGGTTATGTTACAGAGTAACAAATGAAAAACTTAAGGTTGGGGCAAGATGATCACCTTTTAAGTGTACAAGATGGTCCCTAGGGATCATCTAGAAGAATCGCTTTCTATTCGAATTCCTTTGTCATCGTTGCCATCTACAAGTTATGCGTTGAACCGAAATGATTCACCGTCACTCCTTGACAAAAGTAATTTTGTAAATTTTGTTGTTTCACCGGCCAAGATAAAACCTTACCCAAAAATTGTAGGCAAAAGGAGCAACATAAAGAGAAAAAAGGTGGATACGTCAATTTTAACCAGCACACCATACAAAAAATACTTAGAAGAAGAAACAAGCAAAAAAACTGGAAAAGAAAATAGGAAGTTACGAAAAGAGCACACAGTCAAAAAATATATAACTAAAAATAAACAGAAAGGGAAGGGAGTAGGAAAAGGAGTATCAAATAAAAAGAAAAAAACTTTGTATGTCTCAGAGTCCGAATCATCTGACAATAATAAAGAATGCCTTTTCTGCACGGAAACATTTTCCAAAGATAAGATGGGTGAAGGATGGATAAAATGTTCTGAATGCCAAAAATGGGAACATGAAGCTTGTGCAGGGATAGGTAGTGATGATCCCGATGAATTTATTTGTGATATGTGTATCATGTCGCCGGCTAAAAAGCGTTTAGAATTCTAAAAACAGATTAAGTCAGTTTATTGACTTTTTTTAATTCGTACGTTACGAAGCTTTTATATTGTTGATTTTGACTAACAGTGTTAATTATTGTCAAGAAGATGTCTATTCTAATTGTTCTACTTAGGAATGATTTTTCAATCGCCTATCAAAAGAATAACTGTCGTGAATTTTGATTGAAGAATCAGCCCGTAACTATGTAATGTATGATTTTTGATTTCACAAATTATATTATGTGATTTAAAAATGACTATAGAATACTTAAATTATGTAATAAGTATGTTGTTTATTGATGATGGTCCGAGGATCATCTTGTCCATATCGTAGGGATCATCTTGAACACCGGGGTGTACAAGATGATCCTTTCGCAAGGTTTTAAAAAACGTTTTTTTTTTATTTCAATTTTAATAAATTAAATGATTTAAAATACGCCCAAAGTAAGACAGATAAATATGCTAGTAGTAAACGCTTTCAGATCATAATTATGTTAAATATCTTTGATATTACGAGCGTTTTCCGTTAAGGGAATCATCTCGTACACCTTTCCCCTACAGTCCGAATTTCATGCTTGTAGCCTTGATAGTTTGCGCTCGGCGATGATGAATCAGTCAGTGAGTCAGGACATGTTATTTTATAATTAGAGATTGTTGTCTATATCAAATATTTTCTTCTACTTCATCTATCTGTATAATAGGTGAAGTATTGGAACAACTATTTCCGCTGCACTGTAAACATGCTACACTGCAGTATAAACCACTTTTTCGTCATCCACACGCAGCTCCACATCCCTTTTTGCAATAAATTATCCGGAGCAGGTAATTGATTCATTGTTATTGGGATGTACATGTTATTGGAATACTTCCATCCCCAATTTTCAATAACTACGTCATTTCCTAACCATATCTGAATTTGTAGGTACACTCTTTTAAGGTGCTCAAACGCTGCATCAGTTGTTGGAGGCAGTGATGACAAAAGAACACTCGTATTTTTGGCTGTTGCTTTTATGAAAGAATTGAACAATGTATTTAAATCATAAGTTTTAGACGGAGCTCCGTATAAACTCAAAATACATGCTACACCTGCTTGCAATATATTATTGGGGTCTTCATTGATATTGACGTGATAACGTCTTATAATTCGATAGAGCCGGCTGCACGCACGAAAAAACATGACTCATGCGTCGTTACCTCGCTAGATGTCACGTTCCATTTAAGGCTTGAAGTGCAAGCGAGAGCGCGGAACGAGCGACAAAGAAGCACAATCGGCCTTTGCGTTCGGCAGCGTTCGAGATTTAAAAAAATTAAAACATAAATATTAAATCTTCCACATAATATCACAACAACGTGTCTGAAATGACAGGTTAGACCAGCCATCCGTCAAAGGGAACATTTTCTCCTATATCAAACACATTGAGGCGGGCTTTTTAAAACTAGATTTACGAAAAGGACATTGTTCGTCGTCCATACATAGTTGGCCTAAGAACCAAAAGGTAGGTGAATTTACTTTTTGGGTTTTAGGTAATGTATATATTTGATTGAAACTATATTAAAACTACGGACACTTGAGAATTCCGAAAAATGAATAAAATACTTTCGGATTTTGAGGTTATAATTAGGCCAATAAATACTATCAAATATTAAACAAATGAAATTAAAATTTTCTTTTGAAAAATGCTACCATTCCATCAGTATTTTCTTAAGACGTTATCACGTTCAACTATCGTCAGTAAACCGACTTTACAGACAACCGATTTTTTTTTAAATACTTTTACTGAGTCGTGTAAATCATTCCGTAAAAAGACAAGATAAGATAAGATAAGAATACTCAGGTAAGATTTAACATATAAATAAAAAAAAAACTGTTTAAAGTGAAAATATATGGTCAAACATTAATTTTTCATAATATTTTTTTTAAACAATGAAACAATGGTTTGCACAATTTTTTTTTGGGTAAACATTGCAATTTATAGTTTAAAAAACAATATCCCACATCGATCATATTAATTCATTCACTATAACTCTAATCCGAGGTTTTACAGTTTTGAATGCTCCAGGCACTCCACTACAAATATTTGACTCAATGCGGCGATACCACGGTGTCTAAAATATATTAGTCGATTACCCTAACTCCATAATAGGTATAGTATATCTACACATAGTATACAGGTCATTGATATACATACAGGTAGACAAATTAACTGATTTAGACCACGGATAGGTAACGACGTGACGAGAGTTATAGGCTGACGACGCAATGTAGACAGGGCATGCCCACGCACCATCGTTATAATTTCACCTGTTACCACTTACTCACGAGGGAAATCTGTAGGTGTCTGAGCGTCATGTTTCGTTTCACCAGTCATTTACTAGTTCTTTTTACTTAAAATTATGGTCTCAGGATTATAGTGATCTGACACAATAGGTATCGACATCGACAGGTATTGACTTAGCCTGTCACTGAGCAGCGGTGTCAGATCTTTATTAAGTTAATGTGTTGAATTGGAGGTTGAGGGAATGGGCTTAAATCATTAGGGTAAATACTGACTTACCCAAATGATTTAAGCCCATTTTAGATAGATAATTTATCGCACGACCGAGGTAATCATTTAACAGAAAACTGTCATTTACAATGTCACGTCATGCAATTTGAAAACAAGAATCTTATGACTCGTCCTCGTAAATAAATAAATAAATACACCCAACCGTCACATACATAGTCCTGACCCCACAATAAGATACGAATCTTGTGTTGTGAGTACCAGGAACTACGGGAGACTTTCGGTCGCAATATTTTCACTAAACGGTGACGGGATATTGATGACTTTGTATTTGGTAGGGTAGGTAGGGTACTCTACGATGATAACTCATATAAATTTGGTTACAATCTGATGACGGTACATGAGGTATAAATAAAAAGACTCCTCAACAAATGCAAATGCACCACGATTCAAGGTTTGAAGTCGATTTTTATTATCTACGTGAGTGAACCGTATAATTACCGCAAAGATGGACATGTGGTTGGGAGGTTGACAGTCCAATAGATGACAATAATTATGGAGTGACGCAACTATCTTGTGAAGCGTCGGTACCCCGCACTCCTTCATTCCGCCAATGGTAACATTAAATGAACTACTTCACCGGCAGCTCGTGCTCAAGACTCGACTTAAGGGCCTTCCGTGAGCAAATGACCTTGAATGACTCGCGCCATACTAAATCGTGTACTTGGCGCGTGAGTTTTTGTGCAGAATATGCACGTATTTAGCGAATAATTGATTTAAAAAATCAGGTTTTGGTCTTTTAGAAAATTTAAAACGGGCAAAATATTCGTTATTAAATAGCCTATCGAGTGATGTTAATCTCATTTGAAAACATTCTGTACGTACTTTAAAAGGAGACGCACGGAATCTTTGCATTTTTCTCAATTTTATGGTTCATTTATAACGACAATTTAAAAATATATATCAGCATTAACATGAATTCGAATCGAACAAAGTAAAGCTGACAGATTGTAGAAATATATTGTATATTTTTTTAATCAATATTTATTTTAAGTAATGACTAGATAGCCTCTAAAAACATTGATCTCGCGGCGTTTTGCTGGGGGTATGGCCTTAATGCCAGACAGATTTTTCATAAATAGAGAGTAATCTGAATGACAAGAACTACTTAGAATAAATGGTTACCTAGCTACTGGCGACATCTCCATCGAGGATACTAGTAATCATAATAAGTATTTATTTATTAAAAGCAAATTATTAGTTACTATATTTTAATAATTATAAATTGATTACACTACCTACCTCACTTTTAATTTCATTTGGTAAATATTATTGATGTTTACATAATAAGACGACCTAGGTCACGTTGATGATAATAATAGATACCGTGTAGGTATACCTATATTGTGATATGATGGACCTCTAGTCGTACAATATGATAAATACATGTCAATATATTTTTTAAAGATTTCTTTAAAATTTATTTTGATCGTTCAGTGTTGCCAAAAAAAAATAGTTTATTAATAAACAACCTCAAAAAAAGAGGAAGTTCTGTATTCAACGAGTTTTAGGGTTCCGTAGACAAAATTAAATGGCAAAAACAGAACCCTTATATTTTGTAATTTCCGTCCGCGTCCGTATGTCGCAGCCATTGTACTCGGAGATTATTAAAACTATATAACTATAAGGTAATGTATTATTCTATAAGCCGCTACACAAAGATGTGGTAAAATTAAGAACAAAAAAAAATGATGTGGCTCTTCATACATACATGTACAATAAGGAACGATTTGTTTCCATTGGATAGATACAATGATAAATTTAATGCAGGTTGCTAAATGACTTTAATTAATACTTTTAAGTTATAAGTTTATGAGATATGCGTGTCCAAAGTCAAGAAACGAAGTCAGAACCTAGTGTTTGGTTAACCTGGTTTGGTGTCAGGACTATGTGTAATGACTGTTGGGTGTATTTATTATCAATATAAAAGTATCACAGAGTCTTTTCTTTTATGTATCATTGTTGTGTTTACAATACGCTCTAACAGTGCCTTTCAGTTGATCTCCAGGTTTTGCTTTTATCACAACATTGAAGTATCGGTATCCAGCCCCACCTCGGAGTATAATGGGTACTCCATCAGTGGTCTCAACGGCAAGGTGGGTAATCTGAAATTAGAACATAATCTTATCGCGAAATATTAATACTTAGGTATAATGTATACATTATGTATTAGGTACCACCTGTGTTACAGTCCGTCTTGGGATCACACGTACAAGACAAAGGAGTGCTGCGACAGAATTAGTCGCCTCTTACAGCAGGCAGAGGTTACCCTGGTGGAATCCTTCAAACGCCCCCAATCTACAGGGCGGATGGACTTTAACCTACTTATCCTAACATAATCCCACTTACAGTGCAATCAAATAGTCCTTCAGATAACACCCGATGGCCAACTGGTTTCGGTTGATAATTAAACCTTCTTCTATAGACTCTCGTATCATTCGTCATCCTAGAACCTTGGTACAGGTTTCGATATGGTGAGCGGATTATCGGTGCGGCAGAAGACGAGGGCAGTGGTGCTGGAAAAGCGTAGCTCTTTTCGAATAGCTTATTTGACTGCTTAAGTCCCGGTCTGGAAAGAAATTTAAATTAACATATTTACTTAAATATTTGATTTATTATCTACAAACTACTTTAAAGGGCTTTTCCACATCCCATAGCAGGTAGGTATTGGCTGCCGATACACAACGGTCAACTTTTTATGTACAGAATATTGGTCTATGGACTTAATATCAAATAAGACAAGTTAGTACCAGAATTAAGTTAACTACAACGTATACAACATATATATACTCACATAGCGCGCCTTCCTAATCCAAAATTATGCATCTTTTCGTATAGGAACGTCTGACTACAATCAACCGCTCGCAGTATAAAACATAGTGAAATAATTAATTCTATAGATAGTTTCATAATAAACAATTCGTCATAACGATTTATGAAATATCGAGCTCGATTTATTTATGGCAAAAACATGAATTTCATTGTAAAATATAGCATGCCTGCGGTATTTTATGCGACCAATACGCCTTGTTCCGTAATTTACGAGTGTTTTATAACGGTACGCCTACGATTTTACGCCATATGGCAGTTATAAAATTTGATTCAAGGCCGTTAAAAATAATCAACAATGAAAACTTAATGGGGAAAGCCACCAATTTAGTCACAAGTCGCGAATTTTCAGTGTCGCAATTTTTTTTGAGACTGTAACTTCAAATTGACGAAAATTGAATGCTATCCCAGCGTGAAGGTGATGAAAGTTTGTAGGTAGCGTCTAGCGAAAATTCATAACATTTGGATAAAATTATTCAGCGTGGTGGATTTAATCTCTTTGGAAACTAGTAGATATTATACAAGCACTTTTCCCCTAAAGTTATCGAGCTAAAGTTATGAGTGAAGTAAATAGGGTAGTTTGCTATGTTTAAATTTATACATTACAGTAAATATCTGATACAAAAAAGAAACCCTTTGTTAAACACAATTGGCTAAAAAATGAACCCACATTAATGATTTAAATTCAATTCAATTAAAATTTTAGATTAAAGCTCAATCGTTGCTGGATGATTCCGTCAATATCGAGGTAGGAAAGACATGGTTTTGTTTTTTGCACAATAGATATATAAGTGATTTTAAATATTTAAAATCTACCTGTCAAAACAAGTGATATAGTAATTTTAAGTTGAAGGTAAAAACAGTAGATTCTGTGAGTATCAGATTTTTATCTCGCAGTCAACACGTTCGTTTCATAACCTGAAAATTGGGATTTTTTAAAATTCCAATATTTGAAGCAAAGTTTTTTTCTATGAAGAGTGGGCTGCTCAAGTCAACTTGTGACTGAATTTTGTCTATGATATGTATACTTAATTCCCGCGGAGCATGAGTTTTTAATTCTCAACAGTTAAGACGCTAGAGTCGATTAAAATTCACGAAAAATGACTAAAAAACACTCATTTTCAGCATAGTGCTATTATTCAAAGGGATCGTCCGAGCCAATTCTTCTCATTTACACTTAAACTACTATCTTTCCCACTGTGAATTCCGTCTTGATCATGCAGATAGCTTCAAACAGAAAAATTTCACAGCAAATGTTGATAAGGTTTAAAAATATCGAATTTTAAAATTTTATGTTTAAATAGGCGGAAACAAGCGCTTGTAAAAATCAAACTCGAGTAAATTTTGTTCTTTGGGACCCTAGAGTAGAGTTTCTCAAAGTTACACCAAAATCTAAAATGAGTCGGGAAAAATTCCTTTTCCATAAGACGATTTTACATGGAATGACCCATAAAACAAAACGCAATTAGAATAAAATCTCAATTTTAAACGCGTTTCGAATTATATTTGTTGTTTATAAGTGGAGTGCATGTAAGCAGCATCTAAAGATTATCGGTGATGAACAGTGTATGGATATGTTGAAATAAGTTAATGTAAGTGATTTTTGACCGTAAGTATTGTATTCGCTTGATGAAAGCCGTCTGAGAAGAATTGTACTGAAGGGAATTAACACCAAAACTCCGGCTAAACCCCGACTCCGTAACCGTTTTTTATTGTTCTTATAAAATAGTGAAATAGCAAAAAATATCTAAGATGGGCTTAAAGAACAAGTATCCAGAGCCGTAAAATAATTTAAAAGAGTATTAAAGACATCGACCACATACTACTTAGGCTAACCACACACAAACAATAATGTGAGTTTTGCTAACAATTCCTAGGATTGGTAATCACAATATGTGTTTGAGTATTATATGAATTGCCCGGAATGGAAATTACACCCGGTTTCGCCCCTTATCACATAATGGGATGAAAATAAGCTCGCCAATACGTGTGTGCACGAGTTGCATCTCTGAAATCCCTTCAGGAATAAAAGCTTGAGCGTATATATTATGTATGTAATGTCAATATGAGGCAGGGTTATTATCAAAATATATTAATCAGTTTAGCAGGAGTATACCACGTGAGTCTACGTCTGAATTTCTAATAATATAGCTTATCTGTAATAAATCCAGAAAGCTCTAAGAACTATACGTAACATTTTTTTGTTCATAGATATTGTGTAGTGTACGGGGCCATAAATAAATCAATATTATTGTCAATATTTCATTGTCAATAATACTGCGTGTGTGTGGCTAGCTTAGTGAAGTGACAGTAGGTACAGATATCGGTGTAATCATTATTTATTGTGAAATTTACCATAATTTACGCATATTTATCTGTATTTTTATCTGAAATTAAACTATGTCTTTTACATAGATGTATTTTCTGTAAGTTTTTGTGCAATACCTTAAATCTTTCTTTCAACAATCGGGTAAAATGGATGGTAAGTTTTATGTTCTATTACTTCAGGTTTTTTTCGGAATTCATCAATTATTCTCAAACTGAACAATATTGCAGGAACTTCAGCTAAGAAATCTACTTCATTGGAAACGTTAGTGATACAAAATATATGTAATGTTAATGATTTAAAATCAAAACTAAATGAAATCATTCGCATCGGAAAAGATTACGAATACGACGTTTCATCATGTCTTAAGTCATTAATATGTAATACCGACCATGAAATAGTGCTACTGAGTGTGCAAGCGATATCGGAACTCGTTAAGTGTGAGGACAAAAGATTGACTTATTCTCAAAAAGAAGTAATACAGCCAATATTGAACACTCTTGAAAAGGAATTAATTCCTGATAACATCAATTTTATTAAACAGTGCTGCAGGGCTCTAGGAAACTTGTGCTGCGACTGTGACGAGGCGAGAAAAATAATTCTAGATTGTTATGGTGTGCCAGTACTTGTAAATTTGCTAACAAGGACATTAGACACACAATTGGAAGAAATTAAAATGTTTACTTGCAAAACTCTTTTAAATTTCTGCATTGGTGGCCAGCAATTTTCTGAGGCAATTGTTCAAGGTGGTTTGATAGATGTTCTGAAGAATATTTTGAATGTGGAACTGAAAAAAGATGATATGGATGATGACATGATCTCTACTGTATTACTAATTCTGAGTGTAATAAATGACAACACTCCAGAATTCTTATATGATGAAGATGTGAATATTGCTGTGCTTAATATCTTGAAGGAAACAACCAATATTGAGATCTCTGAGTTGAGTTTAGATCATTTACATGCACAGGCTGAACATGGTAAGTTAATTTTAATATGTGCATTATCATGACAGAATTAAGGCAATGTTTCAATCTATCACTTTCTGTGATGAGGGTTTTTCATAAAACATCTGCATTTGGTTGCAACATCACTTTTCAAACATTGATATTTATGTACACCTATAAAAAAACCGTATTATTTATTGATAAAATCTATTCAGCTGACTTGTAGGTTAATGTTTAGTCTGTTTGGTTTATGTGTAAATAATTAATGCACTATACCAGGGGCCGATACCGCTTCACTAGCAAGAAGTTAATTCAGTCCCTTTAAAAACATTTAAACTTATTTTCAATTTTTTTTTATTGTGATTATCAAGTTAATTATTGAACTGGGTTATATTTATAGACAAGAGTTGAGACTGTGCTATCTGGGGTTTATTCTACAGCTGACTACTTTATTGCAGGCACAGTTCTATAATTTCTCTGAGGGTAATTTTTGATTGATAAGGTGAGGGGTCTGCTTAGGTCACATTTACAGGTTTGAGAGAACCTGTTCTGTTACTGATAAAATGCTTGTTTGGATAACTGTATTTTTTATATTTGCTTGAATGATATGAGAATTGATGAGATGAGCAGGTTGCTCTCCTGATGGTAAGCACCACACTTGCTTATACACAGAAACACCACAAAGAACTTTGAATTACAAACATTACTGCATGGCATTGGACTGTGCTCATCACTCCAAGACATAGTAGAATGTTAGGTCTCAAAATGCCCAATAATTTTACTGACTTCAATGTCCTTTACACTTAAACACAACAGTGTATAAGTCACACTGCTGCTTCGAGGCAGAAATAGTCAAACCGGTGGTACTTACCCAGATGGCCTCTCACATACTTCCCGTATGTGTCAGCCACTTACTATTTAGTGATACTGATGTGATGAACATTGTCACTGTATTGAAGCCATTTATCAAAGTTTTAAATGCTGTTGGGCCAAGTTCAGATACATATAATTTCTATGGGTGTGGTTTGCTAGATCCTATTTGATTTTGTGCAAACAACTTATAACTCATTATTTGTGGTACAGGTAATTAATAAAATGTTTACTAACTTAACAGACTCAGTGAAGACTCTCCTGGCAAATGAAGGTGGGGTGCAGACAGTGTGTTCTCGTTTGGAACAGTTCACACAGAAGCATGAGGCTGGGGATTTGAATGCTGACGATTCGGAAGTAGGGGCTATAATGAAACAGGCATGCGACTTGGTCATTATCGTTTTGACTGGAGGTATGATTTATTTTAAATGATTAGGATATAATTGCAAGCTTTGGCATTAAAGTACCAATATAATCTGCCACATGTCATCAGATACCTCAAAACATACCTATATAACTAGTGTAGTTGCTGCATATACCCGTGACATTACTGTGGTACGTCTGATAGGGCGATAGTCATGTCATCTTCCATGCCTTGAATTCTCGTAGATACCTGGTACATGACATGTACTGGTTACATTTCTACTTAACCTTTCAGGTATATACGAATGTCCTTCCTCCATCTGCTCTTATCTCAGTTGTTGTGGGGTGGGCGCAGCTTGCTTTTAAACACGTTACAGAAATATTTGGCTAGTAGTTTTTACGATTGGTCGCTTGCTGGACGTCAACCCCTCTGGGTACACACACAGACACACAAATACAGGGTTATTTTTAAAACACCAGCAACCTCGCAGGGGTAGATACCTAAGGTTATAAGCTACTACTTTTGTTCTACGACTTTTGATAATTTGTTAGATTTTATTTTCATACAAAAATAAGTATTCATTTAATTTCCGTCTTGTATGTTACCTACACGCATCACAGATTACGTAAGTAAACACGCGAAGCGTGGGGAACGGGGCAAGGTCATCGCCCGAGCCAGCTGAGCGGCTTCTTTGAGTCGCGCTCGCACGCCGAACGCTAGGAAGAAAAATACGACACAACAAAAACTTGTAAAATCATTTTTTTTAAATATATTGAGTTATATACAAACTCGTAGAACAAAAGTTGTTCCGTATGGGGTCAGCTATCTGGTCCTGCGAGGTTGCTGGTGTTTTAAAATTAACCCTGTATATGTGGGTCACACAAACCGGTTGTTCCGGACTGAAACTGGTTGTTCCGGAAATCGAACCCGCTGCCTCTCGCTTCTCAGCCGGATGATCGGTCATTGCGCCACAGCGGCTGTCAGATGTACAAGAACAAACTTATGATAAAAGAATAATATTTTTATACACAACTTTACAGATGAAGCTATGCACATCCTGTACAAGAATGGCCTAGGAGAAGTGTACTTGACCATGGTCAAATGGCTGGACTCGCCGAACTACAATCTGTTGGCTACTGCCGTGTTGGCCATTGGCAACTTTGCCAGGCAGGATGATTACTGCGCGCAGATGATGGATGACAAGATATTTGATAAGTTACTTGGTAAGTTATTCTTTTGGTGAAATAGGTAAAAGCATGTACATGGTTGAAATCTTATGTTACACATGTACTTCTGACTTTTCTAAGTTACGTGTGTATTAATTGTTATTTATCACGGTGAAGATATCATCGTAAGAAAATCTACATACTTGAAAAGTTCTTCATAAGAATTTTGAAAGTGTGTTTTGTCTCCTATTCCGCATTAAGCCAGCGTGGAAGACTAAAGCCAAAGCACAGCAGTGAGATAGGGCTAGTATAATCATTATTCTCATTATCTTACTTCCAGATATATTCGAAATATACCACGGTTTCGCGGTGCGAATGCGTAAGGAACCCGACGTTCCCCATCCAATCGACTCGGCGACCGTTACGAAAATCCAACATGCGGTGCTCTCCGCTCTACGCAACTTGACTGTGCCTGTAGCTAACAAGCGTGTGGCCGCGGCACAGGGCAGGGCCGCGCCGATATTCCTTAACGCCTTACCTCACATAGACGATCATCATGTGGCATATAAACTACTCGCTGCTATAAGGATGCTGGTTGATGGACAAGGTATGTACATATTGAGATATACTTTCGTTTAATTTTGAATAGGGTATAATTACCTATGTTGAATATTATACAGTATTTTATACGCAACAGAAAATAATACGAAAAAGAAACCCTTTTGTTAAAACACAATTAAAATCGCTTCAGAAATGAACGTGCAAATAAGATATTAAATATTGGTATGAGCAAAGGTGGGCGCGTAGTCTCGCTCGCCCGCATGCACCGTAATGGCCATTTCACATAGTGACGTCAAAGTTTGCGTCGTCTGTTGTTTTTCAAGTACCCCTCAATCAGATTCTTATGGCTACTACTTTATTTTTTTATGGACGTATTGATGTACTTCTTTCTACAATAGGTTTTGGGTACATAATTTAAATAATAAAGGAAATCAAGTCAACTACAATATTGGCTAACCCTGTGCATAATCCTATCCTAATAAGAATAGAGATATCCTAATAAGATTTTCCTTCGTTTACATTTCAAGTGTCAGTTGAATGGTAAACCACTGCGTTTAATTTCATATTCAGAACGCATTGAATGTTTCTACTTTGAAAACACTTAACGCCAGCTCCCTTAGAATGCAAAAATTTAAAAACGAAACGTTCCATCGTGTCGTGTCAGATTTGTATCGGAAAACGTCACACGTTGGTCTCTCGACCAATCACAATCAAACAGCACAAGCGTACCTACATGTAGTGTTTTTACACCATGGTCTAAACCCGCTGTATCTTTTATGAAGTTTTTTATGTACGTGATGTCTGCGAAATGTGGACCGATTGTTTGATTCTATTTGTTTTTGATAGTATAATTCTTCGAGGTTAAGATCTTCTGTTTACGGGCACGAGAGGAATAGAAACTCCTTAATTGATTCAAAAGTACCAAGTACGATACAGGTTTGAAATGTTATATCAAATCAAATCATTTATTGAATCAGTAAAATGTCAAACATCATTTAGATTCAGTCAAATTTTAACTCTAACGCCAGTTCGGAATGCTGATTCGTTAGAGAAGAACGGGCAAGAAACTCTAACGTTGCTCTTTTCTAAACTATTACAATATATATTATCACTACATACATTGAAGTATTGTTTATTTGAGTTAGAGCAGCTCAATTTATGCCAATGAGGAACGTCAAAAAGTAAAATAATTAGCATAATATAATAGTTTTTTTGTGCATGTTTGTGCATCAGAGTGCGTTGCGAAGCAGTTGGCTCGCGACTCATGCGCGTTGTCGAGTGTAGCTAAGTGGGGGCACGCGGGGGAGTACGCGGGCGCGGCGGGGGAGGCGCCGCGACTGCTCGCCTGGGCGGTCAAACAACTGCGACACCATCAGCACTGGAAGTACATTGTCGAGGTACCTGAATAACATACAACCACATACATACTGATGATGATGATGGCCTCCACAACGTATCCGCCGACGGCGAACCCTGTTTTTTTTTTTTATCCTGGCTCGGCAAAATGACTACGCCACACCTGATGGTAAGTCGTCGACCAAAGACAAACAGTGTTTCTATCGTTGGTCGGCACAATCATGCCGGAAAACGTCTTTCGGGATGTTGTTCCGGATTACGTCTTTCGCTGATGTGAGCGAATATGGCTAGCTAACCCTAATTTGGACTTAAAAGCCCTGTCGCAGGACGCGCAGAAAAGTTGTCCTGACGGGTTATAAGTGTAGGTGTATACAACTTTAGGTCTTGCTTTCTGCAGCTGGCGCTTATTGTCGAGGTGTTCAAGGCGGGTTTCCTCAAAGTGTGCGCATGATTTACGCACGGTACTACATCTATATAGACGCCGCAAATGCTTCAATCTGTATGAACCAATACCTGACATTTTTTGTATCTGTGTTGACACCACAAAATCAGTAGTTTCGAGACACCTGAAATATAAGAGATTTTACAATATCTTGACAAGAAGATGCGTTTTTTGTGTGTTCGGCTGAAGTTTAACTACGACAACGTTAAATGCAAACTAATGGCTGAGTATTTTAGTTTGATTATCCGCATAAATCAACCAAACGACCAAGTGGGTCACCTGTTGGTAAGTAATCTCCACCACTCATGTAGAACCATATCAGAGGAATCATGGGCCTGTTGCCAATCTTAAAATAAGGAATAATTAAGTGGTTGGAAAGGAGAGGGATTTGGGCCTCTGAATATCTCTCAGCATACTTTCGCAACAAGTTGTTTTTTGTCACGTCGGTTTTTTATAAAATAGTGGTAACAACCCATTTAAAACGACACATTCAAGCCGTAGACAAAATTGTCTAATGTGTGTATCTGCCACTTAGCCTGTTGTATTGCTTCTATCAAAAATAATGCAAAATTTAAATTGATTTTACAGGTGGAAGGGTGTATCTCAAGTTTAGTGAACATGCTTGTAGCAAGCCATTCGCTCATGCAAAACGAAGCCATACTGGCCCTTACGCTTCTAGCAATAGAGTCCTTGAAACGGATGTCACCAGACTCTGAACAACCTAACTACGACTACGAAAAGAGCTTTATCACGCAGTTAGTAAAGTCGGAAATAGGTAAGCACGTAACAATACTAGTCGATACTAATTGCGCGAAAATGCCCGTAGAGGTCGCTGAGAATCTACTAGCATTCCTCGACATAACCTCAAAAAAGAACAAAGTCGCTCTAGACTACAAAGAAGCTAAGGTTCCAGATTCTTTAAAGAAATTCGCTGATTCCAGAACCGACTTTAGTGATGATCTAAGAGCTTGTACTGCTGGAGTTATTGTAGCGATTTCTGATAATGGCAAATCTGATTAAAGCAGTATGAATTTTTATGCTATTCCAAACATCTAGTCATAGTTTAAACTGTGTTCTTCGTTCGTTCGTGCATTTGAAGCTATTTATAAGTTATAAAAGCGATTTGAACGTACTGGGTGAGACTTTATTTTAAACTATAAAGGTACAAGTTGGAAGCGGACGACATGACGCAGCAGCAGACGACGTGTAGTCGCTTCATGTCGCCACGACACGTCGTTACGACCTGTCGCTGCAGTCATGATTTCGAACCCGACTGCAGACGGCAACAGCAGATGGAATCCAGTTGGTACCGAGTGTTCCGTGAAACAAGATGCATTTTTTTATATCTTTTATTAGAAGAGGAAGAAGACGATGATGACTTGTTTTTGTTGTACTTGTACAGAAAAAGACGAGAAGCCATACGCCCTATGCTTAAATGCAGAACAAGTGAGGGAACCTATTCAATATTGATTAAAAACCATTTGGAAAGCGATATTAAAGAATTCAGACAGTATTGTCGTTTGAATCTTGAAATTCATTTTGAAAAGAAACTCGCTGGACGTGTCGTTGCTCTGTCGTCAGCGGCACTACTGATCCGCGGTCGGGCGACACTTGCGTCTGCCGCTCGACGACGCGTCGCTAGCTTCGTGTCGCTGACTACGGAGGTAATTTCATAGAAATACATAGAAACCAGTAGTGTCGCTGCGACACGTCGTCTGCTGCTGCGTCATGTCGTCCGCTTCCAACTTGTACCTTAAAGTGCGAATATTTAAAAAAAGGCCAATACTAGTATTAAAAAAGGTTACAAAAGATATTGAAGTTGATGAAGAACAGTGTAATGACAAACATTAATAAAGTAATAATAGATGATTTAAGGGGCGTCTAAATGTCATTTGGTCTTTATTACAGTTTTGTTAAGATTTCGTGATATTAATTGTTTACATACACACAAGTTGTTTTCTGCTATCACCATTGATTTAATGGTCGTAATTTTTACTCTGCTTAAGATGCTGTAAAGCATTTTTTTAATGTATTTATGTAAGTTAGGCGATTGTAGAAAAAAAATGTTCTGTTATATCCTTTGGAATGCATTTAACCTTATATGTCTATGCGTTGTGGTCATTAAATTACATTTTTTTTTAATTTACGTGATTAAATCTCCTAAATACTGAAAACAAATTTAAGCATGTGAGATCGTTTTAAACATGTTGAAGTCCTCTTAGCTGTCAAAATTGTTTGAAAATAAGTAGCAGTTAGCGGTCAGATAATTGAGTAGCTATTCAGACGTTAATCGTGGACAATCTCAAGTTTTTTACATTCCTGTTGTATAAATATTTTGTCTAAAATTTAAGCTCCATTTACACGAACAGTGTTTCTCACACCATATAGGTGCGAATACAACAGAAAACTCATACCGAGTACGAGACCGCACCTTACGATACTCCATTTCAAATTGTATGATGCGCCCTCGTAAAAGTTTTCTTTTATATTCTAGAACCTGACCCACTCAGTATTAATAGGGTTTTACTTAATATATTCCAACTTTTGAAATGGAAAATCCAGTCGAGATTTTATACCAAATTCAAATGATGGTTTTTTAGTAAGACATTCGAACTTATGTAAAGTTGCCAAGTACGGCCTAAACAAAATGTCTTTGGAAAAAAATAAGCCATATTTTTATTATAATACTTGCTATTGGGTTTAATTTTTAATAATGTTATCGTTGTCACTTATAAAATTATGTAACAAATAAAAACTATAGCAATACCTACTGTCGGAATACTCAAGAGTACAACGTAGTCTCGTTTAGTATTGACTCAGTATACCTACTGATAGTGAATTCTATATATATTACATAGCTAAGTACGAGGCTTATAATTTTGTATTAAGATTTAATGAGTACGCATTTAGTATATCTGTGGCTTGATTGGTTTAACTCGTTATTAGTATAGTGGACCTGCAATCTTTAGGGGGACAGTGGGATGTAATCATCTATAGTAGAATTCTTGATTTTTCTGTGTGTTTTTGCTATATAATATATCAAATATTACAAAATTCTTGTATCATAAGGTGATTTTATTACACAATTAAAGGAATGATTTGGTTAATTTTTGAAGTAAAAATTATTTTCGAATGAATCTGAACATCCATCTGCCGGTAAAGTCTTGTATGTGCCAAAAATATTCTAATAGATTGGTGTAGATTGAACGCCGTGATTTTCCATGACATAGTTTTCTTTAGATTTAACTTACAAGTACTTGAAAAGCAATGTTTTTACTTCGGGATATACTGATTTTAAATGTCTATAGAATCTTTTGTAACCAACAAAATGTATGTCATAGATAAACTAAATGCGTAGAATTTTTTCCTATATTCACCATTTTTTATAATTAAGAGTCCGATAGTGCACTTATTAAATTCTATGCTTGAATGAGAACGAGTTAGCTTTATTGTGTAGACATGGAGCTGTGGCTGTGTACATGAATGTGAATATTATCTGAGATTTTCGTCGATGGTCTTATGGAGGAAGGCGATTAATAATTAATAAATAATAACAAAAAGTGATACATTGATGCCAATAGATAACACACAATAACATTTATATTAATTTCAAATATAAAATAAAAATATTTTCCAATTTTCTATCGCTCTACCAAAACTAATATGGTGTCTGCAATTGCCCTTTCCACTCTTATGCCCTCACTTTTGGGGTTCAACTTCATTTTCGCATTAATGTAACGCATTACCGTGTGCTGTAGCAGCTATAGCTGATACTGTGTCGTCGAACGTTCGCAACAGCATATGCTGCAAATCACGGACCGCAGATACTACTAGTTTTCGTATGTGTGACGCGATTAAACGCAACTTTTTCTTTCTACCTAGCGTTATCCCGGCTTAGTGCCAGGGTCCGCCTTCCGACTCAAACGCTTCCACTTCGCCCGATCTTGAGCATCCTCTGTAGTGAGACCATTGGCTCTCATATCTCCCTCCAATACGTCAAGCCAACGCTTTTTGGGCCGTCCACGGGATCGTACCCCTGGTACGATCTGGCTCAGGCACCTGCGACCGACGTACTCCTGTGGTTTCCTCAAAACATGGCCAAACCACCTTAAGCGACATTCTTGGAGTTTATCAGCCACGTCGCGGACACCAAGGCTGCCGCGGATGTACTCGTTACGGATACGATCTAATCGTGTAACATTGCACATCCACCGCAGCATCTTCATCTCCGCGACATGGATTTCTCCGACATGGCGCTTAAGGGCCGGCCACGTCTCGCACCCATACAGGAGTACAGGCCGAATGATGGTCTTGTAGATGAGACCTTTAAGCCTCATCGGCATCTTTCGGTCGCAGGTAACGCCTGTGAGCTCCCGCCACTTAGCCCAAGCGGCGCCAATACGGGTCCTAACGTCGAGGTCGATGTCACCGGACTCATGCAGTACAGACCCCAGGTATTTGAACTTGTCCGTTTTCACGGCAAGTTCACCCCCTATTCGGATGCTATCCGGGTCTGCACTCCAGCAGGCCATGTACTCGGTCTTCGCCACATTTAGTTTCAGACCACCGTTTTCAAGCGTCCCCTTCCACAGGTTCACCCTTTGCTCTAGGCGCTGTTTGTCCTCATCTACCAGTGCGATGTCATCGGCATACATGAGCACCCATGGTGGCTGCTCCTGTATGTCCGCCGTCGTGACATCAAGCACCACATTAAATAGAAAAGGACTCAGCGCCGAGCCCTGGTGGACACCTACGGTAATTGGGAAGGGGTTGGTATCGCCAACAGCAGTCCGAACCAGAGACTCGGATCGGAGGTACATGTCCCCGATAATGTCAATATATGTCTCCGGCACACCCTTGACCCTTAACGCCCACCAGATCGCTCGCCGGGGCACACAGTCGAAGGCCTTCTGCAAATCCAAAAAGGCAAGATGCAGAGGCTTCTTCTTCGTCCTGTATGCCTCGGCAAGCGACCTAATCGCGAACACGGGGTCCATGGTGCTACTTCCCGGTGTAAAGCCATATTGACATTCGGAGACAGCACACTCTTGGCGGAGCCTAGATTCGAGGACGCGTTCGAAGAGCTTCATGGTGTGGCACATGAGCTTAATGCCGCGGTAGTTCCCACAGTCCTGAACACTGCCTTTACCCTTGTATATGGGAGTTATAAAACTCAACCGCCAAGGGTCAGGCATTTGTTTGGTGTTCAGGATGCGGTTGAACAAGTCGGCAAGAAGCTCCACACCATAGGAACCCATCGCTTTCCACGCCTCGATAAGGATGGTATCAGGCCCCACCGCTTTCCGATTCTTCATGCGATGAAGACAAATATTGACTTCGTCAGGTGAGATCGGGGCAACTAGTCCTTGGTTCGGAGGCAACTCAGGGGGAGACACGTCTAAATGCTGGGTGTTCAGCAAGTTGTGGAAGTAAGAGCGCCATCTCTCCTTTACCGCGCTACCCTCACAGACCAAAACGCCCCGGGAGTCCCTGACACATCGACATTTGGTAATATCGAGTGTCGCTTTCTCCCGGGCCTTAGCGATTAAACGCAACTCACACTATAAAATCTACGCGTACACAGTAAATTTTAGCACGCTTATCGACGTCCACGTCATATCTACTATAATAATAATAAATACATCCAACAGTCACATAGTCCTGACCCCACAGTAACATACGAGTCTTGTGTCATGGGTATCAGGAACTATGAGAGACTTTCGGTCTCACAACACCCAGACCCCAAAACAAATATTTGTGGATCACATAAACATTTGTCTCGGTGCGGGGATCGAACCCGCGGCCTCTCGCTTCACAGCCGGCAACTCGCCCGCTGCGCTACAGAGGGTGTCAACTACAAACTGCTGCAAATACACGCTGATCTGACATTGCGCATAAATATCAGTATGTGTTTGCCACTCTGCCTTCATAAATCTCTAATCCTCCATATGATCATAACAAATCTCTAGTTAATATTAAAATTGTAATTTGAACGAAAACACCATTTTAATGACTTATAGTAATCCCGTTATTGTATTTCTCTATATATTGTAATTATTAGATTATTAAGCTTCAATAGTTTATTAGTGGTATAATAATTGTTGATCATGTTATTGCACATTTCGATATAGTTTTATGGACCAATATTTAATAATTCATGATAATGTTGTATTACTTTTAGAGCAGATATAAATAATTAGATGCGACATTTCCGAGTTCGGAGGACCAATAAAGGAGCCTGTTTAAGCCATACAAAAGATGGGTTCTTAGGCAAATTAGCCATACAAGGAGCTATTATTTTTTGGAGTTACTTATTACTAAAGAATTTTAAGCTAAAAGGTGTGTAATCAAAAGCAATAACCACGCTTCTAGCATCCCCATTTTGACTTGACATGAGATTTGACAGATGATTAGATGAATAAAGATTAATTTAGATTAAATTAATTTCTTATTGATCAGCGTTTCAGAAACCGGGCTAGGTCTCATATATCGCGAGCGTCAGTACTCCACATGCCGCGCCATAAACGGGGCCATAACGGCTATCTAAGTATTCATATCTGTAATATTTTCAAGTACCCACAAATGTAGGTATATATTTTCTACAATATTTTACAGGAACCCAAGGACTTCGTTTATACTTACAGTGATTATACTATGTTGATATACATTATTACGTTTAAGTGATGCTTGTTAAAAATATTTGCTGTAATAAAGTTTTATTGGATCTCGTAGTTATTTTATCATTTCTGAAAGCTACGTCTAATTGTTGCCGGCTTATAGCCGATTTCAATGGACGTTCTTGGTTCACATTTTTATTTAAACAATTTTAAATAGCACACTTATCTAGGATCATACAAAAATAATTTGGAGATTGGAGGTAGTATTTTATTTTAATTAGGATTCTAGAGGGCGAAGGCTGATTTAGTTACATTTTATGTAATATAACACAAATATGGTTATCCTCTATCCATAATTTTAACATAATCGGCGAGTCAGCAAGTAGTTGTGAAGAAACAAAATGTACAAGTTGGAATCACTGACCAATGTTTGTTCCAAGTATCAAGGTACCAAAGTACCCCTGATAGACAAGAAGCAATCATCATAGGGGATAAAATAACAGTTGTATATTTTTTTATTACAATTCCTCCAAAGTGTTTTCCAAGTCCATTATATTTGGTTCCTGTATCATTGTGGAATGCTGCGTGAGCGTTAGTCTGAATTTCAGTTCGTCGTCAGATATCAAATGCTGTTTGACGATCGGTTCGTTATTACCGCAGCCCACCACTGAAATATTAGTTGTGTTAGTTATCATGTAGGTAAGTTATCATGTAGGTACAATACGCACAAAATAACTTGGCCGACCCGAAATCAGTCACTTAACCCGCCCCGATGCTTCCCGTTACCCTTCAGTGTAAAAATATCACAAAATAATTAATATGCAGTTTACCTGGACACTTAGTTCTATTCTTCATGTTGAGAAGACTTAGGATGGATTCCCGATCGTAAATATGGCCACACATTGTGTTTCTCACTGGGTCAGTAATGGGCCTTTTTGTTATTGGATCTAACTGAAAATAAAGATTAATCATATTTTAATGATATAATGAAAGAAAAAATCTTTATTAGTGTCCAAGGCACATCAATAGCCATCTTATATGATTTTACAAGTGTTTGTTGTGTAGTGTTTGTGTTCGTACGTCTACACTCTACGTTTCAGTCATAAACGAACGACCCGACGCGCGCTCGCGCGCGTGCAATAGTGAAATCAGCTGACGGTTGGGTGTAGGTATTATCGATCGATACGGCGCGGCCGGTCATTGAACTGACGCGCGCGCGTGTATTACGTAATGCGCGCAGAGCGTAGGCAACATTCAAGACGGAAATTAAATTCATAATTATTTTTGTATGAGAATAAAATCTAACAAATTATGAAAAGTCGTAGAACAAAAGTAGTAGCAAATGACCTTAGGAATCTACTCCTGCGAGGTTGTCAGTGTTTTAAAAATAACCCTGTATAAGTGTATTAAGGTGAATGGGATCAAACTATAAATATATTTTGTATATTTATTAAAATTTGAGTCTATCTGGTCTAAGTACCTCAAGGAAATTGTACATGCGTAATTTTTTTATTTTAAGGTATAGATTTGTCTCTCTTTTTTGTAGAGTATATCAACTTGGAAAACAGATTTCAAAATTTATATTTTCATTTTCCATTTTTAATTCATAATATCTAAATGGCACTGGCAGAATTGTGGTTGGGCAACACCGCGTAATCCATACAATTAAAAACTGAACTGAAGTATTCTTTTCCGATAAATCCGCTAAAGGCGGCATACGCATCGGCAATTTGGATATATATTTTGTATGTAAATACGATTGGTAACGAAAATTTACGAAAATTTGGAATAAAGAATACAATTGCTTTTCACTTTAAATTTACTGGAATATAAAATACCACCATAGAGAGGTTAAACATACTATTTTTTCTACTTTATCTCTACATTTGACGTAATGAATCGAGTATTCTATGCAACCATGTTTGCTTCGAGACATAACCAAACAAAACTGGGTTTTCACAACAAAATAAGTTGCATATGCTAAGCCCCCAGGATGAGAGATTTTTAATTTCTCAGGAGTAAACTCCAAGAGATTACCAGTATCATCATAGAGTATTAATGTGTACTTACATGATAGTATTCATTTTGTGGTTCAGTTATTGCTAAATCTGATTCATCCAAATTTTCTGAAAATTAAATAATTTAAGTTATGACTAATAACACTAAAAAGTCAAAAATAACTATTCCTAGAGTTCTCTGGAATTGGTGCCTGTTTTAGCCAAATGTAATGACTTATGTACTAGTTTTTTAAAAATCCTGGCTCGGCAAATTGACTACACCACACCTGATGATGAGTCTAGTGCAATCCAGGAATAGTGTCGACTAACGACAATCGTCTTTTGTAGGTCGATAAGATTATTCTGGCCTGCTAAACTGCTTCTTCATTCTCCGTTTAAAGGACCCCATATTATAGAAAAGAGGGAACATGTGTGCTGACAAACTATTTCACAGCTTAATGACCTGGCAGAAGTACAATTTCACGAACTTTTTAGTTCGAGCCGAGATGGAGAAGACCTCGATGCTGTGGTAATGCAAGCCAGCATGTGTGGTTCTGTTAAGGAAAGGTGAGGATCGTATAAGGTCAATCAATTCTTCAGAGCATTCACCGTGATACAGAAGATACAAGACATTAAGAATATAACTTTTAACTTTTTTAATAAGCACTGTGTACCAGTAGGCCAAACTAAGTAAATCAAATTTATCATATTCCAATACTAAGGTGGGTTCAAATATTATTTTCCATTCATAGTCATGAACAATAGACATATTATGAATAGCACTGTGAATGGGTTGGTGGGCCTGTCCTATCTTAGAAGTCAATCTATTATGTATAAATAATGATAACAGATATAGTTCTGACCTTGCAGTGCAATATATCCCATGAGTTAAACTAATAAGCCTCAGAAATTACAAGAGGCTTTGTCTCACTGACAAATAATAATTTATTTATATGCTTTACTTACGCCTTGCCCTTTGTTTACCACTTTCATATCTTTTCTTTAGCTCTAGCATGTAAGGGTGTCTGTCAGGCTTACTCAGTTTGCTAGCAAGGTTGTCGAGTTGCTGGTTGAATCTTTCTTCCAATGTATCTATGTTTGTTGAATCTGTTTCTCTCTGTAAAATCAAAATTTTATGAAATGCTTCGAAATAAACATTGTAGACATGTATCATAAACCAGCCAATCCAAAATGTTGGCAGTATGAACTTAAATTACAGCAACATTGATGTTTCCTGTTTCATGTGATCTGTGGCAAAATAATGTATCAGTAAAAAATGCTGTAGATAATGATAAAAATAATATGCTAATCTGCACAAAATAATCTTTCCACAGAATTAAACTCCTCTATGTGGTTATAGTTGAGTTCACAAATGTAGAAAATACTACTCTTAAAAATATCACAACCTTCTACTAGCCTAAGTGGTAAAGAAGTAGAAGTAAACATCCTGATTTACTAGTACTAGTACTAATCATTTGGTTCTTTTCAATAATTTTTTCAATGTTACTTTTGTGGTGACGATATTCGGTCTGGTTAAAGTATTTTATGGCTAATTTCAATATTATTTTGATCTAAAAGTATAATCAATCTCACAAAAAACTTAATAGTATATAGTTTGAATTATTGTGTGTTTAGAATTTTATTATAAAGCCCACCACAGTAATACTTAATAAGGATTTAATTATACATGCCTTTGCTTTCTCTAGAGCCTGCACGGCTACTTCCTGCCGTGCCTCCAGTAAACAATATTTCTTCACATAATTCTGTAGCTTTTTAAACTCTGCGTCTTTATCTTTGTCCAAATATTTTGATATGTTATCCGTACATAAATACAAGCTTGTTATGCATTGTTTCCTGAGATCGGCAAGATCTGCATGAGACATTCTGTATAAGTAATGGTGCTGCCACACCGGTGTTAGAAAATGTTATATAACATTTTATAACAGCGGTGTGGCAGCAAGATTTAGTAAACATTTCTTAACAATTTGTAACATTTTTGAACATTTTTTAACAGCGGGCGGCGGTACTTTTGAGAGCGGCGTCGTCAAAGAAGCCGTCAAAGAAGAAGGGCCGATGTCATGTTTTCAAATGTTATAAAATGTTAGACAATGTTAGAATATGTTAAGAAATGTTATAAAATGTTAGATTTAATGTTAGAAAATGTTTGTAAACATTTTATAACATCGGTGTGGCAGCACCATAAAATGTTTTAAAAGATGATGAAAAAAAACTTGTGAATCTTGTAATAGCCTGTGAATAGCAATGTCAAGACTTGAAATTTATTCGTTTTATTAACTTGTTCAATGTTGATAAAATCAAAAACAAAATTCTTTGCTATACATAGTACATACTTTGGATATGCTTTGGATTTAGTAATAGGGAAAGGCAAAAAATATCGATATATCAAAATATCGATATTTTTTAGAAAATAATCGATAAATATCGTCGATATTTTTAATCTCGATTTATCGATATTCAATATTTGTTTTTGAATGTCAAATTCGATATTTTTTAATCGCCCTGTTATATTTTTTATTATATGTATAAATATTTCTTGTTATTGTAATATCGTATATAATTATACGCAGAGTATCCCTCTGTAGATGGTGAACAAAACCAAAAAAAAATCTCTATAGATGGCTCTTTGGTGTCTGTGACAGTGTCAGAGACAGTTGTATGTAGGGATGAGATATACTTGCGAAATTCGATACCAGGGCTTTTAAGTACGAGTACGTAAAAATACCAGGGTCGAAAACCAGGTTTTAAAATACTTGTAAGTATTTGTTAGTATGAGTTCTAAGTTCGAGTCGTGCCACAATTTTTAGTTTTTTAATTTTTATTTATTAATGAAATGAAATCTTTCCTTCCTAATATTAATAATAATAGTGAAATATGTATTTTATTAATAAGTAAAACTAATAAAAGTACCAAATGTCTTTTCACATTTGAATATTTTAACAATTTTGTCGGTAATCGCGCTCCTGAGAGTAAAAATATCGATATATCGAAATATCGATATTGTTTACTCTGCATATATCGATATTGTTTAAAAATATCGATACGATATATATCGATATATTGTTTTCCATTTGTCCATCCCTATTCAGTAATGCATAGACCAATAGGCTTGTTGAAAAAGTATCGATATTTAAAATACAATATATCGATATTTTTAACCGATTTATTTTATCCGATATATCGATACAAAATATCCAATTTCGAAAATGGTATCAAAAACGATATATTTTTTTATTTATCTTATTAAAGTCACTAGGATCCAAAACCGTAAAGGATAGGAACGAACAGAAAAAAGTAACTGTATTGGGAACTGACCAATTGGGTCATGAAATTTTAATTAATAATAGCTTACAAATGTATCGTCTTTGCATTAGTATTTGTGATTACTAATATAATCTCATATGTGTATTTACTTATAAATGTCAGCTATTATCGGCCATTATGTGATGGTTCCCAATTGTCAGCAGCTTTTTATTTTCACTGCCGGATAAATACTGGTTTGCCTGATACAAAAAGAAGAGGATAGCTTTTCAGTTTTTAATATTTTTGTAATTATTGCCTAATGAAAAGGAATACTGATAAAAATACCTTCATTTTTATTGAGATTTTGTATGAAAATGATTATTGGTATTACATATTGAGCTAAATATACTATGATTTGAAAAACTCAACATCTTTTGAAATTGGCCGATTTATCGATATTTTTTCCTCGATATATTGATGTCGATATTGATATTTTAATAAATATCGATATTTTTTCTGTTCCGATATCCCTATATATCAATAAAAAGCACTAATTTTATCTATGGAATTTTGGGGAGTTTTGGCGGGAATTCTGACAGTGCAGTTCATCGCTTATTTTAATTTATTTCATAAACTTGTTTAGAGTTGTGTTTGTTGTACAAAAGTGGTGTGGATTTGTTCAATAAACATTGACGGTGATGAACAGTGTATGGAAACATTGAAATAAGTGAATTAAGCATCGTACTGAACACCAAAACTCCGACAAGACCTTGAAATCGACCGCACCCGTGATTCATCGTTCTTACATTAGATATAAGTTATTTATGAATTAAAATGACTGAAGACTTGGCAGCATGGTCTACGACCTTAGCCGGTTCCAGTAAGGAACAAATAAAACAAAAAAGAAATGGAATTTTGGCGGGAATTCTGACAGTGCGGTTCATCGTTTATTTTAATTTATTTCAAAAACTAGTTTAAAGTTTTGTTTGTTGTAAAGTAGTGTGCATTTGTGAATAAACATTGACTGTGATTAACGGTGTATGGCAACACGAAAATAAGTGAATTAAGCATCTTAGTGGAAGGAATTCATACCAAATCTCGAACAAGATCTTGAAAACGTTCACACCGATATTTCATAGGACTGCTCGAAACCTAACAGTCCGACCACAAAAGTAAAAACCAAAGAATTAAGCAACAAAAAATATTTTTAATTGGTAAAGCCACGCTGTAAACAGTTTTATTTACAGCATAAATTAGCAGACTCGACCGGTTTGTTACCATAAAATACCTCCCCTTAATAAAAAATAATGCGGTTTCAATCCGCCAAATTTAAAATGTTCTATAAAAGTTTTGGCGGGAATCCTGAATTGCTAACAGTGTTTACGGTCGATCGTTTATTTTAATTATTTCATTGGTAGAACAAAGTTGTGTTCTATAAAAGTGGTGTGGTTTAATGCAATAATCATTAACGATGATGTACTGATGTAGATGATGTATGGAGATTTGTTTTTTTTTCTAAATGTTTGGGGCAGTTTACCCGGAGTAATTTGATCACCAGTATCAGTTTCATCAGCTTCGAGAAAATCGTTTATGAAGCATCGCACTGAAAGGGACGTAACACCATATGTTCAAGAAAAATAAAACAGACAAGTAAAAATAAACATTATTTATTGTATCTTTCGGATATAAAAATAAATTTTCTAAACTCTATTATTTGTATATGAAAATCTGGAAACAAAAAGGTCAGTAAACCAAGAGTAGATGGTTTACTGATGGGCAATTTTGAGTCGAAATTCGTTATTGAATAAACCGTAACTTATATATAGTCAAAACTTTTATTCGGGCGAATTAAAATAAAAGAACGTGTTGCTGATACAAAGGCTACATTTTAATTAATTTTGTTACACATTACAGCGGTGCAAATAGGTACAAGACAGTGTGTGGGCTTATTCTATAAATTAAGACCGAAAATACAGTCGGCGTCTCATTCCAACGGACGTTTCGGGACGTTGGATGACTTAGGATGGTTCGGGACGTTACAATACTAATAATAGATTTTTATTGATAATAAGATTAAAAAATATTCATGGTTTAAGAAATAAATACTTTTTTTTATAAATTATTTATTTATTTTATTATTCAAACAATTAATATAGGTGGAAAAAGCTATGAGACCTCAAGTTGAATATCAATGAATGTAATCTATTTGGTGTGAAATAGTGTAAGAATATTGACAACATAAAGATTGTTTACCCGATTTCTATATACAAAAAAGGATATAAATAAAAATATTTCTAAATAGATAATTAAAGGCACATAAAGCTTAGAAATTAAGTATTGTGTCAATTAAGAATCTATCTACTTAATCTATAAAACATCGTATTCATGTGCTAAGACTAAGTAAGCATATTGTAACTTTTATTAAAAAATAAACTCCTTTACTTTTATATTACATCGCAACTGACCAGTTCTGTCGATCTGATAGTTCATTTAATAAAACCCGTACGTGACGTGAATTTGTTAGCAAGTCATTATGCTCCAAATTTACACTGAATCAAAATTGGAATCTAAATTGCATAATGTGTTTTTGCACGTCGACTCGTCAACACCAGGTACAGAAATTGTTTTACAAAATAAGGTATACCAAAACAAGCCGTAGCGACAAATGCCACTTACGATTATCGTGCCAAGCGTAGATGAGCCCGTCTCACACTTAACTCTAAGATCGAAAGTTTGGCATTGTATTATACATTTTAATGCCACTTCAATCGACTGACTGCTTTAGTGGGCATGTTATTTAACCCGAACATGTGACTGCGACCATTGCAGGAATTTTGGTCGATATGCCGGCCTAGGAAATGTTTCAGGTTCCGTTCCAGTAATCTCAAGTAAATCTTGGGTAGAATGGCCAGTGACTGGTATATCCACTCCCCTCCTCTGGGTTTGGTAAGGTATCCGCGAATTGGATTAAATAAAAGTCCAGAAGTATCACAAAAATACGTCTATACAGTGACGCCAACGTGTCCAAGCGCCGCGGAAAGTAGTTTAAGGTGATGTCTCATGTCAGCCGGCGCTAGTCCGCGCCTCGCGCCGATCACTTTGAATGCATTCAGGTATTCAAGCTCAGTAAACTGAGCGCCTTTCTCTCGTACTGATGTTATTATTTCCTGTTGAAAATATTTTTAGTTTAGAAATTAAAATGCCATATTAAAATTTTAACAGTCACGGACATGAATACATTTTTTTCATGTTTGTGGTACGCATAGCTAGACTAATTAATGGCCAGTTATTTGAGAGCCGACTACTTAATGGCAAGTAATTTCACAGCCGAATAGTTAATGGCCAATAATTCTAAAGCGAAACACTCCCGAGTGCGCCACGCAGGCCGTCAAAGGTAAAAGCTCTCACCTCAGGCGAGCAAGTAAGCAGGTGTAAGTATGCATGCGCCCGATGCAGTCCGTCATGCGGTAGATGCAGTGCGGCGAGACAGTGTCGCAGCGTGGCGAGCCGCGCCTCCGCTCCCCGCGCGCCGCTGCCGCCCTCGCCCTGCCAGCGCCACACCACCGCCGCCGACATCATCTCACCGATGCCGTTGAATATGTACTGAGAGGAGAAACAACGGCTATACTAATATTACAAATAGAAAGAAAGAAACAAACAAAAACAGCTATTCGGCACCATTTTCTTGTGAGGTTGCTGAAATGCGAACGTGAATTCGTCTGTTAGTCTGTAAATTTTACATGGCTAGAATAAAAAGCATTGAACTGATTTTAATGAAGTCTGACATGACGGTAGTTTGAAGTGTGACGACAGGCATGGGGTATTTTTTTACTAGAAACATTATATTATCGATGATAAAAGTAAGCTATTAAACAGAGCATAATGAAAATCAATATAAAGATATCTTGAATACAGGATGGACATGGAACACTTTTTTTAAATCCCTTTAAGGACTTTTTAAGTCCCTTTAAGGACTGGTTTCTACAAATGTGGAGTTGAGGGTATAATATTATGTTCCGTAAATAGAATATCGTTATTCCCATATCCCAAACGATCCCATATCAATTCACGAGCGAGCAGCGCATGCGCGAGCCGCCCCGCGCCGCCGCGCCGCCGCGCTCCTCCTGCGCCAGGTAGTGTGACGCACTGGATACCTCGAGTCGGTGCGGTGCGAGCACGGGCGCGGCCCGCTCGTGCACGGCGAGCAGCGCATGCGCGAGCCGCCCCGCGCCGCCGCGCCGCCGCGCTCCTCCTGCGCCAGGTAGTGTGACGCACTGGATACCTCGAGTCGGTGCGGTGCGAGCACGGGCGCGGCCCGCTCGTGCACGGCGAGCAGCGCATGCGCGAGCCGCCCCGCGCCGCCGCGCCGCCGCGCTCCTCCTGCGCCAGGTAGTGTGACGCACTGGATACCTCGAGTCGGTGCGGTGCGAGCACGGGCGCGGCCCGCTCGTGCACGGCGAGCAGCGCATGCGCGAGCCGCCCCGCGCCGCCGCGCCGCCGCGCTCCTCCTGCGCCAGGTAGTGTGACGCACTGGATACCTCGAGTCGGTGCGGTGCGAGCACGGGCGCGGCCCGCTCGTGCACGGCGAGCAGCGCATGCGCGAGCCGCCCCGCGCCGCCGCGCCGCCGCGCTCCTCCTGCGCCAGGTAGTGTGACGCACTGGATACCTCGAGTCGGTGCGGTGCGAGCACGGGCGCGGCCCGCTCGTGCACGGCGAGCAGCGCATGCGCGAGCCGCCCCGCGCCGCCGCGCCGCCGCGCTCCTCCTGCGCCAGGTAGTGTGACGCACTGGATACCTCGAGTCGGTGCGGTGCGAGCACGGGCGCGGCCCGCTCGTGCACGGCGAGCAGCGCATGCGCGAGCCGCCCCGCGCCGCCGCGCCGCCGCGCTCCTCCTGCGCCAGGTAGTGTGACGCACTGGATACCTCGAGTCGGTGCGGTGCGAGCACGGGCGCGGCCCGCTCGTGCACGGCGAGCAGCGCATGCGCGAGCCGCCCCGCGCCGCCGCGCCGCCGCGCTCCTCCTGCGCCAGGTAGTGTGACGCACTGGATACCTCGAGTCGGTGCGGTGCGAGCACGGGCGCGGCCCGCTCGTGCACGGCGAGCAGCGCATGCGCGAGCCGCCCCGCGCCGCCGCGCCGCCGCGCTCCTCCTGCGCCAGGTAGTGTGACGCACTGGATACCTCGAGTCGGTACGGTGCGAGCACGGGCGCGGCCCGCTCGTGCACGGCGAGCAGCGCATGCGCGAGCCGCCCCGCGCCGCCGCGCTCCGCCGCGCCCTCTGCACCCTCCGCTCCCTCGCGCTCCTCCTGACCCAGGTAGTGGAAGCACTCGATGCGCATCTGTATCGCAAGATAATCATTTTTATGTTTTATTAGATACCATTATTAAATTATATCAATATGCAAATATATATAAAAATAGCGCGTGCAACTCGATTTCCCATTACACAAAAGTATTACCTTGCGCATGCGCATGACCAGATCGCCTTTATAATATAGTTATGACTTGTGTCTTTCCTATTACATCGTTGCGCCGGAACCGCACACGAAGCGTACTCACGCCAGATAGCCATACGCTTACAAAAATCTCTTACTTTAAAAACATGCCTTACCTCGAGATGCAGAAACAATAAGCACTTCTGCGATATCTCGTCAAATGCAGACGCAGCCCCCGATATGTCGTTGATGAACTTCTCAGACAGTTTCACTGCACCGGACAACATCGACGGAATACTTCGTATGTTCGCGCTTAACCAATCCTGTAGATTATTTTATTGTATTAGTCACATATTGTAGACGATGGCATTCTGGATAATATTTACTTGAATTCGTGACAATTACACCATTACACGACTATTACACCATAAATATTATAATCATAAGCTCACGCCCAAATCCCGGAAGGGGTTAGTTTGAGAACTAGTGCAACCACACTTTACTGTGTTTATTTCGGTCGCTTGATATGATAGGTAGCAACCCTACCGAAACGGGGTGGGCAGATCATACGGGCGGAGACGCGAGCAAATGCTAGTTACTAATAATACTATTTTACAACGCTTACCATAGTTTCACACATGACCGCCAAGTCAGCCAATGTGTTGATATCTGCTACGATCTCCTTGCGTGCGATGGCGCCGTCACCCAAACTCGAGCCTAATATTTCCGCCTCTCGCTCGTACGCTTGTTTCAACTCCTGTTGACGATGAATGAGTATTATTCTATGGTTAAAGTACTTGTAATAAACGGCTTGGATTAATACATGACTTGTTGTTGGTTCGGAGACCTTTATTAGAATCAATCACAATGAATTGCCGAAAACTTATTTATACATGTTATAAAACTGACGTTGCTTAACATACTTACTTTGGTGTAATATTCAAGGAAGACATATTTAATCATAATTATTAAGAAGTCCTAAATACCATCATTGGTACACTCTTGAGTTTATTAACCGATTTCGCAACATTACATTACAACTCCCCCGAAAAAGGGCCTGCTACCCTTCCCCATTTAAGGAAAGAGAATTTTTTAAGCAAAAATTAAGAAAAAATTCAAAACTTTTACAAACTGTTACTAAGTTTGGAATTTAACTTCACATATTTCTTTTAGAGTAACAAAGATAAACAAACATTTATAAAACATACAATATAAGTACTTAATATTAACTAAAATATCTCTTAGTGTTATTCTTATGTATAACATATTCTTTATTATCCTTTAAAATCTTAACATTAGGAGAAACTTCCTCAATAACTTCGTAGGGGCCTTTATAGATGTTTTGAAGTTTAGTTCCAGTTTGATTTTTTATAAGAATAAGGTCACCCTTTTTATAAGTTACGGAGTAAGTTTTCTTATCATACATTAATTTTCGTTTTAATTTATTTTGTAACAACTGTGCTTGACATCATACTGGGCTCGCAGTAAACGATAACATTCAACCGCTGAGCTTGCAGTATTTGTAATTACCATCGACTCTTTTACGATGCGATTAGTCATTTTTATTATATTGCCATTGTTGGCATTTCTTAACGTCATTGATTACATCATTCGCCATACCTGGTCAGTAATCATATAATATCATTATTAAATCCTCGTGATCACTAATTCTTACAACATCGGTTGTAATTAAAATTACAGGTACCTTTATATACCTTTATAACCTTTATTACCTTTATATTTATAACCTTTATATATGCAACTTTTCATATGACTTGCAAGTATTTTTATATTTGTTGCATTTTGCCTATTCTTTATAGGTAATTAATATTTCATTAATATTTTCTTTTTCGCACATCAATCCTAAAACTCTCGCTAACTCCGTCGTGGTAGATTACGATCGAGTATTTAGGTAATAGTACAACTTGAAGGTACATACGTGCATTTCATTAATATTTTCTTTTTCGAACATAGATCCTAAAACTCTCGCTAACTCCGTCGTGGCAGATAACGATCGAGTATTTAGGTACATAGAAGTACTACGCGTACAGTATCCTCTATTCGAATAACGACAAATCAAACTCTTAAAATCTTTGTCATTAATAAAAGTCAATTCTGTCACATCAGTCGGTTTTTCAGAATTTCTACAGTCTCAGGTTGATCAGACCTGCTACTGGTAGAAGTCTGTTTTGTCAAATCATTGTTATCAGTTATGTATATCTGAGATTTCACACGTTTAGTTTGTGCTCTCGTCAATACAGAAACTACTTGTTCTCAAATAGATTTTAAATCATCACACGTTATTGATACCGGGAGTCGGCTAAGCGCATCTGCAGTTGCATTATTCCGACCCGGGATGTGCACGATATCAAAATCATATTCTTCAACGTATAGTCGAAACTTAGTCTACTGGAAAGATCTTTTAAACTAAATAAATATACTAATGGCTTATGATCTGTAAAGATTTTAAACCTTCTGCCATACAGATATGGTCTAAAATGCCTTACTGCCCATACGATAGCTAGTAATTCTAAATCTATTATCGGATATCTACTTTCTGCGGGCGATAAGTTACGGCTCGCATAAGCAACTACGTGACCATTACTGTTAGACATAACCGTGCCTAATCCTAAAATCCTAATCCTAATTTACAAGCATCGGTTCACAATTGAAAAAAATTCGTCTCCGAACATATAAGTATAAACCGTTTATAATAATTAGCGAAATGAGCAGTATCGCTTTACGTCATCCGAGTTCGATGACACTGGACACTGGCGTCTCAATTTTGCTTTCGTCATGAAAATGCCATTCAATGTTATTCCATGACCTACATAAATCTTATAACATCGCACCGAGGCGGTATCGAATGTCTGTTACTCATCATTACAACTTATTTTAATGCAAATATTTTAATTATTCTTATTAAGTTGTAATAAACTATCCTTATAATTAATAATTACTTCATAACATTTAAAAAAAAATATCTCCTAAGATTCCGTTTGCAGTACCTACATGACATATTCTTAAACACAAAAAAATTTCACAAAATATTTCGTCAACAAAATTATTAAAGTGAATTAAAATAGATATTGAACATAAAAAAATATTGAAAATTACATACTTTTAGTAATTCTTACTTCAACTTTGTTGGTAAGGAGCGCGTTGACGATGATGTTGATGGCTGTTGATGATGGCTTAGGGCGAGCGGAGCTGGCGCAGATGTGGAGTTTGTACGGCATCGCTGCTGATGATTCAGGCTGTCGTTGTGTGGTTGGGCCGGGCTATACCCTGGACTCCTCCAAACCTTCTTTCTTCTTTCTTGATAATTTCCAAAATCTCTGTATGGTTTCGCGTTGTGGCCGAAGCTGCTCCGTTGGCGTTGTTTTTCCCATGATGTGATTGATTTTAAATTTTCTTTCTTCTGTTTTTTCTTGATTTGATTTTTCTTCTAATTAATTTTCTTCAAAATAAGTGGCCATGGTGGCGATGACCATAAGGCCGTGTGGTATCCCATAATGGATACCGCTGGCAGGGTCGCCATGTAATAATATGTGATGGCGACTTGTTATTAAAACATGATGTTGCTTAACATACTTACTTTGGTGTAATATTCAAGGAAGACATATTTAATCATAATTATTAAGAAGTCCTAAATACCATCATTGGTACACTCTTGAGTTTATTAACCGATTTCGCAACATTACATTACATACTCATGATTTACATTGGTTGGTTCTGTTTTTTTTTTTTGACTCTTGGGATGAACTACAAGGGCCCCTGCTAATGGGATACTGGCGACCCCAGCAGTATCTCATCCCAGGGCCAAAGGGGAGGGAATGGATAAAGGGATAGGAAGAGGCGGCAAGCCCCCTCGGGAGAACCGGATATACACTGGCTGATCCTGGAACGTGACTCACACAAGTTGGGTCACGTGGTCGCTATCCGGTCGGACACAAGTATGCTCCCACCAGCTGGTCGGTACTGTTGTTACCGTTTGGTAAGACTCACAACACTCATAGCTTATTTTTGTGTCAGGACTATGTACATATGTGTAATTTATTACTAGTTTTTCCTGATCTGCTTTTCCGGGATAAAAAGTATCCTATTACCCAAGTCAGCTCATACCCTGTCTGTATACCAAATTTCACCAAAATCCGTTCAGTAGTTTCAGCGTGATTGACGGACAAACATTCAAACATCCAAACAAACAAACTTTCACATTTATAATATTAGTGTGATTGAACGCTAGGAAGAGAGAGAGTGAGAGTACGTACATGCGCATCCCTGTCGTCGTTAGTTGCGGCATCTAGTGCGCGGTAGTTGTGCAGCGAGCGCAGGAAGCGCACGATGTCGTCGTCGGCGAGCCAGCGCGCGGCGCGGGGCGCGGGCGCGGCGGCGGCGCGCGGGGCGGGCGCGGCGCGGGCGGCCGCCGACAGCGCCTGCACCGCGCCGAGGGCACCGCGCGCCGCCGAGCCGCCGCCGCACGCGCCGCACCGCCGCGCGCCCACCACCGCCGACGAGATCGCGCGCCACGACAAGCCGCAACACGTGAAGATGACGCGGTGACGCTCGCTACAATAAACGATTAATTAAGGGTTCTTTTTTTTTTTAATTAATGGCTTTCGCAGTATTATGCATTTAGCCAGTGTCAAGTATAATTTATTCTCAAGTATTTTTACAAGAACGATGAAACACGGGTGCAGTCGATTTCAAGGTCTTGTCGGAGTTATGATGTTTACTCTTTTCAGTACGATTCTTAATTCACTTATTTCAATGTTTCCATATATGTACTGTTCATCACCGTCAATGTTTATTGAACAAATCCATACCACTTTTATACAACAAACACAACTCTCAACTAGTTTATGAAATAAATTTTTTTTTTTTTTTTTTTATGGCATAGATCGGCAAACGAGCAAGTGGGTCACCTGATGGTAAGTGATCTCTACTGCCCATATACGCCCACCACCAAAAGAATCATGGGCGCGTTGCCTAACCCCTAAAGGATAAATAATAATTAGGGATTGGGAAGGGGAGGGTATTTGGGCTTCCGGATATCTCACTCACCGTACGAAACGCAGCAGCAAGCCGCTGCTTTACGTCGGTTTTCTATGAGACAGTGGTATCAAACCGGTCGAGCCAGCCCATTCATGCTGTAGACAAAACTGTCTACAGCGTGGCTCTACCACTCAAAATTAAAATTAAAATAAGCGATGAACTGCACTGTCAGAATTCCCGCCAAAACTCTAAATAAGGGTTATAAGGCTGACGGGGCGTGACCAGTTGTAATGCATCAATATAAAAAATGTCACACAGAACCGTTGCGCTCGACGCTCGACTATCTATACGCAGTCCCGTCAGCGTCGCGCCGTCCGCTGTGTGACGAAACCCTAAATACAACCAACAGTCACACACATAGTCATCACTTTGTATTGTGGGTATCAGGAACTACGAGAGACTATCGGTCTCACAACACCCATTGGAAACCAATTATGTGCATCACACACATTTGTGTCGTAGCGTGAATCGAACATCTCGTTTCCACGGAGCCACGGAATCTATCAAACAGCCGTGTAATAATGGGTACATACATCAGCAACTTTGAACCGAAGGCGATTGATTAGCTGGTGATGTGAAAGTCGGTGTGTGGACGTGTATATTAAGAGCCAGTGACATTCTTCTTCGTTTTCTTCATCTCATCAAATGATTAATAGCCAATTTAGTGTCAAAATTTTCAAGCAATCCAAAAGCCATTAGCAAAAGACAGCAAGAAAGCAAAAGACATTTTAAGTATCTTCTGAAACACGAAGACGCTTAACTGGAATACCAAACTCAGTCATCCATAGATTGACCTTGACACTATTTCCATACATTGATAGACGTTGTAAATACCTCACCCCGACTTAACATTAGTAGTTGGCGGTGGCCCCCTCTCCCGCCACGCGCCGGCGGCTCGCATGGCGTCGTCGATAGCAGCACGCGCCGCGCCCGCCAGCCGCTCGCTCTCGCCGGTGCGCACGTAGTCAGTTATGAACGCACGCAGCGAACACTCACCGCCCCTGTTATAATACCATCATATAACATAAACTCACGCCTTTAAGGGGTATACAGACGTGTAACTAGTACTGCACCTACTTTTCGCCGACTTTTTTTCCATCCAATGACGTGAATGGGGGCGAAGCTATCGTGATATTGGACACAAATTCCAGGGCACAAATCACAGGCGATAGAATTATTTTTATCATTTAAATCGTTATGCTATATTCCCCAAAAATATTATCGAACCAATTAATAACTTTGAATTACATTTAAATCTACTGGAAGGGGTAATTGACAAATGACGAAGAAGGATGCACATGTCGTGTTAAGTCACAAGACAGGCACGCCTTTACGGTGTACGCGTGCGAGGGAGATCGTAAGATTGTCCACCTACGCGACGTAATTTGCTCGTACCAACATTTATACATGAACTAAGGCCACATTTCTTACCCAATTATAATTCTATTTGCATAGAACAGTTTCTTTTTATAACTATTGTCGATTGTATATAAAATAATGTATAAAATTAGACACAGTCACATACCTTATATTATTTTTGACAACACAATTTGTAATTGCCTGACCTGGGAATTAAAACCAGGTTTTGTACGCTGCTTATAGCCTAATGATATAATTGTAACGGAGCTTTATGCTTACGTCACGTGATCATTATCTAGTACTCAGCCCGTTATTGACTCGATGTGTTGACAGAGCGAGTGCAGTAGAAGTAGCATGGCGTGTAAGTGGCTCGCATGAGGACTGCACACTAATGAATGCGCGTGTCTTCTAGTGGATATTATTGTAACGGAACTTTATGCTTACGTCACGCGATCATTATCCAGCACTCACCCCGTGATTGACTCGATGTGTTGACAGAGCGAGTGCAGTAGAGGCAGCACGGCGTGTAAGTGGCTCGCATGAGGACTGCACACTAATGAATGCGCGTGTCTTCTAGTGGATATTATTGTAACGGAACTTTATGCTTACGTCACGCGATCATTATCCAGCACTCACCCCGTGATTGACTCGATGTGTTGACAGAGCGAGTGCAGTAGAGGCAGCACGGCGTGTAAGTGGCTCGCATGAGGACTGCACACTAGTGGATGCGCGTGTCTTCTAGTCGATGTTGTTACCACTGGTCCGCATGCTGAAAGAGATATTTTTAGTTTATACTATCGAAATTATAGTCAATACATTCAAAGTCCCAAAGCTCAGTCGATAAGACGTTTAGTCTGAAACCAACATCCATTTTGCGTGCATTTTGTTTTGCCGGCCTGAAGTTGGTGACGAGTGACGTCACAGTAATGGGTTTTTAGAGACTAAAGGGTTACAGAAGGACCTAATTCAGGTCAACTATGTTAAATTGCGCGTATTTTACTTACTGCTTTGATTTATTTATATTATAACTTACACGGTGAGAGAATTCTACCAATTTGTACGCCGTATTGGCCAGCATGGCGAACTAAGGCCCAATCGCTCACGTTAACGTTAGTAGAGGGGACTCGAATCCCATAATAGTGCAGTATAATATAGAGCTATTATTATAACTGCGTACCAGAGAACCGGAATAGCTTCACGTGTTGCCTTTGCGGTCGTTTCTTAGCGAAGTAGTCGGTGATGCGTAACACAGGCCCGGTACTCTCGGGAACAGTGTTCGATCGCTGGGCCGACAGCGGAACACTCTCGATCTCTAAGTATTCAGTCAGTAATAGCTGCAACTGTGTGAGGGAAATATTTTTAATAATACTAGCAGACCCGGCCTAGTGTTGCTGTGGCTAAGGTACATGTTAAATTATATCGTTAAACAAATAATTTGCATAAAAAAAATTGCGACTATAAATTGAGATATAAACTATCCTATCTCTCAAGTTGGATCAAACTTTGATACATGACACGAAATTTTTATATACAAAGATTACCAGCGCGATAGCGTGAAAATATTGGGCAATAATATTTAAAGATGGTAGAGTTTTATTAAACAATTATTTTATTTTTTCATTCGATGCAGTTTCAACATAACGAGGTTGTTTTTCCCAAAAAGGAAAAGAAGTAATGATAATGTAATTGACAAAGATAATTATAAAGGATTAAAAGGATGGAAGGAAATATTAAAAAGGATTCATCATCATCATCATCAGCCACAAGACGTCCACTGCTGAACATAGGCCTCCCCCAAAGATTTCCAGACCGACCTGTTGGAAGCGGCCTGCATTCAGCGACATCCTGCGACCTTTATCAGGTCGTCTGTCCACCTTGTAGGTGGACGTCCAACGCTGCGCTTGCCAGTACGTGGCCTCCATTCCAGAACCTTTCTGCCCCATCGGTTATCGGTTCTGCGAGCTATGTGGCCTGCCCACTGCCACTTCAGCCTGCTAATCCGCTGGGCTATGTCGGTGACTTTCGTTCTTCTACGGATCTCCTCATTTCTGATTTGATCACGTAGAGAAACACCGAGCATAGCTCTCTCCATAGCTCGCTGAGTGACTGTGAGCCGTCTTATACGGCCCATATTCAGAGGCCACGTCTCAGTGCCGTATGTCATCACTGGTAACACACATTGGTCGAAGACTTTGGTCTTCAGGCACTGAGGTATTTTGGACGAGAAGACCTTGCCAAGTTTCCCGAACGCTGCCCAGCCGAGCTGGATTCGACGATTGACCTCTCTCTCGAAGTTGGACCTGCCTAGTTGGACTACTTGTCCTAGATAGACATATTCGTCGACAACTTCGAGAGATGAGCTTCCAACAGTAATCGGGGTGGGCACAACATGGACATTCGACATGACCTTCGTCTTGTCCATGTTCATCCTGAGGCCCACCCGTTGAGAAACTCTGTTGAGGTCTTCGAGCATTGTACTCAGGTCTTCCAGCGATTCCGCAAGGACCACGATATCGTCGGCAAAGCGGAGGTGAGTCATGTACTCGCCATTTATGTTGATGCCGAATCCTTTCCAGTTCAAGAGCTTGAAGGCATCTTCCAGCGCGGCAGTGAAGAGTTTAGGAGAAATAACATCTCCCTGTCTCACGCCTCTCTGTAGTGGAATAGCCTTCGTACTCTGTTCTTGTACTCGGACCGACATGGTGGCGTTGTTGTACAAGCACCTCAACACTTCGATATACCGATAGTCGATGCGGCACCGGTGGAGAGCCTGCAGCACCGCCCAGGTCTCGATCGAATCAAAGGCTTTCTCATAGTCCACAAACGCTAAGCAAAGTGGCAAGTTATACTCCTCGGTTTTCTGTATAACTTGCCGCAGCGTATGAATGTGGTCTATGGTACTATAACCTTTTCGGAAACCGGCTTGTTCGGGAGGCTGGAAGTCATCTAACTTGCGCTCGAGACGATTCGTGATAACTCTCGAAAACAACTTATACACATGGCTCAGGAGCGAGATGGGCCTGTAATTCTTCAACAAGGTATTGTCGCCTTTCTTGAAGAACAGTACCACCACACTCCTGTTCCATGCCTCAGGCGTTACGCCCTCGAGCAGAACAGAATTAAAAAGTCTCTGAAGGACTTTTAGTACCGGCGATCCGCCCGCTTTCAGAAGCTCTGCAGTAATTCCGTCCTCGCCCGGCGCCTTGTTGTTTTTAAGCTGTCCGAGGGCCATCCGAATCTCGCACAAGCTGATGTCCGGGATGTCTTCGCTGTAGTGCCGAACCAGCTCGGCTCTTGGGTCAGCCGAGCAGGTAACGGGTTTGGCAACCGAGGTATAAAGCTGTCCGTAGAAGCTCTCGATCTCTCTCAACACCTCTGCCTTGGTCGATGCTACACTGCCATCTTCCGTCTTCAGCTTTGTCATTCGGCTGTGCCCAATAGACAGGTCCTTAGCAAACACTTTGGAGCCTTTGTTCTGCTCGATCGTCTCCTTTATGCTCGCAGTGTTGTGAGCACGGACGTCGTGTCGCAAGGATGTCCATATTCGTCTATTGAGCTGCCGATATGCCTCAGCGTCATCGGAAGACTGCAGCGCCATAGATCGACGTTCGGCCATGAGCTCGAGCGTCGAGATCGAGAGTTTCTGAGGTCGATTTTTACGACGGGGTCTAAAGAATTTAGAACCCACCGTGTGGACAGCTTCTACCAACCCGTCGTTGATTTCGTCCACAGTTACGCAGCTATCTAGGCAAGAGAAGCGGTTTGCTAATTCAAGCTGAAAGCTCTCGGGGTTTTGAATATGGGCGCGAGTAGGGCGGAGCGTAGACTTCATCAAGCGACGTCTTTCTACCTTGACGTCGATACTCAATGTGCCCCTTACCATTCGGTGATCACTTCCGGTTTTCACCCTGTTGATCACAGAGACATCATTGAGTATCCGTCTCTTCGTCGTCAAGATGAAGTCTATCTCGTTCCTTGTAGAACCATTCGGACTCATCCAGGTCCATTTCCTGTGAGGCGGCTTCTGAAAGAAAGAGTTCATTGCGAACAGTCCCTCTTTCTCCAGGAAATCGGCCAGCCTTTGTCCCCTGGGGTTTCGTTGCCCATATCCAAATTGCCCCACTCTCAGCTCCTCCTCTCCTCTCTTGCCCAGTTTTGCGTTGAAATCCCCCATAACAACATTGAAGTAGGTTTCGGAGGTGTGTATGGCCCGACTAATGTCGTCATACATCTCCTCTACTTCCTCATCTGGGTGTGTCGAGGTCGGCGCATATACCTGTATGACCTTCAATGAATATCTCTCACATATTCTGAGTATAAGGTATACTACCCTGCTCGACACACTTTCGATGGCGACGATGTTGTTAACGAGGGACTTGTGGACGAGAAATCCGACACCACCTCGAGACTGTTGATCGCCACCCCGGTAGTAGAGTAGGTTACCAGACTTGAGGATTATCGTGTCCTCCCCGTTCCTTCGGACTTCTGATAATCCCAAGATGTCCCATCGTAACCTACTCATTTCTTCTTCCAGCTCAAGGATCTTCTCGTCAGTCCTCAAAGTGCGAATGTTGTGTGTTACCAGGGCCAGTTGTCGTCGGGGGTGGTAGCGGGATCTTACCCGGGGATTCTTAGCACCCCCTGCCCCGCCGTTACCGTAGCTGCTACCAGAACTAGGAATAGCGGGGCTGCCGGGGACTGGGGGCCTGGTTTTGGTCTGTAATTTCATTGGGGGGGTTTTGCCATTACTCGCCACGCTTGGCAGGCGGGTTGGCGAGCGCAGAGGCGTAGCTTCTTGCGCTGAAGATGCTGCTGCCCATCATCAGCCTGTTGCATTTAGCTACGCCATTAATACGATGGTTATACCGCCATCAGCCGGTCGCCAGAGCCTCGTCCGTTGACCAGCAGGGTGCACCACGGGCAGGTGAGGTTGGCTTGGGGTCCGGAAGATGGTGGTTGGACCCCCTTACACCCTTAAAAAGGATTAAAGAAAGTAAAAATAAATTAAACACTTACAACTTGCTGAACGGCACTCCAGTAATGCTGCTCAGTGTGCAGACATGAGTCGGACACGCGATATTTCTGTAAAGCTGCTTTCCATAGCTGCAGAAGTCTACAGCAATGGAGAAAATCATATATTACAATGAAACTTTACTACAACATAATGTGAATAATGTTCTGTCTCTTTTACACAATTTATTGTTTTGTGTCTGTCCTGCTTGCACTTAGAGTAGTAATAGATATACAATGCATACGTCTTGTTCTGTGCAGCGCAAGTTCTAAATTCCACTTTAAGACTTTTTATATCTAAACTACGGTTCCGTCTATTTCCTTCCTTTATTATCCTGTATTTTTGTCCCACTTGCACTTAAGGCTATATATAATCCTTACCTCTTATTCCGCGCAGCACAAGCTCTGAACTCCTCTTCAAGGCTGGTTACGAGGCGAGCTAACGGTCGTCCCGTCTCTGTCACTCCTTCGGTGTCTTGTATCTCGCCATCCTCTTCACACTCAGGGTCTGGTTCCACATCACCCTCTTCTATGATTCGCCGTGACACGGAATCGATTACTTCTAACAATTCATTTTGTATGTTCACTTTGAATTTCTGTACGTGTAATAAAAATACTAAGTTTCATAAAAAATATTATAGTAGCAAATTTGAATAAATTAATTAATGATACATAAATCGTGACCAGTGGCGTGCACTCCATATAGGCAAAAAGGCACTGCCTACCCTACTAGACAACAAGGTTTTAATAATGTAAAAATAAAATTAAAAATAAAGCAAATTCATTCACTAGGTAATAAAATAATACAATGTAACGTATTTAAAAAGTTCAAACTCGGTACAAATATCTAATCGCGTCGACGCAAGGAATGCAAGACAGAGCGATTAGGCAGTATTGCCGAGTGCCTACAGTCCATTCATAAATTTTTGCAAAAGTGGAGTATTTTCGACTCTATCGACCAAAAATGTGTAAGTATTATGAATGACATCTCCTGCGGCAGGAGGACCAATCACAGCTCACCTCTATTTATATTGGTCAATCGTGACGCATGACGCAATCAATCATTCCTTTAAAAATTTTGTCACTAAGTCACCATATTTGTTTTGTTCATTTCGCAATCTTTGTTTATGTTTTGATTTTATTGCATATAATTAAGTAAGCCGTTTTAACACGTGAAGTAGTATAAATATAGTAATTTATTTGGGTCTTATTTGAATTAGTGTATTAATTATGTGTTTCAATCGTATATTTACCTATTTTATTCAAAATGTTATTTTGGCAATTATCGTTTGATGATAAGTTTTAATGAGTTTAATTGTGTCTAAAGGATGTATGTATGTGTCTGATATCTTGCAAGTGACATGTTCCGTAACGTAATTCTATCACTCACGGACAAGATATTTGAGGTGGCCAATTCCTTCTTCAATTTGGCGTCATCGCAGAATATCGTGTTTTCGACCTTGAAACTTTGACGGTGAGTTCTTAATTTGATATAATATTTTTGTGCTAATAAGGCTTATTTAAACGTTTTTATTGTTTTTACGGGAGAGAGATTTTTCACGTGACTATTAGAACCCTAGGAAAATTAAAAAGTAGAAATATAAGTATGTTGACTGCTGCCTAACCTGTCACAAAACCCTGTGCACGCCACTGATCGTGACAACACTGTAATTTTGAATGGAACACTATTACTATGACAAATAGGACGTTGATGACATTTTCGATGTTTACACAAATAATTAAATCAAAGTATAAGTATTAAGTTTACCTCGGTAGCCTCTTTCAACTGCTCCAATACACCAAGCGCTTCAAGCGATATCATGACTGTGGTTTCGAATGTTTTGTCCTCTTCTGACAACGAAGCTTCATATTCCGGTGTTATGTCTTGTAAGTATGCGTCTGTCAGTTCTTCATTCTTCGTCAATTCTATAATATTTACATTACACTAGTTGTAATAACCCTTCATGCGCCGCAGAGTCGGGTAAAACATCCGTCACGATTTAATGACTAGTATTTACTAGTTGTTTATGCAGATAGAGATAGTATTTGCTTTCAGTTAAATTGACAATTATAACAGCCAAATACTGACTAGCGCCTTTATAAACCGTTTTTTTTTACTATTTTTTATTATACCAAAAATATATATAAACATACATATTTATAAAATATTAACAAAGACATCATTTGGTAAGTGTGATTTGCGAGTAATAGTTTCTTTACATTACATATTTTTTTGCTATTATGGACAAGGTACCTTGTGAAAATTTGATGGACAAAAATACGTGTTTTTAATAACTTTTAAAAATATTAAATTTCGTTACATCAAACGTATCCTTAGGGATCTCATGGAATGTCAAGGCTCGATATGTTATACCGATATATCGACTCACCGGCTAATAAGAGGGCGGTTCTGCGACGCGCGGAGAGTCTCCGTGAGAGCGGCGCTCTCTCCCCGCGGTACACAGCGTCACTCACGCGTCTCACCACCACTTCCACGAGCTCACGTTTTTTAGCCTGTGACAATTTTTACCACAGAATATCATAGTAGTACGTACGGTTTACATAAAAAATGATAGAAAAACATCGACTCTGACGTCACAAAAATATAAAATGATATTAAAATTGTCACGTGTCACAATCTCCCGTCCCGATCGCATACCTATACAACAATTTCATACACAGCTGACGTGTTGCTATCGTCACGTGTCGCAGTCACTTGTCTTGGTCGCATTGCATTTTATATAGGGAAATCGCGAATTGCACAGGCAGGTGATAGGCTCCTGTGGAACCATTTGACCCTAATACTGTATGTTAATAATATCAACACGCCCCTATCACCTGTAAGTGTTGCCTGGTCGCGTTGAGAGCGTCGACGTGCGAGAGAGTGGTGTCGGCGGTGTCGAGCGCCGTCTTCAGTGTATGAGCGGCGGCGAGCACGCGACCACTCGACAGCGCCTCGCGTGTCTCACGCTCCGACACCACCACACGCTCTCTGTAGCACATACATATTGATCTCATATAATTAAATACATTTTGGCCTAAAATAAGAAGAAGACTTTAAATAAAAATTAAGGCCAGCTACGCAACAATCCTTATTTGTATTTAGTAATTTTTATTTTAACGAAACACTATGACGTGTTTTTCACCATGTGAGTGGTGGTTGCTATCCAGACAAGTACAAAATGACCAGGTATCCTCCCATTACATTAGGCAACATACCATGTTTTTTTCATTTATTTATATTGACAAGATTACTTAATACCACTAACGGCAACAATTAAATTTGCTTTTTAAAAAAAATATGTGCATAATGCACATAATTAACTCAAGTTGAACAGAGCAGACATCCTCACATGTCAGTAAGCATATGGAGTGCATAGTGGTGAGTTCGCGCGTCTGCCCACAGACGGCGCAGGTCGTCGCGGCGCAGGCGCAGCAGACCGCGACACGCCGCGAGCCGCGCAGACGCCGCTTCACAGTGCTGCCCCCAAGCGCCTAATGCTGTGCCGACTGCGCTAAACTTCTACATAATATACAAATTAATTATAAATTTTAGATAAACTTAACACCATTGTCAATAGTACTATGCTTCTTCATAACATTGAAAATCTGAAGAGACACCCAAAAATCCTACAGTAACATAACAGGACTTTCTGTGCAAATACTTCAATATGAATGGATATTAAATATGTATTAATGAGGATGGTCCAGTGTGAAGACAAGAAAGACTTAGCATCATATTATAATGTATACAATTTTTTTAATGATTTTGGTGTTAAGCTTACATCTGTCTCCATGAAAGGATTAGTATAGGTGCCAAGTACTCATGATTTGCCAACTTCATTTCAGTCCCACAATACGAATAAGTAACTAGAAATTGTGTAGATAACCAAAATATTGCCAGACCCTATTTACAATCCCATGTGGTATTGAGGAAATAGAACTTCATTGACCTTTGATTATTCTAGTGGCAGTATGCTGGAAACATGCATGTCACACTTATCATTTAAAATGTAAAAACAATTTATTTTTATTTTGTATCCTTATTTGGAGGTCCTTAAATAAATAAATAATAAGGCTGAGAGTGGTGAGGTTCCATGTTCAATTCCCGATATGGGCACTCACAATTTGTGTTTTGTAACACAAATTATTCTTATTTTCGAAACAATAATTCTTTATTGTTTCGAAAAACCAAGCATGATTTGCCTGGGATTTGAATTTGTGCCTGGTATGGCGAAAGGCTTGTTCTAACACATCACAGGAAAACAATACATTCAGTAACATAATATGAGTGCACAAGTACCTACACCCACCTCTATGAGGATAGTAGCTGAGTGTGCGCTTGTTTTTACATTAGTTTTTTGATGACCATCAGATAATAATAATCTATTGATCGGATAAATACATTGAATTTAAAAAATGATTATATAATGATTATTTATATTCCAACCAACCCCTATGTCAACAATATTAATACAATTGTGTACTGATGTAAACTTCACTACTGTAATATAAACGTTTTAATTGTTCGTATTGTTATACATAGGGAAAATTAGCACAAGTATCCTATTATTGACATTTTCAGAATGTCAAACCGATAGCCACTAACATACCCAAAAATTAAATGTTCCACTAACTTGCATAACATCCATGATCTCCTGAGCATGTGCGGCGACTAGCTCATCAAGTCTTGCATCACTCTTCTTATACTCTTTCTCTAGTTTAGCTCTTTCTTTCTCACGCTGCTCATTTGTTTCGCTTGCAGAGAGAGTGCGTATCACTGACATAAGCAGACCACTCTGAAAATATAATTAGAAAAAAATATACTTATATGTATACATTTCAATACATTTCTTGGAAATAGAAATATAATGTATATTGCTCATTGCTTCTTTACGAGTATAAATACATAGATTAGACTTTAGATTTATCACGACCAATGTACCGTTCCTGCGTTATAACTAGAATATTCATCACACCGTTACGCTAGGTATTTAAAGTTATTAATTGATATTTTAGTTAGGTAGAATTCAGGCCACAGAAAAGACCTATAGCCGATGTATTTCGGTATGTTTTGCACTGTAAAATCGCAGAATAAAGTAGACTTTAATGCGGATGAGCACTTTGATTTCTGGCTACTGTTTCCAATTAATGAATAAACTTTACTTTAATTATAGCTTCCATGTTTGGTTCGCTACAAAACAGTGCACTTACTGTTTCTTTTCCTTGTTTGACCCCGCGAGGGGGCTTAGTGGGAGGGGGAGATGACATCCTGTGGGTATCGGCGCAGGGTTTTTCCTTGTTTTTAGATTATTAATCTATTAAAGTGTATCAATATAATCCGCCCCTGGATATGTTACCAAACGTCAAAATGACAAATGTTATTGTCGATGTCAAATGTCAACTAGCGATGCGCGATTAGGAATGGTACTAATCACATCGTTCGATTATTTGTGTCATTCAACCAATCCGAATGACTGTTAAGAATTTGTTACTAAACTAAGTACTTCTACAAAAAATTTAGACGCGACGAATATTTCAATTCATTAATTCCGACCAGCTGAATGATAAATTATCATTCATCACTCGCAACATCCTCCAACTAGTTCTTCTTCTTCTTTTTTATTTATGGCTTTGCATTATTATTCATTTCGCCAATGACAAGTATAATTATTTATTCTCAAGTCTTCACAAGAACGATGATGTATCGGTGTGGACGTTTTCAAGGTTCTTGGTGTAAATTCCTTCCAGTACGCTGCTTAATTCACTCATTTCAATGTTTTCATACACAGTGTATGGTATCACCGTCAATATATATTACACAACTCCACACTACTTTTATACAACAAACACAACTTTAAATTAGTTTTTGAAATAAGTTAAAATAAGTGTCAGAATACCCGCCAAAAGTCCAACTAGTTCTGTGTCAATCATTCATTTTAGAATAATGTAACATCGAATATAGAACACAAAAAAGTATTGATTTGTTCGTATCGATAATTTGAAAAGTATCACTATTGTCACATATCGAGACAAAAATATTAATATTTATTGAAGTGATAACTTCTTATGGGAGGGTGAACCGAAACGTTCCGTAACGCGAGCGGCGGCGAGCGGAAGGTTCCAGAATATTCGAGAACGTTCCGTGAGACGTCACGCGGGCCAGTTGATCAGCCAGCCAACTTCGATAATTTCGAAGACCCAGGTGGCGTCACACAGTGACCAGTCGGATTGGACCGGACTTTCACAAGACTTTGACCGGACTGTGTTCGTTTTTTTTTTATGGCGAATAGACATGTTACCGTAATTTTGTTTTTGATATTGATAAAAAAATGACGATCGATAAAGAAATACTTATAATTTGGAACATGGTGCCGTAAAAAAAGTACCAGGTTTGCATAAACGCGAAGAGAGTAGAATGTCCATTTTTCATGTCGAGTAGCTGTAATTAATAAACAAGTGACGATTAGGACAAAGATAAACTGTTTAGGTTTTTTCTTATTTGGAATATGTTGCCGTAAAAAGTACCAGGCTCGCATAAGCCCGAAGAGAGTAGAATGTACTTGTATCATGTAGAGTGGACATGTTGCCGTAATTTTGTATTGTCGCATCTTGTTTGGTAAGTTTTCACTTCTGTCGGCACTCCCAGAGTGCAACCCGTATTTTTTTTTATATGATTTGGATACTTAATAAAAATATCAATTAACCGATATATCGATATTTATTATTTTCTCCCCAAAGGGGTTGCCTCAGGCAGGCGGTGCAGTGGTACCGTGGAATAGTACAAAAGCGTACCTGCAGCCCCGACTGAGTAAGCGCACCCAGAGGAACATAACTGGGCTTAGTCCGTGGTAGTTGGACATAACCACACCGACCATGCGGCGCGGCGCAGCGGAGCGGTACCTATAAAAGGTTTCCCAACGTAAAAAAAGGCATGCGGCCGGTTATATAAAGTAAAACTTCCGAGCTAAATCTTTCTGTTATATGTCTTAAAAAGCATCACATTTGGGTGGCCTTTTAAATACATACACTTAAACATATAACAGGCACTCACGCCTGTAATCCTCGAAGAATAGGTAAAGGTATAACCAGTACACCCACATTTTGCCGAGCGTATCCGACCAGGGGATCGAATCGATGATCTCAGAACAGCAGTCATACCGCGTATGCAATACAAGTGCGCCACCGAGGCAATCTTTTGTGGCATCTAAAAAATTGTTTTGGTCCATACTTCATGGCAACCTATTACAAAAGTGTCGATTTAGGTATGATTTCGATACTAAATTTGCAATTAAATATATCGAAACAGTATGCATCGAATTAAAATATAGCGATATATAGTTGAGAAATATCGATCTATCGGTATATCGATATTTTTTCAACACTCTAGTTTTGACGTTTCACCCGCATCGTAGGACTGTTGATATTTTTTAAAATATCGGATTTTCGATATATCGATATTTTAAAATATATCAATATCGGAGTTCGATATATCGAAAAAAAATATCGATATTTCGATATATCGGCTTTATTGAAAAAAAAATCGTAAGTCAGCTCAAAAATGATTACACAATTTATAGTCCAGTAGATTTATCAAACAAATTATATTATGAATGTACATAAGTAGTAGGTTATAGTTCTTAGTAATTATTTTTTAAATTTAAATCAGACAATTATGTATACCAATATTTTTCAGTAAGAGTTTTTAAAAATATTCTTTGTTTTATATGTTCAGCTGTTTGGCTACTACGATTGTTAGGCACTAAAAGATTGATTGTAGAAGCAACTCGTTCAGATGTAGCAGAAGAAATTAAATATTTAAGTGCTATTTCTGATAGGATGGGAGTAAAATGCCTACTATCGGTACAATTTAATTTATTAAAAAAAAATAAAAAATTGTAAGCGACTGCTAACTTTAAAATCATTACGGTAGATTAAGTTAACGATGATTTTGTAGATTTAATAAATTACGGAAAAAAATTAAAAATAAAAATTAATTTTAAAAAAATATCGACCATCGATATCGATTTTTCAATATCGAACTATCGATATATCGTCCAAAAAAATATTAATTATAAATATCGATATTTCGAAATAATAATATCGATATTTCGATATATCGATATTTTATCAACAGTCCTACCGCATCGTTTGAATTCAAATTCTCTTTGGAAGGTCGATGGAATTTTGTTTGTTTCAAAAAGTACGTTGTAATTCGGCTTATTTTTGGTAAAACTTTAAAATCATTACCGTATCGAATTTACCAAAGCACAATATTATGGATTATTCTACAATCAGTAACAAAACGAACTGCACTGAAGCAGAAGACATAACTAACGGAGAACTTAGCGAACGGTACTATTTACTCAAAAAACAATTTGAAAACTTATCCAGCAGTTACGAATCAACCAAACAAGAGTTATACGAGACGAAAAGGAGTTATCAAACCGCCTTAGAAGTACAAGGGCATTTAACTACCGAACTCGAAGGATTACAAGCGGATGAGCAAAAACGGAAAAATGACCTGAACATGCGCTTATCATCCTTACAGGAAGAAATTTGTATGCTGAGAGAAGAGCGTTCAGAAATCTTGGAGCGTCATGCAGTAGAAGTAAAACAATTCGAAAATCAAATTCGAAATTTAAAAGAGGAACAAGTTTTTAAAGTGCGGGAAAGTCCGGAGAGAGATAACTCCGAATTAGAGGAAGCTCGCACCGCTGTGAATACAGCATTATCTGATGCAGCTTCGGCGAAAGCAGCGCTTGAGGAAGCACGTAACGAGATAATTTCTTGGCGTATGAAAGTGGAGGAGTTGGTTTCCGAGATGGGGGAAATGCGTGCATCGGCGGACTTACGTAGGGAAGAATTGAGGGCAGCTAATGAACGTGAAGCGGCAACCATCGCAGAATTGGCTGAAGCGAAGGCGATGCTGCATCAGTTCACAGCTGAAGCCAATGATGCACAGCCTCATGGTAAGTTTAAACCAGTTAACACTCCTGGTGAAGACTTACTCACTTTACTACTTCATATTATTACTAAAACCATTTTTTGTAGATATTATGCACATATACAGTGATTAAGAACTTATTTTTAGAACACAGATGAGCTGTATCATAAGGATATGGTTGTAAGGATTACTCAACAAAAAAGTTTAACAGTAAACAAACATAATTTGTTGCATGCATGCATCATTGTGTCCAGTGGGATTATATCATTATCAATGGGATTTAGTCCCCAATCATAATTTTTAAGACTCCTAGAGGGTGTGCTTTGTGTATAAAATACTGTTTACTTATTTACAGCTGCCAAAGGAAACTCCATCTTTGCTGAAGTGGAAGACAAAAGACAAGAAATGGCTAAGAATCTCATACAAATGAAACAAACAAATTCTAGGGTATGCAAATGATCTTTATATACAAGAATTTATTAACTAAATAACAAAATCTGAAATATAAAATAATTTTTGGGTAGGGAAACTATTCCAAATTAACTTACAAGTTCCTAATAACATGGTTATTACAGTTAAGGAGAGAGTTGGCAAACAAGCAAGCTGAAGTTGAAGGTCTTTTACATGAGAAACAGACTATCTGGGAGCAACAAGTTGGAGCCGCTGCACATTATGACAGGCAGCTTATAGGTAATTATATAAATAAATAAATAAATTATTAGTATTATTATCATTTAGTAGTAATTATTAGTAAAAATAATTTGGCCAGGTTGTAGTAAGTCGGAAGTCTGGAAACAAAATAATTTTACAGGTCGGTCTGGAAATCTTTTTTTTTATAAATAATAATACAACAGTCACATACATAGTCCTGACTCCACAGTAAGACACAAGTCTTGTGTTGTGGGTATCAGGAACTATGAGAAACTTTCACCCAGACCCCGAAACAAATATTTTAAACTGGCCAAGTATTATTGTACAATCTGGCACAGGGATTTGTGACTGACATACTCTTGTGGTTTCCTCAAACATGACTGAACCACCTTCAGAACTTCACCTGTAGTGACTTTCTTGTAGTTTATCTCGCATGTCACAGACTCGTAAAGCTGCCGCAGATATTTTTCCTATGTATATGATCTAGTCATGTAACATTGCTCATCCATTGCAGCATCTTGACATCATCATTTTCACAGCACGGATGTTATGGATAGCATAAAGCTTAAGTGCAGGCCATATCTCACACCCATACTGGAGCACCGGCTAAATGATGGTTTTGTACATGCACTATTAATTTCAAATGTCAATTTGACAGAAAGTTATGAAGACCGCATCTCGCAGCTGGAAGGTCTCTGCGAGAGACAAAGGCGCGAACTAGTACGATGGTTCGGCAAACTGTGTGAACCCACTGCTAACGGCTGGCTTCCTGGAGTGCTGGAACACTTGAAGTTAGTATTTTTAAGCTTAAATTTGTATAATTTGAAATTACACTGCTTCAGTAGCTCAGTTGTATTATGTACGCGGTGCGACTGATGAGCTATCTCGGGTTCGATCCCCGGGTCGGGTAAAATGATATTGGATCTTTCTATAACGAAATGCTCAATATTAGTCTGGAGTCCGGAATTGTACCCGGCGATACGCTCGCTCCCTATGACACCATGGGACGGAATTACGTTCAGTGAAATGTGGATGTACTGGTTAGACCTCTGCCTACCTCTTACGCGCGTGAGTGCGTATATATTGATTTTACACATCCCACCACTCAAAGAATCTATTTGGTCAAGCAAGAAATTATTTTTTTGTTATCATATCACACTAGGTGAAACAAAATAAACGCTAACGGCAGACCCAATATCACATCTAAAAGTCTTATTTGTTTATTTGAGTTGTTCTAAGTTTTTTAAATGTTAGGTTTAGAATTGAGTGGTGTGTGGTGTGATTTTAGATTAAGCATATATTTGTATCCAGTATAATCTGTTTGCCTCGGCTGAACCTTATTTGTAAGTTTAGAGCTACTGGTGAGAAACATTCACTATAGTAATTCATGTGCACCATCTAAAATAGTATTTATAAAATAGTATTTGCAAACAGAAGAAGGTATTTTGTTATCACTCAACTTTAGACAATATTATTATGTTAAATGTTATAACACTTTTATGTTAGAAATTTAATTAATTATGTGATTTTTATTTTTAGAACAGAATGCGAGCAGTTACGAGCGGAGGTCCTTTCTCAAGGTGCGGCTCAGTTGGCTAGCGCGGCACAAATTAGAGAGTTACGCAGAAAAATAGCCATTCTCACGGCAAATTCTGCTAAGGTAGCTTCGCCCACATTGGATATTAAATCTAAGGCTGTTGATAATAAGAATGATATTGGCAGGCAAATAATCGTGGCGCAAGTTAAGCCACAGAAACTCGGCCCTGACGACGTGAAGAAGAAAGTTTCTTTTAATTAATGTGTTAAAGGAATATATAAGTAACATATGGCTTAAAAATTGACTTGTAAATAATTAACAGCAAATATACAATGGTTCAACGCTTGATGTTTGCGACTTTGCGTAAAAGTCGACATCGCAAGAAAATGAATATGTAAAGTAACGGCGGGTAACATTATCTAGGGTTGTCAGTTTTCATAGCATTTTGAATAAACTTTATAAATTAAAAAAAATAGGGTAGATCCCTATTATTTTCTAAACAGAAAATAATTGATTGTATGAACGGGTTAATCGGTAAATAACATAGAATATGAATTAATGTGATTTGCGGTCATGGTGTCACCCAGATACAGTTTTTGTATGCATCAAAATTGTATGCTATTTATAAATATTTCAATCTAATCCGTATTAAACTTAGTATTTTAATAAGACAGTGAATCTCATAGACCCAAAAATTAAAAAAGTGAAAAAGTGGCTGCCATTTTGTTTTTTTTTGTATTAATGCCAATTGATCTTAAATTCAACATCGAGGACGTTTTGTAGTCTGCCATTGTGTATTTTCAAATAATGCTATTTTAATAATCATTGCTCTGATAAACCTCGAAAATTTCGCAAATTTTGTTGCAAAATATGATGTCAGCCATCTTGGATTTGGAAATGGATTCCACTTTTATAATCGACACCCTGAGAAACCTCGACGACGACATCGACATCAAATGGTTAAAAAAAATATTGTTCGCTATTTGGGATTTTAAAATCTATGTCGTTTTCGTAATCAACTTTCCAGCAGGCTGGAAAATGACATAATTTTGAAAAAAATATCCGCTATCTTGGATTTGAAAATGGGTATTATTTAATTGAATTTATTTAAATGATGAGACCAGCAAGTCGTCACTCTTCTGATGGTAAGCGCCACGCCTGTCTATAAACAGAAGCAACACCATACAAAAATTCGAATTTATAAAGCACTGGCACTGAACTGCGCTCGTCACCCCGATACATAAGATGTTAAGTCTCATAATGCCCAGTAATTTATATTTGTGGAAAACACAAACATTTGTCTCGAATCGATCGAACCCGTGGTCTCTCGTTTCACAACCAGCTACCCGCCCCCTCCACGGAGGCTGTCGAAGGCTTTTGAAGTGTTCTTTGATGACCTATGTATATTACTCGTAAATGTGATAAGTTTATTTTATTTAATTCTGTATAAAAAAATATGTAGAAAATTTTCCAATGAGTTCCATGCCGGACCTTGTGTCGTAAAGTTTCTAATGTGTTATGGTACTGATTTTGTGAGCTCACCCATGTATCGATGAATATAAAAAATAAACGTAATACTATTTCAACAAGATGTAGTTTTTTTTTTTAAGTTTCATTTAAGGTCCTGTCTTGGGTTTGATCTTCGGGTCGGGTAAAAGTAGAAAACACAATATCGGTTTTCTATCACGAAACCATCATTAGCTGGTACTGTGAAATTGTGCTTGGTATGTCGATAGGCTCGCCCTCCTATCACATCATGGAACGGAGATACGTTCGGCGTGTGGATGTACTGGTTACACTTCTGTGATGAACTATGCAGGGCAAGAGGGAAGACTCAAACCACAGAACCCTAAAAAACAAGCAATTAAAATCGAAACATTATTAAAAAAGGATGTGGTTTATACCTATATCTGTGAATATTAATTTAATAACTTCGTCACGATCCTCCTCTTTTTTATAAACGTCATACAATATGTTGATTTGTTTTATAAAAAGAACATTATTGACTCGGTCTATTAGATTGAGTCGATAAAGAGAGATCAAATTAATTAATAGACAGGTATGCACAAAATACATACAATGCGAGCATAATTTAATGAATTCGGATACCTACAAAACCGTAAATGTCGCAACAGTAAATTATGGCCGCAAGTTTTGTGATGTATCATGTACGCTTAAGATTTATGTCAAACTTTTATATAAATTATAGGATTTTAAACTGTCCGCTAGATAAAATTAAATTAGCGTCGATAAACAAAAAAAATCTTTGGGTTGCAATACCTATATTATCAAGCTAATTCTATAACCACTTTTTCACAAATAGGGGGCCCTTATAGAAGTAAAAAAAAAAATGTCTGTGATTTCAATTTTAAAATATATATTTGTCTAGCTGTACCCAGCTTGCGTCGCCACTTGTAATACAACGTAAAGAGATTTGGCAATATTTTATCCAGGGTTCGAAAATATCCGATATTTATTATAAATATCAAAATATCGGATATTTATGATATATATCCGATATATATCAAGTTTGATATATATCCATTTTGTATGAAAGCCATATTATTATTTTATTGTATTATTTATGAATACTGTTTGCATATGTGTTACATACACATACTAAAATTATAAAATAAAAAAATCGTGTTTGAATAAGGCAAAATCAACTAAAAACCATAAACTCTTCTTTTAGGGCAGAAGTGTTGCCATTTATGGATTAGAACTTACCATTAGGGGGTATGATTTAACACTACTCCCACGCCATCTATATTTGGGAAGTCGAAATACAGTAACGAACTCTAAAAATTACTTAATAACATAAATTTTTTAAACCATTTTTGTATTGCAATATAATATAAAAAAAATATTGATATATATCACAAAACCCAGCTTGATATATATCGGATATATATCGGATATATATCATGATATATATCCATTGATATATATCCTCGAACCCTGATTTTATCACAATCCAATGAAATAATGGTTTAGAAACACTTAGAGGACAAACATACAAAGAAACATTTTTTTTGGGTTTTGGCATTTGGGAGTCTCCATCATGCCAGGAATCTGTGCGTGACATGTATACAACCCTTAAAATTTAGCCACAGGCACATAGTCGTTGCCTTTATATAATACATCACACACTTAGCAATACTGACAAAATTATTTTTATGACATATGCAAAGAACAAACTTGAACAGTTCAATCCAGTTAGAAACCGAAGCGGAAGCAAGGACGAGAGAGGGAGAAAGAGAGCACAAGATAAATGTTGTGTTCTTTTTACCTACAACAATCTGAAACATGTTGAACCTTCTCGTTTCTACCTCTGCTTGGTTTCCGTCAGAACAATGTTTACGGAGTGTGCTATGAACGGTATATTTAATGCTTCATCTTCTACGTAGGAGTGGCTTCCTCAGGCGGTGGTCCGAGGTCCCGCAGTGCGTGGTGGCGTGCGTGCGCCACATGTCGAGAGCGGCGCGCGGCCTCTCTCGCTTCCTTTTGAGTACGCGCGCGTAGACGACTCGCTGCTGTCTCTCGCACGCACTTTGTGAACGCACCTGGATTTATGTGACAGTTCAAGGGAAAAATCGACGGAATTTAGTGAAAAACAAAGACGTAGCATTATGTGAAGATGATTGACCCGTTGGTGGTGGATATAGTAAATAAAATCTATAAAAAATTCTTCCATGAAAAATGGTGCGGCGACGCGACATTTACCCTTTTCTTTCTCTTTACGTGGCGTTATCCCGGCTTAGTGCCATAGACCGTCTTAATACTTAAGGCCGTTCCCAATATTCAGTTTACAGATCGCTTACTGGCAGTACATTTTTGACATAATATCTTGTATGGAACAATTGTCAAAACTCTATTGATAGTAAGCAAATCTATCTGTGAATTGAATATAGTCAACGGAACGGCCATTAAACGGTTCCATTACGGTAAATCTTAATCATCCTCTGTAGTGATACCATTGCCTTTCATATCTACCTCTAATACATCGTGGTGTGACGCTTACCTTCAGAAATAAATATAGAAATAGTTTCTTACCAACAGATTCTGAGCATCTGAGCACATTGTCGGTCCGTTCGTCATTGTAGCAGTCGATGACGCGTTGCTTGCAGTCCGCGCACACTGGCTCAATGCCCACCATGTTAGCTGTACGAAGTTCTATCCGTTTCGCTATTGCGTTCATATCTTCTGACGTTAAACTAAAAGAGTAAATATAACATAGAAGATATTGTTTTATGGGCAGCAATAAAGCAGCAATAGCCAGCGGGTAATGGTACGGGTTATCGATATGTTTACGTTTTACGCTTACGCACTTTCGAAGTCAACCCCAAGAACCTGCACCTCTGACATTTTGAAGTTATGTGTGGTAATGTAGGTATTCATATTATTAATTATCCCTTGTTTTAATGGTGAAGGGCATATAGTAAGGAAATCTGCATATCTGAGAATTGTGCATAAGGATTTCGAATGTGTGAAGTCTTCTAATCCGCATTAGTCCAGCGTGGTGGACTAAGGCCTAAGCCCTTTCATTCGCAGAGGAGGCCCGAGCCCAACAGTGGGAGAATATAATACAGGGCTGATTTTATTATTATTAAAGAGTATGTCCACATTAGTTTGTTTATCACTAGTATATTCCGTATGTACGTACCCACAGTTCAAGAATGCCAAAGGTGTAATACTTGCATTAATACTAATCGTTGTGATCTTGAAACACGATCTATCGAAATGAGTCAGTACAACACCAATATCAACAAATGATCCTTGAAACTCTTAAAGACCTGCTCGGATTATATAGGAGGCGAGGGATATATACCTACTAAGGGTTATTTAATTTTAAAAAATATTTAATTCATACCCATACCCATATCGTTCGGAGTGGGTTTCGTCAAGATACTTAAGTTTTTCCATGTATATTTTATCTTTGTAGTCACCCCTAGGAGTACCGCTCGCGACGGCCGCTGCTGCGCCGCCAGCTAACGTAGCGTCTTCTACCAGTCTTTCGACCTTGTTATAAAAGCATAACTTAATGTAACCATTCTTCATTAATCATCATTCATTCATTCAAAATAAATTCATGCTTAATTAAGACAAAAAAATGAGGTAAATTCTATCTTTATTAAAAAGCATGCTAAACCTAAATATAGGGCACGCTTTCGCCAATCAACCTACTACATTTTAAGTATTTCTTATTGTCATAGGTTGTTTTATCCCCGTATTCATAAACGTTACTATGAGGTCAAATAGTGAGCTCGAACACAGTATGACGAATTCTCTAAACGTGATTGGTTCGATTTTGGCGCTAAGACCAGACCAGTCATGGACACAGAATTTCACATGTCTGAGCCTACATAAGTGTTGATTGTGAATACGGGCTTTGGCTTTCATTGCGGGTCGGCGGGTCGCCCGACAGAATACCAAATCCACCGTCAAATCATGATGGGAAGGAGGACCCTGGCATTAAGCTGAGATAACTCCAGGTGGAACGATGTTAAAAGTAATATTGATTCTATAAATAAAAAATGATCTTTGATACCCGATAAAGGTTAGGCATTGCTTTTAACTTGATTGTGATTATCTTGATATATCTTGGCATCAAGATCGGTATCTTACAAGCAAAAAGCTAAGTCCATCCGTGTGCAAAGGCAAGCGGATTTTCCCATCACTGCTATTTTAATATTCAAGATATAAGGTGAAATACCTTTCGGATTCAAATAATGTGAATCCATATTGCTTACATATATTATGGAGTTGGTATGCAGCGGAGGTAGGTATGTATAGTGGTAATTGTCGGATTAATAAACGAATAGCGACCATTTATAGTGGTCAATATAATAAATGATACTTTACCATAATACGACAATTGGTCAATGGGTAAAATCTAGTCTTGTTCACTATAAGCAGTACCAATAGGTACTTACCACTGAGAACTTTGAACTAAAAGTACGTACCTACTACATGGTACTGGACTGCGTTTGTCGCCCCGGGACATCATATTAAGTCTCATAATGCCTATTAATATCATTGGATTCAGTATCCTTTTAATCAGATCATAGCAGAGCTTACACACTGCGGCTTTATTGAACCTAATACGCTAAATGGAAGGGAATTCAATAAAACGTACGATCATGTGTCTAGGTAGAGTAGATTACTTATCTAAAGCATTCCATCGTTTGAATGGCTGGTTAAACTATCTTTCGTTCTTGGTTGTTAATTAAAATCAGCTAACTTACGTCAGATACTTTATATGGGTGCAAATTCGGACACCGCATTTGCTACACCTCACACAAAAGAAAAAAACAATAATTATAGGATGGACGAATAAATGATTATTATCCATAAAACAGACAGACGACCTGATAAAGGTCGCAGGATGTCGCTGGATGCAGGCCGCTTCCAACAGGTCGGTCTGGAAATCTTTGGGGGAGGCCTATGTTCAGCAGTGGACGTCTTGTGGCTGATGATGATGATGATGATGATGATCCATATAACAGTAATATTAAAATGATGATAATGATGATCCATAAAACAGTAATATTACCATTTTGTTAGAGATACTGATGTGGTGTTCAGTCGGTTCCTCGTTCGTGATTGGATCAGCCTCGGATGTGTCGTGCCGACTGAACTGTGTCGCACGGCCTGATTGTCCGCCACCCATTATGTAGGCACTTGTATATCTGAAAATTAAAACAATCAGTTGCCAGTTCCATTTCAACATATAAACTTTGAATACAAAATCATACGTCCTAATTTCTAACCACGAACCAGAACCTCACTGGGTAAATTTATATGAAATAATTAAGATAATTCACCGTAACAAAATAGACCACTATTATTCACGTTGTTTAGAAGAAAAAAAAAACAAATCGTAGGTTTAGTAAAACATAGTGTTTTAATGCAAGAACTATAAAAAATCATACATTCAAATAACACAATTACAATATGCACTACTATAAAAATAGCAACTGTTGCAAAAATATTTCTTAATCGTTTCTACATTCATAAAAATCAATAATTAATGTACAGATTGACTTTTAATTCATTAAGTAATTTACTAGATTAAGATTTTCATAAAATTTTATTAAAGGTCCAAGTATTATTATGGAAGTATGAGTGAATATTTTTAAAATATAAATGGAAACCTGTAATTGTGGTTAATCGTAGTTCACGAATCGAAATTCATAGACTTGCCTGCTTAATACCATCTTACCCGAATAAGAAATTAAAGTTAAAAGTCATAGTAACAATATATAAAATACGAAATTATTTAAATTTGGCATCCTGTTGAATTTCACCGATAGGGGCCTATTATCGTGCCAATCAATGATGCAATATATAAAAAAATTGCGATCCTTTTTATTCTGGAGAGCCTTGATTTATCGCCTTGGGGTAAGTTTCAAACGCCCAGCTAGTGAGGATCAGGTAGACACCATTAAAATTTGCTGAACGGATGTATTTGGGCACCGATTTGTCTTTAAATTCGACTCGACATGAAGAGTATGAATAAGGTTATAAAAGGGAGTTCCTATTTAAAGGCTTTCCCCGTTTCGGAGTCGGGTGCCACTATCTAAATTGATTCCATATTGAATTTGATGAAAAAATCAACCTGTCCAACTTTACGAGTATAGATTACAGTAAGATTTAAAGTTGTGACCTTTGACCTTGAAAACATTTTTATGCAATGACGCTTGAGTCAGATAAATGCATTTTATGGATTTCCTTGAACATGGCCATTAGCAGATGATAAAATAGTACCTACGTAAATATAGTGCCCAGATACTTAAAATGAATGAACTTATTTAATAAACTTTAATTTGATGACTGATCCGAGAGTCTCCTCAGTACAGAAGAACTAAAAGCCATTCTATAGTCTTAAATTTTAAAGCCACGACATTTACCAACGCATACGAATATACCTACCGCAAGAGAATTGATCAGCTATTTTTCTGAATGTGATGAGCGTCATCATGATTTAAATATTGAAAACATTTCGCAGTTTCCGCATACGTCGTGATTATTGAATCACTGCGAAAAAATACTAACGTATTTATTTATATACCTAGTCTCGTATATGTATAAAAGTTTGCGTTACATTATAAGTGAACTTGAATGTAATTAACGGAGACGACTATTTCTCACTGTTCGGAGTCGATGCGGGGCCTTTATCCACTTGCACGTCCAAGGATACTTTTGTAGCCAAAAAAAAAGGTGGGTTGTACGTCCAAGGATACGTTTGTAGCCATAGCGACATATTTTATATAACCGTCGTTATTAACAAATTACAGGTAGTTTTTGCGTGTTTTATTTGTTTATTAGATAGCTGACGAATTAGTTTACAACAACAATCACGAGATGGTAGTGTAAGAAGCCTCGAAGAATAGTTTTTTAGGTCGGACGTTCAAGTGGTTATACCGACACAATACAATGAAGTTCGGAGACGTTAATCTAGTGTTGTGTAGAATATCGTATCTATTCATATAATTACTTGCCCTAACTAACTGAGTGACTGGTGCATCTCCGCAGAGCCCAAAACGCTGGGGCTACACACTTGAAATTTCGGCAGTTGCTGCCTTTTATTTTTTATATTGTAAGCATATTCATATTCTCCAGGATATCGACCACCGTACACATGGTGTTAAAACCTGCCATAATGTGTGGATCGCGTTCCAGGATCAGCTAGAGTATATCCAGTTCTCCCGAGGGTATTACGACATTACTTGATAGTTAGTTGGAACTGGTATAGGGGTACATCTTTGTATCCTTGTGCCTGCAACGGTCATCCGCCTGTAATGTCGCAGGTGCCTCCATTTGCTTTTTTCCTCTTTGGAATGTGAGAAGCATTCATACAGGCCGACATGATTCTTGACCACCGATAAACTCAATATTTATTGGTGGTTGCCGAATTTTTGAAGTGATAACTTCTTATGGGAGGGTGAACCGAAACGTTCCGTAACGCGAGCGGCGGCGAGCGGAAGGTTTCAGAATATTCGAGAACCTTCCGTGAGACGTCACGCGGGCCAGTTGACCAGCCAGCGCTAGCCGACTTCCCTGGAACTTCGATAATTTCGAAGTCCCAGGTGGCGTCACACAGTGATTAGTCGGATTGGACCATACTTTGACTGGACTTTCACAGGACTTTGACAGGACTTTGACCCGACTGTGTTCTTTTTTTTTTATGGCGAATAGACATGTTACCGTAATTTTGTTTTTGATATTGATAATAAAATGACGATATTTTACTTATTTTATAATTTGGAAAAAAAGTATCAGGGTTCGCATAAACGCGAAGAGAGTAGAATGTCCATTTTTCATGGCGAGTAGCCGTAATTAATAAACAAATGACGATTTGGACAAAGAAAAACTTTTTTAGTTTTTTTCTTATTTGGAACATGTAGCCGTAAAAAGTACCAGGCTCGCATAAACGCGAAGAGAGTAGAATGTACTTTTATCATGTCGAGTGGACATGTTGCCGTAATTTTGTATTCTCGCATCTTGTTTGGTAAGTTTTCACTTCTGTCGGCACTCCCGGAGTGCAACCCGTAATTTTTTTTATACTGCACTTTGCTTACCATCAGGTGTAGTGCAGTCATTTTGCCATGCTCGGTTAAAAGCATCCACTAAGGATTTTTGAAAATTTTTGCCCTGAAGGGGTTAAATAAGGGATGGGATGAACAGTTGTATGGAAGTATATATGCCGTAAATATAACGGAGCAGAATTTCACGCGGGCGTCATTTTATTAACAACACGGTATGTTAGTGGTCTATTTTTTACAACGAGTTACTGAAAGGCGTGGTTAAATTTAATCAATATATAGTGTACGATTTAAGTATGTTATCCTCGTAATACCATGTAATTCAAATTAATTCAAATGTATAGCTAGTACTCAAAAAATTATTTAATTAATATTATTTTAATTTTTTTGTATTTACTTAGTTAATATTTATATAATTTAACTGTCATATTGTCCTACAAATAAAATAATATTTTTTTGAGTATCATCAAATCGAAAGATTCTATCCTTGCTACTTCTGTTAGCTACCACAATAGAGAATTTTCGCATAGGGAATAGTTGGTCGTCTCATCGAAACGAAGCTACTCACGGAAAATGAGCTTGATAGTAGTCAAGTGGATCAGCTACCCGACGGCTCCCTGTCCATAGGACATTGACAAGGCATTTTCTTTTTATCGAATAAATAACATTGGTCCAGTCATTTTAGCTTAAATTAGGTAAGAATCTCGGAATTCGAGATACCCGGCTGTAACTCTGTAAATACTTGTGTATTGACACCCTAAAAGTTGTCTCAAAACCTACATATGGTAGGATGTGCGCAACTATTAAATTTCAAGGTCAAAGGTCACAAAAATCGCTTTTTTCGTAAATATCTCATTTCCTATGGGTTTTTTGCTATTTGTATCTATTATCAATATTGTAGAATACAAAATCCTCTACAATTTTTTTTTTAAACTTTTTTTCATACGGTGAACCGTTTTCGAGATAGAGGGCGGAGAGCGCGCGGTCACAGGATCAGTTCAGGTCAAACGGTGCCTCCGGTCGAAAACGCGCCGTATATATTTGATGAACTATCCATAAATCAATGATTATAAATATTTGTCAATTTTTATTAACTATTATGTTATACTAGCTTTCGCTCGCGGCTCCGCCCGCGTGAACAGCATTTTTCGGGATAAAAGTAGCCTGTAACCGTCTGCAGGACTCCATCTGTCTCTGTAGATAAATTCATCAAAATCGGTTTAGTGATTTAGGCGTGAAAGCGTGAAAACTTTCACCCCCTTTTTCATCCCTTAATAAGTAAAATTTCCAAAATTCCTGAAACACGTATTTATTTATTTTACGTCAATAACCGAAATACAAAATTTTGTTTATGTAACTTTCAAAATGACGGACTTGTGACCGCGCGCTCTCCGCCCTCTATCTCGAAAACGGTTCACCGTATGAAAAAAAAGTTTTAAACAAAATTTGTAGAGAATTTTGTATTCTACAATATTGATAATGGATATAATTAGCAAAAAACCCATAGGAAATGAGATATTTACAAAAAAAGCGATTTTTGTGACCTTTGACCTTGAAATTTAATAGTTGCGCACATCCTACCATATGTAGGTTTTGAGACAACTTTTAGGGTGTCAATACACAAGTATTTACAGAGTTACAGCCGGGTATCTCGAATTCCGAGGTGAACCTACTAAAATGACTGGAGTACATGTCAATATGCGACTTTGCAACATTGGACGACACTAAATGATAAACAGCTGAGTTTTAGTTTCAAAAAAATATTGCTAGTCAGATGGAATTAATGAATGAGTGGTAGCGATTAATCTATTTCAACCTGTTTTTGATGAGCCAAAAATAATATTAACGAGGAAATATTGGTCATTTTATTATAATTCTAAGAAAGCCAGTAAATTAATATTCAATCCTGGCGAAGAGACGATAATACGCCGCAAAGGTTAAACATTACTATACATTTCTAAGAAACTCTGACCTCAATACTACCTATTTGTAAAACGATTACACAGTTGTCAAATAAAGGTAGTACATCAACTGAGTCATTCATAAAACGGAAGCGAAGCGTTTAATAAATTCCGAAGTTGCCTTGGTATATATTCGCAATTTTATGACTTTGTGAGGACCGCACTATTATGCACTTTTAACCTACCTACTTAAAAAGAGGGTTTTGTATTTGACTTGTATATTATGTATGTAAATGCTTACACATTGCCGACCTTAAAGGACAGGGATAAATAAGGGATTGGGGAAGTGGAGGGGGATTTGGGTATCCAAATATACTCAGCGTATGAAACGCAGCAGCAAGCCGCTATATTACGTCTGTTTGTTCGCGACTTTCTCATAAACTTATGAATCTTTTCTGACGATTCTTTTACTTACGTAATCTAACATACTCACAGGATTTATGTTTAGTACATAGGTAACACATTATTAAATTCATGAATCGTATCACTTAGCATGATTCGACAGAATGAGTTTAAAATCCAGGATATAAGATCCTGAATCGCATCTAACTGGAACGACGTATAGGGAGGGTATATGGAGGGATATAAATACAATGTCATTTTACTGGTATCAAGTGCCTACCCTACCAATAAACCAAGGTGATAATTGCTTAAAATCTTTGCTACGTCGGTGAGGATGATACGCTATGATAATTTGAGTTTAGCATTAATGACTCATTTCTTTTTAATTCATATCGGTCTGGTCAGCAAAAGTTGCATGATCTTTCACTTTGACCTTGAACAAAGGCGAGACGAGTCGAACCGTTGACGACGAATAGCGTTTTAATTGTTATGAAAAGGAGATGTCGCACAGTAGACGGAAAACAGGTCCATAAATTGGCCAGTTCATAAGACCTTGGCCTTTAGTCCGCTTCAGTATTTGTGACTATTGGTTTATTAGTTTGCGAGCCATCACAGCATTAAACAGAACAAACTGTCCTGTAATAGGTCAGAGCGTAGTGAAGACATAAAAATACATAAATATTAATAATAATAATAATATATAGCCACTCACCTGGTGTTGCTCCCTTGTCACTTTTTGTAGCGACTATTTAGGGGAGCCCATCTACCTGAGTTGGCGAGTCACCACCTGCCTATTTTATCCGTGTATTTACATAGGTCAGGCAGGTGCCATAGTAATTTCCATAGACCCAGTTACCCAATCCACTAACACCTCACCTCAATAACCAATTATAGATTTAAGTCCATCGTTACAATAGCCCTACACCGACCGGGGGCGGTCCTTGGGTACACTTTTATAGTGCATACAGGGATAGCCGCCGGGCGGTGTCACATCACAATATTAGATTAAATTTGTCTAACGGGCCTCTACGTGTTGGCTTCGGCCCCACGCACGCCTACCAAAGGTCCGGGACTCTATAGTCCCGAGATATGGTAAGACATACATAAATAACACAGCTCTACAAAACAAAACTTTTTTTTTGTTGCCCTGGATGTGATCGCAAATTTTTACGTTTTGAAGTGCCCTGATTACGAATATATTCATTAAAATTCTCAATGTGCTCGTATTTTCATGATTTTTGCATATCTTATATTTTGAACAATTATCGGCTTGTTAAAAATAAAATTTAATTTTCCAGTCCTGGTTAGGCTTCTGCGCAACTTTTTCGCGCCTACAAACATCACGTGATCCCCACTCTCAGACCCCTTGCAAATTTCCGAAGCTTAGTATGGAAAAATTGAAAGGTGGAATATTTTATAGTCCTCAAATACGGCAATTAATGAAAGACTCAGATTTTATCAAAGTTATGGCTGTTCCGGAAAATAAAGCTTGGAAAAGTTTTGTGTTGGTTGTCGAATATTTCCTAGGTAACCATAAAGCAGCAAATTATGAAGAAATTGTGCAAAATATGCTGACAAACTTTCATACATTACGAGCAAATATGGGTATTAACTATCTCCGCAATCATCTAGATAAATTTTCGGATAATTTAGGAAATTATAGTGAGGAACAGGGAGAGCGGGTCCACTAAGACCTGAAAGTGATGGAGGAAAGGTATCAGGGTCGATGGGATTGTCACATGATGGCAGATTACTGCTCATCTTTGACAAGTCATTGTCCCCTGAAAATTTTTAATAGAAAAGCTCATAAAAGGCGATTTATGGAAATATAAACTATATTTTCGACATTTTCCTCTTTATTTACTTCGATGTATCCTAATTTCTCAAAACAATATAAATATATCAAGACATTATAAATATATCTGTTAATTTGTTTCTGGTTTTTGATTTTTATATAACGTTAAATGAATATGAAGATTTAAAAAAAAATCAGAGCAAATCTTACAAAATCATTGATGATTTCATGAATTGTGTGTATAAATAGACCCAAAATCATTCTCATATCTAGGGCAACAAAACCACTGTAGACCAGTGTAATAATATAACATAATAAAATAACAAGCTTGTTTGAAACAAGCTTTAACTGCCGCCAAATTTTAAATTTAGTACGCCATACATTTTATCGGTTTTTAATCATTATGTCCTTTCATAATTACTTATTAAGGTGCTTGCAAAGAATGGAAGGTTTATCCCCCACCTTAAAGCGCCAGCCAGTTTCAAAAATACTTATTACATAGTTGGTATACTAACATTGTATTGCCCCAGCGCCAAAAGTGTATGCAAATAACTGAAATAACTGGGAAGATTTCCTTTAAAATTTAGTTGTAAGATTTGAACCCCACAAAAAGCCTGCAAAAACACGTTCAATATATGTGATTATTATTGTTTCTAACATATTATATCGAATAAATGGACTTAGATAAATAAAGATACGGTTGTAAAATTAGCAATTATTCTTATTGATAAAATGTCTACAAGGATATACTTAAATAATTTATAGTTATTGATATATTTCATGGAAATGTGATTCATATTGATTTGAGTTGTGCGTCTAGTATTGTGGCATCTATCGCGGCGCAGACCGCAGTTCAAATAATGCTGTAGGATGCAGTTCAAATAATGATTTATATTTTACTAGTTTTTTCACGCGGCTCCACTCTCATGAATGGCCTTTACCGGGATAACAAGTAGCCTAATTCAGGTTATGGTCTATCTGTGTGCCAAATTTCGTCCAAAACCGTTCAACCGTTAAGGCGAGGACTAACAAAATCCAAATTTTTAATTTATGATCGTAAATCGTAGTAGAAAGAAGGATATCCTCAAGTTAGGTGAATCTTAAAGCTTTTATGTAATTTTATGCCGAAAATATCAGTCTGTATAATAATATTGGCCTACGCTAACTTTTACGTTGCTGGAATCTATTGGAAATACATAATGAGATCTATAGGTCGTCTAGGTCCACCCATAGGTTTTTTGTTTTTTATAAATTAATATTGTCATTTAGATTAATATTCTAGTATATATTCTACATTTGCTTTAGCTGATAACATCAGGGTTACTATTCAACGCATGCTGTGACACCTTAAAATGTTGTGCATTTAAGTTTATGATTGTATTTATCTTTCTTTTTTAGAAGTAATAATGTAATAACTACTGGTTGTCCAAATAAATAAATAAATAGGTGGTCTAATCCATTCCGTGCGCTCTATGCATAACAAATGATACCTAATATGGAATTTATTTTTGTTTTATAGAACAGGCTGGCGAAAGAGCATGTGGATCATCTGATGGTAAGTGGTCACCTATTATGAACACGCATAATACCAAGCGACATTATACCTACCTACACAATCGTCGAATTTGGTCGAGATCAAAGGGTTTCGATTCCTCAATAAATTTATCTCCTCATATGAATGAAATATTATGAATACCCAGCGTTTACTAACGCACTGGCTGCAAAGTGCAATGCAATAATGTAATGTACAATGTATTAAAATGTTAATCAAACCTCCATTTTGCCTTGGTCTTTAATATTGTCAGAGGTTCTGAAATTCGTATTTCATTATATTTCTTTACAATGTCAACGTTTAAGGACGTCGAAGGATTATATCCGCCACGAGGCGAGTTTCAAGGCCTGGGTTTACAATATAAGTGCGTATTACATATTTCCATCGCAATACAATTAAACGTATAGATCTATTTAGATATCTATGAACTTGAATTCAATCTTTACTTATATGTTTGTTAAAATTATTTACACCTTTGATAAGCTACGTCAACAGCCTACGATATGTGTCCAAAAAAATTAAAAGTGATCGAACAAATTGAAATGACTCATTCATCTAAATAAAATCTTGCGCAAACAATAACATATCAATAAATTAGAAGTAAACATGATATTTTAACTCAAAGGATATTTACCTGTTTCAATACTATGATAAAAGAGCAAAAACATAGTACGTATGTTCTTGTCGAAGGTTCATGTTTTTACGACCATGCTGTATATGTGCATGTTATTTTTGTTTTATGAGAAAAATGACACGAGAAATCCAGTTTTCTAGAAGTATTTTCGACAGACCGCATCCTTGTTTACGGCCAGGGTAACTTATTGCTGGTATCGAATTAACCTGTGCCACCTTGAGATGTAGTTTCTCAAAATTTCGAGAATTATTCTGAATTTTATGTTCACCATCATCAATAATTCTATCCCTAATATTTATGATGCGTTCAATGACTGTCATAGTGCTACAACCGTTGTGATCTTTAAATCAATGTGGTATTCAATGGGAACTTTACATTTTAGTATATCTAAAATCAAATCAAAATGATCAAATCAGAAATGAGGAGATCCGTAGAAGAACGAAAGTCACCGACATAGCCCAGCGGATTAGCAAGTGGCAGTGGGCAGGCCACATAGCTCGCAGACCCGATAACCGATGGGGCAGAAAGGTTCTGGAATGGAGGCCACGTACTGGCAAGCGCAGCATTGGACGTCCGCCTATAAGGTGGATAGATGACCTGATAAAGGTCGCAGGAAGTCACTGAATGCAGGCCGCTTTCAACAGGTCGGTCTGGAAATCTTTAGGGGAGGCTTATGTTCAGCAGTGGATGTACTGTGGCTGATGATGATGATGATGACATCTAAAACTCCGACTCACATCGATCAAAATATTTTAGTTGTCACAATGATGTGCAGAGTTAGTCGCTATTTTATTTTATTTTATTTAAAGTTTGGTAACCATTGGTTAACAATAACGAGGAAAATACATTCTCTTCCTATACAGCATTCTTCCAGGCTTCAAGCAATTTGAAGGGTAAACCGAAACATTAACGCGTATAAATTAATATTAATCGTTGTTAAAGTGATATTATTAAATTTTATGATCCTATATTCTGTGTGAGGTCCTAGATTCAATTCCCAGTTCGGGCAATCAAGACTTCTATTGAGTTTTCTAATTGTATTACACGTAAATTGCCCGGGATTGGTTTTTGTGCCCGGTATGACGGTAGGCTCGCCCCCTATCATTTAATGGGACGGATTTTAAATTAACCCTGTAAGTACAGCGGGTTTGGTTGCGCTTTTAAATGTACTCTTTTGTGTGTCTTCAATACATAGTATAAAACAAAGCCATTATCTGCCTTTGTTTGTCTGTTTGTCCGCTTATTTCTCTTAAATAATGCAACGGATTCCGATGTCCTTATCAATATCATTCCTGAAGGTTTATATCTATATCAAGTTTTGAACAATGGGGGCAGGGCAGTATCATGCTTTTGGTAAAACCGCGAGGGAATGCTAGTTAGTAGCGTAGTACACGGGGGCTGTCCGGCCCGGGGTCATCTCCATCCCCAGATTAATCATCCCCATCATCTTCTTTATTTGGTGGATGAATGTCTTGCTTATAACTAAATGTTGTAAACTAAACTCCTAGCAAATACCGCTGAAAGAGGGATCTAAACCACCAGTGTTAATGGAAAATCTATTAGGTTGGCAACACTGGCCCCAGTGCTGCCGCCGGTCAAGTGAAATTGTACCGACTCCAAAAAGACTACTAGTGATCTTCGGGTGTCACCCGAAACGGTTGACACCCGGGGCGGACCGCCCCACCTCAACCTGTGTAGCTTGTGTGTGATGGGATAGAGCTAGTAGATCATGAACAGGCAATAATTTTCACCACCTGAAATATGATAACAATCATCGGCAGTACCTAAATATAATTTTACATAAACGACAACGTCTCGTCTCAGTCCGCTACATCTCCCGCTCACAACACAACAATACATAATGCACATCCCAAACGTCGATGTATAACACACGAAGGTCAAATGTCGTGAAGATGAGCTGAACTGGTTCCGGGGGCGAGGCAGGGAGGGCAGGGGAGGGTGACGTCATCGGAGGCTGCGCCGGTATTTATACCGTCGTATGCGCACCACTACGTTTGTTCTGTTGATTTGTGACCAGTTCATAGTGTTGAAACAAGTTGCAAGAAGATAAAAATGCTACGTTTCGTCACCGCAATTGCTTTGGTAAGTAATTACAGAGTGAAGCTTAGGGCGGATTAAGTATTAAGATTTTAAAATATTAAAAATACGCAACGGCGAGCGCACTACGTAGCATCGATAGTAAAGTTACGTCGTAGTGAAACTCTGTAGGGTAGAGTTGAAAATTAAATTATTCAATAGTTTTATTTTTATAATACGTTAGGAAGTTATCGGTTTAGTTATCGGAGAGAGAAACATTTTATGTAAGCCCAATTATTCGTACGAGTTCAGGACGTGTGGTGACTACAGTCTACAGGCCATGGTAGAGTCTGTTGCTCAAAATTCAGACCAGAGACTACTCCTGTAGGATCCGGAATCATAATTATGATAATTGTATGCATTTATCAACAGTTATTTAAAATTTCATAAACAAATTAAAAGACAACTGTTTAAACAAGTGTTTAAAATTGTTTCTGTGAAAATTTGATTTTCCACGTACATTTTACTCGTCTATTAATCTCCAATAAAGGGTGACCATGAATTTATAAACATGTAACTGAGAATACTGTCATACGGTTTTTGTGAATATTCTAACAATGAATTAGCATAGAGGAACTGTTTTGAATGTTTCAAAATCGATGTAAAATAAATACAAGTTAAATACGCTACGTTTATCTCAAGGTGAGATTTATTCTAGGATATAGACAAAAATGCAAAAAAATCTCAAGAGCGATATAAGGAGGATAATATTATTATGAAATAGATACAAAAAAAGACTCAGTAGTCTTTTCTGGTATTCGCCTGAAGTGGCTATTTTTCTTCGTAATTATTCATATATTTTTTGACGTTAGAAATGTTGATGCGAAATTCACACAGCATGGTGCATGGTGTACAATAGTTATGTATTAAAAAAACTATTATAAATTGCGCTAATACAACCCTAAATATAACCATTTAGGCTAATATTAGCAAGGTTTGTAAAGTTGGTTCACGTGGGTGGGTTAGTTATGACAATTTATAATTGTATGTGTATCATACTTAAATTTTTATCTAGGAACTTAGGAATGAATTAATCATTAATAATTACGATTTTGATAAAGTTTTAAGTATGATGTTTTATTTAATAGTAAATAGGATATGTTTTCGTTTCGTGAAAATTGAGAAATGTTTTCGTTATTATTTTACCAGACTAAATGACGAAATGAGCAGGTCCTAGCTTGATGCTAAGGGGCACGTCTGCCTATAAACTATATACCACACAGAACTTTGAATTACAAATTACAAGTCCCCGCTCGTCACCCGAAAAATATGTTATAAAGTCTCATAATGCCCAGTAATTTTACTGTATCCATAGTAACGATGATATAAATGATTCTCCAGATATTGATTTTTTTTAATAATGTTCCCAGTGATTGTTATTATTGGTTCGTTTTAGTCGATTAACTTCTAAATGGCTTACGATTTCAACCATCTGAACAGAAGATGAATCAAATCGATCAATAAAATCATACAAATTTTATTGATTCACGGGTAATTAACATATTTGGAGTGTAAACTAAAAGGCTGGACATATCCGGACAAAATTAAATAGTTGGTAGCCCTATTGATACGTAATCGCTGAGTTTCTCGTCGATTTTATCTGTGAATATAAAGTATGTAGAAAATTTAATCTATACATTAATTGAACCCGTGCGTAAAGACAGATATCGAGGCGAGCTTAGATATTTTATTCGTCGACGAACATGTACAAATATTTTTTATTGAAAATTTTATATTAATAAACATCTTTTCAACGATTTAATGTTTATTATGTTGGTTGAATTCACTATAGTACATTTAGGAAAAAGCTTGTCATGTCGGATATTTTCGTCTGTGTCTGGCGATAACCACCAAAATTAACTGCGCACCGGTGGTCGCTTTATAATACATTAATGAAGATGTTAACAAACACATTTATGTTGACAGCAAAGGAAGCATGAAAGTAAAAAACACGATAAAAGTGCTTTAGCATAACTAAAATTTATATAGCTTTATTACTTGGTTAAAACAGATGCTAAATAATACTTATAACACTAGAATTGTTCACAAGTACTTGTTACGATAAATAAATGAAGAACTTACTGCAATTTTATGATTGTAGGAAATTTAATTTGCTAGTAACAATAATTTTGTAGAATTTTGTAATATGCTTGACTGAATTGACAGTAGTGAAGGTACATCATCGTCGGTTTATTTTATATCGATACGTGATTGAATGATGTACGATGTATTTATTAGTGGATTATTTACGTAAAGTAATATATAATTTAATCGGCTGCCACCGTGGAGCAGTGGGCGAATAGCCGACTGAGAAGCGAGAGGCTGCGGGTTCCATTCCCGCACCGATAAAATTGTGCGATCTACAAATATTTGTTTCGGGTCTGGGTGTGTTTTCTCCCCAGAGAGGTTGATGTTAGGCGGTCGTAAAAATTACAAGCCGAATCTTTCTGTAATATGCGTTGAAAAGCATGTTGTCCCGACCCCACTTCGACGGCATAAGGACATTTGCAATAAAAAGAATAATATGTCATTTAATATAATGGGTGGTTAATTTAAACGTTTAGTACGCACTATGCAAGATATACAGGGTGTCCAGTAATTAATGGATAACCTTGAAATGTCTTATAGCAGAACGAATGGCCGTTCAGAGAAAAATACGAAAAAAAATATAACACAAGTAGTACCTGAGGTACGTATTTTTTTTTAAAAAGTCGTAATTTTTTTGGTTTATTTTACTTTCTTGGACACTACGACCAGAAATGAAGGAAATCCATCGGTTTTTTGTTGTTTTATTATTATACACTAACTATACTAATAGATAGATAGTCAATAGTATGACAAACTATTGCACTTTAAAAAAAAAATAAACATTCAAAACCATTTCTTTAGAAAAATTAGCAAAATTTTATTTTTAAACAAAGTTTAAACCTCTTGTGTATAAAAAAAATGTATGAATACATGAGTGACCAAAATTTTTTAAATAATGTCGGTTTTAAGTAGATTTTATAATGGTATAATTCATTATTGTATCTACTGTAAATAGCGATTTATTGCTATTAATGTAAGAAAGGAGCTAATTTGACCAAATAACAAAAACAATATAATATGAGATACTTGTTAAAATAAAATTGTACTTGTCTAATGAGGTTTATTAAAACTAAGATTTGATGTTGATAAAAGATAAAAATGGCTTATTTAAACAAATTGAAACCAAATTATCAGAAATAAATTAACTTAAATTTAATACTCATAATGTTTAAAATGGTTGTTTCATAAGCTTAAAATATGTCATATGATCTCCATATTTGCTTCCTGCGCACACGCCATTCCCCCCGTTTTTTGTGTTATGTTAGACAAGAAGAGTTGGCTATGTGCGAGTGAAAGGAACTTAAAATAAAAAAATCCAACCCTGTCAACCAACCAACCCAACCAATCCAACCCTGTATTTAAATATTCCCGAACAGACACAGCATAATGCGCAGGGCAGCCGTAATTTTGCAACCAATGCGATTCCCTCAGCTCCTCGGATACTCCTTCTCTAATAAAGTCGGCAGATCATTTTGAAGAAATTCCAAATAACTTTGCCCAGTTAGAGTCCCGGTAATTAAAATGGGCCAATTATTTGTCCATTGGGTTGGATGGACAGGGTTGGATTTTTTACTTTAAGTTCCTTTCACTCACACATAGCCAACTCAGACCCTACTTGTCTAACATAATACAAAAAACGGGGGGAATGGCGTGCGCGCAGGAAGCAAATATGGAGATCATATGACACATTTTACGCTTATGAAGTAACCATTTTAAACATTATGAGTATTAAATTTAAGTTAATTTATTTCTGATAATTTGGTTTCAATTTGTTTAAATAAGCCATTTTTATCTTTTATCGACATTAAATCTTAGTTTTAATAAACCTCATTAGACAAGTACAATTTTATTTTAACAAGTATCTCATATTATATTGTTTTTGTTATTTGGTCAAATTAGCTCCTTTCTTACATTAATAGCAATAAATCGCTATTTACAGTAGATACAATAATGAATTATACCATTATAAAATCTACTTAAAACCGACATTATTTAAAAAATTTTGGTCACTCATGTATTCATACATTTTTTTTATACACAAGAGGTTTAAACTTTGTTTAAAAATAAAATTTTGCTAATTTTTCTAAAGAAATGGTTTTGAATGTTTATTTTTTTTTTAAAGTGCAATAGTTTGTCATACTATTGACTATCTATCTATTAGTATAGTTAGTGTATAATAATAAAACAACAAAAAACCGATGGATTTCCTTCATTTCTGGTCGTAGTGTCCAAGAAAGTAAAATAAACCTAAAAAATTACGACTTTTTAAAAAAAAATACGTACCTCAGGTACTACTCATGTTATATTTTTTTTCGTATTTTTCTCTGAACGGCCATTTGTTCTGCTATAAGACATTTCAAGGTTATCCATTAATTACTGGACACCCTGTATATTGATAATAAATGTCAGCCCAATAGAATATGCTCATAAATATTAAAAAGGGGAGCATGATGTTCCAGCGCTATGCAGTGTATTCTGTGTAGTGTTGCTTCTATTTATGGGAAAGCTTGCCATCAGGCGACCGAATTATTTGTTTCATCCTTCAGGCTAGTAAAAATAGCAATTGCTACATTATCCTTCATTGTTACATTACATGGTTTTGTTTCATTTATTATGTACTTGTCAAGATTACAACTTACGACTAGTACACTCGAAGGTCAATGGCATCAAACTACTAGATGCATACTGTGACATAAGAATAGAATAACATCACTTCTTCTTCTTTTTAATTTATGGCGCTCGCATTATTATTCATTTCGCCAATGACAAGTATAATTTATTCTCAAGTCTTCACAAGAGCGATGAAATATCGGTGTGGACGTTTTCAAGGTCTTGTTGGAGTTTTGGTGTGAATTCCTTCCAGTACGATGCTTAATTAAGCATTTCAATACTTAATTTTCAATTTTCAATAATTCACTTATTTCAATATTTCCATACATCGTTCATCGCCGTCAATGTTTATTGCGCAAATCCACACCACTTTTATACAACAAACACAACTTTAACCTAGTATTTGAAATAAATTAAAATAAGCGATGTACCGCACTGTCAGAATTCCTGCCAAAAATGAATCGAATTACATATTAATATTAATACATATACTATCGACATCGATATATATTATTATCGTATCGAATTAATCTTCATTTCTTTTATAGACAATATAGGATATTTCGAATTGTAAAAAGGTTTGTTTCAATGAGATCTATATTTTTGATGTGTGATTATTGTGCATTGTTACCTGTGGATTTTAGATCGTAGTCAAATAATTCCCAAATAAAAAACATTATCACTGCTGATGTTCACCCGTGAACCTTCGCCGTCTGCATCCGGCTATCTGCGACCTTTTTAAAGGAGACTCAGCAGGGCGCCAACCAAATATTTTAATTAAGTATCCCTTAAAAGGCAACTTCGCACTTATTTTTACGCACGTACGCATTCACGCCGGTAATTCCGGTAGGGGTAGGTACAGGTGTAACCAATACACCTATATTTTGCCAAGCTTATTTGCGTCCTATGATGTGATAGGGTGCGAGTCTATTGCCATACCGGGCATAACTCCAGACTTCGGGCTGATATTAAGCGCATCGTGACAGAAAATCGCAATATCACTTTTACCCCACTCGGAGAACTAACAGGAGACCTCAGCACAGTAGTCATACGCATTACAACTGCGCCACCAAGGCATATTTTTATTTAATTATTTTATCTCGCTTTTGTGACAGACGCATTTATTTCTTATTGCATATAGTAGTTGATAAAATCTTCGTTTCATATAATTGAAACCAGTACTTTTCATTGTAGAGAAGAGATTGTTTAAAAAATATTCGCATCTATACTAACATCTATACTGTGATAACAGTGATAGTATTAGATATTACCTCGTGCGCTAGAGGCCGTCTCGGTAGATATCATCGCTTCGTCTATTTCTGACGCCAACGCGTTAGCACTGTTGTGTTTCAGTTTGAAATATATCGAATCCCACTGGCTTCAAAACCACTAAGTTACTGGGCACTATGAAACTTAAAATCTGAAAAAATGAAATGCTTTGAAATTCTAAGTTCTGGGTGGTATTGCTTCCGTTTATGGGCAGGCGCAATATCAGACGAGCGATATGTTCGTCTGGTCATTCAGACCAATAAAAATAAATGTCCTCCACCAATCATAAAAAAGTGGTTATATTATATTTTTTCCAAAGTATACGGTTAGCATTTGTTTAGAAGCAAGTTTTTAATCATCTACAACCTGTTTACTTTTATTGAGTGGTGTAAAAACAACAGATCTGAAGGTGAAGCGGTGGTGAGGCGGCTTTCGTCTTAATTGTATGATAATATGTGTTTTTCTTGAAAATTTGCGCGAGGAGACACGTTTTATAGATTCCGGGCTCTCTCTCTTGGTAAATACTGATTGGGCAGCTTTGGATGACTTGTCATCATCATAAGAACGAATCAAAATAGAATTCTGATCACCTGGAATTGTCAATTCTATTATGTGCAATACAGCAAAAGAAGAATGCGTGGTTGCTGTATAATTTGCCCATGGATGGTCCTAAGGATCTTGAAAGCAATGTTTCTCGAAATTTCCATTTACGTAAGGACTGCTGGGAAAATTCTAGAATAAAATAATACTTATTCATGTGGTCGATCAAGATTTTATTGATGAATAAGGTGCCATCTTGACAGTTTCAGAAATTAAACTTGTATCTGATGCAATAGTATTGGCTTTTCTGTAAAAACTTATGAATAGATATTACGTAAGCCACACTTATCAATTTTGCGGCAGCAAAAATAATATTTTATTATAATGAAGATCCGCCACTGGTACGTTGCGCTTTGAGGATCTATAAAAAACACAATAAGAATCCATACATAGTCGATTGGTATTTTATAATATTGTGTGGTAAAAAATAAAACTGCTATAATATATTGGTTTTGTACATATCGTAATACGATATTTACGTTTTGTGTAGGCAATGCACGATTAGCTGGGCATTAAATTTAGTGCAATAATGTAATTACCCTTTTTTAATTCATTCAGATAACAGTTTTATATTAAATTATTTTTTATCTATATATTTTATTTATGATAATCATTAGCATTTAGCAAGGAATATAGCGCCTACGAGACTTCTTCGAATAAAGCCTCTACAGATCGTCGCTCATATTAATTGTAATATTTTAATCTCTTATTTCATAGAAGAGTATAGCTCAAAGTTGCCATTTAAAATTTAAGAAGAAATTTTATCCCTGACGCATTGAAATTGGGAATGAAAACTAAAATGATTTCGATGATTCGTTCTTTAAAAATAAAAAAAATAACTTTTTAGCACAAATGCAATAGACTAAAGACACGGTTAAAACCATTCATTACTAAGTGTTATTACAATAATGGAAGTATATGTTACAATTACGACGTTTCAAGAAAAGAAAAGAAAGACCGCCTTACTCGTATTTATATCATATCTGCGGAGTTTTAGGACTGCGTGTTAAGAACGTTATTGTACACATCCTTTGCATAAATTATAATATTAGAATTATTTTATCCTTAAATACTCCTTTGTCAGAAATCTTTTTAGGGACTTTAATCCGATCGTCACGATTTACTTTGTCGAGTCGAGTCGTTAAAAGGTTTGATTCTTACAGATCTATATTTGTCCACTTTCCTGTTATTTGTATTCTCTTTTATTTTTGTATGGTCTTATGTCAGGCTCCATTCTTCCAAGTGGTATCTTGATCTTATCAGATGAAAGTGATATACTTATGATATACTAATACATATAATAATAGCAGTAGTAGCAAAATTTACTACAAAACTACGAATATAAATGTATAATTTTATTTTCTTTTTCAATGTTAACTTCATCGCCCTATTGATCTAAAGGCAGTCTTGGGTTCTAAACTCTGACAGGGCAATTATAATTTTGTTCGAGTTTTCTATTTGAGTAATCACATATGATTTGCCCGGCATTAAAATTGATGCCCGGTTCGGCGATAACCTCGCCCTATATTAATAATGGGAAATAGCTTTGCAAGCTGTGAGTGCACTAGTTGTACTTCTGCCTACTACTTCGGGGACACAGTCGTGAGCTTGTGTATAAAAACCTTGAATGAATTTTGTCATAATATCCTTTATCGTCGAAATAATCTGTGTGTCACGCGATGACAAAACATTTCGAAGAAATACATAAGATTGAAATCCTCGGAGGAATTACCTTGAGATATCGGAAGATCCCATCTCTGTGGTACTAAAAGCTTAAAATAACTGGTATTGCATAAACTGCTTAAATGGATATGCGTAATAAATAAAGAATATTGAGTTTTTGTATCCTTGTCACAATAAGAGATTTGTATTCACGTTTACAAAGAGTCGTTGAATCAAATTAATATTGATGTTGGTAATATTTGCCACGTTGTATATATGTAATAATAATATACAAGGTAGGGCTGTGGTGGTAATCTTTTTTTGATAGCAAAAGCCGGTAAACGAGCAAGTGGGTCAACTGATGATAAGGGGTATCCACCGCCCATGTACGCTCACAACACCAGAAGAATCATGGACGTATTGCCGATCTTAAACGAAAAGGATAATTGAGGGATTGGGAACGGGATTTGGGCCTCCGGATATCGCACTCACCGTACGAAACGCAGCAGCAAGCCGCTACTTTACAGTGGTGACGACCTTGTCGTGCCGGTCCATTCATGTTGTAGACAAAACTGCCTACAGTGTGGCTCTGCTCATTAACAATAATTTATTACCTATTACTTGGGCTTTTGCGCATTTTTAAGCGACTTCATTACAATTGATGACATTGTATCAATTATTTATTTAGGTATTATAATAACCGCTTAAAAGACGCGATTTTAAGGTGGTAGGTCCCTCGTATGCGAGAGACCATCTGCGTTGGTACCACCGCTTTGTCTATTTCTGCCGCGAAGCAACAGTGTATAAGCACTGTTATGTTTCGGTTTGAAGGACATTGAAGAAAGTGAAATTATTGGGCATTATGAGACTTAACATCTTATGTCTCGGGGTAACGAGCGCAGTTCAGTGCCATGCAGTGCTTTGTAATTCAAAGTTCTGTGTGGTGTTGCTTCTGTTTATGGGCAGACGTAGCGCTTACCATTAGGCGAGCGACTTGCTCGTCTCGTCAGTCAATTAAATAAAAAACAAAAAAAGATTTTGGAACCACAAAGACTGAATTAGGATTTAATAAAAAATATGTGTGATTTTATCAACCTTCGCACCTGTTTACCACCTCTGACTTAATGCTACTAACCAAATAAAATATGACACAAATATTGTATAACAAGCCTTAGAATTATTTTTTGTGTATATTTCTTACTCTATACCACTAATAGGAAATACATACACAATCTTTATAAATACACCGGAAATAGCTGTCATAACATGGATTTGATGAAAATTTGATTCTTGTTTAATAAAAATTATAAATGATCGGAGAGAAAATATGCAAAAAACCGTTTCCGCTTCAGCATCATCAATAATTGCAAATCCTGTCGACCTTCGCTCCAACCTTGATGGGTTACTGGATGTTTATTGCCATCTCAACTTGTATCCTTACTTAAATACCTTGAGTCATATATGCGGCACGGTGTTTGATCGTGGCGTTAACTGCGTGTTTATTACTGTGTCATTAATTTTAACTAACTTCAAAAAAAGAGGAAAGTTCTCAATTCGGTGCGTATAATTTTCGGTCAATTGTGGACCGAGTTTAGCTGCGATGTAGTCTCATATAATTTTGGTTATGAACTGATAACGGAGTATGGAGTAAAAAAGGAAACTCCTCAACGGATAACAGCTTATTCGTTGGGATTGTGTTATGGTATTGCAATTTACATACTACAGCTGCGCCCAACACTGGAAGTTTAAAAATAAAATTTATTTTAATAAAACTTCAATGAAAGTCATAAATAACAATCTCTATAGGTCTCTTATGAGTCGTTGCAATTTCACTTGACCAGCAGCGATATAGGCATAGCAATTAATATCAAAAATGTCATATAAATACTATTAAGTTACGTAATAGAGCCACGCTATAGCGTGTTAATATTTTTGTATACTATATGGATCGGCCAGATCTAAGTTTGATATCACAGTCTCTCAGAAAACCGACGTAAAATAGCAGCTTGCAGTTGCATTTCGTGTCGTGAGTGAGATATCCAGAGGCCGAATTACCCGGTTTTCTTCCCAATCCCTTAATCTTCCTATCCCTTTAAGGCCGTAAACGTATCCATAATGATTTTTGTATTGAGGGTGATCAGGGGCGATAGAGATCGTATACTATTAGATGACCCACTTGTTCGTATTATATAAAAATATAACGTATAGAAAATTCTACAATGTGTTTTGTATGCAAATATTTTGATCTAGAATCCGCAGTCCACGAATAACAATGATGCGCATAAATTCAAAGGTCATGTAAAAATGGACATTCAAGTTTCTTGTTTACGTCTTGAAATGTTTTATAGTATGTATTATTAGAATATTTTAATTTGGATGTTGTGTAATTTTTGCTGTGGATTTTTATTGATTGATAGAATATTCCTTTTTTTTTGTTTTTTTTTTGTTAATGGCATATGTTAGACATTATGCCAGTGTCAAGAATATTCTTTACTGCGCACTAAATAAAGTAATAAGAAACTTGGATAAGAATCAACACATTAAAACAAGAATCATACAGTACGGGTGATGCCATGGGCATCTTATCGCAGACGGCGATTTCTTCCAGATAACCTTACCACATTTCAGCCAGATGTAGTCATTTTATATTACTTATTATATAGCATAAGCCTGTATCTTCGAAGTGTTTGTAGATATCCAAATATGGCACCTGCATTTCATCGAGCTTTCCGTCCATTAATGTAACGGCGAGCCTATTGCCAAATCCTATCTCAAGAAAGATAGAGATTTTTTATCGAAAAACTTAAACAAAATTATGATGAATCGACCTGAGGTTTTAGTCCAAGACCTCATCGGTTTTTCAGGATATGAGGCGGTCCGATAGATTTTATAAAAATCTTGTTCGGAAAATTATTTTATAGTTTCCAATCAAATTTTTCAATCCAGTTTTTATTATATTTAGTCCGGCAAACAAATAAGTGGGTCACCTAATTGATCTCCACCATCTATGTATGCCCACAATACCAGACGAATCATAGGCGCGTTACCGACCATAAAGGAAAAGGATAATTAAGAGACTGAGAAGGGGATTTGGGTCTCCAGATATCTCACACACGGTACGAAACGCAGCAGCAAGTCGAAACTTTACGTCGGTTTTATGTGAGACAGTGGTAACGACCCGGTCACAGTCATGCTGTAGACAAAACTGTCTACAGCGTGACTCTGCCACTCAAGATTTAAGTAAACAATAATTAAGTAGAGTGGCTCGTTCAGGCGAATCCTGTTTAACTTTCAATCGTGTTCACTTTGCCGTGCCAGGATAAAGAAAAGAAATGCAGCTTCAGCAATATTTATAAAGTTCTTTCTCTATATAAAGTATAAACGTTGCGTGAATCGACATTTAATTTATTTTAATCTCAGTATAACTAAATAAAAGTCTATTTGCTTTGTTTCATGTCGTCGTGTTAGGTTTTTTGTATTAAATTTATGGTCAATTTACATATCAGGTTTTGTGAATATTTCAAACGTATGAGGATCACGTTTGCCTACATTTTTATGATAATAATATGATCCTAGAATTTTTTTATAAAAGTCATGCTACTGATATTATGAAGGTGAAAGTTGAAATTTTGGTTTATAAAACGTAAGTTTACATAACCTCTCACTCCACTAAGCGCTGAAGCTGCCAAGTTCAGGGGCGACCAACCAGTTCACCTGACATACAGTTGCACGCAACTTAGAACGCAGCACGACAACTTTATGTAAGTCTATGATAATCGGTGAAACAATTAAAAGGTTTATTCCCAAAAGTTAATCCATTTAAAGCTATAGATCAGACTGTTGTGAGATGAAATGGATAGCACATACAATCAAATCAAATCAGTTCTTATCAAAGTTGGTTTAGAAAAGTACCAAATTGAATTTAAAATGGAGTACAGAGGTCTTCAAAATTGCTGTAAAATCAGCTTCCTATAATGCAATAATGACTATATACTTTTCACAGCGTAATTGTTTAACTGTCTGGCTCTTTAAACCTATAAAGACTTATAGACCTATTTTGAAATATCACATGAAGCCTTCCTTCTTGTGTCACAAGTAAGGAAAAAAGCAAAAGTCATTAATTTTAACATAGTGTGGAATTATTATATGATATCCACAGAGTACATTATGATATCTCAACAACAAAAAAACATATAAAACACGTAGAAATAAAGACAAACACGGAGTGTAATACATTCTTCCAGGGCGCGTCTCGTATTAGCATTTGGCTATTTTTTACGTAATAACGTAGCTAAAATCAATTTTATAATTTATTTATTTAAACATCTTCTCGAATAGTACAATGACTCAATATCAAACCTGTTATGATCTAACAAACTATTGACGCAGAGATAACTCGTATTCTTCTGTAATTTATTATTGTATTAAGCAATCAAGAATAATAATATTTAACTTCACGTCCGTTTTCCGTCAATAAAATTTTCTACAGCGTGACTCTACCACTTGCTCTACATCTCGATCTATTGCTGTAACACCTGTTACCTAGACTATCTACTACCTGACTACCTATTCATTTTTAATACACGGTCTCTTTTCCATAATAGCCGAAGATTTCCGAAGCGTGTAACATTACTCGTAGTACTGTAATTTTATACGAATGTTTTTGCAAATATGTATGTATTTTTGTATCGATGGCTATGAGCATAGATATCATCACCAGCCACAAGACGTCCACTGCTGAACATAGGCCTCCCCCAAAGATTTCCAGACCGACCTCTTGGAAGCGGCCTGCATCCAGCGAATTCCTGCGATCTTTATCAGGTCGTCTGTCCACCTTGTAGGTGGACGTCCAACGCTGCGCTTGCCAGTACGTGGCCTCCATTCCAGAACCTTTCTGTCCCATCGGTTATCGGTTCTGCGAGCTATGTGGCCTGCCCACTGCCACTTGAGCTTGCTAATCCACTGAGTTATGTCGGTGACATTCGTTCTTCTACGGATCTCCTCATTTCTGATTTGATCACGTAGAGAAACAGATAGATATAACTTTTAGTAATTAATATCAAGGACGTATCGATAAAAAACAACATATGATTATTTTTTGTCGAGAATATGATCAGTAGAATATAAATGACTATTGAGAGAATTACCTACAGTTTTTGTTCTTTTGATACCTATATGCTTTATATTGTAGTTTTATTAAAATTATGATAGTTTTGTTATTTGAACTTTGAACAAACAATAATCAATAGATGCTTCTTTATTAATATGCCATGCTATTTATTATAATTTGAACGATTTAGTATAATACTAGCTTTTGCTCTCGGCTCCCCTCGCGTCAATGTCTTTATCCAAAACACTTACTCACCTTTTTCCCTAAAATATAAACTGCCAACTATCCCTTTTTAAATGGGCAACACAAAATATAACACAAAAAATTATATCAAATTTCATGATTTTAGCGTTATTAGTTTATTTATTATATTATTTATTTGATGATAAATTAGTTAGTCAGTGAAGGAGAGAGTTAGTTTTATATATTTGATTTTTTTGAAATCGGTTTTGTGCGAATTGGTATTGATAGATCCATTGCACGAGTGAATGAAAATGAATGTATTATTTAGACACTTCATTATTTACTGCATATTTAGTTCATTTTGTTTCGAATGTTATAACAACCTTTATCAATTATAAAATGAATAAAAACATAAACCTACATTAATTTTACAATGTAATATTTTATATCTCAATATGATTTATTAAAGTTGATAAGAGTTGTCGTACTAAAAGCTTTATGGGTTTGTTTTTGTAACATGCCCTCTGTATAAATGTTTTGACAAGCATCGATTTATTCATTTTTTAAACGGGTAGCAAATATTCATAGATTTACTTACCGTATTACACATTCGTATTATCGTAAAACATGCAATTGATATTTAAATAAACATTGTGAACACATTCTTCAGGGTTGTTTAATATTCAAAAGTAATAAACCTGTTGATAAATTATTTTTCTCTCATATTACACTAAAAGCTTATAGTATTTTTTTTCACTTTAATTTTGTTTAGTCTAAATTATACTTAAGTAAATATGCCAATGATTCTCATTAGAATGCGGTCTGACTTATTCGATTGCCATAATCGTCTTTTTATGATAGGGGTTATTACTTTAATCTAATTTATTATCTTATTATTTCTTAGTTTACTAATGCGTCCACTTTTTATTTTGTTTTTATATGGCCATTATTTTTCAACATTTAACTGAGATGTATTAAGTAAATATTGGATTGATTTCTTCTTAGTAAACATTAACTTAACTATTAGAGATCGGCAAAGCACATTCGATTCCATTTTTATTCGGCGCATTCATATGTGTCGCCTACCATTAAGCCACGATTCCATTGTACAAATTTTGCATGCGAGTTTGACAATACATTTGCGTGCAAGTAACTTGTATCGGAAATATTTTTATCAAAGCGTGCACTTCGTAATGTAAGATTGTACATTAATACATGCAAAAGTTCTGAATTTGCAGTATGCGATTCATGTGAGCGCGAGCAATTAGCATGTTACGTAGAAGTCATTTATTTTTATTTTAAGTTAAAAACTATTTATACGCAATCTGCAGATTCCATGCAGATTTATCTTTCTAGTACTAAAGCTGCATCCATCTTGCACTATGCATGTAAGCTACTTGCGACATGGAAACGCCATATCAGGTGACCTGCTTGTTCGATTGTCCTACATATCTATCTAGCTCATAATTCATAAAATATTGGGTAAAAATGAAATATAAAAAGCCTATTATATTAGATAGTATACACATAAGCACAATGAAGTCGGTTAAAAAATATAATTTTTTCTTACTTTTACGCGAATGTTACTCATTGAAATAAAACTAATTTAAACAGATTTTATTGCGGCTTTTTATTTTAATTTTGGTACCGACTTTTCGAAAGCTATTCAGCCTTCGTGGTCACGGGGTATTTCAACAAATATATTTTTTATTTAATTTCTATATTCGTATAATGTAAGCTCGAACTAAAAATATATTAATAAGTTTCGGTATATTTAATGTCAACTTGTCACAGTCTATTTATATTATTTAGGAGTCAGAGTTTAGGTATGAGGATGGCTATTCGTGAACGGTTTAGAATGTGTGAAGGTCTTGTGGTTTTATACATATAAGTTATATTACGCGCGGTAAGTTATTTCGAGGAAAACAAAAATCACCTTCCTAGGCTATTTTAAAGCAGGGATCTGTGATGAAATGTTAACGTAGAAACATGGATATAATAAATTGGGAAATTTGTCGGTGCGAAACACTTTCCTAATATCGAGTAGGTATTTAATTTAAAGAGAAGCGTAAACAAAACTACAATAATCTGTTGTATTCAAAACATTGACAGCTTTATTTGCAATTGTCATAAACTTAAATAATTCAAGATATTTGAAATTTACATTAGTAAAAAAAGTATTTTTTGGGTTATAAATAAAGTTGTTCAAGATATGGCAGGCGTTATATTACACCAATGAATAAATTTTGCAAATAGTTTTTATGTATTTTACTGTGATTTGATCCTTAATGGGATTGTTGAATTAATATTGCGTTAAGTTTATTTATCGGTACTGTCATTATTAGGTAAAATACTGAATGGTTTATATATGTAAAGTAAATGGGACATTTATAACGGCTAGAAAAAAATGCCTTTATTTAAAACCAGATGATAATTATGGCGCACGTTTTGCGTTAGAAACGATAAGTCTCTTTATGGTTATCTACGAATCACTAAAATAAAAAATTGAAAGAAAGAAAAACAGTTTTATCTATGTTTAACTCCCGAAAAAAATAGGGATGTTATAAACTTGACCTTTGTATATGTATGACATCCATCTCCTAAACCATAAACCAATTTGAATCCAGTTTTTTGTTGTTTGACAGCTGGTTTAATCGAGATGGTTCTTACATGTTAAGATTTTTTTCAATCATGTGTTTTTCTGATTGACATTTGGAGTTTTTATGGGTTTTGTATTGGTGACTGAACTACATTAATTTACCACCATAGGCCGATTATTTCCAAGAAGTATGCTTCCTGGATGAGGTGTTTTTTCCTGGATATATATGGTGTATATATTTCCTTGGTGTCCGCGACGTGGCTGATAAACTCCAAGAATGTCGCTTAAGGTGGTTTAGCCATGTCTTGAGGAAACCACAGGAGTACGTCGGTCGCAGGTGCCTGAGCCTGATCGTACCAGGGGTACGATCTCGTGGACGGCCCAAAAAGCGTTGGCTTGATGATTGGAGGGAGAAATGAGAGCCAATGGTCTCACTATATAGTACAAGATCCCGGGGAACATTGACCTTCACCCATCTGTTTACCAGATCAAAATAACATTTTAGGGTATAAAAGGTGTTGCCGAACACATACAAATAGGGTTGCCTAAAAAAATATGGTCAAGGATATGATTAATTAACATTTAAAAAAAAAATTTTTTTTTATAATTCCCCTGCCTTGCTTACCAAAAAAATTTAACCTTCAATGAAAAGTGTACAATGTATACTATCTGCAAAAAATTGGTTGCCTACCTTTTTCTGGCCACTACTACCTGGTTGCCGTGTGCAAACAGGTAACTAAAAAGTGGTAATTGCGCTCATCTAGCCCCTAGCTTTTGCAGGTGGTATACATTGTAGGTTCATTTATTTGGTGAGCAAGTCAGTGAAATATTTTTATATATTATTAAATTTTGCTGGTGAGAGGATACTTGTATCCGACCGGATAGCGACCACCGTACACTGGTGCTAAAATCTGCCATAGTGGCCCACCTTGTGTGGGTCGCGTTCCAGGGTCAGCCAGTGTATATCCGGTTCTCCCCAGGGGGCTTGCCCCCTGATCCTAACCCTTTCCCCATCCCTGTTTCCTTCCCCTCCCCCTTGGCCCTTTGGTAGGCCGGCATAATCTTGCCGACCTACGATGGACAAATCGTTTATCGTTGGTCGACACTATTCTTGTATAGATTTTGAAGAATTTTTTATCTTTAAATCTTAATAATACAATAAGACACAGGTATTCAATAATTGCGTAAATGTAAAGCCAAACTGTGGTCACTTATAGATATTGAATCTGCTTAACTCACAAACAAATTATGTGCCACGCGCCTGTGAAATGACGCAGTCACGACTTCCATACATCTTCTGCATCATCGATAATTTAGACATTGGCAGGTTAAATCAACTTTGTTGCGTCATTTACATTTGTATTAGGAAGAACAGGGTTTATTTATTGTCTCATTAGACTGGATGATGGCCCACTTGATGGCAAGTTTCAGCAGTACATGTTTCAGCTGAAACCCTATATTTTTTTAGTTGCTTAATTAGAAGAATTGAATCTGAATATTACCTTTAACCTGAAATATATAAAATTATTTATTTAACTTCGAATAGCTAATCGTCCGAAATAGAAACTGTGCATGCTAATTGTAATATTTCGTTTAAAATGTGTGTCATTTTTGAATATGTCAAGTCTGTAATATCTTTATATAGCGCCAAACAATTAGCATCTACAATATTACGTAAAAGATATAAACAAACAGAAAAGACCTTGCGTCGTTTACGGTGTAAACGGTTTTTATGTTAAAAGTCATTGAGTGAGTTGTAAATCTTAGACTACCGTATGTTTGCTTTACCTAGTTGCACTATTTTATATTTGGCTGCAAGGGATGACTTCCAATAGTCGCGTTAACCGTCAGATAGACTTCAAGAGAGGTGGAGAGAGTGACAGAGAGTCAGAACGAGAGAGAGAGAGAGCAGAGAGAGAGAGAGAGAGAGAGAGCAGACTAATGGCATTTCTGGAATGTTCTTACTGTTCCTAGAATGTTTTTCATAAAGTGATTCTAGCAAGCGTAAAATATTCGTAATTAACATTCGAAAACGATTTACATGTCCGCGTGTATGTAAATCAGTAAATACTAGCCATATGACTTCATTTGAACCAGTCTGAGGCAAAGGTTACGACGCATCATATTATATTGTTTTGGGTTTTCCTATTCACACCGCTACGTTGTTGCTGTGCGACACTTGCTACTAAAGAGGAGAGAAAAGATCCAAGTGCGCAATTGTAACAATATAAATATATACATAAAAAATATAGGAAAATAAAAAATTACACACTATGAGCGATACATATTTATTTGTGATACAGCTATTTCTTACAACTACTGTAAAGGCAGTTCTTCGAAATTCAACCACATATAAAATTATTCTCCATGTATTTCATACTGATAATATTATAAACGACGGCCTCTCACATTACTGAAGACCTTAGCCATTGAATGCGGCCGTTTGTACTTGTAATGTAAATCCACGTGTCTCGTATATCCTTACTCCTTGATAGTTTAAATAAATATATTATATAGACTATCGTCGTATCGTATTACGCTTTCTTAGTTTCACCGAATCTGATAGGCTAATAATAAATATTGGAACGGGAATTGGTATTCTGGATGTTACTAGACCACATTCAATAATTTATTGTTAAAATATTGGCTCTTCCGGTGTTCCTGAAACTTTTAATTAATCTTTGTTGTCACCAAATGCAGGAACCATATGAGTGACTAGAAATTAATTCGGAACTTAGACTCAATAATAACCATCATAATCTCACGCCTATATCTTCGAAGGATTAGGCAGAGGTGGAACTGTACATCCACGATCCACCGAGCTTAAATGCTTCAATTATTTATAATCGCATGAATATCGTGCTTTATCTAATATCCGTTTGTGAATTATTTAGTTTGTATCCTTTACAAAGGATGTTATTTCCATTATTACTCATTTTGTTTATCGCGATTAATATGTGCCGTCATCTGATATAAATTATTCTATTAAAATTACATTAATTTTATATTTGTTCTCACCTATGACTCTGCATATGAGCTTATTTATAGAGGTGAGTTGGCTATCAACTCGTTTGATTTATTCGTTATTGTAATTGAATTTCGTCGATTTGATTTTAATAGTAGTGTATTATTTTATCAGTGAGATAAAATAATAAATTTGGAATGTAAGAGCCACGCTGTAGACATTTAAGCCTGCGGCACGAATGAGCCGGCTCGACGGCCACGGGGAAGCGCAACCTTCGGCTGTACCGTGTTTGATGGTGGTACCGTGGTAGATGCTGCATCCCGTAAACTAGTTGGCTCTTCTCTTTCCGTGGCTCGGCTCGTGCTGGCACGCTTCTTTTAACTAGATATCACATAGTTCGATGTTGTTTTATCAAAATTTATTTTGTTTTCAGGTGGCGCTCGCCGCAGCGGCTCCTAATCCCGAAAACATATTCAAAATTGACCTGAGTCCTGATGAAGCCCAGAAATATCTGAACAGTCCACCGTTTACATCACCTGGGCTCGCTCCAAAGACCGCAGTTTTGCCTCTGGTGATTATTATTTAGTGTGTCAATATCATCCATCACATCTTATTTAACTGGCCATATTTATAATCCTAGTACGTTATACATGAAATAACTGTAAGGATCGTCCATCCTTACAGTTTACAGAATACATAGAAATCAATAGATTGTTTATGATCTTTAATTAGTTTTTTTTTCTTCATCCGGGCACGGGAAAGTGACTGCACTACACCTGATGGTAAGCGCAATGCAGTTGAAAAAACCAGCGACCATCGAAAAATAATGAGTTTATCGGTGGTTTATATAAACCGGCCTTTTTTACACTCTGAAGAGGGAAGAAGTAAATCGAAAGGAAATCGAAACAGGCGCATGCAGGCAAAGGGATACAAGGATGTACCCTTATGCCTATACCCGCCCCAATCAATCAACAAGCAATATTGTAAACCCCTCGGGAGAACCGGAAATACACTCTCTGCTCCTGGAACGAGTCACACAAGGTGTGGGGGTCACTGTGGCAGGTTTTAAGACCATGTGTACCATGTGGTCGTACCATCCAGGCGGATATGAATATCCTACCACCACCAAGTCTGAATGAACGAGTAGATCACTTGCGTGATGGCAAGCGCTACGCCTGCCTATAAACAGAAACAAAACCAATTACAAATCACTGCATGGCATGGGACTGCTCTCGTCACCACGAATAAGATGTGATTATGAAACTTAACATAAGATGTTAAGTTTCATAATCACCATCATCATCATCTCAGCTTATAGCCGTCCACTGTTGGACGGAAGCCTCCCCAAGTGAGCGCCATCCATCCCGTTCTTGGGCAGCCCGTATCCATCCGCTACCATCCATCCATCTTACTATCCATCTTTTTCAAGTCGTCGGTCCACCGTGTAGCCGGGCGCCCCACACTACCTTTGCGTTTTACTAAATGTTACGTTAAGATTCATAATACCCAGTAATTTAAATGCCTTCAATGTCCTTCAAACCACAACCACACCGCTTACAAACTGCGGCTGGTGGTAGAAATAGCCAAAGCATGGTACCAATACAGACGGCCTCATGTTGTCAACCTAATTAATTAAACATTTTACCTATTTTTTTTCAGATTAAATACAATGACCCTCGGTTTCGCACTGCTGAAGCCGGCCCCACCCTCGGTCATTACTGGAAGAATGGAAAAGAGATTGAAAACCCCGATGACTACATAGAAGAGGTACTTAATCATGTTTATTTCGCATCCTTAGCCTGGCTGCCAATATATGCATATGCGTACCCTGTGCCCTTCGGTATGAGGAGGGTGACATACCTCGGGGTTTACCTATTGGACGCTTCAATCTCTGAGTCAGTCATACTTCCGAGCCCTGGAGCGATTCGGTAAACGGATTTCTCAGTATTAAAAATAATATCTTTATGCCGTTCAGTTACGACCGACGTGAAATATGGTTATGTGTCATATTGCATGTACCATATCCACTGTGTGTTCAGACATTCTGATACTGTCTTTTTAAAACAGGATATTTTATTACAATCTAACACGCTGCCTGTACACTTGTGGTCTTCTCTTTTTTAGTCCACCTGCTTTAATAATAGAAATTGTCGAACAAATGCTATGACTATTTGGTTAATGCCCTTAGCAAGCCCCTAAACTAGTTTATTAGTATTTAGGCATTCCGATCAGGGGTTAGAACATACGAGCATAATAGTTCCAGTAATACTTGGCATATCTGCTAATAATTTTCTTTATTTCTTAAGGTATACAGCTCCTCTCAGTTCCATGGTCAAGATGGTCTAGGTGCTTACGCCTATGGTTATAAGACTCCCGAATCTGCTAAGGTTGAGAACAGAGTCAGGTCCGGTGACGTCACTGGCGCTTATGAGTTCAAGTCTGGCAGGAACAAGCTTATTAAGGTAAAGTTTTGAACACTGAATGAGGTTTTCATGATTACATTGCTAAATTCTATTACGTCTGATATTAATACTGACTAAATTATTAAAATTGATATCCTCTCCGACAACTTAAAATAAAATTTAAATATCAGCTTTAGCCATAATTTAGTGAAAATTAAAGTTATTTTGATACAAATTTATAGTAAGTATGCTCATTAGTTGTATGCATTTGATCAAAATTAATGGCTTTTCCATTTGTCAGGTTCGTTACTGGGCTGACCACGACGGTTTCCACCAAGAAGACAACATTCCCAAAGTAGAGCTGAAGCAGGTTGAGGAAGCCCCTGATGTAAAGGCAGCTCGTCTTGCCCACGAACAAGCGTGGAAGGAAGCCGCTCAAGCTGCCGCTCAACAACCCGACCCTCAGTGAGTCGAATAATCGTGAACATAATTCCTTAAAAAAGCACATATTAACAGCAGATCTATTAAAGGACTCCCTTGGTAATTTGTGATTAACATAGTGTTTTGCCCCATTTACTTTTAAATTATTTAACATAAGGAAGAAAACGATAAAACAGAGATAAGTTAATAAACACTGATGATTATTAAAGATGTTAGGCACGAGGGTTAAATTTTGACTCTTTCTACTAAAGGTTTTCTTTCATTAGACAAAAATGGATTAAATGTAAGACTTAAAAAAACACTTTATTCGCGTTTAGGAATCATGGGTTAAATAGCACTATAGTATCTAATCCTAAACTAGGGCAGCCTACCCAACCAACCCAACTTAAACTTAGGGCATATTTAAAGTAAGATCAAACACCATTTAAGGTATAATACAGTTGATTTATACCTATGTTATAGTAAGACTTTTGTATATGAAGGAATTTATTTAGTAAGTAGCATTTACTCAGAGGTGGTGAAACAAGCGCCTAGTGTAACCAGTGCTACCATCTAGATTTACTTATATATTTATGATTGTATACCTTGAACAAAAAAACTATAGATGGCAACACCGGAAAAACAAAAAAAACTGATGCAAGCATTTATAACTTTAAAATTTTAAATTTTAGTCTCATAGTATTATATTTATGTCAACTTATTGAGACATTTTGTAGATTTTGTGCAATATTTAAGCAAATAAATATTCTGCAAGTATTTATGGAGGTTTTCTTAGATACCATCTGATTTAGACATGTTTTTCGTATTTGATGGATAAATAAAAAAGTCCTAACTTTCTGAAATAGCAATTTGTCAGAAATACCAGTCAATTCATATAGTGTTTTGCGTATGCATAAAACTTTTAAATACATTTAACTTTTGTTTTCTTTAATGATACTAATAATATATAGGGCTTCAAATAATCAGAAACGACTGTGTCATCAATGCAATATTAAACTTTCATCCGCTTTATCCAATCCTCATATATAGCACAGCAATAACTCTGCATGCATTATGAGCATTTAATAAATTACAAATGATTTCACAGATATGCCCTCAAAAATCTTCCTAAGGACTACTACCAACAGACCTACCAAGCTCTCCCTGCCAACTACTATCAGCCTCAAGTGTCCGCTACAGCTCAGTATTATAGGCAGAAACGTGACATTGCTGCGTACCAGCCAATCTACCCTACTACAACAGAGCCTGAACCCACTGTAAGTTATTTAGATTTTATAGACATATCGTCAGTTGATGATATGAGAGCCAATGATCTTAGCTCAGAATCGAAGGAAGTGGTAGCGTTTAACTAAGTAGTAAGGCGGACTAAGATCGGATAGCGTCAGATACAGAGGTGAAGCAGTCGGTTAATGATTTATTTTGTAGCAGAAAGTGTAAAACGTGCAATTGAGTCTCCTGATGGTAAGTGATCTCCACCGCCCATGAACATCTACAATATTAATACAGTATTAATCATAGAGGCGTTGCCGACCTAAAAGGAATAGAATAATTAAGGATTTGGGAAAGGGAGATATATGGGCCTCTATATATCTCACTCCTCGTATGAAGCATAAAAGCAAACTGCTACTTCACGTCGGTTTTCTGTGAGATTATGGTAACAATCCGGTCGAGCCGGATAATTCATGCTGAAGACAAAACTATCTAATTATACAACTGTTTTTGTCAAAAAATTGCCGGAATTTACACAAGTGCACAATTTCTTTTTTCAGGGTCCTCCACGTGGTTTCTTCTACAGCTTCACGTATGACACCCCCATCCTTAAGCACAAAAGTGAGGCGCTAGAAGATGACCAATATGAATAAACTGTTGACAAAGACACTTTACTCAATAACAACCACTGTTTTCATAGGTTTAGGACATGACACTTTCTAGATACTCTGAAACATTTAATTTTTTTAACAGTTGTAAACCATGTCAATCACTAGCCATAAAACTTTGATGAAGTTAAACTTGATTCGCATTAAGGAGTAGCAGAAAATCTTATAACATTTTTGTCATGTCATCAAAATTATGTGGTCCCTTTGCCTAGTCGGTTTTCTAATGAAGCAATTAGTATGGAGTTAATAACTACCCATCATTACTACCGGAAAACGTTTTTGTCACGTTAAACTACCGCGAGGTTTCAATCGTTGCCATTTTAGTAGCAAAGTAAGTTAAGTTTATAATTAGTATACATTTGACATGTAGTGACCATATTGACCGTAGTTTTCTTTTTAATGAACGATGTTGATTGTTTTATAATAAATATTTACGCGTACATTTAGTACTAGCTAAATGTGGTTAACTATAAATAATGTGAAAGTTAAATTGTCAAAATGGTCACGTTACATCGAATAGATTATTATACTCAAAAGCATGGTCGGGATTCGAAAGTGTAACTTTAAAATTTTGTTATTTTAAGGCTCGCGCCATACTATGTCGTTCTAGACGCCGACGATGTTTCATTTAAAAAAAATTGTTGGTGAAAAACTATAAAACTTTAAAATGGAATATCGTCGTCATGAAGTATGACGTAATCCTAATAAGATTGATTTGCCATATTTTAGTTGTCAGCCGTGGTTTTGTTTTTGGTTAAACTCTTGAACCCGGTCTCGCTTATACAAATTGCTATATTTTGTTACCATATTATAAATATTACTTTTATGTGTAATTTTTACCTTGGACTTGCAGTGCCTTTGTACTTTATTTTATTATAATAAAGCATTTCAATATAAAAACGGTTTTAGTGGTCTCTTTTAATACCTATTCATTTATTTAAGGTACAGCACATATATACAATATTCATACTTTACTACCGCAAAAACTAAATTCCCATGCATGTGCCAATTACGAATAAAAACAACATTTCAAATCATAAAAATTGCTGCTACTACTAACAACACATGGTAGTAAAATAATATTTAGCTATTCCGATACTATTAATATACAATATATTATACAACCGATATCAATATTTATACAAGTTAGTTTAGTTTAAATTTCTCCCATTTAAATGAGTTTTCGTTGGTATTTCACTAAAATAAATAATGATAATTTCATTAAATTACGACATCTAAAAATTATCGTAATAGCATTTCACACATCCATACATTTATCATTAAGAAGACATACCGTTTATACATTAATAAGATTAAAATTTTTAACCCATGTAATATTTGAAATTTATATGTGCCCATTTCTATTATTTTTCCACTATAAGTTGTAAACTTAGTTTTGATAAAAATAAAACTACTAAAAACTCATTAGCAAAAAAAATAAAAGTAGCTCCTACACTAAAAAGGATTGAGACGGAGTCAATAATCGACTGCTAAAACTGCTATAACACTGACTTGAAATGTAGGTAAAATTTCTGTAATTTTATTTTTGTTTTTGTATTTATTTGTAGGTTTTATTTTTGTTACAATGTTTTAGGCTCTTTATTGATCTATGGGGAATGTAGGTCCCATAGGCATTATTAGAATAGGAGTAACCCTTTGTGTATTCAAAGATTTGATCCTCATGTTTCCTTCATCTTGGTTAATAGACTCTAATTCGTTCAAAGTTTGCGGTCTAAATGGCAATCTCTGACCTATACCCGATATGATACTAGAAATTCCATTATATACCCACGAAATGGAGTCTGGAACGTTAATTTCAATTGGTAAGAACGGTATGCTTGATATGAAATCTCCTAAGGAGAATCTCCCGTCGTTGGGTACAAGTAAAACTGCTTTTTGTGTTTCTTGTACAGGATGGTCGTGTGTGTCCGGTGAATCTGCGTCTATTATTATAGAGTCACTTTCAGTGTCTTCTATTCCATGATTCTTTTTGGGATCTTGATGTCGTAGATTGATTATACTTGACTTTGTATCGGTTTCGGTAGCTTTGTACGCGTTTGGTAACAGGATCAGCAACGGTCGTAGTAAATTCCTGAAATAAAATAAATGAGGCTTATAATATTTGTAGAAAAATAAGTCTAAATTAGAATGTGTAAATATAAATTAGGCATGTTTGCAATAAAATTGAGTCCTAAAGAACGTAGCCCAGTAGAAGTATTATTATTATATCTATTTATTTTATAGGATCCAGGATATGATGTGACCTGTATACGTGTTAGGTGGCATTAAAATGAATATAAGGACATATTGTCACTTAAAAAAAACAAAAAAGTAACTTGCGGGTGTCATATAGCTTTAGTAAAACACAGTGCTGTATTTGAAGTAATTTCATTGTTGTTATGAATACCTTCCGTAGTACTTAACACTAAAGAAAACTCACAAAGATGGATACTGCAGTCCATTCAGCCTCTTCAACGCCTGCAATTGTTGTAATGCCATCAGTTGTTGCTGCAACGAAGTATGCTGCGGTTGTAGCATCGGTTGCAGCAATTGTATTTGCAACGGCGCCGTGTATGTTAATGATGTATGTAAACACAAGACTAATATTAGAGAAAACATTGTAGAAGATATTAGCCTTACTTTACAAATTACTTTTCTCTATAGTTAATCACGTTGGGTATTTTAGACAGCACCGGAATCACTGTCCTTAATTTGCACTAATTTTCACTTCACACTTTCGGTTAACTAGTTATAAGACAGTTTTATTCACTACTTCACTTACATTAGAGGCTGTATATGTGATTATCTTATGTCGCTTTAAGACACATCATAAACTTTAAAACAAGATACAATATTAACATTGTAGAAACACTTTATGTTATTTTGAAAGTGCTGTATGGTTATGTTCACAATTCAATAGCAAATGAATATTTTGTAACATAGATTTGTTTTCAAACACGTTCACACCATGTTCCAAAATTCCTAAACATATAATATTTTTAACATATTGTTATGTTTTTTTAATTAAAGCGTGTGTAGTCAGTCTGGTCGTGAGTTAAAATGTGCTCAGGAAGTGAGTGTGTATTTACAAACGTATGTAATTATTATTCATTGTACGCAACATACTGGCACACTGACAGGACATGTGACCTTGTCCGTGCTTTCTCGTCTTTCAAAGTCAAGTTTCTTTTTCGGCGTCAATTGTTTGTAGATTTATTTTTGAGATAATTTACGAATATAAGCAGTGTTTTTAAGGCTTCAGCATTATTAAGGTTAAAGTTAAAGCTATCTGCCGGGATCTTGAGTGTTTTTTCTGCGAAATGTTGTGATGTGAAGAAACATTTAGAGAAAACGTGTAGGTTTCTGGTACATTGTAAACATATTTTTCCTTATAATCTTATTATATATTCTATACGTATGTTTTTGTTAGTGATATGTTTGATTATATCTAAGAAGCATGTTCATAAATAAGTAGGAAAATACACTAGACAATTATATAGCTAATAGGTATACTTATCCTTGTAAGACTATAATAAAAATATAATCCATATATTTGTTTAAACGTATCAAAAGGGAACACGCCTTTTCTATTAATGGAGAACTTATACAAGATCTTGTCCATAAAAATATACGAGATGCACTGATTGCTTTGCAAACTAGTACGCTGTGGGAATGAACTGTAGATGAGGTGAAGGTAAAACAAGTTGGTAGTTGAAATAAAAACATTTATAAGGATAAGTAAAACTTAAAAAAGTACTTTAAAGATTAGCACTGCCAAGTCACAAGTAACAATGATTTGTGACATTAATGAAAAATTCTATTATTGATGAAATTATGATGTCTTAACATATCTCGGGACTATAGAGTCCCGGACCTTTGGTAGGCGTGCGTAGGGTCGAAGCCAACACGTAGAGGCCCGTTAGACAAATTTAATCTAATACTGTGATGTGACACCGCCCGGCGGCTATCCCTGTATACACTATAAAAGTGTACCCAAGGACCACCCCCGGTCGGTGTAGGACTATTGTAGTGATCGACATAAATGTATAATTGGTTATTGAGGTGAGGTGATTATGATTATTGTTATTTGTGACGTTTCAATGATAACTTTTGAAGTCAGTTTCTGAAATTATTTTAATATATTTTAAACTTAGGTTTAATACATCCGATCGTTACGTCCTTACCAGCAGCAACAGCTTGAATCTTCTTCTTAATCAACTATGATACCTGATCACAAATATTATAGGTATTTGTGATCAGGTAATGGTTGAAGCTTGACTTAATTATAATATTTTTAGAATTTTCTTATATGACGTCAGTTGCGAGATTTGACATTCAAACAATGTCGGTATGATCGTTAACAATGAATGTTTTATTGGAACGAAGTTCCTTACGGCAGGCTTGGAGGGGATAGGGATTTCGCTGCGTGACCGAACTGAAAAAAATGTGATAGTAAAACCGTAAGAAAAATGCGTGGAAAAAATCCGTGGAAAAAATGCGTGGAATAAAAGCGTTAAATGAGACGTGCGCAGGCGCGATAGTCAATGTGTCAATTTTAATGTCAGTCATTTCTATGTAATTTTATGTTGTCAAACAAAAATAAAGAGACATATTTAAAATGAAATTCATTCAGCCAGTTATAATTGAAGTATATAAAAATACTGCTTCGATTTTTAAAAGATTATTACATAAGTTGATAAAAAATGCTATACAATAGCTTTACCGCGGCAGTCTCCGAGTGCCACACGTCTTTTTTTTATTTCTATTTTTCTATTCTATTTCTATGTAATTTTATGTTGTCAAACAAAAATAAAGATACATATTTTGTTATTTTAGTTGATAATTTGATTTTTTTGCAATTTGTGTCGATTCTACATTAGCCGAAGGAACTTCGTTCCTACCTGGTGTCCCACGACACACACCAATTTTTTTTATTTTATGGATTTATATTACATATTATGGGCTTTACTAATAAACATTGTATATGTTGGTAATAGTTATACAATACTTTGTCTTGCTATGTTGAGTGACATTTATTATAAGAAGAAGCGAGACAAAACACTGTATAAGTATGACACTCGTATACAACATTTATTAGTAAAGCCCATTAAAATGTACCTATAAATCAATAGCTTTCTGTATCCCTTCTCGAGATAAACTTTAACTATGCTAAATTTCATAATCTTCCGTGTCCCCCACATGCTTAAAAAGCCGTACAAAGTTTTCTCTTTACGTATTAATATATAGATGAATATTAGTAGCATCTCCAAAAGACATATAAATGTACAGACTTTTCTCATTTTATCTACATTTCATAATACTAAATGTAAATATAAATATATATACACCCAACAGTCACATACATAGTCCTGACCCCACAGTAAGATACGAGTCTTGTGTCGTGGGTATCAGGAACTACGAGAGACTTTCGGTCTCACAACACCCAGACCCCGAAACAAATATTTGTGGATCACACAAACATTTGTCTCGGTGCGGGGATCGAACCCGCGGCCTTTCGCTTCACAGCCGGCTACTCGCCCGCTGCGCCACGGAGGCTGTCAACTTTGCCATTTACTTTAATATGAAGATCTTTAATCGGCGAGGCCATAGATTATGATCTTCACTTGCACGTTGGATCTATGAAAATAATAGATTAAGTACTTTTACATATAAATTATGTATGTGACTGTTGGGTGTATTTATTTATTTAAATTACATAATGTAGGACACCCTACATTCTTTCACAACTAACTATCTTATCTACGCAACCATATTCACTGCTGGGTTAACGTGTTGGAACTAGGTTAGAGGAAAATCGAATTATTCACACTGAAATAAATTAAACATATAACTAAACTATTACCTTTTACAAATTAGTCCCGTTCCCAGATGATTAACTTTGTACTAAATAGCTTTCGAGCTCATAAAATATCGTGTCGTCCTACTTTCTGTCTTTACTTTTGGATGACTTAAAGTTGAATTGTATGATTAAATCGCCTTACCAGGTTCCCAATGACATCGTATGCCGATAAAAGCGGAGATCTCAAAACCAATCTCCATAAAGTCTGAACGTTCCGCAGTGAGTCTAACTGCAACTGTTACGGTGCAGACTTGATGTTAGGTGTCATTGATACTGCGGCCGATAACTTGCGACTAATAATCGCACCATGGTTATGGATATTCGAAGCTATTAAGCACATTTTGTCCAGTTTAGGTACATCTAACATTGCTATTTAACCGACTCCATTAATTATATAATAAAATGTATAGTCGACATTGATAAGGACATTTTTATGTCAATAAAAGTAAAAAAAAAACAGTCAAACACCCAACAGTCACCCATAGTCTTGATCCCATACGAGGTTAACCTATGTCGTAGATATTAGGGTACAAGGGACTCATGGTCCCACAACTCCCAAGCCCGAAGAATACAAATATTTGTAGATCACGTGAATCGAATTCGCGGCCTTTAAGTCAGTCGGCCTTTGTCAGTATTTAATACAATAATATATTATGCCACTTAAATGTATCATGGACCTTAATATAATATTATTATGGTGATATACATACTTAAACAACGTGTTACAAAAAGGTGGTTTAATTTTACCGCACCTTTCTGTAGTACCTTGTATACACATTACAAGTCCCTGCTTCGATGCGAGAGGCTACCTTTGTTGGTACCACCGCTTTATATTTTTCTGTAGCAGCAATTTGTAAGTATTGTTATGTTTAAGTTTAAAGGACATTGAGGCCAGTGAAATTACTGGGTATTATAAGACTTGACCATTTATGTCTTGGGTTGACGAATGCAGACCGGTGCTATGCAGTGTTTTGCAATACACAGTTTTGTGTGATGTTGTGTCTGTTTATGGCCAGGCGTAGCGTTTACCATTAAGCAAGCGACTTGTTGATTTTGTCATTCAGTTAGTAAAAAAAAACGAGTCATTTGTAACTATATGGTGAATAAAATATCAAAAGTCGTATTATAAAAATCAGTTGAAAATTTAGCTTACATTTTACACGAAGCCTTACAATGCACCGACCGAAAACCAGTTATGTTGTAATTTATGGTAAACGGGGGCACGTCCGCTCGTGATTTACACCGGTGGGATCTATCACATCTCGTAATGTTTGATTAATAGCTGTCCATATAACATTAATTATTTGACGGTGGCAACTTGCATCGCCTTATATGAGATGGGACTTAAAATTTCTCACACCATTTAGAAAGTGTGATATAAATATACATATGGTATGATAGTAACATAACAGGTTTGTTGACGCGATTTATTTGTATACAATGTGTCTACTGGTTGTTTATGAACATAATAATACTAGTTCTGTATTATGCTGGGCACGGGTCTTCTTTACTGTATAAGAGCAGTTAGACCTTAATCCACCACGCTAGTCTATGCGGGTTGGCAGATCTCACATACCTTCGAAATTATTGTGAAGAACTTGTCAGGTATGCAGGCAGTGGTGTAGCTAGAATGGATGACTCGGGGCGGATATGATTTGGGTGTCACCCTAAGAATGAAAATTTTGAAACGATATGTTTAATTTGTAATAACCGATTTCAAAAAAAGGAGGTTCCCAATTTTTAAATATTTATTTCGGGTTATGTCAGATCGGGTGTCACTCCAAAACCTGTGACACCTTCCTTTTCCTTGGAGGAAATCTGTTCAGCTGCTGTTAGAAAAGCTGTTAAAAATTACATATGTTTTTCTTATTGACATCGGGGCTGTTTAACGGTTAGTCTAGGTTATTTGGTTAAGGGCTACTATTAGGTAAACTAAGGACTAACCAGGGATAATATAATGTAGAGCTGGTATTTTTTCTTCTACCTGCTCCTATATGTCGGTGCAACATGCTTCCTAACACATGTTACAGAAATATTTGACTTATAGTTTTTACGACTGGCTGCCTGCCTGATGTCATTTCCTCTGGAGAAAACACACCCAGACCCTAAATAAATATTTGTGGATCATACAAACATTTGTTTCGATGCAGGAATCGAACCCGCGATCTCACTTCACAACCAGCTACTTGCCCATTGAGCCACGGAGTCTGTCAATGTAGAGCGGTAATTTAAATTATATATTTATTTTTCTCCTGTTTGCCAACTTAGAGTTTCTTCTTAGATGAAAATAATAATTCTTAGGAACATACATATTATATTCGTTAATGGCAATTTTTCTGTTGTTTTTTTATGTTATTTTCGCAATGAATACACATATTTTGTACACATTTCTACCGGCTACATATTATGGTTCAAAAAATTGTCTTTTAAATCTTGGACAAACAGAAAAACGGTGTAGACTTAGTAATATAGGTACAAAATATACATACCTTTATAATACGGAACTCTAATAACGGTGCATTTTAAAATAATGTTACAGTTTGCCCTATGCAATGGTTTCTGGTGAATCTAAGTGGTGGTAAGAAATGCACGGTTTTTGTCTCTTCTTTGTACATTCCCCATGATCCTAAGGTTGACTGGGAGAGAATGACTGTCATTAAATCCACCTATCTTTATACATTGTAAGTAAGACTTAGGCGATATTATCAGCCCAACATGACAATACTAAAAGAGTATAATAACGGTAAGAAAAATTTATATTTAAAAACTAAAATTAATAACAATATTAAGATCCATTAAGGGTTTTAGGTGTATATACATTCCAAAGTAATTATAAAGGAAGTCATAATCATTTTATATTATCACACTAACTATGGCAGGCGACATTAGAGTCTAACATAGTGAATGTACTGAAGCCACGGGATCATAGCCTGGATCTTGTTACACAGGTTTTTCGAGTGCAGGAATGTTTTCCTACTAATAATGATCGTGCGTAGGGTTTTTGTTACGGGTAATGAGTGTCGAAGAATGTCAGATAATTATGAACTAGGGCGAGTTTTACAATATTATAAAATAGTTGAGAATGAAAGTAATATATTGCGAAAGAAAATTTTTGTAACATTTCATTAGAATGCAGTGTGAAAGCGAAATTATCGAATTACTTGCTTAGACAGAAATAAGAATATTCATATATTTTTTGAGAATATAAAGTTGTCATTTCTTTACTGTTTTAATTTTCGAAATAATTGAGTTAGATAATACTGAATTGTGAGTATTATTGTAATGTTTATATCAAGTATAGCAAATCCGTGTTCATTTAAAATAAAATTATTTTGTAAACGATTGATTCTGTATACCTTAATTTTGGTTTTATAGATGTTGTGATTCTATTTGTAAATGTAGTTCAAATATTAAGCACTTAAAACGTGTAAGAAGAAGGAGAAAATTAATTAACAAGGAGAAATAATATTTATTCCACTTATAATATGGCAAGAATAAATAAAATAAATAAATTACGACTAATTTTTTCGTACGTCTAAAATTATAACATAATAAATGCAGATAGTTATCACTGAGTTTGTTTAACCTAATGTAATACGTTATTTATTTTTCTTCTCTTCTGGCTGGCCATCGTCAACAATCACATTAATTTCTACTTCGTATGTACCGGGTTTAGAGCGTGATGGTCTGACAACTACTCCAGGTGTCCGCGACTCAGCAACAGTGTCGACCTCATTCTCAGCTGCGTCAGGAATTACTGTTGACAATTCGAGATCGTTTTGGAATCCTTCTATCTTGTCTTGTGGTACTCGAACAGACATCAAACCTTGGACTCGTTGGACTATATACTCCAATATTGGGCCAAATCTCGACACGCCGTCAGTTGCGAGCAGGAATCGATCTGGAGCGTCCTGCCGTGGTCGCAACACGAACATGTTGAAGTTCAGTGTCTTCTTCACCGGACGGGCCATCACCCCGTTGTAGCAGGCGACGGCTACAAGTACCAATAGTACTCGAGACATTTCCACAGCGTGTACTCAACACGGCGACACAACCCGCACTGACTGTGCTCAGTTTTTGCCCGCGATCTAAGCTGATATAACGGGGATTTCAGCAAAAAGATAATAATTGCCTCGCGTTGTAGGCGAATGCCTGATAATTGCATCAATCTCATGGCACCTTTCGTTTGGAAAGCGATTCCATCTTAATTCACATGAGTCATCAATATTGACGGCCAGAATTTAATGGTCTGAATCATCTTTTGGTTTGTTCATCTTTGCAGGTCGACGCATATTGGTTTTTAGTAGGTGATGCTAATTAATATATTCCACACTAAAATGCAACATTTATGCATTTTTCTTGCACTTTATTACAATGTACTAAAGAACATTTTTGTGAGGGGAAAATGTGACGGGACCTACGAGAGGCTTTGTAATTATCAATCAAGTATTTTTTTTATGTAGAATTGATTGATAGCTAGATAATAGCATATGATCAAGGTTAACGAAAAAGGGTCAACGGTACTGAAAGAGGCAGTTAGATGCGTTTTTAATGCATCGCATGTCCGACTGAGGTAATTATTGTAATTTCATGGATTGTTCCAGAGGTCAGTGTTTATTTTAGAAAGGAAGAAAATAATATAAGACGTGAAAGTTAAAGTAATTAAAAAGAGTCTTTTTTTAAGGAAACCTTGTCAGAATATATTTGTATTGTTTTGCAAAATATATAAATTACATTAAGCTCCACATTTGATGCTAATGTCTCTAGGTAACTTCTGCTAGGTTCTCAATAGAACAATCAAAAAAATTAATCAATCAATCTATTTTTAATAATCAAAATACAGAAGTTATATTAGAAATTGTATTAATGACATCAAAATAATACATATAACCACAATCATGACCATCTATAAAAACAAATTGAAACAAACATAATTAAATTTAAGTTTAGCAGTTAAGTGTCAATTTTCAAATTGTTCATGATTGCATGTTCGACTTCGCACATCATGCAACTGTAAAATAAAGCTTGGATGTTGTTAAGTAACGCTATTTATGAGATAATAGCCGTACGAAAATCATCTCTATGGCACACATATATAAGAATAGTAAATATGTTTATGGGTTGTAAAATAAGAAGACTCTCTCAGAGCTTAAGAATACGAGCCCGTAAACATACGAGTAGAGATGCAGCCTGACGTCTCGTTGTATCCGAAAAAGATGAGTTTACGTGGTTTTTATAAACCAGCACATATGTTTTGGCATTGTCAAAGCCCATGAGTGGTGGTGACTACTTATTAGTTTTATGTATCGTTGGAAACCTATTATTTTTATTCCCAATGGGGCGGGGCGTGTCATAGTCATAATTTTAAAATGTAACAGATTAAACAGCTCTTATATCAGTTATTTTATTTTTATGACTTCACTTCCTTTACGTTCTTCAAATTTACGATATGATCAAGACAATAATAAACAATTATTACTTTTTGGCTTTTAAAATAATATATCGCTCTGTTATTCCTTACCATCTTTCTAACTGAGATTCGGATACAATTTAGGCTTCGATAATACCAGTATCGCATCAGTAGCACAATCGCTGCTAGTGGCTTTAGTAACGGTAGCTGTGTGGATGGAATCCAATATAATACAGTGTTTATATGCCTATTTAATTACGGGTTTGAAAAGAACAAACTCGATAGAGGGTTAATGGTGTAGGCAATTATGTAAACGATCATATCTCGTGTGGGAGATTCATGTTAAAAATAATGATTTCTTATGTTTACGCGAATATTACTCATTGAAATAAAACTAATTTAATGAAAAATTATTCAAGCCATATTCAGTAGAATAATAATTGAGGAAACATTATATTATCAAGAAAACGTAGAAAATGATTCATCAGGTGCTTATTTAGTCAATATTTCCTAAATGTAGAGATGTTCGCAAATTACCCTTCTACTGCAGCATTACTGGCATTTATTTTAAAGTTATTTTCAATTATCATAATTATCAAGGCAAAATCATTTTAGTAAAACTATAGTCAGTACAATCGGAGCAGATAATAGGGTTTACCTGTAGTTCCATCGTGATAAGACTCATGAGACAAGTCGTTTGGTATACTTTGTACATAATGTCGCTAAAAAATGCATATAATTGGTTTTTGCACTAGAGGTACGATAATATGTCATTAAAAGTTCATATGAAAAAAAACCTGTCTTAAATATATTTCCGCAACATAATTCTTGCAGCAAATTCCTTTCGTCTCATAATACAATTAACAGTGCTTATGCATTAGGCATGAACTTTTGTTTTTGTGGAAGTCCCCAAGATTTTAACAATGCTACGAGCAGTAATGAATTTTTATCATAATATTTTCTGTGAAATGAATCTATATATTTATTAATATTAAGGCTCTTAACTTTTCAAAGATAAATGTACGTATTTTATATAAATTTAAGGCTATAAGATTTTAATTTTTTTCATGCACTATTTAAATAATCGCTGCATCTTATTGTTTTTAAACATAATAAAACACAACATGAGCTGCTGCTTTTATAGGTTTAGAACGCTATTATTTTAACGGCATTTTGTATATTTATCGCTATTATAAAATTTAATTTCTTTACGAAAACAATCAACTTTGCATCCATAATTCCAACTTTCACCATTTGACTGCATTTACGACCCGCTTTTTCGATCTATTGAACAAATCCAGCAATCAATCTGTTAAAATAAATTGTTTCTTGCATTGTACAAAAAATGTGTATCTGAACTTGTTAATGGAAAATGAAGGCGTTTGCAAAGATTTTTGTTAGGGTTATGTACCAAACATAAATCTTTGGTAGCTTAGAACGCTTTTTTGGTATTTGGTAGCTTTGAAACGTGAGGCCGTGGGTTCGATTCCCGCACGGAGCAAATATTTGTATGATCCACAAATATTTGTTTCGGGTCTGGGTGTTGTGAGACCAAAAAGTCTCTCGTAGTTCTTGATACCCACGACACAAGACTCGTATCTTACTGTGGGGTCAGGGCTATGTGTGTGACTGTTGGGTGTTATTTGTTTATTTAGACCAAGCTCTCACATTTCGTATAAATTTCTTGACAAGATTTATAAAGAGATGGTAGAAAGCTGGTCGCTGCAGCCGTGCTAGCGCGTGCCATCGTCCCATATCTAAGGGCGGACGTGTAATTATTTAACTTGTTTTATCTAGACTCCATAGATGTTGTACTTTCGAACTAAAGGTTTTTAGGTCGGATGTTGTGAAGGTTTAGAATTGTGTTAAGCTATAGATTTATATGCTATAGTCACGTCTTTTTAGGTATTATAATATTAATATGGGTTTAAATTATTTCCCCTCCCCACATCTAAGACCTATTGTTAAATAGCATATAATAAAAGTCATTACCATTTGGTTGTTTTCTTAAACAAATTGTCAGACTTTTTCGAAATTGGTTTATCTACAAAGATTTAATATGCTTTTTCATACATTGATTGTTCTTCAACAACAACCAACAAGGATAGATAATAGATAATGAACTATTTCATATTTTTTTTAAAGTGGAAAATTCATTTGAAAAATTCTTTTCTTTCACGTAAATTTAATATCAGTGGTTAATATTGCAATAACAACTCGTAGGCCTTCGAATCCTGCAATGGTAAGCAATATTTAACATTATATTAATCAAGATGTTAACAATTATGTTTAGTGACAATTTACGCTTTTAATAAATAAAAAAAATGGGAAAAATAAAAAAATTAGAGCAATTAACTAAAATTAAAATTATCTATTTATTGTTTACAAACAATACTATCACATATCGATCGTACTATAATAATTTTTGGTCGTATTAAGCTTTTCTGTTCTGTGATGTTGATAGTCTGGAGTTACGTTGGTTATCTTCGGCGTCTACTTTTAAATTAGCGCTGGCTTGCTCCTGTCGTTTGGCTTCCGCTGGCGATTCTGTAACAATAATGAATATTTTAATATAAACTTTTGAATCAGGTGTTTGTTTTTGATAACAAATGTCAAAAACAAATTATTTCTATTAGTACGTATTACTGAATGGGCCACTGGTGTTTTCAGTAGGACGATGACAAATGGTGGTGTCACTAACGTTCGGGTCTGCCGTATCACACAACCATCGGAAATGTTATTACTGTATCTTTATTCTCAATGAGAGCACTGGGGGTGTACTAAAAGACATAACAGGCGCTATGTGAACAATTATAATTTTACTTTGATGATTATAGTCTACGGCGAGCAAGAAAAGATTTTACTTTATCTTCAGCCTGCTGCTGTTAAAAGTTTGTGATCGATTGGATACCAAGAGAGCGCTTAATTTGGTATTTTTTAAAAATTTTGAACCAGTCCCAGAAACACATTCTGTTGGAGACATTTCAACAAGACTTACCATTACTTACGGGTCTTGAGTTGGAGACAGGACTCAGAGGTTGTGCTTGTAGACCCACTAATTGAGAAAGGCGGACTGAGCCACGAGTTCCGTCAACTCCTTGGAGAACTGGGCCAGATCTAAGGAGAATAGGAATACAATTAACAACTTGGTATTAGCTTGAATGATGAGATGAAATGTCATTTGCGTGATGATAAGCACAGCTCATGTCCATAGACAGAAGCAATACCATAAAACCTAAAACTACAAAAGTTGTATGTAAGTGGACTGTGCCGTTGGCAGCAGAAATAGGTAGTACATGAGGCCGTCTGGGGATGTACATGGTACATCCCCAGACGGCCTCACGCAAGCGAGGAACTTACAATCTAATAAAAGTGATAGTTTCTGATAGGGACAGTGAACCTGGTAGTCAATTTTATTTGTAAGATGTTTCTGATGATGATATAACTAATATAATGTATATAAAGTAACCAATGTTCCACTTACTGGTAAGCAACGGCGGGACCTTGGTATGCTAGATCGAAAGGTCGGTTCAAAGTCAACGGAGCTCCAAGCACCAATCCAGGATTACCAGCTTGAGACACTCCAGCGACTCCAGGACGTTGGTAGCCGACCAGAGGAGATACTACCTGGCCTGATTGATCTACGAATACTGCGTTTTGGTAACCTGAAGAAGTTAAAAATAGATAAATTTTATTAGTAACATTTTTAAAAGACGCTGCTTTATTAGGATGTGATAGGCAAATTAAAGAAATATACAATTTTAACAGCTTGTTTAGAAATGAGGCGATTACTAAAGACTAAAAAGATAAAACTACTCGGAGTTATCATTAGTAGCCAAATGATGGTTATTGTCCAACCAAAGATTATTATAATTCGAGTTTATAAGCCGCTTTCAGTAGCATTGTATAGAAGTTTTCAATGAGCTAACTGTATCAGCCATATCTAAGTTGTAATATGCTTACCATTAGCTGGAAATCCAGTGTTTCCTTGAGGAGCAGCAGCGACGATATACACTGGCTGGTATCCTCCAATTGTGCCGGGCCTGGAATTACCATGTAATTTGTTACATACTTATTCATTAGTGAGGACAGCTGGTAGCTTGGATACATATACGAACAGATACATATTGTGCTGTAACTGTGCGATGATTTTTGACACACATAGTTCTGAACCCACAGTGAGATACGAGTCTTGTGTTGTTGGTATCAGGAACGAGAGACTTTCGGTCTCACAAGACTCAGACACCGATACAAATATTAGTGGATCACTCAAACATTTGTCTTGGTGCGGAGATCGAACCCGCGGCCTCCCACTGCGCCACGGAGGCTGTCCAAAAGACAAGGTTATTGTCTTTTTAAATATTTTGCTCTCTGGATATTATTCTAAATTTACTCTACATATAACTAAATAATGGAGATTCTGAACATGTACGTATTAAAATTTTGAGTTATGATTAGATTGTTGAAACTTCCTCCTAACTTCAAGAATTATTGAGATTTCATTCGCATCACTGATGAATGGTTTTCATAAATGTAATAGTTATTAAAGATTTCAATAGTTACTGACCTATATCCCGGAATAGGCATGTGTACGATGAACACTCGCTGACCAGGTAACAAACCGGGAATGTTTGGAGCTACCGGTGGCTGTAAAATAGATTTCAAGCGTTATTGCTGTAGCATCTCATAAGGCGCTTCGTCACGTTAAGCTTTCGTGTATGTAGTTGAAGAATCCATTGGCTCCGTAAAACTGGATTCAAATATGCAACCCAAATCAATATCTACCTATAATATAGCAAGTTTTTTAATATAGCAATTTCATCCCAAATCAAATCAAATTGAGATATTAACAGGTAATACAGGTCTTCAAGGTGCTCACGGTATCCTCTAAAGTCCCAATTGATGTTGTCCAATTGAAATTCAAATTGAAGTCGCAGACCAAAGTGATATATTCTTGGTAAATGGGCAATATATTTATAATTAATTTCAACACAAGTAGAAGGTAGTGGAGATTTATCTATGGCATGAATGAGCCGGCACAACCGAGTTGGTGTTGCGTTTCGTACGGTGATTAAAATATAGGGAGTCGAAATACCCTAACCTTTCCAATTCTTTAATTATCCCTTTCTTTTGAGGTTGGCAACGCGTCTATGATTCTTCTGATATTATGGGTGTCCATGAGCGGTGGTACTAAACATTATTTGTCCGTTTTCCGGCTATAAAAAGTATTATTACCTGTTGTGGTGGTTGTTGCGGTGGTTGTGCGCCAGGAATTAGCTCTACTTCGCTGTCAGGTTCTAAAGTTTCCAGTCGTGCTGATTGGCCGTCTGGGCTACTACTACCTTCAGCTGAAAATGTTTATTTCATTTGACATTAGTTACCTATGACTATTTTAGAATTGGTTGGTTAAGCCATTTTGGGTTCAGGCTGCGTTACCTTTGCGATTTAGTCATAAGTAACTACGGACAAAGGAATAAATTACGAATAATATGATGAGTTGGTATTTACCTGGTTTGTGTTGTGCTTGACTGTAATAATTCGATACTTCTGAATTGTCCAAATAGTAATCCAGTCTGAAACAATTTTTATGTTGTTCATAATTTTCAATAAACAAGTAATGTTTTGTTAGTTTTGGTTTATTGATCCAGCCAAATAAAGTCTTACGGATTAATTTGTTGGAGCTGTGCTGATGCGTGTTGTTGGTAGAGGCGAGGGGAAGCAGGGGGAGCAGTGCTTACAGCCACCCAGGCCGCAGCAAACACCAACTGAAATGCAGAAATAAATAATATTGGGGATATTTTTTATTGCATAGTCCGGTAAAAAAGTTCGTTGGTCACCATAATGATAAGATAATAAGTGATCTCCGCCGCCCATGAATACACACAAAATCAGAATTGGAATTGCTTCAAAAATGAGACCGTAATCATTTTTTTTCGCTCGCAGTAGTAGCTTGTAGTAGTCGCTTGTAGTAGTAGTAGTATTGGGCATTTTGTATGATGACAAGGTTTTCCACGTTTGCCATTTGACAAGTACCCGATTTGAATGGCTTCTAACTTATTCATTATTCGATGTATTTATACAATTCTCTCTGTAATAGGTTTTGAGTAATGTACCTTAATGGTTTAAATAATAAAAAATTGGTGTGTGTCGTGGGACACCAGGTAGGAACGAAGTTCCTTCGGCTAATGTACAATCGACACAAATTGCAAAAAATTCAAATTATCAACTAAAATAACAAAATATGTCTCTTTATTTTTGTTTGACAACATAAAATTACATAGAAATAGAATAGAAAAATAGAAATAAAAAAAAGACGTGTGGCGCTCGGAGACTGCCGCGGTAAAGCTATTGTATAGCATTTTTTATCAACTTATGTAATTATAAATAATAACGAGCTAGCGTAATCTTTTAAAAATCGAAGGAGTATTTTTATATACTTCAATTATAACTGGCTGAATGAATTTCATTTTAAATATGTCTCTTTATTTTTGTTTGACAACATAAAATTACATAGAAATGACTGACATTAAAATTGACACATTGACTGTCGCGCCTGCGCACGTCTCATTTAACGCTTTTATTCCACGCATTTTTTCCACGCATTTTTTCCACGCATTTTTCTTACGGTTTTACTATCACATTTTTTTCAGTTCGGTCACGCAGCGAAATCCCTATCCCCTCCAAGCCTGCCGTAAGGAACTTCGTTCCAAAAATATGTCAACTACTCTATTCATGCTGTAGATAAAATTGTCTATAGCGTATTCATATTTAATATATTGTATAGAGTACGTATAGAAGATCGTAGTCACAAAATAGCACGCAAATATTTCAAATACTAATCTACGTATGTTTTCTATTTCAGCAACATTAGTTGTAGAACATTTTTTATTTAAGATTTTTAAGCTTTACATTCACAGAATAATGGGATGCTTTATATTTACTTTTTGTTTTTTTCCTACAAAGTATGACGAATCTCGATCGATTTACCGATGACAGTAATTACGTTCTAGAAGGAAAACACTTGATTATAATTCTCGATGAGGGTGTCGTCACCTTCGCAGTGGTCCCTGTGAGGCCGAGCGGACCATTCGTATGGCAAACGCGCAGCATTGCGAAATGTTATGTCATGAACAAGTTTGATCTATGGAGATCGGTTGTTGATAGCGCGTGTATTGTAGCATTTAAAATCATTGTCTATGGCGTTATTTCTTTACAGGATTCGTGTACATCTCCCACATATCGTAGCACTTTTCATTTTTTAACAGTGGAAGTGTAGATGTCAAAAGTACATCAAATTTAATCAAAAAGATTTTTAATGAGGTCGTTAATGTGACGGTAGCTATAGCAATACTATAACAATCTCTCCTATCCTATAGTTCAGTCATGGATCATAGAGATTGCTTAGTTGTTACGTAGAATATATAATATTGGCTAAGCTATTTCCATCAGAAAAATACATTGTATTAGGAATGTGTTATTCTGTCATTATAAACAACACATAAATAAAGCTAGCATATCGTTACTGAGTATAAGAAATAAAAAACAAACATACCGATGTCTACGTTAACAAGGATAGCATACACAAAGATAATAAAATAAAAAAAATTACATTCCCACTTTTATTGAATACGACATACAATTTCCGAATAGTTGTTGAAAGATTTATTGAATACACGAACAAACCCTTTTGTTTAGCTTTTCATTAGAACGCAGGAATTTTAAATTTATTTGTAAATAAAAATAAGTTTTCAAGTGATTTATTATGACAAGCGATCGGCACACGTCGATAACTCTTATTTATGTGTGAAATAAATTAACAAGCATAAATAAATGTGTTTGTTGTTTGCTGATGAGTGACATCTCGTGTGGATTCTTGGCATTGTTAAGCTTATTAATTTACGTGTTTATTCCTGTTTTTTATTTTATTGGAACGAAGTTCCTTACGGCAGGCTTGGAGGGTATAGGGATTTCGCTGCGTGACCGAACTGAAAAAAATGTGATAGTAAAACCGTAAGAAAAATGCGTGGAAAAAATGCGTGGAATAAAAGCGTTAAATGCGTTAGGCGCGACAGTCGCATAACCAGCCAGCGTTAGTTCCTTTTTTAAAATGAAATTCATTCAGCCAGTTATAGTTGAAGTATTTTTATATCTCCTTCGATTTTTAAAAGATTACGCTAGCTCGTTATTATTTATAATTACATAAGTTGATAAAAAATGCTATACAATAGCTTTACCGCGGCAGTCTCCGAGTGCCACACGTCTTTTTTTTATTTCTATTTCTATGTAATTTTATGTTGTCAAACAAAAGTAAAGAGACATATTTTGTTATTTTAGTTGATAATTTGAATTTTTTGCAATTTGTGTCGATTCTACATTAGCCGAAGGAACTTCGTTCCTACCTGGTGTCCCACGACACACACCAATTTTTTAGAATAATTATGTATCGTATGTTAAGAATATTAATGGACTTCCTTTATTTATGAGGTGGTACCATTGCAGTAACAATTAGGCGTAATAATGTTTCTACAACGCACACACTCTCGGAATGTGCTGCGTAGGAGCTGGAACGGCGGGTCCTGGTAAACCATATTGGACAAAACCTCTCTTTATCCGCAGTTGTGTCTGCGATGCCGGAGACAGTGAATGAATGGAAAACAGTAACATCCTTCAGTGAAATTATCATAGCTAAGAAGAAGGCTGCTGAGCGGTTTGGGGAGAGGGCTGACCCTGCTCGAAAACATAGACGCTGAGGCGATACCAGAAATCGGCCCGGTTCCTCTCTTTAGATGCAACGTTTAAAAACTGAGGGAGTTACCTATGCTCCCTTCTTGGTGTTCTATTACAGCGTTGTATTGAAGGGGTTTCTTCTGAAGGTCCTGAAACCCTTTCATGGTGCAGATGAAGACAACCATGGGGTTTGAGCCCTTAAAAATCCAGCATACCCCGTCTATTTCGTAAGTTGCAAGGCAATCCAAGAGGATTTTGCACATGTAAAAAAGGTAGTAGTTAAAACGTAATTTACAAAAAAGTCTTACGGTACTGCATTCTTTTACACCTTTAATATTTTATTATCAATTAAATCCATACAAGAAATATATTGAACGCACTTCCCACACAACTCTCCAATTATCTTCATCACAAAGAAAATCCGGAAAAAAACAACAACATTGCGGCGATCTGGTGACAACACCTCGGGAGCAATGACCACTAACTAAACAGGTGCAATACAAAAGAATTTTACTGTTAAAGTTCAACAAACTTTACTACAATTCGCAGTACTAGATCTAGTATTATTTTAAATTGTTTAAATTTAACTGGACATTGCGTTCTGAATGATAAACTTGTTGCTATCTATCAAGAGCTGACGGAATTAACAGTCTCTCTGAGGGTTTTGGCTTCTATGAAGACGATAGTTCCATGCTTATGGAGTACCAATGAGAAGACATTTCGCATCGTGAAGAAACTTCAAGAGAACATTCAGGATTCGGTAACTTAAAGAAAAAAGGAAACCCTCTAAGGATCACTTTGTTGTCTGTCTATTTAATTATCTGTTTTTAATCCCATGGCTCTCAATTTACTTGTCAAAACCTAAACAATAGTACAAACAGTTGACAGTACAATGACTCGGACACAAAACCAATATGTATATGTAGTAATTGGAAGGAAGGAAGGCTGGTCGCGGTTGACGGCCCATTAGTATGTCATTGTGGTAGCGGGCCTTAACCCAGTTGTCAGCAAGCGTGGCCTGGACACGTCTGCTAATTGCCGATGATTGAGGAACCGACATTTCACTTTATAACCGATCTATAATTTCACAGCGCAAGTCTTGAGTGTGTTTGATGTCCGGGAATTTTCGCAATCGGTGCACGTCAAGTAGTACCTACAGGCTGTTATTAGTTTACTTTGTGTCTTTTGAAAATGAAGTAGCTGTTGTCTCCGATGAAGTTTCATTCTTAAGTACGCGTGATACTTTAGACGAGGTCTATGCAAAAACAGCTGCTCGATCCGCAGAAAAAAAAATACGCAAATAACGTACTCATAATTGTGTAAGTGTGGAGGAGGTAGTCTTATAAGGCCCTCGCCCTAACAGTTAATTGCGAATCATTAAGATATTGAGGATTTAATAGATTGAAGTTTCGATCGAACCCAATTGAAAGTGCATCAAACCGGCAATGCCACAATCGAGTAGTGACATGTTGAGATTTTGCCGTTTGTAAACATTTTCAAGTACTCGTTTTAGTATCAAACAATATTCATTTAATATTTTTCTTGGCGATCATTTGAAAATTGCAATCTATAATAAAATTATAAAACTGAAATGAAATGAAAATCATAATACATCGTTTCAGGACCTTCATATGTTTCACCAACACTGATATCCTATGTTTACGAAATAAAATATGACACGATCAAATACATAAGGTACACTCTGACATATTATATGTAACGAAATGTCTTAGAAAATGCTGTCTTATATGGTTAAATCCGATACGATTATTGTCAGATACAACACAGTGTTAAAATTTTCAATTATTGTTGAAATTTATTGAGGTTTTTTAAGCGAAGAGTTTCAAGGGATAAAATTACAGTATTATGATTTAATGTCGGAGAATGGTAGCCTTGTCGCTAGACGGTTGTGCTATAACACACGGCTCATAAACGGTGCGTTCAACTTGTAAAGGCAGACGTACACTGAATGTGGTAGTAAGGTAAGGGCTCAACATGCCCGTTGAATCCAGAATTCATTATTTTAAATTCCGGAAGGCAGAGACGTACTTTCGTAAGTACTAATGTATAAATTTAAACAGCAGATTACATTTGAGTAACATTTTTTGTGAAGCTATTACTATCTATCTGTCTAATTATCATTACCTTTTATATTGAAATTGATAATCATACTATGAAAAACCAATTAGTTATTTACATTTTTACATTTTCCCCGAAGGAATTCCTACGCGAACCGTAGAACCTATGTTTGTCAAATGTCATTTTATTTTTATTTACCTAGCTGGATATTTTTTTACAAATGTTTTCATATTATTTTCCTGCCAACATTTGGCTTGTAATAAAATGTCATCTAATGGTAATGTTATTTCCAAGGTAAGCGTGTCGTCTATCTGCGTTCTGAGATCTGATGACCAGTTTTTATTTCTTTGACGAAAATACTCCGTGGTCATCATAAGGATACTGAATCAACGTCAATGGGGCAAATTTTATTGTTTTGGGAAATGTTGTGCTTAATTTCATGTTCTGCGAATAAATAAAGTTAACGAACACATCGTTCGACTTTTTTTATTTGTTTGAATGATGAGAAGAACAGGTCGCTGGCCCGATGGTTACGGTTCACGCCTGCTTATAAACGGAAATGGTTGCTTTCCGTATATCTAAACAGCCTCACGAGCCTGATCGGTAGGGACCCCGAAATACGAAAAAGTAATTACCTAAATATTAATTCAGAAGCAGCTTATTAAAAGATGGCGAACTTGATGCACTTGAAAGAAGTGAAATTAGTAAATTTTCCAGGACTGCTTTAAAAATATCGAATTGACAACTTATTTCTCGCGTTGCTTAAAAAAGGCTTCAAACCTTTGGTGCCAAAGGTCCCTGTGTCAACGAAGACGGCCCTGGCGAAACTATTAAGAACTTTGTAACAAAGTAAGTCATGAGACTGTAATACAGATTTATCGTGTCCAGTACCTTTACTGGCTTCGATGTCAGTATACCTGGAACACAACGGTACTTGCCGGTAGAAATAAACAAAGTGGAGATAACCAGAGGGACTTTCGCATAAGCCTTACCACGTAAATTAAACTTCAAGTTAATACAATGTTGAATGCACTTTTAGAAGAAAATTACATGTCTAAGTCGAAATTATTTAGATTTTTGTATATTAAGTTTCGCTAAAATGCTTCCACCAAAATAATGGAATCAGGAACTAACTCCTAAAATAGGTAACATTCTGTTAATTTTAGTCGACCTACTGACTTTATCCATAAAGTGAATAGAGCAGAGATGAGCAGGAATCTATCAGAAGAAACTATAAGCATGCGTCTGGTATTGTATGGCTATGTCACAATATCCCTATAAATGTTATCCGCCAGATGAATTATTAAACGGCCAATTTAGGATGTAGTAATTTGACATGAGCATCTATAATATTACCAGCAACCTCATTTATTATTTGGGTAAATAAAATTATAAATAAATAATACTAAATATATAACATTTCTGCCGCCAAGCAACAATGTGTATGCACTTTTGTGTTTCGGTTTGAAGGACATTGAAGCCAGTGAAATTACTGGGCATGATGAGACTTAATATCTAATGTCTCGGGGTGACGTGCGCATTTCAGTGCCATGTAGTGCTTTGTAATTCAAAGTTCTGTGTGGTATTGTTTCTATTTATGGGCAGGCGTGGCACTTACCATCAGGAGAGCGCCATGCTCGTCTCGTCATTCAATTAAATTATTTAGTTATTTTATTTATATTTTCTCTTAAATAACCTTTAGAATCTGAAATCTATTGCAGTGTGTAACAAAAATACTGCTACATACAGGAAGAGTTTTATATATTATGCACTTTATATGAGGAAGAATTCCTATTCGGCTAAACCCCAATGCATAGAGGTAAATTTCCCACACCGCGTAACCTATAAGTGCAACATTACTCACGGGTCGTAAAATATTGTAGGTCAAAGAGTTTTCCTGTATCGTCACTGGCCTCTTTTGTTTCATCGATCGAGCACTATCTACGACATGCCGACCCTATACTGATAACTTTAGAATTGAAGGGGATCAAAATATTGCCCTTTTTGGTCTGATTTGGTATTTGTAAAACTGGAACTTAGAGAATGGACATGACATGATATCTTAAACCCGGGGTTGCCTCCTCTACTCCGGGTCGGCGCATGGATCGATCGCTCCGTTTGCCATAGAACAGGGTCGGCTCCAAATGAGTATTATAAATATCCATGTTACACAAAGGTGTGATAAAATTTAATCAGCATGTACTGTACAATTTAGTACCAAATCCGATTGCATTGCAGAGACATAAATAAAGATTTATCTTTTTTATTGAATTAATAATTATTAATTAATATGTCGATATTCGACTTGAAATCTTGAAAACTAAATGATAAACGCGCTTTTATCTCACTACAGCATTGTAATTCTCGCTCACGCACTTCACTTAATTCATAAAGATTTTATCGATCTTTATAAATGAGTGATTAAAATTAGCTTGAAATTATAGGATATCTAAATTTTGATTATATCCGGTACATAGATGCTCCACTGTCAGGAGTATTGTGACCATTAAATAAGACCACAGCGTCCTGTATCACGTTGTAAAAGGTTAGATAAAGGAAGTTAAGGGTACTTGTAGTACTGAGTACCCTCAATATATAGTAATATATTCTTCCGTAATAGAGTTTAAATTAACATATAAGGAGATAAAATGGAAACATTAATCACACCATCAAAGTTCGAAATTGTATTCAAAATATCAACTTGAAACAGTTCGCGAAAAGTGAAATGTACGCAAGTCGGACTGCGTATTTGTAATTGCATTGCATTGGGCGGAGTAGTGACAACTACTGCCTGTGAAAACTACACTAACAGTAAAGAAAGTAGAACATTGGAAAACAATAAAGACCCACAACTAACAAAGGACATATAATCAAAGAAATTACATGACGCGGTATTGCACAAGAGTATGCGGACATTCGAAGATAATTGTGTGACACGCATTGTTCTGCAACAGTTTAACAACAGTAAACTGGTAGTGAAAAGTACCAGCTATCTGGGAAATGTCATCAAAACCGCAATGGTACTAGTTTTCATAACACGTCGTTAGCTTTTACAAGTTTACAACATAAACAATTTGTTATAAACGACTTATGCGTAGTGAGGCACTTACGTTGATTTAAAAAGTATGGCGGCACGCAGTTGTAGCTCTTTAGCATAATATTTTATTGCAGGTATTTTAGACAACAGAATAATACCGAATCTAATTCGAAACAGTCGCAATAGTATAGTCGAATGCCAATCATATTTGGACGTATAATAATCGCAACCTGGATAGACTAGAAATCTGAAACGCTGGGATTAGCCATTTAGGGTTTTTATCGTAGTTTCGCCTATATGCCACCTGTTAGCGGTATAAGACTTTTTTAGCAGAAGGGCAAATGAGGAAGTGAGTCAACTGGAAAGGAAACACCGCTGATAATGAACACCTTCAAATGTAACAGAAGAATCGTTAATGCATTGTCGCCTTTAACAAGCGGAGACGGAGTTTGGGGAAAGGCGTATTTATAATTTATGATCGAAGTTATAAACTGATGATTTCCCTGAGATGAGATGATGATGAGATGTTGCAACGTAGCTTCTCTGTGAGATAATGTTATCATCTCCGTCGAGCAGCCTATTTTCGATGGGCACAAAACTGGTTATATTGAGCTCTATTAAAGTGCGTTTTACAACATTTTCATAATAATTATTGACCGGCTGAGATGTAGAGACAACTCTCTCGATTCGTGACGGAAAACTGTATTCTATGATCATAGTTATGCATTTTGACAGATGACTGCTGTCGCCGTAACCGTTTTACACGCAAGTAAATCGAGTTTTTGTCGTTTGCAACAAAGCAAGTCTTTTAAAATATGCTATATTCATATTATTATCTACATGATTTACATTTTTTTTTGTCGTTGAAAATGTATATTTTTGTAAAGTATAGTAATAAATTTTAACATATTTTCCTTAAGATAACACTTAAGAACTACCTATATGACTTTATCTTTTTTTTTATAGCATAGGCCGGCAAACGAGCACGTGGGTCACCTGATGGTAAGTGATCTCCACCGCCCATGTACGCCCACTACCATAAGAATCATGGGCGCGTTGCTAACTTTAAAGGAAAGGGATAATTAAGGATTGGGAAGGGAAGGGGATTTGGGCTTCCGGATATGTCATTCACCGTACGAAACGCAGCAGCAAGCCGCTACTTTACGTCGGTTTTCTGTGAGACAGTGGTAACGACCCGGTCGAGCCAGCCCATTCATGCTGTAGACAAAACTGTCTACAGCGTGGCTCTACCACTCAAAGGATATCTCATACAAAAATAGGAATATTTAATAATAGGCCAAGGATAGTGATGCAAGCACTGCGCCTTGCAATCTTTCTTTTAGACCGCTTAGATTTACAGTGTTCTTTAAATATTTTTGTTTGTCAGAAAAATGAAAAATTATAAAAGTTCGTAGAATTAAAGACGTTTATTATGATGTAAAAATGTTAAGAAATTATTAGTAGGTACCTTTGTAAATAAAGATTTTACTTTTAGATATTCTTTTTGGATGTTCCAGTGATTAATTGTTTGGCGTGACAGAATATTGTTTCCTATGTTTATGAATTGGATTGCATAGTGCGTAATTTCTAATTGCCAACAGTATATAGGGATCTTAGAAGAGTTTGAACCCTTCATCATTTCTTTATTTGCTAGTAAGATGAAATGAGCAGGTCGCTTGCCTGATGGTAAATTTCACGCCTGCTCTTAAACAAAAGCAACATCACTATGTACTTAACGATATGTTGGAAGATAATTTGCTCGGCGATCTTTTTTTAATTCAGATCGGGGCTTTTTACGGTTAGGCTATATAAAAATATAAAAATTAACTATTTTATTCGATGTCACGTAATGGTCCGGGTTCCCTGGGCCAGCTAATCTACTTGATTACTATCAAGCTAATTTTCCGTGAGTAGCTTCGTTTCGATGAGACGCGCAACAATTCCCTATTCATATCATTTTTATGACCTCGTTATCGATACCTATTGGAAGCCCCCTTCCAATATTATTCCTTCCAATAGGTATGATTACTAACCAGCTGATTTTTTGTTTTTACTTAGTTAATATTTATATATTTTAACAGTTATATTTAAAATAATAAATTTTTGAGTATCATCAAATCGAAATATTCTATCCTTGCTACCTCTGTTAGCTACCACAATAGAGAATTTTCGCATAGGGAATTGTTGGGCGTCTCATCGAAACGAAGCTACTCACGGAAAATTAGCTTGATAGTAATCAAGTGGATCAGCTGGCCCAGGGAACCCGGACCATAAGTAAGTAGCTGTGAAAAAACAAGCGGTCCGGGTTCGATATGAATTAATTAATTTAAGCTATTTGGCAAATACATGGCAAAAAATGTATTACATATTATTTTCTATAGATTTTTTTACAGATATACAATATTTTTATGAAAATATATTTTATTATTTTATATGTACAAATAACACAATTTCAAAACTTGCCACAAGGTATTCAATAATTTTGTTTTTGTTTTAGTAAAAGCCTTTTACAAAACTAAATAAATATTTAATTCACGTTACCTTAACAGTTAATTGGCAAAAATATAAACAGACTTACAAAATATCTGGCCATATTGCGGCACTATCAGAAATCACTGGCAGGACACAGGGAAACACACGCGCACACCTGATCGTTCGCAAGTGCGATGCGCCACGCGTGTTCAGCTTTATATGGCGACTTTGTACGTTTCGTTACGTAGCGTTACGTATTAAGGGCACTGCTATTATCTCATATTATTATTATTTCCATTAAATGTATTATATTGCCCTAATAGCAACACAGTTATGAAGGAGTTCTAGTTTCCCTGTACCGTGGCTTTAGTCCATTACATTCAAACTAAATACGCAAACAGTTATTAAATACGCTTGTAGAATTGTAGTACCTATCTTGTATGTATGTATAAATCCTTATTTTTTTAAATGAATATGAAATCAATATTGCCATTTCATTAATTGAATTAATAATTTTGCCTTTCTAACTTCGGAATTTTTGAATTCATTGTTGCGTTTCTGGATTAACTTTCTTTATAATGTACTTACAAAAGCTGCTGCACACCATTAGCTCCTTCGGTATCTATGAAAATTTCACTCACCGTACGACATGTATTGAATATTATACGATATTCTTGAATCATATTAATGAATAATTTCGTATATTATATACGAATAATAGGGTATATACGAAATGCACGCTGAATATATGATGTTTCATATTATTTTTCTGTGAGACAGTGTTAGTGACCTGGTCGAGCTAGCCCATTCATACTTTTACAAAATTGTTTTTTTTTCTACTGCACTACACCTGATGGTAAGCGCAGTGCAGTCCGAAAAAACAAGCGACCACCGATAAACTCATTGTCACCAGAATCATGCCGGCCTGTATAAATGCTTCGTCACACTCCGAAGACGAAAAAGGAAATCGAGGGGCCTGCAACACGACAGGCGGATAAATGACGCAGGCACAGGGATACAGGGATGTAGCCTTATAACCGACCAACCATCAAGTCATGACGCAAGTTACTCAGGAGAACCTGATACCAACTGGCTGATTCTGGAACCCGATCCACACAAGGTGTGAATCGCTCATTTTCTTTTTAAGCTTAGTATTGCAGAAGAATGTAAACTATTGTTAACAAAACAGTCGGAAGTTGAGATTGTAACTGTAAATTATACGGGATATTCCGTGTTTTCTAACATTTTCTATTGTTAACAATTCAACTGGCGGCCGTCCAAAGGAATGTTTCCGACCCTTAGTCATATTCACATTAAACATTGTGGTAGTTCTTTATCACTATATTGGAATGATACATTGCTGTATGTAGTTAAAGACAAAAAAATGAATAGGTAGGTTTCCTTGTTGCATTTAATTGTATATTCTTAGTTGTTCAAAAACAATAGTTGATCAAAAATCATCAATGCTTTTACAACTCACTACTACTCCTTATATTACACCCACGGCTTTTGCATATTTATATCTTAACTAGCTTTTGCTCGCGGCTCCGCCCGCGTGATCTGCTTTTCCCGGGATAAATAGTAGTCTATGTCTTATTCTGATGTATAAGCTATATTATTGTAGTTTCATTAAAATCCATTCAGTCGTTTTTACGTGAAAGAGTAACAAACATACATCCATACTTACAAATTTTCGCGTCTATAATATTAGTAGGATAGGATTTTGAAACTAAATAATAAGTGTAGCCTGTGTTAACCGATTTCTAAAAGGAGGAGTTTCTTAATTTGTCGGCAAATATAATTTTTTATATTCATGCGTGACTCCGTCAAAAGTTGTCCGATTTTGTTAATTATTTGTGGTTTTCGTTAGAGTTTACTCTAATGGTGAACAAAGCTTTATGACGGAATACGAGAGAAAATAGGAACTTCTCAACGGATAACAGCAGGCGTACTGCGATTCGCCTTTTAAAGCGGATTTTTGAAGTTTATTTCTTTATTAAATTTCATTTGCTGGTGGGAGGATACTTGTATCCGACCGGATAGCGACCACCGTACACTGGTGCTAAAACCTGCCATTGTAGCCCATCTTGTGTGGGTCGCGTTCCAGGGTCAGCCAGTGTATATCCGGTTCTCCCCCCCTGGGGAGAAACCGGCTTGCCCCCTGATCCTAACCCTTTTCCCATCCCTTTTCCTTCCCCTCCCCCTTGGCCCTTTGGCAGGCCAGCATGATCTTGCCGACCTACGATGGACACATTGTTTGTTGGTCGACACTATTCTTGGATTGCGCTACACTTACTATCAGGTGTAGCGTCGTCACTTTGCCGAGCCAGGATAAAAAAAAAACTGTGTCACTTCTTTTGTTTGTAATAAATGAATAATCCCAAGAAATTTAAAGGTCGTCCTCTTTTTCCTCCTCTTTATCACTCGCAGTGGGATCGGCGCATGTTTTTTTACATATGTAACAGAATGGTTTGGCTTGTATATCTAGAAATGACTCTTCACCTAACTTCCTAAAGACAAATATTAAATATTACCAAGAATCACAAGGTCCGACCACACTCTCGTGCGTTGTTTGATCTGTAGGTATTTCCTTGAAACTGCATTTATTCATCGTAAAGTTTACTTTGCGTTTTCGCATATACTTATTCATTTATTTCACAACATTGTGTGCTGGTAATTAATAAAGTGCTTGTTTGTTTGTTTGTTTTCAATTGATGATTTCTTTGGGTTATTTTCAAAAATGATTATTATGAGCGATATACAGACAGTTTTGTCTATAGCATGAGTGGGCCGGCTCGACCGGGTCGTTACCACTGTCTCACAAAAACCAACTTAATATAGGGGCTTGTTGCTGGGTTTTATATAGGGAGTGAGATATGCGGAACCCAAAACTATCTTCTCTCCTCTTGTCAGAAAGATTGTAGAAGAAATATTACAACCGATATCATAATAGTTGCATCATCGTCGGGATTTTCCTATTTTCCATAAAAAATGTATCAGATCAAAATATTTTGCGTACAATATCACCTGCAATTCATTAAAATGGTAATCTATTACACGTGGTATTTGTAATAAAGTTGTACATTTATCCAATAGTAAACACTTAGTCATGGATCGTTTACTTTAAAGTTGGACAAAGGTGCGTTCATTCATTCATTTCTTGTGACCAGTGTGACCATTAGTTCTGATTGTTCAAGACTTTTGGGTTTGGTATTTGTTAAATTTAACTTTCCAGGTTGATCATGCTAGATGGGAGCGTCAGGTGGATAATCGAAACGCCTGGATAAAACTCATCTCTGACGGTGTAGCAAATGTAAAGAAAAAAAAATGATAAATGGTGATTCAAATTGCTAGCTTTTAAACACGAAAGAGCCTTTAACCTCGCATTACCTTCGGGGAATGAGTTTACTTGCCAATTAAGCCTTTGACAGCCTCCGTGGTGCAGCGGGCGAGTAGCCGGCTGTGAAGCGAGAGGCCGCGGGTTCGATCCCCGCACCGAGAGTAATATTTGTGTGATCCACAAATATTTGTTTCGGGGTCTGGGTGTTGTGAGACCGAAAGTCTCTCGTAGTTCGTAATAACCATGACACAAGACTCGTATCTTACTGTGGGGTCAGAACTACGTGTGTGGCTGTTGGGTGTATTTATTTATTTAATTAAGTGGCCGATGCTGCCACTCTCGAATAGGTGGTCTCTTTAGTAATGCGTGAAAGGGCGTGGCTGACTTGGAACCTAACTGTCACCTCCTAGATCATCTTGCGTAAATGGAAACTATGCCATATTTGTTAATAGTGTATTATTGATAACAGAGTCATAATTGATATTTATTATATGAAAAAAGACCAGATAGAATAAATAAATAAATACATCTAATATTCACATACAGGAAGGAGTCCATCAGTCAGTCGCTGGATGGAGGCCGCTTCCAACAGGTCGGTCTGGAAATCTTTGGGAGAGGCCTATGTTCAGCAGTGGACGTCTTGTGGCTGATGATGATGATGATGATGATGATGATTCACATACACAGTCCCGAGCCCACACTAGGTTAAATTTATATCGTGGGTGTCAGGAAATACAAGGGCTTGCGGTCCCACAAACAATATGTTGTCTTGACTTTAAAGCATGTTTACAAGATGGTAGGTCACTGGTATGGTTATCTGACTTGGTAACACCATTTTGTCTACTTCTGCCGCAAAGTAGCAGTGTGTAAGTATTGTTATATTTCAATATGAAGGACATTGAAGCCAGTGGGTATTATGAGACTAAACAACTTATGTCTCGCGTTGAAAAACGTTGTCGAGTGCAATGCCGTGCTTTGTAATCCAGAGTTCCGTGTGTTATTGCTTCTGTTTATGGGCATTGATGTAGTGTAGTCACTTTGCCGTGCTCGGATAAAAACAAAAAATGAGTGTCACAATAGTGACAATGCTATTTTTACTGCTGTATAGTTTTGAATACAACCGGTACTACTTTCGTATTCAAGTGGTTTTGAACGGAAGTCCTGCGTGCACGATTTTTAAGATTGATTAACAAACTTTCTATCGAATTAAGTCAACACCAATATTGGTGATCGTGTTGCAACGGGGAAGTGATAATACATTGTCTCAAAACTCTATCTAACGAAAAGTACCTAGTAGTGAAACCATTCCCCGATTTTTCTTGACACTGTCTTGTCTACACACCCGCCACTGTAACTTCTGTAAGCCAGGATAGACAATGGCACGCATATTTTTACACCGAGCAATGAAGTTCGGCATGTCTCTAGGAATGCGAAGTTCTATCGCGAGATATAATATTTACTTTTTATAATTTGTTTAAAACTTTGTACGGGTATAATGAGAATCAAGGCTTGTTTTTGTTACAATGGCAGATTATATCCTGTATAATATATAGACTATACTAATAATTTCTTAAGTTTACGCGAATGTTACACATTGAAATAAAACGAATTTAAAGAGATTTTATGTAGCGTGATATAAATATAAACCTTACTGAATAAATTCTCTTAATTATACTGAAAAATGTATCTTAATCTGTTCTATACTTTAGTAAAAATAAGCGGACAAACAGACAGACAAATGCATATAGCGAGTTTGTTTTTTACTATGTATTGAATATCGAGTTATGTCAATAAACAGTTCAAAATTGTGCAGGTAAAATTTTAGATTTATGAACTATATTTACTTTTGATTCTTCAGGTAACGCAAATAATATCAGATTGAAATAATATTACCATGTTTTCTAAATGAACAAAAATAAATGTTCCCTGCAAATATTCATTCGAAATGGATTTGATGGGACTACATAGTATGTATTTGTTTTGGTCAACGACACGTGTAATAATGTGAGATAAAATTACAATTATTCTTGCTTTATTTGTTTATGGATATTGAGTGGTAGTTTTAATGACGTTATCGACTAGCATTTTGTGAGATGAGAGACTGAGGGTTCGATCTCCGCACCGATACATGTATCAAACAAACTCAATAAACTTGAGTCAATTTATTGCTTAGGTTTTGGGTGTTGCCAGACTAAAAGACTATCGCAGTTTATTGTGATACCCGCGACACAAGATAGTCGTATCTTACTGCGGGATCAGAACTAAGTAATTGTGACTGTTGGGTGTATTTTTTTTAATAAATAATTTCATGAATCATGTAACTTCGGAGATTTCATTATTCACAACATTATGATGTGGTTAGAAATTCGGCCCATCAAAGAAATGTATCGGAAATCCCAATAGGTAACAATGAATTTGACTCATGTTTATGTCGGCCGTCACAGTTTCTACGTATTTGTATTTGTGCATTACGGAAGTTTTGTTTTAGGAAAATGATACCTAGGTATAATAGCTTTTACCTAAATAATAATAAATGTAAAAAATAAACGATTTATAAGTTACACTTGTTCGAAGTTTAAAAAATTTGAAACTTGTGAAAATTCTTAGTATGGTAAAGTTATGATATATTAACATCTAAAATAACACAAAATAAATCCTTCGAGCCGGATTTGAACCAGCGACCTATGGATGACAACTCTTTACAGCCAACTACAGTCCACCGCTCTACCAACTGAGCTATCGAAGGGTTATGTAAGGAGATTTTATTGAGTGTTTAGATTCTGCTTGAGACTATAATCCGCAGCCTTGACAGCCTCCGTGGCGGCGTAGCAGTTGAGTAGCCTGCTGTGAAACGAAAGGCCGCGGGTTTGATCCCTGCACCGAGACAAATGTTTGTGTGACCCACAAATATTTGTTTCGGATCTGGGTGCTATGAGACCGAAAGTCTCTTGTAGTTTTCGATATCCACGACACAAAAGTTATATCTTACTGTGGGGTTAGGGCTATATGTGTGACTGTTGGGTGTATTTATTTATTTATTGTTTAAAGAAGAAGCGATAGATTATTCATATTATATACTTGAGTCATAACTTAAAAACTCATTGATAACATATATATTTATGTTATATGATATATCATCAAGTGGATTTGTATCGGAATATGCCAAGTAGCAGACATTATTTTTATAGCAGAGGCTGGCAAACGAGCATATAGGCGTGATATAGGTCACCTGATGTTAAGTGTCATCTACCGTACCACGCATTCACATGAACACCATTTTTTTTTTTTTTGCGGTTTGGCTTTGTACTGTTAGCCTGACGCGAGTCGGCTTTCTACAGCTTCACCAGACTTTCGGGCGAACGCTTTAGGCGCTCTCAACCCTTACTTTTAAGCGACCTCGCTGAGGGCACCCCCTGTGGGGTACGAACCTCGGCTCAGGGCGGTCACTGGAGGAGGGCAGAGACATCATTTTAGGGGAGGATTTAAAAACTACTTAATTATCATCATCGACTCGCGGGCCGGTACTAGGGTCAGGGGGGTTTCGGGGAACGCGGCGCGGTCCTCGGCGGCGAGGACGATATGACGGTTTTGTGGAGTGTGCTTTAATGTATTCCTCTCTCCTTCGGATGGCCAGAGTGGTCGCATCGTCGGGATCGGTGAGGACGCTACGCGGTCGTCTCCACTTCGCGCGGTCGAAGGGAGTCATGAACACCCACGGCACCAGAAGATTTATGGACGTTGCCGATCCTAACGGCAAGAAGTGGGGAGGGGGATTTGCTCCTCTGGAAATCTCACTCACCGTACGAAATACAACAGCAAGCTGCCACTAAACGCCGGTTTTTTGAAAGACAGTGGCAACAACCCTATCGATTTGACCCAATTATGCTGTAGACAAAACTACCTTGAGTGTGGTTCCTACTACTACCTTCTATTGATTATATCAAAATATGTTAAATTTTTATGCCCGAATTATACGAGAAACCATCAAATTAAATCTCAGGCTTATGCAGTGAATTAATCACACACTAATTCCATAATAAGTGGCCGTAGTTTTAGATTTTGCGAGTTAGTCCATAGCTGTCACGTTATCAGTATCTGTACAGCGCCCCTAGCGGATCGCATTGAAAACTTATTGCTGGTAATCAATCGCAGTATCTCACACTTCACAATCGACATAGCACTGGCTATTAATAAAGACACGTCAATTAATTATACTCAGAAGCTATTCTAGTGTAACATAAATATCTTCGAACGGTCATCATGTTTACCTTATCGTGGAATAAATAACTGCCATCTCTAATCAATTTCAAACACGTACGTTCGATTGCAGTCTAAAGTGGTGCGATGGTATCGATAGGTAGTACTCTTTAGCATAGTAAAGTAGAGAATATATTGTGTTGCAGCACGTAAAGAATTGATTCTTTATTTATTTAAAGCTTTAGCTTTTTTTCATTTATTGTTAGGTCTTGCCAGTTACAACCAAAATAATAAATAAAAATAGAAATAAACAATTTTTAATCGGCGCTAGTGCAATTTAATGTTCCATGGTTGGCTTACTAAATAACTGACTTTTAGATTTTAGTTTTCTTAGTCGGTTTTATTTTTGTTAAAAAATTTTAATTCATTATTATTAGTGGAAAAATCAATCAGTGCTTAATAATAACGAAGTCTTTGTCTTTCATCGCTGATTTCATTTCTTTAGAGGTGTAATTACTTCTTGTACCTAATTTAAATGAGACCAACTTTAATTAATTCTTGTAATTTAAAGGAGACTAACTTTAAACTATACGCTTTATAATGAATATTAATCTTCAAATCAATATCTCTATGAAAAGTTATGCGTAGTTATACATAGAAAAATATATTACCTATACGCGTCCAATTGAGAACCTCCTTAGTTTATTTCCTCAGTTTAATAGGTCACAATGAGATTTAATACATAGGTACTTGATAACTTTTTTTCAGTCAAAACTTCACTTTTTTATAAGTCTGCATAACACCGTCCACCACAATACTTTAAAAAGGGAATTCAATAAAGCCATTATAATAATAGAGTTAGATAATTTTTCTTAATTACAACTATTTTAAAAACTAAAGCTCAAGTGACACTGAAGTGTGTAAAAATTATACATTAAAATAGTGTTAATATTGTTCAAACTATATTTTTAATTTATAATACAATAATAAATACACGAATTTAAAGTCTAATTATTACGATACTATCACATAGTGATAATCTATATTGTAAGAATAAAGCCAATATAACTAATGTTTGTATTTTGCTAAAGTGTAAATAATAATAGGTAGCAAAATACGAACTAATACAATTTACAAATGACATTTTCGTGATTTACGATGTCGCAATAATTTATCTCGTATATTTCATATTTAAAAAATATAAAATAAGCACATATTAAAATGAAGTACACGCGATAAATCCTAATTAAATCGTTGTTCGACGCCTATTCTCGATAGAGTTGCGTTCTTAATTTGTGACATTTCGCCGCACAGAGAGGGAGACTGTGACAAACACGCATGACAACCTTACAAGTGTAAACGATCTTATGTCTCGGAGCGATTCGCTCAGACACTTTGTAACATTTTGCTGTGACATGTCATGTAAGTTTTTACAATTTTTTGCATAAGTAAAGGTGAAATTATACAATGCATATTCCGTGTATGCGAGTCACAGCCAGGTCTCTCAGTGCGGCGCAAGGTCACGGAAGTGTGGATGCATTTTAGGTTTTATATTTAGCCTCGTCTGCGTGTATTTTTGCCAAAGTGATTGATTTGGAAGTTGATGCCCAGCGCGTATGGGTCGAGACCAGCTATCGCCGTGGCTATTGGTCGGGCAATTGCCACCCCTGAAGACACCACAGCGACACCCATTGGTCTGGAAGCTGCTAAGCCATGTTCTCCGATGACTGCTAGACCTGACGAAAATAAGGTTCCTTTTTAAATCAAACACAACGTAATTGAGTATAATACTATAATTTGGTTATTTAGGATTAGCTTTAACGTAGACTATCTGTGACAGTGTATTTAGATGCCGAAATTGGTGAGGTCCTGGTTTGGTTCATACCTCGGTCACTCAACATTTGTAAGGTTAACGATTTAAATCTTCCCTGAGTTGTTCAGTATTGAACCTGGTATCCGCCATGGCACATTTAAGCAGGTCAAGAGTTATTTATTAATTGATTTTTTTGCAAACCCTTGCAGGGATAGATGAGTGATCTTTTTTGTGAGGTAAGTATAGAATGGATTATTGTACATGAGTAGACAATCCTACTAATATTATAAACGTGAAAGTTTGTAAGTATGGATGGATGGATGGATGTATGTTTGTTACTCTTTCACGTAAAAACTACTGAATGGATTTTAATGAAACTTTACAATAATATAGCTTACACATCAGAATAGGACATAGGCTACTATGTTTTTCAAAAATCAACCCCTGAAAAAACCCCTGTTTAAAAAGGGGATGAAAATTTGTATGAAAAATATAAACTGCTGAACCGATTTCAATGAATTTGGGCGCAAATATAGTTGATGACCCAGAGTTAAACATAGGGTATTTTTTCCTTAAATTTCAACCCCTAAAGGGCCCAAATAGGAGAAGAAAGTTTGAATGAAAGCTTTTTGATGGCGAAACGAAGTTCGCGGGCGCAGCTAATTTCCTATACTTTAACAATGCTTTATAACATTTTGTTTAGTGCCTTCAAGTTAAGTCGTAGCAAAAGTTACTGTATTAAGAATGAGTATGTTATTCAAGTCTGAATGTATTTATGTTCTATACTGTAGTATTTTAACTACTTAAGAGTAACTTTTTATTGCTTCAAGTCTGTAAATACGTTAAGTAAATGCTGTATTGGTCTTTTAATGACCTGAATAAAGGACCAGGTCAAATTCCGAACAATATTGTGAAACTAATTACTATAACGTATTTTTTTCTATTGGTATCTATATTTATTGGCAGCTTGAGAATAAGCGACTCTTTTTCTATACGATTTATTATAATAATGATCCAATGTAATGGTTTAATATTGTTTATTCTTTAAATCCATACGTACCAACAGGTTTCGCTTCAGCAATTTTTTCTTCATAACCATCGTCTTCGAAACTCGATGTAGGCGCGTCGATGCTAACACCTTCTTCCCCCACCTGTAAATTGTTTGTATATTTTACATGTTGTGTTTATCGTCTATTTCAGAAATACAAACTTGTGCTAATGATGATCTGATAAATACCTACAGTAACATTTGATTATATTCAAAAAAAATTCTAAAGTGACCAACCATAAATTGGTTATACTTCGTACTAATTCCTACTAATACTAATCCTATTCCGTGAAAAAAAACAACATGAAGAAGTTAATTCTAGGAGTAGTCAAAATTGTCTACAGAGTGGCTGTACAATTTGAATTTCGAGGCCTAATTTATGCAGTACACCAATTGCAACAATTAAATGCCTGATTGCCGGCCATTTTGTATTTTAACTTAACGGTGTAATTATTTTTTTAAATTTAAATGATACCACCACCGCAGTAAACACTACTGAATACAAAAAAGAATTATCCTAATATGATATAAAATTAATCTTAATTTATCATAGTTCCCACTAGTGGTTACTGCTACTCGGTGCATGGTGAGAAAACGAAAACTGTTATTATTTTAGAAAACTGCCAACAATTGTACTAGGCCTTCATTATCTTATGGGTATTATCTTAGTGAAGAATCAGGACTATTTGTATGACTGTTGGGTATTTTTAATATATATGAGATCAATTTCACAGTTTGTGATCAGTTTTAAGGGTAAAAAATCTGTATCGTAGAAACTTACATCATCTTCGAAGTCAGGCTGTCCATATCTCCTCGCCATAGCAGTCTTTTTGAATAGTCCATCAATATTGTCTCCGATGTCTTCAATTAGCTTGATAGTGTTGGAGGCCTCCTCAGCAAGTGATGAAAGTTGGGTCCTGAACCTCACCTTCTGAGGATTGCTAAGGTACCCAGTCTTCCTGCCCACATTATGAAGTTTCAAAAGATTATTTGTTATAGTTCTGAGGTTCTCTAAATTAGCACTTAATAGCTTGGCGAGGAGAATGTCATCGGTATTTTTGATAACGTCGCTGCTTATTTTATCTTCCGTTACTATTTTCTCACTCGTTACTACACCTAAATTATTCTTCTTTATTTCTAGATATTGGCCTTTGCCTCCGCCGTAGAATGGCAGGTACTCAAGTGTCGCCCTACGAACATGTAAATTATAGGTGTTATAGTAGTACAATAAACTGATATTAAATAGCGCTATTTAATTCAAATGTCTAAGTTTTGTCTATCATGTATGTAGCGATTTACTGTGCCAATGTAGCCATGTGTTTTTTTTTTATAACAGCTAGTAGTAAGTAGTCAGAATTATCTGTAAAATACGATTGTCTTGAGTCGAGTGTGTCAAGAACTACGAGAGACTTTCGGTCTCACAACATGCAGACCCGAAAAAAATATTTGTGGACAAGACAAATGTTTGTCTCAGTATGGGCATCGAACCCGCGACCTCACGTTTCATAAATCACTGTGCCACGGAGGCTGTTAATGAGGTTGTATGTGGATTAAACCATATTTTGTATCCGACTGGATAGCAACCACCGTACATATGGTAAAAACTCGCCATAGTGGCTCGTTTCCAGCTAGTCGCGTTCTGGGGTCAGCCAGTGTATATCCAGTAACTTCATGCCTACATAATTCTGGCGACCTTCGACGAACACAATTTGGCTTAACAGTCAAAGTTATATTTGGATTGTACTGTACTTAAGGTCAGGTTATTTGCCACTTTGCCATGCTAGGATAAAAAATAATTCCTTCAAGAGATTTATTAAGGAACATCGTCATGCTATGAAATCGTTTAGTATTGTTATTGTAGTTGGTGTGGTTACTTTAATAACGTATAGCGTGGAAGTTTGTTTCATTATAATAAATATGTGTGTATGCATTAATTTTATTTAATAGCTTTTGCTCATAGCTTCGCCCATGTGAAAGTCTTTTTCTGGGGTAAAAGAAACCGTATATTCTTTCTCAGATAAACGTCAAGCTGAGGTATGAAGGAATTGGAAAAACCACCTTCATGTCTTTGTCACCTATCCTTAAGCCACTGGCAGAGGGGTCAGTGGGAAATTATTTTTAACACATTATACAGAAAGATTTGGCTTGTAGTTTTTAAGCCCAACCGCCAGCCTAACTTCAAGTCCTCTGGGGAGGAAACGCATCCAAACCCGAAAGAAATGTTTGTGGATCACACAAAAATTTATCTCAGTGCGGGAATCGAACTCGGAGACTCTGGCTTCACAGCTGGATACTCGCTTACTAGTACCATTTGTTTTATGTTTAGTAGTTTAGCTATGATATACACAGTCTTACTGTTTCAGTTATCTTTTAGATGTATAATTTATCTATTACTAATTAGTATAGTTGTTCACAGATCGCATGATTTAAGACCAGTGTACATTAAATTATTTGCCAATAAATAGAGAGGCATATAGCTTGTTTTCAATGTAGCTCTGTGTAATTGAAATAAAAATAAAGTTGAACGTTAACATTTATAATTTATTCACATAAATAAATTAATGCATAAATAGAATTACAAAAAGTATACTTATGTTATTCAATAACATTATATTTAGTTAATACAATCATATTCGAAAATAATTTCAAGTTAAAAGTCGAAATTATCTTCCGAAATGTATTAGATTATCTACATAAAATTAATTTTTTACATATTCGTATAAGTAGAGGTCAGATTGAGCGTGAGCCACGCCTCCAGGTCCAACTACAGCTGCTGCAACGGGAGCATGCACTATAGATCCAGCTTGATCACGTGTTACCACTACTTGAGAAATGGGATTGGCCACAGCGGTTCCTTTAGCGCTCAAAGCATGGGCTATTGGCTTTACAAACAGCATAAAATTAGAATCTTGCATCTTCAAAGGGCCTTTACCGAAGGCGAATCCGTCGTAATTGTACTCATTTGTTCCTCGATCGATTCCACTGTACCAGTTTCCATCATCCCGAATCCTCCACTCTCGGTGGTATCTAATGAGCGAGAAAGAAAGAAGTTAATGTATATATATGCAGAATATATATAAAAGGAGATAGTTAAATTGCATCAAGGTTGCTGGTTAGGGTGGTAATAAACAACAGGGCCGGTAGCAACAACTTTTCCTTCTGGTATAGCTTTTAATAAACGTGGTACAGAACTGTCTGATGCTGCTTGCTCCTGAAGACGGGTTACAATGGAGGATAAGTCAATGTCTGGTGACAAGGCGACGACGCGGGCGGCTGGACCAGCGACAGCAAGTCCTCCAGGCTGCGTATATGCTAGTCCTCCAGGTCCGACGATAGCTGCTCCTCCTCTTCCAGCAGTTGCGACACCTCCTGGGCCGGCTATAGCTACGCCGCCTTTTCGGACTTTCAATCTATTAATGAAGAATCCTGGCGTGGGCGCCACGGGCTTCTTGTTCCCAAACCATGTGAAATCTCCAAATGGGAATCTCAAATTCCCTTCTTCAGATGCTTTGGTGTCTTCCAAACTATCTTGTTTACTTGGTTTTCGAGTGGTACTTAGTTTCGTAGAGGCAACTTTCTTAGTAGATTTTGGGTTTTCTAACTCTTGGTGGAGAGATCCTTGAGATATAGTACGTTTTTTGATGGCTCGTCCTTGTCTTGAATTATTTTCGCCAACCAGGTCTGAAGAAAGAGTTGTAGCGATAGCTTCATTTTCTGGAGCGCCGTTTAGTTCGATACTATGATCATCCAGAGACTTCTGTTTCCTGTTACAAACATCAGCATTTTGACCATATTCGATAAAATTGCTCCACCCTCCACCATTAAGAATACTGAGAAGCGGATCTCTTATAAGGATTGGGAAAAAGGACGCAAATGGCCACTGGAATTGAAAAGGAAGAGACGGAGAAGACGGTGATGTTGGGTTTTGTTTAGTTTGATAAGATTCAGTATCTGAAAAATCATTTATTATAGGATTGAACATATTATAGGGAGACATTACAAGCACGGGTAAATTCATAATATATGGTCCTGGAACATTTAGTAGTGAATTTCTATTGAATAAACTTATTTGGCGTGCATGTCTTAATTCGTTGAGGCCATAACCGAAATCTTCATGATGTGGTAAACCATGTAGTTTGCCAGATGCAATAATTTGCTGTAGTTTTTCTAAGATTTCTTTATCCATGATATAGCCCCCTCCAGTAGAAGGCTGAGTGTTCCAATTTATCTGAGGACGCCGATGTGGTCTCTTTAAACCTTCGTTTATAGCTTTTATTTTATCCATAATTGTTTTTATGTTAGCGTCTTCTTCAACTATAATTTGTTCGTCTGGCAAGGACCGCTCTTCGCTTTCATTTTCTACTGAAGTCCCTCTTAATAAGTCCAGAGTAAGGGTTGTAGTTTCCCTGCAAGTCAGGAAAAATGTTTTATTATATAAGTTCCTTAAATTGTTCGGTATCTATGCCCAAAGCAGTAATTATGTAAGCGTTAATAAATATAATATAATGAGAGATTGCAAAAGATTGAGACACATCATACATTGATTCAATAACAAAATATTTTATATAGCAGTATATCAGTAAATAAAACATACAATATTGACACACATTGACCGGACCCCAGACTAGGTCACCTATATTATATATATCAGAACCTAAGAGAGACTTATAGCCCCACAACAGTTAGGGCCAAAATAAATATTTGTGGATCACACAAACATTTGTCTAGGTATGTGAATAAAATCCGCAGCTTCGCGTTTCATAGCCGGCTGCTTGGCGGCTACGTCACCGGGGCTGACAAATATTACTTACATTATTTTACTATTATAATAATAACAAAAAAATATCTAATTAATACGTCATTTAGAAACAAAACAGTATAACGTGAACTTACTTTTATTAGTCACTTTGAGTAGGCTTTGTTATGAAGTATCTCTCATACAAAATTACAGCGATATTAAGCGGTGTATATGATGCAAATAAAATCATAAAGTAAACAAACCTCACGACGCCAGAATGTTTCTTCTACTTCAAAACACTAAAAGCTTTTCTCTACTGTTAGTTGTGCTGAATTTTAAATTGTGCATAAATTTTAGACGTTCTTTTCTTTTTAGTCAATATTACGAAGCACCGTTCCGACTAAGATCAATGCAAAATGGTGAAATGTGTATATAAATTTCCATATAATTATAATAAAAATAATGAAACTGATGTCATCATTGCTACTTAAAAATATAAAAAAGCCGATAAATATTGTGGATGTGACTAACAGTAATTTAAGTCTACTAATGTATTTGATTATTAAGTTTTAACAGTGAGTACGGTGATACGCGAAGCTTTTACAATATATCCTAATGTAATACTCTTTATTTAGAACTAAAACCTTAATAAATTTTATTTCTATAGTACTGAGCTAGTTTAAAACTATATACTTAATCAATGGCATAAACCAGTACTATTGAAAATAACTTTCTCTATAGGAGATAGTTGTGCAAATCATGGTATTTATAGATAATCAGTAACAACTTATAGCTTAAACTTTTTAAAAAATAAGTAATTATTATGCAAAATTATTTAGTGATGAAATCAGTTTCTTAGATTAAAATTATTACATTAGTCAATATTGTGTATTTATAATTTTGTAGTGCCGTTATTATTGATTAGTGATTGTGAATAACTTACTCGTTGTTGGAAGGATATGACGATACACCCAACTCGAGACACGCGACCACCAACTGAAATTAGCAAAAAGTCAATAATTAGTATTATTCATACGCAAAAATATTAAATAAAATGCGTGGTGATGGTACTGTTTGCATTCACCTTTAAACATAATTTATAAACCAAGTAAATATGAAATCATCTTCAACTAGTATAAAATTAGATGGTTCCATTAATCTATTGCTGACTTTGGGTAATAACTTGCGTCTAGAGCCTAAGTTCCCAAAGTGGTCCAGTAAGCCCCAGAGGTCCACGGGAGACTCGACGGGGGTTTACGTTGGCGTGACAAAATTTCGTAAGCAAGTAAGTAATTTATCTGCTTTCGATAGTGGATCTGCTTCAGATGTTGGCTTGACTTCACCTATCAATGTAGGCAGATAATATCTTAAGAAGCTCAGCGACTGTTACTTGTAAAAATTAGCATATTCCATATTGAGTACAATGTTTTTGTCGAGTTTTGGGAATATGGTAGAAATGTAGCTGCAGAGGATCTACCGGAACCAGCTAAATTTTGAAAGTGGTCTATGAGAAAAAAAGTCTGGAAACCTCTAGTGGAGGCGTGTCTTCAAAAAAGAACAAAAAATACAATATTTAACTTTATTCTGGATTTTGATATATTAAAAACGAGTAGGCTAAATGTTGATTAAAATATTTAATATATTATACAAATTGAAAAATGCATTGACCTTGTAAAAACCAAAACAACATCGTGTAACCAAGTAAAATAAATCAAGTTTGATTTAAAGATATGCTGTTTTTCTAATACAAACTGCATAATGTTCAACGAGGTCAGGAGGTGAATACAAAGGATTGAAGCCTAATTTATTTACATTTGTTTCAAGTGAATTATACTATAACGGTTCATAGGAACTGTTAATCTTGTAGCACCTTAGATTTTAAAATTAAAAAACATTTTATTAAAATCTACTATGTAAATTAACAGTGTCCATAAAATATAGGAACATATGATAAATCTATAATCTAGGTCAGATGTAAAAACCAGCCACTGTCATCATAATTCTTTCCAATTTAAAGTTAATTATTAGACAATAAATATAATATTGCTGCAATAAAGTCATTTCTGTAATTTCGGTTATAATTATAAAAGTCAATTACTATAATGTTGTACAACTTTTATAATTTTGACCTTTCTATATATACAACGTACGTACTTTATGGTACGTTAGATTCAGTATAACATTATCTAAAATACCTATTGCATTTTAGTAGCATAATATTAAAGGTGAACTTAAATTCAAGTTTTTCCATTATATTCCACTTATTCAGTAGTATTTGGTATTCGACGAGACACCTCGAGCTGAAGTTTTGAAAACAACAAACATATTAATACAATACATTGCTTACATGCTTCTGATCTATACATATTTCGTTTATTATTACTTCAGATAAATCTACTTATAATAGGTAATAATAACCCAATGAGGTGAATAAAAAAAATCAGGAAGCGAATTCCAGAAACGGCTTTATCAGAGGTGCTCAACCTGAAAGCGACCTTGTGCTAGTCCACTAGGTTGCCTTGGTGTTAAAAGATCGAGATATTTAAGAAGAATAATGTATACTAGATAGTATTTGAGTATAGTACATTTGACAACAAAATGCCAAAGCACGGAAATTTTTCTAGGATTATTTTGTAGAACTTCTTTTTGAATACTTGTAAGAAAACATAGTCTGAACAGAAAGGAATGTATAAAAAATATTATGCTTGATAATGATGACTGAGATGAAAGATCGTTATAATTGACACTTGTCTCGTTTTATTATAAACTATTTTGAGAATACAAAAGTTTGTCGAACAACTGGAAAGTAAAGTGTTCGGTACAAACAAGTGTACCTGACAACTATATCAAAATGCGCGTGCGCGAAGAAAATATGTCGCGCGGTCACACTTCGGCATTGACAGTGAACTGACGCTCATGCATATTAAGGTCCCGTACATTTTGTGACAAGAAAAAATGAAATGAAACGAGTTCACTATCCAAATAGTTATAGGCACAATTTGTATGCTTACGAACAGTTACATTTGAATTTAGATTTGGAAACTTGAGTCCCAGATAAGAAGCAAATATTAAGACATGTTTTTTTTACCAAAATGGCATTTTGCTTCGACGAGTTTTCTTTGTGTATAGTAAATTATGTCCAGACGGGCAGTATTAATTTATTATTAATGATATACGAGAAAGAATACGAAGGATAAAACATCTGTGATAAAAAAAATATCAGGACTTGTACCTCATACGAGTATATAGCGTGTAATAATTATATAGCAAGCCAATTGCTTTATCACACATTATAAGAAAAGTAATTCAATATTTGTTGCTTCATGACATTCATCAATGTTGCATTGTTCCTTGTCGTATAATTGTCGACTAGCAATCATGATTTCGTCATCCACCTATCTAAAACCTAGAGGGCGACTATTCTCTTCCGTGTTACTTCAAATGCCATCCGTCAAGGCTATTACCTGATAGCTATTATTCAAGACCCCTTCAATTACTAAATCACAAAGCATGTAGTAAAATATTCTTGTTGCTTGTAATAAACGACCCCGTGAGGATAAAAACGATGTTTTTAGTGTCCTTAACACGCCCGATTTCTTATATTTATACGGAATCACGTACATTTCCAATAACAAAAGTTTCTTGATTATTAGTATTACTTGTTCAGTTGATTGTAGAGGTTTGCCTTGCAGTCGACTGACAGGATTCACCTATGATGTTGTATTCATGTCAATACTTCGCAATTTTTTGTGTTTTTAATTATTTTCCAGACATATTGGTTTAAACAAAGACATTAACTGTTATTTCTTGTTTATGCCATTTTCGGAACTCTCAGGAAATGTATTACGTATTTTTGACAACCTTGGAAATACTTTCAAAGTGTCCATAACAGTTTAAATATGGTTACTTAATTACAATTTATGTAATTGAATTGGTGACTGAGTTATAATAAGAGTAAGTTGATGTTTAATTGTAAATGATGGAAATACCGATAATCAATCTACATTATGTTTGATTTATATAATATTATTATGTCAATGCATCTTAATGGATGTTAACTTGTGAATTGTAACGTTATTACATTATTAAACTAAATAAAATCGATTGGTAGTGCCCCAAAAGTAGTGTTGTCCATTTCACAGAGATCCAACTAACATAGTTTTAACTTGCTTATCACCCAATGATTTATTTCCGACAAGAATAAGGTAAGTATATAAAAGTCGGCTTTGGCTACGGCCAAAGCCGACTTTTATATACTTACCACGTATGGTTCGATCATTGAGTTCGATTAATGTAACCAAGTGTATTCTTTTCAAGTTGGCTCTATTATATTGGGTGTTTTGTACGATGATGGACGTGATATCATTTCTTTTTTTTAAGTTGTTCAAGTTTTTGGGAAGAACACACACTTAGCTCACTTCTGGCATCTTACAAATAATCTTGATAAAGCCGATCAACAAGAGGCATACGTTTTAAGGATCATTGATAATAAGCAATAACTAAAGCCCCATATACTTTAATATAATATTTTGTCCTTGTAGGTACTCTAGGCCTTTTCTACAAATGAGAGCAGAAAACCCTTAGTCTACTAAGCTTCCTTATAGTAGTATGGTAAAGTACATCTCAGAAATTAATTTTGAAGATCTCTAAGTCCCACAGGTTTCCTCATGATCATCATTTCTTCACTGTTAGTTAGTGATCATTAACAATGCAAACGCTTACAAAAAGCTTGTGTGCCCTATTCAAATCAGCGACACTTGTCTCGGCAATCCGATACGCTGCCCACTAAGTTATCGCCGCTATTATTAGAACCATATAATAATATAATATAACTATTATTATTAATTAGAATCATAACGTTTAAACGATCTAAAATAGTTACGTTTTAAATAACGTAATTTGTTTACTGAATATATATAGTAATAAAATATAGCAATAAATATTAGTAAACGTTTTAGGATTACAGATTATTATACACACATATAAAAATATGCCTTATCGTTTATTACGTTTAAACATTATGCGGAATGATGAGTCTGCCAAAAAGGAAGTGATATGCCTTAAAAAAGGAATGGGGATTCGGGAAAGAGTTGTAATTGTTTGGGCTTCCGGATATCTCACCGAACACTAGTACTTCCCCGGTGGAGCTTGCCTATTTATGCTGTAGGCTAAACTGTTTAACGTAGCGCTGGCACTAATTTTTTTTTTTTTTTTATTTATTCTGGCTCGGCAAAGTGACAGCTACACCTGATGGTAAGTGTAGCGCAATCCAAGAATAGTGTCGACCAACGATAAACAATTTGTCCATCGTAGGTCGGCAAGATTATGCCGGCCTGCCAAAGGGCCAAGGGGGAGGGGAAGGAAACAGGGATGGGAAAAGGGTTAGGATCAGGGGGCAAGCCCCCTGGGGAGAACCGGATATACACTGGCTGACCCTGGAACGCGACCCACACAAGGTGGGCCACTATGGCAGGTTTTAGCACCAGTTTACGGTGGTCGCTATCCGGTCGGATACAAGTATCCTCCCCCCAGCACATATTGACTTATGATATGAACAACTCCCTATATTTTGATGAATCAAACCAGGTGACCTAGTTATAGTGGTTGGACTACGTGGTGTTGTAGTCTAGGAGTCCCCGTAGTTTGATTGTATACCAACTAAAAAAAAGGTTCACATGATTTGATTGATCGAACTATGTGGTCCAACCACGTCGCTATAGCCTGAAAATTTCATATAAAGAAAGATTCTAAGATAATTTCAAAGATCCTACAACTAACTAAGACACTCGGTTGAAACACAATGCTATCTCTTTACAATAAAATAGGCCGAGTACGTCTATTGCGGACAAATTTCCGCTATTTCTATAAAAATGTGGTCATGCCACATTAACTAAACGTTAAAACCAACCGTAAACGTCACTTGAAATCCAACAAGTAGGCTATGTACATTGGCAAGTGGCCCGAGGTGTTAGAATACAAAAGTGCGGGTCAAATGGTAGTTAAGCGTTATCCACACGTACGAGTTAAATGGCGTGGGAGATCGCGGCCTAGGAATGAGTGCATCGTATACATATAAGGAAAGACCGCAGTACTCTTAAACTTATGGCGTCAAATCGCTCTTTAATAATATTTTAGTGCATCGTAAAGAAAATAAAACCTCTCTTCGGTTTCATAAAATGTGCTAAATTTATATTTTATACCAATTATCATATCGTACAAACAATAATAAATGGGATATAGATTATTTTAATATCTCACGATATAAGATTAATTTATCTTTTGTCAACTATTGATATTTATTCAGTATATTTGTAGATTACCCATGTTTTATGACTTTATTGTGAAATGTCACGGATGAATAATCCTTGTGTCATGTTATTCTTATTTGATTTTTTGTTTTATAATTTAAGCCGTCATTAATAATAATACACTTCAGAGCTACTAAGGTATTGACATTTTTCGCATCTATCATCAGGATTCTTCCGTATTTGATGCATGACAAAAGATCGCAGACATTATCTTGATGTCCAGTTAAGAAATCAAATAACGTCGTAAATGTTTTCAGTCGATGTTATCTATAATAATTTATATTTTATGAGTTAAGGACAACGGATGTAAGAGAATCCTTGAACAAAATTAATTTATTTATCTTTATTGCTTTTTCTAGTCTTATATTAAAAATTCTTGCCAATCGGAAAATAACGATATAAAATAGTGAAGCGTTTTGTAGAAACTGCAAACTCATCTGCATGTAACTAATGTCGTTCCAATAGCGGATATAAGAATAAAACCGTTACTATAAAAACATGAACAGAAACGCTCGTGAGTGTGTTACATCTATGTAATTTGAATGGCGATAAATGCCATATAATTTTCAATAGTCATCTAAAAAAAAACAATGTAGGACACTGTCTGTTAGTGTGATAATAAAGATATTCATCTTACTGGGTCATGATCGTGCATATATTAGGTTAATAATATTTCGATATCGATTCTTTTCAGTAATGAAGGGGATCGTATTTTAATTGATAGATTCATGCCATTTTACGAGCATTGTGTTGACGTGAAGCTTGGAGGAGATGCGTCAAGTTTAATGGTTAAATTCTGGAGGTTATTTGTGTAAAATAATTGCTGTAAATGTAACGTCTGTTTTCTCAGTCTTTGAAAAAAACCTACATTTTATTGCGATTATTAAAGGTTTTTAAAATATAAAAAAAATTACAGCAGTTCTTGTGAATCCTAACGTGACTTATTAAAGCATAGTACCTACTTATCAATAACTTACTATTACCACATTGATGTTAAAGAACTGTAACTAGTCGTTTAATTAATCTAATAGTATTTTGTTTCATGTAGTGGCGGCTGGCGATACTGGCAGGCCCTGTTCCGAGTGCGCCTAACGGGTCATCTTCATATAAGATCGGCACGTACTTGATCTGCTTTCTATACACGTTTGTTTGGTATTATCTCTAGATCAAGCATACTGTATAGGTCAAGACCCGTCGGGTGAGAAATGAAGACGATGGAAATAATCTCTGACTTACTTATTGCTGAGGCTTGCAGAATATTTAATATTTTGGCTTGGCTTTAAGGATGTACTGGATGTTACAGAGAGATGGTATCAACAATAAACCCAGAAACAGAGAGGATGATTTAAAACTTAAATTAAATTTAAGTCACAAAATAAAAATGTAGGTATTAACTTATCTTATTTAGTAATATGTATCATTGTGAACTTAAAATTTTATATCTATGTGTCAATCAAATGCATTAAATTAAATTAAATTACTGTAGTAAGAAAAGAAGGGGTTTCAGGTAAGCCGAAAAGCCGCAGTATGCTAATAATAAAATTAGAGTTTGTTCTAGTACAGAACAAAACCAGCTCATAAGAAAATACTTATGTTTTATAACTGGATACAGACCATACTTTAACTTTTTAATTTTTATAATGGAGGAAAGTAAATCCTGGTGGCGTGCAAATTGATATTTAGAAAGTACGAGTATTAAGAACGATCTAAACTCTGTGATTTATCGTTAAGATATTTTTGACAATGTTCACCGCCATATTAGAACTCACACTTCAAGATAACTATAATAAATAAGAAAGTGGTACTTATAATGGAAAGTTAGATGCGAAATCCCAACTTGTTATTTTTATTGATTCGGAAGGAGGGCGTCGCGTCACGTCACCTGCATAATCGATAAGATCACCTGAGATTGGTTATTTGCTAAATTTTCGACTGTGCTCCAATTAGCGGATTTTAAAACTGTTCAGGTTTATATAGAGGACTGTTTTAAGGTGTGCGACCGAAATGCGACGCGCAAAGATAAAGACATCTCGGCTTTGTATGCAATTGTATAGGTACGTTTGATGTGCACCCAAAACGAGAAACCGCTTACACTTTGGGTTGTTTATTTAATTTCATTTATTGCTTATGAGATAAAATATAAATTCCAGTGAATAAAGAAAATCTTCATCGGTCGTTATAAAGTTCATTAAATATTTGAAAAATAAAAAACTTAGTTCGTCTTGCACGACGATCATTAATCGTATTTAAGGGCCGTCCGTGAGCAAAACACCGCGCGATCGTGGTTTTTAGAGGCTATCTAGTCATTAGTTAAAATAAATATTGATTAAAAAAATATACAATATATTTCTACAATCTGTCAGCTTTACTTTGTTCGATTCAAATTCATGTTAATGCTGATATATATTTTTAAATTGTCGTTATAAATGAACCATAAAAATGAGAAAAATGCAAACATTCCGTGCGTCTCCTTTTAAAGTACTGAATGTTATCAAATGAGATTAACATCACTAGATAGGCAATTTAATAACGAATATTTTGCCCGTTTTAAATTTTCGAAAAGACCAAAGCCTGATTTTTTAAATCAATTATTCGCTAAATACGTGCATATTCTGCACACGCTGAGTACACGATTCAGTATGGCGCGAGTCAGTCAAGGTCGTTTGCTCACGGACGGCCCTTAACCACTAAACATGTTTAGTAATGTCAACTTTTTATACGATTTGACGTGTCATAAACAAGTTTAGTGGCTACGTACGATTTAAGGATCGTTGTGCAAGTACTATGTTGTACAAGTTAATATAATACATTTGTTATATTGTTATATTGGTGCATTATGCTAATATTATGTATTTGAAGTTGTTTTTTTTACGCTAAATATTCATATAACTTTACCTAGTGAATAATTTTCAGTAAAACTTATATAAATATTATTTCAATATTAACTATTTTATTGATTCATATCTTCTTCTAAGTATGATTAAGTGTTATGAATTATTCTTGTTAAAATCACTTTAAAAAACTTTACTCTAAGGTTCACGTATGGGCGCTTTAGTATTCTTGCCTTCCCAGAGACGATATAATTTTATACCTAAAGAAATTACAAAGGACACGTGGTCATACAGCCCTGCCTAATATAAAATAAGAAATGTTTCTTTACATACATATTTTTTTTAAAGGTTAGTTAAAAACTAATTGAATATGACTGTTACAATATAATTTGTCATTGCGAAAATAAATCTTACAGCATGACAGGTGACGATGCTTATCGATTTAATTGAATTAATTGCATAATTAATTTGTATAATTTCGACCGGCTATTGATCCCTGTCGTTTTTGTATGGAATTGAGTGAGTGACTGTTGACTAATAACTAAGAAGTTTGAAGCAAGCCAATCTTATTTGCATACAATGAGATAATCATTGAAGAAAATGTAACCTTTATAAGCGAAACTTTGTAACTTTGTATTGATTATAGCTTTTCGTATATCGCGTCAGGCTTTCGCGTCAGATACTCTTTTCCTGTTAGCGCCCTACTAAAGATACCAGTGGCATGTATTAGTGATATTAGCGCAGCCATTATTTTAAACTGATTTTAGTCGCAATCGTCGCGATACTGACGCTGCGTCACTGTGACTGACGCTTGACGCGATAGTTCCTATATTTTTATGGAATTTGTTAGGTCTTTTTAATTCAAGTAATTAGATAGTTTTTCTAAGTCTCTAGAGTTATGACTATGCACTCACGGTTTACCTGCAATGATGTGATTATCATATCGAGGACTTTGGAATTAAAAACTGTTCACACGTTTTTATTGCCTAACCTGGCATCGAACTGTGGTCATCGTCGCATTCGTTGCCCAAGTAATCTCTCACTAAACTAATGGTTAGTTAGTTAGGGTGATTTGGAATATTGTACTTAAAATAAGTTCACACGTATACCCTGAAGTGATAGACAGAGTTGCAACCAGTACACCCACGGTTTGCCGAGCTTAATTCCGTCCTATGACGTGATACCTATCATTATAGGTAGGATGATAGGTATGATGTGATACCTATCATCGGCGACATTGTACAGGCATTGAATGTATGATTTTTTAAATCGAAAATTAAACACTCAACTGCCACCCGTCAATTATCATTGACTTATGTCTCATCAAAGTTTGATTGGAACGAGTTTGATTTCTTCACATTTGATCAAAGACTGAAACATATATTCTAAGCACAAATCAAATTTTGGGAGATTGGAAGGAATGCTTATGATGGACATTATACTGCGATAGAACATCAATTTGAGGTATGAATCATAACAGTTACCCAAAAATTCAATGACTCAAAACGAAAACATAAATCGAAGGGCAAAACATAACTATGTACTGTTTATAAATGTTTTATAACGTGTATGTAATTATGCACAGTTTGTGGAAGAACTAGTTTACTGACATTTTGGGCATTGACCAAATCAGTGTGATTTGCAGCCATTTTATTATCTATTAACATAATATACCGTTAGGTCTTAATTTGTATAAGGTAATCGAAATGTTATTTGGCGTTTTTTTATTTTATTTTTATTTGATTGTATGACGAGATGAGCCAAGCGCTCGCCTGATCATAAACAGAAGCAACACCACACATAACTATGAATTACAAAGCACTGCATGATATGTTAAGTCTCATAATACCCAGTAATTTCACTGGCTTCAATATCCTTCAAACCGAAACACAACAGTGCTTACACACTGTTGCTTGGCGACAGAAATATACAAAGCCAGCCCAGACGGCCTCTCGCATACGAGGCACATACCACCTTGTAGTTGGCTACATGAGAAAAGCTATTATTACCAGTATTCTATGTCGTATTTTAATTATTCATGTTCTTTTTGATAATTATTTTAGACCTTAAGCCAAACTTTATTTCAGTTTGATATATCTCTGAGAATAAAATTGATTGCCTTAGCAAAATTCTTGAAGTCGAAAAGTGAGATCTCGTCATTGATAACTTATTGTTTTAACTAATGATTTGGAGTAAATACTGAAAAACTATTCCATATTAATCTTATTAGTGATTAGGAAAAAAATATGGTTATGGCATCGTGACATTTTTTGAAGTAATATTTGTTTTTTACATAAAATACATTTTATATCCAAATAAATTCTAAGGAAACTTTTTTGTTTGTTATGCTATATCTAACAGAAACACAGTCACGATGGTTAGCCGATAACTTATTTCAAAAAACCACTCACCATAAATCCGCATAAATAATGATGCGCCATCTTCAGAAATTTGTATTTTTGTTGATCCTTGCTGTTCAAATGTCGATGAAAAAACAAATATATATCTTCGGAGCACGTGCGTTGTGTACCGCGATCACTTCGCAAGTTCGGAGCTTGGACGCATCTCGGCAGTTTTTTGCTAAATGTCGTGAGGGTGATCGTACTATGCTTTCGTTTCTCGCATGTAACTCGATGAAGTGAAAATGTCACTAAAGTTATTAAAAACAGAATAATAAGTAGAACGATCATACGTAACTAACAATGAAAATATTTTGGCAATATTAGTAAAGATACATTTTTGTATGCACGAAACAATTTGGTTTATTTTTACATTCTAGAAATTACTTCTTTATTTGAAACTTCATTGTACACTTGAGATTAAGCTAAGAATAAAATGAATAATTAAAAGAGAAATAACTAAAATTTATTTAATTTATATATAAAGGGGCTTGTCGCTCCTGTACGTAGGTATGTAACAATAAAATAGATTACCTAAACACAAAATAGCTACTGCTATGAGTGATCATAATATTACTATTAGATAATATTATAAGAATACGAGTTTTCTTGGATTTTACCCTCACTCGAAGAAACCAAAGCTGTCTAACCTAACTCGAGTATTATTCGAGTGTTAGTAGTAAACAGCAAGGGATGTGAAATGTGAAAGTAGAGTTTGCCTGCTAATAAATGGCTTTTGTATATATTATGTCTATACATAATTCGGACTTTTTTTTGCATCAAAGCAATACTCAGACACTCACTCAATGACGCTGATGGACCGATGCAACGGGTTCTGACGCTTTGATTACACATCACAATAGCAGATTATACCATACCCAATGGATATTATCCATATTATTTTGGTAATTAACGTCTCTACATTACTAATATGCGGGAGTTTTTTGCAAATTCATTAGCTATTATTTTATTTGCCATAAATAGAAGAAAGTTGTTGGATTTCTGAATATTGATTAACTATATGAGTTTGGAATATATTTAATTTGATTGGTGTCCCAAAATGTCGTACGCCAGTTTCGGCAAAATTTATTGGCAGCTTGTACGATTTGTCATTTTAAATATTTTTATTTTTAGTCATAAACTTTGATGAAGATACTGCTACTTAATTTTCCCAAATAGCCCAAGGCATAATTACATTTGTTACAGTCTGGAGAAAAATAAAATTTGTTTTCTCAGCTGAATCACATTACAAATTACATGCAATACATGTTAGTGGAAAAAGTGTTCTGAAAAAATGGATAACTAAATAGTATAATAACTATGAGGCAGACATGAGATTCTTACGGTCTATTTCACAATCTGCGATAAAATTTTAACTGTCACATAAGATATTATATAACCAATTCAGGAAGTAGCAATTTAATATTTCCCCTCCATGTATATTGATAGCGGGATTTTGTATTTTATCTAGAGAAATACTTGTGAGGACTAAGTATCTACTACTAACTAAGACAAGCAAAGACTAGTAAATAATAAATACACCCAATAGTCACATGTAATTATAATTAGAGTGTAAATGGGTCACTAACATTTCAGAGCCAAATGTAACCTTAGTGCACACTGCTGATAAACGCACAAGGCAATGGTAAAACTTGGTTCTTGTTGCGGGTTAGACGGCGGGACGCCCGACATTATACCAAATCCAACGAAAAATCATGATGGGAAGGCGGACCCTATCATTAAGCCGGGATAATGCCAAGCAGAAAGATAGAGCCACATAAAGTCAACAATCAATACTGAGATACAGGTATGTGCCGTGGGTATTAGAAATTGCGAAGAATTTGTCCGATAATATATGGGATACGCCAAAAAATATTCTTGAATTTGTTTCAGTGTGAGAATCGAACCCACTGTCTTTTGCATTACAGCTGGCTACTAATTTACGATGCAACTTCATTAAATCAGCACAAACTCTAGCTTTCATAAGATTGATATTGGGAGCAAGACAGAATAACTAGTCATCCACATAGATTTTACAGGAAAATCTGAAAGGTATTGATTTTTTTTTAACTAACAACTGCTACAATATTAATGTTATTGACATCGAGAATGTGTAGTAAGTGAGACCGCACTAGTTTATATACGGTATTACAATCACTTTTTGTAAAGTTCTTGAACTTGACCATGGACTTTATGTGTACGACGACTGACCTAAATATCAAACTATTTAAATTCCCAATACGCACATTCAAGTAGTGGACACATAATACTTTAAATATTAAGCATTTTTTTTAAATATCTTTGAGCTTAGAAAGTATTAAATATAAACGTAATGAAATAGGTTAATTCAATATCGCCTCATTGGACGGTAAAATCCATCGATCATAATTTGGCCAATCAAAATGTAAAAGAGTTTTTGTACTCGAAAAACAACTATTGCGGGATTAGATTTTGTTTCTTTTTATCCCATTATGGGACAGAAATGATCTCGATGAACCATAGTTGTCTGCAACAGTTGCGCTAGTTCCACCTCTGCGTGCCTCTTTGAGTATGCACTTAAATATGCCATCGTTACAATAATTATTTTGTAAGTTCATTTGTATGTAGATCAGACGCGAGTTAAATTATTTTATAGATATTTTTATAACAGTACCAGCTATTACAAGAGGAAGTGATTGCCATTTAATTGCTAGCACACAAATAACTGGAGCTATGTTCACGATTAAAGTGGATAGACATGATTTCAAAACACATTTAGAATACATTTAATATAAGACTTATTTTAAAATTAGATCATGGCTATATTTACGTTTCTGAATAATTATAAGTCTAACTTTCCTTTCTGGCTTGCATTATCATCAGCTTAACGACAGGGTCCACCTTTTCATAATGATTTGGCGGTGGATTGGTACTGCATGACGCCGTCAAACTACCACAACCCGCAACAGGAATGACATCCCCGCCGTATTATGTGAACGAAACGTCATCATTCTTTTTATATTCGATAGGATTAACCCCGAGAATGATTCCACATAAGTTGGCTAAGATCTGATGGCATAGGATGAGAGGAAATGGGAATCTCCTCAATGGATGACAGTACACGCACTGCAAATTGGATTATGAAGTCGGGATTAAAGAGTTACCTATATTTTAATATCTTGAATAATATGACATTTTTTTTAAACACTGTCATAAGAATTACTAATAATCATACTATTACTTATTATTGTGATATAGGTATCCAGTTTTTTTCTTTCGTGAGGCGTTAATTTTTTCTATGCCTTTGTGACATGTAAAGATGCAGTTCCACTTGTAACGTTCCAAGAAGTGTGAGATAGAAGATATTTGTGATTTGATAATAAATATCCATTGTGATAAAATTCTCTTTAAGACTGTACTTTTTAATTGGCATATTTATAGTGATTTTTTAAACCTCTTTTACTATGTAGTTGTCGGACGAATATTTTTCATGACGGTACAGAGACATTGACAAGCACAATATGTGTGATTGTTTTACTTTATGTATGTTTGTATTGTTAAAGTTTTAATTTTTTTTATGTCTCTGTACTTTTTACATCTTTAATAATGCAGACAAGCACAGCGATGTGTGCAATTGTTTTTACTTTATATATATTTTATATACACTTTTTATATATATGCATTATTACGGGGTTTTTATTAATAAAAGATGTAGTGAATTCACAGATGGGTAAAAGCTCTGAAAAATATCAGAGGGACGAGAGTGGGGCATAGAGCCCCACAAAAAAAAAATACAAAAAAAAAACATAAGAATAAAAAATTCGTGTGACAGCCATGACACTTGGTGCGGCGAAATGCCTCGGAGGTGTGGCCTTACTTTAACACAGTAACATACAAAGAACAAATTAAACGTGCGCTTAGATAAATGAGGGTATGACTGTGATTAAATAATAATGCAAAAAGCTTTGAATCAATCTGTCAATCATGTCTGGTAAAAAATATTTCAATAACCACATTGGGAACAGTTATAAACACAGTTTTGAAGTATGATATCGTATACATTTCTAGTGTAGTTAATATATAGGACGTTAAATTTTGATGCTCAGTTTTTTAAAGGTATTGGTTGATCTTGAAATATGTTTTGTACTTAATTATAATACTAATTACACCATCACATTCATTATTATTGAATAAACATGTTATAAGCATATTGTGTCTAACTAGTTTTAGTTAATTTGTTCCATGAAAAATTCTTTCCTAACGTAATATATGGAAGTAATGGTAAGTCTTGCCTCCACAGTGAGAGATATTTCATTTATCTTGGGTATCAGGAACTACTAGGGATGTCACCTTATGACGTTCAGAATCCTCTATTGGTGATTTTATTTTAAAAAGATATATCATAAAATCGAATATATTTGGTAATTTGTCATTTAGGCTTCTGTAGACTAAAAAAATAAACGCGCCACCATAACCATAAAATAACATCTTATTTAATGAATGTAAGCGAGACCGTTTTTATGACTTATTCTGATCCACATCTTAATGAAATCGGGGTCAATGGACTTAATAAATTTGATAAACTAGTATTTGTAATAAATAAACTCTCACGTATATCATTAATCGAGCGCAAAATCAAAATATTTTAGTGACACGGAAATTAATAATTAGATGGCAAATTGCATATGATCACGCTATATATTTATTTTGTGATACCTTTCTTCTAAGGTTATATGAGTGTTCCGTTAGATAAAGGCAATAAGGATAGAGTGATTAATTGATAGATCCACGCTGTAGACGCTTCTGTCTACAGTAGGAATGGGTTTTACCGGGCTATTATCGCTGTTTCATAGAAAACCAACGTGAAGTGCAAAAGTGCCAGCCATTACTTTACCGAAAAGTAACATTCAGGTAGCTAATGATGTAGTTTTTATTCGACATATATCGACCCTGTGTTATGCTGGCCCATTTTTGGGCACGGGTTTCCTCAGCAAATGCGAGGGGTTAAGGTCATAGTCCACCGCGCTGGCCTAATGCTCGTTGGCAGAATTCGCATGCCTTCTAAATGTTCATAGACAGTTCTCAGTTACGCAGGTTTCTTCGTGATCTTTCCTTTACGGTTGTTTCTAACTCTGATTCACAATGAATACACACGTAAGTTAGAAAGATGCGAGCTCTTGCGTCTTTTTGGTTCGGTAGTCCGTACCATTCCCCCCTGAGCTATTAGTGCTGACATTCCTCTATACTATATCGGAGCGAAATTCCATTCACTCAGTCACAGATTAATCACGATATCTCCAAAACTAAGCTAGAATCATGAAATTTTATCAGATGATAGTTACGTAATGTAGAAGCTAGCTAAGAAAGGATTTTTGGAAATTTCAATTTTAAGAGGATAATCGGAGGTTAACGCGGGCGAAGCCGCAGACAACAGCTAGTAGAAGCTAGCTAAGAAAGGATTTTTGGAAATTTCAATTTTAAGAGGATAATCGGAGGTTAACGCGGACGAAGCCGCAGACAACAGCTAGTATTTAATAGAAATCCAACTTGAAAATATTACTCGGAAAATACAACTCGGTATGCCTTCAAAATAAGGGTACGTCAGATGTTGATGAATGAAGCAGAAGAGTCACCACCTTAATGCGTTATAATATTATATATGTGTAAGTATGTTTATGAATACATATTATGCATATATATTTATCTATTATATAAAAATAAGTCGGGTTTTCCTTCCTGACGATATAACTCCAGAACGCACGAACCGATTTCCACGGTTTTGCATTCGTTGGAAAGGTCTCGGGCTCCGTGAGGTTTATAGCAACGAAAATCTAGGAAAATTTCAATAGAAAAGCGGGAAAATAGGGAAAATCATTTTTTAAATACAGCGCCATCTCTGATACATAGCATGTACTACAAACCAATATTTTAAGTAGATGGCGTCGGTGCGTGACACACTGCTGACAGATGGCGCCACTGTTAGGCTACTTTTATCCCGGAAAATACAGATCACGCGGGCGGAGCCGCGCGGGACAGCTAGTGTATATATATTTATGTATTATTTTTATTTATCTTTGTATATGTTTATACATTCCCTTTATGGTAAGTTTATATGTATCTCGTAATCTTGAAATATTTCTATCTATACTACCTAATTGATGCACCTACCTTGTCTATCACTGCACCATCCTAAGGTTGACTGGTAGAGAATGCCTCTGGCATTAAGTCCGCCTATATACAAATATGTATATGAAGTGTAAATAAATAAATAAATAAAATATTTTGACTAGTATGCCTACTAAGATCAATGGTTATAAAGTAATGGCTTACCATTATTTTTCTTTATAGTTCAGTTGAACCGTAAAAATAAATTAGTTTTGCGACGCCAGCATCTAAAATACCTAGATAAATCATTAAGTTATTTAAAACCAGAAGTGGATTTTAATTGAGGTATAAGCATTAGTTTTTAGCATCTGATAATTGATAAATAGGAGCCATTAGCTTTACATTCACATTCAGATTAGAATTCTGACCTTGGTAATAGACGAATTGGCGTATCGAGATTTGGCATTTAGTTAAATAGATATCAGATCAAGGCGATACATCCGTAAATGTTGTCTTTGATTATATTGCCTGTAGTAGTTTTGTAAGTAGGGCCACAAACATACTGTAGACACTTTTGTCTACGTCGTGGATGGGCCGGCTAGACCGGCTTAATACCACAGTCTTAGAGATAACTGACGTGAAGTGATATCTTGTTATTGCGTTTCGTACAGCAAGTAAGATTTACGGAGGTGTAATCCCCCTCCCCGTACCTATTATGCCCATTCCTCTCCTTAGAGGTCGGCCACGTATCCATTATTTTTTTTGATATTCTAAGCGTTTATGGTCCGTGGTGTTACCTACGATCAGGTAGGTTGACTCACTGGCTCGTTTACCAGTCTCTGTTATAAAATACAAAGTACAAAGCAGCAAATCGCTACCGAAATATGGAATGTTGGACATCATTTGATTATCTGGACGAGGTATGGGTTTCTGAAAAAGGCTGTCATGAGATTAAGATTTAAGAAAAAGTAGTAGTAAGATTGTTTCAAATTCTTTCATTTTGATAAATACTTGACTTCCGTATTCATAAACATTACTACAAGGTCTTATAGTGTACTTGAATACGTTGTGACGATTGATGTAATATGTATGGCAGGTTTTTGGCGCCAAACAAAAAAATACAGACCATACCAACAAAAATCACATAAACAGAAACTTATATTTAGCAAAGTGCTCACTTATATGATTTTTTTGTATACGTTCGTAAACTCTTATGACTCATAATGAGTAAAAGCAGGGATTGTAGGCAAGTAGTAACAAACAGGAAATAAAAATCAGATATGATTATAAAAAATAAAATCAATCTGACAACTTTGTGTTTTTTATGTTCATGAATAAGTTATAGTAAATAGTAACAACACGCAAATTGTAAATTATATAAATGACACAATTTAAGAATAATCTAAAATTGAGCGCAAGCTATTCTAGCCATATCAGGAACTTCTTTTTGTAAGTAATGAAAGTTGGTCGAGTGAACTTCTGGTGAATTTAGGTTGCAGATTTAAAATATGTTGCCTATTAGTTTAATTATATAACTAAATCGTACCGGCTGTTTAATAAAAATAATGGACGTTAGATATTTTCATCTGCTTTGATAAATCAAGCTATGAGGAAATAACCTTAGAAATCCCTTGCGCTCTTAGTTTCATAGTTGTATTAAATTCATAGCATTTCCGATTTTAAGTCAGAATGCAATTTGAATTTAAATGCAACAAACATGTTTGATTGTAAGTAATTCATAAATTTTGAGTTCATTCCATATATTTATACTAGCAAACCCTAACCTACCTAGTTGCTGTTGCCTAAGGAATACATGTTAAATCATACTGTAATAAACTATTCAATAAAGTATGCGCCATTTATTGGATACTTACTCAATTCAGCCGATAAATTAACTTACATCGCCATCTGTTAGAATCTTATGGAAATCACAGATAATTATAACTCTTTGTCATATAATAAACAAATAATTTGCAATAAAAAAATATTGCGACTATAAATTGAGATGTAAACTTCAATCAAACACACAAAATTGCAAAATTTTATCAAAATCTATTCAGTAGTTTAGGAGTTCATCACGGACAAACAACATGATACATTTTTTTTATATATAGATTAAGGAATTTAATGAGAAATGACTAAAAATGTGAGGAGGAACATAAATAACATGATCAATTTCAAACTAATTTATTGTACTCACAGAATACAAACCCGTGTCAGGAGTAACCAATTGTAGGCTTTTACTTTAAATGCACTTAAATACACACTTAGCATTAATAATTACGACAATATTACAACTACTACTGTAACAGTCAGCCAAGCAGAAGGCTGGCCACAATAATGACGACCACGACGGTCACTAAGGTCTTCACTGTGCGATGACGGAATGCGAACTGTGTCCCTGCCAAGTCGTGCACCTCTTTTATACATAATTTTTAGGTGTTACCCGATGACAATTTTATAAACACCATCCGCACAGATGATAAAAATTAAAATAAAACTTAACACCTAACTCGGCCTCTCCTGACGAGTGCGCGTCCCGAGCACATTAGGTATTTACAGAACACAGCACCCACAAAACGCCCTACCTCATTACTTCATATGCCACGTGTTATCTATAGCCGGGAAAAAAGAAGTGATGTAAGAAAACCCAGGAACACATTGATAGCTGGCTGTGTCAATGAGTTTAGAAGAATACAATGCAAATAGTTAATTTCTAGGCGGAGCCGTTATTCAATGCCACTCCGCATCATGCACGCTGTGCCGTATTCTTCATCAGAGCGCTGTCGTTGCCCTTCACGGCTTCCATCTGCCTGCGTGACGTACCCAACGAGCATCTTGCACCTCCTGAGTAACAAAAAATACACGGCAGAATCACATAGCTCATAGTCACACAACAAAACAGTTGTCTTGGGTGCGGGAATTGAACCCGTAGTCTCTCAATTCGCAACCTGATGATGGCTATCCGCTACGTTGCGGAGGTTGGCTGTAATTTGATCGTACCATGGGTATACCCATGCGACATTTTCTTATATTACAAAATTTCAGGAACATATTAGCTGTGTTATGCACCGCTTCGATTAATCCTGACTAATTTAAACAATCACTGCTGGGGTAGCCTTTGTGAAGGTTTTCAAGTTAAAAAGCTTAACATGAATCCTAGCTTGGGATTCGACATTAATCTTACTCTTAGAAATAAAACAAGCGAGAATTGGTTCACCCTGGATACACATCAGTCCTTAGATGTCTTCAGCAGGGCGTGCAGCGGGCTGCTGCTTGACGCTAGTAGACGGCTACTGCCTGTCGTTGGCAGACGGCTGCTGCCCGTCGCTGGCAGACGGCTGCTGCCCGTCGCTGGCAGACGGCTGCTGCCCGACGCTGGCAGACGGCTGCTGCCCGACGCTGGCAGACTGCTGCTGTGCGTCGTGATAACCGGCGCCCAGCACGAGATGTACAAAGCGAGCTCATTTAGCCGGCTCACCTCGTATTTGCAACATAAGGAAAAACACACGGAGAAAAATGGTTATACAGGTTCGTGTGTGTCCGAAGCATAACTTATCTTATGAAGTAACAAATGTAGTTGATTAATCATCTTATAGCTTCGGACATAACACGAATAAATCTCAGTGTATCGTGAATGACACACTACCTCATGGACACTCCTAGCCTGCGTCGCCAGTACAGAAGGTATCTTCAAGGGGAAGGCATTCGCCTGTCACCCACATACCTTAGGACCAGCTCACATGACCCAAGAACTAAGAGTGTACATCGATGGTGCGACAAACGCTAGGCGACACACGCCGGGTGCGACATACGCTAGGCGACAGACGCCGGTGGTGCGACATACGCTAGGCGACAGACGCCGGTGGTGCGACATACGCTAGGCGACAGACGCCGGGTGCGACATACGCTAGGCGACACACGCCGGTGAAGCAGCAAACGCTGATAGACGGCTGCTGCTCGACGTTGGCAGACGGCTGCTGCCCGTCGCTGGCAGACGGCTGCTGCCCGTCGCTGGCAGACGGCTGCTGCCCGACGCTGGCAGATGGCTCCGCCACACGCGTCTCGACAAGCGGCGCCCAGCACCACTCGTCACTACTGCTTCTGAAAACAACCACCAAAACGAGAAAGCAGGCGAAAATAAGTTTTATAAAATTCTCCCCACAGTAAAGTGTGCCGGACAGAAGCCTGATACGTATTGGGAAATAAGTCTGCTAGGCCAGGGGCCCGAAAGGCATTTCGTTAAAAGGTTGAAGTGTTTTGAGTTCAGCAGTTCTGCAAAACGATCGCAAGTGATAAATTTTACTGGAACACGATTGTACAGGAATTAACAGTCACACACATAATCAGACACGAGTCTTGTGTCGCAGGTATCAGGAACTATGAAATACTTTAAAAGTTCACATCTATAACGACAATCATTGATGTAAAATGCAAAATGAAACAGATTCCCTGCATTAGGTATTTAGCTTTGCTCGATAGTAAAAACCATTTTTATTTCGGTAGGTAATCGCTACAGCGATGGGTCGCCCCACCTTAACAATTCTACAAATTACTTTTTATATGCGATCTACACAAAACGGAAAGATCTCACCAAATTTTGTTAGTTTCTCGCCGTATACTCAATACTCGTAAATGCGTTCGATCATAGCCATCCCGGAAAGTCGCTCTGTAAGCCGTATCGGTGCACTGCCACATCAGTAGAACTCGTCCATTATAGTCCTAGATAAATTCTGACAACAATTGGCACACAATTAATAACTTCGTAGACACAACCATGAATGCTGGCGCATTGTCTTTACGACTTGAACACAAAATGTATGACTTTTCGTATCCATAAGCAGCAAACTAATATGTTCACAATAAATTTATTACTGCCAACAAGTTATTTTCAAAATATCTTGTAAAATGTAAAAGGCATAGAATTGTTAATAATTATCAGGTAGATAATTATTCATTTACATTTCTGAACACCATCAAATTTAGCACTATAATGATTTGTTAATAATTATCGGGTAGATAATTATTCATTTATATTTCTGAACACCATTAAATTTAGCAGTACAATGATTTTACACTGAATGAATTATTCTATGACACTGCTGCACCATGGTTCATCTTAATGATCTAACCAACCACATGTCAATTTTATTGGCAATTTTTGCTTTAACAAAAATCCAATAAAATTGGAACAAACTCACCAAATACCTCGTAGATAGTCGCAGTCATCGCGCAGTTATAGACATGTCGCGTAGTTACCGACACAAGTGCATTTAAAGTTCTAGCATTAGTTATTAAGTAATGCCTTGAAAATTTAACTGTCAAGAAGATGATGGGCTGCGGAGCCCATCCCACTTCTGAATTAAGGAATTTAATGAGAAATGACTAAAAATGTGAGGAGGAACATAAATAACATGATCAATTTCAAACTAATTTATTGTACTCACAGAATACAAACCCGTGTCAGGAGTAACCAATTGTAGGCTTTTACTTTAAATGCACTTAAATACACACTTAGCATTAATAATTACGACAATATTACAACTACTACTGTAACAGTCAGCCAAGCAGAAGGCTGGCCACAATAATGACGACCACGACGGTCACTAAGGTCTTCACTGTGCGATGACGGAATGCGAACTGTGTCCCTGCCAAGTCGTGCACCTCTTTTATACATAATTTTTAGGTGTTACCCGATGACAATTTTATAAACACCATCCGCACAGATGATAAAAATTAAAATAAAACTTAACACCTAACTATAGAGATAAGTACCTATTTTTAACAGTCTCTGTAGACTTCGGTGAACAGCAATTATTTCTTTTTATGGATGACTTAATCTTATTAAATCGTTCTGGTCCTTATTCGAATTATAATCGCATATTACCTTATTCCTCCAAAGTCAAATGTATTTTTTGATCTAATGAATAATTATCAGTTCCATGAGTCAAATAAATGTTATTATATTCTATCTTACTCGTAAAAACTGATTAATTCATGTTTCAATATTAGGCGGGGCGGGGCTATTTGCTATAGATCTGAAGTCAAATAATAAAAACGGCTGTAACCAGCATTGCGCAATGTTATTTAAAGGTTGTCATTTATTTTAAGTTTTCTTTTATCCTGGCACAGCAGTCAGCGTCAAAAACTGTTTATTTAGTAAATCATTGCATTTCACTAACGCTCGTAATCCTATCCTATCCTACTATCCTACTAATATTATAAACGTGAAAGTTTGTAAGTATGGATGGATGGATGTATGTTTGTTACTCTTTCACATAAAAACTACTGGATGGATTTTAATGAAACTTTACAATAATATAGCTTATACATCAGAATAGGACATAGGCTACTTTTTATCCCGGAAAAAGTAGATCACGCGGGCGGAGCCGCGAGCAAAAGCTAGTATCACATAAGGGCTTGAAACAATACATCAATGGTTTTTATTAGCATGATTTAGATGGATAGCCCGAACCAGTATACTCCTTTTGGTCCTACCAATAGAGTTCAAATGAGTGAGAAGAAAATACTTATGATCTCAGATCAGCTGTAGATTTGATGAGTTCTTTGCATCTTTCCGCATTTGTCCCAAGTCTTTGATAGATAAAAAGTATTACGAAAAATTACTTTTCCTCTTACCTCGTTAAGTTTTATAGATTTCGGTAAACATCTATTACTTCTATTATGAGCATCTAATACTTTCGATCCTTATAAGAATGAGATATTGCTTAATTAAATTCATCCTTTTTTCTTCATTCTGATATTATGGATTTATTTGTGATTGACTTTTTGTTAGAGATAATTGTTTGGACTGAGAATGGTTTGGACAGTAACTTATATGTATCGTATAATCGCTGTTTTAATCGTATGTCTAAATCTATATTAGGCATTCTAAATTAGAAGAGAGATTATCATTAGAAATTATAATGCTTATCTCTCCTTGCCTGGCGGTTAATGATAATATTATAATTTATCCCCTTTATGTAATTTTGGTTGGTTAAATAAACCGCTAAATTGCAAGCACGACTCGTGCCCTAGGAGGGATCCATACCATTTAAATGCACATATACAATTTACCTTATTTGTACTTGTTAAGATAGATTTTTATTTTGTTGTTTATTGGCATAGATTTATCAGGAATCTCTGGCTAGAAAAAAATGTAAATAATTTAATTTTTGAAATGTTTTTGCAATGATATCACGTCCATTTATCAGCATTATTATGTATACAATTTGATACGAATATGGTAAATGATTATAGCAAGGTTTAGAAGTAGCGTGGGCCCAGTGGGACGTAACGGTACTTTAAACATATTTGGAGTCATTGAGTTGTGATGTTAGAGTCGTGTTAATTTACTGTATCTGCAAGTCCTTTATTCCAGGAAATTATTTGTGTTTGGTTTGATTGCTTTTTTTTTCATCTACATTTAAGGGTCCGTTGTCAATTTCTTTGTAGTAACATTATTGTAACTATTACTTTGATAGGTAAATTATATCGTGTATGTCCTGTCTATTTCGTTAATATTGACACAATTTTTCTGTGAAATATTGTGAGGTAATAATAAAATAGGAATCATTTTTATAGCAATTGCCTCAAATTTATTTTATTGGATGTGAATGAATACACTTTGTAATTTACATATTTATTATTCATAAATTTTAATGTATTCATTTTACTTAAAATACACGCGGAATGTCTTAATAGAAAGTTAATATGTATATAAAATATTATTTCAGTTATTTAATATAATAGTTTAGTAATAATATTGTTCAGTGTGTATAAAATTTCACGTCGACATCTATATGGATATTCCATACAAATTATTAACTTAACATCTAAAAATAGTGCGTTCAATCAATTCCTAAATAAAGAATGATTACTGTTTAGAGTTGTTTTACACTAAACGGTGAGTAATATTTGCATGACGTCTAATTTTCGATTCTTATTCTTTTTTTGTTTCCAGTAGTTAAAAGTAGTTAGTGTCGGATTTAGTTTCCGGGCCATCGTTACCATCTTGTTGAAAATGATTTCCCCTTTTGCCATGTGACACTTCTGAATTCACATTAATTTCTTGGTTAATAATGAAGACGTTCCGTGTAACATCGGTATCGTTGGTAATATCCCTTCCTTTATCAAGCTTGGTGTCATCTCGATTGTTGATCCATCCACGAATGTTAACTATAACTGTTGGCTTGATTACAGTTTGAGATTCCCGATCGCCGATCTGGCTTTGTCCTGCCATTGAGGTAGGAAAAGGCATAAACTCAGGGATATCTTCAACATTTTCGCTTTGATTAATTTTATTTTTATTCCCATGACGCGAGCGTTGTTTTTTTATGTTCTCTATTTCTTGGAATTTGTTAGCATTACTAAAGTTCAATATTTTCTCATTTTCAATATCTTTTATTAGTTTTTCAACGACCTTGTCGTCATTTGATGTATTTTTCATAGTTTTTGGAAATCGATACTGCAGCGGTGGCATTGCTATCCTATCGTTTCTTCGTGGCAGAAAATCCGCTTCATTAAGATGATGTTGGTAGCTATCATATGCGTACTGTTCATAGTTATGTGTTAGTTTGTTTTCTTCATTGTCATTTATTTCTTCGGGCATATGTTTATGAAATAACGACGCAATAAAGTTATTCACAAAGGATTTTCTTTCATACTTGTCTATGTCTCGATTTTTCATTGGGTTGCCGCTGCACAGTATTATCATGTATGTTACACATATGAAGCACTGCATCTGTAAAAGAAGAAATACAAAAACCAAATATTATTTATGGCTTTTTTAATCAGTACTACGCAGTGATATATTTGAGTGGTATAGCAACGCTGTAAATAGTTTTTTTCTACAGCATGAATGGGCTGGCTCGACCGGGTAATTACCACTGTTCCTCAGAAAAACAAGGTAGCGGCTTGCTGCTGCGTTTGGCGAGTGAGATATCCAAACGCCCAAATCTCCCTCCCCTTCCCCAACCCCTTAATTATCCCTCCCTTTAAGGTTAGTAACTCGATCATGATTTCTGGTATTGTAGGCGTATAAGGGTGGAGATCACCTACTACCAGGTGACCCACTAGCTCGTTTACAGTCGTTTAGAGGCCGGCAATCAAGCAAGTGTGTCACTTGATTTTAAGTGTTTACTACTAACGGTGAATATCCATGAAACTAGATGAATCATGACGTTACCGACCTTTAAGAAAAGGAATGGGCATTGAGAAAGGGGATATGAGCCTACTGCAATCTCACCCATCGTACGAAGCAAGCTGCCACTTCATTTTGTTTTTCTGCGAGATAGTGATATTACCCGGTTGAGCTTGCCAATTAATGTTGTATTCAAACTGTCCTCAGCTTGGCTCTATCACATAATTGAGAAACACTGGTTTATAATTATAAATAAACAACATTTTAACATTATCTGAACATTCACATGTTCGTCTGTTTTATAGCACAGGCAAATGAGCAAGCGGACTCATTGCCGACCTTAAAGCGAAGGGGTAATCAAAGGATTAGGAAGGGGATTTGGGCCTCCGGATATTTCAGTCAATGCACGAAACACAGCAGTGAGCTGTTGGTTGGAAACACATTGGTTTTCTGTGAGTCAGTGGTAATAACCCTGTCGGGCCAGCCTATTCATTCTGTAGACAAAACTGTCCACAGCATGACTCTACTTTTATTTTGACCTACTTGAAATGTTATGTTTCGTTTTTATACAGGGTTAATTTTAAAACACCAGCAACCTCGCAGGACCAGATAGCTGACCTCATACGGAACAACTTTAGTTCTACGAGTTTGGATATAACTCAATATATTTAAAAAAAAATGATTTTACAAGTTTTTGTTGTGTCGTGTTTTTCTTCGTAGGCGCGGCGTGCGCGCACGACTTCAAAGCGGCCGTCAGCTGATAAGCGGTCAAGGTCGTAGGCGCTAGCCCGGTTCCCCACGCTTCGCGTATTTGTTTACGTAATCTGCGATGCGCGTTGTTAATATTCAAGACGGAAATTAAATGAATACTTATTTTTGTATGAAAATAAAATCTAACAAATTATCAAAAGTCGTAGAACAAAAGTAGTAGCTTATAACCTTAGGAATCTACCCCTACGAGGTTGCTGGTGTTTTAAAAATAACCCTGTATAATAAAGTACTTTTTTTATCCGAGCACGGCAAAATGACTGCACTACACCTGATGGTCAGCGTAGTGCAGTCCAAAAAACCAGCGACCACCGAAAAACAATGAGTTTATCGGTGGTCACCAGAGTCATGCAGGCCTGTATAAATGCTTCTTCTCTCTCCGAAGAGGGGGGGGGGGGGGATCGAGGGGCCTGCGACAGGACAAGGCGGATGACCGATGCAGGCCCAGGAATACAAGGTATATCAAGTATACCCGCCCCAATCAACCATCAAGCAATGTTGCAAGCCCCTCGGAAAGACCTGATATATACTGGCTGATCCTGGAACGCGATCCACACAAGGCGTGTGGATCACTATCGCAGGTTTTAACACCATGTGTATGGTGGTCGCTGTCCGGGTGGATATGAATATTCTACTATGGATGCGGCGGCGTTGCCAATGTAGGTACTGGCTGATATCAATCAATACCTATGTATTGCCACCGCAAAACTATTTAGTCTTTGGGTGTGTGTAGTGGGTACAAAAAATAACGGATCCGACTCACGGTTTAAAAGTTGTATTTCACACAGCACACAAGACAGAAGGCACAATAGACAGAAAGCACAAGCACAGAGAGTCCAGAAAGAAGTAAGAATAGTTCGGACAGATAACACTCAAACAGTCTTAGGAAGTAGGCACAAGCGATAGGTGGTATATAAAGCGAAGTACATAAGCGTATACAAAAAAGCGTGCGTTTTGCGTCGTAAGCTAGTCTCGACTGATGACAGTTAATACATACGTCTGCGATTTGCGCGCGCGCTAGTTGCGCGGGTAGTTCGCGCAGTACATAATGGACTAGAGATGTGGGCGTTATCGCAACGCCCGACAATCGATATCGATATCGACAAGCTGTTCGCAGCGTGTGTATATTAATACATAAATATAAATAGTTATTAAGAATATTATAATGATAATATAATTATATAAATATGTTATGTAAATATAAGTGTAAGTGTAAAAATGTAAATGTATAATTTTAGTACATATAATAAAAATAAGTGTTAAGTGTAGGAAGGTTACCTACACCACCCCCCTCCAGAGACCGTCAAGGGCGATAAAAATCGGGAAATTTCACTCGGCGTCCAGCACGAGTGACGTATTCTTTTGAGATCTCCGGTGAAGGCTCGTCATTACGGTCAGACAGTATGAAGGCCGGCTTAATTCGGTCTATCGATACCGTGACCTCTTTGTTTTTTAGGAGAATTTTAAAAACTTTGTCTCCTCTGGACAAAACTTTATGTGGACCTGAGTAAGCTGGTTGAAGTGTACCACGTGATGCGTCTTCACGAAGGAAGACGTGATCACAGGTGGCAAGATCCTTAAATATAAAAATGTTTGGCTTACCATGGTGGGACGTAGGAGTGGGTTGCAGCTTTTGGGCAAAATTTCTAATACGGGCAATAAACTCGGAGGTGTCAGTGGTACCCGTCGTAGTAGGGTCGAAAAATTCCCCAGGTAACCTCAACGGTTCCCCGTATACCAATTCCGCTGAAGACGACTGTAGATCTTCCTTGAAGGAAGTCCGAATGCCTAGCATCACCCATGGAAGCGATTCAGTCCACCTATCATTCCCGTGGCATACGATTGCAGCTTTAAGTTGCCTATGAAATCGCTCCACCAGGCCGTTACATGCCGGATGGTAAGCTGTCGTCTGTTTATGCTCGAATCCGGCTATCCTAGAAAGACATTTAAAGAGGGCCGATTCAAACTGACGGCCACGGTCAGTTATAATGTCTGTAGGACAGCCGAATCGAGCTATCCAGCCTGACAGTAAGGCTTTGGCAACTGTCTCTGCTGTAATATCTTCTATCGGTATTGCTTCCGGCCATCGAGTAAATCGATCTACTACCGTTAGGCAATACCGATAACCACATGAGAGACGAAGGGGTCCTACAAGGTCGATGTGGATCTGTTTAAAGCGCGCCCGTGGTAAATTGAACGTGCCTAGTGGAGCGGTCACATGACGACTTACCTTTGCACGTTGACATGGGATACAGGATCGCGCCCAGTTTCTGCAGTCCTTGCGTATGCCTGGCCAAACGTAGCGTTCGGCAATTAACTTAGCCGATGCATTGGCACCAGGGTGACTGTGAGAATGCAGGCTGTCGAAAACCTGCTTACGAAAGAACTTGGGTACGAACGGTCTGGGTGTCGGTGTACTGACGTCGCAGTACAGGAGTGCACGACTTCCAGGTACGTTGAGTTTCTCGAGCTGCAATGATGAACCTTCCTCTAATAGCCTAGATAGTTCAGGATCCGAGACTTGGCTTTTAGCTAATGTCCCGGGGTCTACAGGTATTCCCAATTCCTCGATGCGCGACAAGGTATCGGCAACGACATTATCTTTGCCGGATATATGTCGGATATCAGTCGTGAATTGGGATATAAAATCGAGGTGTCTATACTGCCTAGGCGAACAGTTTTTCTTCCTTTCATGGAATACAAAACTGATCGGCTTGTGGTCAGTATAGATGACGAAGTGCCGGGCCTCGAGCATGTGTCGGAAGTGTTTTACTGCTTCGTAAATGGCAAGCAGTTCCCTATCATATGGCGAATATTTTACCTGTGAAGGGCTTAGTTTATGCGAAAAGAAAGCTAAAGGCTGCCATGAGTCATCTTTTAGTTGTTGGAGAACTGCACCAATCGCCTTGTCCGATGCGTCCGTCACCAGGGCAAGTTTTGCAGTGCAGTCCGGATGGGCTAAAAGAGCTGCGTCAGACAGGCTTTCCTTACAGGCTTCAAAAGCTGCTAGGGTATCACCTGTTAACTCGATCGGATGGGATCCCTTGACTGATCCTGTCAGTAGTGCGTGCAACGGAGCTTGGATCTGGGCAGCGCGAGGAAGAAATCTCCTATAAAAATTAAGCATGCCCAGAAATGCCCTTAATTGCCGCACGTTCTTGGGTGCAGGGAAGTCCTTAATTGCCTGCAACTTGGTGTCCAGTGGTCGAGAGCCTTGTTCAGAGATTGAGTAACCTAAAAAAGTTACCTCCTTTGCTCCGAAAACACACTTAGCTGTGTTCACCAACATGCCGTAGTCCCTCAGTTTGCCAAAGACAATACGGAGGTGCTCTTCATGTTCCCTCTGGTCCTTCGAAAACACTAAAAAATCATCGAGATAACAGTATACGAAATCCAATCCCCTGGTCATCTCGTCCACAAACCTTTGGAAAGTCTGACCCGCGTTTCGAAGTCCGAAGGTCATAAACGGAAATTCGTATAACCCGAATGGTGTGGTGATCGCGGTTTTGGGTATGTCCTCAGGATTGACAGGTATCTGGTTATAGGCTTTTACCAAATCTAAAGTGCTGAAGATTTTGCAACCAGCTATAGAATGGGCAAAATCATGTATATGCCTAATTGGGTACCTGTCAGGCACAGTACGGGCGTTCAACATGCGGTAATCACCACACGGACGCCAACCATTGTCCTTTTTCGGCGCGAGATGTAATGGTGAGGACCAAGGACTTTCCGAAGGTCTGGCTGTTCCATTGGCAAGCATGGATTGGAACTCTTGCCTGGCGATTTTTAGTTTGTCAGGGGCAAGACGACGAGGAGACGAAGATACTGGAGGCCCAGGTGTGGTGCGGATGTGGTGTACAGTGTTGTGTGAAATTGTGCGATGCGTACCAGCTGGTCGAGTTATATCTGGGAACTCATTTAAGATTTTATGAAATGAAGTATCACCAGTTGAGACTTTCACAGAATAAAGGCTACTACTATTTACTACAAGGCTAGCTATGCTACTTACAGATGTCGTGTTATCAATTAAGCGTTTATTTCTACAGTCTACAATAAGGTTGTAAAAATTTAAAAAATCTACACCTATGATAGGTTTTGTAACATCAGCAACTACGAAACGCCAAGTAAAAAGTCTACGTAAGCCAAAGTCTAACTCAAGATGTACATAACCATAAGTTGAGATGCTGGAACCGTTTGCAGCGCACAGTTGGAAGCCTGTTGGAGCACGACGATCTCGTAGTACCGAACGAGGGAAGACACAGAGGTCGCTGCCGGTGTCGACCAGGAATTGCGTCTTCGAATATCGGTCGGTAACGAAAAGGCGACCAGCAGGAGATGGGCAATCTTCAGCCGCCATTATCGACTGCCCTTCGAGTTTTCCGACTTGTAGTCGCAGGGGCGGACGCATTTACTGGCCTTCTCTCCGAACTTGTTGTGGTACCAACAAAGTGGGTACCTCCGGTAGTTCGACTGCGATCGCTGCCTTGAAGAAGACCGGTTGCGTGGTCGAGAGGTCCGAGATCCTGACCTTCTGCCTTTCTCGGACGCGAGCTTCTGGAATTCTCTCCGAAGTTCAGCTACTTCCCGTGTCAGGTCACTGAGGACGGAGCTCGAGTCTGCTTGGCTCATAGAAGCGACCTTTGGGGTTGTGGTAGTCAGATCGTTGATACGATCTGCTAAATCCGCCATGTCTTCGAGCGAAGTCGATCCTGGTTGACCTGCGAGAACTGTCTGGATACCATGAGGAAGACGACTTATCCAGATGGTCTTCAAAAAATCTTCTGACACGTCAGGACCAGCAAGGCTCTGCAGGTGTCGAAGGAAGCGAGAAGGCTTTCGGTCTCCGAGCTCTTCGTGCATCAATAATTGCTTCAGCTTCTTTTCATTTGAAGCACTTAAACGCTTCACAAGTTCCGCCTTCAGTTTTTCGTACTTGTTCTCAGCTGGAGGTCGGATTATAATGTCTTTAACCTCTTTTGAGTACTGATTATCCAGCTGACCGATGATGTAATTAAATTTCGTCAGGTCGCTGGTAATCCTATTTATGGCGAATTGTCCTTCCACCTGGGCGAACCAAATCTCCGGTTCCTCTGGCCAAAATGGTGGAACGCGGATGCTCACTTTGTATACCTCGCCATGATCTAACGACACTTTCTCCTCACTAGTGTTCGACGGTGCGCCACGTGCATTCTCCATCTTTGACTTTGTGTCCGTTTTAGAGGTCACCAATATGGATGCGGCGGCGTTGCCAATGTAGGTACTGGCTGATATCAATCAATACCTATGTATTGCCACCGCAAAACTATTTAGTCTTTGGGTGTGTGTAGTGGGTACAAAAAATAACGGATCCGACTCACGGTTTAAAAGTTGTATTTCACACAGCACACAAGACAGAAGGCACAATAGACAGAAAGCACAAGCACAGAGAGTCCAGAAAGAAGTAAGAATAGTTCGGACAGATAACACTCAAACAGTCTTAGGAAGTAGGCACAAGCGATAGGTGGTATATAAAGCGAAGTACATAAGCGTATACAAAAAAGCGTGCGTTTTGCGTCGTAAGCTAGTCTCGACTGATGACAGTTAATACATACGTCTGCGATTTGCGCGCGCGCTAGTTGCGCGGGTAGTTCGCGCAGTACATAATGGACTAGAGATGTGGGCGTTATCGCAACGCCCGACAATCGATATCGATATCGACAAGCTGTTCGCAGCGTGTGTATATTAATACATAAATATAAATAGTTATTAAGAATATTATAATGATAATATAATTATATAAATATGTTATGTAAATATAAGTGTAAGTGTAAAAATGTAAATGTATAATTTTAGTACATATAATAAAAATAAGTGTTAAGTGTAGGAAGGTTACCTACACTACCATCAGCATAATTATGATTAGTTGAGAATATTGATTAGCACTTTTGTCTTAATACAGGATAATATACTGGATTATCCCGTTACATTGATTTACAGTCAGAGATTACCAACGGAAGTCTTGAGTTTATTTAAGGTTAATTACAGAATGCCCATATAAAATCACTAATTAATTCCGAAAAAACTCTCGTCCCATTGACCTATAAGGTCACAATAGCGCTGATTTTATGCAGTAAAAATATTTACATACATTTGTGCCTAATAGAATTCGTAATTCAAAATATATTGGGTGGGAGACCTCTTTAAGTGATTTAATTTTTATATTTAAGAGGTCATATATTCTTTTTACGATGCCAATGCCATACATAACGGACTGACAAACTAGTGAATTATTATTGATACATAGAATAAAACATAGTCGCTATTTACGTCTGTCTCCTAAACTATGCAACGGATTTAGATGCCGTTTCCACAGTCATTTAGATAATTTATTCTGGAAGGTTTATATGTATACCGCGCTATGACTCACGGGAGTAAAGCAGTAATATGCCTGTGGTGAAACCGCGACAGAAAGCTAGTATGTTTATAAATTAAAAAAGCTAAAAAACACGCTTTTATAGAAAGTCTAACTAAAAAATTGAAAATAAATTTGAAGAAAACAATGTATTTTTATTGTAAAAAAAGCGTGCGGTGCATGGTGTCAATAGTAATCAATATTACATTGACTACATATAGTGGAGCGCCTGGGGGTTTTCACCTCGGATTAGAGTTACAGTGAATGAATTAATATGATCGATGTGGGATATTGTTTTTTAAACTATAAATTGCAATGTTTACCCAATTTTTTTTTGTGCAAACCATTGTTTCATTGTTAAAAAAAAATATTATGAAAAATTAATGTTTGACCATATATTTTCACTTTAAACAGTATTTTTTTTATTTATATGTTAAATCTTACCTGAGTAGACATATAGGAACATTTTTCAAAGATACCTGTGTATAAAAATAGCAGTAGGGATCTCGAACAGGTAGAAAAACGTGGAGGGGAGAGCGGAGCGACAGGTGCCATGTACAATGGAATTTCTCGGCCAGTTTAATTATAAATGAAACGTACTCTATTGTGTACATTTAAAAAATAAGGTAATTAATCACGACTAATGAAAAGAAAAAAAAATAGTACAAAATCAGTTTATTTAAATATATTACACTAGCTTTTGCTCGCGGCTCCGCCCGCGTGAACGGCATTTTCCGGCATAAAAGTAGCCTGTAACCGTCTTCAGGATCCCATCGGTCTATGTAGATAAATTCATCAAAATCGGTCCTGTGATTTAGGCGTGAAAGCGTAACAAACAAACTCACTTTCGCATTTACTTTCACCCCCTTTTTCATCCCTTAATAATTAAAATTTCCAAAATTCCTGAAACACCTATTTATTTATTTTACGTCAATAATCGAAATACAAAATTTTGTTTATGTAACTTTCAAAATGATGGACTTCCATACATATTATCATCCTCTATTTTGACCCCTTAGGGGTGGAATTTTCTAAAATCCTTTCTTAGTGGATGCCTACATAACAAAATGAATATACAGTCCGAATTTCATGCTTGTAGCCTTGATAGTTTGCGCTCGGCGATGATGAATCAGTCAGTCAGTCAGGACATGTTATTTTATAATTATAGATTGTTGTCTACATCAAATATTTTCTTCTACTTCATCTATCTGTATAATAGGTGAAGTATTGGAACAACTATTTCCGCTGCACTGTAAACATGCTACACTGCAGTATAAACCACTTTTTCGGCATCCACACGCAGCTCCACATCCCTTTTTGCAATTACTAAATAACATTTGCAATAAATTATCCGGAGCAGATAATTGATTCATTGTTATTGGGATGTACATATTATTGGAATACTTCCATCCCCAATTTTCAATAACTACGTCATTTCCTAGCCATATCTGAATTTGTAGGTACACTCTTTTAAGGTGCTCAAACGCTGCATCAGTTGTTGGAGGCAGTGATGACAAAAGAACACTCGTATTTTTGGCTGTTGCTTTTATGAAAGAATTGAATCTCAATGTATTTAAATCATAAGTTTTAGACGGAGCTCCATATAAACTCAAAATACATGCTACACCTGCTTGCAATATATTATTGGGGTCTTCATTGATATTTTTAAATACTTTTACTGAGTCGTGTAAATCAATCCGTAAAAAGACAAGATAAGATAAGAATACTCAGGTAAGATTTAACATATAAATAAAAAAAACTGTTTAAAGTGAAAATATATGGTCAAACATGAATTTTTCATAATATTTTTTTTAAACAATGAAACAATGGTTTGCACAATTTTTTTTTGGGTAAACATTGCAATTTATAGTTTAAATAACAATATCCCACATCGATCATATTAATTCATTCACTGTAACTCTAATCCGAGGTTTTACGGTTTTGAATGCTCCAGGCACTCCACTAATATGAGTAGAAGGATTATCATTTAGATAGTATCTTAAAAAGCACCCCACGCTTTTTTACAATAAAATACATTGTTTTCTTCAAATTTATTTTCAATTTTTTTAGTTAGACTTTCTATAAAAGCGTGTTTTTTAGTTTTTTTTAAAACTATTATTTATTTTTCATTTTTTAGTTAAAATATAAATATATTGTAGCAGAGAGTATAATTTTAATTTTAAACCCGAACATCAAAAAAGCGCCATCTATTGACACTATTAGATACTACGATATTCCCTATAATTAACGAAGATCCAGAGAGTACAATTTTAATTCCTAACCCGAATATCAATAATTAATTAAATTAAATTATTATTTTATTATTTTTATTATTAAATTATTATTATTTTTTTTATCAAATTATTGTATTGTCATCGGTCCTCGATAAATCTACAAAGTTTGAACGAAATCGGGCCGTTTAAAGTGGGTCAAAATCGCGCCCAAAGGAGTCGGTTACAAACATACAAACAAACAAACATACAGGTGAAGTTAATAAAAAGCGTGTAAAAAAACGCTTGCTTATAAACAAAATACAGTCGCTGTATAGATGTAAGGCAAGTTAATATATAATATCCACTAAGCATGTTATATTTGCTATAAAATTGTGATACGGGTATGTTACCTCAATTAGGTATTTTTAAACCAGTTTAAACTTTAAAAGATTACTTAATACTACTTATAATACTCAGATAAATAAAGTCGAAAATTATATTTATGCAGAATATTTTTTCTTGCTTACTTAAATATCCGTAACCGTATACCAGAAATATGTATGAAGTTAACACGTGTCCAGTATGATCAGCAAGGGGTGTTGTATAGAACTGCTTATATGTTTTTACTTCTTCGAACTTCAAAAATGTAGGAGACTCTTCGGGGCGTATTTTTTCCATACACGTCGATTTTTCCGCTACCAGTGTACTGGTTCTGACACGAGTTTAACATTTTATACCCATTCCAAGAAAAGTGCTCAACGCCGAGAAAGAAGTTTTCACTTCAAAAAACAATATAAATTATAAACTTTGTATCAGCAGGCTAGTGTATAATTAACAAAGCGACTGAATGTTATTTATATGTAAGATTAATAATCTTCTCCGTTTAAATATCAGCGCGGTTTCAATATGATCATATTGCAGCCTCAATTCAATTATAATTGACGACGACAATACCGATTAAATTACTTATCATTTCAAATGTTAGCAGAATACCGTATAGGCTTTGATCAACCTCAAATCTATTTCCGATCTTATTTCAATATATTATGCTCGTGTTTGACGTTGTTTATTGGTTCATCTGAAAACCTTAAACAACATTCTTGACACTGAGATTAGTTTGCGAATGGAATTTCATTTTTAACATTTTTATTTACACAAATATAGATCAAAACTACCACAATACATTTCTAAGTTATGAAATAACGATCAACTTACTTCTATAATATGCGTTGTGACAATGCGCGCAGTTCACTTTAGCCGAGGGTTTGCGCTGGAGTGCGAGATGGCACCGGGAAGCGATCGCTGCGGTTGACTGAACCCTTCTGAACTTACCACGCGGGATTGTAAACCTCTGGTTTACTAGAATTAAATTATTTCTTAGATTTGTTCTTAACAGGCATATACAATATTCATATTATTTTTGTTTCGCTTCGTGGAAGTACCATTTGTAGTCCAAATTTTGACGATCAGAAACTCATTGTTCACAATCGTTATGCCAGTAGAAATGCTATAATATGTTTGAGATGTAAACATTATGTGGCAGGTCCTTCGGATGCACTAGTCTGTCTGGATAGGAACGATCGTATTGCCTACATCTGTCACAAAACAACAGTTTGCAAGCATTGTTGTTTTTATGTCTCCAATGACGAGTGTTGTGCTTGTATTGATTGAGTGAGATATTGATGAGTATTATTTACGCTTGATATCTTTCGATCGTCTCTTACTTTCTGGATAAATTTGAATAATACTAATCTATTACTAATACTAAAATATTAAACTATTCATACCCTCTCATCCATCGTTCTTCTGGCCGCAACATTGACCAAGACTAGTGGGGCTGCTATAGAGACTGAGGACCATTTAATTTTGGTCTCGTTCATAATGAGAGGATAAAAATAGCCATAAAACGTCACGCTGGGTAGTTCATCTTGGCAAGTCCTCCTGACACGTTTGCCTTTAATATACAATAACAAGTTTGTTTTCGTTTGTCATTGTACATTGAAATGATCAGTCCAGAGTGGGTCCTATTTGGGTAGACGATTCGTTGGAAGACCAATTGCTCGATTGGTAGACGATATACAATTGATCGCATAGAAGACTTGTACGCGATTAGCGCAGAATAAAGATCAGCGTCACAAGAAAGGAGAGGCTTATTGTTTTTTTCCTCGCACGGAAAGTGACTTCAATGGAATTGGTGTTAAGTACAGTGCAGTCCAAATATAATATCGACCTACTGTCTCTTACATTGAGTTTCTCGACGGTAGACAGAATTATGCCGGCCTGAAATTACTGGATGTACACTGGCTGATCCCGGACAGCGACTTGCTTGAACGAGCCACTATGGTAGGTTTTTCACCGTGCGTGTGGTTGCTATCAAGTCGGATACAAAAATATCAGGTACCCTCCCAACAGTTATTCCAGCTACATACCCAGAACTGGGTCAAATACGGGATGATGACGATGATCAATCAAAATTCAAATTTTGAAATTATAAGTACCTACCTACCTACCTACCTGTAATATTATGATCCAGAACATCTCTAAAAATCCAGCGTGTAGTTTTATCTTAATCATTAGGTGAAAAGTAAGTTGCAATTAATTTTCATCGAAATAAGTTGTTTTTTTCATACCAGCTGCTGTTTAGAACATCCAAGTTAAAATATATTTATAATATTCAGATTTTAAGTTAATAGAAGATCACCAAATACATGAATTTAATTTGATTTTGATGTTAATGGAATCCATAAAAAAGGTTAGTCTGGTGTTCTTTTTTTTAAAATTAATTGTATACTAAATAAATACTTTTACTTTCGTCTAATATTATTTACTAACATTTTGTTATTAGCTCAATATTTATAAACGAAACTAAGTAATTATTATGAACTATTTATTCAGGAGCTAGATTTTAACACGCTTTTTTACTTAATATCTTAAGGCGATTTTTCACAGGCTCCTCTAAAAATGATAACTGTATAAAGTATGCTGCCATTTATATCAAAAGATATGAAAATGAAAGGTTCGGTGTTGTCAGAATCCATAAAATATCAAATGTGGTCGAGGCCAATATGTATTTAAAAATCTTCAGTTCAACATCTCTGCTTGGAATTAAACAGCAACTTGTCTTGACGGGAACTACTAGATTCCTAACATCCGGAAACTAGCTAGTTTAATAAACAACATTATCCAGAGAATATACTAAAATAGACCTTATAAAAAACGATATAACATCCTTTCAGAATTTTTAAATGTTTTGTTACGCCTCGTGCATAATTGTGCAGGTATGACTTGGCAAAGCCTCTGGCAGCATCCTGATTGTTAAAATCCTTTGGTATGTACCAAAGGATTGGATGGATTGATGGATTTGGATGGTCTTTCTTGAACTAAAAATTAAAGCAAAATTTATTGACACTGAACATTTTGGTCGTTTCTATACATCAGCAATGGAGTTTTAATAACTTCGTCGCTTTGGCCTACTGCGAGCGCTGTGGAGTCATCACCCTCACGAATATAGTGCTGTAGAATAAACGCATATCTTCTACTATATAATTTGACTCTGTCATGAAATTAACACAGTATTGCTGCGAAATTAAAAACTTTATGCCTAATTTCTTTACCTCCTTGAGGTAGTGAGCGAATATCCGTCTGCAAAAAGAGCTGAAAAATCGCGTGTTCGATCTGTGCATAGAGAAAATATTGGTTTTGAGACTGGGTGTTGACTGGGGCTGATGATCGTTTTCACCAATTACGTCTTAATTTAAGAGAACCACCATAGATCATTAAGAGGTAGAACGCAAGGGTTGATAGCGCATTTTTATTATACGTTTATACTTAATTTTCCGTTGTTTTAGGAATTCTCTATACTAGTACAATCCGAATAGTGGGTGCGTGCTTGAATAATCAAGAATTATTAGTGAGTTGATACAAATGAGGGATTTGGCGTTAAAGAATATAAATATTTAGTTTATATTTATGTAATGTACAACGTATACGTATTCCTGCTCAGTGATACCAGCATAAAAGTGTTTAGTGAGTATTTATAGGAGCGCCTTCTATGTAACATATAAGGAACTAGTTTATTAACGTGAAGCCGGCATTCGGGTTTTGGGTCTATTGAGGCAATCAGAGTAGATGTTGCACGATTTGTGTATAGATGGAGCTACTTTGTTACTTCAGGTATAGCAATATTTTTCATGCGAGTGTCCTTGAAAGACTGATTTATAAAGATTTTCCTAAGGTTTTCATAGCAAAGATCAGTAAACGAGCTAGTGTGCCATCTGATGGTATCTTCACCGCTCATGATCATCCATAATATCAGAAGAAACATGGATGCGTTGTAGATCGTAAAGGAAAATAATGGGAGTGAAGAAGGAGATGGGGGATTGGAGCTGGTAATCTCTCATCGTACGAAATGCAACAGCAACTAACTTAGGCCGAATTTCTGTGAGGCAGTGGTAATAACCAGGTCGAGCTGGCCCAATCATGGTGTAGACAAAGGTGTCTACTAAATTAATGTCGGTTTATCAAGGAAAGGATGGCGAAGCGCCTGTTGATAAATATATATCATCGTTTTCTATTTGCGTTACACCGCCTCGGTGAGTGTTTCTTATAATTTAATATTTTTATGCACGCAGGCCGTCATAAATGTAACGGTGATCTAGGAACACGTCTGTCATGACATTGTATTGTATAATGTACCATTATATGTGGAGAATTTTGTAATATGATTACAGAAAGGTTTTGGAATAGGTAGAGTATTTGTGGTAAATACCGACTTGTAATATAAAATTAAGAAAAAAACCGCCGAGAGTCTAACTAGTAGTGTAAAAGACTGCAATCATAGAGGTAGATATTTCGGTTTCAGTCCCGGGCAAACACGTCTTAACTTAAAAAACTTTAATTAAACTTAACTTTACTCTTAACTTTAACTTCGTGTGATTTTGGGAAAAAAAATCCCGAGAAAACCTAGAAACAAAAAAAAAACAAATAGAAATTCGAAGGTATGTGAAATAGCTATCAAAGCGCATTAGGCAAGCGTTATGAACTAAAACCTAGCATCCCATAAGAAGGCCTGTGCCCAGTAGTTGAACCGTAACGCTAGTTGCAATTTTGTGAATTTGCTCAAAAACCATTTTAAATTTACTGGAGGCTATCAAAACAAACGATTGCAACTCAATAACCTACTTCCACGAAAACTTAACTCGACCAGTCGCTTTTACTTCATAATAACAGCATAATAAACCTTTTTTTTTTTTTTTTTTTTGTTGACGCGGGGAAAGCCGTTTATTGCTACCGCCCCACCGGGAGGGAAGGTGGAACGGTTATGTTGGGTTCTACCGGCCTTACGACCCAGCCTTCCGACCGCTGGGCCGAGTCCCTAACCATATGTACAACCTATGCCGGTAACTACCAACTAAAACCCCGCGGTGGCCTTCTTCGGCGCATTAGGGACGACCCCGGGTTTCCCGGGGCGAGAAGCACCCCAGCTTCACCGGAACCGCCCCTGCGCGGTGCCGCCTTGCGGCCCGTCTCCATTGGGGGGGGCTCAGAAGCCCCCGCTCACCGAAGGACGCCCTCGGCGTCAACGACAGCCACGAGGCCAACCACCCGTGCTGCCGTCCATCCCGGGGGTCGCACGTACAATAGTACGTGTACAAAAGCGTACCGATGGGCGCTGTCCAGTCCCCCGCTGCGCGCCCGCGACCCCCCGATGGCCCCTATTAGTCGCCTCTTACGACAGGCAGGGGATACCGTGGTGGAATTCTCCAAACGCCCCCAATCCACAGGGCGGGAGACGCCGGTCAGTCGTCCACCCGGCGCCTCCTACGTCTCCTTTGGCGGCGAGCGGGATCGTTCTGCTCACGATCCCGCTCCGCGCTCTCATTCTGCGAGATGACGCACTCGCAGAAGGAGGCCATCGCACGCCATGACCTCCGGCTGCCGACCATGGCGGACACCACGGTCGGCAGCGAGAGGTCTGCTCCGACGACTGTCATGAGAGCGCTGCGCTCTTCGTCCCAGGCCGAACACTCGCCCAGAGTGTGTTGAGCCGTGTCCTCGCGGCAGTTGCCACAATGGTGGCATACGGCAGAGTCCTCTTTTCCGGCTATTCGACACAGGTACGAGCCGAAACACCCGTGGCCCGTCAGCACCTATGTCAGCCGGAATGTAGGCTCACCGTGGCGCCTGTCAAGCCAATCTCTGAGGACAGGACGCACTGCCGCGACGGTCCTCAAACCAGCACTCGGGCTGTCCAGCCTGGCATGCCACTCCTCCACGGCGGCTCTGCGAAATCGGGCAGCGATCTCCCTTGGAGCCAACCTGTCTCCGCGCTCGGACGCCCCCTCCCGCCAGAAAAAGGCTGACGAGAGGTGCTGGACGTCCAAGTCCCAAGGGAGAGTGCCCGCCAATAAGCAGGCCGCCTCGTGGGAGACCGTGCGGTAAGCTCTGATGATCCGCTGCGCCACTAAACGCTGCGGCTTCCGCAGCAGAGCGACGCAGCGGGCGTTCAGGCACCCGGCCCAAACGGGACTCCCGTAGAGGGCCATCGACCGCACGACTCCCGCATACAAACTTCGGCAGGGATTGCCGGGACCTTCCAGGTTCGGCAGCAGGCTTCCAAGAGCGCCTGCCGCCCGCACCAGTTTCGGCGACAACTTCTCAAAGTGGGCACGGAAGTTCCATCGGCTATCGAGCACCAATCCTAGGTACTTCATGGTGCTGCCGATGGAAATCCGCACCCCCTCCACTGTGATGTGGGCCCCTAAAGGTGGCCCCCGCCGAGGCCCATGGAAACACAGGGCCTCGGTTTTGTCCAGGGCCACGGTGAGGCCCAGTCGCCGAATTCTGCCCACCAACCGTTCTGTACCGAACGCGGCGAGCAGACTGGCCTCCTGGAAGGTCCGCGCCGCCGCTGTCACTAGAGTGTCGTCCACGTAGCAGACGACAGCGACGCCTCGAGGATTGGTACCACGGAGCACCCAATCGAAGCCGATGTTCCACAATAGAGGGCCCAGAACTGAGCCCTGTGGAACACCGCAAGCCATAGCTCTTCGGTGCCACCCGTCGGCGCCCGGATACACGATGTACCTATCAGAAAGCATAATAAACCTGGCCAAGTGTTTCCACATAATGTCGACCATCAAGAGACATTGTCGACGACCTCGACGGGCGGCAGAACTATGCCGGCATGATGACAGTGGATATATACTGATTAGATTAATTTCGGGTGGTAATAAGGGTGTATAGAACATGATGAGAAAAATAAACAGGTTGCACTGTACTGCAGACTTACTGCGCACCAGCTGCATACGCGGATAACCACAGATAATAATTGATAATCAAGTTGAAAAGACTAAAAACAAGAAGGATGGACAACGGATGGATTGATATGCAACTAATGTTAATGAGTTCATTAATATATGCCTAAAATAAAACACAATATTTAGTTAGCAATAAAAATATATATTATCTTAATCTTCTATTTGTTAAAAAGGTTACACGAGTTAAAAAGATTCCGATATTGTATAAAAAAGCATTATTTTTGTCTAATATGGTTTAATAGCATATAAATGATAAATGAATGTTAAGAGGCGAGCCTATCGCCATACCGGGCACACATTCCAACCCCGGGCAACTCATATGTCTCAAACAGAAAACTCTGATGGCTGGTTTCAATAAACTATCTTGGTTTGATGCTCCAGATCGATCTCGAAGATCTACCAAGCACTAAGTATTTTGCATCGACTTATAAAAAAAGGAGGACGGAGCACTACTAATATCGACAGTGAATGCAGATATATTATGTGTGCGAAAGTTGAGGGATACCAGACAAATGAAAATTTTACCCATTTTTAACCAACTCCTAAGAGGTTTTATATTAGACCCGTGTGCATTGAATAAAGTATGTACATGGTAATTAAGTACTTAGTTCAAACAATTAATTGTTTCGTGTAATTGTGGGGTAGGTATATGAAAAAATTAAAATTAAATTAAAATCCTTTAAAATGATTTATTTTTTTATAAACATGCCTTTTACTTTGCACGGACCGTTCAATAACTTTTAATTTGGAAATATGATGATCTCGAATGCTCAATTATTTTTCTAAAATACATTTATTTTGATTAATCTTATGTTCGGCACCTGCCAGAGTGTGTTCTAGTTCCAATTTGAAAAAAAATATATATATTATTCGCTATAAAATGTCGTCACCATCCCGCATGACGAGAACCTCGTTAAAGCCAAAAGATAAAATTACCAAATATTTAGATCTGGCATACGAGGTTACCGGGATGTGGGATGTGGACTCAAGAATTATTGTCCCGATAGTCGTCTCTGGGTTGATACCGAAGAGCCTCGACCAACATCTTCAGAGGCTCTCAAGTGGTCGTTGGGTTAAAGGCCAGATACAGAAAGCGATTTATTGGACTCGGCACGCATTGTGAGGAGATTTCTCTCTCTTGGGTCCTAACCGCCGGTGGCTTGGGTCCTAGGCCTCGCCATTGGAGGGTAATGTTTTTTAATATTTTTAAATGTTTTGTTTTTTGTTTGTAACTAATATTTAAAAATTTAAAAATCCTTTTAAGATAAAGAGTACTGTACAAAACACAGTTCCACTGATAAATAAAAAAGTCGGGGCTTGTGCCGCTGCCGCGCAACACAAATTTTACCGAATCCAAAACTACCTTTAGATAGTAATGTTATTATTTACTTCTCAATGAGTTTCTGAAGATAAATGTTATATTTTGGTAATATTGATAATATAAAGCCGGTTAGGCTTCAAAAAAGGAGGTTCTCAATTCGGCGAGTTATTTATTAATTTATTTGTTTGTTTGAGGAGTTTAATATTATCAGATTTTAACAAAATATATATGCAGTACCGTAACTAGGAAGGGAGAGGGGGGCACTCTACCCCGTTTGTCACCGGTTTTGGGACCTCGACCTGATATTACCCGAAATAATATTCAAAAATTGGGAAGTTCTCTATCCTCCTTCTTTGAAATCGATTAAAATACATTCAAAACATAATTTTAAAGCTTTCATTCTTAAGGTGACAGCCAAATCAAATCCGCCCCGGGTCCCACCCGTGCTAGCTACGCCACTGTATATAGGAGACTGCATAGTACCTAAATTTTATCGAACATCGACATATTTCAACAAAATCGGTCCATATTTGAAAAATTTATGTTCATACATTAATAATAAAATATATGCTTAATTGACAATCTCCTCCTGGTTTAAAGTCGGTTAATAATGTTTGAACTAATGTTCTTAATCACAACGGAATACTCACACTTTGAGGAAATCACCTCATTTATTTTCTGGCAACACATACACGTGAAGTTGACGTTTTATGTTCCGAATATTACGTAAATAATTTTACCAAAAATATTACAAAATTGATTATAAATTCATATCTTACCTGTGAAAAGTAATTCATTGATATTTCTTTTTCGATGTCGAATTGTTTTTACAATGTTTTATGACACATGTCGGTATTATTATATTTTTTTTAATCCAAGTTAGAGTGAACTTTACACAAGGCGGTCGTGTCACGTAATGGCGGAAACTGGTGCACTATGACGAGAGTATGTGCGTGAGGCCTGTATACGTACAGCATTCTGGCACACTATGGGTCACTTCACTTTCGATGTATGGGACGTGGAGTCCCCCTTTTTTTATAAGTCGATGGTAATTTGTATAAGTGACTCACACTACATACTTATTTTGATTCACGGGGGTGACATCGTCAAATGTGACAAAACCCCCTATAAATAAAATAAAGAGAAAAAAAAACTACATACTTATTGACTCATCTGTGGGATCTATCGTGAGATTCAATCTATGATCGTTCAATTCGATCACGCCAGGCAGAAAAGATTAGTATTGACAAGAAAAAAATAAACTGGAGGAGGCTTTATATGGAAATTGAACAGAGCAGCGACTAGGTATTGCCGGGTAGAGAGAAACGAACAATAATAATTAATTGAGTTTTATAACGCTATATTTACTAGTTATTATGCCGTTGACACATATGGCTGGTAATAAAGTAAAATCAGAAATTTAGCTAATTCACATCATATTTAAGTATAGGTAAATAATATTTATTTATATAACATGTATTTATATCTTATCTGCCATTAAGTCGGCCTATATACATGTTTTATATATAAAATTTAAATAAATAAATAAAGTTACCACTTTTTTTAATATGTCAATATTTGTTTTAGTATGATTTTATTCTGGGCTCTAAACGCACTTTGAAGTCGTCTACATCTTTCATCATTACTTCCCACTTTACTCGAAGCGGCTTCTCTTTTTCCAAACATATTCCAGTGTCCATATAAGAACAGATATCTGATGACTCACAAGGTAGTAACTTGAAGTTGCGGACCAAATATATTGTTACTATCGTTATGGACATTAGGGCGTATTTGTAACCTGTAACATTTCCCTCAATACCATTATTATTTCAGAAATTGTTCATCTGTTAAAGTTGATTGAAAAAGATATACAAAGCAAGCAATAACCGATATACTAGGCAAGTTAGCTTAGCGGGGAATGGTATAGACTGCAGGGACGAAAGTCGTAGGTTCAAAATTAGCCTTAAGAGTACCGACATCTTTAAGCTAGCGCGAAAACCGTGGAAGAAAAATCGTAAGGAAACCTGTAGACCCGAGAATTCTCCGAGAAATTTCGAAGGTGTGTGAAGTCTGTCAACGCGCATTAGGCCAGCGTGGTGGACTAAGGCCTTAGTCCTCTAACTTGTAGCATTTGTAGAGGAACGCTCGTACCCAGTAGTGGGACAGTAAAATACAGGGCCGATATTAATAAGAGATAAAATAAATTTCCGACAAAGAGGTATTGTTATACTGAGAGCACTTGGATGCAGCGTAGTAGGCAATGAGTTCATTGCAAAATAGTTTTACCACAAGCGATACTAGTAATATGTATTCTATATAAATTAAATAATTGATAAATATTAGTCAAACAAAGTAATGCATGCTTCTTACCAATACAAGCCCTTGGTCCCATTGAAAATGTAGCAAACGCAGCTGGATGTTTAGGCAGAGCATCAATAAATCGATCAGGCTTAAACTCTTCAGCGTCGTCACCCCAGTATACTGGGTTTCTATTTATTGCCCAATTGTGGATAAAAAACGATGAATCTTTCACAAGAGTTATCCCAGACGCTGCATAAGAATGACACAAATGTTTTGATTGTGTATTTTATATTATGCTTCGCTTTGATTAAAATAATAAATTGTAATGATTTCAGAGGTAAAACCACGCTATAGACAGTTTTGTCTTCAGCGTGAATAGGGCGGCTCAATCGGGCTGATACCATTGTCTCACAGATAACCGACCTAAATTAGTAGCTCGCTGCTGCGTTTCGTACGGACTGAGATATCTGCAGGTGTAAATCCCCCCTCCCCTTCCCAATCCTTTAATTAAGATCGGCAACACATCTATAATTCTCATGGTATTGTGGACGATCATGAGAGGTGTTGATCACCGTCCGTTAGGTAACCCACTTGCTCGTTTGCGCCTGATGCTATAAAAGTTGTTTTTAAAAAGTTTTAAAAGATATATTTATAGTTAGTATAGATGTTAAAATTAACATTAACTGTTGTAACACATTTTTGGTTCTTTATTTGGAGTACATTAGGTATCAAATTGTATGTTCTTATATGTTTCTTATGTATATGACAAACATCTAAAAGTGCATCTTACGAATTGTCACATCTTTCTCTATTTTTCTTAAAGTTAAAGGAACTGGTGGATACAATCTGATGACCTCCTTCACAACAGCATCCAAGTATTTCAATCGGGTTAGATCTTTTGGAGCCACTGGTCTATCTGTGTTACCGAATACTGCTTGTAACCTGTACCAAAATTACTTTTCATTACAATTTGGATGCAAAAATATTAAAAAATATCCTACTAATATTATAAACGCGAAAGTTTGTAAGTATGGATGGATGGATGTATGTTTGTTACTCTTTCAAGTAAAAACTACTGGATGGATTTTAATGAAACTTTACAATAATATAGCTTATACATCAGAATAGGACATAGGCTACTTTTTAACCCGGAAAAAGCAGATCACGCTTGCGGAGCCGCGAGCAAAAGCTACTAAATTAATATAACGAAACGCATCTATCGCCATATTGAGCGTTATGTGAATGATGATGGTTGTTACATTTGTTGATTTTTCTTCTGTTTAGCGTAAATTATACTGTTTAGTTTTGAGTTCAAATCCAAACTTAAGGTCCAATACTCAATTAGACCAGTCGTACTTAATATTAGAGGAGTACGGAGAATGCAGAGGCTTCTGAGTAAGAAGGTGACCCTGGCAAGTCGGGTTAACACCAGACAGACAGAAATAACTAAACAATTTTTAAGAGATATTCAATCAGTCAATTAATTCGTGGTTTTCTCGCTTACTCTTGATAAACTTTTTCCTGTACTTCAGGATGTCTGGAGAGCACTTTAGCTATAAACGCTGCTCCAGTGGCTGATGTATCTGTGCCAGCTAGGATTAAGACAAGCGCCTCCTCCATTATTTCCACGTCTGAGAATCCTTGCTCTGTGCCAGACGTTTTAATTATCATGTCGAGAAATGATACTAGATTTTTGTCTTCTATATCTATAATGGAAAATCATACCTTTAATATACAGTACTCTTTATTTTTACATTTTTGAATATAAAATCTTATAAAATAAAAAATATAAACTATAAAAAATATGGCCTAGGACCCAAACCACCGACGGTTAAAACCCCAGATTGAGAAAACTCATCAAGATGCGTCTAATAACACCGCCTTCTGAACCTGTCTCTAGACCCAGCAATCAATTGAGATCCTCTGGACCAACACGTGAAGGCTCTTTGGTATCAATCCATTATGGTCAGGGGGCTCTCGGGTAGCTGATCCACTTGACTACTATCAAGCTCATTTTCCGTGAGTAACTTCGTTTCGATGAGACGACGGAAAACGGTTCACCGTATGAAAAAAAGTTTTAAACAAAAATTGTAGAGAATTTTGTATTCTACAATATTGATAATAGATACAAATAGCAAAAACCCATAGGAAATGAGATATTTACAAAAAAAGTGAATTGAAGTGAAGTGATTTTTGTGACCTTTGACCTTGAAATTTAATAGTTGCGCACACCCTACCATATGTAGGTTTTGAGACAACTTTTAGGGTGTAAATATACAAGTATTTACAGACTTACAGCTGGGTATCTCGAATTCCGAGATTCTTACCTAATTTAAGCTAAAATGACTGGACCATAAATGCAATTTGCAATTTGTGATTTGATCCTATGTTGTCAAAAACCACATAATATCGTAAAAACTTACTTTGCGTTGACTTTGTTTTATCTTTCTCTTCATCTTCATTTTTTTGGCGTTTAGATTTTATTATCTGTAATAAAAGATTTAACACGCTAATAATATAATTTAATAGAATAATAATAGTAGTTTAATAGTATAATTTAATAGTTTCATAGGTCAAACAAGTAATTAAATATTTATACAATAAGCGTAAACGCGTAAAAATTTTCACCAATTTGTTTTTAAATTTTTAATTGTTTGAGAGACGCTGCAAACGGGGAAGAAGATGACCTGATGGTAAGTGATCACCGCCGCCTATGGACACCATCAGTATCAGAGGAATTATCGATACATCGCCAGCCTTTGAGGAAGGTATAAACTCTTTTCTTGAAGTTTCTTAAGTCGTATCGGCCTGGAAATACTGCATGTGAAAACGGATTCTACAAGGATGCTATACAGGGAAGAAAAACTTAAATCCCACCGTTGAGGAACGCCAGCCATCTAGGTGGTGGGGATGGAATTAGGTACGAATTCGCGGACTTGACTACCCAGCACAGTCTTCTTCGACTATTTTGGACATGTTACCAAAAGTTAATACTGAAAAAAAACATTAATACCTCCACATAGCGTAAAATTCATAAGAAACTGGACTTCATACAAGGTTTGCCATATATATATATCTTTGGCATGGGATGTAGTGAGACACGAGATGATTTTCGGTCTATTTTATTCTATGTGCAAATGGTGCTTATATACTAATGTGGTATGTGACGTACGTGCCACATCTAACTACATGAAATTGACGTTGTCACTGCATATATTTCCCTAAAAAATATAACAATTTCTACCCTAAATTTTAGATTAGTAGGTAACATAATATGTACCTAGTAACCTTAAACCTTGCCAGTAAAAAAAATAGTTTATAAAGACTAAAAACACGCTTTCATACAAAATGTTACTAAAAAAATAGAAAATAAATTTTAATAACTTAAAAAAAAAAAAATGTGAAAAAGAAAGCGTGAGGTGCGTGGTGTCTAATTATCCGGAATATCTCGTAGTATCTAAGATTCATAACTAACTTTGTATCATTACGTTCCGAGTTTTGCATCAATATTATATTGATGCAGATATGCAATAAAATTTCAACCCACATCAAGTAAAAACTGAGACATTAGTTTTATTTTGTTAAATTCATTAACTTATATCAATAATTTAGTTCTATTTTACATAATCGTACATGGGAAATGTTTTATTTATGATTTTTTTTTAAATACGGAATTTAACAGACTTAAATGTAATGAATTTAACAAAGTAAAATAAATACTATTTTTTTAATTGATGTGGGTTGAAATGTTATTGCGTATTTGCATCCATATGTCTTATTTCTTGAAGAACCTCACTCGTCTATAAGGAGAGAATGACAGGCCCCACCCAAACCGCCAAAACTTCATATGAATGTGCGGTTACGGATAAAACTATGCGCCACTAAGCGCATATTGTGGTTGAGAGCGCCTAAAGCGTTCGCCCGAAAGTCCGGTGAAGCTGTAGAAAGCCGACTCGAGTCAGGCTCACAGTACAACGCCAAATCGAAAAACAAAAAAAAAAGCGCTTATTGTATGTATTACCAAATAATTGATGGAACGGCGGTTGTAAATGCAAAATTATCGGACTCGGAAAGCCACCACAGACCCAAACCAAATCACTTCTGTGGCTTGGTACTGTTTACATCTTACCTTTTTTACAAAATCCTGCATTAACCAATTGTTTTTCACAAATTCAGCATAACTTGCAGTTAGTTTGTAAAATGGCGTTTCGTAAATGTATGGTTTAGTTCCTTTTTTAACGTACGTCTCGCAATTTCTTTCAAATGCTTTAGGAAATGGATGATCAGAGTGGCTTTGAGCGCCTACTTTAATTCCGAGCGTTGATTCTAAAAAAAAAAAAATATTTTTATTAAAGTAATCTAATATGAAGTTGCTGTTTGATGAAAAAAAATAAACAATTGTAACGCTGCATGCTTCCATACCACAAGGTTCACTATTAATGAAGTTAACATAGGTTTAAATGTCAATTAAATTGTCTTGCTATTCTAGCAGTCGCAAGTACTTGTCAGGCGGTAGTAAAGTTATTAAGAGAAAAACAAATTTAATATGATTTAATTTTACAAGGTTGAAATATTGAGAGGATATTTTTGAACTATTTTAAGAACGTATCGCACGCTTAATACTAAACTGACCAATTACGGTTTAAGCCCAAAGTGAGATAAGCAAACAGGATTTATAACAATACTCGCTATCTACCAATCCCAGAATTTTTACGATATCTTGTTCCTAGACTGAGTAACTGCTAATGTTTGTCTCTTTTACTTCTTCAAATTTGACAAGGTTTTTAACTCAAAAAAATGTGTTTATTTACGACATCACTTTAGAAACCTCTAAAATTATCAGTGTTTCTCTAATATATTATGCATGTATTGTACATATAAACCTTCCTCTTACATCACTCTATCTATTAGACCGCGGACTCGAAGTCAGCGGGTGCGGGGCGGGCGCGGCGTACACCCGGTCTCGAAGTCAGCGGGCAGAGCGCGCGGCGCTAGAGCGGCGTAGTGTTGTGCTATGAGAAATTAGTGCCTGTTCGCGAACGAAATTGATGTGAATATGATGTTCCATATAAAAATTCATTAAAATAATTTGCTCCACCAAGTCGGCTGGCATTTTTGAAAATACACAGCACTACGTAAATGCAGACGCGCAGTTGCCGCTCATTTGTCGCGCGCCGCTCGTACGTCGCTCCTCGCGCCCGCGCCGCCACCGCTTGCCGCTGACTTCGAGTCCGTGGCCTAAAACCGGCTCAAAATCCGTTGCGTAGTTTTAAAGATCTAAGCATACATAAGGACAGACAAACAGCGGGAAGCGACTACTATGTACTGATTATAGTCATATTATTTATTTGTGTCACTAACAATATTTTTGTTTCATTAGGAATAGTTGTTCGTGGTATAAATACACGGAGTTAATTTCTATTTAATATTTTGAAAACTGTATTTAGCTTTCTGAAGTCTTTTTCTATTAAAACTTTTATATGACATGACATAAGTAGAAGTAAAAGTTTGCTATTTTGATAGATTACCAAACATTGAAACTAGGTTTGATCGCCTTATATACTTACTTATTTTATTGGCAATAATGATTAGATACTAGCTTAGGTCTTTTTAGACATATGGGTTTGTTATTTTGATATTTTGTTATATACTAATACACAGTACAGACTTACAACATAAAAATTGTTTTATTATTTTATCAAGTATAGACTTAAAACATAATAAAGAAAAGTTTTAGTGAAATTTTTAATAAAATATAGACATAATAATATAACAAAAAGTGTCATCAGCAGCACAAAAATATAACATTGGGGGCATTTCACGCCAAGCGGACAACGAAAAAAAGTGAGGTCGTGAATTTTGTTTATACTCTGGTCAGTTAGACTTCTAGTAGACATGGATGTGTACACACAATTTTTTTTCGTATGAAGCTTTATTGCTGAGTTATGAGCTTTTAAAAATTTACTAAGTATGACGTCATGAATTTTTGGATGCTTATTATCTGTATCAATTAATTTGTAATAAAAAACTACAAAGTATTGTTTCTTATAGTTCAAAAGTTAAAGTTTGTAATTTTTTTGTCGAAATTAATGACAGGGCTCCCCAACATTTTAAGAATAGGTTAAATTTAGTGAACCTATACTACTATAAACAAGATTTTAAGAAAGAAGCACATCCATGCCACTGCTCATAGAAGACGGCCATGTGATGGGGGAAACCTCAAAAGTTTGGCAACCCGTGCAAGCGTACGGTTTGCGAATAACGCTATCACTACACCAGCCACCTATAAGATTATATGAATGGGCCAAGTCATCATTAACTGAGACTTCTATTTACTACTGCTCGAAGGAAAGTATTGAACAAGAGTGAGATTTTCTACGAGTCTGTTTTGCTTACGCTATCACTGTTCCAGGAACTAAAAAACTGCATGCTTTTCTTCCAACCAACGAGGGCTTATGTGTAAAGAGAATTAATGCTAGTGCAAATAGTAAAATTGTAAAAATTAGAATACAAATCTCTCTATTTTAATTAATACTGTTTCAATCTCAATAAATGAAATCGCTCTAAGTATTCATTTTTTTTTGTGATCACGTTTTCATTTTTTTATGAAGAATTAAATAAATCATTTATTTTTATATTTTTGCATGTTAGAATAATGGGATAAAATATTAATAGCGCAGTATTTGAGCATAAACGCGATTGCTTAGAAAGAGCTCATAGCTATGTGTATGCACTCTATATGCCCTAAGTCTTAAACTATTGGATGTCCCATTTTAATTTTTTTTATGAAGAATTAGTACATTTGGTGCTTTAATTCAAGGTTAAAATATTTTAAAAAAAGTGTTGAAGTTACTCAAACATCGATTTGAAATTTTCACTTCCGGTTTACTATACGTAAAAACAATTAAATTTAGAAATCGACAAAAAATTAAAAACTTCAACTTTTGAACTATAAGAAACAATACTTTATAGATTTTTTTACAAATTAATTGATACAGATAATAAGCATCCAATAATTCATGACTTCATACTTAGTAAATTTTTAAAAGCTCATAACTCTGCAATAAAGCTTCATACGAAAAAAAAATTGTGTGTACACATCCACGTCTACTAGAAGTTGTTACGTTCATAAAATAATCAGAGGCAAACTTCCATGAGTATATTTTATGTAATGACAGACGTCACCTTATTTTACTTTTCTTAACAGTTTTACCAAAAAGTATCATAACATTACAACATTTCCTTCCCCATTGCACATATTAAAATATCACAAAAATGGCTTATAATTCACCCGTGGTATTTCCCTAAGCGACCTTACTACAGAACGCGGTTGCTCTTCTAACGCTTCTTCCCACGCTTCTTCTTCTTGGTCCTGCGATGGTTGGCGATCGCTAGAAATAACTTCTAACGCAGGGCTGCCGGAAGTAGTTTGCGACGTAGAACTTACGGAAGGTTCAGCGCTGGAGAAATCACTTAAGTCTATAAGAGATTCCGAAGATTTCGTTTTCTGACTTAACCCTTTACATGCTATTAACTGGTTCTTATGTTTTTTAATCTCTTCGGAAGTAATACAGTCTTTTATCAAATAAGTCACTTTTCCTTTTTTTTTAAGTACAATTCCCTTATTCCATGTTTTTTTACCATTTATTAGTATCTTCTTATAATACACTTCATCTCCACACGAAAAGGATTGTAAATTCTTTCCTCCGTATTGTTTACTCTGCAAAGACTGTTGGTTTTCCACATGTTTAGCGAGAGTAGGCGATGACGTTGTTTTACTCGTACTCTCTACATTGACTATATCCAGGCGAGACCGAAGCTTCCGACCGAAAACTAATTCGGCAGGCGAAGTGCCTGTAGTGGAATGCGCAGAATTGCGATATTCAAATAAATATTTGAATAGTTTATTGTTTAATTGTGTACTATCGCTGCTACTCATAATACAAGACTTGATTCCCTTTTTGATTATCTTTACGTAACTTTCCGCCTGACCATTACTGGCCGGATGGTAAGCTGGGGACGTTACATGCGATATACCATTTGAAATACAAAATCTAGAAAATTCTGATGATACAAACTGTGTGCCATTATCGCTAACTAATGTATGTGGTAACCCGAATCGTGACATAAATTCATAAAGCTTTCCTATAACTACCGATGAAGACGTGTTGTTTAACTCATAGGCCTCTACCCATTTAGAATAGGCGTCTACAATTATAAGGTAAGAACGATTATTAAGAGGACCTAAAAGATCAATGTGTATTCTGAAAAATGGCTGTGGCGGATAAGGCCACCATGCTAATGGGGCGCGTGGTGGTGACTGCCTAAGCTGAATGCAAACTGGACAATTACCAATCATATTCTCTAAAACGCTGTCCATGCCTGGGAACCAGAACCGACTACGCGCTTCAGCTTTAGTCTTAACTATGCCAAAATGAGATTTATGTAAATCTTCTAAAATTTTGCTTCTTAAGCTTGTAGGAACGACTAACTTATGGCCTCGCATAACACATCCATTCTCAAACGACAAATCTGTCTTGCATAAAAAATATGGTTTCAAATCAGGAACTACCATTTTCTTCGGCCAACCATTTCGAATATGCTTAATAACGTTACTTAAAATATTATCTTTAATTGTTTCGGCTCTAATATCGTGAAGAGTGACCGGTAAACTACCATCAACAACGAAATTTACGTATGAGGCGCGATCCTCTACGGCGTCTAATTCATTATTTCGGTCATTCTTACGATTTAATCCGAGATCCCCCATCGGAGATTCCTCTTGATCCGGTAGGCTTGCCCGCGATAGATAGTCTGCTGCATTATCAGCGCTTTTAATGTATTCAATGGTGTAATTATACCCGCCTAGAAACATAGCATATCGTTGCAACCTATTGGCCGATACTTCAGGTACACCTCGATAGGGGCCGAAAATAGACAGTAAAGGTTTATGGTCCGTGCGAAGTACAAATGGTACCGACCGACCATATAAATACTGATGAAACCTTCGCACACCAAAAATAATCGCTGTTGCTTCCTTTTGTATTTGTGAATACTTTTTCTCAGCCGAATTTAGTGTACGGGAAGCATATGCCACTGGACGCTCTACTTGATCTACCCCAATTTGCGATAAAAAAGCTCCTAAACCACACGGTGAAGCGTCAACAGTTAGAATCAACTTTGCATCGGAATCAAAATGAGCTAAAACTTGGTCAGATGATAAATATTTTTTAATTTTATTAAAAGCATACTGATGTTCCGGTCCCCAATTCCATTTATTACCCTTTTGCAATAAGTTGTAAAGAGGACTTAATATAGCAGACGCGTTTGGTACGAAACTACGATAATAATTCACAAGACCTAAAAACGATTGTAATTTATTAACATTCGTTGGAACAGATGCATCAGTAATAGCTTTAACCTTTTTTTGCGATTTCTTTAACCCATGCTTGTTGATTGTATAGCCTAAATATTCAACTTCGTCTTTAAAGAACTCACATTTATCTTGGCGCAAAGTCCGAACACTAACCTTGTATAATTAAAAAGACCACGGTGAGTATTAATACATGTCACTTTCTGAGACTCCACATCGAGAACAAATTGATTGTAAGCTTGCGATAAATCTAACTTGCTAAATTGCTGACCACCATGCAATTTTGCAAATAGTTCGCGAGCTGTAGGCAATGGATACTTTTCCACAACCAAATGTTTATTCACCGCTACCGAATAATCTGCACATAACCTAAGCGAACCGTCACGTTTTAAAACCGGTACAATAGGTGAAGCATATTCAGAATGTTGCGTTTGAACAATTATGCCTAAAGATAGTAACCTGTCTAATTCTTTGTCTACCTTTTCTCTGAGAGCAAAAGCTAGTGGACGTGCTTTGACAAAAACGGGCTTAATATTTTCTTTAAAATGTAATTTTATTTTATACTTATTAAAAGTTCCCAATTTGTTCGAAAAAACTGACGGATAACGAGATTGCAAGGTATTTAAAATACTATTGCCCTTTTCACAAAAATTAATAGGCGCAATCTCTAATTTAAAAAGAGATATGAAATCTCGACCCAGCAGGGGTGGACCGCCGTTACGAATCACATAAACATCGAGAGTATGTGTTTTATTCATGTAAGAAACCGGAAGTGTAGCTATTCCTGCACATTCAATACTCTTTCCTGTATATGATAACAGTCGAGTCCTGGTTAGTGATAATGGCGATTCTTTAAAATATCTATTAAAAGTGTGTTCAGAAATCGCTGTGACTGCCGAACCTGTATCGATTTGAAACTTTAACGGTACCCCCTGGATATAAACTTCTTCCGTCATGGGTTTACCATTTACTGATTGAATATAATATAACTCACCATCGTCGTCACTCTCGCTAGCCAACTCTTTTTGCATTAAATTAATTTTCTGGCACATTCGTTGTAAATGACCCTTATTGTTGCACTTTTTACATTTATAATTTGCGTATCGGCATCGAGCAGATGTATGATTCCTATATCCGCATACAGATCACATGCCTTTGGAATCATTATTCCTTGTAGAGTCTCTGGTGTTGCCGTCAGAATCCTTAGTGCAGCTTGTGGAGTGGTGCGTCATCTTAAATAGCTGGTGTTGCGGCTCCTGCACCGCCGCTGTTGCTGCTGCTGCTGCGCCCAAACGTGCCGCTCGCACGCTTTCCGCCAAATCAACCGCCTGTTTAAGGGTCAAATCATTTATATTACTTGCAAATAGCTTGTCTCGTTCCTTTCCAGGCAATAACCCCATGATGAACCGATCTCTCAGTGCCTCTTCTACGTTTTTAAACGCGCAAAATTCAGTTAACCCGCGCAGTCTAGCTGCCCATTGAGAAAAAGTTTCGTCTTGCTTCTGACTTGCTGCATAAAAGTTATACCGCTCAGCAAAACCACATCTTGAACGAGTGAAATGCGTGTCAAGAATTCCCAAAATTTCACCATATAACATATCCTCCAGGACTTTGGGTAACGCTAAATCTGCAGCGAGCTTATATGAGCCATCGCTTAGCGCACTCAATAGTATTGCTCGTTTCTTGGTGTCGTCAACCACGTCATTTGCGATAAAGTACTGCGCTACCTTTGATTTAAACGTTTGCCATAATTGACTATTATGGTCAAACAAACTTAAAACGCCATGTAGCGCCATTTCGCATCAAATTCGTGGGTCCTCGTCGCCAATGTTACGTTCATAAAATAATCAGAGGCAAACTTCCATGAGTATATTTTATGTAATGACAGACGTCACCTTATTTTACTTTTCTTAACAGTTTTACCAAAAAGTATCATAACATTACAACAGAAGTATAACTGACCAGAGTATAAACAAAATTCACGACCTCACTTTTTCTTCGTTGTCTGCTTGACGTGAAATGCCCCATTGATTTTATTAACAAACAGACGTATCTCGGAAACAAAATTTTAAAACCTATAAAATTATAAATAATAACAAAATTTCTTTAAAATTACATTTTACTATGGATAATTACTTAATTAACTATTCTTACAATACATTATTTATTATTATTACGCTATTTTCATTGAGGTACAAGCAATAAAGACTGACGTAAATGTCAAAACGTTTTTTGCGATTTCCCAAAAAACATCTTTTTCGAGTTAGGTCCGTTTAGTATTAAGCGTGCGGTACGACCAGAGATACTGCTGATACTTTAAAATACTAGAATCACATATAGCCTAAAATTGAGTTATTACTTAATACTAGTACTAGACTTGGGCCGAGGCTTCATCTTGGTAAATGTCTTTTTTCTGGTAATAAAAAGGATCTAATGTCCTAATCTAAGTTATGGTTTTCCCCTAAGTTATTGTACGCGTTTCGCCTTTAAGGCGTGATTGATTAACAAACTAAAATTTCAAAAACTCACAAACTTCTACACTTTCGCATTCATAATATTTTCTTTTCCTTTTTTTTTTGCGGGGCTCTATGCCCCACTCTCGTCCCTCTGATATTATTTTTCAGAGTTTTTACCCATCTATAAATTCACATGTTTTATTATTAAAAACCCCATAATTATGCATGATTAAAAGGATACAAAAATATATAAAGTTAAAGAATAAAACAATTGCACACATCGCTGTGCTTGTCTGCATTATTAAAGATATAAAAAGTACATAGACATAAAAATATTTCAAACTTAAACAATACAAACATACATAAAGTAAAACAATCGCATTCATAATATTAGGAGGAAGTAGGGTTTATTTAAACTTTATAACTCTAATTATAATGGTAGAAACTTACCACAAATAGAATCCATGGAATAGGCAACAATGTATTTAAATATGGCCACCGTATCTTTCTCTTCAATTTTTTTTAATTTTTTCACCATAATATGGCTTTGTTTGGAAAATATCTCTACGAAATTGTTAAGTCTTGCTAAGCTGAAGTTTGATGCTACAGCTTTTCGCCTTGGACGCCAAATCGAAACTGCAAAAATATACCAAGTGGCGATTTAGCTATCACATTAAATGGTACAGCGGTTAAAACTAGTTCATATATAAGTGTGTCCAAAGAATAAAATAAATATTTATACCATTAATAAAAAAATGCAACTATAAAACAAAAGAAATCATTACAAAATAAATAGCCTAAAAATTGCCACGAATTAAAACATCGCTGTTAAATATTAGTTCGCTGACCTGAAAAAGCGGCAACATCGCAGCGATAGGTATTTTGTCTCACGCACGTCCGCGTCGCGATGCATTGTTACGCGTTGTCATAAAGTGCGCAGCGCGAAGCGACCGACACGCGACGCGACGTATCCATCGACGGCACATCGACGATGTAACACAACATTCAGACTATCGTTATCGTTGCCGTAAGGCACAACACAACACACTGCACTATCACGGTAATGTTATAATTGCACTATCTTTATATATATAATTCTTCTGTGAGTGTGTATGTTCCTGAACTTCTCTTAAACGACTGGACCGATTTTGATGAAATTATTTGTGTGTGTTCAAGGGGATCTGAGAATGGTTTAGATTCACAATTTTGTCCGCTGGACAATGTTTTTTTAATTAATTTTTAATTTATTAGTAGTTGTTGATTTTGGAATGTTCATTTTCCAATACAAACTGTTCTTGGGTACTATAAGCGCAGGTATAAACCGGATGGTTGTCGTTGCGAAGCTTGCCGTGATGACGGGTCGTATAGCGTCTAGACTGGACAGGGACAGGACAGGGACAGGACAGTGAGACAGGACAGTGAGACAGGAAAGTGAGACAGGACAGTGAGACAGGACAGTGAGACAGGACAGTGAGACAGGACAGTGAGACAGGACAGTGAGACAGGACAGTGAGACAGGACAGTGAGACAGGACAGTGAGACAGGACAGTGAGACAGGACAGTGAGACAGGACAGTGAGACAGGACAGTGAGACAGGACAGAGAGACATGACAGAGAGACATGACAGAGACACAGGACAGTGAGACAGGACAGTGAGACAGGACAGTGAGACAGGACAGTGAGACAGGACAGTGAGACAGGACAGTGAGACAGGACAGTGAGACAGGACAGTGAGACAGGACAGTGAGACAGGACAGTGAGACAGGACAGTGAGACAGGACAATGAGACAGGACAGTGAGACAGGACAGTGAGACAGGACAGTGAGACAGGACAGTGAGACAGGACAGTGAGACAGGACAGTGAGACAGGACAGTGAGACAGGACAGTGAGACAGGACAGTGAGACAGGACAGTGAGACCGGACAGTGAGACAGGACAGTGAGACAGGACAGTGAGACAGGACAGTGAGACAGGACAGTGAGACAGGACAGTGAGACAGGACAGTGAGACAGGACAGTGAGACAGGACAATGAGACAGGACAGTGAGACAGGACAGTGAGACAGGACAGAGACACAGGACAGTGAGACAGGACAGTGAGACAGGACAGTGAGACAGGACAGTGAGACAGGACAGTGAGACAGGACAGTGAGACAGGCCAGTGAGACAGGATAGTGAGACAGGACAGTGAGACAGGACAGTGAGACAGGACAGAGAGACATGACAGAGAGACAGGACAGTGAGACAGGACAGTGAGACAGGCCAGTGAGACAGGACAGTGAGACAGGACAGTGAGACAGGACAGTGAGACAGGACAGTGAGACAGGACAGTGAGACAGGACAGTGAGACAGGACAGAGAGACATGACAGAGAGACATGACAGAGAGACAGGACAGTGAGACAGGACAGTGAGACAGGACAGTGAGACAGGACAGGACAGGGACAGGACAAGACGGGGACAGGACGGGGACGGGACGGGGACGGGACGGGACGGGGACAGGACGGGGACGGGACGTGGACAGGACGGGGACAGGACGGGGACGGGACGGGGACAGGACTGAAATAACTGAATAAAACATTTGTATTAAGTTTTGACCACATTTTACACAAATATATTATGTAGGTGATACGAAGTTCACCGGGTCATCTAGTAGACCAATAAAAATGTTGCACTAGCGTACCTGCATTTATTATTTCAATATTTACTATACTGTTATTTAAATATAGTGAATAATTAAATAATAAATGCAGGTACCCTGTAGCGAAATGCACACCGATGGGCCGTGCACCGCGCGGCACCGGGCCCCACAGCCACGTTTAAGACGTACTCTGTAGTAGTATTTTTCTAATGACATCTAATTTGCAAAAAATATTTGCCACTAGTTATTTATTTTTTTACTTACTTTACAAATTAAAAATACAAAAAGATAGTTTACAAGTTTGATCCTCATAAGGATAACTCGGATTTGAAGTCAGTATGTGCATTATTCAAACTTTTTCAGGCGTCCTTCGGTGCGCGGGGGCTTCTGAGTCTCCCCCACAACGAGACGGGCCGCCGCAAAGCGGCACCGCGCAGGGGCGGTTCCGATAGCAATTCTTGGTTTATCCAAGGATGCTCTGGGTTTTTAGATGGTATTTGTTGGCATATGATACATTCTATGCCGACAAATACCAACTAAAAACCCCGCGGTGGCCTATTTCGGCGCATTGAAGTCTTGCTAAGCTGAAGTTTGATGCTACAAAAACTTGTACTTGCTACTGTATACATACAGTGTAGGGACTCGGCCCAGCGATCGTCCGGATGTTTTCCATCTCTCCCGAGCGGCTCAACGCTGGGTCGTAAGGCCAGCAGAGCCGAACATATGCGTCCCGCCTCCCCCGGGGCGGGGCAGTAGTGATAAAATACTTTTCCCCGCGGCAAAAAAAAACTTTTTTAACCAACCCACTCGCGATTTATATTTATAAAAAATAAATTTTATATAATATATGTATCATCATTAAATAAGCTGGGAGAAAAAAATGGGAGAAGGTCGTTTTTAATTCGGATCGTTTACTATAATACATGAACAGGGACTACCTGATTCTATTTCCACAGATATAGGTCTACCTACGCTCTATATAAATTGTCATGTTTACTGCAGGATATTTCTTTGGTATCCCGCTATTAAAGTAGCCAATTGTAGTTCTTCTTTTATATTATTGGCTTTAAAGTACATCTTTTTTTATGCATGCACGGCAAAGCTACATCTGATAGTAAGCGTAGCGCATTCCAAAAAACTAGCGACTTCCGACAAACAATGAGTTTATTAGTGGTCACAAGAATCATGCCGGTCCGCTGTTAAGAGACACCGCCACGACCACCTCGCCCCGGGCTACTGCATCCTCCGCCTGTGCTTTGACCCGCAAAATCGCGTGTATTGTGGATCGGCCTTGCCGGAATCCATACTGGCAGTTCGCCAGGTCCGGTCCGACCCCTTGAAGAGGTGCTCGACGAGGCGAGCATGTATGATCCGCTCGAATAATTTGCAGACCCCGATGGGCCGGTAGGCCGATGGCGACTCTGCGGGTCGGCCCTCCTTCTTGAGCAGGACGAGCTTCCCGGTTTTCCAGCGCGACGGGAAGACGCCCTGGTCCAGACAGGCGGAGAAAAGGCCGCGGAGGCTTGCACCCAGGTGCTCGAGAGAACACCCAGGCCTTGCCTGGGATGCCGTCGAGCCCCAGCGCGGTGTTTTGGCCCCGCAGCCGAAGCACTGCTGCCCGCAATTCAGTGGGCGAAACCTCAAGAACAACCCCTGCCGAACTCGACGATGGCGCCGATGGACGTGGCGCCATCGGTGGAGGAGTGACATCCTCCGTGGCCGAGAACAAAGCCGTGACGACCTCTGGAAAGATGTCGCCACGGAGACTCTGAGTCAGCGGGGGCGCCCACGGGCGACACTTCTTCATCGCCACGCGGAATGGACGCCCCCACGGATCGCTGTCGATAGTACTCCGGAACTCCCTCTGAGCCGCAGACTTTGCCCTCGCAATTGCCATGTGCAGTGCTTTCTTGGCCTCCTTATAGAGGCCGTGAAGCAGCCGCTCCTGGCCCTCGTCGCCGTGCAGATGAATCCGACGACGACGGTGCCTGGTGAGACGGCGGCGCGCGGCCACGCATGACGCAAGCAACCGCGCGAGCTCCGCCGACCACCAGAATACCTGGTGCTTCTCAGGCAGGCATCGGACTCGGGACATGGTTGCGTCGCCGATGTCGTACGTCTGCGACGCAGCCATGCGACATCGCCGCCCCCAACCACGCCGCCTCGTCCTCGATCCGTACCGGCCCGTCCGGTACGGGGATCGACGACTGGGCCAGAGCGGCTTCCTTCTGCCCAAGGCGGGCCGTCCGATCTCGGGAAGGTTGGGCCACCACCAGACCGAGTGGTGGTGGACGAGGCGACGTTTAACCGAATGTAACGGTGATCCGACAACGTCTCCTCGTCCACTAGGACCCTCCAGTCCCGGACACGGCGGGCAAGTGCTGGGGCGAACGTGATGTCCACCACCGAACCGCCATTGTGCCGCATGGACGTGTCCACCGACCCGCGATTCACGACGGCCAGACTGGTGGGGATCGCCCAATCCTCCAGGGCCTCGCCGTGCACGTCGGTCGCCGATGAACCCCAAGCCAAGGACTTGGCGTTGAAGTCGCCGGCGACAAGAATGGGGTGAGGCTGACTGCCTTGCACCACCAAGGCCCCTAGCCGAGTTAAAAAGTGCTGTTGGGGGAGAAATATACTCCCACAATCCAGATCCCCTTCAACAGAACCGCCACGCAACCCGAACTACCTCCCCTCCCTTCGCTACCTTTTCGAAGGGAGGGGAACCCGCGGCGCCCCGAGTGATGACGGCCACCGAGCCGTTTAGGTCCCCAGCCCAATCATCCCTGGGGGGGACAAAATACGGCTCGGCAACCACAGCCACTTGTATCGACCACTGGCACAGTGGTTAATATTCGCCTGGAGGATTTTTTGCGCCATATTAATGGCCGATCTCCATGCTGCTGGGCATCGCACCATTATATTTAACATTCGATGCTGGAAGTCCCCAAACGACTCCCCGGACGAATCCCCCGACTGTGCCGGTTGCTGCGGGTTCATTGGTGGCGATGTTCCGCCTGCGCTGCATCGTCCCTTTGCCAGTCGCAGGCGCCAATCCAGCACAGTGGCTCCTTAGCCACCTCCATTTGTGCGACCTCTTCCGGCGGAGTGGGACTCGCGGAGGCCGCGAGTATCTTCTCCGCCGGCTCGGAGTCGCTGTCGCTCGAGATCGAGACCACAGCGCGTTCTCGACCTCGGCGACCCCTCTTTGCGCGCGAGGTCGCGCCACTCGGCCCGGCCTCGGACTCGAGGCTCGGGACGGGCGCCGCAACCTCGGTAACCCACTCCGCAGGCGTAAGCCCTTCATTAGGCTGTTTCGAACCGCAAGCGATCCCAGGCACAGCCAGCCTCTCCAGCACAATTATGATACATATGATAACACAATAAATCCCACGAGTATGAGGGAAATAAAATTATGGTCCGCCCAGGCAGTGCCCCGTGTACCTGGGTAAGCCTAGGCGTAACCCGCTCGGAGTTTTGGCTGGACTCCGGCGGGGGGTCGCACTAAAGACCGAACCTCCCATCGGGGATGCATGCCCTCGCGGTGCGCCGCTGCTTGGGATTCGGGGTAACTTTTTATAGAAGTTTTCTACCTCGCGGCCCGGGCGGTGAAGCCAAGACCCTCGGCCCGGTCTCTCCCACTGCCCGCTCGGAGGCGGGGTAAGCCGAGCCCGCCAAAATCCCCGGGCAGTACCCGGAGGCCCTTACATGTGACCACAGCCGCCGCAACACGATACGACCATCGACCACCACCTGTTGTCAGGATATCGGCCGTAGTTCAACGTGACCGCCGTTGCCCAGGGTACACCACGTGGAGGTTTCCTGACTTCGCACCCCAAGGATGTACCCATATACCCTTTATTTTTTTGTTGTCGCGGGGAAAGCCGTTTATTGCTACCGCCCCACCGGGGGGAAGGTGGAACGGTTATATTGGGTTCTACCGGCCTTGCGACCCAGCCACCCGACCGCTGGGCCAAGTCCAAACACTATACAGTGTTATTTTGACACCCTGTTACTAAATGAAACCACATATTCGTCATCGCCTCTGCTTACCTTGTACCAAACATGAGGCTTGAGCTTGTAGTAGTTTTGCCAAAAAACGTGATTTAAGTTTTGAGCCTTTTAAATCACGCTGTACGGTTTTTGCACTTAACTCTATTGAATAAAATATCACAGCTGACGATGTTATTATAAAACACAGACGCTTAAGAAGGGCAACTTCATACATATGAAAATACGTCTCAGGCTCACAAAGACACTCTTGACACATTCCCTGAAAAAGTTGCGACAGTATTACTTTGTTCAGTGACAAAACGTAAAAAAAATGTGTTTGCGAGGAGTAGGTAACATTATTCAACAATAAATAGGTATCACAAATTTGACTAAAAACAAATAATCATTGCAAAAGTTACAAGATTCGATTTTACTTAGGATTTTATTACATTTCATAGGGTAATCTAATATTTATTTCAATTCCTAAATTACTATTTTGAGCCGTTTGCCTTCTGTACGCTTGGCGTTTTTATAAAGCGGGTACATTGACCTTGACGGTATAAAGCCCGCAATACATGTTGGAGGAGCGTTGCCGAGTGATGACTAATACCAACGTATAGATAGTATTTTTGGGTATCAGGATAGTATCGTGGGTATCAGCAACTACGAGAGACTTTTGGTCTCACAACACCCAGCCCGGGGTCTGGGTTTGTTTCGGGAAACAAATATTTGTGGTTCAAATAAACATTTGTCTCGGTGCGGGGATCGAACCCGCGGCCTCTCGCTTCACAGCCGGCTACTCGATTGGTTTTCGATAAACTTGCCGAACGTCTAGGCACTAGCGCTTGCCTTGTATTAATTTACCTACACTCGTGTTGGCCTAAGCTCGTCCAACATGTATTGCAGGCTTAATGGTAATGTATGTGTGTGTGTCTCATTCATTCGATGACGGGTGTGTATGTTGATTTTTATATGTGTGTGCGCGCGTATACAGACTGTTTAAAATTAATCTAATGTTAACGGCATTTAATTTGTTAGGAAATATTATTTTTTTATTTTGCCTTTAATAAGAAAGTGTCTTAGCTCAAAGTACTTATATTAACGAACACTACACATGGTTTCATTTAAGTATAGGGTGTCAAAATGACACTGTATACAACCGGTATATATGCTGCCACTATATATGCCGCTTCCAACAGCGGCGGTCTGGAAATCTTTGGGAGAGGCCTATGTTCAGCAGTGGACGTCTTGTGGCTGATGATGATGATGATGATATATGCCGGTAACTACCAACTAAAACCCCGCGGTGACCTTCTTCGGCGCATTAAGGATGGCCCCGGGTTTGCCGAGGCGTACACCCCGGCTTCAGCCGGAACCGCTCTTGCGCAGTGCCGCCTTGCAGCGGCCCGTCTCCAATTTGGGTTCAGAAGCCCCCGCACACCGAAGGACGCCCTCGGCGTCAACGGCAGCAACGAGGCCGACCACCCGTGCTGCCGTCCATCCCGGGGGTCGCACGTACAAAAGAACGTGTACAAAAGCGTACTTAGTGGGCGCTATGACAGCCCCCCGTTGCGCGCCCGCGACCCATGTACCCATATACCCCAACCAACCATCAAGTCATGTCAAGCACCTCGGAAGAACCGGATACACACTTGCCGATCCTGGAACGCGATTCACATAAGGTGTGTGGGTCACTATAGCAGGTTTTAACATCATGGTCGCTATCCGGGCGGAAATGAATATCCTACCACCAACAGAAATGTTAAATATGTTTTAAGGTGATATAAAAATTATAGTATCTTCATCATGTGTGACGGCTTTAACATGGAGCTTTCATTAGTACCAACTATTTGAAACACCCGGTAAAACCCTATTGCGGATTTTCTGTTTATTTGTAGTCATTCAGCAGTAAGTTCCTACCTGGTGCAAATATGCTTCCATTTCCTATGGTCGATTTTGCAAGGTTAGTGATGTCGTCCTTTTCTAGACACATCTTCGTTAAATAATCAGCTGTTACTGGATCAGCTACAACTATTAAAAAACATTAGTCTGTATTAACATTGTACATTTATTATAACTCGATCATAGTTGGACGTGTTATGCAAAAACATTTTAACCCACAACAAATTCAAATTAAGATATTGACAATTTATGGCCAATTTCAATAAACGATCTGAGATTAAGTCTGCCGATCGATCCCAGAAATGAGCCAACAAGTATACGATGTGTAGGTCACGCGTACAATTTCAAGTTTAATTGGTCAATTTTCGGGATCAATCTGAAACACCTCGATTCATCTCGACAGTCCATACCACTCCCCGCTGAGCTATCGCTGCTTATTATTAATATATAACAGTATGCCTTGAATTTTTTTTCATTTCATTTCGTTGCGTTGCGTTGTGTTTAGGGATTGCAATCCGGCGTCATTTTCAATCCGGCCGGATTTCCACTGATCCGGCCGGATCCGGTGGGATTCGGCCGGATTGATCAAGTCAGGATGATTTTCGCTTTTCAGTTCAAAATGAATTGTTAGTAAGTTAATCAAGTGTTATTGTGCTTAATATAGTTTATAAAAAATAAAACATATAAAATCAACTTTATTTCCAATCTTATGTTAAGATTAGACAACGAATAAAAACAAATAAAATCTAGTAATGTAGGTAACTAGTAAAATTTTATTGATGAAACAAGTAGCTCAATCTTCATAGATTTCACTTTCACATATAGATCAATTATTATTTTACTAAGTAACATTATAAAATCTAATATAATTAACCTTACGTAATTTATTGAGATGAGATCACAATAATTAATAAAGTATTTGAGAATGCTAACTATTGCAACAAACAAGTCTTATATTTATGACAGACACTATCATGATTTGATGAATCTTTGTAACTAATGGCACAATTATCACAATAATGAGTTTGTCTTATAATTTCAACTTTTTAGTTTAATCAACTTTCGAAAAATAATTATTTTAAGTAGAGTTTTAAGTAATAATTGTTTTAGTATTCATTATACACAGAAAATTTATGTTGATTTTGAAAAAAAAGATCGTAGAAAACAAATAATGTTAATTGTGTCATCTGCTAATCGACTTTTAATAGAGCTGCAAAAAAGGCCCTTTCAGTTTCTACACTTGTCGGCTTTATTGTCAGCAAATAATCATAAATAGCCGACAAGTATTCCCTTCGAACTCCGTCAAAACTCCGTCGTTTCAAATGTAGTCATTTACTGTTTTAGTACTTTATGAAATTCTTTCTCTTTTATAGTATGTAAGCTATAACACATGGTTTCTTCCTGGATTTGCAATTGTAATTCTTTCTGTAATGTCAAATATTTATTTAGTGAGGGTGAATCTAAGTTCTCTTCTACTATTACTTCCAAATTTTTCTTTAGAGTTATCATCTTGAATAACTCTTTGAAGAGTTTTGTCATTTCTGATCGTATGACTTTTTTCTTTGGCATAGTAAAGTACCTAATCATGCAACAGCTCTATTTAAATATCTAAAAATTGTAGCACCGGATCCGGTCGCCGGATCCGGTATATTGGTACCGGATCCGGTGGACGTTTAATGATGCCGGATCCGCCGGATTACCAGATCCGTTTTTCCGGATTGCAATCCCTAGTTGTGTTGCGTTGCGTTTCGATAGAGTAGCCTTGGTAGATCGAGAAAAGCTGCATACACCGGCATCTTCCTATCCGTATAGTACTTGACTCCTGTTTGAGTGCCAGAATAGCACTCACTTGCTAATCCGTTTCTGAAGCCAAATGCAGCGTCACTTAGTTTTATTTCATTCCTAAGCTGGCACTCAAGCAGACCAACTCCTTTACCTATAACTGTTGCTAAGGAAATATGTCTGTAGTTATTTATATCGGATTAGCAGACCCGGCCACGCGTTGCTGTGGCTAAGGCCCACTGTGCCCCCCCGGCCGGCCGTCACAACCGCTATGTCCCTGCATTTTAAATCTGTAATATCTTCGAAAATATTTATTTAAATTACATGCTGTAATATGGCTGTAATTTGCCCTTTGGCCATATTGATCTATATTAAATGCACAATATATTTAAGGTATTTACTTAATTGGATAAGGATTAATACTGTAGCGTTTAAAATCGTTTCGTAAATAAGCCATTATTTCTCGTAGAAACTAAAGGATAAAAATGGTTATTGTGGGTTATCCCTAAGTGATAAGACATATACTATCGCGGACTTTTTTGTAGACCTTTTTAAGTTGTACAATACTGTAGTACATTATTTTGATCTATCTCGTAGGGTTTAACCAGCGTTTGCAATGTAAGCGCAAAAAATGTGTTTATTTACGACATCACATTAGAAACCTATAAAATTATCAATGTTTCTCTACTAGTTTATGCATGTATTATACATATAAATCTTCCTCTTGAATCACTCTATCTATTAAAAAAAAAAAAAGTGTGCGTCTTGGGACGCTCGACAGAAGTGATAACTAAACCAATGTGGGTTTAAGTGAGAGCGGAGGAGCCTGCCTACTACTGCCGTATGCGTGAGAGAAAGGGAAGCCAGAGTGGCGCCGTAACGCGTTACGTTACGAAGTCCGGTCAAAGTCATGTCAAAGTCCGGTCAAATACCAGTCAAAGTTTGTCAAAATCCGGTCAAAGCCCGGTCAAAGTCCTATAAAAGTCCGGTCGAAGTCCGGTTAAAGTCCAGTCGAAATCCGGTCAAATACCGGCCAAAGCCCGGTCAAATACCGGTCAAAGTCCTGCCAAAATCCGGTTAAAGTCCAGTCAAAGTAATGTCAGTCTTGTCAAAGTCCAGTCAAAGCCCTGTCAAAGTCCGGCCAAATACCGGTCAAAGTCCTGCCAAAATCCGGTTAAAGCCCAGTCAGAGTAATGTCAGTCTTGTCAAAATCCGGTCAAAGCCCGGTCCAAGTCCTATCAACGTCCGGTCGAAGTCCGGTTAAAGTCCAGTCGAAGTCCGGTAAAATACCGGTCAAAGCCCGGTCAAAGCCCTGCCAATGTCCGGTTAAAGTCCGGTCAAATACCGGTCAAAGTACTGTCAAAATCCGGTCAAAGTCCAGTCAAAGTCCGGTCAAAGTCCGGCCAAATACCGGTCAAAGTCCTGCCAAAATCCGGTTAAAGCCCAGTCAAAGTAATGTCAGTCTTGTCAAAATTTATGCTGGTGGGAGGATACTTGTATCCGACCGGATAGCGACCACCGTACACTGGTGCTAAAACCTACCATAGTGGCCTACCTTGTGTGGGTCGCGTTCCAGGGTCAGCTAGTGTATATCCGGTTCTCCCCAGGGGGCTTGCCCCCTGATCCTCACCCTTTTCCCATCCCTTTTTCCTTCCCTTCCCCTTGGCCCTTTAGCAGGCCGGCATGATCTTGCCGACCAACGATGAACACATTGTTTATCGTTGGTCGACAATATTCTTGGATTGCGCTACACTTACCATCAGGTGTAGCGTAGTCACTTTGCCGTGCCAGGATAAAAAAAAAAATAAAAAAAAAAAAAAAAAACCGGTCAAAGTCCTGTTAAAGTCCGGTCGAAGTCCGGTCAAATACCGGTCAAATGCCGGTCAAAGTCCTGCCAAAATCCGGTCAAATTAAAGGTCAAAGTACTGTCAAAATCCGGTCAAAGTCCAGTCAAAGTCCGGGCAAAATCCGGTCAAAGTCCAGTCAAAGCCCTGTCAAAGTCCGGCCAAATACCGGTCAAAGTCCTGCCAAAATCCGGTTAAAGCCCAGTCAGAGTAATGTCAGTCTTGTCAAAATCCGGTCGAAGTCCGGTTAAAGTCCAGTCGAAATCCGGTCAAATACCGGTCAAAGCCCGGTCAAATACCGGTCAAAGTCCTGCCAAAATCCGGTCAAATGTCGGTCAAAGTACTGTCTAAATCCGGTCAAAGTCCAGTCAAAGTCCGGTCGAAGTCCGGTCAAATACCAGTCAAGTCCTGTCAAAATCCGGTCAAAGTCCAGTCAAAGCCTTGTCAAAGTCCGGCCAAATACCGGTCAAAGTCCTGCCAAAATCCGGTTAAAGCCCAGTCAAAGTAATGTCAGTCTTGTCAAAATCCGGTCAAAGCCCGGTCAAAGTCCGGTCGAAGTCCGGTTAAAGTCCAGTCGAAATCCGGTCACATACCGGTCAAAGTGCTGCCAAAATCCGGTCAAATACCGGTCAAATGCCGGTCAAAGTCCTGCCAAAATCCGGTCAAATTAAAGGTCAAAGTACTGTCAAAATCCGGTCAAAGTCCAGTCAAAGTCCGGGCAAAATCCGGTCAAAGTCCAGTCAAAGCCCTGTCAAAGTCCGGCCAAATACCGGTCAAAGTCCTGCCAAAATCCGGTTAAAGCCCAGTCAGAGTAATGTCAGTCTTGTCAAAATCCGGTCGAAGTCCGGTTAAAGTCCAGTCGAAATCCGGTCAAATACCGGTCAAAGCCCGGTCAAATACCGGTCAAAGTCCTGCCAAAATCCGGTCAAATGTCGGTCAAAGTACTGTCTAAATCCGGTCAAAGTCCAGTCAAAGTCCGGTCGAAGTCCGGTCAAATACCAGTCAAGTCCTGTCAAAATCCGGTCAAAGTCCAGTCAAAGCCTTGTCAAAGTCCGGCCAAATACCGGTCAAAGTCCTGCCAAAATCCGGTTAAAGCCCAGTCAAAGTAATGTCAGTCTTGTCAAAATCCGGTCAAAGCCCGGTCAAAGTCCGGTCGAAGTCCGGTTAAAGTCCAGTCGAAATCCGGTCACATACCGGTCAAAGTGCTGCCAAAATCCGGTCAAATACCGGTCAAAGTACTGTCAAAATCCGGTCAAAGTCCAGTCAAAGTCCGGTCGAAATCCGGTCAAATACCAGTCAAGTCCTGTCAAAATCCGGTCAAAGTCCAGTCAAAGCCCTGTCAAAGTCCGGCCAAATACCGGTCAAAGACCTGCCAAAATCCGGTTAAAGCCCAGTCGAAGTAATGTCAGACTTGTCAAAATCCGGTCAAAGTCCTATCAAAGTCCGGTCGAAGTCCGGTTAAAGTCCAGTCGAAATCCGGTCCAATACCGGTCAAAGCCCGGTCAAATACCGGTCAAAGTCCTGCCAAAATCCGGTTAAAGTCCAGTCAAAGTAATGTCAGTCTTGTCAAAGTCCGGTCGAAGTCCGGTCAAATACCGGTCTAAGTCCGGCCAAAGACCTGTCAAAGTCCGGTCAAACTCCGGTCAAACTCCGGTCATAGCCCGGTCAAAGTCCGGTTAAAGTCCGGTCAAAGGTCCGCTCCAAGCTGACTGGTCACTGTGTGACGCCACCTGGGACTTCGAAATAATCGATGTTCCAGGGAGGTCGGCTAACGCTGGCTGGTCGATGGACCGCTCGCGTTACGGAACGTTTCGATTCACCCTCCCATAAGAAGTTATCACTTCAAAAAACCGCATCAAAATCCGTTGCTTAGTTTTCAAGATCTAAGCATATAATTTATATGGACAGACAGACAGACAGCGGGAAGTGACTTTGTTTTATACTATGTATATGTGTTGATGTATCGCCGGTTTCTTTTAAATTACCGGTACGACACTATCCGTCAGATCAGCACGCAAGTATGTATGTATAACGCATAGCGTATATAACGATCTGCCCCTTGATAGTCCCCTGACTACTTTCTTTACTTCTTTAATACTAATACTAAGGGGTGACTTAGAAGAAAAAGAAGGAGACCCGTCTGCGATCATCCCATGCTCATTCCTAACAAGAAATTGCACCTTGAAATTAACTTTAAAGATGTTAGCTATTTATTTTGTCTGTTTCTAAAACTGAATAAAATTATTTTGTTTATGTTGTTCTGCTATTAAATCTAAACGCATCTGTTCCTTATGTTTTTGACAATGATTTAACCTAAACTGTAACGATCAGATGACGATCACTTTTTTATCTTGGCCGAATAGCGCTAAATTCTCAAGTTGAACTTGCTGTTGTATGGAAAGTTTTTGTGTAACTACATTCAAATAATCTAGATAAATTTTATAGATACCAAAATAAACACCTTTGAATCATGTACAAAAAATTTGATTTTCATAATGTTTTAACGTTCCGTACATATTACCCCCGAGGTGGTTCAAAATGTTATTAATATATAAAAAGCCAAAGCCAATCACAGGCGATATGAAGCTCAAATGAAAAAGATTATTAGACTCATAAGTGATATTGTTAGGTATGTACTTATGTTTACTTACCTGTAAACAGTTTAATTCCATACCAAAAAACAGTCAATCCGCCATTGCTGAGAGCTTTTCTTCCGAAATAGATAACCGTTCTCATTATAGCTGAAAAAAATAATATAGGTATACAACAGAGACTGTAGATTATAGGACTATAGGGTTCGCGGATTAGTTAATATAAAATTACATTTATATCATACTTGGATTTATTTGATATTAGCATGGATTAAGTTTATATCAATGATGGATTAATTTATATTAAGGACGGTAGTGTTTGAGCAATGATCGGGTACGATCACTGCTCAACCTTCCGCCTGTTTTGTTTGCTCCTTTTATTGTTGTATTGTGTGTAGAGTCTAATATACCATTCTTTTTTATTCGTCTAGCAGGAATCAGCGCATGAGTACCGACAACTTTCCACCTCAATATTTTTATGCGATCCTCTTCAAATTGCCCTACTGATGATATAAATGCATGTTGCCATGGGGCAACCCCGTGCCATATTGTTTAAACCGAAATTGTTTAAACAATTGCAAGGAATTGTAATTTTTCAACCGGTCAATCTTTTTTATATTCTTTATTGAAATACAAATAAAAAAGGTCCTATGATTTTTCACGACAAAGTTAATATTTTTAGAGATATGAATTTTTAAAGGTTCGAAAAATCTCAAATTTGGGTACTTTTGACCCATTAAAATATATAAAAAAAATAAAATAAAATATAAATAATATTTTTTTTTAATTTTTTATACAATATTTAGTAATATTCTTAATAGAGAATTTTAAAAAAATCATTGTTTATACCTGTTTTTTAATTGTTAAGTTCGCGTGCTCACAGAGATTTATTTATTACTAGCTGTTGCCCGCGACTTCGTCCGCGTGGTTATTGTTCAGTTCGCAGAGTTTACTTTTTAAGTTTATTTTTTTTCGTGAGATACTATTTTTTTTTCTAAAACTGTTTTTTTTTTAAATAAAAGTAGCGTTAGTTACTCCTTGTTACATCAGCTATCTGCCAGTGAAGTCCCGTCAAAATCGGGGAAGCCATTTCACAGATTAGCCGGAACAAACAGACAGACAGACAGACAAAAATTGTAAAAAATGTTGTTTTGGCATATGTACCGTGCATAAATCCAAATGCACTTAGTCATCATCATCATCATTCTCAGCCACAGTTCTGAACATAGGCCTCCCCCAAAGATTTCCAGACCGACCTGTTGGAAGCGGCCTGCATCCAGCGACTTCCTGCGACCTTTATCAGGTCGTCTGTCCACCTTGTAGTCCACCTTGACGTCCAACGCTGCGCTTGCCAGTACGTGGCCTCCATTCCAAAACCTTTCTGGCCCATCGGTTATCGGTTCTGCGACCTATGTGGCATGCCCATTGCCATTTCAACTTGCTAATCCGCTGAGCTATGTCGGTGACTTTCGTTATTCTACGGATCTCCTCATTTCTGATTTGATCACGTAGAGAAACACCGAGCATAGCTCTCTCCATAGCTCGCTGAGTGACTGTGAGCCGTCTTATACGGCCCATATTCAGAGGCCACGTCTCAGTGCCGTATGTCATCACTGGTAACACGAACACTGGTTGATCGAAGACTAGTCTTCAGGCACTGAGGTATTTTGGACGAGAAGACCTTGCCAAGTTTCCCGAACGCTGCCCAGCCGAGCTGGATTCGACGATTGACCTCTCTCTCGAAGTTGGACCTGCCTAGTTGGACTACTTCTCCTAGATAGACATATTCGTCGACAACTTCGAGAGATGAGCTTCCAACAGTAATCGGAGTGGGCACAACATGGACATTCGACATGACCTTCGTCTTTACCATGTTCATCCTGAGGCCCACCCGTTGAGAAACTTTGTTGAGGTCTTCCAGCTTTGTACTCAGATCTTCCAGCGATTCCGCAAGGACCACGATATCGTCAGCAAAGCGGAGGTGAGTCATGTACTCGCCATTTATGTTGATGCCGAATCCTTTCCAGTTCAAGAGATTAAAAGCATCTTCCAGCGCGGCAGTGAACAGTTTCGGAGAAATAACATCTCCCTGTCTCACGCCTCTTTGTAGTGGAATAGCCTTCGTACTCTGTTCTTGTACTCGGACCGACATGGTGGCGTTGTTGTACAAGCACCTCAACACTTCGGTATACCGATAGTCGATGTGGCACCGCTGGAGAGCCTGCAACACTGCCCAGGTCTCGATCGAATCAAAGGCTTTCTCATAGTCCACAAACGCTAAGCAAAGCGGCAAGTTATACTCCTCGGTTTTTTGTATAACTTGCCGCAGCGTATGAATGTGGTTTATGGTACTATAACCTTTTCGGAAACCGGCTTGTTCGAGAGGCTGGAAGTCATCTAACTTGCGCTCGAGACGATTCGTGATAACCCTCGAAAACAACTTATACACATGGCTCAGGAGTGAGATGGGTCTGTAATTCTTCAACAAGGTATTATCACTTTTCTTGAAGAACAGTACCACCGCACTCCTGTTCCATGCCTCAGGCGTTACGCCCTCGAGCAAAACGGAATTAAAGAGTCTCTGAAGGACTTTCAGTACTGGCGCTCCGCCCGCTTTCAGAAACTCTGCAGTAATTCCTTCCTCGCCCGGCGCCTTGTTGTTTTTGAGCTGTCCGAGGGCCATCCGGATCTCGCACAAGCTTATGTCCGGGATGTCTTCGCTGTAGTGCCGGACCAGCTCAGCTCTTGGATCTTTAGCCAAGCAGGTAACAGGTTTGGCAACCGAGGTATAAAGCTGTCCGTAGAAGCTCTCGATCTCTCTCAACACCTCTGCCTTGGTCGATACTACACTGCCATTTTCCATCTTCAGCTTTATCATTCGGCTTTGCCCAATAGACAGGTACTTTGCAAACACTTTGGAGCCTTTGTTCTGCTCAATCGTCTCCTTTATGCTCGCGGTGTTGTGAGCGCGGACGTCGTGTCGCAAGGATTTCCATATTCGTCTATTGAGCTGCCGATATGCCTCAGCGTCATCGGAAGACCGCAGCGCCATAGATCGACGTTCGGCCATGAGCTCGAGCGTCGAGACCGAGAGTTTCTGAGGTCGATTTTTACGACGGGGTCTAAAGAATTTAGAACCCATCGTGTGGACAGCTTCTGCTAACCCGTCATTGATATCGTCCACAGTTACTCAGTTATCTAGGCAAGCGAAGCGGTTTTCCAGCTCGAGCTGAAAGCACTCGGGGTTTTGAATATGGGCGCGAGTAGAGCAGAGCATAGACTTCATCAAGCGACGTCTTTCTACCTTGACGTCAATACTCAATGTGTCCCTTACCATTCGGTGATCACTTCCGGTTTTCACCCTGTTGATCACAGAGACATCATTGAGTATCCGTATCTTCGTCGTAAAGATGAAGTTTATCTCGTTCCTCGTAGTACCATCCGGGCTCATCCAGGTACATTTCCTATGAGGCGGCTTCTGAAAGAAAGAGTTCATCGCGAAGAGTCCCTCTTTCTCCAAGAAGTCGGCCAGCCTTTGTCCCCTGAGGTTTAGTTGCCCATATCCAAATTGCCCCACTCTCAGCTCCTTATCTCTTGTAATAAACGGTTTGAATTAATACATGACTTGTTGTTGGTTCTGAGTCCTTTATTTGAATGTTCATCTTATTGCCGAAAAACTTATTTATACATATTATAAAACTGACGTTGCTTTAACCTAGTTTGGTGTAATACATTGGTACAATATTCGTCGAAGACTTATTTGAACATAATTATTAAGAAGTCCTAAATGCCAAAGGCTACTTTATAATACAAATGGTGCAATGCAAATGCAAAGCATACACTCTTGAGTTTATTAACTTATTTCGTAATATTACATTACACTCTTCTCTTGCCCAGTTTTGCGTTGAAATCCCCCATAACAACATTGAAGTAGGTTTCGGACGTGTGTATGGCCCGACTAATGTCGTTATACATCTCCTCTACTTCCTCATCTGGGTGTGTCGAGGTCGGCGCATATACCTGTATGACCTTCAATGAATATCTCTCACATATTCTGAGTATAAGGTATACTACCCTGCTCGACACACTTTCGATGGTTATGATGTTGTTAACGAGGGACTTGTGGACGAGAAATCCGACACCACCTCGAGACTATTGAGAGACTCGGTAATAGAGTAGGTTACCGGACTTGAGGATTATCGTGTCCTCCCCGTTCCTTCGGACTTCTGATAATCCCAAGATGTCCCATCGTAACCTACTCATTTCTTCTTCCAGCTCAAGGATCTTCTCGTCAGTCCTCATAGTGGGAATGTTGTGTGTTACCAGGTCCAGTCGTCGTCGGGGGTGGTAGCGGGATCTTACCCGGGGATTCTTAGCACCCCCTGCCCCGCCGTTACCGTAGCTGCTACCGGAACAAGGAATAGCGGGGCTGCCGGGGACTGGGGGCCTGGTCATTTAGTCTGTGTTATCATTGGGAGGTTTTGCCATTACTCGCCACGCTTGGCAGGCGGGTTGGCGAGCGCAGAGGCGTAACTTCTTGCGCTGTAGATTCTGCTGCCTATCATCAGCCTGTTGTATTTAGCTACGCCATGACTACGATGGTTATACCGCCATCGGCCGGTCGCCAGAGCCTCGTCCGTTAACCAGCAGGGCGCACCACGGGCAGGTGAGGTTGGCTTTGATTCCGAAAGATGGTGGTTGGACCCCCTTACACCCCTGCTATTACAAATGGTAAAATTGTAAAAATTACAACACAAATCTCTCTATTTTAATTAATACTGTTTTAATCTCAATAAATAAAATCGCTCTAAGTCTTAAACTATTTATTTTACGATCACGTTTTAATTTTTTATGAAGAATTAAAGAAATCGTTTATTCTTATATTTTTGCATGTTAGAATAAATTAACAAAATATTAATAGCGCAGTATTTGAGCATAAATGCGATTGCTTAGAGAGAGCTCATAGCTATGTGTATAGCACTCTATATGCTCTGAGTCTTAAAGTATTGGATATCCCATTTTATTTTTTTTGGTGAAGAATTAGTACATTTAAGGCTTTAATTCAAGGTTAAAATATTTAAAAAAAAGTGTTAAAGTTACTCAAATATCGATTTGAAATATTCACTGCAGGTTTACTATACGTAAAAAAAAAAATTTAGAATACGACGAAAAAATTAAAAACTTCAACTTTTGAACTATAAGAAACAATAGTTTCTAGTTTTTTTACAAATTAATTGATACAGATAATAAGCATCAAAAAATTCATGACTTCATACTTAGTAAATTTTTAAAAGCTCATAACTCAGCAATAAAGCTTCTTACGAAAAAAAAAATTGTGTGTACCACCCATGTCTACAAGAAGTATAACTGACCATAGCATAAACAAAATTCATGACCACACTTTTTTTTCGTTGTCCGCTTGACGTGAAATGCCCCATATGTTAATAATATTATTATTTTTTTATTATTATTATCAAGAGAATAAAAAAATTAAATATATGTTAATAATATTAATAATTTTATTAAGTAGTATTTCATTTAACAAATTGAATCGTACACATCGCAGAAATAGTGGGTGTTACATTTGGTATCGATGATATTGTGAGTTGCACGCGGGTGCAAGCTATGGGACCAGATAAAGATATACCTATTATAGTTATAATGAAGTCCCGTATCTCCAAGGACAACCTTGTCAGCGGCGTCAAGAAATATCGAGGCATCACCACACAAAAATGTCGGATACGGAGGCGACCCTAAGAAGATATTCGTAAATGAACATCTCACGCCTGATAACAAACAGTTATATAAGATGTGTCGTGTGCGGGCTTCCGACCTTGGCTATAAATATGTCTGGCTAACAAACTGCTAGATCTATGTACATCGAAACGATGCATCACCTCGTATACTAGTCGATTCAGAAGAGAAATTAAAAAACTTAACTGAATAATAATAGACTAATTATATCGCGATGCCTATTTTATTTTGTATACTGCGCTGCTGTAGGGATAAGCATGCGTAAATTTCTGCCATATTACACGACAATGTCCAAGGTAAAGTTCATTTTAAAATTGTCATCTATTGCTTCACACATACTCCAGACTACACATTTTACAATAAATTATTATGGTCTAAGATCCGGGGGGACATTGACCTTCACCCATCTGTTTACCGGATGAAAATAATATTTTAGGGTATAAAATGTGTTGCTGAACACATATCAATAGGGTTTCCTGTGAAGTGAAAGTGAAGGTGAGTGAAGGTCAATGTTCCCCGGGATCTTATACTGTTACATATTTACATAACATATAATTATCCTCTCACGCCTTCTTACTGCCAAGCAACTATATGTAGCTCGGTAACACTATATCCTCCGCTTACCTACCTCCCACAAATGAACGGACATCGGAAAGTAAATATACCGTACATGACGCGCTTAAGTGTTTCGATTAACAAATTGTACCTTAGAAGTAATAACTGTGTTCAGAAACTTATTTGTAATCTCGGTACAAAATTTGATACACCTATGCTATATAAAGTACATATACCATACCTACATTTGATCTGTGGGTGACTCATGTCACCGTTCATATGATTTGGACACATACACACACACACGTTTACACACATAACACAAAATATATATATACATAAAAATATACTATGTACCATAATAAAAAATCAACAAACAAACAATTAAAAATTGCATTAAAATCCTACTAATATTATAAATGGGTCATTCCATATAAAATCGTCTGAAAATAAAAATAAAAATTCCCGACTAATTTTAGATTTTGGTGTAACTTTGAGAAACTCTACTCTAGGGTCCCAAAGAACAAAATTTACACGAGTTTGATTTTTACAAGCGCTTGTTTCCGCCTATTTAAATATAGACTTTTAAAAATCGATATTTTTAAACCTTATCAACTTTTGTTGTGAAATTTTTCTGTTTGAAGCTATCTGCATGATCAAGACGGAATTCACAGTGGGAAACATAGTAGTTTAAGTGTAAATGAGGATAATTGGCTCAGACGATCCCTTTGAATAATAGCAGCATGCTGAAAATGAGTGCTTTTTAGTAATTTTTCGTGAATTTTAATCGACTCTAGTCGATCTAATCGTCTTAACTGTTGAAAATTTTTAAACTCATGCTCCGCGGGAATTAAGTATACATATCATAGACAAAATTCAGCCACAAGTTGTCTTGAGCAGCCCACTCTTCATAGAAAAAAACTATGCTTCAAATTTTGGAATTTTAAAAAATCCCAATGTTCAGGCTATGAAACGAACGTGTTGACTGCGAGATAAAATTCTGATACTCACAGAATGTACTGTTTTACCTTCAACTTAAAATTACTACATCACTTGTTTTGTTATTTTCATGTTTAGTGAACAACTCAATTTTTTTTTTAAATAACTAGTATTTTTTATTATTATTTTTTTTAGTTTTAATCCATCAGTAAAAACGTCCAGATTTTTGCTGTGATTAAAAAAAACGGCTCGTACATGTACTAAACATTAAAATAACAAAACAAGTCATGTAGTCATTTTAAGTTAAAGGTAAAAACAGTAGATTCTGTGAGTATCAGATTTTTATCTCGCAGTCAACACGTGCGTTTCATAACCTGAAAATTGGGATTTTTTAAAATTCCAAAATTTGAAGCAAAGTTTTTTTCTATGAAGAGTGGGCTGCTCAAGTCAACTTGTGGCTGAATTTTGTCTATGATATGTATACTTAATTCCCGCGGAGCATGAGTTTTTAATTCTTAACAGTTAAGACGCTAGAGTCGTTTAAAATTCACGAAAAATGACTAAAAAACACTCATTTTCAGCATGCTGCTATTATTATAAGGGATGGTCCAAGCCAATTATCCTCATTTACGCTTAAACTACTATCTTTCCCACTGTGAAATCCGTCTTGATCATGCAGATAGCTTCAAACAGAAAAATTTCACAGCATAAGTTGATAAGGTTTAAAAATATCGATTTTTAAAAGTCTATATTTAAATAGGCGGAAACAAGCGCTTGTAAAAATGAAACTTGTGTAAATTTTGTTCTTTGGGACCCTAGAGTAGAGTTTCTCAAAGTTACACCAAAATCTAAAATTAGTCGGGAATTTTTATTTTTCTTTTCAGACGATTTTATATGAAACTAGCTTTTGCTCGCGGCTCCGCCCGCGTGAACAGCATTTTCCGGGATAAAATTAGCCTGTAACCGTCTCCAGGGTCCCATCTATCCCTGTAGATAAATTCATCAAAATCGGTTCAGTGATTTAGGCGTGAAAGCGTAACAAACAAACTCACTTTCGCATTAACTTTCACCCCCCTTTTCATCTCTTATTAACTAAAATTTCCCTAAATTCTGAAACACGTTTTTATTTGTTTTACGTCAATAACCGAAATACAAAATTTTGTTTATGTAACTTTCAAAATGACGGACTTTCATACATATTATCATCCCCTATTTTCACCCTTTTGGGGTGGAATTTTCTAAAACGCTTTCTTAGTGGGTGCCTATATAACAAAATGAATATACAGTCCGAATTTCATGCTTGTAGCCTTGATAGTTTGCGCTTGGCGATGATTGAATCAGTCAGTCAGTCAGGACATGTTATTTTATAAGTATAGATGAAATGACCCAAATGTGAAAGTTTGTTTATTTAGATGTTTGGATGTTTGTCCGTCAATCACGCTGAAACTAATATTATACATGTGAAAGTTTGTTTGTTTAGATGTTTGGATGTTTGTTCGTCAATCACGCTGAAACTACTGAACGGATTTTGATGAAATTTGGTATACAGACAGAGTGAGCTGACTTAGGTGATAGGCTACTTTTTATCCCGGAAATCCCGGAAAAAGCAGATCATGCGGGCGGAACCGCGAGCAAAAGCTAGTGTATTTCATATAGATGAACCGATCTTGTTTTTTGTGGAGCAAGCAGTCGGCTCCCTGTTGTTTAGGCCGGCTACCTGGTCGTGTGACGTAAATTAAATTGGGGCCTCTTTTCTATAATGTCTAGCTGTACAGTATTAATACATGTTTTAAATACGCGTCACACGTCTTATAATAGGGTACACTACAATAATACGACAAACTTTATTCCGACAGTCACAAATACGAATTTCAAAATACCGATTTTCATAATTCCGAATGGTTTAAAATTCCGAATATAACAACTCCGATGTATCATTTATCCTATTTTTATAATTCCGAAATTTCAATATTCCTAACGTATATAATTATGATTCTCAAAATACCGAATTTCAATAGATCGAATAACAAAAAGTCCGAATTAATGATAATTCGAAACATCAAAAATCCGAATTCCGATTATTAAAATACCTATTAATTAAAAGTCCGAAATAAAAACGCCTTGTAAAAGACAAATCAACACATAATTGCTTGTCAAAGAGAAGTATGATAGACTAGTATGAGGAGGTAGAATTAAAAAACTCATGTCAAATGCGTTTTAAAAATATTTTCTTTCCAATAAAAAATTTTTTTTCGCTGGTCATAATTCTAACCTAACCCAAATGATTCACCAACATTAGAGGGGATCTGGCGCTCGGCGGCCGCTGCCGCGGCACGCTCGCTGCGCTCGCTCGCCTTCGCGCTTTCATGGTCACAGTTCTAACCTAACCTAACCCAAATGTATGTAATGATTATACTAACTGATGGTTGCCTGTAAGATATTGCCCTGAGCGATAAGGCCGCCAATTGTACTTATTAAATTAGTTACATTTTAGTGTTCTGTACTGTACTTCTTGTGTACAATAAAGTAAATAAATAAAATAAATAACTCAATCAGAATCCTAATTTTAGCAATTTATTCGGAATATTGAAAATCGGAATGTCGTTTTTCGGACCGAGAATCCATCGAGCATTTAACTCTTCGAAAATATAAAAATCGGAAAACAAACAGATCGTATTTACAACTTTCGGTAAAATCATTTTCGTAAATTTGAATAATAGACATTATAATTTTTAGGTATTCTGAAATTCGGACTTTTGAACATCGGAACATCGAAATTCGGAATAAAATATTTCGGAGTATTTGGGTGTTCCCCTTATAATAATAGGCACATGACAAAAAAATCTTTCTTAAAATTTTTGAATAGACGAGCGACGTATTATTAAATAAACGGTACCTAAGCGTAAACAAATGTAAAACTATAACCTTCACACGTAAATCTAAACCTTTGAACTTTTCGTATCATATTAATATATAATAATATCGGTATATATTATTGAAAGAGTGAATGTAATAAAGGACCTAGGTATTTTACTTGACCAAAAACTTATTTTCAATAATCATATTGACTACATTGTAAATAAAGCAAATAAGAACGTAGGTTGCTCGGTATGGCGAGAGTCACGCCTCCTATCACATCATGGGATGGAAATATGCTCGGTGAAATGTGGGTGTACCAGTTACACCTCTGCCTACCCCTTCAAGGCTTACAGGCGTGAGTGCCTCTGTATATATGTTATAATAAATATATATATAAATAATTACCATTTAAATTGTGATATACATAAAAACAATGTTTTAAAAGTGATCATAAATTAGTAAATATAATTTAAGTAATTGATACTGCTTTCGACAATAGAATTCTTACTTAAAGAATAAATCTTGTCTAACATAAACTCTGATCAACCATTTAAAACACCTGAGGTAGATGTAAATACAGATTTTAAGATTCCTGACAATGCTGCACATGGCTTTTTTTAGGAGTAGATTTGGAATACCCAATATTTGGAATATATTGGTTTTATACGATTTCCATTCAGATTTTCCCTTTTGTCCTGAATACGTACCGTGAAACATGGCAACTTTGCCCTCGACATTTGACTTTGCCCAGTTGTGTATTTTTTAAAAAAACTTACTACATACCAAATTTGTCTTTGTCAGTTTGTAAGAACATTTTGTCTGTGGTAAAAAAATCATTACATTTCTAGCAAAACTGCGTGACGTAATATCACAGATGTTACTTCAGTTGTCTGTCAAACGTTGTTGAAGTTAGAGTTTTTTTTTGCGGGCAAAAACTGTTAAAAAACTTTTTCGAGAAGTGCTACTTGGAGTTATTGCAGATAAGTAATTTTTATACACCCGTTATTACATTGGAAATGAATAATATAGACTAGTTTTCTTCGCTAAATGCGTCATCTATACTTATAAAATAACATGTCCTGACTGACTGACTGATTCATCATCGCCGAGCGCAAACTATCAAGGCTACAAGCATGAAATTCGGACTGGATATTCAGTTTATTATGTAGGCACCCACTAAGAAAGGATTTTAGAAAATTCCACCCCAAAGGGGTCAAAATAGGGGATGATAATATGTATGAAAGTCCGTCATTTTGAAAGTTACATAAACAAAATGTTGTATTTCGGTTATTGACGTAAAACAAATAAATACATGTTTCAGGAATTTTGGAAATTGTATTTAATAAGGGATAAAAAAGGTGGTGATAGTAAATGCGAAAGTGAGTTTGTTTGTTACGATTTCACGCCTAAATCACTGTACCGATTTTGATGAATTTATCTACAGAGACAGATAGGACCCTAGAGACGGTTACAGGCTACTATTATCCCGGAAAATGCTGTTCACGCGGGCGGAGCCGCGAGCAAAAGCTAGTAAAGTCATAAAATATAACGGTGGGCAAAGTCACAAGCATATATTTTGACTATCATTGACAACATTGCCCAACGTTTCTTTTTCACTAGGGTTGTCACATGAGGTACATTTTTAACCGAGTGCAAAAAGGAGGGTTCGGAATTGATGAACAGTTAATTATGTTGGTAAACATATAAAGTTATGCCTTATGATTGTGTATGAAAAATTAAAAATTAGGTATTTAAACACTTATGAGATACTATTAAAAATCTTAGCATTACATAACACACTACACTACATACACTAACACGGTTTCATAAACTGCTATCATAAATTTGTATTTCAAAAATAATATTTTCATCAGGATGGATTACAATAAGTCGAGTAACACAAAAAAAGAGATATAGAAGAAAACTTGGCTCAAGAAAATACAAAGATATTCCACAGAAATGTTAAATTTAGCAGTAGAGCAATTTTAACTATGCAATATAAATTTTCAGTAAAACTCATTACAAATTTTAGTATTAATTTTTGAAGTGATAACTTTTTATGGGAGGGTGAACCGAAACGTTCCGTAACGCGAGCGGTCCATCAACCAGGCAACGTTAGCCGACCTCCCTGGAACTCCGATAATTTCGAAGTCTCAGGTGGCGTCACACAGTGACCAGTGGGCTTGGACCGGACTTTGACCGGACTTTCACAGGACTTTGACAGGACTTTGACCGGACTTTGACAGGAATTTGATCAGACTTTGACCGTACTATGATAGAACTTTGACCGGAATTTGACATGACTTTGACCGGACTTTGATAAGACTTTGACCGGACCGGAGTGCAGTGCAGTGCGGTGCAGAACAATCCAATGAAGTGATAACTTCTTATGGGAGGTAAACCGCATCGTAACGTAACGCGTTACGGCGCCACTCTGTCTGGCTTCCGTTTCTCTCACGCATACGGTAGCAGTAGGCAAGCTCCTCCGCTCTCACTCTAACCCACAGTAGTTTAAGTTATCACTTCTGTCGAGCGTCCCGAGACGCACACTTTTTTTTAGTTTTTGAACACCACAAATAATGCACATTATATAAAAAATGATATTATATTATTTCCCTTCTTAATTTATCATTATAATATTCCACACTAAAAAGTTTTTCAATACGTAAGTACCTATTAAAATGATTAAATAGTTAGGTATTGTCAATGGTGACAACCCTTGATCAATCACCATTTTGTACGAAAAATGTACTTTTTGACTTTGCCCACTCATTTTTAAGGATCAAGGAATGAGAATATTTGGCGTATAATTTAATACATTATTGCTTTGCTCAGTATTTTGATTCAGTCCTTTTTAAAATAGTGATAAAGTTCATAGTAACGGAGATCTGTAATGTGGGCAAAGTCACCAAATGTATAAGATTTTTTGCCCAACACCTATAATTGTTATTTTCACTAATAAATATGTTTTTTTTACTATTTTTAGTTATGTATATCGAGACATGAGCATATAGTATTATGTGGCACCGAAACAATAAACAATTTATTTAAATTTTCCAAAATATCATTAATTAAGCAATTGTTTTCTTAATTTATGGGCAAAGTTGCCATGTTTTACGGTATGCAAAACAGAATAAAAATAGAAAAACTTATCCCAAATTTAAATGATAAAAGAACTATGTCATCCATTAGAGAAATCTTAAACAATGTTTAAAAAATCGCTGTTGCTGCTTAAGGTTGCAATACTTAAATTTGAACAATTTGCGTGGTTTAAGAACTACATCGATTCAAAGATACTTTACGGTAGAGCATTTATTTAGATACTATATAATATACTAAAATACTAAATACTGAGGGTGCAGGGGTCGGGTCATCACAATGTGTCATTCAGTATTCAATTTCAAGGCATACATGAATTGTCCGGGTTGGCAATAGACTATCACATCAATAAGCTCGGCGAAACACACACAAATCCAAATCCAATTTCGAAGTCAAATCGAAAGTCAAATTTCAAACATAATAGTCAGGGATCCCTGAGCCATTCTTCCACTTGATTACTATCAAGTTAATTTTCCGTGAGTAGCTTCGTTTCGATGAGACGCCCAACAATTCCCTATGCGAAAATCTCTATTGTGGTAGCTAACAGAGGTAGCAAGGATAGAATATGTTGATTTGATGAGTCCCAAAAATGTATTACTAACTGGTTTTTTTTTGTTAAATAATTATCTAAATTATTCGAAAAATATTTGTCCTACAAAATGTATGGTATGATCAAAGAGTCCCCTGCTTCCACCATGTATCGATAACGAGGTCATCAAAAATGATTAGGTACTAACCAGCTGATTTTTTTGTTTTTACTTAGTTATTATATAATTTGTAGGACAATATGACTGTTAAATTATATAAATATGGTATATATTTCTTTCTTTTTAAATAATATTTATATAATTTAACAGTCATATTGTCCTACAAATAAAAACATAAATTTTTGGGACTCATCAAATCGACATATTTTATCCTTGCTACCTCTGTTAGCTACCACAATAGAGAATTTTCGCATAGGAAATTGTTGGGCGTCTCATCGAAACGAAGCTACACACGGAAAATTAGCTTGATAGTAATCAAGTGGATCAAATGGCCCAGGGAACCCGGACCATAATTTTTTTAGAGGGTACTAAAAACGTCTCTAAAAATATATACATACATACCTTCAGTATTACCTATACCCAAATACAGATGTCCCAAAACGGGCAACGTTAATATATCGTTATTAAGTTTTCTTGATAATTCGTACATTCTTCTATACTTGAATCGCACTATTAAATAAAATAATACCAAACAACTAAGTAAAATTTCTAGAATCATTTCAAATTACACAACTGCTTTAATATTCTATGAAACAAATAATGCGCAAAGACGTAAGCTATTTATAGTAGGATATCCGACCTGCTACTAAATAGGGAAATTCTCTAATTATTAAATTATATAGTCTGTTACAACGCACATTACCCTTGAGTGGACTACCTCATTGGATTACAACGAACTTGTATTCTAAAAAATGGGCGCAGGTATGTACAGTCAACGACAAAAGTCAATGAACGTGGTCAAAACGCCACAATTCTTGGACTCCATAAACATCAAAAGTCGCTGATCAACTATCGCAACATAACGCTTAGAAATTCTTGAATATACTTTGCTTCCGACGCTAAGAATGCACTTCCCAGGATCTATTAATTGTATCTACGATAACTGCACTATACGTAAAGCCAGAAGATGCTAAGCATGATTTCAAAGTAACCAAAGTGCAATTATAGAGTTGCCATTTTATATTCTATTGAAAATGTATGAGCTCTAATGGTCCAAGCCTGGCAAGCAAACACACCACGGATAAAACGACGATGACGTGTAATTTCACTTGAGTTTCCAAAATTCCCCGCCTGCTCTATGCCCTCGATGGCAACCTCTGTGTGAGAGGTCGCGCAAACTGACTCAAAATCACATTATTTACTCTTAAATTATACACCTATATGGTATATGAAAATTGGAAATGGCGAGAGCACAAATGGCTCGTGGCTGTGACGTCCAGCCGCCCGCGCCGCGCCGTAGTCGAGTGTTGTTTGTTTTTGATATAAATACTCAACTTTTAGTATTGTTTTTGCATCCACAGTATCGAAAACTATACAATTGATTTCGCTCATAGAGTTTCTTTTAATGTATGACTGTTTTTCATATGAGCTTTATTACAAATTTAGTAGTATATAGATATTATTATATGAAAGAAAGAAAGAAAGAAAGAAAGAAACATTTATTGCTGGCACAATAAAATGATACTAACAATAACATTATACATCTATATAAAAATATCTCCTATACTTAACTACTTAAATAAAACTAAAAATTAAATAAATAGATGCCAGCAAAGGTACCTCTCATTCAGCATAATGTTGCAATACATATTATTATTACATTACATTATTCTTTTTAATTAACCCAAATGACGAAACGAGTAGGTCGCTGGTCCTATGGTAAATGTCACACCTGTCCCTATACAAAAGCAACACCATACATAACTTTGCATTATATAGAACTATATGGCAACGAACTGTGTACGTTACTTCAAGATATAAGTTGTTAAGTCTCATAATGCCCAATAATTTCTCTGGCTTCAATACCTTTCAGACCGAAACACAACAGTACACACTGCTTCGGGTAAGATATGACGATTATAAAGGAAAATTTGAGATCTCCCCAATGAATAACAGCATTCACAATAGAAGTAAGTTTTTAACCGACTCTATGAATGAAGTTGAAGTTATGAATAAACAGCACTAATGTTAAAAATGTCGAATGTACAAGTTATCGTATCGAACCGACATTTCCAACAACCACATTACGCAATAACAGAGGACCAGACATTATGAGAAACAACACCCCTCCCCCCTGCTCTTCTTGATGATTTTTAACATATGTTACAAAAAGATTTGGTTAGCAGTTTTTGCGACCGGCCGCCAGTATATAAACATTTCTCATGAGGATCAAGCTTCGACAAGACCCAAAATACACGTTTTTATCCCTTCGGGGGAAAAACTTCCGTATTTTGTGTCTGTGCCTTCGCTTGACCCTCATGGGAAGTGTTTATATTCTGCCGGCGCTTGTGGACCTTAGTGTACTGTGAATCAAGGTTGTATTAGGAAACAAACACCCATAACGTAAAAAAAAACAGAATAATTTATAATCCTAGTCTTACCAACATTTGAATAGACAAAAAAATACACGTTTGCCATAACAGGATATCACTTCGCATATTTTTAATCATTTTAGCTAAAACCAATGAACCAAAAGCAGATTAAAATCGGGTTTGGATACAGGAGTCTGATTTTCACGATGGAGCTAGTAATTTATAACTTACAAAATAATCAACAGTAGACGTATTACAAAAATCAAACTCACAATTATTAGACTACATAGTCTGTATTATCTTACAAATAATTAACGTAACTTTGAAATAATTATCAGCCTTGAATATCTATACTTACTAATATTATAAAGCTGAAGAGTTTGATTGTTTGTTTGTTTTTTTGAACCCGCTAATCTCAGGAACTACTGGTTTGAATTGAAAAATTATTTTTGTTTAGGACAGTCCATTTATCGAGGAAGGCTTTAGGCTATGTAACATTACGCTGCGACCATTAGGAGCGAAGCATCAGTGAAAAATATTGCAAAAACGGGGAAAATTATTCATATTTGAAGGCTTCCGTCGCGTGGGCTGCGTACACGGTTCAAGCTACCAGAAAAATATATATGAAAGAATTATTCCTCTTTAATCCTACTAATATTATAAACGCGAAAGTTTGTAAGTATGGATGGATCGATGTATGTTTGTTACTCTTTCAGGTAAAAAGTACTGAATGGATTTTAATGAAACTTTACAATAATATAGCTGATACATCAGAATAAGACATAGGCTACTTTTTATCCCGGGAAAATCAGATCACGCGGGCGGGGCCGCGAGCAAAAGCTAGTAATATTATAAAGAGGAAAGATTTGTATTTTTGTATGTAACGAATAAACTTAAAAACTATTGGACCGATTTAAAAAAATATTTCATCATTAGAATCCTACATTATCCCTGATGAACATAGGTTACTTTTATCCCGGAAAAAGCAGATCAGGAAAAGCTAGTATTTTAATAATATGTCAGTTAAATTACGTCAAAACAATTCGTAAGTATAGTGGACGGTGGATTTTTAGCAGCTTAACGCTCAATAGACTTACAATAATATTTAAGAAAATTGTAGCTGTTTTTCCAGTTACCCTTTTACAATATTTCATCTAAGAAGATTTCACAATGGAATCGGGATGAACCAACCGCTGAGCATATACTTTCCAGACTTGTGTTCACACCTATCTTTAGAAGAGCCGTTTTGACTCATCCAGCAATGACCGCTCTAGAAGCTGCACGAACCTTACATCTGATAGTAATTAAGAGTGAATCCAATTCAGAAACTGCCTGACGTCTTTTTTGGGATAGATCAACCAAAATTTTCAAACAGAAAAATATATCCAATCTTTGTTCTTTGTTTCTTGATATCTTCCAACTCGACTGCCTGTGAGATCCTGTGTCTTGGGCACACTGACTGACATATAAGGGCACCACTTTGGATACTCGCGTCGCGAACATATCCACTGTTGGGTGGCCTCATTTCTGGAAAATCTTCTGTATTACTGACTGACTCAGGTTTCAGTCGGGAGTCACCTTTTGCCGAGACAAGTGGTCCGCTATGTTTAATAGAATTCGCGACTTTGCTCCACCTTGATTTCTCACGTATGCAATTACAGTCCTATTGTCCGATTGAATCAACACTGTCCGATTTCTCAATGCTTGTCAGAAATACCTTATTGTCTCGCACACAGCATGCAGTTTCTTGCTATTGATATGCCACGAGGTTTGTTCTTTTGTCCACGTGCCAGAGATTGTTTTGTTGAACACGCGATTGTGGTTAGGAATTGATTTTCGGGAGGAACGACTATATCTGACTGTTGCTGCAGATTCTCCAGCCACCATTTCCGAATTCTCTGGAAGAGCTTTTCAGGATATTTGAAGTTGTCGACAGTGCAATCGGCTGATGGGAACCGAATGCTACGAAATGTAGACTTCCGAGAATTGACATTGCTTGCTGCCAACTCCACATCGTTAGTCCAATTAGTCCTGTGATCTCTTTCTTCAAGGTCTCTATTCTTTTTAGAGGGACATACTTTTTGCCGGATTTTGTGTTCCAAAATGAAATGCAAAGAAACGAACTACTAAATAACAGGTAGTAAGGCCCAGACCCACCTAGCCCCTTCCCCACTTCTTTATGATGGGCTAAAATTTTCCGTATATCACTCAGGTATATAAGTTATATTAAAATAACAATAAAGATGCATTTACGCATATAATTTAAAGAAGATTCTACAACTTTCTCAAAATATTGTAGATATGTCTTATTAAATATTAACTTATAACTTTACATTTTCTGAGCACATTTACCATAGTAATGTATATATTTTTTTACACCATCAGAAAGTAGAGAATTCAATGAACAAGAAACCAACAGACTTTTTTAAAAAAGCTCATATTTTGACGTGAGAATTTTCGTTTGAAAATTAAGGCTGCTTTTTCGATATTAAGTCAAAATAAGGTGCAAAAATAAATATTTTAAATCAAAAAAATTACAGTGTATTTGGGATACACAAAGGTAAGTTTTCATCAAATTTCGTGAAAAAAAATGATTTATTATAATAGATAAAAATAAAAACAAAAAACTTGGTTATTTGAATTTTTCACATATATTTTGAGGTTATGTGAAGAGAGTGTGTATAAAAAAGTTGTAGATCTTTTTATTACCTACAACTTTGCGATTTAACTTTTTTCCATAGGACTTGTAGTTTTTCCGGAAATCGAGATAAACCGTTTTTTACCCTTAAAGCCCCCCCCCCCCCCCCCCTTCCCACTTCCCGACCTCAGATCGCCGGTAATTTATTTTTCCTATCAATTTTGTTGTATTCTCTTCCTTTTACAATGGGTTTTATTCTACTATAAATTTGTTTCTATTTTTACCATTTTCAACCGGATAATCATCGGTCTATGACGGGAACTACTAGATTCCTGACATTTGGAACCTAACTAGTTTAACAAACGACATTATGCAGAGAATATAATAAAATGGGCCTTATTATAAAATATATAACACCCTATCAGAATTACTAAATTTTTTGTTAGGCTCATGTATAATTAATTATACAGAGATGCCTTGACAAAGCCTCTAGCATAGCACACTGATTATTAAAATACTTCGGTACATTTTGGATGGTCTTTCTTGAACTAAAAATCAAAGCAAAAAATTTTGAAACTGAAGATTTTGCTCGTTTCCATACATCAGCAATGGAGTTTTAATAACTTCGTCACTTTGGCCTACTGCGAGCGCTGCGGTGTCACCCTCAGGGCCTGGCCACAGTTTCTAGCGGTGCGGGTGGCGGTGCGGCAGGAGGCGCGGCGGGCGGCGAGATTTGCGATGGTATGCCACAGCTGAACTAGTAGCGACCGGCCGGTCTTACAGTCTACGTGACGTCACACCGAACGTTCTAGAGAGTTCCAGAACATTCGATGTGAGTCGTAATATTAAACAGTCATCGCGTAGACTATATATTAGACACTGTATAATCTGGAAGCAGCCAACATTCAAATATTTTATGATAGGTAATTTGGTGACTGGCTACTAAGGGCGCATTTATATGACAAGGAATCCCACCGCGTTCGAATCACTCGAAAAACTAATGTAAACTCTATTGACTAAGCCATAATGTTTAATACTTCGCAACGCTCCAACCACGCGGCGACTGCGCGATCGTGTAAACGGCCGCACGAAATTTTTCGCGTCGTCTAAACGCAGCCTAAACGGTGGACCGCCGCGCCGTGTTCGATAATCAAAAATTCAAATTTCAAACCACGTCTACATTTCCATATGTCATAAGTTTTACTTTTATTAACGGAATTTCGACTTTTACTTTGTGTGCTAGATATCAAATTAATATTATATTTATTCTTGGTCGGAGAATTATGTCGTGACAAAAATTTCGTGCCAACTTTTCGTACCAATTTTTTCCGTCTAGCCCCCTTTCGCAACGCGCGATAAGGAACTACGTTCCAAAAATGTGAATGCCTACTTTCTTTACCTCCTTGGGGCAGTGAGCGAATATCAGTCTGCAAAAAGAGCCGCGAATTCGCAAGTTCGATCTGTGCATAGAGAACATATCGGTTTTGAGACTGGGTGTTGTGGGGCTGATGACCGTTTTCACCAATTACGTATTAATTTAGCACGCAAGGGCTGATAGCGCATTTTATTGTACCTTTATACCTAATTTTCCGTTGTTTTAGGAATTCTCTATACTAGTACAATCCGAATAGTAGGTGCGTGCTTGAATAATCAGGAATGATTAATGAGTTGATACAAATGAGGGATTTGGCGTTAAAGAATTTAAATATTTAGTTATAATGTACAACGTATTCCTGCTCAGCAATACCAGAATAAAGGTGTTTAGTGAGCATTTGTAGGAGCGCCATCTGTGTAACTTATAAGGAATTAGTTTAGTAACGTGAAGCCGACATTCGGGTTTTGAGTCTATTAAGGCAATCAGAGTAGATGTTACACGATTTGTGTATAGATGGAGCTACTTTGTTACTTCAGGTATAGCAATATTTTTCATGCGAGTGTCCTTGAAAGACTGATTTATAAAGATTTTCCTAAGTTTTTCATAGCAGAGATCAGTAAACGAGCTAGTGTGCCATCTGATGGTATCTTCACCGCTCATGATCATCCATAATATCAGAAGAATCATGGACGTGTTGTAGAAAGAGACGTTAAAGGAAAATAATGAGAGTGAAGAAGGAAATGGGGGATTGGAGCTGGTAATCTCTCATAGTACGAAATGCAACAGCAACTAACTTACGCCGGATTTCGTTGAGGCAGTGGTAATAATCAGGTCGAGCTAGCCCATTTATGCTGTAGACAAAAGTGTCTTCTAATTTAATTTCGGTTTATTAAGGAAAGAATGGCGAAGCGCCTGTTGATAAATATACATCATCGTTTTCTATTTGCGTTACACCGCCTCGGTGAGTGTTTCTTATTATTTTATATTTGTATGCACGCAGGCCGTCATAAATGTAACGGTGATCTAGGAACACATCTGTCATGACATTGTATTGTATTGTATAATGTACTATTATTTATTTTCAGTATATAAGGCCTGTGCCCAGTAGTTGAACCGTAACGCCAGTTGCAAATTTTTTGAATTTGCCTAAAATTTACATTCTTTCAAAGGCTCTAAAACCATTTTGAATTTACCGGAGGCTATCAAAACAACCGATTGCAACTCACTAACCTACTTCCACGAATACTTCACTCGGCCAGTCGATGTATCTTCATAATAACAGCATAATAAACCTGGCCAAGTGTCACTACATAATGTCGACCATCAAGATACATTGTGTCCCTCGACGGGCGGCAGAACTATCTCGGCCTGAAGACACTGGATATACACTTATTAGATTTATTTCGGGTTGTAGTTAGGGTGTATAGAATGTGATGAGAAAAATAAACAGATTTGTACTGCAGACTAACTGCTCACTAGCTGCATAAGAGGTTAACCACAGATCATTGATAATCAAGTTGCTTGTTTTTTTTTTTGCCTTGATAGGCAGACGAGCAAGCGGCCCGCCTGATGATAAGCGGTCACCGCCGCTCATGGACATCGGCAATGCCAGGGGCACAGCCAAGCCGCTGCCTACCACAATTGCCTTGATTGAATAGACTAAAACTAAAAAGAATGGATAACGGATGGATTGATATGCAACTGATGGAAATGAGTTCATTAGGTAATATATGCCTAAAATAAAACACATTATTTAGTTAGACAGCAATAAAAATATAATATATAATCTTAATCTAATTTTGCATATAAAATAATTATTTTTGTCTGTTTTTTTTTGTATAGCATTGACCGGCAAACAACCAAGTGGGTCACCTGATGGTAAGTGATCTCCACCGCCCATGTACGCCCACCAACAGAGGAATCATGGGTGCGTTGCCGACCTTAAAGGAAAGGGATATTTAGGGATTGGGAAGGGGAGGGGATTTGGGCTTCCGGATATCTCACTCACCGTACGAAACACAGCAGCAAGCCGCTACTTCACGTCCGTTTTCTGTGAGACAGTGGTAACGACCCGGTCGAGCCAGCCCATTCATGCTGTAGACAAAACTGTCTACAGCATGGCTCTACCGCTCAAAAATGTATTTAATAGTATGGAAGAGAAACTCAAATAAAATCAAAATACCTAATACTAATTTTATGACAATTATAATGTAATTCATCTTTTATTTACTATTATTTTACTATATTAATGATGTGATAGCAGGCGAGCCTATCGCCATCGCCGGGCCAACCAAAATAATTTATACGAGTGACTATAACACTACATACTTATTGACTCATTTGTGGGATCTATCGGGAGCTTCAATCTAAGATCGTTCAATTCGATCACGACAGGCAGAAAAGATTATAATTGTCAAGAAAAAATATACTGGAGAAGGCTTTATATGAAAATTGAAGAGTGCATCGACTGGTACTGCCGGGTAGAAAGAAGCAAACAATAATAATCAATTTAGTTTTATAACGCCATATTTACTAGTAATTACTAGTAAATATGCCGTTGATACATATATGGCTGGTAATAAAGCAAAATCAGAACTTTAGCTAATTCATCGCTTAATATATTATATCATATGTACCTATAAATATATATTTATTTATATAACATGTAAGTATTTATTCATATTTGTAGTTTATATATTTTAAGTATTCATTTAGATAATACGTCAGTGGATTTATGTATTACCATCTGATATAGTATTAATAACTGTTATACACCCACATTGTCTCTTCTGCATCACCCGTAGGTTGAATGTTAGAGATTAAGTTTCCTCTGGCATAAAGTCGGCCTGTATATAAAGTTTAAATAAATAAATAATATTAACACTTTTTTTGTATTTGTTAATATTTGTTGTAGTATGATTTTATTCTGGGCTCTAATCGCACTTTGAAGTCGTCTACATCTTTCATCATTATTTCCCACTTTACTCGAAGCGGCTTCACTTTTTCCAAACATTTTCCAGTGTCCATATAAGAACAGATATCTGATGACTCACAAGGCAGTAACTTGAAGTTGCGGACCAAGTATATTGTTACTGTCATTATGGACATTAGGGCGTATTTGTAACCTGTAATATTTCCCTTAATACCATTATTATTTCATAAACTGTTCATCTGTTAAAGTTGATCGCAAAGCAAGCAACAACCGATATACAAGGCAAAATAGCTTATCGGGGAGTGGTATAGACTGCAGGGACGATAGTCGCAGGTTCGAAATTAGTCTCAAGAGTGTACCGACTTCTTTAAGCTACATCTGTATTTATTAAGAATATTATCGTTAGAGAAAACCGTAGAAAAAAAAATTGTAATAAAACTTGCAGACCCGAGAATTCTCCGTGAAATTGCGAAGGTGTGTGAAGTCTCGCGTAGGCACGCGCATTAAGCCAGCGTGGTGGACTAAGGCCTTAGTGCGTTCATTTGTAGCATTTGTAGAGGAACGCTCATACCTTGTGCGGTACAGTAAAATACAGGGTCGATATTAATAAGAGACGAAATAAATTTCAGACAAAGAGGTCTTGTTATACTGAGAGCACGTGAATGCAGCGTAGTAGGCAATAAGTTAATTGCAAAATAGTTTTACCACAAGCGATACTAGTAATATGTATTCTATATAAATTAAATAATTGATAAATATTACTCAAACAAAGTAATACGTGCTTCTTACCAATACAAGCTCTTGGTCCCAATGAAAATGTAGCAAACGCAGCTGGATGTTTAGGCGGAGCATCAATAAATCGATCAGGCTTAAACTCTTCGGCGTCCTCACCCCAGTACACTGGGTTTCTATTTATTGCCCAATTGTGGATGAAAATCGATGAATCTTTCACGAGGGTTATCCCAGATGCTGCATTAGAATGACACAAGTGTTTTGATTGTGTATTTTATATTTTGCTTCGCTTTGATTAAAACAGTTAATTGTAATTATTTTAGTGGTAAAACCACGCTGTAGACAGTTTTGTCTTCATCGTGAATAGGGCGGCTAAATTAGTAGCTCGCTGCTGCGTTTCTTTTTTTTTATTGCCTTGATGGCAGACGAGCAAGCGGCCCGCCTGATGGTAAGCGGTCACCGCCGCTCATGGACATCGGCAATGCCAGGGGCTCACAGCCAAGCCGCTGCCTACCACTAAAGGAATACTCTTTTTAAACCTCGTTTCTTCATACGGAGTGAGATATCTCGAGGTCTAAATGCCCCTTCCCTTTCAATCGTTTAATTAAGGTCGGCAGCGCATCTATAATTCTTATGGTATTGTGGACGATCATGAGAGGTGTTGATCACCGACCGTCAGGTGACCCACTTGCTCGTTTGCGCCTGATGCTATTAAAAAGTTTTGAAAGATATATTTATAGTTAGTGTAGGTGTTCAAATTAACTGTTGTAACAAATTGTTGGTTCTTTATTTGGAGTAGGTACGTTATGTAGTTGTATGTACATGTATATTTCTTATGCCTGTGAAAATAAAAAAGTGAATCTTACGAATTGTCACATCTTTCTCAATTTTTCTTATAGTAATTGGGACTGGTGGATACAATCTGATGACCTCCTTCACAACAGCATCCAAGTATTTCAATCGGGTTAGATCTTCTGGAGTCACTAATCTATCTTTGTCACCGAATACTGCTTGTAACCTGTACCACAATTACTGTTCATTACAATTTGTATGCAAGAATATTAAACAATATAAATTAAAATAACTAAATGACTCTATCGCCATATTGCGCCTTATGTCAATGACGATTGATGTTACATTTATTGATTGACTCAAAGTTATATTTTTCTTCTGTTTTACGTAAATATGAAGTTTAGTTCTGAGTTGAAATCCAAATTTAAAGTCCAATATTCAATTAGACTAGTAGTACTTAATATTTTAGGAGTACGGAGAATGCAGAGGCTTCTGAGTAAGAAGGTGACCCTGGCAAGTCGGGTTAACACCAGACAGACAGAAAGAAATAAACAATTTTTAATAGATATTCGATCAGTCAATGAAGTCTTGGTTTTCTCACTTACTCTTGATAAACTTTTTCCTGTACTTCAGGATGTCTGGAGAGCACCTTAGCTATAAACGCTGCTCCAGTGGCTGATGTATCTGTGCCAGCTAGGATTAAAACAAGCGACTCCTCCATTATTTCCACGTCTGAGAATCCTTGCTCTGTGCCAGACGTTTTAATCATCATGTCGAGATATGATATTAGATTTTTGTCTTCTATATCTATAATAGAAAATCATACCTTTAATATACAGTGCTTCATATTTTTACATTTTTGAATATAAAATCTTATAAAATAAAAAAAAAACTATAAAAAATATCACCCTCCAATGGTGAGAGGCCTAGGACCCGAACCATCGACGGTAAGACCGCAGAGTGAGAAAACTCCTCAAGATGCGTCTAATAACATCGCCTTCTGAACCTGTCTCTTGACCCAAAGATCAATTGAGAGCCTCTGGACCAACAGGGCGACGCTCTTTGATATCAATCCATTAACAATAACGACTATCGGAATATTGATTGTCGAGTCCACATCCCACATGTCGGTAACCTCGTGCCAGGCCTAGATATTTGGTCATTTTATATTTTTCGGCTTTTACGAGGTTCTCGACAGGAATGGTGACGTCAACAAGCATAGCTCGGCCAGCCTATCAATTTATTATCACAATAGCTTATTGGTAACAAAAGTCCTGTCCGTAATAATAGATCGAAATCAATAGAGTTGCATGACTATTTTCGAGAACTAGTTGGGGTAAATATTGATTATATAGCACCTTCGAAAGTTACAGGGCAATATAGAAGAGCTAGTTGCTGGTGTATGATCTTGGCTACTTTTTTTTGTGACAGGGAAAAGCGTCTTATCACTACCACCCCGCTCCGGGGGAGGCGGGACGGTTATGTTGGGCTCTGCCGGCTTTACAACCCAGCGTTGAGCCGCCCGCGAGAGATGGAAAACATCCGGGCGACCACTGGGCCGAGTCCCTACACTATGTACACCATATGCGGACAAATACGAACTAGCCTCGACTGTCATATCACCCCGGGATATACAATGTCATGACAGTCGATCGTGGATGATGCATACGATTTCGGAAGATCACTAGACCTTACAATCCAGGGCGCCCAGCTCGGTCTGAGTCCATCTGAGTATGACAGAAGTATATATTCTTCTTCTTGTTTCTGACGCTCTTGGCAGAGCGGTCGTGGTCATCATTTTGGTGATTTTTCATCGTTGGCTGTTGACATGGCTTGCCTCACGATCTCCCGCCATCTTTGCCTTTTCGCCGACATCCTGGTGCTCTCATGCAATGGGCCGCCCAATGCAGACTTGATTTGGTCAGTCCATCGCATGGGCGTCCTTTCTCGTGGTCTGGTGCCATCAAATCTTTCTTGTACGGTAAGGCGTTCAATAGAATCGCTGCCTCGCCTTGAGAAATGTCCAAAAAAGTTGAGGATACGTGTCTGGACCAGCACGGACAGACGCTGTTTGATGTCGAGTTCCTGGAGCATAGAGGCGTTGGTACGGAACTCGGTCCATGATACGCCAAGCATTTTTCTCATCACATTTCCAGAGCGTCTATATTCTTCTTCTAAACCTCTCTGTGTCCACGTTTCTGCTGCGTACAAAAATATGGGGAAAACAAGTGTTCGGATGAGCCGTATCTTTGTGGCTTTGGTAATGTTTCAGGTTTTCCATATTTTCTTTAGCTTATCCATTGCTGTTCTGGATATCGCCATGCGTCTCTTTAATTCATCTACGCATCCACCGCTGTTCGAGATTAACGTTCCAAGATAAATGTAAGTTGGGACTACATCGTAGTTCGCAACCACATTTGGAGAGTAGTTATTAGAACGGTGCACTATCATTATCTTGGTTTTGTTGTGGTTAATTTTAAGACCAAACTCAAGGCTAACTCGCTGCTCCATTTTGAGAAGTAATGCTTCCATATGATCAGTACTAGTTGCGAATAGTGTAGTGTCTGCATAGCGTAGATTGGCAATTTTATAGCCATCAAATGTGACACTATCCGTTCAATCCTCCAGAGTGATTCGCATTAGCAAAAGTATACATTAGCAGAGGCATAACCAAACCATAGGCAGTTATTCCTATCTGACAAAAAATTGTTGAGTACTTTTGTCACACGAAGCAAGCTGAAGGAACGTCCCTTCACCGATTGCTTTACATCTGCACTCAGTATACCTAAGACCTCTGGCGTACCCAGATAATATTTTTATTCAGGTTTCCAATCCTCTCAAATGTGAATAACTTGAAAGGCAAATACTTTTGCGGCATTCGGACGGTTTCGAGATGTTTTGGTATAAGTAAGAGACAATCCCGCCCACACACCCGATACTGTTATTCCTATCGACAAGAATCGACAGTGGTACGCATATTTTGAGACAGAGCAATGAAGCTCAATGAGTCTCTGGGAATGCGAATATGTCTTTTTTTATCCGAGTACGGCAAAGTGACTACACTAAACCTGATGGTAAGCGTAGTGTAATCTTAAACCAGCGACCACCAACAAACAATGAGTTTATCGGTCGTCACCAGTTATGCTGACCTGTATAAATGCTTCTTCCCTCATCGGAGAGGGAAGAAGCAAATCGAGGGGCCTGCGACAGGACAGGCGGATGACGGATGCAGGCATAAGAGTACAAGGATGTACCCCTATAGCCGCCCCAATCAAGCATTAAGTCATGTCGCAAACCTCTCGGGAGAACCGGATATACACTGGCTGATCCTGGAACGCGATCCACACAAGGCATGTGGATCACTATGGCAGGTTTTAACACCACGTGTATGGTGGTCGCTATCCGGGCGGAGATAAATATCCTACGACCATCAAAGCAACAAAAGCAATCAGATAGAAAGGCAGAGAGGAGTTAGAAATATATTTTTTTTCATTTGGTATAGGTAAGTGCGTTATCAGCAAAACAATGTGACGAGTTGGTCGTTCGCCTGATAGTAAGTGCCATGCCTGCTCATAGACACGAGCAATATCATACAGTACTTTAAATTACAAACTACAGTATGGTACTGGTCTGTGCTCGTAATCCTCAGACGTAGGATATTAAGTCTCATAATGCCCATTAATTTCACCGGCTTCAATGTTTTTCAGACCGAAATACAAAAGTGCTTACACGCTGCTGTTTGGTGAGCAAAAAAGACAAAGCGATTTTGCCAAACCAGATGGCCTCTCGCATAATAGGGACCTACAACCTAGTAGATATTTGAATCATTATTAATTTTATTTTATTTAATTTTAAACTATAATTTGAAAGAAAGAAAAAAGAAAGGAATAAAGAAATAAATGCAATTTATTATTTGATCCTATGTTGTCAAAAAACTGTATAATATCGTAAAAACTTACTTTGCTTTGACTTTGTTTTATCTTTCTCTTCATTTTCAATTTTTTGGCGTTTAGATTTTATTATCTGTAATAAAAGATATAACACGCTAATAATATAATATAATAGACTTAAAAAAACGTTGAAAAAAACTATTAAGTTGGTAGGTCAAACAAGTAATGAAATATTTATACAATAAGTGTAGATTCTTTTTCACTAATTTGTTTTAAATTTTTTATTGTTTGAGAGACGGGGCAAATGGGGAAGAAGATCCGCCGCCTATGGACACCATCAATATCAGAGGAATTATCGATACGTTGCCGGCCTTTGAGGAAGGAACAAGCTCTTTTCTTGAAGTTTCTTAAGTCATATCGGCCTGGAAATACCGCATGTGAAAGCTGATTCTACAAGGATGCTATACAGGGAAGAAAATTTAAATCCCACCGTTGAGAAACGCCAGCCATCTAGATGGTAGAGATGGAATTACGAATTCCCGGAGTTGACTACCTAGCACAGTCTTCTTCGATTATTTTGGACATATTACCAAAAGTTAATATTGAAAAAAAAACATTAATAACTCAAAATAGCGTAAAATTCATAAAAAACCGGACTACATACCGCGCTTTAAGAACCAGATGAACGTATCTACAAAAAAATCAAAAAACGTTTTTTTTCATAAAACGGTTCACAATATAGTCCTTTATGAATTCCCAAAACGACGTAACGGTAAAGTCAATATTTATCAAATTCCAATAAAACGAAATAGCTTAAGAATCACTTTCAATGGAACCAGAAAAACGTATTATGAATACAGTTTAAATAGTTCTGATTATCTTCCTAACTCTTTAGAGCTATAGGAACGTATTTCTAAAAACAATATTTTTATTAGTTTGTTTGGCAATATTATACAAACCATAACAACGTAAAAGCTTATACATACGTTGTTTTGGTTTTATAAAGGGTTTTCAGTTGGAACTCCAACAACTTGGAACTTCACAAATGACGTATTTAAGTTTGATAACAACATAAGTTTGAAAATAATTAAGGGCCACACTAACGTATGTCAACCGAATTTAAAATATATATATAATGCGTCTATGTAAGCATATACAGGGTTATTTTTAAAACACCAGCAATCTCGCAGGGGTAGATTCCTAAGGTTATAAGCTACTACTTTTGTTCTACGACTTTTGATAATTTGTTAGATTTTATTTTCATACAAAAATAAGTATTCATTTAATTTCCGTCTTGAATGTTACAACGCGCATCGCAGATTACGTAAACAAACACGCGAAGCGTGGGGAACCGGGCTAGCGCCTTTGACCTCGAACGCCCGAGCAGCTGACCGGCCGCCTTTGATTTCGCGCGCGTACGCCGCGCCGCAGTCTACGAAGAAAAACACGACACAACAAAAACTTGTAAAATCATTTTTTTTTTAAATATATTGAGTTATATCCAAACTCGTAGAACAAAAGTTGTTCCGTATGGGGTCAGCTATCTGGTCCTGCGAGATTGCTGGTGTTTTAAAATTAACCCTGTATAAATAAATAATTTCTAATTTTTTCAAAGCTCTAAGAGTATGTCAATATATAGAAAAAAATATTTTTTTCTTGACTAGTATTTTATCTGTATTAAAAAGCTGGTAAAGTTGAAAGAGCCGAATTTTCACAGTATTTTTGCTTTCGTGTAAAATTTAGAAAATGTAGATACGTTTATCTGACTCTTACACCGCGATACAAGGATTGTCATATATCTTTGGCATGGGATGTAGTGAGACACGAGATGATTTCTGGTCTATTTTATTCTCTGTACAAATGGTGCTTATATACTAATGTGGTATGTGACGTACGTGCCACATTTAAGTACGTGAAATTGACGATGTCGCTAAATATACTCCCTTAAAAAATATAACAATTTCTACCGTAAAATATTTTAGATTAGTAGGTACCATAATGTGTACCTAGTAACCTTAACCTTGCTAACTAAAAACCCGCTTTCGTACAAAATCTAACTAAAAAAATTAGAAAATATATTTTAATAACTTTGAAAAAAAATGTATTTTATTGTAAAAAAGAAAGCGTGGGGTGCGTGGTGTCTCGTGGTGTATACGGAGTATCTCGTAGTATCTAAGATTCATAATTAACTTTGTATCATTACGTTCCGAGTATTGCATCAATATATTGATGCAATAACATTTCAACCCACATCAAGTAAAAATTGAGACATTAATTTTATTTTGTTAAATTCATTAACTCTATTAATAATCAATATCATTATCAATAATTTAAATTTCTATTTTTATTTTTTTTTTAAATACGGAATTTAACAGATTTAAATGTAATGAATTTAACAAAGTAAAATAAATACAATTTTTTTAATTGATGTGGGTTGAAATGTTATTGCGTATTTGCATCCATATGTCTTATTTCTTGAAGAACCTCACTCGTCTATAAGGAGAGAATAACAGGCCCCACCCAAACCGCCAAAACTTCATATAAATGTGCGGTTACGGATAAAACTATGCGCCACTAAGCGCATATTGTGGTTGAGAGCGCCTAAAGCGTTCGCCCGAAAGTCCGGTGAAGCTGTAGAAAGCCGACTCGAGTCAGGCTAACAGTACAACGGCAAATCGAAAAAAAAGAAAAAAGCGCATATTGTATGTATTACCAAATCATTGATGGAACAGCGGTTGTAAATGCAAAATTATCGGACTCGGGAAGCCACCACATACCCAAACCAAATCACTTCTGTGGCTTGGTACTGTTTACATCTTACCGTTTTTACAAAATCCTGCATTAACCGATTGTTTTTCACAAATTCAGCATAACTTGCAGTTAGTTTGTAAAATGGCGTTTCGTAAATGTATGGTTTAAACGCTTTATTAACGTACGTCTCACAATTTCTTTCAAATGCTTTAGGGAATGGATGATCAGAGTGGCTTTGAGCGCCTACTTTAATTCCGAGCGTAGATTCTAAAAAAAAAAATTAATTTAAGTAATCTAATATGAAGTTGCGGTTTGATGAAAAAAAATAAACAATTGTAACGCTGCACCACAAGGTTCATTATTAATGAAGTAAACCATTAAATTGTCTTGCCATTCTAGCAGTCGCAAGTACTTGTCAGGCGGTAGTAAAGTTATTAAGAGAAAAACAAATTTAATATGATTTAATTTTACAAGGTTGAAATATTGAGAGGATATTTTTGAACTATTTTAAGAACGTATCGCACGCTTAATACTAAACTGACCAATTACGGTTTAAGCCCAAAGTGATATAAGCAAACAGGATTTATAACAATACTCGCTATCTACCAATCCCAGAATTTTTACGATATCTTGTTCCTAGACTGAGTAACTGCTAATGTTTGTCTCTTTTACTTCTTCAAATTTTGACAAGGTTTTTAACTCAAAAAAATGTGTTTATTTACGACATCACTTTAGAAACCTCTAAAATTATCAGTGTTTCTCTAATATATTATGCATGTATTGTACATATAAACCTTCCTCTTAAATCACTCTATCTATTAGGCCGCGGACTCGAAGTCAGCGGGTGCGGGGCGGGCGCGGCGTACACCCGGTCTCGAAGTCAGCGGGCAGAGCGCGCGGCGCTAGAGCGGCGTAGTGTTGTGCTATGAGACATTAGTGTCTGTTCGCGAACGAAATTTTTGTGAATATGATGTTCCATATAAAAATTCATTAAAATAATTTGCTCCACCACGTCGGCGGGCATTTTTGAAAATACACAGCACTACGTCAATGCAGACGCGCAGTTGCCGCTCGTACGTCGCTCCTCGCGCCCACACCGCGCCGCTGCTTTCGAGACCGGGTTCATTTAAATCTATGCATTTGAATGCGCCGCACCCGCGCCGCCGCCGCTTGCCGCTGACTTCGAGTCCGCGGCCTAAAACCGGCTCAAAATCCGTTGCGTAGTTTTAAAGATCTAAGCATACATAAGGACAGACAAACAGCGGGAAGCGACTTTGTTTTATACTATGTACTGATTATAGTCATATTATTTATTTGTGTCACTAACAACATTTTTGTTGCATTAGGAATAGTTGTTCGTGGTATAAATACACGGAGTTAATTTCTATTTAATACTTTGAAAACTGTATTTAGCTTTCTGAAGTCATTTTCTATTAAAAATTTATATGACATGACATAAGTAGAAGTAAAAGTTTGCTATATTGATAGATTACTAAACATTGAAACTAGGTTTGATCGCCTTATATACTTACTTATTTTATTGGCAATAATGATTAGATACTAGCTTAGGTCTTAACATAACTTATTAAGACACTGTTTTTTACATTCCTTTATTAATAATATTGAGTCTAATATTATTTAAAGCATATTATTTAAATTATTTATAGCATACTTATTTGTCACAAATAATAAATGTTATTTGAATAAAAGCTGTTATACGTGATAGTAATACAATAACTTATCTGTGACAAATGTTTTTAGACTTATGGGTTTGTTATTTTGATATTTTGTTATACAGTGTCATTTTGACACCCTATACTTAAATGAAACCATGTGTAGTGTTCGTTAATATAAGTACTTTGAGCTAAGACACTTTCTTATTCAAGGCAAAATAAAAAAAATAATATTTCGTAACAAATTAAATGCCATTAACATTAGATTAATTTTAAACAGTCTGTATACGCACGTACACACATATACAATGTGTGTGTGTCAACATAATATCGTACACAGTACACACTACACACCCGTCATCGAAGGAATGAGACACACACACTTACATTACCATTAGATACATGCATAAGCAACTACGGCGAATAATATTAATCGGACCCTGCCCGTAAGATTGCGCCCCGGAAGTAAAGTAATAGCTTATAATTTATCAAAAGCAGCAAATAAACGACTGTGTAATAGTGCAGTATCGCTGAGCCGGAAGTAAACTTAATTTTTAATAAAACCCTGTGGCGACATCCAGCGCGCCGCACAACACTAACGATCCTACATCGCGCTAGCAAAATTTGAGCGAAGATTGGTATATATACAAGTTCCGAACATCAACCATCGGAGGGGCCGCGGCCGGTCAGGTACAACACCCGCCTGACTGGAGATCTCCCCCTTCGCCAGAGGAACACCAACACCCGTACCTCTACAACCCTATAAAATGTTATTGACACCCTGAGATTTCTAAACAATTATACATAATATCATAATAGCATGTTGCTATACTTCGCGGTGATACTCGCGGCACTATACATGTAGTATGTACTTAACACAAACACTTAGGCATTATTCTAAACTTGATAAACCGGTTAGTGTCAATTTCAATTCAATACGCATAATTAATACACACTTAAAACATTACACAAATGTTTGTGAAAACAGTATCAATTTCACCAAGATCGCCGCAATAATAAAAATTACGAAATACTAATACAAACTAAATACTGAGCAAAATGGCGGTTTGAAAAAAATACATGCACATCAAACGAAACGACCCGAAGCGAACTAAACTAGAATACGTAGTTTGTTTTAAACTTGTGAGTGTAAGGTATAGGGCCGTATTTACGAAAATTAAATTTTAGGTACTGATTCATCGAAAGATCAACCGATTTGGCGGGAACAATTAAATACCGTGATCAGGTTGGCTAATGGATTAATAACATAGAAATACTAAGCCGGGGTTGGCGAAAACAAAAACATTACGAATTACGCGTTACAAGTTGACCAATTGCGACTTTGAATGCACGCATACCAAGGAATTAGGAATGCCTAATTCATAAATTTTAGTGTTGTCCTAATGTGATTATGTATGATTCGATCCGCGAATCTATGATCGAATAAAAAATACCGATTCTTGGAATTGCGATAAACATATCGATATTCTCATTGATGTTGCAGCAATGTCAGTACATTGCAGGCTGAGACCGATGAGGTATTGGTTCAAAAATGTATGTAAGTTCTACGGTTCGAAAACATGTATTTTATTATGAATTTGTATTTTACTTAACGATACGCGAATTATGTGTATAATTATGGTGCTGCTTAGGTAACTTGTACGGGTGGTTTGGCATGCATTTCTAAACTTAATTGATATCGCGACATGAGCTCACGTAAATGATAGGCCATCACACGAAATATTTTGCCTTTACGCTATAATAATCGTCATAAATATTCTTCACTAAAAACATTTCAAGAAACTTTTTAAACCTATAATGCATCAATATTAATTGAAACCTAGCGACTATATCTAGCGACATTAAATAATCGTAAGGTTAAGATTAAGTTCGATTTGAAGGATCGATTAACAGAAGATTGCAACGCATGCATAGCAATGAATCCAGCACTAGCGTTACACGTGTTACTGCGAGAAAGTGACAGCTATTGCATTTACTGGAATGCGAAAAGAGTCCCGATAATAGTTTATTTGTGTGCATTTATTATACCGTCAAGGTCAATGTATCCGCTTTATAAAAACGCCAAGCGCACAGAAGGCAAACGCCGCATTAGATAAGTTTAACGTAACACTATTTTCGAAATGACGGCTCAAAATAGTAATTTAGGAATAGAAATAAATATTAGATTGCCCTATGAAATGTAATAAAATCCTAAGTAAAATCGAATCTTGTAACTTTTGCAATGATTATTTGTTATTAGTCAAGTTTGTGATACCTATTTATTGTTAAACACATTTTTTTACGTTTTGTCACTGAACAAAGTAATACTGTCGTAACTTTTTCAGGGAATGTGTCAAGAGCGTCTTTGTGAGCCTGAGACGTATTTTGTATGGAGTTGCCCTTCTTAAGCGCTTGTGTTTTATAATTAAATCGTCAGCTGTGACATTTTATTCAATAGATTTTAGTGCAAAAACCGTACAGCGTGATTTAAAAGGCTCAAAACTTAAATCACGTTTTTTGGCAAAACTACTACAAGCTAAAGCCTCATGTTTGGTACAAGGTAAGCAGAGGCGATGACGAATATGTGGTTTCAGTAGTAACAGGGTGTCAAAATAACACTGTATACTAATACACAGTACAGACTTACAACATAAAAATTGTTTTATTATTTTATCAAGTATAGACTTAAAACATAGTAAAGAAAAGTTTTAGTGAAATGTTTAATAAAATATAGACATATAACAAAAAGTGTCATCAGCAGCTCAAAAATATAACATTGGGGGCATTTCACGTCAAGCGGACAACGAAAAAAAAGTGAAGTCGTGAATTTTGTTTATACTCTGGTCAGTTATACTTCTAGTAGACATGGATGTGTACACACAATTTTTTTTCGTATGAAGCTTTGTTGTTGAGTTATGAGCTTTTAAAAATTTACTAAGTATGACGTCATGAATTTTTGGATGCTTATTATCTGTATCAATTAATTTGTAAAAAAACTACAAAGTATTGTTTCTTATAGTTCAAAAGTTAAAGTTTGTATTTTTTTTGCCAAAATTAATGACAGGGCTCCCCAACATTTTAAGAATAGGTTAAATTTAGTGAACCTATACTACTACAAACAAGATTTTAAGAAAGAAGCACAGTTACACTTCCATGTTCTCATAGAAGACGGCCATGTGATGGTCTTGGGGAAACCTCAAAAGTTTGGCAACCCGTGCAAGCGTACGGTTTGCGAATAACGCTATCACTACACCAGCCACCTATAAGATTATATAAGGGCCAAGTCATCATTAACTAAGACTTCTATTTACTACTGCTCGAAGGAAAGTATTGAACAAGAGTGAGATTTTCTACGAGTCTGTTTTGCTTACGCTATCACTGTTCCAGGATTAATGCTAGTGCAAATAGTCAAATTGTAAAAATTAGAATACAAATCTCACTATTTTAATTAATACTGTTTCAATGTTAATAAATGAAATCGCTCTAAGTATTTTTTTTTGTGATCACGTTTTTTTTTTTATGAAGAATTAAAGAAATAATTTATTTTTATATTTTTGCATGTTAGAATAAGGGATAAAATATTAATAGCGCAGTATTTCAGCATAAACGCGATTGCTTAAAAAGAGCTCATAGCTATGTGTATGCACTCTATATGCCCTAAGTCTTAAACTATTGGATGTCCCATTTTAATTTTTTTAATGAAGAATTAGTACATTTGGTGCTTTAATTCAAGGTTAAAATATTAAAAAAAAAAGTGTTGAAGTTACTCAAGCATCGATTTGAAATTTTCACTTCCGGTTTACTATACGTAAAAAAAATTAAATTTAGAATTCGACAAAAAAATTAAAAACTTCAACTTTTGAGCTATAAGTAACAATACTTTGTAGATTTTTTTACAAATTAATTGATACAGATAATAAGCAACCAAAAATTCATGACTTCATACTTAGTAAATTTTTAAAAGCTCATAACTCAGCAATAAAGCTTCATACGATAAAAAAATTGTGTGTACACATCCACGCCTACTAGAAGTATAACTGACCAGAGTATAAACAAAATTCACGACCTCACTTTTTCTTCGTTGTCTGCTTGACGTGAAATGCCCCATTGGTTTTATTAATAAACAGACGTATCTCGGAAACAAAATTTTAAAACCTATAAAATTATAAATAATAACGAAATTTCTTTAAAATTACATTTTAATAGGATAATTACTTAATTAACTATTCTTACAATACATTATTTATTATTATTACGCTATTTTCATTGCGGTACAAGCAATAAAGACTGACGTAAATGTCAAAACGTTTTTTGCGATTTCCCAAAAAACATCTTTTTTGAGTTAGGTCCGTTTAGTATTAAGCGTGCGGTACGATCAGAGATACTGCTGATACTTTCAAATACTAGAATCACATATAGCCTAAAATTGAGTTATTACTTAATACTAGTACTAAACTTGGGCCGAGGCTTCATCTTGGTAAATGTCTTTTTTCTGGTAATAAAAAGGATCTAATGTCCTAATCTAAGTTATGGTTTTCCCCTAAGTTATTGTGCGCGTTTCGCCTTTAAGGCGTGATTGATTAACAAACTAAAATTTCAAAAACTCACAAACTTCTACACTTTCGCATTCATAATATTTTCTTTTCTTTTTTTTTTGCGGGGCTCTACGCCCCACTCTCGTCCCTCTGATATTATTTTTCAGAGTTTTTACCCATTTATAAATTCACTACATGTTTTATTAATAAAAACCCCATAATAATGCATAATTAAAAGGATATAAAAATATATAAAGTTAAAGAATAAAACAATTGCACACATCGCTGTGCTTGTCTGCATTATTAGAGATATAAAAAGTACATAGACATAAAAATATTTCAAACTTAAACAATACAAACATACATAAAGTAAAACAATCGCATTCATAATATTAGGAGGAAGTAGGATTTATTTAAACTTTATAACTCTAATTAAAATGGTAGAAACTTACCACAAATAGAATCCATGGAATAGGCAACAATGTATTTAAATATGGCCACAGTACCTTTCTCTTTATTTTTTTTTAATTTTTTCACCATAATATGGCTTTGTTTGGAAAATATCTCTACGAAATTGTTAAGTCTTGCTAAGCTGAAGTTTGATACTACAGCTTTTCGCCTTGGACGCCAAATCGAAACTGCAAAAATATACCAAGTGGCGATTTAGCTATCACATTAAATGTTACAGCGGTTAAAACTAGTTCATATAAGTGTGTCCAAAGAATAAAATAAATATTTATACCATAAATAAAAAAATGCGACTATACAACAAAATAAATAGCCTAAAAATTGCCACGAATTAAAACATCGCTGTTAAATATTAGTTCGGACCTGAAAAAGCGGCAACATCGCAGCGATAGGTATTTTGTCTCACGCACGTCCGCGTCGCGATGCATTGTTACGCGTTGTCATAAGTCATAATTTGAATTACGATGTTTTTTTATTTTAAGTAATTTGTTATTTCCTAAAATACTGAATTTCCTAAATACTTTCTTGTACTTAAATAAAAACTAATCAGCAAAATTTAAGAGAAAAATCAAGATAACCTACATAAAATTGAGCACGACTTTTTTTGCAATTTGTATCGATTCTTCATTAGCCGAAGGAACTTCGTTGCTACCTGGTGTCCCACGACACCACTATTTTTTTTATTTCTTTACTTTACAAATTAAAAATAAAAATAGATGGTTTACAAGTTTGATCCTCATAAGGATAACTCGGATTTGAAGTCAGTATGTGCATTATTGAAACTTTTTCAGGCGTCCTTCGGTGCGCGGGGGCTTCTGAGTCTCCCCCACAACGAGACGGGCCGCCGCAAAGCGGCACCGCGCAGGGGCGGTTCCGATAGCAATTCTTGGTTTATCCAAGGATGCCCTGGGTTTTTAGTTGGTATTTGTCGGCATAGGATACATTCTATGCCGACAAATACCAACTAAAAGCCCCGCGGTAGCCTTCTTCGGCGCATTTAAGTCTTGCTAAGCTGAAGTGTGATGTTACAAAAACTTGTACTTGCTTGTACTTGCTACTGTATATGTAGTGTAGGGACTCGGCCACCACCGCCACGACCACCTCGCCCCGGGCTACTGCATCCTCCACCTGTGCTTTGACCCGCAAAATCGCGTGTATTGTGGATCGGCCTTGCCGGAATCCATACTGGCAGTTCGCCAGGTCCGGCCCGACCCCTTGAAGAGGTGCTCGACGAGGCGAGCATGTATGATCCGCTCGAATAATTTGCAGACCCCGATGGGCCGGTAGGCCGATGGCGACTCTGCGGGTCGGCCCTCCTTCTTGAGCAGGACGAGCTTCCCGGTTTTCCAGCGTGACGGAAAGACGCCCTGGTCCAGACAGGCGGAGAAAAGGCCGCGGAGCCTTGCACCCAGGTGCTCGAGAGAACACCCAGGCCTTGCCTGGGATGCCGTCGAGCCCCAGCGCGGTGTTTTGGCCCCGCAGCCGAAGCACTGCTGCCCGCAATTCAGCGGGCGAAACCTCAAGAACAACCCCTGCCGAACTCGACGATGGCGCCGATGGACGTGGCGCCATCGGTGGAGGAGTGACATCCTCCGTGGCCGAGAACAAAGCCGTGACGACCTCTGGGAAGAGGTCGCCACGGAGACTCTGAGTCAGCGGGGGCGCCCACGGGCGACACTTCTTCATCGCCACGCGGAACGGACGCCCCCATGGATCGCTGTCGATAGTACTCCGGAACTCCCTCAGAGCCGCAGACTTTGCCCTCGCAATTGCCATGTGCAGTGCTCTCTTGGCCTCCTTATAGAGGCCGTGAAGCAGCCGCTCCTGGCCCTCGACGCCGTGCAGACGAATCCGACGACGACGGTGCCTGGTGAGACGGCGGCGCGCGGCCACGCATGACGCAAGCAACCGCGCGAGCTCCGCTGACCACCAGAATACCTGGTGCTTCTCAGGCAGGCGTCGAACTCGGGACATGGTTGCGTCGCCGATGTCGTACGTCTGCGACGCAGCCATGCGACATCGCCGCCCCCAACCACGCCGCCTCATCCTCGATCCGTACCGGCCCGCCCGGTACGGGGATCCACGACTGGGCCAGAGCGGCTTCCTTCCGCCCAAGGCGGGCCGTCCGATCTCGGGAAGGTTGGGCCACCACCAGACCGAGTGGTGGTGGACGAGGCGACGTTTAACCGAAATTATCGGTGATCCGACAACATCTCCTCGTCCACTAGGACCCTCCAGTCCCGGATACGGCGGGCAAGTGCTGGGGCGAACGTGATGTCCACCACCGAACCGCCATTGTGCCGCACGGACGTGTCCACCGACCCGCGATTCACGACGCCCAGACTGGTGGAGATCGCCCACTCCTCCAGGGCCTCGGCACGTCGGTCGCCGATGAACCCCAAGCCAAGGACTTGGCGTTGAAGTCGCCGGCGACAAGAATGGGGTGAGACTGACTGCCTTGCACCACCAAGGCCCCCAGCCGAGTTAGAAAGTGCTGTTGGGGGAGAAATATACTCCCACAATCCAGATCCCCTTCAACAGAACCGCCACGCAACCCGAACTACCTCCCCTCCCTTCGCTACCTTTTCGAAGGGAGGGGAGCCCGCGGCGCCCCGAGTGATGACGGCCACCGAGCCGTTTAGGTCCCCAGCCCAATCATCCCTGGGGGGGACGAAATACGGCTCGGCAACCACAGCCACTTGTATCGACCACTGGCACAGTGGTTAATATTCGCCTGGAGGATTTTTTGCGCCATATTAATGGGCGATCTCCATGCTGCTGGGCATCGCACCATTATATTTAACATTCGATGCTGGAACTCCCCAAACGACTCCACGGACGAATCCCCCGACTGCGCCGGTTGCTGCGGGTTCATTGGAGGCGATGTTCCGCCTGCGCTGCATCGTCCCTTTGCCAGTCGCAGGCGCCAATCCAGCACATCAACTGGCTCCTTAGCCACCTCCATTTGTGCGACCTCTTCCGGCGGAGCGGGACTCGCGGAGGCCGCGAGTATCTTCTCCGCCGGCTCGGAGTCGCTGTCGCTCGAGATCGAGACCACAGCGCGTTCTCGACCTCGGCGACCCCTCTTTGCGCGCGAGGTCGCGCCACTCGGCCCGGCCTCGGACTCGAGCTCGGGACGGGCGCCGCAACCTCGGTAACCCACTCCGCAGGCGTAAGCAGAAAGAAGAAAAGAAAGAAAGAAAGAAACATTTATTGCTGGCACACATATAACAGACAATGACATAGAAAAGAAAAAAAAAAAAACTATTATAATTAAGCCCTTCATTAGGCTGTTTCGAACCGCAAGCGACCCCAGGCACAGCCAGCCTCTCCAGCACAATTATGATATATATGATAACACGATAAATCCCACGAGTATGAGGGAAATAAATGGTCCGCCCAGGCAGTGCCCCCTGTACCTGGGTAAGCCTAGCCGTAACCCACTCGGAGTTTTGGCTGGACTCCGGCGGGGGGGTCGCACTAAAGACCGAACCTCCCATCGGGGATGCATGCCCTCGCGGTGCGCCGCTGGTTGGGATTCGGGGTAACTTTTTATAGAAGTTTTCTACCTCGGGGCCCGGGCGGTGAAGCCAAGACACTCGGCCCGGTGAGAGCACGAGACATGACCACAGACCTCCCACGGATTACGAGAACAGAGAGAGGGTCTCTCCCACCGCCCGCTCGGAGGCGGGGTGAGCCGAGCCCGCCAACATCCCCGGGCAGTACCCGGAGGCCCTTACATGTGACCACAGCCGCCGCAACGCGATACGACCATCGATCACCTGTTCCTCACAAACGACGACGGCCGCCGCGACGCGATACGACCGTCATCCACCACCTGTTGTCAGGATATCGGCCGTAGTTCAACGTGACCGCCGTTGCCCAGGGTACACCACGTGGAGGTTTCCTGACTTCGCACCCCAAGGATGTACCCATATACCCTTTTTTTTTTGTTGTCGCGGGGAAAGCCGTTTATTGCTACCGCCCCACCGGGGGGAAAGTGGAACGGTTATGTTGGGTTCTACCGGCCTTGCGACCCAGCCACCCGACCGCTGGGCCAAGTCCAAACACTATATACAACCTATGCCGGTAACTACCAACTAAAACCCCGCGGTGACCTTCTTCGGCGCATTAAGGACGGCCCCGGGTTTCCCGAGGCGTACACCCCGGCTTCAGCCGGAACCGCCCTTGCGCGGTGCCGCCTTGCGGCGGCCCGTCTCGAATTTTGGGGGGGCTCAGAAGCCCCCGCACACCGAAGGACGCCCTCGGCGTCAACGGCAGCAACGAGGCCGACCGCCCTGCCGTCCATCCCGGGGGTCGCACGTACAATAGTACGTGTACAAAAGCGTACTTAGTGGGCGCTATGACAGCTCACCGCTGCGCGCCCGCGACCCATGTACCCATATACCCACCCCAACCAACCATCAAGTCATGTCTCAAGCACCTCGGAAGAACCGGATACACACTTGAAACACCCGGTAAAACCCTATTGCGGATCTTCTGTTTATTTGTAGTCATTCAGCAGTAAGTTCCTACCTGGTGCAAATATGCTTCCATTTCCTATGGTCGATTTTGCAAGGTTAGTGATGTCGTCCTTTTCTAGACACATCTTCGTTAAATAATCAGCTGTTACTGGATCAGCTACAACTATTAAAAATCATTAGTCTTTATTAACATTGTACATATATTATAACTCGATCATAGTTGGACGTGTTATGCAAAAACATTGTAACCCACAACAAATTCAAATTAAGATATTTACAATTTACGGCCAATTTCAATAAACGATCTGAGATTAAGTCTGCCGATCGATCCCAGAAATGAGCCAACAAGTATACAATGTGTAGGTCACGCGTACAATTTCAAGTTTAATTGGTCAATTTTCGGGATCAATCTGAAACACCTCGATTCATCTCGACAGTCCATACCACTCCCCGCTGAGCTATCGCTGCTTATTATTAATATATAACAGTATGCCTTGAATTTTTTTTTCATTTCATTTCGTTGCGTTGCGTTGTGTTGCGTTGCGTTTCGATAGAGTAGCCTTGGATAGATCGAGAAAAGCTGCATACACCGGCATCTTCCTATCCGTATAGTACTTGACTCCTGTTTGAGTGCCAGAATAGGACTCAGTTGCTAATCCGTTTCTGAAGCCAAATGCAGCGTCACTTAGTTTTATTTCATTCCTAAGCTGGCACTCAAGCAGACCGTCAACTCCTTTACTTATAACTGTTGCTAAGGAAATATGTCTGTAGTTATTTATATCGGATTAGCAGACCCGGCCACGCGTTGCTGTGGCTAAGGCCCACTGTGCCCCCGGCCGGCCGTCACAACCGCTATGTCCCTGCATTTTAAATCTGTAATATCTTCGAAAATATTTATTTAAATTACATGCTGTAATTTGGCTGTAATTTGCCCTTTGGCCATATTGATCTATATTAAATGCACAATATATTTAAGGTATTTACTTAATTGGATAAGGATTAATACTGTAGCGTTTAAAATCGTTTCGTAAATAAGCCATTATTTCTCGTAGAAACTAAAGGATAAAAAATGGTTATTGTGGGTTATCCCTAAGTGATAAGACATATACTATCGCGGACTTTTTTGTAGACCTTTTTAAGTTGTACAATACTGTAGTACATTATTTTGATCTATCTCGTAGGGTTTAACCAGCGTTTGCAATGTAAGCGCAAAAAATGTGTTTATTTACGACATCACATTAGAAACCTATAAAATTATCAATGTTTCTCTACTAGTTTATGCATGTATTATACATATAAATCTTCCTCTTGAATCACTCTATCTATTAAAAAAAACCGCATCAAAATCCGTTGCGTAGTTTTCAAGATCTAAGCATATAATTTATATGGACAGACAGACAGACAGCGGGAAGTGACTTTGTTTTATACTATGTATATGTGTTGATGTATCGCCGGTTTCTTTTAAATTACCGGTACGACACTATCCGTCAGATCAGCACGGAAGTATGTATGTATAACGCATAGCGTATATAGCAATTTGCCCCTTGATAGTCCCCTGACTACTTTCTTTACTTCTTTAATACTAATACTAAGGGGTGACTTAGAAGAAAAAGAAGGAGACCCGTCTGCGATCATCCCATGCCCATTCCTAACAAGAAATTGCACCTTGAAATTAACTTTAAAGATGTTAGCTATTTATTTTGTCTGTTTCTAAAACTGAATAAAATTATTTTGTTTATGTTGTTCTGCTATTAAATCTAAACGCATCTGTTCCTTATGTTTTTGACAAAGATTTAACCTAAACTGTAATGATCAGATGACGATCACTTTTTTATCTTGGCCGAATAGCGCTAAATTCTCAAGTTGAACTTGCTGTTGTATGGAAAGTTTTTGTGTAACTACATTCAAATAATCTAGATAAATTTTATAGATACCAAAATAAACACCTTTGAATCATGTACAAAAAATTTGATTTTCATAATGTTTTAACGTTCCGTACATATTACCCCCGAGGTGGTTCAAAATTTTATTAATATATAAAAAGCCAAAGCCAATCACAGGCGATATGAAGCTCAAATGAAAAAGATTATTAGACTCATAAGTGATATTGTTAGGTATGTACTTATGTTTACTTACCTGTAAACAGTTTAATTCCATACCAAATAACAGTCAATCCGCCATTGCTGAGAGCTTTTCTTCCGAAATAGATAACCGTTCTCATTATAGCTGAAAAAAATAATATAGGTATACAACAGAGACTGTAGATTATAGGACTATAGGGTTCGTGGATTAGTTAATATAAAATTACATTTATATCATACTTGGATTTATTTGATATTAGCATGGATTAAGTTTATATCAATGATGGATTAATTTATATTAAGGACGGTAGTGTTTGAGCAATGATCGGGTACGATCACTGCTCAACCTTCCGCCTGTTTTGTTTGCTCCTTTTATTGTTGTATTGTGTGTAGAGTCTAATATACCATTCTTTTTTATTCGTCTAGCAGGAATCAGCGCATGAGTACCGACAACTTTCCACCTCAATATTTTTATGCGATCCTCTTCAAATTGCCCTACTGATGATATAAATGCATGTTGCCACGGGGCAACCCCGTGCCATATTGTTTAAACCGAAATTGTTTAAACAATTGCAAGGAATTGTAATTTTTCAACCGGTCAATCTTTTTTATATTCTTTATTGAAATACAAATAAAAAAGGTCCTATGATTTTTCACGATAAAGTTAATATTTTTAGAGATATGAATTTTTAAAGGTTCGAAAAATCTCAAATTTGGGTACTTTTGACCCATTAAAATATATAAAAAAAATAAAATAAGATATAAATAATATTTTTTTTTAATTCTTTATACAATATTTAGTAATATTCTTAATAGAGAATTTTAAAAAAATCATTGTTTATACCTGTTTTTTAATTGTTAATTTCGCGTGCTCACAGAGATTTATTTATTACTAGCTGTTGCCCGCGACTTCGTCCGCGTGGTTATTGTTCAGTTCGCAGAGTTTACTTTTTAAGTTTAATTTTTTTCGTGAGATACTATTTTTTTTTCTAAAACTGTTTTTTTTTAAATAAAAGTAGCGTTAGTTACTCCTTGTTACATCAGCTATCTGCCAGTGAAGTCCCGTCAAAATCGGTGAAGCCATTTCACAGATTAGCCGGAACAAACAGACAGACAGACAGACAAAAATTGTAAAAAATGTTGTTTTGGCATATGTACCGTGCATAAATCCAAATGCACTTAGTCATCATCATCATCATTTTCAGCCACAGTGCTGAACATAGGCCTCCCCCAAAGATTTCCAGACCGACCTGTTGGAAGCGGCCTGCATCCAGCGACTTCCTGCGACCTTTATCAGGTCGTCTGTCCACCTTGTAGTCCACCTTGACGTCCAACGCTGCGCTTGCCAGTACGTGGCCTCCATTCCAAAACCTTTCTGGCCCATCGGTTATCGGTTCTGCGACCTATGTGGCATGCCCATTGCCATTTCAACTTGCTAATCCGCTGAGCTATGTCGGTGACTTTCGTTATTCTACGGATCTCCTCATTTCTGATTTGATCACGTAGAGAAACACCGAGCATAGCTCTCTCCATAGCTCGCTGAGTGACTGTGAGCCGTCTTATACGGCCCATATTCAGAGGCCACGTCTCAGTGCCGTATGTCATCACTGGTAACACGAACACTGGTTGATCGAAGACTAGTCTTCAGGCACTGTGGTAATTTGGACGAGAAGACCTTGCCAAGTTTCCCGAACGCTGCCCAGCCGAGCTGGATTCGACGATTGACCTCTCTCTCGAAGTTGGACCTGCCTAGTTGGACTACTTCTCCTGGATAGACATATTCGTCGACAACTTCGAGAGATGAGCTTCCAACAGTAATCGGAGTGGGCACAACATGGACATTCGACATGACCTTCGTTTTACCATGTTCATCCTGAGGCCCACCCGTTGAGAAACTCTGTTGAGGTCTTCCAGCTTTGTACTCAGATCTTCCAGCGATTCCGCAAGGACCACGATATCGTCAGCGAAGCGGAGGTGAGTCATGTACTCGCCATTTATGTCGATGCCGAATCCTTTCCAGTTCAAGAGATTAAAAGTATCTTCCAGCGCAGCAGTGAACAGTTTCGGAGAAATAACATCTCCCTGTCTCACGCCTCTTTGTAGTGGAATAGCCTTCGTACTCTGTTCTTGTACTCGGACCGACATGGTGGCGTTGTTGTACAAGCACCTCAACACTTCGGTATACCGATAGTCGATGTGGCACCGCTGGAGAGCCTGCAACACTGCCCAGGTCTCGATCGAATCAAAGGCTTTCTCATAGTCCACAAACGCTAAGCAAAGCGGCAAGTTATACTCCTCGGTTTTTTGTATAACTTGCCGCATCGTATGAATGTGGTCTATGGTACTATAACTTTTTCGGAAACCGGCTTGTTCGAGAGGCTGGAAGTCATCTAACTTGCGCTCGAGACGATTCGTGATAACCCTCGAAAACAACTTATACACATGGCTCAGGAGTGAGATGGGTCTGTAATTCTTCAACAAGGTATTAACACTTTTCTTGAAGAACAGTACCACCGCACTCCTGTTCCATGCCTCAGGCGTTACGCCCTCGAGCAAAACGGAATTAAAGAGTCTCTGAAGGACTTTCAGTACTGGCGCTCCGCCCGCTTTCAGAAACTCTGCAGTAATTCCTTCCTCGCCCGGCGCCTTGTTGTTTTTGAGCTGTCCGAGGGCCATCCGAATTTCGCACAAGCTTATGTCCGGGATGTCTTCGCTGTAGTGCCGGACCAGCTCAGCTCTTGGATCTTTAGCCAAGCAGGTAACAGGTTTGGCAACCGAGGTATAAAGCTGTCCGTAGAAGCTCTCGATCTCTCTCAACACCTCTGCCTTGGTCGATACTACACTGCCATTTTCCATCTTCAGCTTTGTCATTCGGCTTTGCCCAATAGACAGGTACTTTGCAAACACTTTGGAGCCTTTGTTCTGCTCAATCGTCTCCTTTATGCTCGCGGTGTTGTGAGCGCGGACGTCGTGTCGCAAGGATTTCCATATTCGTCTATTGAGCTGCCGATATGCCTCAGCGTCATCGGAAGACCGCAGCGCCATAGATCGACGTTCGGCCATGAGCTCGAGCGTCGAGACCGAGAGTTTCTGAGGTCAATTTTTACGACGGGGTCTAAAGAATTTAGAACCCATCGTGTGGACAGCTTCTGCTAACCCGTCATTGATATCGTCCACAGTTACGCAGTTATCTAGGCAAGCGAAGCGGTTTTACAGCTCGAGCTGAAAGCACTCGGGGTTTTGAATATGGGCGCGAGTAGAGCAGAGCATAGACTTCATCAAGCGACGTCTTTCTACCTTGACGTCAATACTCAATGTGTCCCTTACCATTCGGTGATCACTTCCGGTTTTCACCCTGTTGATCACAGAGACATCATTGAGTATCCGTATCTTCGTCGTAAAGATGAAGTTTATCTCGTTCCTCGTAGTACCATCCGGGCTCATCCAGGTACATTTCCTATGAGGCGGCTTCTGAAAGAAAGAGTTCATCGCGAAGAGTCCCTCTTTCTCCAAGAAGTCGGCCAGCCTTTGTCCCCTGAGGTTTAGTTGCCCATATCCAAATTGCCCCACTCTCAGCTCCTTATCTCTTGTAATAAACGGTTTGAATTAATACATGACTTGTTGTTGGTTTTGAGTCCTTTATTTGAATGTTCATCTTATTGCCGAAAAACTTATTTATACATATTATAAAACTGACGTTGCTTTAACCTAGTTTGGTGTAATACATTGGTACAATATTCGTCGAAGACTTATTTGAACATAATTATTAAGAAGTCCTAATTACCAAAGGCTACTTTATAATACAAATGGTGCAATGCAAATGCACTCTTGAGTTTATTAACTTATTTCGTAATATTACATTACAACTCCCCCGAAAAAGGGCCTGCTACCCTTCCCCATTTAAGGAAAGAGAATGTTTTAAGAAAAAATTCAAAACTATTACAAACTGTCACTAAGTTTGGAATTTAACTTCACATAATTCTTTTAGAGTAACAAAGATAAACAAACATTTATAAAACATACAATAAAAGTACTTAATATTAACTAAAATATCTCTTAGTGTTATTCTTATGTATAACATATTCTTAATTATCCTTTAAAATCTTAAAATTAGGAGAAACTTCCTCAATAACTTCGTAGGGGCCGTTATAGATGTTTTGAAGTTTTAGTTCCAGTTTTTATAAGAATAAGGTCACCCTTTTTATAAGTTACGGAGTAAGTTTTCTTATCGTACATTAATTTTCGTCTTAATTTACTTTATAACAACTCTGCTTGACATCATACTGGGCTCGCTGTAAACGATAACGTTCAACCGCTGAGCTTGCAGTATTTGTTATTACCATCGGCTCTTTTACGATGCGATTAGTCATTTTTATTATATTGCCATTGTTGGCATTTCTTAACGTAGTCGATTACGTCATTCGTCATACCTGACCAGTAATCATATAATATGATTATTTTATCCTCGTGATCACTAATTCTTACAACATCGGTTGTAATTATATTCTAGGTACCTTTATAGACCTTTATATATTTATAACCTTTATATATGCAACTTTTCATATGACTTGCAAGTATTTTTATATTTGTTGCATTTTGCCTATTTATAGGTAATTAATATTTCATTAATATTTTCTTTTTCGCACATCAATCCTAAAACTCTCGCTAACTCCGTCGTGGTAGATTACGATCGAGTATTTAGGTAAATATAATAATATAGTATTACGCGTACAGTATCCTCTATTCGAATAACGACAAATCAAATTCTTAAAATCTTTGTCATTAATAAAAATTAATTCTGTCACATCAGTCGGTTTTTCAGAATTTCTACAGTCTCAGGTTGATCAAACCTGCGACTGGTAGAAGTCTGTTCTGTCAAATCATTGTCATCCGTTATGTATATCTGATATTTCACACGTTTAGTTTGTGCTCTCGTCAATACAGACACTACTTGTTCTCCAATAGATTTTAATTTTTAGATTATTTTTAAATTTTTAGATTATTTAGAATTTTTAGATTATTTTTAAATTTTTAGATTATTTAGAATTTTTAGATTATTTAGTATTTTTATATTTGTATTAGTTTTAATTTTTATTGGGTTTTTTATTGCCTTTCAATAAACGATTATTATTATTATTATTATTATATTAAATCATCACACGTTATTGATACCGGGAGTCGGCTTAGTGCGCCTGCAGTTGCATTATTCCGATCCGGGATGTGCACGATATCAAAATCATATTCTTCAACGTATAGTCGAAACTTAGTCTACTGGAAGGATTCCTTCAACTAAATAAATATACTAATGGCTTATGATCTGTAAAGATTTTAAACCTTCTGCCATACAGATACGGTCTAAAATGCCTTACTGCCCATACGATAGCTAGTAATTCTAAATCTAAAAATACCTTAAAATACCTTCTAAAAATCTTCTAAATCTATTCTAAGTCTATTTTCTGCGGGCGATAAGTTACGGCTCGCATAAGCAACTATGTACGTGACAATTACTGTTAGACAAAACCACGTCTAATCCTAAAATCCTAATCCTGATTTACAAACGTCGGTTCGCAATTGAAAAAAAAATCGTCTACGAAAAATTACGTATTAACCGTCTATAATAATTAGCGAACGATAAGTATCGCTTTACGTCATCCGAGTTCATTGGCACTGCGCAATGTCTCGATTTTGCTAACGTCAGGAAGAATGCCATTCAATGTTATTCCATGACCTACATAAACCTTATTATATAACCTCGCACCGAGGCGGTATCGAATGTCTGTTACTCATCGTTATAACTTATTTTAATGCAAATATTTTAATTATTCTTATTAAGTTGTAATAACTATCCTTATAATTAATAATTACTTCATAACATTTTAAAAAAAATATCTCCTAAGATTCCGTTTGCAGTACATGACATATTCTTAAACACAATAAAAAAATCACAAAATATTTCGGTAACAAAATTATTAAAGTAAATTGAAATAGATATTGAACATAAAAAAAAATTTACATACTTTTAGTAATTCTTACTTCAAACTTTGTTGGTAAGGAGCGCGTTGACAAATGTTGATGGCTGATGATGATGGCTTAGGGACGAGCGGAGCTGGCGCAGATGTGGAGTTTGTACGGCATCGCTGCTGATGATTCAAGCTGTAGTTGAGTGTTTAGGCCGGGCTATACCCTGGACTCCTCCAAACCTTCTTTCTTCTATCTTGATAATTTCCTCCAGCGCTCTTCATGGTATCGCGTTGTCGTGGCCGAAGCTGCTCCGTTGCGTTGGCGTTGATTTTCCCATGACGTGATATTTTCTTTCTTCTGAGTTAACCTTGAATTTTTTTTTCTTCGTATTAGATGGCAGGGTCTTCAAAATAAGTGGTCATGGCCATAAGGCCATGCCATGGCAGGGTCGCCATGTAATAAAAAGGTTTGAATTAATACATGACTTGTTGTTGGTTCTGAGTCCTTTATTTGAATGTTCATCTTATTGCCGAAAAACTTATTTATACATATTATAAAACCGACGTTGCTTTAACCTAGTTTGGTGTAATACATTGGTACAATATTCGTCGAAGACTTATTTGAACATAATTATTAAGAAGTCCTAAATGCCAAAGGCTACTTTATAATACAAATGGTGCAATGCAAATGCAAAGCATACACTCTTGAGTTTATTAACTTATTTCGTAATATTACATTACACTCTTCTCTTGCCCAGTTTTGCGTTGAAATCCCCCATAACAACATTGAAGTAGGTTTCGGACGTGTGTATGGCCCGACTAATGTCGTTATACATCTCCTCTACTTCCTCATCTGGGTGTGTCGAGGTCGGCGCATATACCTGTATGACCTTCAATGAATATCTCTCACATATTCTGAGTATAATGTATACTACCCTGCTCGACACACTTTCGATGGTTATGATGTTGTTAACGAGGGACTTGTGGACGAGAAATCCGACACCACCTCGAGACTATTGAGAGACTCGGTAACAGAGTAGGTTACCGGACTTGAGGATTATCGTGTCCTCCCCGTTCCTTCGGACTTCTGATAATCCCAAGATGTCCCATCGTAACCTACTCATTTCTTCTTCCAGCTCAAGGATCTTCTCGTCAGTCCTCATAGTGCGAATGTTGTGTGTTACCAGGTCCAGTCGTCGTCGGGGGTGGTAGCGGGATCTTACCCGGGGATTCTTAGCACCCCCTGCCCCGCCGTTACCGTAGCTGCTACCGGAACAAGGAATAGCGGGGCTGCCGGGGACTGGGGGCCTGGTCATTTAGTCTGTGTTATCATTGGGAGGTTTTGCCATTACTCGCCACGCTTGGCAGGCGGGTTGGCGAGCGCAGAGGCGTAACTTCTTGCGCTGTAGATGCTGCTGCCTATCATCAGCCTGATGTATTTAGCTACGCCATGACTACGATGGTTATACCGCCATCGGCCGGTCGCCAGAGCCTCGTCCGTTAACCAGCAGGGCGCACCACGGGCAGGTGAGGTTGGCTTTGATTCCGAAAGATGGTGGTTGGACCCCCTTACACCCCTGCTATTACAAATGGTAAAATTGTAAAAATTACAACACAAATCTCTCTATTTTAATTAATACTGTTTTAATCTCAATAAATAAAATCGCTCTAAGTCTTAAACTATTTTTTTTACGATCACGTTTTAATTTTTTATGAAGAATTAAAGAAATCGTTTATTCTTATATTTTTGCATGTTAGAATAAATTAACAAAATATTAATAGCGCAGTATTTGAGCATAAATGCGATTGCTTAGAGAGAGCTCATAGCTATGTGTATAGCTATGTGTATAGCACTCTATATGCTCTGAGTCTTAAAGTATTGGATATCCCATTTTTTTTTTTTGGTGAAGAATTAGTACATTTAAGGCTTTAATTCAAGGTTAAAATATTTAAAAAAAAGAGTTAAAGTTACTCAAATATCGATTTGAAATATTCACTTCAGGTTTACTATACGTAAAAAAAAAAAAAAAAACTTGAGAGGTGTCAAGGGACACCCGGATGGAACGAAGTTCCTTTCGATTAATTAGTGAAGGAATTTTAATAAAATTTTATTTGTCTATCTATTGTAGTTTCTGAGATATTTGAATTTTTAGAGATATTTTTACAGATCTTTCTTACTGGGGGGTCGAAATTTATTCTTATTGGGGCCAAAGTGTCGGGCTCAATAAGCCGATTGCGACAAGCCGTCGCACGACCCTCTAGCCTCAAAAATTACCGATTTAGGCCGAGGGGGGGTGAGGACAAATTGGGTGGGGGTAGGGGGAACGGGTTTGAACACCTGGTACTTCCATAATTCTCGAAGCTCCAGGGAGGTCGGCTAGCGTTGGCTGGTCAATCGGCGCGCGTGACGTCACCCGGAAGGTTCTCGATTTCTCTCGAACCTTCCGTTGATCGATGGACTGCTCGCGCTTGACCACCTCTCGGGCTTGACTAAAATGATCTCGATCTCGGGGGGGACGGAGGGTCCGAAGGGAGCTCACCGGCTGCTACGTCGCCCAGCCCGTAAATCGGCGAGCACCGGCCGGTCTTACAGTCTACGTGACGTCACACCGAACGTTCTAGAGAGTTCCAGAACATTCGATGTGAGTCGTAATATTAAACAGTCATCCCGTAGACTATATATTAGACACTGTATAATCTGGAAGCAGCCAACATTCAAATATTTTATGATAGGTAATTTGGTGACTGGCTACTAAGGGCGCATTTATATGACAAGGAATCCCACCGCGTTGTGGCCGCGCGGCGGCCGCGCGGCCGCCGCGCTCGAATCACTCGAAAAACTAATGTAAACTCTATTGACTAAGCCATAATGTTTAATACTTCGCAACGCTCCAACCACGCGGCGACTGCGCGATCGTGTAAACGGCCGCACGAAATTTTTCGCGTCGTCTAAACGCAGCCTAAACCGCCGTGGACGTGGTGGACCGCCGCGCCGTGTTCGATAATCAAAAATTCAAATTTCAAACCACGTCTACATTTCCATATGTCATAAGTTTTACTTTTATTAACGGAATTTCGACTTTAACTTTGTGTGCTAGATATCAAATTAATATTATATTTATTCTTGGCCGGAGAATTATGTCGTGCCAACTTTTCGTACCAATTTTTTCCGTCTAGCCCCCTTTCGCAACGCGCGATAAGGAACTACGTTCCAAAAATTAATACGACGAAAAAATTAAAAACTTCAACTTTTGAACTATAAGAAACAATAGTTTCTAGATTTTTTACAAATTAATTGATACAGATAATAAGCATCAAAAAATTCATGACTTCATACTTAGTAAATTTTTAAAAGCTTTTTTTAACTCAGCAATAAAGCTTCTTACGAAAAAAAAAATTGTGTGTACACATCCATGTCTACAAGAAGTATAACTGACCATAGCATAAACAAAATTCATGACCACACTTTTTTTTCGTTGTCCGCTTGACGTGAAATGCCCCATATCGCTGCTTTAAAACAAAAGGGCCACAAATCAAAAATTTTCAAAATCCTTTTTATTGTAAAAATTAAAATGTTGTCGGTTATATTTTCATAATTTAAAAAGATCCCCATGAATTTCTCACTTTAAGCAATAAAAATACTACTGACGTCTTTTTTGTATTTTCGAATTTACGCTGCAACATATGTGCAAAACTGCCATTTTGTGAATTGCGACCCGAACGTTGACGAAAGTGCACGTTTGTTTCGTGCTAAAGGGCCATAACGCTAAAAAATCCCTTGATTAAACTTTTATTATTTAAACAAAAGTGCCATATTTTGAAAAACGTCCGTTTTGCATATAATATTCATGTAAGTATCACATATTTTACTTAATCAAAAGGACCATATTGCAAAAAAGCCTGTTTTGTCTATAACACTTTATAGGAGTTGTAATAACAATTTAAAAACAAAAGTACCATATTTTGAAATAAGTATGTTTTGCATAGAAGATGCATTTAGGAGATAATAATTACGTTATTTCAAAAGGGACATGTTAGGAATACGTCCGTTTTGCTGGTGATTTTTTCTAGGTTATAGTAATTATTAATGAATAAAAGTTATTATTTTGATATACATTTGCATTGTATATTTATTTTTAAAAGTAAGATCATGTTATTTTATAATTAAATAGACTGTTTTTGCTTATTATTTTTATTGTAAGTTTATTTTATTAAGGTAAAGGTTTATTTTATGCATTTTAACATTTGTTTTAATTATTTTTTATATAATGAACAATTGAGCGCATAGGATACTCAACATGGTAAAGTACAAAAACCAAATCAAGCAGCCAAATGACAATGATGAAACTTTATTTAAAAACAGCGACGTTGAAAGTGATCCCTGTATTGAGAAGATGAATAACGCACCAGCATTGAATGACTCCTCGGACAGTGGTTCCATTCCTGATAGTCAATACAATTTCAGTTTATTGATTTTTTATTTGTTTTTGTTTGTATTTGTTTAGTAAGTAATTTAAAATTTAAATTAAAACTTACCAATTACTTTTAAAGGGCACTCTGAAATCACCGCCACGAATAACATTTAACAACGTTTTAGTTAAAAGAAAAGAATCGGTTTGCTACCTTGGGCTAGTTTTAGAACGATTTTTTTCTTTTCTGGAGCATATTAAAAACGTGTGAGAAAAGTATAAACGTAATTTTTATGCCTTGACAAGGATATCAACTTCGACGTGGGGTCTATCATTTAGCACATTAAAAGTCATCTATGGAGCTATTTACTTGGGATGTATTTGCTATGGATCACCTGTATGGGCTGATAGGGCTACTATCGGTGCCGTACGAAGAAAACTGCTCCAAAGCCAACGCCTGGCGTTGATATTCTTGTGTAAGGCGTATAGAACAGTTAGCACCGAAGCTTTGGTGTCCTTGCGGGTGTACTTCCAGTCGATCTGGAGGTGCAGCGTCGCACCGCTATGTACCTGTTACTCTACGAAAGAAAATATGGACAAAAGCTTTCTTACGTCGCGGGAGCTATTAAGAATCAGTCGACTTTTTAAATCGTGCTTCGAAAATTACAACGATCTACTAAACGAATGGCAATGGCGATGAGACAATTCTACTAAGGGACGGCATCTGTAGCAGTACTTTCCATCGGTTTGCGATCGTCTAACAAAAACTTGGGTAGAAGTTGATCATTGTGTTTCCCAATTTCTCACGGGTCATGGCAACTTTAAGTTAAAACTGTTTTCATTTAGGTTGGTTGATTCGGCTGCGTGCTCATGCTTTACACTTAACCGCCGGTATGAGCAATCCGCAAATCATATTCTTTGGGAGTGTAGTCTCTGGCAACATGAGCGCAACATTATGTTAGACAGTATGCAAATAACATCTGGAGCTGTATACTATATGGATCTTGTGGAGACTAGAAAGAATTTCCGTGCTTTCCGGCGTTTTTGCCATACCTATTATTGGAATCAAGTATAACAGCTCGCGTGATAGGACCCACTTAATGACATCCGTGGTGCTTTACATCTGGCTTCTCCAGTTGTAAATGTCCTTACACTTGAGGTTAATACCTCCTCAATTCATTATTTTGACTCCCGCTTTGCTATGGAGGGAAGTGGACAATTAATATTTCCAACTCTTCCCTAACCTGATTAATTTCGTTGCGGGACAAAGACATTTAGGCATTTCCAGAGACTCGCCAAGGTTCACTGCTCGGTGTCGACAAAAATGCATGCCACTGTTGATCCTGGTGCACAGGAGTTACAGTGGCGGGTGTGTGGGCGGTATAGTCTCTACAAAAGAAAGTAATGTTTTTGTAGCATTTCTTTATATTTCACAGAAGAAAAAGTTGTTTTAGTAATTATTTTTATGTGACATGGTCACTTTCTTTGGTTTATAATATATTTTTTCTAATTTGTGTAAGCTATGGTACAAAATGAACCATGAATACATATTATTTTTAAAACTTGTGACTGTTTTGTTAAATTTTCCCCATAATTCAAACAATATCTTTATATACAAAAGAGACATATCTGCTCATAACTTTTTTTTTAGAAAAAAATACACATAACCGAATTAACCATTAAAAGCAGATTAAAAATATCTTTCTAACAGTGTATAACACCTATTTATCAGTTTTAAAATCACAGAGAAATTATACAAAAACTGATTTTGAAAACTTTAAATGGCTCTCCTGTAAAATTAGGTCTATTCGCGTTGTGGCCCTTTTGTTTTGAAGCAGCGATATGTTAATAATATTATTATTTTTTTATTATTATTATCAAGAGAATTAAAAAAATTAAATATATGTTAATAATATCAATAATTTTATTAAGTAGTATTTCATTTAACAAATTGAATCGTACACATCGCAGAAATAGTGGGTGTTACATTTGGTATCGATGATATTGTGAGTTGCACGCGGGTGCAAGCTATGGTACCAGATAAAGATATACCTATTATAGTTATAATGAAGTCCCGTATCTCCAAGGACAACCTTGTCAGCGGCGTCAAGAAATATCGAGGCATCACCACACAAAAATGTCGGATACGGAGGCGACCCTAAGAAAATATTCGTAAATGAACATCTCACGCCTGATAACAAACAGTTATATAAGATGTGTCGTGTGCGGGCTTCCGACCTTGGCTATAAATATGTCTGGCTAACAAACTGCTAGATCTATTTACATCGAAACGATGCATCACCTCGTATACTAGTCGATTCAGAAGAGAAATTAAAAAACTTAACTGAATAATAACAGACTAATGATATTGCGATGCCTATTTTATTTTGTATACTGCGCTGCTGTAGGGATAAGCATGCGTAAATTTCTGCCATATTACACGACAATGTCCAAGGTAAAGTTCATTTTAAAATTGTCATCTATTGCTTCACACATACTCCAGACTACACATTTTACAATAAATTATTATGGTCTAAGATCCGGGGGAACATTGACCTTCACCCATCTGTTTACCGGATGAAAATAATATTTTAGGGTATAAAATGTGTTGCTGAACACATATCAATAGGGTTTCCTGTGAAGTGAAAGTGAAGGTGAGTGAAGGTCAATGTTCCCCGGGACCTTATACTGTTACACATTTACATAACATATAATTATGCTCTCACGCCTTCTTACTGCTAAGCAACTATATGTAGCTCGGTAACACTATATCCTCCGCTTACCTACCTCCCACAAATGAACGGACATCGGAAAGTAAATATACCGTACACGACGCGCTTAAGTGTTTCGATTAACAAGTTGTACCTTAGAAGTAATAACTGTGTTCAGCAACTTATTTGTAATCTCGGTACAAGATTTGATACACCAATGCTATATAAAGTACATATACCATACCTACATTTGATCTGTGGGTGACTCATGTCACCGTTCATATGATTTGGACACATACACACACACACACGTTTACACACATAACACAAAATATATATATACATAAAAATATACTATGTACCATAATAAAAAATCAACAAACAAACAATTAAAAATTGCATTAAAATCCTACTAATATTATAAATGGGTCATTCCATATAAAATCGTCTGAAAATAAAAATAAAAATTCCCGACTAATTTTAGATTTTGGTGTAACTTTGAGAAACTCTACTCTAGGGTCCCAAAGAACAAAATTTACACGAGTTTGATTTTTACAAGCGCTTGTTTCCGCCTATTTAAATATAGACTTTTAAAAATCGATATTTTTAAACCTTATCAACTTTTGTTGTGAAATTTTTCTGTTTGAAGCTATCTGCATGATCAAGACGGAATTCACAGTGGGAAACATAGTAGTTTAAGTGTAAATGAGGATAATTGGCTCAGACGATCCCTTTGAATAATAGCAGCATGCTGAAAATGAGTGCTTTTTAGTAATTTTTCGTGAATTTTAATCGACTCTAGTCGATCTAATCGTCTTAACTGTTGAGAATTTTTATACTCATGCTCCGCGGGAAAAAAGTATACATATCATAGACAAAATTCAGCCACAAGTTGACTTGAGCAGCCCACTCTTCATAGAAAAAAACTATGCTTCAAATTTTGGAATTTTAAAAAATCCCAATGTGCAGGTTATGAAACGAACGTGTTGACTGCGAGATAAAAATCTGATTCTGTGAGTATCAAATTTTTATCTCGCAGTCAACACGTGCGTTTCATAACCTGAAAATTGGGATTTTTTAAAAATTTGAAGCAAAGTTTTTTCTATGAAGAGTGGGCTGCTCAAGTCAACTTGTGGCTGAATTTTGTCTATGATATGTATACTTAATTCCCGCGGAGCATGAGTTTTTAATTCTTAACAATTAAGACGCTAGAGTCGTTTAAAATTCACGAAAAATGACTAAAAAACACTCATTTTCAGCATGCTGCTATTATTATAAGGGATCGTCCAAGCCAATTATCCTCATTTACGCTTAAACTACTATCTTTCCCACTGTGAAATCCGTCTTGATCATGCAGATAGCTTCAAACAGAAAAATTTCACAGCATAAGTTGATAAGGTTTAAAAATATCGATTTTTAAAAGTCTATATTTAAATAGGCGGAAACAAGCGCTTGTAAAAATGAAACTTGTGTAAATTTTGTTCTTTGGGACCCTAGAGTAGAGTTTCTCAAAGTTACACCAAAATCTAAAATTAGTCGGGAATTTTTATTTTTCTTTTCAGACGATTTTATATGAAACTAGCTTTTGCTCGCGGCTCCGCCCGCGTGAACAGCATTTTCCGGGATAAAATTAGCCTGTAACCGTCTCCAGGGTCCCATCTATCCCTGTAGATAAATTCATCAAAATCGGTTCAGTGATTTAGGCGTGAAAGCGTAACAAACAAACTCACTTTCGCATTAACTTTCACCCCCCTTTTCATCTCTTATTAACTAAAATTTCCCTAAATTCTGAAACACGTTTTTATTTGTTTTACGTCAATAACCGAAATACAAAATTTTGTTTATGTAACTTTCAAAATGACGGACTTTCATACATATTATCATCCCCTATTTTCACCCTTTTGGGGTGGAATTTTCTAAAACGCTTTCTTAGTGGGTGCCTATATAACAAAATGAATATACAGTCCGAATTTCATGCTTGTAGCCTTGATAGTTTGCGCTTGGCGATTATGAATCAGTCAGGACATGTTATTTTATAAGTATAGATGAAATGACCCAAATGTGAAAGTTTGTTTATTTAGATGTTGGATGTTTGTCCGTCAATCACGCTGAAACTAATATTATACATGTGAAAGTTTGTTTGTTTAGATGTTTGGATGTTTGTCCGTCAATCACGCTGAAACTACTGAACGGATTTTGATGAAATTTGGTATACAGACAGAGTGAGCTGACTTAGGTGATAGGCTACTTTTTATCCCGGAAATCCCGGAAAAAGCAGATCATGCGGGCGGAACCGCGAGTAAAAGCTAGTGTATTCATATAGATGAACCGATCTTGTTTTTTGTGGAGCAAGCAGTCGGCTCCCTGTTGTTTAGGCCGGCTACCTGGTCGTGTGACGTAAATTAAATTGGAGCCTCTTTTCTATAATGTCTAGCTGTACAGTATTAATACATGTTTTAAATACGCGTCGCACGTGTTATAATAATAGGCACATGACAAAAAAAAATTGGTGTGTGTCGTGGGACACCAGGTAGGAACGAAGTTCCTTCGGCTAATGTAGAATCGACACAAATTGCAAAAAATTCAAATTATCAACTAAAATAACAAAATATGTCTCTTTATTTTTGTTTGACAACATAAAATTACATAGAAATAGAATAGAAAATAGAATAGAAAAATAGAAATAAAAAAAAGACGTGTGGCACTCGGAGACTGCCGCGGTAAAGCTATTGTATAGCATTTTTTATCAACTTATGTAATTATAAATAATAACGAGCTAGCGTAATCTTTTAAAAATCGATGGAGATATAAAAATACTTCAACTATAACTGGCTGAATGAATTTCATTTTAAAAAAGGAACTAACGCCTGCTGGTTATGCGACTGTCGCGCCTGCGCACTTCTCATTTAACGCTTTTATTCCACGCATTTTTTCCACGCATTTTTTCCACGCATTTTTACCACGCATTTTTTCCACGCATTTTTCTTACGGTTTTACTATCACATTTTTTTTAGTTCGGTCACGCAGCGAAATCCCTATCCCCTCCAAGCCTGCCGTAAGGAACTTCGTTCCAAAAATCTTTCTTAAAATTTTTGAATAGACGAGCGACGTATTATTAAATAAACGGCACCTAAGCGTAAACAAATGTAAAACTATAACCTTCACACGTAAATCTAAACCTTTGACCTTTTCGTATCAAATTAATATATAATAATATCGGTATATATTATTGAAAGAGTGAATGTAATAAAGGACCGAGGTATTTTACTTGACCAAAAACTTATTTTCAATAATCATATTGACTACATTGTAAATCAAGCAAATAAGAACGTAGGTTGCTCGGTATGGCGAGAGTCACGCCTCCTATCACATCATGGGATGGAAATATGCTCGGTGAAATGTGGGTGTACCAGTTACACCTCTGCCTACCCCTTCAAGGATTACAGGCGTGAGTGCCTCTGTATATATGTAATAATAAATATATACAGGGTTATTTTTAAAACACTGACAACCTCGCAGGGCCATATAGCTGACCCTATAAGGAACAACTTTTGTTCTACGAGTTTGGACATAACTCAATACATAAGAAAAAAAATGATTTTACAAGTTTTTGTTATGTAGTGTTTGTGTTCGTACGTCTACGTGTAGGTATTATCGATCGAGACGGCGCGGCCGGTCATTGAACTGACGCGCGCGGCCGCGTGTATTACGTAATCTGCGCGTAGGTAAAATTCAAGACGGAAATTAAATTCATAATTATTTTTGTATGAGAATAAAATCTAACAAATTATGAAAAGTCGTAGAACAAAAGTAGTAGCAAATGACCTTAGGAATCTACTCCTGCGAGGTTGTCAGTGTTTTAAAAATAACCCTGTATATATATAAATAATTACCATTTAAATAGTGATACACATAAAAACAATGTTTTAAAAGTGATCATAAATTAGTAAATATTTAAGTAGTTGATACTGCTTTCAACAATAGAATTCTTACTTAAAGAATAAATCTTGTCTAACATAAATTCTGATCAACCATTTAAAATACCTGAGGTAGATGTAAATGCAGATTTTAAGATTCCTGACGATGCTGCACATGGCTTTATTTTACAAGTAGATTTGGAATATCCAATATTTGGAATATATTGGTTTTATACGATTTCCATTCAGATTTTCCCTTTTGTCCTGAATATGTATGCAAAACAGAACAAACATAGAAAACTTATCCCAAATTTAAATGATAAAAAGAACTATGTCATCCATTAGAGAAATCTTAAACAATGTTTAAAAAATGGCTGATGCTGCTTAAGGTTGCAATACTTAAATTTGAACAATTTGCGTGGTTAAACAACTACATCGATTAAAAGATACTTTACAGCAGAGCATTTATTAAGATACTGTATAATATACTAAAATACTATATACTGAGGGTGTAGGGGTCGGGCCATCACAATGTGTCATTCAGTTTTCGATTCTAAGGCATACATGAATTGTCCGGGTTGGCAATAGACTATCATATCAATAAGCTCGGCGAAACACACACAAATCAAAAATCCATATTGAAGTCAAATCCAAAGTCAAATTTCAAACATAATTTTTATAGAGGGTACTAAAAACGTGTCTAAAAATATATACATACCTTCAGTATTACCTATAAACAAATACAGGTGTCCCAAAATGGGCAACGTTAATATATCGTTATTAAGTTTTCTTGATAATGCGTACATTCTTCTATACTTGAATCGCACTATTAAATAAAATAATACCAAACAACTAAGTAAAATTTCTAGAATCATTTCAAATTACACAACAGCTTTAATATTCTATGAAACAAATAATGCGCAAAGACGCTATTATAGCTATTTATAGTAGGATATCCGACCTGCTACTAAATAGGGATATTCTCTAATTATTATATTATATACAACGCACATTACGTTGTAACGTCTGTTACAACGCACATTAGCCTTGAGTTAATTACCTCAAAGTTACAACGCACTTGTATTCTAAAAATTGGGCGCAGGTTTGTACAGTCAACGACAAAAGGCAATGAACGTGGACAAAACGAAAACATCAAAAGTCGCTGATCAACTATCGCAACATAACGCTTAGAAATTCTTGAATATACTTTACTTCCGACGCCGGCGAGGTGAGCCGAGAACTTTACTACTACTTTATTTTGGGCTGCCTCCGGCGCCCCTGGGTGGGCCCGCGACGGCTGCATATACGCGCTCGGCAGGCCGTGCGCCACTCGACCACGGTAATATTATCTATACAGTATTCCAACTTCATACAAACGGATAAAGCGCGAGCTATTCCTACGATTTGATTTGCGATTTTTATTTGGGTGGGAAATAGGGGGGCTCGTGAGGTCTGCTGTTTTACCAGAATTACTAGTATAAAAAAACTATTTTACAATCACAAAACTAAATGGAAATACAAAGTAGGCAAATGTAATTAAAATTATGGAGGCGGGCAGCCCTATCGCATGTTTACCAGGCTCTGTCACGTCGTGAGCATGGAGTAGATTTTGCTATTCGCAACAACATACTCAACTCCATTGAAAGACCGCGTGGAGTGTCAGAACGTATCATAGTTCTACGCTTGTATACAACCAACGGATACACCACCATAATTTCCGTTTATGCTCCCACATTAAACTCATCTACAGAAACTAAAGATTTATTTTACAACCAACTATCCGATGTGGTGCGTTCGGTGCGTTCTGGCGATCACCTCATCATTCTCGGTGATCTCAATGCTCGGGTGGGACGGAACACCGTAACCTGGCCAGATTGTTTGGATAACCACGGGATAGGGAAGATAAATGAAAATGGTCAACGTGTTTTGGAGTTTTGTACCCAAAGGCAACTTTGTGTTACCAACACTTATTTCAAGGGCAAGGAAATACGCAAAGTTTCTTGGAAGCATCCCCGGTCGGGGCACTGGCAGCAGCTGGATCTTGTCTTAGCGAAAAAGAAAGACCTGCAAGATATCCGTCACACAAGATCTTCATAGCGCGGATTGTGATACAGACCATACATTAGTGGTGACTACAATTTACTTAAGACCTAAAAAGATCCATTCTTCTCGGCCGATGGGAGCGAGAAAGATAGATGTTTCCAAAATAAGAAACGAAGATTTGTATTTGGCAACGTTTCGCAACGTTGTCATTGACGAAATGGAAATGTGGCGTTCAGATATGTCAGCGCAGGAAAACTGGACGAATCTTAAATTTTTACTTAAAGAAGCAGCCGCTAAAGTTTTTGGTTATAGAATGCCAGTGGGTAAGGATTGGTTTCAAGACAATATTAATTCTATATTAAGACCTCTGCTGGATTCTATACGCGACGCCGCATTAAGACATCGCCTCAACTCAAACCACAAAACTCGTGAGGATGTTGGTATCGCTAAGGCCAACCTGCAACGCAATGCCCGATACTTTGCCAACGCTTATTGGGTTGACCTTTGTAAGGCTATCCAAAATTGTACAGCAGCCAGAAACTTTGGCGGTATGTATCTAGGAATAAAAAGGCAATAGGTGTATCTCACAAGATAACGGCCCCCCTTAGGGAGACTGATGGCTCTATCATAACTGATGTAGACCGTCAGCTATGTCGTTGGGTGGAACACTACACCACACTTTATGCCGAGTCTGTTAGGATACATCCGGGAGCTTTGAGCAGTATTGGGCAATTTCCATCTTGGGATGAGCTAGATGCAGAGCCCACTATAGAACAGTTAAACCTAGCTGTCAAATAGCTTAAATGCGGAAAGAGCCCTGGCAATGACGGCATCCAAGCTGAACTCATTAAACTGTAGTACCTTCTACCTTTACTGTATAGCATGATGCAAAGAATGCCTCAGGCATTAAAGTCCGCCTGTATACCTTGTGTACAAAGTTTAATAAATAAATAAATAAATGATCGTGGAGTGCTGGCGCGAGGGCTTTGTGCCTCAGGAAATGCGTGATGTCAACAACAACCGCGGCGACTGCAACAACTATCGTGGTATATCCCTTCTGAGTGTTGTAGGAAAGCTATTTGCTCGTGTTGTTCTAGGCAAACTGCAAGAACTCGCTAACAGAGTTTATCCCGAGTCACAATGTGGCTTCCGTCCTAAGTGTACAACGGTAGACATGATATTTACTCAGAGGCAATTGCAAGAAAAATGTAGAGAACAACGAACACCTCTGTTTATGGCCTTTGTCGACCTTAATAAAGCCTTTGATACCGTTAGCAGAGAAGCACTTTATTTGGCGCTGAAGAAAATTGGATGCCCTCCAAAACTATTATGTTTAATAAAATCATTTCACGATGATATGAAGAGCAGTCATCTTTAATGGCAAAACATCTGCACCATTTGATGTGAAGCAGGGAGTACGGCAGGGCTGCGTAATAGCGCCCACTTTGTTTGGCATATTCTTTTCTTTGCTCTTAAAGACCGCGTTTGGTGACAAGAACTGATGGCAAACTCTACAATATTGCCCTACTTAAGTCCCCACGTCATAGAGAGGACATATATGTAGACAATCTCTTGTTCGCTGACGACGCGGCCTTTATCGCCACCACACCTGACGAGCTGCAGAATATTGTCAACAAGTTTGTAAGTCAGTTGTAAGTTTCCAAACCATACGTTACGAGATTCGGCGTAAGTCAAGGTACGAACCTGGGTCCGTCCGTTACTCTTTATCATAATGGGAAATGATTTGCCAAGAGCAATTAATAGGTCTACACCCTTATTATTTGCTAATGGCCTAAAATTAGTTATTGATGTAAAGCAGAACTCGGATCACAACAGGATAAATATAGTATATATATAATATAAATAGGATTGTAAAGTGGAGCCTAGGAAATAAATTATATTTTAATGCAGATAAGTGTTTGGGTTTGTCGTTCAACCGAGCGCGAGCCCCATGCCTCTACCAATACCATATGAACGGGATACTTCTCCAGCACGTTACTGAGATCAGGGACTTAGGGGTGCGCTTCTCTGACGATTTGAATTTTAGGAAACATATCATTAATGTTGCCAAAAAAAGCTTACCGTAACTTGGGGTTGGTGTTACGACAGGCAAACCAATTTACAAATGTTGAGCTTTGAGAGCATTGTACGACTTCCTTATCAGAAGCCACATAGAATCTAATGCTGTAGTCTGGTCTCCTCATGAAAATAATAATAAATTTCCCGCTGCTGTATCCTACATTATTTGTTCTGGGAATGACAGGGTACTATAAATTGGAAATAAGAAGGGAAGTTACTATTGCCAAATATTTATTTAAAGTGATTCGCGGTAAAATACACAATCCCAGCCTCCTACAACTAGCTGGGCTGTGGGTCCCGGATAGGAGTGTAGGGCGGCGGCGACCGCCACTGCTCTCAGTGCCACGAGCTCGCACCTACTTATTACGGCACGCACCACTGACGCGCGCCCTGCGTGTGCTCAATGCGGTGTCTGACCAGGTCGATTTATTTTCATGCTCATTGACGGAATTTACAACGGCCGCTTATGTAATAATAAGTAGTAATAGAATATTATAATCACTATTGTACTACACTATTGTATTTGGTATTACCTGTAAAATAGTTGTATGTGGAAATAAATAAATAAAATGAATATAATTATCGTTATAAGGGTTTATAAGAAACAAAAGGAAGGAGTAATTAACTTATTCACTATTCGAGAATTGCTTAACGGCCTTCCGTGAGCAAATGACCTTGACTGACTCGCGCCATACTGAGCGCGTGTGAGTTTTCGTGCAGAATATGCACGTATTTAGCGAATAATTGATTTAAAAAATCAGGTTTTGGTCTTTTCAAAAATTTAAAACCGGCAAAATATTCGTTATTAAATTGCCTATCTAGTGATGTTAATCTCATATAAAAACAATCTGTACTTTAAAAGGAGACGCACGGAATCTTTGCATTTTTCCCATTTTTATGGTTCATTTATAACGACAATTTAAAAAAATATATCAACATTAACATGAATTTGAATCGAACAAAGTAAATCTTACAGATTGTAGAAATATATTGTATATTTTTTTAATCAATATTTATTTTAAGTAATGACTAGATAGCCTCTAAAAAACTCGATCGCGCGGCGTTTTGCTGGGGATATGGCCTTAAGTATTCGTTTTGAAGCGAATAAATTATTCAAAATAGTAATACTGTTGTATACAAGATCAGTCAGAAATGGTGAACTCAGCCGGAAATAAATAAAATGAATGATATCAATATTTAGTAACAGTTGTAAAACGTACAAACTCCGTGGCACACAGGGCGAGTAGCCGGTTGTGAAGCGAGAGGCCGCAAGTTAGATTCACGCACCGACACAAATGTTTATGTGATCCACAAATTTTTGTTTCAGATCTACGCGTGTCTTCTTACTATAAGCCAAATCCTTCTGTGTCTCTGTCTCCTCAGCATGTGTAGCATTTTGCTCCGACCCCACTGTGAGTGGGCTAAAGGCAGGTGGTAGAGATTATAATATTTGACATCACGTAGATTCAGTATTTTTATAATTCTGCTGCCAATTTATTCGCTGCTCATTAAAACAAAGTCAAATAATTAGAACGGGGCAACGATAATGTGAATCTAATTAACCCCCGCTGTTTAACAAACAAACAACTCATTACCATGTACATAATGAAATGATGATTTGTGTAGCTGCCTATAATATCTATGATGTACTAGGCGGTGGGTGTAATAAACCATGGGTGTATATTCTTTTCTATGATTTTTGGATAGATTTGATCTTATTATTTGTTATTGTTTTATTGCACATCGATTTTCTTGCAGCTACATCTGCTAAAAAATATTTTCTAGGATAATCAGTAGTATTCCCACACAAACTATCCCACTATACTTAAATATTCTAAACCAGTGTTTCCCAATTGAATTTCGAAGGTATGTGAAATCAAATATCAAAGCGCATTAGGCAAGAGTTATTAACTAAGTCCTAGCATCCCATGAGAAGGCCTGTGCTCAGTAGTTGAACCGTAACGCTAGTTGCAATTTTTTGAATCAGCCTAAAATTTTGCATTCTCTTAAAGGCTCAAAAATCATTTAAATTTACCGGAGGCTATCAAAACAACCAAATATTGCAACTCACTAACCTACTTCCACGAAAACTTCACTCGGCCAGTCGATGTTACTTCATAATAACAGCATAATAAACCTGGCCAAGTGTTACCACATAATGTCGACCATCAAGATACATTGTGTCCCTCGAATGGCGGTAGAACTATCTCGGCCTGAAGACACTGGATATGCACTTATTAGATTTATTTCGGGTTGTAGTTAGGGTGTATAGAATGTGATGAGAAAAATAAACAGATTTGTACTGCAGACTAACTGCTCACTAGCTGCATAAGAGGTTAACCACAGATCATTGATAATCAAGTTGTTTGATTGAATAGGCTAAAACTAAGAAGGATGGATAACGGATGGATTGATATGCAACTGGTGTAAATGAGTTCATTAGGTACTATATGCCTAAAATAAAACACATTATTTAGTTAGACAGCAATAAAAATATATATAATCTTAATCAAATTTTGTATATAAAATAATTATTTTTGTCTGTTTTTTTTTGTATAGCATTGACAGGCAAACAACCAAATGGGTCGCCTGATGATAAGTGATCTCCACCGCCCATGTACGCCCACCACCAGAAGAATCATGGGTGCGTTGCCGACCTTAAAGGAAAGGGATAATTAAGGATTGGGGAGGGGACGGGATTTGGGCTTCCGGATACTCACCGTACGAAACGCAGCAGCAAGCCGCTACTTTACGTCGGTTTTCTGTGAGACAGTGGTAACGACCCGGTCGAGCCAGCCCATTCATGCTGTAGACAAAACTGTCTACAGCATGGCTCTACCGCTCAAAAATTTATTTAATAGTATGGAAGTGAAACTCAAATAAAATCAAAATACCTAATACTAAACTATAACACTACATACTTATTGACTCATTTGTGGGATCTATCGGGAGATTCAATCTAAGATCGTTCAATTCGATCACGACAGGCAGAAAAGATTATAATTGTCAAGAAAAAAATATACTTGAGAAGGCTTTATATGATAATTGAAAGGTGCATCGACTGGTACTGCCGGATAGAAAGAAGCGAACAATAATAATCAATTTAGTTTTATAACGCCATATTTACAAGTAATTACTAGTAAATATGCCGTTGATACATATTATATGGCTGATAATAAAGCAAAATCAGAACTTTAGCTAATTCGTCGCTTAATATGATCATATGTATAAATATATATTTATTTATATAACATGTAAGTATTTATTCATATTTGTAGTTTATATATTTTAAGTATTCATTTAGATAATACGTCAGTGGATTTATGTATTACCATCTGATATAGTATTAATAACTGTTATACACCCACATTGTCTCTTCTGCATCACCCGTAGGTTGAATGTTAGAGATTAAGTTTGCTCTGGCATAAAGTCGGCCTGTATATAAAGTTTAAATAAATAAATAATATTAACACTTTTTTTGTATTTGTTAATATTTGTTTTAGTATGATTTTATTCTGGGCTCTAATCGCACTTTGAAGTCGTCTACATCTTTCATCATTATTTCCCACTTTACTCGAAGCGGCTTCACTTTTTCCAAACATTTTCCAGTGTCCACATAAGAACAGATATCTGATGACTCACAAGGCAGTAACTTGAAGTTGCGGACCAAGTATATTGTTACTGTCATTATGGACATTAGGGCGTATTTGTAACCTGTAATATTTCCCTTAATACCATTATTATTTCATAAACTGTTCATCTGTTAAAGTTGATCGAAGCAAGCAACAACCGATATACAAGGCAAAATAGCTTATCGGGGAGTGGTATAGACTGCAGGGACGATAGTCGCAGGTTCGAAATTAGTCTCAAGAGTGTACCGACTTCTTTAAGCTACATCTGTATTTATTAAGAATATTATCGTTAGAGAAAACCGTAGAAAAAAAATTGTAATAAAACTTGCAGACCCGAGAATTCTCCGTGAAATTGCGAAGGTGTGTGAAGTCTCGCGTAGGCACGCGCATTAAGCCAGCGTGGTGGACTAAGGCCTTAGTGCGTTCATTTGTAGCATTTGCAGAGGAACGCTCATACCTTGTGCGGGACAGTAAAATACAGGGTCGATATTAATAAGAGACGAAATAAATTTCAGACAAAGAGGTCTTGTTATACTGAGAGCACGTGAATGCAGCGTAGTAGGCAATAAGTTAATTGCAAAATAGTTTTACCACAAGCGATACTAGTAATATGTATTCTATATAAATTAAATAATTGATAAATATTACTCAAACAAAGTAATACGTGCTTCTTACCAATACAAGCTCTTGGTCCCAATGAAAATGTAGCAAACGCAGCTGGATGTTTAGGCGGAGCATCAATAAATCGATCAGGCTTAAACTCTTCGGCGTCCTCACCCCAGTACACTGGGTTTCTATTTATTGCCCAATTGTGGATGAAAATCGATGAATCTTTCACGAGGGTTATCCCAGATGCTGCATTAGAATGACACAAGTGTTTTGATTGTGTATTTTATATTTTGCTTCGCTTTGATTAAAACAGTTAATTGTAATTATTTTAATGGTAAAACCACGCTGTAGACAGTTTTGTCTTCATCGTGAATAGGGCGGCTAAATTAGTAGCTCGCTGCTGCGTTTCTTTTTTTTTTATTGCCTTGATGGCAGACGAGCAAGCGGCCCGCCTGATGGTAAGCGGTCACCGCCGCTCATGGACATCGGCAATGCCAGGGGCTCACAGCCAAGCCGCTGCCTACCACTAAAGAAATACTCTTTTTAAACCTCGTTTCTTCATATGGAGTGAGATATCTCGAGGTCTAAATGCCCCTTCCCTTTCAATCGTTTAATTAAGGTCGGCAGCGCATCTATAATTCTTATGGTATTGTGGACGATCATGAGAGGTGTTGATCACCGACCGTCAGGTGACCCACTTGCTCGTTTGCGCCTGATGCTATTAAAATTGTTTTTAAAAAGTTTTGAAAGATATATTTATAGTTAGTGTAGGTGTTCAAATTAACTGTTGTAACAAATTGTTGGTTCTTTATTTGGAGTAGGTACGTTATGTAGTTGTATGTACATTGTACATGTATATTTCTTATGCCTGTGAAAATAAAAAAGTGAATCTTACGAATTGTCACATCTTTCTCAATTTTTCTTATAGTAATTGGGACTGGTGGATACAATCTGATGACCTCCTTCACAACAGCATCCAAGTATTTCAATCGGGTTAGATCTTCTGGAGTCACTAATCTATCTTTGTCACCGAATACTGCTTGTAACCTGTACCATAATTACTGTTCATTACAATTTGTATGCAAGAATATTAACTAGAATTATAATTATTATATTTATTAGAATATTAATATTAACAATATAAATTAAAATAACTAAATGACTCTATCGCCATATTGCGCCTTATGTCAATGACGATTGATGTTACATTTATTGATTGACTCAAAGTTATATTTTTCTTCTGTTTTACGTAAATATGAAGTTTAGTTCTGAGTTGAAATCCAAATTTAAAGTCCAATATTCAATTAGACTAGTAGTACTTATTATTAGAGGAGTGTGGAGAATGTGGAGGTTTCTGAGTAAGAAGGTGACCCTGGCAAGTCGGGTTGACACCAGACAGACAGAAAGAAATAAACAATTTTTAATAGATATTCGATCAGTCAATGAAGTCTTGGTTTTCTCACTTACTCTTGATAAACTTTTTCCTGTACTTCAGGATGTCTGGAGAGCACCTTAGCTATAAACGCTGCTCCAGTGGCTGATGTATCTGTGCCAGCTAGGATTAAAACAAGCGACTCCTCCATTATTTCCACGTCTGAGAATCCTTGCTCTGTGCCAGACGTTTTAATCATCATGTCGAGATATGATATTAGATTTTTGTCTTCTATATCTATAATAGAAAATCATACCTTTAATATACAGTGCTTCATATTTTTACATTTTTGAATATAAAATCTTATAAAATAAAAAAACATAAAAAATATGGCCTAGGACCCAAACCACCGACCACCGGTTAAAACCCAGATTGAGAAAACTCATCAAGATGCGTCTAATAACACCGCCTTCTGAACCTGTCTCTAGACCCAGCAATCAATTGAGATCCTCTGGACCAACACGTGAAGGCTCTTTGGTATCAATCCATTAACAGTAACGACTATCGGAACAATGATTGTGGAGTCCACATCCCACATGTCGGTAACATTGTATGTCAGATCTAGTAGGTATTTGGTAATTTTATCTTCTGCGGTTTTTTTTTTATTTGATTTAATAACGAAACGAGCAAGGCGCTCGCCTGATAGTAAGCGCCACGTCTGCTCATAAACAGCAGCAACATCCTACAGAACTTTAAATTACAAACTACAGTATGGTACTGGTTTGCGATCGAATCCTCAGACGTAAAATATTAAGTCTCATAATGCCTATTAATTTCATTGGCTTCAGTGTCTTTCAGACCGAAAAATAAAAGTGCTTACACACTGCTGTTTGGCGGGTAAAAAAGACAAAGCGATTTTGCCAAACCAGATGGCCTCTCGCATAATAGGGACCTACAACCTATTATGCGAGATTATTAACCTAATATTTGAATCATATTTTATTCTATTTCACTTTATACTATATTTGAAAGAAAGCATTTATTGGCAGGTGATACACCTAAGACCTGCCAATAAATGCAATTTGCAATTTGTGATTTGATCCTATGTTGTCAAAAAACTACATAATATCGTAAAAACTTACTTTGCGTTGACTTTGTTTTATCTTTCTCTTCATCTTCATTTTTTTGGCGTTTAGACTTTATTATCTGTAATAAAAGATTTAACACGCTAATAATATAATTTAATAGAATAATAATAGTAGTTTAATAGTATAATTTAATAGTTTCATAGGTCAAACAAGTAATTAAATATTTATACACTAAGCGTAAACGCTTATAAATTTTCACCAATTTATTTTTAAATTTTTAATTGTTTGAGAGACGGTACAAACGGGGAAGAAGATGACCTGATGGTAAGTGATCACCGCCGCCTATGGACACCATCAGTATCAGAGGAATTATCGATACATCGCCGGCCTTTGAGGAAGGTATAAGCTCTTTTCTTGAAGTTTCTTAAGTCGTATCGGCCTGGAAATACTGCATGTGAAAACTGAACAAGGATGCTATACAGGGAAGAAAAACTTAAATCCCATCGTTGAGGAACGCCAGCCATCTAGGGTGGGGATGGAATTACGAATTCGCGGACTTGACTACCCAGCACAGTCTTCTTCGACTATTTTGGACATGTTACCAAAAGTTAATACTGAAAAAAAACATTAATACCTCCACATAGCGTAAAATTCATAAGAAACCGGACTTCATACAAGGTTTGCCATATACAGGGTTATTTTTAAAACACCAGCAACCTCGCAGGGGTAGATTCCTAAGGTTATAAGCTACTACTTTTGTTCTACGACTTTTGATAATTTGTTAGATTTTATTTTCATACAAAAATAAGTATTCATTTAATTTCCGTCTTGAACGTTACAACGCGCATCGCAGATTACGTAAACAAATACGCGAAGCGTGGGGAACCGGGCTAGCTCCTTTGAAGGTCAACGCCCGAGCAGCTGAGCGGCGCGTTTGATGTCGCGTCATTTCATTGTCATTTTTTTTAAATATATTGAGTTATATCCAAACTCGTAGAACAAAAGTTGTTCCGTATGGGGTCAGCTACCTGGTCCTGCGAGGTTGCTGGTGTTTTAAAATTAACCCTGTATATGTCTTTGGCATGGGATGTAGTGAGACACGAGATGATTTTCGGTCTATTTTATTCTATGTGCAAATGGTGCTTATAATATACTAATGTGGTATGTGACGTACGGGCCACATCTAACTACATAAAATTGACGTTGTCGCTGCATAATATATTCCCTTAAAAAATAGAAATTGTTAATTTCTACCCTACATTTTAGATTAGTAGGTAACATAATATGTACCTAGTAACCTTAAACCTTGCCAGTAAAAAAAATAGTTTATAAAGATAAAAACACGCTTTTATACAAAATGTAACTAAAAAAATAGAAAATAAATTTTAATAACTTTGAAAAAAATATTTTATTGTAAAAAAGAAAGCGTGAGGTGCGTGGTGTCTAATTATCCGGAATATCTCGTAGTATCTAAGATTCATAACTAACTTTGTATCATTACGTTCCGAGTATTGTATCAATATATTGATGCAAATATGCAATAAAATTTCAACACCACATCAAGTAAAAACTGAGACATTAGTTTTATTTTGTTAAATTCATTAACTTATATCAATAAAATTAAGTTCTATTTTACATAATCGTACATGGGAAATCTTTTATTTATGATTTGTTTTTAAATACGGAATTTAACCGACTTAAATGTAATGTAATTTAACAAAGTAAAATCAATATTCAAATTTTTACTTGATGTGGTTTGAAATGTTATTGCGTATTTGCATTCAATTATGTCTTATTTCTTGCAGAACCTCACTCGTCTATAAGGAGAGAATGACAGGCCCCACCCAAACGGCCAAAACTTCATATAAATGTGCGGTTACGGATAAAACTATGCGCCACTAAGCGCTTCTGGGGCTGTGCTACGTAGGGGAGACCGGGGCAAGACGAAGCTCGGGGCAGGACGGGAAATCTGCTTGTGTGAGTGACATGTAAACACAACAGAGTCTAACACAGCTCCATTCGCGCGATGTTCAGTCGCGTCACACGAGTCCGAGCGGTGCGAGCATGTTGCTATGTGTTTTTGCTGCGTAGCGAGAAAAAACAGTTTTTTGACGGATTTTTACATAGTTTTCTGTTTTGAATCGATGGGCACCAAGGTAGGTATCAATGTTATTGTAACATTTTCCCGTATACTTGTTATAGTAGTATAAAACTAACGAATTTAGATTGCTTTTTCGCAAAATAATTTTGTAGATTAGAGCCGTTGTAAGTTTTGCAAAATGTGTCTGTTGGGGCAAAATGATCGGGGCATAATGGGATAGTATCCCGTATATAGCTTCGAATTTTAGCTTTCCAGTTAGCTGAAAGAAACCATATTAAGAACCCATTCAACGCAGAGACTGGAATGGCTGGAATACTGGCTCAGTGATTATCTAAAGAGGCACCCTGAACTTTCATTTAGACGACCAGAACCATCTTCTGCTGCGAGGGCTATGAACACTGAAGAATGGATTATTTTTAGCGTGTGCCATGGCTGGGCCCATAATTCTTGCGCAGGTGTAGACGATGATGATGAAGAAGCACATATATGTAAACGTTACCAACCAGTTTAAAATGTTTCTCGTTTTGCCCCAGTCATGGGGCAAGACGGGATATTTGACATGTGCCATTTAGTTATTATTTGCCAAAAAAATATGTGATTTAGCGACATAAAAGATTTTAATTATGTTAATTAAAACTTTAAGAGTTTCTTTTGTTGTAAGAGATTTTTAATAAACAGTATGATTTTCATATTATGACGTTTTTTCTCTTAAGTATCCCATCTTGCCCCGGTCTCCCCTACGTACAGTACTGTTTACATCTTACCGTTTTTACAAAATCCTGCATTAACCAATTGTTTTTCACAAATTCAGCATAACTTGCAGTTAGTTTGTAAAATGGCGTTTCGTAAATGTATGGTTTAGACGCTTTTTTAACGTACGTCTCACAATTTCTTTCAAATGCTTTAGGAAATGGATGATCAGAGTGGCTTTGAGCGCCTACTTTCATTCCGAGCGTAGATTCTAAAAAAAATCATTTAATTTTAATTAAAGTATTCTAATATGAAGTTGCGGTTTGTTGAAAAAAAGAAACAATTGTAACGCTGCATGCTTCCACACCAGAAGGTTCATTATCAATGAAGTTAACATAGATTTAAATGTCAATTAAATTATCTTGCCATTCTAGCAGTCGCAAGTACTTGTCAGGCGGTGGTAAAGTTATTAAGGGGCACACCTAGTGTGACAGCCTAAAAAAAGGCTATTTTTGGGAAAAAAACAAAACTACTGTATCAATTGGTTTGAAATTTTAAGAGTATATTTATACATATTTTAAGCATACACAGTAAATTTTTTGAAAAAAAAAAAAATATTTTTCGAGTTACACGTGATCTCCGATGGCGCTAAAAAAAGGTCCTCCACTGCTGCAGTGATTCCGGCCTTCTCCGTGGATGGAACCTAAAATAAAAAAAAACTCATTAAACTAAAAGATATTGTCCATACAATGACCTAAGATCGAAAAAAAAATCTAAAATTAACAAAATTACGGCGTTTTTTTAAAACAAAACTTGAATTTTACCCAAAATGTTGGTCGTTTTTCGCCTGCCAAAACTCGATCAGATTTTTGATCAGATCAAAATACTGGTAGGTCATTGTATGGAGAACTATATACAGAACATGCAGAAAAAATTTCATAGTGATCGGATCATTTGTCTCCGCGTAATCACTGCAGCAAATTCGAAAAATGCTGTTTCGAGAAAAACGCGTTTAAAGATAAAATGATCGTTATCACTGTTATAAATGGATTAAAATCATACTTACATGTATATGGCTCCGAAAATACGTGACGGGGTAGTAAACGAAAAATTTCTTTAGATTACTATACTGATATATTTCTGGATACCTGAAAGCCTACAATAGAAACCGGAATCGTATTACAATGGTTGGAAGAGACGGCAGACTCAGGTAGGTCCCGTAGCTAATGCAACAGCTATCTACTGCTGAGCGGCTACTCATTAAATGGCTGTAACTCAAAAACTATTTGAGATATCGATTAAAATTTAGTATGTTATTTTTAAAGGTATAACCTATTGAAATATGAAAAAAAGGAAAAAAAAGTATTTTTGAAAATTTCACACCAGGTGTGCCCTTTATGATTTTTTTTAATATGATTTAATTTTACAAGGTTGAAATATTGAGAGGATATATTTTAAGTATTTCAAGAACGTATGACCAGAGATACTGGTGATACTTCCAAATACTAGAATCACTTATAGAATGGATTTATTACTTAATGCTAGTACTAGACTTGGGTCGAGGCTTCATCTTGGTAAATGTCTTTTTCCCGGCAATAAAAAGGATCTCATGTCCTAATCTAGGTCATGGTTTTCTTCTATGTTATCGTCCGCGTTCCGCCGTTAAGGCGTAATTGTTTAACAAACATCCAATTTCAATAACTCACAATGTTCTACACTTTCGCATTCATAATATTGGGAGGAAATAGGATTACGGACTATAAACTACTTTATAACTTTAATTACATTGGTAGAAACTTACCACAAATAGAATCCATGGAATAGGCAACAATGTATTTAAATATGGCCACAGTATCTTTCTCTTCATTTTTTTTTAATTTTTTTACCATAATATGGCTTTGTTTGGAAAATATCTCTACGAAATTGTTAAGTTTTGCTAAACTGAAGTTTGATGCTACAGCTTTTCGCCTTGGACGCCAAATCGAAACTGCAAAAATATACCGAGTAGCGATTTGGCTATCACATTATATGATACAAAACTCTAATCCTTACAAACTTCAACACCTACCCTCTCAACTAAAATGCAAGAAACAGCTGACGAGTAATTTTAATAGCTTTTTATCTCAGCTTATTAACGTCTGTATGAATTAGGTACGGGGCAAGGGCGGGACAGGGACGGGACTGGGACGGGACAGGGACGGGACAGGGACGGGACAGGGACGTGACAGGGACGGGACAGGGACGGGACAGGGACGGGACAGGGACGGGACAGGGACGGGACAGGGACGGGACAGGGACAGGACAGCGACAGGACACATTTTACACAAATATATGTAGGTGATACGAAGTTCACCGGGTCATCTAGATTCACCTTCACTAAATCTGCCTTCTCTTGTACATAAAGTACATCATGCTAAAATTTATAAATAATAATTATTATTGACAATGCTAGTTTGTAAGATTGTCAAAATTTTCTATCATCTTTTGACATAAATATAATAATTTAAATTTTGACATCATAATAACACTAGTTGACCGATCGACCAATAAAAACAGTGTTTGCCTTATAGTATATTATATTGGACTAGATGCCCCGGTGAACTTCGTATCACTTAGGTACATATATTTGTGTAAAATGTGGTCAAAACATTTCAATTATTTACATTAAATGCAATAATTTTAGTTGGTATTTGCCAGCATAGGGTGTACATAGTGTTAGGGACTCGTCCCAGCGGTTACCCGGATGTTTTCCATCTCTCCCGGGTGGCTCAACGCTGGGTCGTAAGGCTGGTAGAGCCCAACATAACCGTTCCACCTCCCTCCGGTGGGAAGGTAACGACAAAACGCTTTTCCCCGCGACAAAAAAAAAATAATAAAAAAGTGTGCGTCTCAGGACGTTCCGACAGAAGTAATAACTTAAACTAATGTCGGTTAAAGTGAGAGAGGAGGAGCCTCCCTACAGTCAGTAAGTCAGTGAAATAATATCTTTTTTTTATTGGTAAAATATATCCTTGACCATATTTTTAGGCAACCCTATTGGTATGTGTTCAGCAACATATTTTATACCCTAAAATATATTTTCCATCCGGTAAACAGATGGGTGAAGGTCGATGTTACCCAGGATCCTATACTATAGGAACAGTTTGTATTGGAAAATTAAATTGTCGTTTTTAGTATTTCCCTTTACTTATTATTTATGTTTCTCACCGCGTAAACCTTCCCTGAACTTCCATAAATATTTCAAGATCAGAATTAGCCAAATCGGTACAGCCATTCTCGAGTTTTTGCAAGACAAACGCACAGCGATTCATTTTTATATATACAGGGTTATTTTTAAAACACTGACAACCTCGCAGGGCCATATAGCTGACCCTATAAGGAACAACTTTTGTTCTACGAGTTTGGACATAACTCAATACATAAGAAAAAAAAATATTTTACAAGTTTTTGTTATGTAGTGTTTGTGTTCGTACGTCTACGTGTAGGTATTATCGATCGAGACGGCGCGGCCGGTCATTGAACTGACGCGCGCGGCCGCGTGTATTACGTAATCTGCGCGTAGGTAAAATTCAAGACGGAAATTAAATTCATAATTATTTTTGTATGAGAATAAAATCTAACAAATTATGAAAAGTCGTAGAACAAAAGTAGTAGCAAATGACCTTAGGAATCTACTCCTGCGAGGTTGTCAGTGTTTTAAAAATTACCCTGTATAGATGATGCTAAAAATACATATTTAAAAGAAAAAATAAAACGGAAAAGTATGCATTATATAATTGATGGCGAAAAAAATAAGCCCGGAGTTTCTTTCTGCCTTTCTTCTTCGGGTCGTCATCGGTAGGCAGCTAGAGAAAGGTTGTTAGGTTAGCTAGGCTAGGGATATTCCTGCCAGTAAGGTCCACGACACATCTCCTTACCTTTTAAACCCTTACAGATTTTTTGTTAATTTACCCTACTCCTTCTTGCCCTTGTCCCGATTTCCATATCCTTCTAGTCCGTGAATCCCTTCATTTAAGGATGCCCTCCCTTTATCCATGCTTGTTGGTGTTCCTTTTCCTGCCAGCCTATAGCGCGGCGGTTATTCTAAAGTTCCCTTAGTTTTTAATTTTAAGTTAGTCTTATTAATGACAAATGTTCTTTACTTGACCTGTCATAAGCGCTTTCTTAGCCTACATGATTAATAAAGATTTTGATTTTGATTTTTGATTTTGAAGGTGATATAAAAATTATAGTATCTTCATCATGTGTGACGGCTTTAAAATGGAGCTTTCATTAGTACCAACTATTTGAAACACCCGGTAAATCCCTATTGCGGATCTTCTGTTTATTTGTAGTCAGTCAGCAGTAAGTTCCTACCTGGTGCAAATATGCTTCCATTTCCTATGGTCGATTTTGCAAGGTTAGTGATGTCGTCCTTTTCTAGACACATCTTCGTTAAATAATCAGCTGTTACTGGATCAGCTACAACTATTAAAAGTAATTAGTCTTTATTAACATTATACATATGTCGGAGCATCAGCACGTGGCGCCATCTATTGCAATCTCGGAGCAACGTCGACAACGATTACAGCGCCAACGGAAACGTTATTGAAAATCGGAAACGTCAAGCAACTTTGTTGCTTGGGTGTCGTCGATACTAGTGGCGCCATTTTAGCGTATTTAAGTTCAAACCGGTGGGAGAAATGGCAGTCTTGATTCGGACGTGGAAAGGGAACGGTCGCCTCTCGGTATCGAACTCACCACGTTTCCAATCTAAATTAATCTTTTGATTTTCGATTGTATTCAAAGTAATTTTGTACTACCGAATAAATGGACCTTTGTAATTGATTATTGGTTAATGTTATTTTGGATCTACACAATGTCCGGCCAATCTGATGACAAGTCAACCCAAGCGATCTCCGTAACATATATTATAACTCGATCATAGTGGGACGTGTTATGCAAAAACATTTTTACCCACAGCAAGTTCAAATTGGGATATTGACAATTTACGGCCAATTTGAATAATCGATTTGAGATTGAGTCTCCTGATCGATCCTAGAAATGAGCCAATAAGAATATAATGTGGAGGTCACGCGTACAATTTACTAAGTTTAATTGGTAGATTTTCGGGATCAATCTGACACACGGCTAGACGGATTTTTGCATCGAATGCGATTGCGCTACATGAGTAACGCGAAAGCCCTAACAATAATTTGAAAGCGTTGTTATATTGTATTTGCAGATCATTGTAGGCCGTCGGTGGACACGTGCGTGCGGCAAAATGGTGGATCCATAATAGATTTGTCGTTTGCGAGTCCAGCCATCGCACGCCGTGTCCAGGGCTGGAAGGTCCTCGCGGGTGTGGAGACGTTATCGGACCATCGTTACATTAGGTTCGACATCTCCGCGTCCGCCACCGCCCAGCCTGGTAGTGGACCGAGTGCCCCGCATCAGGTGGGCCCGCGGTGAGCTACGAAGCGCCTCGACAAAGAGGCCCTAGAACTTGCCGCTCTGGTTGTGTCGTGGCTCCTCGTGCCGGACGGACCGACACGGGTCGAGGAGGAGGCGGAGTGGTTCGGGGTGGCAATGAGTGATATCTGTGACGCCGCCATGCCCCGGGTCCAGCGCCTCCCGCCCCGACGCCAGGTGTACTGGTGGTCGGAGGAGCTGGCGCAGTTGCGCGTCGCTTGCATTGCAGCACGCCGCCAGTATGCCAGGCACCGTCGTCGCCGTCTAAGGGCGGCGGATCACGAGCACCAGGAGCGGCAGCTCTACGGCCTCTCCAAAGAGGCGAAGAGAGCGCTGCAGGTGGCCATCAAGAGCTAAGGTCGCGGCGAGAAGGGAGTTCTTACAGACCCTCGACAGCGACCCGTGGGGGCGTCCGTATCAAGTGGCGATGAACAAGCTTCGCCCCCGGGTGCCCCCGCTGTCGCAGGGTCTCCAGCCACAACTTCTGGCTGAAGTCGTCACGGCCTTATTTCCGGCTACTGTGGAGACCACTCCTCCACCGATAGCGCCCCGTGAGTCGGCGCCATCGTCGAGTTCGGCACAGGGTATCCTAAAGGTTTCGCCCGCTCAATTTCGGGCGGCAGTGCTTCGGCTGCGGGGCAAGAACACCGCCCCGGGGCTCGACGGCATCCCAGGAAAGCCTGGGTCGTAGCCCTCGAGCACCTGGGTCCGAAGCTCCGCAGCCTTTTCTCCGCGTGTCTGGAGCAGCGCGTCTTCCCGTCGCGATGGGAAACCGGGAAGCTCGTCCTGCTCAAGAAGGAAGGCCGACCCGCAGAGTCGCCGTCGGCCTACAGGCCCATCGTGCTGCTCGACGAGGTCTGTAAGCTCTTTGAGCGAATCATTTACGCTCGCCTCGTCGAGTATCTTGAGAGGGTCAGTTCCAATTTGGCCGACTGCCAATATGGCTTTAGGAAAGGTCGGTCGACAATACATGCGATTCTGCGGGTGAAGACACATGTGGAGGAAGAAATGGCCCGGGGAAAAACAGTCATCGCCGTGAGTTTGGATATATCAAACGCGTTCAACTCACTGCCCTGGGCCTCCATTCATGAAGCACTGCGGTACCACGAGGTGCCACCTTATCTCCGGCGTCTGGTGCACTCGTACCTCTCCAATAGGGACCTAGTGTATTCGGGCGCCGACGGATGGCACCGAAGAGAAATGATCTGCGGTGTTCCACAGGGCTCAGTCTTAGGCTCACTCCTGTGGAACATCGGATATGACTGGGTTCTCCATGGTGCCAACCTCTGGGGTGTCGGCGTCACTTGCTACGCCGACGACACGCTGGTTACAGCGAGCTCCAGGACCTTCCAGGACGCCGCAATCCTGGCGGAGGTCGGCACCGGCCACGTCGTGAGTCGCATCCAGCGGCTGGGTTTAAAGGTGGCCCTCGAGAAAACTGAGGCCATCTGTTTTCATGGGCCTCGGAAGGGGCCACCAGCCGGTGCCCACATAGTAGTGAACGGGGTGCGGATTCCCATCGGCTCCAGGATGCAGTATTTGGGTTAGATTTTAGATAGCCGATGGGAATTCTGTGCCCATTTCGAAGCGTTGGGGGCTAAATTGTCCCGGGCAGCGGGCGCGCTCTCAAGCCTGCTGTCCAACTTGGAAGGTCCTGGCATCCCTTGCCGAAGGCTATACGCCGGAGTCGTGCGATCAATGGCCTCACCGGCCACGGATGTTTCGGCCGATACCTGTGTCAGACCGTAGGCACAGAGGAGTCGGCCGTGTGTCACCACCGTGGCAACTGTCCGCAGGACACGGCCCAACACGCTTTAGAAGAGTGTTCAGCCTGGGACGAAGAGCGCAGCGCTCTCGTATCAGTCGTCGGAGGTGACCTTTCGCTGCCGGCCGTGGCCATGGTCGACAGCCGGAAGTCCTTAATGCGCCGATGATGGCCACCGCGGGGTTTTAGTTCGTAGTTACCGGCACAGGTTGTACATATGGTTAGGGATTAGAAACCAACATAACCGTTCCTCCATCCCCCCGGCGGGGCGGTAGCAATAAATGGGTTTCCCCTCGAAAACAAAAAAAAAAAAATATCATTGTAGGCCCGCCGCGCATATTTCACCCACAGACTGCACGTGTAAAAACTCTCAACAGTATGCCTTGAACAGAGCTAGCTGTACCTCTGTCGTGCAAATCTGCGGCACAGCATATTGGGGCGAACCGCCAAAACTCTACGGTCTCTTTATAATAATATGTCCTTATATATTGTTGTATAGAAATTTTCTCACTTTTTAGCTTATAACTTCTTTAATTTTAAATTTAGATCAAAAAGTTATATGAACATATTTGTAGGCAAAGAGATTTGCTACAAATTATGTCTGAACGAATTTTTTGTAGGACGCATAGTTTCCGAGATATCGCGAAAAAGATTCCAAGATGGCGGCCGGAGGACAAGGGCGGCAACCCCACAAACTTGGAGTTAAGCTTTTATTGACCCCCACACATATCCCAAAAATAAAATTGCGTCCTCTAATAAATGCAATATTAGGTCCTTAAATTGTAACATTTCAATGGACTACATCTCATCTGTTCCTTATGTTTTTGACAATAATTAAATCTAAACTGTATTGATCAAAAGACGCACTCACTGTATTGATTACTTTTTTTTTATCTTGGCCAGATAGCGCTAAATTCTGAAGTTAAACTTGCTGTTGTACGCAAAGTTTTTGTATAACTACATTCAAATAATCTAGATAAATTTTATAGATACCAAAAAAATTACCCCTTTGAATCATGTACAAAACATAAGATTTTCATAATGTTATAACGTTCCATACATATTAACCCCCTCGGTGGTTCAAAATTGTATTAATTTTTAAAAAACCCAAAGCCAATCACTGTACTATAAGTACTGTCAAGTACTATACGGATAGGAAGATGCCAGTGTATGCAGCTTTTCTCGATCTATCCAAGGCTTTTGACCTTGTTTGATATCGGAAACTGTGGTCAAAATTATATAGCTTTTATATACCTGTAGCGTACGGAAGTTTTGGCACGGCTCACATAATAACCCGTGTTAAATGGGATAATACATTCTCAGACGATTACAGGTTGGAGTGTGGTATTAGAAAGGGTGGTTTAACACCTCCGTACCTGCTTAACCTTTCTATCAAACTATTAATTGATGAGCTCAGCAAGGCCAATGTCGAATGCTCAATAGATGGCGGTTTTTATAAATAACTTGAGTTACGCAGATGACATGATCTGCTGAGTCCAACAATCAGTGCACTCTTTTAGCTCAAATGAAAAAAAGCGTGTAAAAAAGATTATTAGACTCATAAGTGTTGTTGTTAGGTATGTACTTATGTTTACTTACCTGTAAACAGTTTAATTCCATACCAAAAAACAGTCAATCCGCCATTGCTGAGAGCTTTTCTTCCGAAATAGATAACCATTCTCATGATAGCTGAAAAAATAATATAGTATACAACAGAGACTGCCGATTTTGGGACTACAGGGTTCGCGGATTAATTAATATAAAATTACATATATATCATACTTGGATTTATTTAATTGTATTAAATAATATTTAATATGGATTAATTTATATTAAGGACAGGTAGTGTTTGAGCAGTGATCGGGTACGATCACTGTTTAACCTTCCGCCTGTTTTATTTTCTCCTTCTATTGTTTGTAGAGTCTAAGAAAAGTGTGTCAAGCGTCATCTTTTGTTTTCTTTTTCTACGCTTCATGGAGCCCTGTTGCTCCTAAAGAAACGGTTAATTTACTACATACATCAATCAAATGTAACGACGAAGCGCTTTTTATTATATTACTAGCTTTTGCTCGCGACTTCGCCCGCGTGATCTGCTTTTTCCGGGATAAAAAGTAGCCAATGTCTTATTCTGATGTATACGCTATATTATTGTAAAGTTTCATTATAATCCATTCGGTGGTTTTTACGTGAAAGAGTAACAAACATCCATCCATACTTACAAACTTTCATCCCCTTAGGGGAGGAATTTATCAAAATCCTTTCTTAGGGGATGCCTACGTCATAGTAGCTATATGCATGCAAAGTCTCAGCCCGGTCGGTTTAAAATTGACAAAGTTTCACACAAACTTTCATCCCCTATTTTATCCCCTTAGGGGTGGAATTTATCAAAATCCTTTCTTAGCGGATGCCTACGTAATAATATCTACCTGTATGCCAAATTTCAGCCCGATCCCTCCAGTGGTTTGGGCTGTGCGTTGATAGATCACTATGTCAGTCAGCCACCTTTGGGTTTTATATATTTAGATAATCTAATGATTTGTTTCTAGGTAAAATAAGTTTTTTTAATTTTGCAGCCATAATCAATTAAACAAACAACTTTACAAGAATCTTTAATGGAGGTGTATACTTCACATCAGAATACCACGGATACACGCCAGCTAAACGTTGAAATAGTTGACATACCCGAAAATAAAATCGAATATCTCACCAACATTGTCATACACATTGCAAAAGTAGTGGGTGTTACATTGGGTACCGATAATATTGTGAGTTGCACGCGGGTGCAAGCCATGAAACCAGATAAAGAACGACCCCGTAATATTATAGTTATAATGAAGTCTCATATCTCCAACGACAACCTTGTCAGCGCCGTCAAGAAATATCGAGGCATCACCACGAAAGACATCGAATACCGAAGCGACCCTAAGAAGATATTCGTAAATGAACACCTCACGCCTGATAACAAACAGTTATATAAGATGTGGCGTGTGCGGGCTTCCGACCTTGCTGATGCTTGATGCACCACCTCATATACTAGTCGATTCAGAAGAGAAATTAAAGAACTTAACTGAATAATAACAGACTAATTATATTGCGAAGCCTACTTTATTTTGTATACTGCGCTGCTGTAGGGATAAGCATGCGTAAATTATCTGCCATATTACGCGACAATGTCCAAGGTAAAGTTCATTTTAAAATTGTCATCTATTGCTTCACACATACTCCAGACCACACATTTTACAATAAATTATTAAGGTTTAAGATCCGGGGGAATATTGACCTTCACCCATCTGTTTACCGGATGAAAAGAATATTTTAGGGTATAAAATACGTTGCTGAACACATATCAATAGGGTTGCGTAAAAAAAAAATGGCCAAGGATATGTTTTATGATATAAAAAAAAATATTATTTCACTGACTTGCTCACCAAATAAATGAACCTTCACTGAAAACCTACAATGTATACTACCTGCAAAAGCTAGGAGCTAGATGAGCGCAATGATCACTTTTTAGTTACCTGTTTGCACATGGCAACCAGGTAGTAGTGGCCAGAAAAAGGTAGGCAACCTATTTTTGCAGGTAGTATACATTGTACACTTTTCATTGAAGGTTCATTCTTTTTGGTAAGCAAGTCAGGGAAATTATATATACATATTTTTTATGTTAATCAATCATATCCTTGTCCATATTTTTTAGGCAACCCTATTGGTATGTGTTCAGCAACACATTTTATACCCTAAAATATTTTCATCCGGTAAACAGATGGGTGAAGGTCAATGTTCCCCGGTATCTTATACTATTACACATTTACATAACATATAATTATCCTCTCACGCCTTCTTACTGCCAAGCAACTACATGTAGCTCGGTAACACTATATCCTCCGCTTACCTACCTCCTACAAATGAACGGACATCGGAAAGTAAATATACCGTACATGACGCGCTTAAGTGTTTCGATTAACAAGTTGTACCTTAGAAGTAATAACTGTGTTTAGAAACTTATTTGTAATCTCGGTACAAGATTTGATACACCAATGCTATATAAAGTACATATACCATACCTACATTTGATCTGTGGGTGACTCATGTCCCCGTTCATATGATTTGAACACATACACACACACACACGTTTACACACATAACACAAAATATATATATACATAAAAATATACTATGTACTATAATAAAAAATCAACAAACAAACAATTAAAAATTGCATTAAAATCCTATATTATAAATGTGAAAGTTTGTTTGTTTAGATGTTTGGATGTTTGTCCGTCAGTCACGCTGAAACTAATATTATAAATGTGAAAGTTTGTTTGTTTAGATGTTTGGATGTTTGTCCGTCAGTCACGCTGAAACTACTGAACGGATTTTGATGAAATTTGGTATACAGACAGAGTGAGCTGACTTGGGTGATAGGCTACTTTTTATCCCGGAAAAAGCAGATCATGCGGGCGGAACCGCGAGCAAAAGCTAGTGTATTCATATAGATGAACCGATCTTGTTTTTTGTGGAGCAAGCAGTCGGCTCCCTGTTGTTTAGGCCGGCTACCTGGTCGTGTGACGTAAATTAAATTGGAGCCTCTTTTCTATAATGTCTAGCTGTACAGTATTAATACATGTTTTAAATATGCGTCGCACGTGTTATAATAATAGGCAGATGATAAAGAAATCTTTCGTAACATTTTTGAATAGACGAGCAACGTATTATTAGTTAAACGGTACCTAAGCGTAAACAAATGTAAAACTATAACCTTCACACGTAAATCTAAACCTTTGACCTTTTCGTATCATATTAATATATAATAATGTCGGTATATATTATTGAAAGAGTGAATGTAATAAAGGACCTAGGTATTTTACTTGACCAAAAACTTATTTTCAATAATCATATTGACTACATTGTAAATCAAGCAAATAAGAACGTAGGTTGCCCGGTATGGCGAGAGTCACGCCTCCTATCACATCATGGGATGGAAATATGCTCGGTGAAATGTGGGTGTACCAGTTACACCTCTGCCTACCCCTTCAAGGATTACAGGCGTGAGTGCCTCTGTATATATGTAATAATAAATATATATATAAATAAATACCATTTAAATAGTGATACACATAAAAACAATGTTTTAAAAGTGATCATAAATTAGTAAATATTTAAGTAATTGATACTGCTTTCGACAATAGAATTCTTACTTAAAGAATAAATCTTGTCTAACATAAATTCTGATCAACCATTTAAAACACCTGAGGTAGATGTAAATACAGATTTTAAGATTCCTGACAATGCTGCATATGTCTTTTTTTAGGAGTAGATTTGGAATACACAATATTTGGATTATATTGGTTTTATACGATTTCCATTCAGATTTTCCCTTTTGTCCTGAATACGTACCGTAAAACATGGCAACTTTGCCCTCGACGTTTGACTTTGCCCAGTTGTGTATTTTTTAAAAAATACTACATACCAAATTTGTCTTTGTCAGTTTGTAAGAACATTTTGTCTGTGGTAAAAAGTAATTTTTATACATCCGTTATTACATTGGAAATGAATAATATAGACTAGTTTTCCTCGCTAAATGCGTCATCTATACTTATAAAATAACATGTCCTGACTGACTGACTGATTCATCATCGCCGAGCGCAAACTATCAAGGCTACAAGCATGAAATTCGGACTGGATATTCATTTTATTATGTAGGCACCCACTAAGAAAGGATTTTAGAAAATTCCACCCCAAAGGGGTCAAAATAGGGGATGATATATGATGATATGTATGAAAGTCCGTCATTTTGAAAGTTACATAAACAAAATTTTGTATTTCGGTTATTGAGGTAAAACAAATAAATACATGTTTCAGGAATTTTGGAAATTTTATTTAATAAGGGATAAAAAAGGTGGTGATAGTAAATGCGAAAGTGAGTTTGTCTGTTACGCTTTCACGCCTAAATCACTGTACCGATTTTGATGAATTTATTTACAGAGACAGATAGGACCCTAGAGACGGTTACAGGCTACTATCATCCCAGAAAATGCTGTTCACGCGGGCAGAGCCGCGAGCAAAAACTAGTAAAATCATAAAATATAACGGTGGGCAAAGTCATAAGCATATTTTTTGACTATCATTGACAACATTGCCCAACGTTTCTATTTCACTAGAGTTGTCACATGAGGTACATTTTTTAACCGATTGCAAAAAGGAGGGTTCGGATTTGATGAACAGTTAATTATGTTGGTAAACATATAAAGTTATGCCTTATGATTGTGTATGAAACTGCACAAAATTAGGTATTTAAACACTTATGTGATACTATTACAAATCTTAGCATAACATAACACTCGGTTTCATAAACTGCTATCATAAATTTGTATTTCAAAAATAATATTTTTTTCAGGATGGATTACAATAAGTCGAGTAACACAAAAAAAAAGAGATACAGAAGAAAACTTGGCTCAAGAAAATACAAAGATATTCCACAGAAATGTTACATTTAGCAGTAGAGCAATTTTAACTATGCAATATAAATTTTCAGTAAAACTCATTACAAATTTTAGTATTAATTTTTGAAGTGATAACTTTTTATGGGAGGGTGAACCGAAACGTTCCGTAACGCGAGCGGTCTATCAACCAGGCAACGTTAGCCGACCTCCCTGGAACTTCGATAATTTCGAAGTCTCAGGTGGCGTCACACAGTGACCAGTGGGCTTGGACCGGACTTTGACCGGACTTTCACAGGACTTTGACAGGACTTTGACCGGACTTTGACAGGAATTTGATCAGATTTTGACCGTACTATGATAGAACTTTGACCGGAATTTGACATGACTTTGACCGGACTTTGATAAGACTTTGACCGGACCGGAGTGCAGTGCAGTGTGGTGCAGAACAATCCAATGAAGTGATAACTTCTTATGGGAGGTAAACCGCTTCGTAACGTAACGCGTTACGGCGCCACTCTGTCTGACTTCCGTTTCTCTCACGCATACGGTAGCAGTAGGCAAGCTCCTCCGCTCTCACTATAACCCACAGTAGTTTAAGTTATCACTTCTGTCGAGCGTCCCGAGACGCACACTTTTTTTTAGTTTTTGAACACCACAAATAATGCACATTATACAGGGTTATTTTTAAAACACCAGCAACCTCGCAGGGGTAGATTCCTAAGTTTATAAGCTACTACTTTTGTTCTACGACTTTTGATAATTTGTTAGATTTTATTTTCATACAAAAATAAGTATTCATTTAATTTCCGTCTTGATTGTTACAAAACGCATCGCAGATTACGTAAACAAATACGCGAAGCGTGGGGAACCGGGCTAGCTCCTTTGAAGGTCAACGCGCCGCTCAGCTGAGCGGCGCCTTTGAGTCGCGCGCGCACGCCGCATACTACGAAGAAAAATACGACACAACAAAAACTTGTAAAATCATTTTTTTTTAAATATATTGAGTTATATCCAAACTCGTAGAACAAAAGTTGTTCCGTATGGGGACAGCTATCTACCCCTGCGAGGTTGCTGGTGTTTTAAAAATAACCCTGTATAAAAAAACCAGCTGTCCCTCGCGGCTCCGCCCGCGTGATCTGCTTTTTCCGGGATAAAAGTAGCCTAACAGTGGCGCCATGTGTCGAAAATTGATCGTACCCTCTCACAAACTTTCGTGGGCTCAGGCACAACAACTTTGCTAAAGATCATCACATGATCAAATGCATAGTCTTGTCGGGAAAGATTTGATCGTCTTGGTCGCGGCATTGTTAATGATGATTCAAAGAGAAAACAAATTACTGATGATATTATCAATTACGTTTAGCTATCATTTTTATAATTGTCAAATTTTTTACCGTACTTAACCAAAGACAAAATTACTTTTAGCTGTCATTTAAGTTTTGTTATTCCACTGTCATTTGCGTTTTGTGTCATGTCAGATGTGTTTTTGTTATACCACGTTTTATAGTGTCTTGACTGAAACGCGTCGAACGGGATAAAAAGTATCCTATGTCCGTCTCCTGGTTCTAAGCTACCTCTCCACCAATTTTCAGCTAAATCCGTTCAGCCGTTCTTGAGTTATAAGTGGTGTAACTAACACCACTTTCTTTTATATATATAGATGATGTTATATGATTTCCCTTCTTAATTTATCATTATAATATTCCACACTAAAAAGTTTTTCAATACGTAAGTACCTATTAAAATGATTAAATAGTTAGGTATTGTCAATGGTGACAACCCTTAAACAATGACCATTTTGTACGAAAAATGTACTTTTTGACTTTGCCCACTCATTTTTAAGGATCAAGGAATTGAGAATTGAGTGGTAGAGCCACGCTGTAGACAGTTTTGTCTACAGCATGAATGGGCTGGCTCGACCGGATCGTTACCACTGTCTCACAGAAAACCGACGTAAAGTAGCGGCTTGCTGCTGCGTTTCGTACGGTGAGTTAGATAACCGGAAGCCCAAATCCCCTCCCCTTCCCAATCCCTAATTATCCCTTTCCTTTAAGGTCGGCAACGCGCCCATGACTCTTTTGGTGGTGGGCGTACATGGGCGGTGGAGATCACTTACCATTAAGTGACCCACTTGCTCGTTTGCCGGCCTATGCTATAAAAAAAAAGAATATTTGGAGTATAATTTAATACATTATAGCATAGCTCAGTATTTTGATTCAGTCCTTTTTAAAATAGTGATAAAGTTCATAGTAACGGAGATCTGTAATGTGGGCAAAGTCACCAAATGTATAAGATTTTTTGCCCAACACCTATAATTGTTATTTTCACTAATAAATATGTTTTTTTTTATTATTTTTAGTTATGTATATCGAGACATGAGCATATAGTATTATGTGGCACCGAAACAATAAACAATTTATTTAAATTTACCAAAATATCATTAATTAAGCAATTTTTTTCTTATTTTTTGGGCAAAGTTGCCATGTTTTACGGTATGCAAAACAGAATAAACATAGAAAAACTTATCCCAAATTTAAATGATAAAAGAACTATGTCATCCATTAGAGAAATCTTAAACAATGTCTAAAAAATGGCTGTTGCTGCTTAAGGTTGCAATACTTAAATTTAAACAATTTGCGTGGTTAAACAACTACATCGATTAAAAGATACTTTACAGCAGAACATTTATTAAGATACTATATAATATACTAAAATACTATATACTGAGGGTGTAGGGGTCGGGCCATCACAATGTGTCATTCAGTTTTCGATTTCAAGGCATACATGAATTGTCCGGGTTGGCAATAGACTATCACATCAATAAGCTCGGCGAAACACACCATAATTTCTTTAGAGGGTACTAAAAACGTCTCTAAAAATATATACATACCTTCAGTATTACCTATACCCAAATACAGATGTCCCAAAACGGGCAATGTTAATATATCGTTATTAAGTTTTCTTGATAATTCGTACATTCTTCTATACTTGAATCGCACTATTAAATAAAATAATACCAAACAACTAAGTAAAATTTCTAGAATCATTTCAAATTACACAACTGCTTTAATATTCGATGAAACAAATAATGCGTAAAGACGTAAGCTATTTATAGTAGGATATCCGACCTGCTACTAAATAGGGATATTCTCTAATTATTAAATTATATAGTCTGTTACAACGTATTACCCTTGAGTGGATTACCTCGAAGTTACAACGAACTTGTATTCTAAAAAATGGGCGCAGGTATGTACAGTCAACGACAAAAGCCAATGAATGTGAACAAAACGCCACAATTCTCGGACTCCATAAACATCAAAAGTCACTGATCAACTATCGCAACATAACGCTTAGAAATTCTTGAATATACTTTGCTTCCGACGCCAAGAATGCACTTCCCGGGACCTATTAATTGTATCTACGATAACTGCACTATACGTAAACCCAGAAGATGCTAAGCATGATTTCAAAGGAACCAAAGAGCAATTATAGAGTTGCTATTTCAAGAAAAGAACCCAGATTTAAACCCTATTGAAAATGTATGAGCTCTAATGGTCCAAGCCTGGAAAGCAAACACACCACGGACAAAACGACAATGACGTGTAATTTCACTTGAGTTTCTAAAATTCCCCGCCTGTTCTATGCCCTCGATGGCAACTTCTGTACGACAAGTCGCGCAAACTGACTCAAAATTACATTATTTATTCTTGAATTATACACCCTTATGCTATATGCAAATTGGAAATGGCGAGAGCACAGGTGGCTCGAGTGACGCCCACCAGCCGCCCGCGCCGCGTCGCGCCGTAGTCGAGTGTTGTTTGTTTTTTATATCTATACTAATATTATAAAGCTGTAGAGTTTGATTGTTTGTTTGTTTGAGCGCGCTAATCTCAGGAACTACTGGTTCGAATTGAAAAATTCTTTTTGTGTTGGATAGTCCATTTATCGAGGAAGGCTTTAGGCTATATAACATTACGCTGCGACCATTAGGAGCGAAGCATGAGTGCAAAATGTTGCAAAAACGGGGAAAATATTTATATTTGAAGGCTTCCGTTGCTATGGTAATCAAATATGGTCGGAATTAATGCATTATTGTCAATTATTTTCCAAAGTGTTATCAACATAATATTATTCCTTATCCAAATAAATGTATTGTTGATTAAGAGTATTTCATTGTAAACAATAATTTATAAAGAAGAAATATTTGTATTTTTGTATGTAACGAATTAACTTAAAAACTACTGAGTACTGGATCGATTTGAAAAATTCTTCCACCATTAGAATCCTACATTATCCCTGATAAACATAGGCTACTTTTTATGCCGGTAAAAACAGATCACGCGTACGGAGCCGCGAGGAAAAGCTAGTGTTTTATATAAATACTCAACTTTTAGTATATAGTTTTTGCTCGTAGAGTTTCTTTTAATGTATGACTGTTTTTCATATGAGTTTTTTTACAAATTTAGTGGTATATATTTATTTTTTAATAACCTAAAACGACGAAACGAGTAGTTCGCTGGTCCGATGGTAAATATGACGCCTGCCCCTAAACAAAAGCAACACCATACATAACTTTGCATTATATAGAACTGCATGGCAACGAACTGTGTACATTACTTCACGATATAAATTGTTAAGTCTCATAATGCCCAATAATTTCACTAGCTTCAATACCTTTCAGACCGAAACACAACAGTACGCACTGCTTCGGGTAAGATATGATGATTATAAGGGAAAAATTGGGATCTCCCCAATGAATAACAGCATTCACAATTGAAGTGAGTTTTTAACCGACTCGATGAATGAAGTTGAACTTATGAATAAACAGAACTTATGTTAAAAATGTCGAATGTACAAATTATCGTATCGAACCTACATTTCCAACAACCACATTACCCAATAACAGAGGACCAGAAATTATGAAAAACAACAACCCCCACCCCCTCCTCTTCTTGTTGATTGTTAACATACGTTACAGAAAGATTTAGTTAGCAGTTTTTGCGACCGGTCGCCTGAATATAAACACTTCTCATGGGGGTCAAGCTTCGACAAGACAAAATATATGTTTTTATCATTTCGGGGGAAAAACTTCCATATTTTGTCTGTGCCTTCGCTTGACCCTCATGAGAAGTGTTTATATTCTGCCGGCGCTTGTGGGTCTTAGTGTACTGTGAATCAAGGTTGTATTATGAAATAACCCATAACGTAAAAAAACATAATAATTTATAATCGTAGTACCAACATTTTAATAGACAAAAAAAATACACGATTGCCATAACAGGATATCACTGGGCATATTTTTAATAATTTTAGATAAAACCAATCAACATTATTAGTCCGGTCAATATAGACATTTCATCATCAGCCACAAGACGTCCACTGCTGAACATAGGCCTCCCCCAAAGATTTCCAGACCGACCTGTTAGAAGCGGCCTGCATCCAGCGACATCCTGCGACCTTTATCAGGTCGTCTGTCCACCTTGTAGGTGGACGTCCAACGCTGCGCTTGCCAGTACGTGGCCTCCATTTCAGAACCTTTCTGCCCCATCGGTTATCGGTTCTGCGAGCTATGTGGCCTGCCCACTGCCCAAATATAGACATTTCAAATAACAAAAAATCCCACAGAGCCAAATTTTGGTGGAGAGCTAGGGTTTACCATTACAAATAAAGTTTTAAAAATCGCCATCGAGCCCATGTGTGCTTCAAAAGTTATTCGGGGTCAAAGGTCAAAATTTGAGTTTTTTTTATTTTATTTTTTCTCGAAAATGGTAAGTTTTATCAAAAAAAAACCTCAAACCAAAGTTGTAGATCTTAAAATACTCTACAAAAATGGTTTTCATGATTTTTTTCCTAAGAGTTACCATTCCTGAGATATCGCGATTCTAAGAGTCACATTATACATGATAATATGTACATATAAGCCACGTATATACATAATCAGGTACTTAAGACAAGTATAAATACTTATTTGTGTCTCTTTTAAATACAGTGTAAACTCTATAGAATGACACTGAAGGGACTGTGCATTTTATGGTATTATAGAGAGTTGTCGTTAAATGGAGAAAAAAAATTATAACGTTTATTTCAGACTAGTGTTAGTAGTTACGTACATAAAAAACAATTTTATGGAACGAAGTTCCTTTCGATTAATTAGTGAAGGAATTGTAATAAAATTTATTTTTTTTTAAGTTATAATAATATTTTTTTTATTATTAACAAATATAATGTTATATAAACTTAATCAGTAGGCTCAATTTTCGTAATAGGGTCATTCTACTTTTAGGGACGAAAAAAAAAAATAAAAAAAAATGACGCATTGCATATCCTTTAAAGTTGTATTGCATTTATTAGTGTAACCAATTAACGAAAAAAATAGTAACCGAGGTCGTTTCCGTTTTTAAAGCCGAAAATAGGGTCATAAACGTAAAATGCTGGTAACAGAAGTGATGCTCAACATAACAGAAATGACGATATTCTAAATAGTTCTTGTTTACAAACAGCAAAACGTACATTATAGACTATATTTTAATAATAAACATGGCCATTAACTGGACTCAAAAATAATTATCTTAAAACGAATAACAGGTAAACGTAAAAAAAATCTTTAAGCTATGATCACAGAAGTGACATGTCTTTACTGTTAACTTCTAACAACAATGGCGTATATTATTAGAGATCAATTACTTATTAGGTACATACCGCTTATAATTATTTTTTAATCAGAATTATCTCTGTTTTATGATTTTAAAATATATTTTCATCGGAAGAGTCAGATGCCACTATTTTGTGACAATTTAGTATTTTTTAAAACTTCGAACGTCTACTGTATACCCAACCAACATAACGATTCTTCTTAATTTCTTCGTCAGCACTCTCTTCTAAGGAAGATACATAACAGGGTTTATAATAGAAGTTAGTCCTACGTTTGGACAGAACCGACATTATAACACAGTCTTCATGGTCAGATTCTCTACTGCACGTAAAATATTCATTTCTAGCAGGCGAAAGAAAGGTTGATGGGCCAGGATCCTCGAATAACTATATATCAGATATAGCGTGTGTTAAAGAATTACGATGAGATGATGGAGGAAGAGCTTAGATTTCTTCAGAATAGATTTATAATCGAATAAAATCGAAAGTACAGATGGTACACGACTGCTGTGTGAAGTATTATCTGAGGTTTGGATGCCCCAAAGTTTACAACTTGTACTTTTTCCGCATATTTTACAAATATATTTTTCTGCAAAATCAATGTGTAATATAACAGTTTCTTCATCAATTTGCCTCTCTCCATAGTTGTTAGCCCGGTACTGTAGGTAAATATATTTAAACGTTTCATAAAACCTAGTAACTTTGAAAACAGAAGTCGGTTAAATCTTTACGTCATAGATCTATTATAATGCATTTTGTACGAGTGAGTGAAAGATCACTCTATTGTCTAAAAGATGTAGTTTTTCTTTCAGTCAAATATTCTCCATCTTAAGATGTCTTCTGTTTTTACAAAAACTCTTATTAGCTTCAGACGTATGTTTTATTTAACGAAATCTTTGAACATGATTTTGATCTACTTCAAAACGTCGGATTAAATCGAAATTTGGCATACTTGTCAAGGACTAATGACAATTCAATATTGTAAAGAAAAAAATAAAAATATATATATATATTTTTTCTATAAAATGAAAATTAAATAAAAACAGTAAATAAACATAACAGTTGTGACGATCACAGAAATGAAAAACTTTAAGATGAGTGGCCACAATTTATTGTAATTCAAGTTTAAACTTTTTGTTGCACTCAATCGTATTAAGGGGTTATATACAGTTAGAAGGCCGAAAAAAAGCAAATTTTCCAGATTTTTTTCTGAGAAAACTTTTAAACTTATTGATCTAAAAATTTGTACACATATTATGGTATCTTTTAACTGTATTTTAAGATTTAGTATTAATAAAAATATTTATTTGGAAAGGAGCTACAGCTGCTCTTCGGGAGCTCCTCTCAAAAAAGACGTTTTGCGGTGACCACTATATCTCTGAACTGGATTCTTTGAAATTAAAAAACCAAACAGATTTCGTTAAAGTAACGTTAAATCTAGTAATTAATCGAAGGAATAATCAAAATATTTTTTTTTGGCAAAATGGCGGCTTCTCAAAAAAAAAAATCGATTTTTGACTAAAATTTCGACCTTAAATTGCTTATAAAAAATATATATATTTATCGGTGTGAAAAAATCTTCGATTAATTACTAAAAAATATGTTTAAGAAGCTTGTGTTAAAATTTGAGACTAGTCGGTTAAGCCGTTTTCGAGTAATGTTGGTCACCGACTTTGAAAACACCATTTTGAGAAAAACGCGTTTAAAGTTTGAATAGCACTAAATACTTTCCAGTTTGGGGAGAGAAAAATTAAAATTTACCTTTCAGGTATAAAACAAAACAATAACACACTGTTGCTTTATGCATTTAAATATATTAGAAGAGAATATTTACAATAGGCAGGTGCATAAAAATGACAGTGTAAAGGGACAGGTAACCTTTGAAACTTTGGTAAGCTTTCATGCACTTTGAAACACCTTTTCAAATTTGCGTGTAACTTCGAAAATATTCACCGGAACGATATGAAATTTTCTGTGTGTATTCTTAAATATATGTACATTAAGAAACAAAAATAAAATAAAAATCGATTTTTTGATAATTCTAACTGTATATAACCCCTTAACTGACATGAAACACATACAGGCTAAGTGATTTTATATTTTAATTTGAAAATCTTACCTTAATACAGCTTGAACAGATGTGATGCTGTAACGTTGTACGTTACCTAGAACACTTAGCAAAAGATATTGTATAAAATCCTTAAAAAAAATTAAATATATTTTTCGCACGGCGCACACCGGGAGAAATTACTTGTATAGCAATTCACCGTTAGAGGCTCGAAGCCGCAGGCGGCGACGAGTCGGCTGTCGCTCGTTCACTTGAACGCCATTCGCCCGAGCAACAGGTCGTAATTGCTTCCACTGTGTCTGTGTGCCGTGGATAGATTTTTTTTTGTCCCATTACCATTTACGTGGCAATCCGGGAGATTCCAGCGTGTATTTGCACGACATAACTTCCTCCGTACCCTGCGCACCCCAATTGGGTAAGTGAAATTGAACAAATTATACGTAGTAGTTTCAAATTGTAACCGCCGACTATTTTCTTCTAATGTTAGATCTTTCCTCGTGTTAAACAAGTGTATTATAAAAGTGTATCGTTGCTCGAAGCAGTAAAGCAATCCAATGTAAATTCAATAGTAATTCCTAGCATCATTTTGTTTTCTTGTGTACCGACACGTTTGAATTGTAGCCGTTGGACATTTTAAATGTACTCAAACTTAATCAAGTGCCGTTCTGAGGTAGCGTAACACCGCACCAGCTGCTTACGGTTCCGTCCGTGGGGATTTGGTGCGGGTTCGCTTCCCGGCGCTCAACTATTTTCCTGTATGTGAATTACAGGGTGCAAGTTCTACATTGCAAGTTCTACATTGCAAGTACTACATTGCAAGCCTACCCTTGCGAATATTACTTACTTCGCAAGCCCTACCCTTGCGAGGTCTACGCTCTGGGGTTGCCGCTGCGACAACGATATTTAAAGTCCCTGCGAGTCGCGTCGACGGTCGCCAACCAAACACCGCTGCGCTACCGCCCGCGGGATCAGTCCACGTGGCTGCCTTCGGGTCACCGTGCCACGAGCTCCGGCCCGGCCTACCTTCGCCTTGACCCAAGGACGGTACTTGAACGTGGCAAGAGAAACCAGACGGCCAGAACCTACCCCCTGTATATAAAAAAAAAAATAATAAACGAATTCTTCAATTTTTTTGTGGACGTAGTTTTTTTTATTGTGCCCGTACGCGGGTCACCACACTAGAATACGTCACACTGGCGCCTTAACGTGGTTCTTCTGGAGTCTGGTTTTCCTTGCTTCGTAAGTAGTGGTGTTGTGTTCTATTGTAAACGTTTTTTTTTTAATATTTTTGGTTGCTAGCAACTAAGGTGTGGTTGGTGGTATTGTAATTTTTTTTTGTTAGTACAATCCTTGAGGCTGCCAATCACACACTAGTTGCAATTGTTTTCTCCCTTCTCCGTCGCTGGTGGTAGGATACCTGTACCCGACTGCTGGTGTTGACCGCTGGTAGTGGGATACTTGTATCCGTCCGGATTGCTACCACCGTACACGGGTGCTAAAACCTGCCTTAGTGGTCCGCCTTGTGTGGGTCGCGTTCCAGGGTCAGCCTGTGTACTTCCGGTTCCTCTTAATCCTAACCCTTTCCCCATTCCTTTTTCCCTCCCTTCCCCTCCTGCTAAAAAAAAATTTTTTTTTTTTTTTTTCTTTTTTCCCCACCTGTGTTTTTTTTAACTTAAATAAATTTAGTCAACCATAACGTATTAGAAAATTTTGTAACAGAACGGCATACAGTACACATATTTATAGTTTGTTCAATACTTATCTGATCGTCGTGCATTTTTTTTTTTTTTTTTAATTTAATTTCCTAGTAGCAATTTTTTTTGTGATCATGGCTTATCCCGTAAAATTTTTATCATTACAAAAAACTGAATTAGAATACGAGGTACTTATAAGGGGCACTACTCCGGCTGCTACTGTTCAGGAGCTTAGGAAACAAATTACAAAATTAGGTCCACTTTTTCCTTCAGAGGATATCTTAGATAGCCCACTCTCATTAGCTGACGACTTGAGAGGAGCTAATGACGTAATCATTAAAGTCAAGGCTTATCTGGAATCAACCCTGGATAAGACGACTCTATTGCGGGTTCAAAACCTCCTCCATCACTTATACCATCGTCTAAACCGTATAATCTGTGATGAAGCATCTCGTAGTACGCGCGAAGCTCTTATATCAGAATTCAAAGTATTGTTCGAACGCTATAATACAATTAAGGATAAGGTACTTGACCCTCTATTGGTTCACACTTCTGGCTTAGAACCAAAATTAGATTCACCTTTGAATATAAATGTGACATGTGAGCGTAGTATGGCTGGTGAAATAGGTAAACATAAATATGATGGCAAAACGTGTGTCCGCGCATTTATACAACGCATTACGGAATTTAGTAAGGCCCGAAATATATCTAATGAGAAACTACTCTCGCTTTGTACGGAAGTATTTACTGGGGATGCGTTGCATTGGTACCGCGCTAATAAGGAACGAGTATCTAGTTGGGACGAGCTCCTTGCTCTGCTTAGGCAAGACTTCGATCAGGCGGACTATGACTATAGGTTACTTAGCGAAATACGAGCTAGGACACAAGTTGAATCCGAAAACATCACTATATACCTGTCCATAATGTCAGGACTATTTTCACGTTTAACAAAAGCCTTATCAAGTGAAGACAAGCTTGAAATCATCCTTCACAACATACGACCATGCTATGCAGGTACTCTAGCGTCGGTTCCAGAGATTACAGATTTAGACACTCTGAGTTCTTTATGTCGTAATTATGAAAGCATACAAGCACGTCTTGCTGGTTTTAAAGAACCACCCAAAAAGTCTGCAGAAACACTAGCACCAGAATTTGCTTACACAAGTCATACCACTAGTAAATCGTATACACATTTTAAACATAATACAACTTACAGCCATTACAATAAACACTATTACAACAGCAACAATAACAACAATACAAGTAGAAATAACAGAAATTATGTACATGCTGTTGAAAACACCAACCCTAGAACACCTTATTGTCCTAGGTGTCGCAATAATACCCATTCAATCAAGCAATGTACTGCCGACAGAAACGATATTTTTTGTTTTAGATGTGGTCTCAAAGGCTTCAAGACACCTCAATGCCCTAACTGCAACAAACAAAAGGCAAACACGCCAAAAAACGTATAGGTATGCAGAATTGTGGCACTCAGTCTGAAAAATTTGACGGCGATGATTGGAAACAATGGTTAGAAACCGTCAAATTCTTCTTCAACACATATAGGACACACACAGTTCTGCAAAGTCAACCCGTTAATGACCCAAGGCCTTATGCCAAAATACAAATTCATCATTTAAAGTTAATTGGACTCTTAGATTCTGGCTCTGCAGTCACTATTATAGGTAACAACATGTACAAACTTTTAGTAGATAATAATTTGAAATTACACACAGACTTATGTATAACAGTCACAGCAGCAGGTGGTCAATCAATGTCTAGTATTGGCTACATGAATTTGCCAATACATTTTGAAAATAACTTTCACATCATAACAGCTTATGTTGTGCCGGACGTTAATGTAGATTTCCTTTTGGGAATAGATTTCTGGCGCAAGTTTAAGATCTTTCCTAATCACTTATCTAGTGTCACATTCTCGAATGTAGCCACCTTGAACGCTGGCCTTAATATTGAACATTCTTCTTTTATTCAGCCTTACGATCAATTAAGTGATTCGGAAAAATCTATAGCTGACAATATTATAGATCAATTCAAGGACATATCTGCTGAACTTAGGGGTTTGGGTGAAACAAACTTAATTACGCATCATATTGATACGGGAGATGCCCTGCCAATCCGTCAACGTTACTATCGAATGTCGCCGGAAAAGCAGCGTATCCTAATTGAACAGGTAGACGAGATGTTAGGTTTGGATGTGATCGAACCTTGTGAGAGTGCTTGGTCGTCCCCGGTCCTTATTGTTAATAAAAAAAATGGTGAACCTCGTTTCTGCCTTGACAGCCGAAAATTGAATTCAGTAACTAAACGTGACGCATATAATTTGCCTTACGTCTCGGAAATCTTGGACAATCTTCGCGATGCGCGCTACCTAACTAGCATTGATTTGTCCAAGGCCTTCTGGCAAATACCCATCGCTCCCGAAGACCGCGACAAAACGGCTTTTTACGTACCAACTCGCGGCACATTTCGTTTTAAGCGTACCGCATTCGGTCTAACAAACGCTCCTGCCACTCAGCAAAGATTGGTCGACTTACTGTTCGCAGAGTTTGACCTAAAAGTGTTTGCATATCTTGATGATATAATCATTGTCAGCAATGATTTTAATTCACACGTGTCACTCCTTTTACGCGTTCTGGAAAAGTTGAGACACGCTAACTTAAGAATTAACTTGGAAAAATGCAAGTTTTTTCGCAATCAACTCAAATATTTGGGCTATGTGGTTGATAGTTGTGGACTACGTACCGATCCGGAGAAAGTGGAAGCTATCCTAAATTACCCGACTCCTACCAGTCGTAAGGAAATAAAGCGCTTCCTCGGCACAGCAACCTGGTATCGTCGTTTCGTCCCCAACTTCAGCACAATTGCCAACCCACTTAATAAGTTGACTTCAAATAAAAAGGGTGGACCACCTTTTGTCTGGTCCCCGGAAGCCGACGCAGCTTTTAAGAAGCTCAAGGAGTGCCTGGTTTCTGCTCCTGTCCTTTCCTGCCCGGACAGTACAAAGCCTTTTGAGGTGCATACTGATGCCAGCAACTATGGAGTGGGCGCTATGCTAACTCAAGTTGTAGACGGCAAGGAGCACCCAGTAGCCTACATGAGCAAGTCATTGTCAGGGGCGGAAAGAAATTACAGCATTACAGAACGGGAAGCTCTAGCTGTCCTAACAGCCTTAGAGCATTGGAGATGTTATTTGGATAATGGGAAGACTTTCACTGTTTACACGGACCACAGTGCCTTAAAATGGTTCCTTTCTTTAAAAAACCCTACTGGAAGGTTAGCTCGTTGGGGAGTTCGGTTGTCCGCGTTCGATTTTGAAATCAAACACCGTCGCGGCGTAGACAACGTGATTCCAGACGCATTATCTCGATCCGTAGCAGTTAACACTGTAAATACTTCAGGTTTCCATACTGGTACTTCCGATTCTTGGTATAAAAATATTTTCAACTCCTGCCTCAATAAGCCACAGAATTTTCCCAACTTCTTAATAAAAAACAACACCTTATTTAGACTTACTAAAAACAAGCATAATTTAGACCCCGAATTCTCATGGAAAGAAGTAGTACCCGTTGAGTTACGTGAACAGGTTATCAAGGATAATCATGCAGAACCAACGGCTGGACATCTGGGCGTCTTTAAAACGTACCATCGGGTCGCGTTACGCTATTTTTGGCCGGGTATGCATCAGGATGTGGTTAAATTTGTCAGCTCTTGTGACAAGTGTCTCGCGTATAAGACACAAAATCATCAAACCTTAGGTGAAATGGGTAGACCCAAGCAATGTTGCAGACCCTTTCAGATGCTCTCCATTGATTTAATGGGCCCGTTGCCTACCACTCGTAAACAAAACACCTATATTTTAGTAGTCACGTGCTGTTTTTCAAAATTTTGCCTTGTGTTTCCCTTACGCTCTGCTACCGCTCAAACTGTCACAAAATTGTTAGAGGACTCAGTGTTCCTGGTGCACGGAGTGCCTCAAACAATAATCTTAGACAACGGCAGTCAGTTTATTAGTAAAATCACGGATTCATTGTTTAAACAGTATAATATTCCGAATGTTTTCTTTACACCAAAGTACACGCCACAAGTAAACACTGTGGAAAGATACAACAGAACCATCATTACGTGTCTCTCAACATTTGTGGAGGATGACCATCGTACTTGGGACCTTTTTATTCCTAAAGTACAGTTCGCAATCAACAACTCAGTGAGTGAGGCGACTGGCTATACTCCCTCATTCTTAGTATTTGGAAGAGAGTTGGTGTCTTGCGGCACACACTATACTGACACTGACCTAGGCGATGAAATATTGTTTCTTCCTCGAGATATTTATGCGGAAAACATAGGTTGCCATAGTGAAACGTTTAATGATGTCCAAGTAAAGCTTTGGCAGGCGCACACAAAGAATTCTACACACTACAACCTCCGTCGCAAATTTGTAGAATTTAAGGTGGGCGACATAGTTTACAAACGCGCGTATGTCTTAAGTGACAAGGATAAGTATTTTAGCAAAAAGCTAGCCCCAAAATTCATCAAATGTAAAATAATTGAAAAGAAGTCACCTCTCGTTTATGTTTTATCAGATATGTCAGGCAAAAATTTAGGGACATGGCATATAAAAGATTTAAAGTTAATAGGTTCAAACATAGTATAATAATAGATTAACATTGACTTTCGACATAGCATTGCTCCTCTAGCCATATTTCACCATAACAGCTTAAAGTGTAGTACGGGTCCCCAATTATAATATTGGTTACCCCGAGAATGTAATAAAGATGACAGTTTACTGTATTATAGAAACTGCCATAATTTGATTGCGCGAAGAATGAATGATTGAAATTTGAATGAGTAAGTACTTATCACGAAGACTAGTTAAGCGGATTTTATTTCAAGGAATAAAATCCTTCAGTGGCAGCGGGGGTAATGTAACGTTGTACGTTACCTAGAACACTTAGCAAAAGATATTGTATAAAATCCTTAAAAAAAATTAAATATATTTTTCGCACGGCGCACACCGGGAGAAATTACTTGTATAGCAATTCACCGTTAGAGGCTCGAAGCCGCAGGCGGCGACGAGTCGGCTGTCGCTCGTTCACTTGAACGCCATTCGCCCGAGCAACAGGTCGTAATTGCTTCCACTGTGTCTGTGTGCCGTGGATAGATTTTTTTTTGTCCCATTACCATTTACGTGGCAATCCGGGAGATTCCAGCGTGTATTTGCACGACATAACTTCCTCCGTACCCTGCGCACCCCAATTGGGTAAGTGAAATTGAACAAATTATACGTAGTAGTTTCAAATTGTAACCGCCGACTATTTTCTTCTAATGTTAGATCTTTCCTCGTGTTAAACAAGTGTATTATAAAAGTGTATCGTTGCTCGAAGCAGTAAAGCAATCCAATGTAAATTCAATAGTAATTCCTAGCATCATTTTTTTTTCTTGTGTACCGACACGTTTGAATTGTAGCCGTTGGACATTTTAAATGTACTCAAACTTAATCAAGTGCCGTTCTGAGGTAGCGTAACACCGCACCAGCTGCTTACGGTTCCGTCCGTGGGGATTTGGTGCGGGTTCGCTTCCCGGCGCTCATCTATTTTCCTGTATGTGAATTACAGGGTGCAAGTTCTACATTGCAAGTTCTACATTGCAAGTACTACATTGCAAGCCTACCCTTGCGAATATTACTTACTTCGCAAGCCCTACCCTTGCGAGGTCTACGCTCTGGGGTTGCCGCTGCGACAACGATATTTAAAGTCCCTGCGAGTCGCGTCGACGGTCGCCAACCAAACACCGCTGCGCTACCGCCCGCGGGATCAGTCCACGTGGCTGCCTTCGGGTCACCGTGCCACGAGCTCCGGCCCGGCCTACCTTCGCCTTGACCCAAGGACGGTACTTGAACGTGGCAAGAGAAACCAGACGGCCAGAACCTACCCCCTGTATATAAAAAAAAAATAATAAACGAATTCTTCAATTTTTTTGTGGACGTAGTTTTTTTTATTGTGCCCGTACGCGGGTCACCACACTAGAATACGTCACAATGCACGAACTTTTACACTATGAAAATTGCATGGAAAATAGTTTTTCATTAAAAAAAACTAAAAACTTCCCACACTTTGAAGCCGGCATGCGAATGACAAGTAGGTGGTTTTGCAACATTATAAAATTGAACGGACTACAACTAATGTTACTAGTCAATTTTTTCCTATTTACACTTGATAATCTAAGTGATGATTAATTTGTAACAAGAGTAGAATCAAGTACAGTCACAAGTGAACTTCTCTGAATTTTATTTACTTTACGGACCAACATTACGACTGTATTTTAGACTTAATCAAGAAAGGAAAATGTATTACGTTAACTATTTATATTTTTTAATGATGTCTAAAGCCAACAGTATACGAAATACACACATAACAGAACGTGACAGCTACTACGTAAATCACAGTTTTTTTATTTTTTATTTAATTTTTGTGTTTGATTGATTATAACCCATTAAACTTAAGGTCGATTGCAATCGAAAGAGCTAAAAATGAGTTCACCAAGTAAATATAATTCATCTATATTCCTTATGCACACTTTTTGGCTGTAGAATAGAATCACCCAATAATATTATTTACAAAAAACCTGTATACACTCAACAAAAATAATCGTCGCGACACCACACTGTTCAATGCGAAATAGAAATGAAATACACTGGCTGCTATGTCGCCCAGCCCATAAATCGTGTTCGATATTCAAAAAATTCAAATGCAAATTTCGAACCGCGTCTACATTTCTAAATGTCAAGTTTCACACCCGTCTGGATGGGATTAAGTCCTTTTACTTTTATTAACGGAATTTTGACTTTAACTTTGTGTAATGGTGCTGCCACACCGATGTTATAAAATGTTAGCAAAAACATTTTCTAACATTTTCTAACATTTTTTAACATTTTATAACATTTGAAAACATGACATCGGCCCTTCTTTGACGGCGCCGCTCTCAAAAGTACCGCCGCCCGCGGTTATAAAATGTTACAAAATGTTACAAATTGTTAAGAAATGTTTGCTAAATGGTGCTGCTACACCGCTGTTATAAAATGTTATATAACATTTTCTAACACCGGTGTGGCAGCACCATAATAGATATCAAATTATTTAAACAAATATCATAAGTTTCACACCCGTTTGGATGGGATTATATCCTTTTACTTGTATTAACGGAATTTCGACTTTAACTTTGTGTGCTAGATATCAAATTAAGTTATCACTTTAAAAAAGGGTCGTGACAATTTTTCGTAAGAATGTCGTGACAATTTTTTCCGTCTAGCCCCCTTTCACAACGCGCGATAAGGAACTTCGTTCCAAAAACTTCTTGACTGGTTTTCATCACATGATCCTTTTCCTAAAATTAACAAAATCGTATCTATTGCTTCTGGAGTTATTGGTGACGATAAGGTTAATTGCCATACAGCTCGTGAAGTTGGGATTGCTTCCATGTCTAGAATGGCAGGTGAAAAATTTAATAATATAAAATTAAAACGCTCTGAAAAAGTACCCCCTTTTTTAGCTGCGAGTAGCACCGTGAAAGTTCACGAAGAAGAAGTAGCTATAGACCCTGTATTATTATTTCAACGCATGAGTGTCACTAAAGCTTTTGAGGATGAGATTGAATTTTTTTTTGAGTATGAATTAGCCTCTTACCCCTTATCACTCTTCAATGCAGCTGGAATGAGTAAAACGACAAAGTCAGCAATTTACGATTGCTTTCAATCAGTCAATACTGAGGTTGATCTTACAAACGCTACTTACACTATTGATGGAGGATACCTACTACATCACGTTGTGTGGGATCGAGAAGAAATCTTTGGCGTTATTTTTGATAAATATGTTCAGTGTCTACGCAGACATTTTGGGCTTACAGTGACGATAGTATTTGACGGCTACAGTGACTTGATTAGATTCTTTGATCTCTCTATTGAGTATTTATGGAAATTGATTCCACACCTCATACAATAATTACGGAGGAATTCGCTTTCTTCTTGCGGTTTATGGAGCTTCAAAAAAAATTACTTGCATTGATAAATACTGATACTTTTGAAAAATACGCGAAACATGAAACAAGTACAACTATGATGTCTTCCTCCAACATCGGCATCTGCTATTCAACACTTGTATCGAGTATACTATCAAGTTCAAACATGGCTATGCAATCAACTAAACCCAGAAGACTGGGGTTGGAAATTTATAGATAATACTCTGGAACCGATTCAAACTTTACTCCCACCTGCTCCAGAAAAACTCCTCAACACTACTCTTTGCAACTGCAATTGCAATTGTTGTAGTGCCAAATGTGGCTGTAAAAAAATCGGGTTGCTGTGTTCTCTAGCGTGCACCAATTGCTAAGGTCAGTTTTGTTTAAATGTCCTGTTGAGAACAATAGAGGAAGTTTCCTGTGATTTTAATGAAGAGACCAATGACTCAGCCACATTTGAATAATTTATGAACATCCAGCAAGAGGAAGAGGAAGAAGAAGAAATCGAAGAAGACATGACTGTTGAGTAGACTTTCAAGAGTATGAATTTGATTAAAATATCTAAAGAAATCAAAACAATAGTTAACCCAACAATCAATACCAATATCAATAATCAATATCATTAATAAGGTAATATCTAGAACTTGACGGGTATTGTTCCCTTAAATTACCCTAAAATTCTCATGACAGTTAGTGGTACAGGGGAAACCATGGTAAAAAAAACGCGTCGAGTACATTACCTCACAGGTGGCGTGGAAATGTGTGCATATTTTTTTTTTATCCTGGCTCGGCAAAGTTACTACGCTACAACCTGATGGTAAGTGTAGCGCAATCCAAGAATAGTGTCGACCAACGATAAACAATGTGTCCATCTCGGTCGGCAAGATCATGCCGGCCTGCCAAAGGGCTAAGCGGGAGTGGAAGGAAAAGGGGATGGAATAAGGGTTAGGATCAGGAGGCAAGCCCCCTGGGGAGAACCGGATATACACTGGCTGACCCTGGAACGCGACCCACACGAGGTGGGCCACTATGGCAGGTTTTAGCACCAGTGTACGGTGGTCGCTATCCGGTCGGATACAAGTAACCACCTCCCACCAGCAAAATATCATAACATATCATGTATAATGTGACTCTAAGAATCGCGATATCTCAGGAATGGTAACTATTAAGAAAAAATCATGATGACCATTTTTGTAGAGAATTTTAAGATGAACGACTAAAGAATAAAGAATGAAGAAAGATGTACAACTTTGGTTTGAGGTTTTTTTTGATAAAAGTTACCGTTTTCGAGGAAAATCCAAAAAACCTAAAATTGTGACCTTTGACCCCGAATAGCTTTTGAAGCACACATGGGAGCGATGGAGATTTTTTAAACTTTATTTGTAATGGTAAACCTAAGGCTTCGTTCACACGGCATTGCACATTTTTTTGCAGTATACGTCTTAACGTATAAATAGTGAGCATGCAACGTACATAGATCCATCCACGCGTCGGATGTACTGCAAAAAACGTACACCGCTTATACGTATAAACACATGCTCAACGGACTTGTCAAGCAAATTGAATGAACTTTAACGTATTCGGTTCGCAGTGGCATATGGTATAGCTTTGTCTACTTCACACGACACGATGTTATACGTTTTTTATCGAATAGCAAATGAAGAAGCGTTTAGTACCTGAGCGTCTTTTGGAGGGGTGGCACGTATTTTATGTTCGATTTAGTTTGAAATTCTAAATGGTTGAGGAATCTTATTTAGATAACGAACTATTAATTTCTTTAGTGGAACTAAACCCCGTTTTATGGGATAAAACTTTGGAACCTTATGTACCCAAAACCCTCTATTTTGTCGGCGGCGAAAATGTAAATCATCCATCATCATCCACATTGTATAATAATGCGAAAAAATAATGCGAAAATAAGATAAATTAATAATTGAATATTTTTTAAGTAAATTGTAATAATATTAAACTGAATCTTATGAACGACCTAAATTTTGTTTTTATTTACTATAGGTACCCTTTTAATGTGCTTATTATCCACTTACCTACTCATAACATAACATGCCATTTAACAATTTAAAACGCCAGCCTCCTAAATTAGCAATAAATTTGAGTGAAGACACACTGCAACTATTTGCTTTTATTATTTTATCAGGCACTTTTCCTTGGGATAATTTAAATATTTGCTACACCTTTATTTAACATAGGTATGTTTGAAGTTACAATTAAATTACATAAATGAAGTAAATATTTAGCAATTATTGACGCAATACGTTTCGGGAAACTCTGCATGCTTGACTTTAAACTAGGAGGTGACCAGCCAACCAAACGTTTGGATGGCTGGTGAAAATAACATATTTTATTTCTGAATATATAGCCTATGTAGCAATTGTCTATTATATGTAGCAAATATAAGCGGTTATGTAGCAATTTTCGAATCAACTCTCATAGACCAACGCTATAGACAACCAGCGATTCTGACGCACACAAGCGACTTGCCACTGTCTGACGAAATCTTTAAGCTGACCTGAATTCCATGATTGGTGATTGTTAAAAACGATGTTCCGATCGGGATCGGTAATCTTTTTGGGTTGTTTTCCTGGAAACATTCTTACGATCATGAGGGCGACTATATGCAGAGGTAGAAGCTACGTTCTCTTTCTTCTTCCGTTGTATCTTTGATTTTTTAGAATCCGGTGCCAGTAGCTAGCTTTTTACTTAATATCTTAAGACGACAAGATTAACCATCATCGGTTTTGCACAGTCACTTCTACTGGCCACTGTATAAAGTATGCTGCCATTTATATCAAAAGATATAAGAATGCAAGGTGCAGTGCTGTCTGAATTCATCAAATCTGGTCGAGGCCAATATGTATTTAAAAATCTTTAGTTCAACATCTCTGCTTGGAATTAAACAGCAACTTGTCTTGACGGGAACTACTAGGTTCCTGACATCTGGAACCTAACTAGTTTAACAAACGACATTATGCAGGGAATATACTAAAATGGACCTTATTATAAAATATATAACAGCCTTTCAGAATTACTAAGTGTTTTGTTACGTCTCGTGCATAATTGTGCAGGTATGCCTTGGCAAAGCCTCTGGCAGCAAAATCTTTCGGTACATTTTGGATGGTCCTTCTTGAACTAAGTATCAACGCAAAATTTATTCAAACTGAACATTTTGGTCTTTTCCATACATCAGCAATGGAGTTTTAATAAATTCGTCACTTCGTCCTACTGCGAGCGCTGCGGAGTCATCACCCTCACGAAAATACTGCTGCAGAATAAACGCGTATCTTCTACTATATCATTTCACCGTGTCATGAAATTAACACAGTATTGCTGCGAAATTAAAAACTTTATGCCTAATTTCTTTACCTCCTTGAGGTAGTGAGCGAATATCCGTCTGCAAAAACAGCTGAAAAATCGCGAGTTCGATCTGTGCATAGAGAAAATATTGGTTTTGAGACTGGGTGTTGACTGGGGCTGATGACCGTTTTCACCAATTACGTCTTAATTTAAGAGTACCACCATAGATAATTAAGAGGTAGAACGCAAGGGTTGATAGCGCATTTTTATTATACGTTTATACTTAATTTTCCGTTGTTTTAGAAATTCTCTATACTAGTACAATCCGAATAGTGGGTGCGTGCTTGAATAATCAAGAATTATTAGTGAGTTGATACAAATGAGGGATTTGGCGTTAAAGAATTTAAATATTTAGTTTATGTTTATGTAATGTACAACGTATTCCTGCTCAGCGATACCAGAATAAAAGTGTTTAGTGAGTATTTATAGGAGCGCCTTCTGTGTAACATATAAGGAACTAGTTTAGTAACGTGAAGCCGACATTCGGGTTTTGGGTCTATTAAGGCAATCAGAGTAGATGTTGCACGAATTGTGCATAGATGGAGCTCAAATCAAATCAAATCAAATCAAATCATTTATTGAATCAGTAAAATGTCAAACATCATTTAGATTCAGTCAAATTTTAACTCTACCGCCAGTTCGGAAAGCTGGTTCGTTAGAGAAGAACGGGCAAGAAACTCTAACGTTGCTCTTTTCTAAACTTATTACAATATATATTAGAACTACATACATTGAAGTATTATTTATTTGAGTTAGAGCAGCTCAATTTATGCCAATGAGGAACGTCATAAAGTAAAATAATTAGCATAATATAATAGTTTTTTGTGCATGATCTTCAAGAACTATATGAATAAATCAACTAAACACGCAATAAGAGCTTGAGCAGACCAGTCCACACAAGCAGCACCCGTTCACGAGCATGACGCATGTGCCAGCCATCGGCCTCCTCAACCATGTTACAGGGAAGTGACCGACCCGGCACACGACGCCGCCGCAAGCACAGACATTAAAGCGAGCATGACATACCCAAACTGCTTAAAATTAGCGTATATAGTAACTTATTCACATATTTATTATTATAAGCTATTCCCAAGCCTTTAAATCTTCTAAATATTCCGAAATCTTATAATATGCTTTATTGCATAACTTTCGCTTAATAGTGGCTTTAAATTGCATGATATTAAGCTCCTTAATGTAATTGGGAAGTTTATTGTAAAAGCGTATACAGAGCCCTTTAAAAGAGTTGCCAATTTTGTGGAGTCTAGTTTTATGGCATTTAAGGTTATTTTTATTCCTAGTATTTATGCCATGAGTATCACTAATTTTTGTAAATTGGTCTATATTCTTATGAACATACATTAAATTAGCGAAGATGAATTGTGATGCTACTGTCATTATGTCTATTTCTTTGAATTTTTCTCTAAGAGAATATCTGGAACTGAGCGAGTAAATAGATCTTATAGCTCGCTTTTGAAGAACAAAAATAGCATTGATGTCAGCAGCACCACCCCATAGTAAAATTCCGTAACACATCAAACTATGAAAATATGCAAAATAAACCAGTCTAGCCGTGTTAACGTCGGTCAGTTGGCGTATTTTACTCACTGCGTAAGCTGCGCTACTTAATTTTTTAGCTAGCACAGATATGTGGTGGCCCCATTGAAGTTTAGGGTCTAAAGTTATACCTAAGAACTTGGTTGACTCCACAAGGCCTAACTCATCACCATTCATAAAAATGTTAGCGTTAACCTTTTTGACATTAGGTGTCAAAAATCTAATGCATTTGGTTTTTTGACTATTTAGTAATAAATTGTTAACGCTAAACCAATGTACTATTTTTGAGAGAGTGCTGTTTACATCGTCAAGAACGGATTGTTGTCGATTAACTTTGAATATCAAAGAAGTATCATCTGCAAACAACACTACCTCACAGTTGTCCCTTATGTGATAAGGTAAGTCATTAATATAAATTAAAAATAGAAAGGGTCCAAGAATCGAGCCCTGTGGAACTCCCATTGTAACAGTAGACCCAGGTGATCTTTTTCCATTGACGTCAACACTTTGAATCCTATTGCTTAAATAAGAATTAAATAAATCTAAAGCAACGCCATTTACTCCGTAGTGACTCAGTTTCCTGATAAGAATGTCATGGTGAACACAATCGAACGCCTTGGATAAATCACAGAATACACCCAAGGCATCTTGTGAACCCTCCCAGGCATCAAATATATTATTTAAAAGCTCAACACCAGCATCGGTGGTGGAGCGACCCCGTGTGAAACCAAACTGTTTATGATGCAGGATTTTATTTGAAGTAAAATAATTTTGTATTTGACTAAGGATGAGTTTTTCAAAGATTTTACTTATTGAAGGTAGCACAGAAATAGGTCTAAAATTAGTGGGGTCAGTTGTGCTACCAGATTTAAAGAGAGGTATGATTTTACTGAGCTTCATCTGATCAGGAAATATGCCACAACTAATACATGAATTAAAAATTAAAGCTAACTGGGGAGCTATCACAGGTATTACAAAATTCAGAATTTTTGTGGAAATTCCCCATAAATCACATGTATTTTTAATATTAATTAACTTTGCCACCTTTATTATATCCATACTATTAACTACTTTAGTACTTCCGGTATAGCAATATTTTTCATCCGAGTGTCCTTGAAAGACTGTATGATTTATAAAGATTTTTCGTAAGGTTTTCATAGCAGAGATCAGTAAACGACCTGATGGTATCTTCACCGATTGAAATAAAACTAATTTAAACGGATTTTATCGCGGTTTTTTATTTTAATTATGATCCCGACGTTTCGAAGACTTTTTAGCCTTCGTGGTCACGGGGAGGACCGCTCATGATCATCCATAATATCAGAAGAATCATAGATGCGTTGCAGATTTTAAAACAAAATAATGCGAATGAAGAATGAGATGGGGGATTGGAGCTGGTAATATCTCATCGTACGAAATGTAACAGCAACTAAGTTACGCCGGATTTCTGTGAGGCAGTGGTAATAATCAGGTCGAGCTAGCCCATTTATGCTGTAGACAAAAGTGTCTCCTAATTTAATTTCGGTTTATTAAGGAAAGAATGGCGAAGCGCCTGTTGATAAATATACATCATCGTTTACTATTTGCGTTACACCGCCTCGGTAAGTGTTTCTTATTATTTTATATTTTTATGCACGCAGGCCGTCATAAATGTAACGGTGATCTAAGAACACATCTGTCATGACATTGTATTGTATTGTATAATGTACTATTATTTATTTTCAGTATACAGAGTTTTTTTTTATATGATAACAGAAAGGTTTAGGAATAGGTAGAGGCTTTCTCGTTAATACTTGATGTAACATAAAATTAATAAAAAACCGCCGAGAGTCTAGCTAGTAGTGTAATAAGCTGCAATCACAGAGGCAGATAATTCGGTTTCAGTCCCCGGCAAACACTTCTGTCTTAAGTAGCTACGTGTGAAAAAAATCCTGAGAAAACCTAGAAACCAAAAAAAAAACAGATAGAAATTCCAAGGCATGTGAAATCTATCAATGCGCAATAGGAAAGTGTTATGAACTAAGATCTAGCATCCCATGAGAAGGCCTGTGCCCAATAGTTGAACCGTAACGCTAGTTGCAATTTTTTTGAATTTGCCTAAAATTTGCATTCTTTTAAAGGCTCTAAAACCATTTTGAATTTACCGGAGGCTATCAAAACAACCGATTGCAACTCACTAACCTATTTCCACGAATACTTCACTCGGCCAGTCGATGTTACTTCATAATAACAGCATAATAAACCTGGCCAAGTGTTACAACATAATGTCGACCATCAAGAGACATTGTGTCCCTCAAATGGCGGCAGAACTATCTCGGCCTGAAGACACTGGATATACACTTATTAGATTAGTATAGAATGTGATGAAAAAATAAACAGATTTGTACTGCAGACTAACTGCTCAATAGCTGCATAAGTGGATAACCACAGATCATTGATAATCAAGTTGTTGGATTGAATAGACTAAAACTATGAAGGATGGATAACGGATGGATTGATATGCAACTGATGTAAATGAGTTCATAAGGTAATATATGCCTAAAATGAAACACATTATTTAGTTAGAAAGCAATAAAAATATATATAATCTTAATCTAATTTTGTGTATAAAATAATTATTTTTGTCTGTTTTTTTTGTATAGCATTGACCGGCAAACAACCAAGTGGGTCACCTGATGGTAAGTGATCTCCACCGCCCATGTACGCCCACCACCAGAAGAATCATGGGTGCGTTGCCGACCTTAAAGGAAAGGGATAATTAGGGATTGGGAAGGGGAGGGGATTTGGGCTTCCGGATATCTCACTCACCGTACGAAACGCAGCAGCAAGCCACTACTTTACGTCGGTTTTCTGCGAGACAGTGGTAACGACCCGGTCGAGCCAGCCCATTCATGCTGTAGACAACCACCACTCAAAAAAATATTTAATAGTATGGAAGTGAAACGCAAATAGAATCAAAATACCTAATACTAATTTTATGACAATTATAATGTAATTTATATTTTATTTACTATTACTTTACTATATAAATGATGTGATAGCAGGCGAGCCTATCGCCATCGCCGGGCCAACCAAAATAATTTATACGAGTGACTATAACACTACATACTTATTGACTCATATGTGGGATCTATCGGGAGATTCAATCTAAGATCGTTCAATTCGATCACGCCAGGCAGAAAAGATTATAATTGACAAGAGAAAAATATACTGGAGAAGGCTTTATATGAAAATTGAAGAGTGCATCGACTGGTACTGCCGGGTAGAAAGAAGCGGACAATAATAATCAATTTAGTTTTATAACGCCATATTTACTAGTAATTACTAGTAAATATGCCGTTGATACATATGGCTGATAATAAAGCAAAATCAGGACTTTAGCTAATTCATCGCTTAATAAATTATATCATAATATGTATAAATATATATTTATTTATATAACATGTAAGTATTTATTCATATTTGTAGTTTATATATTTTAAGTATTCATTTAGATAATACGTCAGTGGATTTATGTATCTGATATAGTATTAATAACTTTTATACAACCACATTGTCTCTTCTGCATCACCCGTAGGTTGAATGTTAGAGATTAAGTTTCCTCTGGCATTAAGTCGGCCTGTATATAAAGTTTAAATAAATAAATAATATTAACACTTATTTTGTATTTGTTATTCGTTATTCTGTATTTGTTATTCTGGGCTCTAATCGCACTTTGAAGTCGTCTACATCTTTCATCATTATTTCCCACTTTAAACGAAGCGGCTTCACTTTTTCCACACATTTTCCAGTGTCCACATAAGAACAGATATCTGATGACTCACAAGGCAGTAACTTGAAGTTGCGGACCAAGTATATTGTTACTGTCATTATGGACATTAGGGCGTATTTGTAACCTGTAATATTTCCCTTAATACCATTATTATTTAAGAAACTGTTCATCTGTTGATCGAAAAAAATATACAAAGCAAGCAACAACCGATATACAAGGCAAAATAGATTATCGGGGAGTGGTATAGATTGCAGGGACGATAGTCGCAGGTTCGAAATCAGCATCAAGAGTGTACCGACTTCTTTAAGCTACATCTGTATTTATTAGGAATATTATAGTTAGAGAAAACCGTATAAAAAACATTGTAATAAAACTTGCAGACCCGAGAATTCTCCGTGAAATTTCGAAGGTGTGTGAAGTCTCGCGTAGGCACGCGCATTAGGCCAGCGTGGTGGACTAAGGCCTTAGTCCGCTCATTTGTAGCATTTGTAGAGGAACGCTCAAACCTTGTAGCGGGACAGTAAAATACAGGCTCGATATTAATAAGAGACGAAATAAATTTCAGACAAAGAGGTCTTGTTATACTGAGAGCACTTGAATGCAGCGTAGTAGGCAATAAGTTAATTGCAAAATAATTTTACCACAAGCGATACTAGTAATATGTATTCTATATAAATTAAATAATTGATAAATATTACTCAAACAAAGTAATGCGTGCTTCTTACCAATACAAGCTCTTGGTCCCAATGAAAATGTAGCAAACGCAGCTGGATGTTTAGGCGGAGCATCAATAAATCGATCAGGCTTAAACTCTTCGGCGTCCTCACCCCAGTACACTGGATTTCTATTTATTGCCCAATTGTGGATTAAAATCGATGAATCTTTCACGAGGGTTATCCCAGATGCTGCATTAGAATGACACACGTGTTTTGATTGTGTATTTTATATTTTGCTTCGCTTTGATTAAAACAGGTAATTGTAATTATTTTAGTGGTATAACCACGCTGTAGACAGTTTTGTCTTCATCGGGAATAGAGCGGCTAAATTAGTAGCTCGCGTAGTAGGTGTTCAAATTAACTGTTGTAACAAATTTTTGGTTCTTTATTTGGAGTAGGTACGTTATGTAGTTATATTATTATATAGCTTTTGCTCGCGGCTCCGCCCACGTGATCAAACAAACAAACAAACAATCAAACTCTACAGCTTTATAATATTAGTATAGATTTGGGTAGCTTAGCAACGGAAGCCTTCAAATATGAATAATTTTCCCCGTTTTTGCAACATTTTTCACTGATGCTTCGCTTCTAATGGTCGCAGCGTAATGTTATATATCCTAAAGCCTTCCTCGATAAATGGACTATCCAACACAAAAAGAATTTTTCAATTCGAACCAGTAGTTCCTGAGATTAGCCCGTTCAAACAAACAAACAAACAAACAATCAAACTCTACAGCTTTATTATTAGTATAGATAGATATGTACATAACATATATAATAATATTTCTTATGCCTATGAAAATTAAAAAGTGAATCTTACGAATTGTCACATCTTTCTCAATTTTTCTTACAGTAATTGGGGCTGGTGGATACAATCTGATGGCCTCCTTTACCACAGCATCCAAATATTTCAATCGGGTTAGATCTTTTGGAGTCACTGATCTATCTTTGTCACCGAATACTGCTTGTAACCTGTACCAGAATGATTTTTCATTACAATTTGTATGCAAGAATATAAAAAAATATAAACAAAAATAATTAAATGACTATCGCCATATTGCGCCTTATGTCTATTGTTGATTGACTCAAAGTTATATATTTCTTCTGTTTAACGTAAATATGAAGTTTAGTTCTGAGTTGAAATCCAAATTTAACGTCCAATATTCATCAGACTAGTAGTACTTATTATTAGAGGAGTGCGGAGAATGTGGAGGTTTCTGAGTAAGAAGGTCACCCTGGCAAGTCGGGTTAACACCAATCAGACGGAAAGAAATAAACAATTTTTAATAGATATTCAATCAGTCAATGAAGTCTTGGTTTTCTCACTTACTCTTGATAAACTTTTTCCTGTACATCAGGATGTCTGGAGAGCACCTTAGCTATAAACGCTGCTCCAGTGGCTGATGTATCTGTGGCAGCTAGGATTACAACAAGTGCCTCCTCCATTATTTCCACGTCTGAGAATCCTTGCTCTATGCCAGACGTTTTAATCATCATGTCGAGAAATGATATTAGATTTTTGTCTTCTATATCTATAATAGAAAAAAAAATCATACCTTTAATATACAGTACTCTTTATTTTTACATTTTTGAATATAAAATCTTATAAAAAAAAAACAATAAAAATTATCACTCTCAAATGGTGAGAGGCCTACGACCCGAACCACCGACGGTAAGACCGCAGAGTAAGAAAACTCCTCAAGATGCGTCTAATAACATCGCCTTCTGAACCTGTCTCTTGACTCAAAGATCGATTGAGGGCCTCTGGACCAACAGGGCGACGCTTTTTGATATCAATCCATTAACAATAACGACTATCGGAATATTGACTGTCGAGTCCACATCCCACATGTCGGTAACCTCGTGTCAGGCCTAGATATTTGGTCATTTTATATTTTTCGGCTTTTACGAGGTTCTCGACTTCAGGAATGGTGACGTCAACAACATTGCTCGGCCAGCCTATCAATTTATTATCACAATATCTAGCTTATTGGTAACAAAAGTCCTGTCCGAAATAATAGATCGAAATCAATAGAGAGTTGCATGACTATTTTCGAGAACTAGTTGGGGTAAATATTGATTATATAGCACCTTCGAAAGTTACAGGGCAATATCGAAGAGCAAGTTGCTGGTGTATGATCTTGGCTACTTTTTTTTTGTCGCAGGGAAAAGCGTTTTATCACTACCACCCCGCTCCGGGGGAGGCGGGACGGTTATGTTGGGCTCTGCCGGCTTTACGACCCAGCGTTGAGCCGCCCGCGAGAGATGGAAAACATCCGGGCGACCACTGGGCCGAGTCCCTACACTATGTACACCATATGCCGACAAATACGAACTAGCCTCGACTGTCATATCACCGCGGGATATACAATGTCATGACAGACGATCGTGGATGATGCATACGATTTCGGAAGATCAGTAGACCTTTCAATCCAGGGCGCCCAGCTCGGTCTGAGTCCATGTGAGTATGACAGCAGTATACATTCTTCTTCTTGTTTCAGACGCTCTTGGCAGAGCGGTTCTGGTCATCATTTTTGTGATTTCTCATCGTAGGCTGTTGACATGGCTTGCCTCACGATCTCCCGCCATCTTTGCCTTTTCGCCGACATCCTGGTGCTCTCATGCAATGGGCCGCCCAATGCAGACTTGATTTGGTCAGTCCATCGCATGGGCGTCCTTTCTCGTGGTCTGGTGCCATCAAATCTTTCTTGTACGGTAAGGCGTTCAATAGAATCGCTGCCTCGCCTTGAGAAATGTCCAAAAAAGTTAAGGATACGTGTCTGGACCAGCATGGATAGACGCTGTTTGATGTCGAGTCCCTGGAGCATAGAGGCGTTGGTACGGAACTCGGTCCATGATACGCCAAGCATTTTTCTCATCACATTTCCAGAACGTCTATATTCGTCTTCTAAACCTCTCTCAGTAGCCACGTTTCTGCTGCGTACAAAAATATGGGGAAAACAAGTGTTCGGATGAGCCGTATCTTTGTGGCTTTGGTAATGTTTCTGGTTTTCCATATTTTCTTTAGCTTATCCATTGCTGTTCTGAATATCGCCATGCATCTCTTTAATTCATCTACGCATCCACCGCTGTTCGAAATTAACGTTCCAAGATAAATGTAAGTTGGGACTACATCGTAGTTCGCAATCAAATTTGAGAGTAGTTATTAGAACGGTGCACTATCATCATCTTGGTTTTGTTGTGGTTAATTTTAAGACCAAACTCAAGGCTAACTCGCTCTATTTTGAGAAGTAATGCTTCCATATGATCAGTACTAGTTGCGAATAGTGTAGATTCGCAATTTTATAGCCACCAACTGTGACACTATCCGTCCAATCCTCCAGAGTGATTCGCATTAGCAAAAGTATACATTAGCAGAGGCATAACCAAACCATAGGCCGTTATTCCCATCTGACAAAAAATTGTTTAGTACTTTTGTCACACGAAGCAAGCTGAAGAAACGTCCCTTCATTGCTTTACATCTGCACTCATTATACCTAAGACCTCTGGCGTACTCATATAATATTTTTATTTAGGTTTTCAATCCTCTCAAATATGAATAACTTGAAAGGCAAATACTTTTGCGGCATTCTGACGGTATCGAGATATTTTGGTATAAGTAAGAGACAATCCCGCCCACACACCCGATACTGTTATTCCTATCGACAAGAATCGACAGTGGTACGCATATTTTGAGACAGAGCAATGAAGCTCGATGAGTCTCTGGGAATGCGAATATGTCTTTTTTTTTATCCGAGTACGGCAAAGTGACTACACTAAACCTGATGGTAAGCATAGTGTAATCTTAAATCAGCGACCACCACCAAACAATGAGTTTATCGGTGGTCACCAGTTATGCTGACCTGTATAAATACTTCTTCCCTCATCGGAGAGGAAAGAAGCAAATCGAGGGGCCTGCGACAGGACAGGCGGATGACGGATGCAGGCATAAGAGTACAAGGGTGTACACTGTACCCCTATAGCCGCCCCAATCAAGCATCAAGTCATGTCGCAAACCTCTCGGGAGAACCGGATATACACTGACTGATCCTGGAACGCGATCCACATAAGGCAAGTGGATCACTATGGCAGGTTTTAACACCACGTGTATGCATGTGGATCACTATGGCAGGTTTTAACACCACGTGTATGATGGTCGCTATCCGGGCGGAGATAAATATCCTACCACCATCAAAGCAACAAAAGCAATCATGTAGAAAGACAGAGAGGAGTTAGAAATATATTTTTTTTCATTTGGTATAGGTAAGTGCGTTATCAGCAAAACAATGTGACGAGTTGGTCGCTCGCCTGGTAGTAAGCGCCATGCATGCTCATAGACACGAGCAATATCATACAGTACTTTAAATTACAAACTACGGTATGGTACTGGTCTGTGCTCGTAATCCTCAGACGTAGGATATTAAGTCTCATAATGCCCATTAATTTCACCGGTTTCAATGTTTTTGAGACCGAAATACAAAAGTGCTTAAACACTGCTGTTTGGTGAGCAAAAAAGACAAAGCGATTTTGCCAAACCAGATGGCCTCTCGCATAATAGGAACCTACAACCTAGTAGATATTTGAATCATTATTAATTTTATTTTATTTCATTTTAAACTATATTTGAAAGAAAGAAAAAAGAAAGGAATAAAGAAATAAATGCAATTTATTATTTGATCCTATGTTGTCAAAAAACTGTATAATATCGTAAAAACTTACTTTGCTTTGACTTTGTTTTATCTTTCTCTTCATTTTCAATTTCTTGGCGTTTAGATTTTATTATCTGTAATAAAAGATATAACACGCTAATAATATAATATAATAGAGTTAAAAAACGCTGAAAAAAACTATTAAGTTGGTAGGTCAAACAAGTAATGAAATATTTATACAATAAGTGTAGATTCTTTTTCACTAATTTGTTTTTAAATTTTTTATTGTTTGAGAGATGGGGCAAACGGGGAAGAAGATCACCTGATGGTAAGTGATCACCGCCGCCTATGGACACCATCAATATCAGAGGAATTATCGATACGTTGCCGGCCTTTGAGGAATGTACAAGCTCTTTTCTTGAAGTTTCTTAAGTCATATCGGCCTGGAAATACCGCATGTGAAAGCTGATTCTATACAGGGAAGAAAACTTAAATCCCACCGTTGAGAAACGCCAGCCATCTAGATGGTGGGGATGGAATTACGAATTCCCGGACTTGACTACCTAGCACAGTCTTCTTCGATTATTTTGGACATATTACCAAAAGTTAATATTGAAAAAAAATACATTAATACCTCAAAATAGCGTAAAATTACATACATACAAAGATTGCCATATTTTTTTTTTTTTTTTATCCTGGCTCGGCAAAATGACTACGCCACACCTGATGGTAAGTGTAGCGCAATCCAGGAATAGTGTCGACCAACGACAAACAGTGTGTCTATCGTGGGATGTAGTGAGACACGAGATGATTTCTGGTCTATTTTATTCTATGTACAAATGCCCGTCCCCGTCCCCGTCCCCGTCCCCGTAAATGATAATAAGTAAAGGAAAACACTAAAAACGACAACTTAATTTTCGAGTACAAACTGTTCCTGGGTATGAAACACTTGATGTCTTTTTGAGGACAGGACAGGACAGGACAGTTTGTACTGGAAAATTAAGTTGTCGTTTTTAGTGTTTTCCTTAATTTATTATTTATGTTACTCATTTTTTCTCACCGGGTAAACCTTCCCTGAACTTCTAAAATATTTCAAGATCAGAATTAGCCAAATCGGTACAGCCAGTCTCAAGTTTTGGCGAGACACACGCACAGCGATTCATTTTTATATATATAGATTAGTAGGTAACATAATGTGTACCTAGTAACCTTAACCTTGCTAACTAAAAACACGCTTTCATACAAAATCTAACTAAAAAACTAGAAAAAAAAATTAATAACTTTGAAAAAAAATGTATTTTATTGTAAAAAATGAAAGCGTGGGGTGCGTGGTGTCTCGTGGTGTATACGGAGTATCTCGTAGTACCTAAGATTCATAATTAACTTTGTATCATTACGTTCCGAGTATTGCATCAATATATTGATGCAATAACATTTCAACCCACATCAAGTAAAAATTGAGACATTAATTTTATTTTGTTAAATTCATTAACTAAATTAATAATCAATATCATAATCAATAACTTAAAGTTCTATTTTACATAATCGTACATGGGAAATGTTTTATTTATGATTTGCTTTTAAATACGGAATTTAACCGACTTAAATGTAATTAATTTAACAAAGTAAAATCAATACTATTTTTTTAATTGATGTGGGTTGAAACGTTATTGCCTATTTGCATCCACATGTCTTATTTCTTGAAGAACCTCACTCGTCTAATAAGGAGAGAATGACAGATCCCACCCAAACCGCCAAAACTTCATATAAATGTGCGGTTACGGATAAAACTATGCGCCACTAAGCGCATATTGTATGTATTACCAAATTATTGATGGAACAGCGGTTGTAAATACAAAATTATCGGACTCGGAAACCACAGACCCAAACCAAATCACTTCTGTGGCTTAGTACTGTTTACATCTTACCGTTTTTACAAAATCCTGCATTAACCGATTGTTTTTCATAAATTCAGCATAACTTGCAGTTAGTTTGTAAAATAGCGTTTCGTAAATGTATGGTTTAGATCCTATTTTAACGCACGTCTCGCAATTTCTTTCAAATGCTTTAGGGAATGGATGATCAGAGTGGCTTTGAGCGCCTACGTTCATTCCGAGCGTTGATTCTAAAAAAAATAATTTAATTTTAATTAAAGTATTCTAATATGAAGTTCGGTTTGTTGAAAAAAAGAAACAATTGTAACGCTGCATGCTTCCACACCATAAGGTTCTTTAATAATGAAGTTAACATAGATTTAAATGCCAATTAAATTGTCTTGCCATTCTAGCAGTCGCAAGTTCTTGTCAGGCGGTGGTAAAGTTATTAAGGGGCACACCTAGTGTGACAGCCTAAAAGAAGGCTATTTTTTGGATTTTTTAAAAACAAAACTACTGTATCAATTGGTTTGAAATTTTAAGAGTATATTTATACATATTTTAAGTATACACAGTAAAATTTTTGAAAAAAAATTAAATATTTTTCGAGTTACACGTGATCTCCGACGGCGCTAAAAAAAAGGTCCTCCACTGCTGCAGTGATTCCGGCCTTCTCCGTGGATGAAACCTAAAATAAAAAAAAACTCATTAAACTAAAAGATATTGTCCATACAATGACCTAAAATCGAAAAAAAAAACTAAAATTGACAAAATTACGGCGTTTTTTTTTAAAAAAACTTGAATTTTACCCAAAATTTTGGTCGTTTTTCGCCTGCCACAATTGGATTTTTGATCAGATCAAAAAACTCGTAGGTCATTGTATGGAGAACTATATACAGAACATGCAGAAAAATTTTCATAGTGATCGGATCATTTGTCTCCGCGTAATCACTGCAGCAAATTCGAAAAATGCTGTTTTGAGAAAAACGCGTTTAAAGATAAAATGATCGTTATCACTGTTATAAATGGATTAAAATCATACTTACATGTATATGGCTCCGAAAATACGCGACGGGGTAGTAAACGAAAAATTTCTTGAGATTACTATACTGATATATTTCTGGATACCTGAAAGCCTACAATAGAAACTGGAATCGTATTACAATGGTTGGATGAGACGGCAGACTCAGGTAGGTCCCGTAGCTAATGCTACTATCTAACTGCAGTGCGGCTACTCATTAAATGGCTGTAACTCAAAAACTATTTGAGATATCGATTAAAATTTAGTATGTTATTTTTAAAGGTATAACCTATTGAAAAATGAAAAAAAGAAAAAAAAATGTATTTTTGAAAATTTCACACTAGGTGTGCCCTTTAAGATTTTTTTTCAATATGATTTAATTTTACAAGGTTGAAATATTGAGAGGATATATTTTAAGTATTTTAAGAACGTATGACCAGAGATACTGGTGATACTTCCAAATACTAGAATCACTTATAGCCTAAAACTGATTTATTACTTAATACTAGTACTAGACTTGGGTCGAGGCTTCATCTTGGTAAATGTCTTTTTCCCGGCAATAAAAAGGATCTCATGTCCTAATCAAGGTCATGGTTTTCTTATATGTTATCGTCCGCGTTCACAAACATCCAATTTCAATAACTCACAATGTTCTACACTTTCGCATTCATAATATTCGGAGGAAATAGGATTACGGACTATAAACTTTATAACTCTAATTACATTGGTAGAAACTTACCACAAATAGAATCCATGGAAAAGGCAACAATGTATTTAAATATAGCCACAGTATCTTTCTCTTCATTTTTTTTTAATTTTTCTACCATAATATGGCTTTGTTTGGAAAATATCTCTACAAAATTGTTAAGTCTTGCTAAACTGAAGTTTGATGCTACAGCTTTTCGCCTTGGACGCCAAATCGAAACTGCAAAAATATACCGAGTAGCGATTTGGCTATCACATTATATGATACAGCGGTTAATATTAGTAAATGTAAGTCTGTTCAAAGAATAAAATAAATATGTATACCATAAATAAAAAACATGCAACTTTCAAACAAAATAAATAGCCTAAAAATTGCCACGAAATAATATATCGGTGTTAATATTAGTTCGTTGAACTGAAAAAGCGGCAACATCACAGCGATAGGTATTTTGTCTCACGCATGTCCGCGTCGCGATGCATTGTTACGCGTTGTCATAAAGTGCGCAGCGCGACGCGACCAACGCGACGCATCCATCGACGGTATCCACAATGTAACACAACTGATTGTTGTGCTATCGTTATCGTTGCCGTAAGGCACAACACAACACACACTGCACTACAGACCAATAATAAATGTTGCACTAGTTATGCATCCGGCACCTGTTCATGACACGATAAAAATTTGTTGACCATTCAAATAAGCTTTTTGCGAACGTAAGGACTTTATGTAAGTCTATCCGTTGAAAACATGATAATTTTTCGCTGACCAATGAATTTTGCAGGTGTTCATGTTTAGATTAAAGTTCTCGGAACTAAATGAAAACATGTTGACTATAAATGTGCTGTCCACTGTCTGGAAGGTGACCTTATTATGATCAAAATTCCTGGAACTGAATACGCATTGTAAATAAGTTAAGAGTATAAATAAGGATAATTATTCGATTTAATGAGGTATTTTACCAAAAAAAAAATATTGTTTTTTTTATCTATTTTAAAACTTTATTATTAATAATATTGATATGTAATGGAAAAATCTTTAAAAAAAATTTGTTCAATTAATTATAAACAATTAAAAATTGATGAAATTCGAATAAAAATCACGTGTCTATAAACGCCCCATGATTGGTCACCATAGTTGTGACGTCATAATGTTATAGCTATTTAATAACAGTACAGCGTTTACGGCTATTACACGTGACTAGACAATAATATTGAAAATTTATTGCTAAAAAACGAGATGTTAGTTGTTTCCGATTAGCTATGTGTGATAAAGGATTTATTAAGGCAAAGTCTGATAATATTCCTGATGTTGATAATAATTTATGATAACCATTTTTTTTAAAAATGACGTTCGGTTTAATTATGCTGAAGTTCGAGGTGCCAAGGCATCAAGATAAGTCTGTTAAAAAATAATATAATAAATGAAAATATTTAAGTATTTATTCTCCATTATATTAAATATGAGCAGCGATAGCTCAGCGAGGATTGGTACGGACTGTCGAGACGAAAGTCGCAGGTTCGAAATCAGCCCCAAGAGCATACACCTCTGACTTTTCTAAGTCACGTGTATATTAATTGTTAATTATCGCTTTCTTTAACGGTGAAGGAAACATCGTGAGGAAACCTGCATACCTGAGAACTCGATAAGATTTTTCGAAGGTATAAGTCTACCAACCCGCATTAGGCCAGCGTGGTGAACTAAGGCCTAACCCCTCTCATTCAGTAGAGGAGGCCCGTGCCCAGCAGTGGGACAAGAATAATACAGGGCACAGCCACTGCTGGGTTCAAAAATAAAACGGAAAGTATGCAATATATAATTGATGGCGAAAAAAATAAGCCCGGAGTTTCTTTCTGCCTTTCTTCTTCGGGTCGTCATCGGTAGGCAGCTAGAGAAAGGTTGTTAGGTTAGCTAGGCTAGGGATATTCCTGCCAGTAAGGTCCACGACACATCTCCTTACCTTTTAAACCCTTACAGATTTTTTGTTAATTTACCCTACTCCTTCTTGCCCTTGTCCCGATTTCCATATCCTTCTAGTCCGTGAATCCCTTCATTTAAGGATTCCCTCCCTTTACCCATGCTTGTTGGTGTTCCTTTTCCTGCCAGCCTATAGCGCGGCGGTTATTCTAAAGTTCCCTCAGTTTTGAATTTTAAGTTAGTCTTATTAATGACATATGTTCTGTACTTGACCTGTCATAAGCGCTTTCTTAGCCTACATGATTAATAAAGATTTTGATTTTGATTTTTCATTTTGAAGGTGATATAAAAATTATAGTATCTTCATCATGTATGACGGCTTTAACATGGAGCTTTCATTAGTACCAACTATTTGAAACACCCGGTAAAACTCTATTGCGGATCTTCTGTTTATTTGTAATCAGTCAGCAGTAAGTTCCTACCTGGTGCAAATATGCTTCCATTTCCCAAGAGCGGTTTTGCAATTTGATTAGTTAGGTCGTCCTTTTCTAGACACATCTTCGTTAAATAATCAGCTGTTACTGGATCAGCTACAACTATTAAAAGTAATTAGTCTTTATTAACATTATACGTAATAATATATTATAACTCGATCATAGTGGGACGTGTTATGCAAAAACATTTTAACCCACAGCAAGTTCAAATTGGGATATTGTCAATTTACGGCCAATTTGAATAATCGATTTGAGATTGAGTCTCCTGATCGATCCTAGAAATGAGCCAATAAAAATATAATGTGGAGGTCACGCGTACAATTTACTAAGTTTAATTGGTAGATTTTCGGGATCAATCTGACACACGGCTAGTCGGATTTTTGCGTCGAATGCGATTGCGCTACATGAGTAACGCGAAAGCCCTAACAATAATTCGAAAGCGTTGTTATATTGTATTTGCAGATCATTGTAGGCCGTCGGTGGACACGTGCGTGCGGCAAAATGGTGGATCCATAATAGATTTGTCGTTTGCGAGTCCAGCCGTCGCACGCCGTGTCCAGGGCTGGAAGGTCCTCGCGGGTGTCTCAGGCTGGAGAACCCGACAGCGGGACTGAGGACTGAGTGCGCCCTGTCTTTGCCCAGTGGCCAGATAGGCGCCACGGCGCGGCGACGTTCCGGCTGACACATATCCTCACCGACCACGGATGTTTCGGCCGATACCTGTGTCAGACCGTAGGCACAGAGGAGTCGGCCGTGTGTCACCACTGTGGCAACTGTCCGCAGGACACGGCCCAACACGCTTTAGAAGTGTTAAGCCTGGGACGAAGAGCGCAGCGCTCTCGTAGCAGTCGTCGGAGGTGACCTTTCGCTGCCGGGCGTGGCCATGGTCGACAGCCGAAAGTCCTTAATGCGCCGAAGATGGCCACCGCGGGGTTTTAGTTCGTAGTTATCGGCATAGGTTGTACATATGGTTAGGGATTAGAAACCAACATAACCGTTCCTCCATCCCTTTACTCCCGTCCCCAACTTCTTTAATTTTAAATTTAGATCAAAAAGTTATATGAACATATTTGTAGGCAAAGCGATTTGCTACAAATTATGTCTGAACGAATTTTTTGTAAGACGCATAGTTTCCGAGATATCGCGAAAAAGATGTTTTCTAAGATGGCTTTTCTAAGGAGGACAAGGGCGGCAACCCCACAAACTTGGAGTTAAGCTTCTATTGACCCCCACACATATCCCAAAAATAAAATTGCGTCCTCTAATAAATGTAATATTAGGTCCTTAAATTGTAACATTTCAATGGACTACATCTCATCTGTTCCTTATGTTTTTGACAATAATTAAATCTAACACGTTCACTGCGTTACGGGAAGTATTTGGTTGTAATTGAGTTCTGCTCTGTGCGGCAGCTAGATATCCTAGTTTTCCACTCCGTGCGGGGGTGATTTTTTCAAGTATTCGTACAAGTAAAAATGAGACGCTTATATTGCCGGTGTCCTTGTTTGAAGTATTGTGTATACACAAGGATGTAACCTATTGATTGGTACAACAAAAAAAATCAGCTGTGGACATTCCATGTCTCTGTGGAGGTTTGAAGTCAGGACTACGTACGGGAAAATAGACGTCGTAACGCATATCAGGCATTCTTGATACGGGAAGTATGTGACTTGTACAGCACTGGAAGTAAGTTTTAATCTAGCGCAGCCGCAGTGAACGTGCTAAACTGTATTGATCAACAGACGCACTCACTGTATTGTTTATTTTTTATATCTTGGCCAGATAGCGCTAAATTCTGAAGTTAAACTTGCTGTTATACGCAAAGTTTTTGTATAACTACATTCAAATAATCTAGATAAATTTTATCGATAGATACCAAAAAAAATTACACCTTTGAATCATGTACAAAAAATAAGATTTTCATAATGTTATAACGTTCCATACATATTAACCCCCTCGGTGGTTCAAAATTGTATTAATTTTTAAAAAACCCAAAGCCAATCACTGTACTATAAGTACTGTCAAGTACTATACGGATAGGAAGATGCCAGTGTATGCAGCTTTTCTCGATCTATCCAAGGCTTTTGACCTTGTTTGATATGGGAAACTGTGGTCAAAATTATATAGCTTTTATATACCTGTAGAAATAGTTAGCGTACTGAAGTTTTGGCACGGCTCACATAATAACCCGTGTTAAATGGGATAATACATTCTCAGACGATTACAGGTTGGAGTGTGGTATTAGACAGGGTGGTTTAACATCTCCGTACCTGTTTAACCTTTCTATCAAACTATTAATTGATGAGCTCAGCAAGGCCAATGTCGAATGCTCAATAGATGGCGTTTTTTTATAAATAACTTGAGTTACGCAGATGACATGATCTGCTGAGTCCAACAATCAGTGCACTCTTTTAGCTCAAATGAAAAAGATTATTAGACTCATAAGTGTTGTTGTTAGGTATGTACTTATGTTTACTTACCTGTAAACAGTTTAATTCCATACCAAATAACAGTCAATCCGCCATTGCTGAGAGCTTTTCTTCCGAAATAGATAACCATTCTCATGATAGCTGAAAAAATAATATAGGTATACAACAGAGACTGTAGATTTTGGGACTACAGGGTTCGCGGATTAATTAATATAAAATTACATGTATATCATAGGTACTTGGATTTATTTAATATTAGCATGGGTAGGACGGTAGTGTTTGAGCAGTGATCGGGTACGATCACTGTTTAACCTTCGGCCTGTTTTGTTTTCTCCTTCTATTGCTTGTAGAGTCTAATATTATACTGTTGTATGTTATATGTTGGAACCTGTGTCAAGCGTCATCTTTTGTTTTATTTTTCTACGCTTCATGGAGCCCTGTTGCTCCTAAAGTAACGGTTCATTTACTACATACATTAATCAAATGTAACGACGAAGCGCTTTTTATTATATTACTAGGTTTTGCTCGCGGCTTCGCCCGCGTAATCTGCTTTTTCCGGGATAAAAAGTAGCCTATGTCTTATTCTGATGTATACGCTATATTATTGTAAAGTTTCATTATAATCCATTCAGTAGTTTTTACGTGAAAGAGTAACAAACATCCATCCATACTTACAAACTTTCATCCCCTATTTCATCCACTTAGAGGTGGAATTTATCAAAATCCTTTCTTAAGAGATGCCTACGTCATAGTAGCTATATGCATGCAAAGTCTCAGCCCGGTCGGTTTAAAATTGACAAAGTTTCATACAAATTTTCATCCCCTATTTTATCCCCTTAGGGGTGGAATTTATCAAAATCCTTTCTTAGCGGATGCCTACGTAATAACATCTACCTGTATGCCAAATTTCAGCCCGATCCCTCCAGTGGTTTGGGCTGTGCGTTGATAGATCACTATGTCAGTCAGTCACCTTTGGGTTTTATCTTTATATATATAATTCTTCTGTGAGTGTGTATGTTCCTGAACTTCTCTTAAACGACTGGACCGATTTTGATGAAATTTTTTGTGTGTGTTCAAGGGGATCTGAGAATGGTTTAGATTCACAATTTTGTCCGCTGGACAATGTTTTTTTAATTAATTTTTAATTTATTAGTAGTTGTTGATTTTGGAATGTTTTAGTATAAACCGGATGGTTGTCGTTGCGAAGCTTGCCGTGATGACGGGTTGTATAGCGTCTAGACTGGACAGGGACAGGACAGTGAGACAGGACAGTGAGACAGGAAAGTGAGACAGGACAGTGAGACAGGACAGTGAGACAGGCCAGTGAGACAGGACAGTGAGACAGGACAGTGAGACAGGACAGTGAGACAGGACAGTGAGACAGGACAGTGAGACAGGACAGTGAGACAGGACAGTGAGACAGGACAGTGAGACAGGACAGTGAGACAGGACAGTGAGACAGGACAGTGAGACAGGACAGTGAGACAGGACAGTGAGACAGGACAGTGAGACAGGACAGTGAGACAGGACAGTGAGACAGGACAGTGAGAGGACAGTGAGACAGGACAGTGAGACAGGACAGTGAGACAGGACAGTGAGACAGGACAGTGAGACAGGACAGTGAGACAGGACAGTGAGACAGGACAGTGAGACCGGACAGTGAGACAGGACAGTGAGACAGGACAGTGAGACAGGACAGTGAGACAGGACAGTGAGACAGGACAGTGAGACAGGACAGTGAGACAGGACAGAGAGACAGGACAGTGAGACAGGACAGGACAGGGACAGGAGGCGGGACGGGACGCGGACAGGACGGGGACAGGACGGGGACAGGACGGGGACGGGACGGGGACAGGACTGTCCAACCGGAGGGAGGTGGGAGACGACCTGACTTAGGTCGTCGAAGTCAATTAAATGTGCGACGGGCTACCTCACGTGCAATGGCGCAGTACCTCACTTAATTGCATTTAATGTAAATAAAACATTTGTATTAAGTTTTGACCACATTTTACACAAATATATTATGTAGGTGATACGAAGTTCACCGGGTCATCTAGTCTTTATATATATAATTCTTCTGTGAGTGTGTATGTTCCTGAACTTCTCTTAAACGACTGGACCGATTTTGATGAAATTTTTTGTGTGTGTTCAAGGGGATCTGAGAATGGTTTAGATTCACAATTTTGTCCGCTGGACAATGTTTTTTTAATTAATTTTTAATTTATTAGTAGTTGTTGAGTTGTAGTTGCGAAGCTTGCCGTGATGACGGGTCGTATAGCGTCTAGACTGGACAGGGACAGGACAGGGACAGGACAGTGAGACAGGACAGTGAGACAGGACAGTGAGACAGGACAGTGAGACAGGACAGTGAGACAGGACAGTGAGACAGGACAGTGAGACAGGACAGTGAGACAGGACAGTGAGACAGGACAGTGAGACAGGACAGTGAGACAGGACAGTGAGACAGGACAGTGAGACAGTACAGTGAGACGGGACAGTGAGACAGTACAGTGAGACAGGACAGTGAGACATGACAGAGAGACAGGACAGTGAGACAGGACAGTGAGACAGGACAGTGAGACAGGACAGTGAGACAGGACAGTGAGACAAGACAGTGAGACAGGACAGTGAGACAGGACAGTGAAACAGGACAGAGAGACATGACAGAGAGACAGGACAGTGAGACAGGACAGTGAGACAGGACAGTGAGACAGGACAGTGAGACAGGACAGTGAGACAGGACAGTGAGACAGGACAGTGAGACAGGACAGTGAGAGGACAGTGAGACAGGACAGTGAGACCGGACAGTGAGACAGGACAGTGAGACAGGACAGTGAGACAGGAAAGTGAGACAGGACAGTGAGACAGGACAGTGAGACAGGACAGTGAGACAGGACAGTGAGACAGGACAGTGAGACAGGACAGTGAGACAGGACAGTGAGACAGGACAGTGAGACAGGACAGTGAGACAGGACAGTGAGACAGGACAGTGAGACAGGACAGTGAGACAGGACAGTGAGACAGGACAGTGAGACAGGACAGTGAGACAGGACAGTGAGACAGGACAGTGAGACAGGACAGTGAGACAGGACAGTGAGACAGGACAGTGAGACAGGACAGTGAGACAGGACAGTGAGACAGGACAGTGAGACAGGACAGTGAGACAGGACAGTGAGACAGGACAGTGAGACAGGACAGTGAGGCAGGACAGTGAGACAGGACAGTGAGACAGGACAGTGAGACAGGACAGTGAGACAGGACAGTGAGACAGGACAGTGAGACAGGACAGTGAGACAGGACAGTGAGACAGGACAGTGAGACAGGACAGTGAGACAGGACAGTGAGACAGGACAGTGAGACAGGACAGTGAAACAGGACAGAGAGACATGACAGAGAGACAGGACAGTGAGACAGGACAGTGAGACAGGACAGTGAGACAGGACAGTGAGACAGGACAGTGAGACAGGACAGTGAGACAGGACAGTGAGACAGGACAGTGAGACCGGACAGTGAGACAGGACAGGACAGGGACAGGACAAGACGGGGACAGGACGGGGACGGGACGGGGACGGGACGGGACGGGGACAGGACGGGGACGGGACGCGGACACAACGGGGACAGGACGGGGACGGGACGGGGACAGGACTGTCCAACCGGAGGGAGGTGGGAGACGACCTGACTTAGGTCGTCGAAGTCAATTAAATGTGCGACGGGCTACCTCACGTGCAATGGCGCAGTACCTCACTTAATTGCATTTAATGTAAATAAAACATTTGTATTAAGTTTTGACCACATTTTACACAAATATATTATGTAGGTGATACGAAGTTCACCGGGTCATCTAGTATATTTAGATAATCTAATGATTTGTTTCTAGGTAAAATAAGTTTTTTTAATTTTGCAGCCATAATCAATTAAACAAACAACTTTTCAAGAATCCTTAATGGAGGTGTATACTTCACATCAGAATACCACGGATACACGCTAGCTAAACGTTGAAATAGTTGACATACCCGAAAATAAAATCGAATATCTCACCAACATTGTTATACACATTGCAAAAGTAGTGGGTGTTACGTTGGGTACCGATAATATTGTGAGTTGCACGCGGGTGCAAGCCATGAAACCAGATAAAGAACGACCCCGTAATATTATAGTTATAATGAAGTCCCATATCTCCAACGACAATCTTGTCAGCGCCGTCAAGAAATATATTAACAATAAATTATAATGGTCTAAGATCCGGGGGAATATTGACCTTCACCCATCTGTTTACCGGATGAAAATAATATTTTAGGGTATAAAATATGTTGCTGAACACATATCAATAGGGTTGCCTAAAAAAATACGGCCAAGGATATGTTTAATTAATTAAAAAATATATATATATTATTTCACTGACTTGCTCACCAAATAAATGAACCTTCAATGAAAACCTACAATGTATACTACCTGCAAGAGCTAAGAGCTAGATGAGCGCAATGATCACTTTTTAGTTACCTGTTTGCACACGGCAACCAGGTAGTAGTGGCCAGAAAAAGGTAGGCAACCTATTTTTTGCAGTATACATTGTACACTTTTCATTGAAGGTTTATTTTTTTTTGGTTATCAAGTCAGGGAAATTATATATATTTTATATGTTAATCAATCATATCCTTGTCCATATTTTTAGGCAACCCTATTGGTATGTGTTCAGCAACACATTTTATACCCTAAAATATTATTTTCATCCGGTAAACAGATGGGTGAAGGTCAGTGTTCCCCGGGATCTTATAATACTATTACACATTTAAATAACATATAATTATCCTCTCACGCCTTCTTACTGCCAAGCAACTACATGTAGCTCGGTAACACTATATCCTCCGCTTACCTACTTCCCACAAATGAACGGACATCAGAAACCTATGCTATATAAAGTACACATACCATACCTACATTTGATCTGTGGGTGACTCCTGTCACTGTTCATATGATTTGAACACATACACACACACGTTTACACACATAACACAAAATATATATACATAAAAATATACTATGTACTATAATAAAAAATCAACAAACAAACAAATAAAAATTGCATTAAAATGTATTCATACAGATGAACCGATCTTGTTTTTTGTGGAGCAAGCAATCGGTTCCCTGTTGTTTAGGCCGGATACTAATACATGTTTTAAATACGCGTCGCACGTGTTTATAAAAATTGGTGTGTGTCGTGGGACACCAGGTAGGAACGAAGTTCCTTCGGCTAATGTAGAATCGACACAAATTTTAAAAAATACAAATTATCAACTAAAATAACAAAATAAAAAAAAAATGGGTGCGTGTACTTATGTACGCGCGTGAGAAGTTATACTTCTTTGGCATCATTAAAATATAAACTAGAGACATGTTGATAAATATTATAAATATGAAAACAGTGATCAGAGGTGACGAGCGTACCAACATGCGCGACTAATATCGAGGTTCAATTCCTATTTTGTTGGTAGCTTTTTTTTCGAGACTTAATGAGCGGTTAAGCAGACGGCTTCATACTGTTAATTTTGTGTCACAGGTGCGCGCGCATCTTAAAATTTCACTCTCATCATTTTTTCATAACGCGCCTAAAGAAGTATAACTTCAAAAAAGACGTGTAGCACTCGGAGACTGCCGCGGTAAAGCTATTGTATAGCATTTTTTATCAACTTATGTAATCTATATATATAAAAATGAATCGCTGTGCGTGTGTCTCGTCAAAACTCGAGACTGGCTGTACCGATTTGGCTAATTCTGATCTTGAAATATTTGTAGAAGTTCAGGGAAGGTTCACCCGGTGAGAAAAAATGAGTAACATAAATAATAAGTAAACGAAAACACTAAAAACGACAACTTAATTTTCCAGTACAAACTGTTCCTGGGTATGATAATAAGTAAAGGAAAACACTAAAAACGACAACTTAATTTTCCAGTACAAACTGTTCCTGGGTATGAAACACTTGATGTCTTTTTGATGACAGGACAGGACAGGACAGGACAGGACTGGACTGGGGATCAGATTGGACTGGGGACCGACTGGACTGGGGACCGGACTGGACTGGGGACCGGACTGGACTGGGGAGCGGACTGAACTGGGGACCTGACTGGACTGGAGACCTGACGGGACTGGAGACCTGACTGAACTGGGGACCTGACTGGACTGGGGACTTGAATGGACGGGACCCGACTGGAGCCGGACCGGACTGGGGCCGGACTGGCCTGCGGCCGAACTGGACTGGGGCCGGACTGGTCTGCGGCCGGACTGGACTGGGGACCGGACTGGACTGGGGATCAGATTGGACTGGGGATCGACTGGACTGGGGATCGGACTGGACTGGGGACCGGACTGGACTGGGAGCGGACTGAACTGGGGACCTGACTGGACTGGAGACCTGACGGGACTGGAGACCTGACTGAACTGGGGACCTGACTGGACTGGAGACCTGACGGAACTGGGGACTTGACTGGACTGGAGACCTGACGGGACTGGGGACCGGACTGGACTGGGGACCGGACTGCAGCCGGACTGGACTGGGGCCGGACTGGACTGGGGACCGGACTGGAGTTGGACTGGACTGGACTTTGTTATATAAGAGTTATAATTAATTCTGTAAGTTCCTTAAGATTCTAAAAGATGGCGGTGTAAGGTAATTTATCGGCTGAATTGAGTAAGTATCCAATACATGGCGCATACTGTATTTAATGGTTTACTACAATATAATTTAACCTATACCTTAGGCACAGCAACGCGTGGCCGGGTCCGCTAGTTATAAATAATAACGAGCTAGCGTAATCTTTTAAAAATCGAAGGAGATATAAAAATACTTCAAGTATAACTGGCTGAATGAATTTCATTTTAAAAACTGATTGAGCTGAAATTCGCACACAATTTTGGTGCAGGCAAAAAGGAACTAACGCTGGCTGGTTATGCGGCGCTTTTAACGCTTTTTTCTTACGCTGTTTTCTTACGCTTTTTTCTTCCGGTTTTACTATCACATTTTTTTCAGTTCGGTCACGCAGCAAAATCCCTATCCCCTCCAAGCCTGCCGTAAGGAACTTCGTTCCAATAATGTAAAATGTAAAACTATAACCTTCACACGTAAATCTAAATCTTTGACCTTTTCGTATCAAATTATTATATAATAATATCGGTATAATATATTATTGAAAGAGTGAATGTAATAAAGGACCTAGGTATTTTACTTGACCAAAAACTTAATTTCAATAATCATATTGACTACATTGTAAATCAAGCAAATAAGAACGTATGTTGCCCGGTATGGCGAGAGTCTCGCCTCCTATCACATCATGGGATGGAAATATGCTCGGTGAAATGTAGGTGTACGGGTTACACCTCTGCCTACCCCTTCAAGGATTACAGGCGTGAGTGCCTCTGTATATATGTAACAATAAATACATTGATGTGATGATGATTCCATATCGATTGTACTATATACTGAAGGTGCAGGGGTCGGGCCATCACAATGTGTCATTCAGTTTTCGATTCCAAGGCATACATGAATTTTCCGGGTTGGCGATAGACTGTCATATCAATAAGCTCGGCGAAACACACACAAATCAAAATCCAATTTCGAAGTCAAATCGAAAGTCAAATTTCAAACATATTTTTTTTAGAGGGTACTAAAAACGTGTCTAAAAATATATACATACCTTCAGTATTACCTATAAACAAATACAGGTGTCCCAAAATGGGCAACGTTAATATATCGTTATTAAGTTTTCTTGATAATTCGTACATTCTTCTATACTTAAATCGCACTATTAAATAAAATAATACCAAACAACTAAGTAAAATTTCTAGAATCATTTCAAATTACACAACAGCTTTAATATTCTATGAAACAAATAATGCGCAAACACACTATTATACCTCGACGGCTGCATTTACGCGCTCGGCAGGCCGTGCGCCACTCGACCACGGTAATATTATCTATACAGTATTCCATCTTCATACAAACGGATAAAGCGCGAGCTACTCCTACGATTTGATTTGCGATTTTTGATTTCCATCTATTGACGCTCTTAGATACTGCGGCATTTCGTATCATTAGCGTAGATCCAGAGTATAATCTTAATTCCTAATCCGAATATCAAAAAATGTAGATGGCGCTAAACTAAACTTTACACAACACAATTATTTACAATTATTAATCACAATTTGCAATACTTTTTATTTTTTTTATGTAATATTGCATTGTCATCGGTCCTTGATAGGTATGCCAAATTTCAATTTAATCCGACGTTTTAAAGGAGGTCAAAATCAGGTTCAAAGACAAGTTACAGACAAACCTACCAACCTACCAACATATCAACATACCAACATACAAACATACCAACATACATGTCTGAAAGCGAATAAAAGCGTGTTAAAAACTATTTTACAATCACAAAACTAAATGGAAATACAAAGTAGGCAAATGTAATTAAAATTCTGGAGGCGGACATCCCTATCGCATGTTTACGTACCGCGCGGCCGTAGGCATTTATTTCAAAGATACGGCCGAGTTACAATACTGTATGGATAATATTACCGTGAGTTGACTTTGCATGACATTTTGTTAATCTGCACCAATACACAGTGGTCCCGATTTCGTAGAGCGGACATAGGCACTTGAACTATATTTTTCTCAAAATAGTGTATTTTTTTGATGGAATCGTGTTTTACTAATAGTTCTTATCATGTTTTATTCTTTATATTTTTTGCGTATGTTGTATAATTATGCAGTTATATGAGTGGAAGAGCCACGCTGTAGACAGCGTTTTGTCTACAGCATGCATGGGCTGGCTCGACCGGATCGTTACCACTGTCACGCAGAAAACCGACGTAAAGTAGCCGCTTGCTGCTGCGTTTCGTACGGTGAGTGAGATAACCGGAAGCCCAAATGCCCTCCCCTTCCCAATCCCTAATTATCCATTTCCTTTAAGGTCGGCAACGCGCCCATGATTCTTCTGGTGGTGGGCGTACATGGGCGGTGGAGATTACTTACCATCAGGTGACCCACTTGCTCGTTTGCCGGCCTATGCTATAAAAAAAAAAAAAGATACATATGATTTTGTATGGAGATGAAAATTCAAAGCACTATATCTCGAAATTTTCTACGGTTTTTCAGATGCGGTTTTTTGTATCGTACAAGGTTCGTGTATAGCTTTAATAAACAGTTGCCCGGTGTGCCCGGTTTGAACCTGGGTCCGTTACTCTTTATCATAATGGGAAATGATTTGCCAAGAGCAATTAATAGGTCTACACCCTTATTATTTGCTAATGGCCTAAAATTAGTTATAGATGTAAAGCAGAACTCGGATCCCAACATACTACAACAGTATTAATATAGTATATATATAATACTAGATGACCCGGTGAACTTCGTATCACCTACATATATTTGTGTAAAATGTGGTCCCTGTCCCTGTCCCTGTCCCTGTCCCTGTCCCTGTCCCTGTCCCTGTCCCTGTCCCTGTCCCTGTCCCTGTCCCTGTCCCTGTCCCTGTCCCTGTCCCTGTCCCTGTCCCTGTCCCTGTCCCTGTCCCTGTCCCTGTCCCTGTCCCTGTCCCTGTCCCTGTCCCTGTCCCTGTCCCTGTCCCTGTCCCTGTCCCTGTCCCTGTCCCTGTCCCTGTCCCTGTCCCTGTCCCTGTCCCTGTCCCTGTCCCTGTCCCTGTCCCTGTCCCTGTCCCTGTCCCTGTCCCTGTCCCTGTCCCTGTCCCTGTCCCTGTCCCTGTCCCTGTCCCTGTCCCTGTCCCTGTCCCTGTCCCTGTCCCTGTCCCTGTCCCTGTCCCTGTCCCTGTCCCTGTCCCTGTCCCTGTCCCTGTCCCTGTCCCTGTCCCTGTCCCTGTCCCTGTCCCTGTCCCTGTCCCTGTCCCTGTCCCTGTCCCTGTCCCTGTCCCTGTCCCTGTCCCTGTCCCTGTCCCTGTCCCTGTCCCTGTCCCTGTCCCTGTCCCTGTCCCTGTCCCTGTCCCTGTCCCTGTCCCTGTCCCTGTCCCTGTCCCTGTCCCTGTCCCTGTCCCTGTCCCTGTCCCTGTCCCTGTCCCTGTCCCTGTCCCTGTCCCTGTCCCTGTCCCTGTCCCTGTCCCTGTCCCTGTCCCTGTCCCTGTCCCTGTCCCTGTCCCTGTCCCTGTCCCTGTCCCTGTCCCTGTCCCTGTCCCTGTCCCTGTCCCTGTCCCTGTCCCTGTCCCTGTCCCTGTCCCTGTCCCTGTCCCTGTCCCTGTCCCTGTCCCTGTCCCTGTCCCTGTCCCTGTCCCTGTCCCTGTCCCTGTCCCTGTCCCTGTCCCTGTCCCTGTCCCTGTCCCTGTCCCTGTCCCTGTCCCTGTCCCTGTCCCTGTCCCTGTCCCTGTCCCTGTCCCTGTCCCTGTCCCTGTCCCTGTCCCTGTCCCTGTCCCTGTCCCTGTCCCTGTCCCTGTCCCTGTCCCTGTCCCTGTCCCTGTCCCTGTCCCTGTCCCTGTCCCTGTCCCTGTCCCTGTCCCTGTCCCTGTCCCTGTCCCTGTCCCTGTCCCTGTCCCTGTCCCTGTCCCTGTCCCTGTCCCTGTCCCTGTCCCTGTCCCTGTCCCTGTCCCTGTCCCTGTCCCTGTCCCTGTCCCTGTCCCTGTCCCTGTCCCTGTCCCTGTCCCTGTCCCTGTCCCTGTCCCTGTCCCTGTCCCTGTCCCTGTCCCTGTCCCTGTCCCTGTCCCTGTCCCTGTCCCTGTCCCTGTCCCTGTCCCTGTCCCTGTCCCTGTCCCTGTCCCTGTCCCTGTCCCTGTCCCTGTCCCTGTCCCTGTCCCTGTCCCTGTCCCTGTCCCTGTCCCTGTCCCTGTCCCTGTCCCTGTCCCTGTCCCTGTCCCTGTCCCTGTCCCTGTCACTGTCCTGTCACTGTCCGGTCACTGTCCTGTCACTGTCCGGTCACTGTCCTGCCCTGTCCTGTCACTGTCCTGTCACTGTCCTGTCACTGTCCTGTCACTGTCCGGTCACTGTCCGGTCACTGTCCTGCCCTGTCCTGCCCCTGTCCCTGTCCCTGTCACTGTCCTGTCACTGTCCTGTCACTGTCCTGTCATTGTCCTGCCCTGTCCTGTCACTGTCCTGCCCTGTCCTGCCCTGTCCTGCCCTATCCTGTCCTGTCCTGTCCCTGTCCCTGTCACTGTCCTGTCACTGTCCGGTCACTGTCCTGCCTTGTCCTGTCACTGTCCTGCCCTGTCCTGTCACTGTCCTGTCACTATCCTGTCACTGTCCTGTCATTGTCCTGCCCTGTCCTGTCACTGTCCTGCCCTGTCCTGCCCTGTCCTGCCCTGCCCTGTCCTGTCCTGTCACTGTCCTGTCACTGTCCTGTCACTGTCCTGTCACTGTCCTGTCACTGTCCTGTCACTGTCCTGTCACTGTCCTGTCACTGTCCTGTCACTGTCCTGTCACTGTCCGGTCACTGTCCGGTCACTGTCCTGTCACTGTCCTGCCCTGTCCTGCCCCTGTCCCTGTCCCTGTCCCTGTCACTGTCCTGTCACTGTCACTGTCCTGCCCTGTCCTGCCCTGTCCTGTCACTGTCCTGCCCTGTCCTGCCCTGTCCTGTCCCTGTCCCTGTCACTGTCCTGTCACTGTCCTGTCACTGTCCTGTCACTGTCCTGTCACTGTCCTGTCACTGTCCTGTCACTGTCCCTGTCACTGTCCCTGTCACTGTCCAACGCCAACGCTTCGCAACGCCAACAATCCGGTTTATACCTGCGCGTAATAGATGTTTCACATCAAAAAGACATCAAGTGTTTCATACCCAGGAACAGTTTGTATTGGAAAATTAAGTTCTCGTTTTTTGTGTTTTCCTTTACTTATTATTTATGTTACTCATATTTTCTCACCGGGTAAACCTTCCCTGAACTTCCACAAATATTTCAAGATCAGAATTAGCCAAATCGGTACAGCCAGTCTCGAGTTTTTGCGAGACACACGCACAGCGATTCATTTTTATATATATAGATAAATAGGATTGTAAAGTGGAGCCTAGAAAATAAATTATATTTTAATGCAAATAAGTGTTTGGGTTTGTCGTTCAACCGAGCGCGAGCCCCATGCCTCTACCAATACCATATGAACGGGATACTTCTCCAGTGGGTTACTGAGATCAGGGACTTAGGGGTGCGCTTCTCTGACGATTTGAATTTTAGGAAACATATCATTAATGTTGCCCAAAAAAAGCTTACCGTAACTTGGGGTTGGTGTTACGACAGGCAAACCAATTTACAAATGTTGAGCTTTGAGAGCATTGTACGACGTCCTTATCAGAAGCCACTTAGAATCTAATGCTGTAGTCTGGTCTCCTCATGAAAATAATAATAAATTTCCCGCTGCTGTATCCTACATTATTTGTTCTGGGAATGACAGGGTACTATAAATTGGAAATAAGAAGGGAAGTTACTATTGCCAAATATTTATTTAAAGTCATTCGCGGTGAAATACACAATCCCAGCCTCCTACAACTAGCTGGGCTGTGGGTCCCGGATAGGAGTGTAGGGCGGTGGCGGCGACCGCCACTGCTCTCAGTGCCACGAGCTCGCACCAACTTATTACGGTACGCACCACTGACGCGCGCCCTGCGTGTGTTCAATGTGTCTGACCAGGTCGATTTATTTTCATGCTCATTGACGGAAGTTACAACGGCCTCTTATGTAATAATAAGTAGTAATAGAATATTATAATCACTATTGTACTATACTATTGTATTTGGTATTACCTGTAAAATAGTTGTACGTGGAAATAAATAAATAAAATGAATATAATTATCGTTATAAGTTTTGTCCTCAGGGTTTATAAGAAATAAAAGGAAGGAGTAATTAATTTATTCACTATTCGAGAATTGCTTAGGTATTCGTTTTGAAACAAATAAATTATTCAAAATAGTAATACTGTTGTATACAAGATCAGTCAGAAAAGGTGAACTTAGCCGGAAATAAATAAAAGTGCCAGTGATTCTGAACAACTTAAAAAGTAATTTCAACTTATTCAATTAATTCAATCGTTTCAGAGGTATTCTGTTTAAAGGTTTTATAAAAACTACACACACATACATACAGATCAGCTGTGTTCTCATTTGGGGTCGCATGATGGTACGGTTCCTTGGTACTTTTTCGCCTAATCGGGAGCCTGAAATCGCGTGACAGGATTATCCGGTTTTTAAATTAAGCCGCAAATGTGTTTTTTGTATGAAACTATTTTTTTAGATGAGATATGTATGGCAGAATTTCTTATTAGCAATGCTTTAAGTTGGCCACTGCTTAGTACACCTTTTTAACTAACCTTGTTTATATAGATGCCTACTATATTACTAGATTATATATAACTCATTTAAAAGTTTTATTCCCGCAATGGTTGAAAGTTTTATGTGATTCAAAAAATAATGGCACAAGTAATGAGTATTTTAGTAAAACCCGCTTATAACTATCATGTTTCCCTCCCACGTAATACGCCATTTGTTCGTCCCTGCAACTTGAGACCTACAAGAAGTACGTAAGGATTGAGGACCTTAACCGTAAACCCAAAAATGAATGATATCAATATTTAGTAACAGTTGTAAAACGTACAAACTCCGTGGCACAGAGGGCGAGTACCCGGTTGTGAAGCGAGAGACCGCAAGTTAGATTCACGCACCTACACAAATGTTTATGTGATCCACAAATTTTTGTTTCAGATCTACGTGTGTTTTCTCCCCGTCAGGCAGGCGGTCAGTTGTATAAACTATAAGCCAAATCCTTCTGTGTCTCTGTCTCCTCAGCATGTGTTAAATAGCATGTTGCTCCGACCCCACTGTGAGTGGGCTAAAGGCAGGTGGTAGAGATTATAATATTTGACATCACGTAGATTCAGTATTTTTATAATTCTGCTGCCAATTAATTCGCTGCTCATTAAAACAAAGTCAAATTATAATTAGAACGGGGCAACGATAATGTGAATCTAATTAACCCCCGCTGTTTAACGAACAAACAACACATTAGCATGTACATAATGAAATATGGAGGAAGCACTTTTGACTGAAATAAATAATGATTTGTGTAGCTGCCTATAATATTAGGTCCTTACATATGAAATTGGCGTTTTGTATGGGATGAACAAAAAGTCGAATATTTTTTAATATAATATATTTAATTAATCAAAGTATGAACCATTATTTTCTATGCACTTTTGCCATCTCATAGGTAGTTCATTAAAAAAACCAGTCGGACGGGAATCAATAAAATCTTTGAAGGCGATTTGGACTGCCCCATCGGAGTTGAATTTTTTCCCTTGCAAGAAGTTATCCAAATTTCGAAAAAAATGGTAATCTGTTGAAGCAAGGTCCGGGGAGTACGGAGGATGTCTTAGACTTTCCAATTGAAGCTCTTCTAATTTAGTAGCCGTCTGTTGCGCAGTGTGTGGTCTAGCGTTGTCGTGAAGCAGCAGTGGCGTGGAGCGATTGACCAGCCTAGGTTGTTTAGCCGCTAGCTTTTCCATCATGGTTTGCAATTGCTGACAATAGACATCAGCCGTAATAGTCTGGCCAGATTTGAGAAAACTGTAATGAACAATACCGGCACTAGTCCACCAAACGCTTACAAGTAACTTTTTTGGGGTTAATTTTCGCTTGGGGCAGGATTTGGCTGGCTGGCCAGGATCCAACCATTGCGCTGAGCGCTTCCGATTATCGTAAAGAACCCATTTTTCATCACAGGTAATGATTCGGTTTAAAATACTTTCATTATTGTGCCGGTTTAGTAATGTAACGCAGCAGTCGACGCGCGTTTGCCGGTTTGCTTCAGTCAATTCGTGAGGTACCCACCTTTCAAGCTTTTTAATCTTCCCAATTTGCTTCAAGTGAATTAAAACAGTTTTATCACTAACATCGCAGCCTGCAGCTAACCCGGACGTGGTTTGCGATGGATCCGCTTCCACAATAGCCTTCAACTCTTCATTATCAACTTGAGTCTCAGGCCGTCCACGGGGCTTGTTCTGCAGGTCGAAATTTCCAGAACGAAAACGTTGGAACCAAAAACGAACTGTGTTTTCTTTTGCAACACGACCGCCATACTCATCATTCACCCTTCGAGTTGTTTCCGCAGCACTAGTGCCACGGCGGAACTCGTACTCGTAAATAATGCGATATTTTAAGTTTTCCATTTTGTAAAATGAGTGACGCAAACAGAAAAAAACAGAAGAAAAAAAACAAATGAATGACGATCATCGAAGCACAAATACATGAGTCTATAGCTGTACAAATTTGAATTTGGAATTCCTTACCAAAGAGGAGAAATTTGTGATTAAAGTGGCCAGTACGAAAAACGCCAATTTCATATGTAAGGACCTAATATCTATGATGTACTAGGCGGTGGGTGTAATAAACCGTGGGTGTATATTATTTTCTATGATTTTTGGATAGATTTGATCTTATTATTTGTTATTATGTTTTATTGCACATCGATTTTCTTGCAGCTACATCTGCTAAAAATATTTTCTATGATAATCAGTAGTATTCCCACACAAACTATCCCACTATACTTAAATATTCTAAACCAGTGTTTCCGAATTGAATTTCGAAGGTATGCGAAATCAAATATCAAAGCGCATTAGGCAAGAGTTATTAACTAAGTCCTAGCATCCCATGAGAAGGCCTGTGCTCAGTAGTTGAACCGTAACGCTAGTTGCAATTTTTTTAATCAGCCTAAAATTTGCATTCTCTTAAAGGCTCATGAACCATTTTAAATTTACCGGAGGCTATCAAAACAACCAAATATTGCAACTCACTAACCTATTTCCACGAAAACTTCACTCGGCCAGTCGATTTTACTTCATAATAACAGCATAATAAACCTGGCCAAGTGTCACTACATAATGTCGACCATCAAGAGACATTGTGTCCCTCGAATGGCGGCAGAACTATCTCGGCCTGAAGACACTGGATATACACTTATTAGATTTATTTCGGGTTGTAGTGAGGGTGTATAGAATGTGATGAGAAAAATAAACAGATTTGTACTGCAGACTAACTCATCACTAGCTGCATAAGAGGTTAACCACAGATCATTGATAATCAAGTTGTTTGATTGAATAGACTAAAACTAAGAAGGATGGATAACGGATGGATTGATATGCAACTGATGTAAATGAGTTCATTAGGTAATATATGCCTAAAATAAAACAGACAGCAATAAAAATATATATTATCTTAATCTTATATTAGTTAAAAAGTTTACAAGAGTTATAATGATTCCAGTATTGTATAAAAAATACATTATTTTTGTCTAAGATGATTTAATAGTATGGAAGTGAAACGCAAACAAAATCAAAATACCTAAAACTAATTTATGACAATAATTATTATAATGTAATGTTTCTTTTATATACTATTACTTTACTATATAAATGATGTGATAAGAGGCGAGCCTATCACCATACCGGGCACACATTCCAACCCTGGGCAACTCGTAGAAAGAAACGAACAATAATAATTAATTTAGTTTTATAACGCAATATTTACTAGTAATTACTAGTAAATATGCCGTTGATAAATATGGCTGATAATAAAGCAAAATCAGAACTTTAGCTAATTCATCGCTTAATATATGTCATATCATGTATAAATAGGTATATATAACATGTAAGTATTTATTCATATTTGTAGTTTATATATTTTAAGTATTCATTTAGATAATACGTCAGTAGATTTATGTATTACTATCTGATATAGTATTAATAACTTGTATAACTTTTATACACCCACATTGTCTCGTCTGCATCACCCGTAGGTTGACTGTTGGAGAATGCCTCTGGCATTAAGTCCGCCTATACACATGTTTTGTATGTAAAGTTTAAATAAATAAATAAAATTAACACTTTTTTGTATATGTCAATATTTTTTAGTATGATTTTATTCTGGGCTCTAATCGCACTTTGAAGTCGTCTACGTCTTTCATCATAAATTCAAACTTTACTCGAAGCGGCTTCTCTTTTTCCAAACAATTTCCAGTGTCCTCATAAGAACAGATATCTGATGACTCACAAGGCAGTAACTTGAAGTTGCGGACCAAGTGTATTGTTACTATCGTTATGGACATTAGGGCGTATTTGTAACCTGTAATATTTCCCTCAATACCATTATTATTTCAGAAACTATTCCTCTATTAAAGTTGATTAAAAAGATATACAAAGCAAGATAGCTCAGCGGGGAGTGGTATAGACTTCAGGGACGAAAGTAGCCTCAAGAGTTTACCGACTTCTTTAAGCTACATTTGTATTTATTATGAATATTATCATTAGCGAAAACCGTAGAAGAAATATTGTAAGAAAACTTGTAGACCTGAGAATTCTCCGAGTAATTTCGAAGGTGTGTGAAGTCTGCCAACGCGCATTAGGCCAGCGTGATAGATTAAGGCCTTAGTCCTCTTATTTGTAGCATTTGTAGATGAACGCTCGTACCCAGTAGCGGGACAGTAAAATACAGGGCGATATTAATAAGAGACGAAATAAATTTCAGACAAAGAGGTCTTGTTATACTTGAATGCAGCGTAGTAGGCAATGAGTTCATTGCAAAATACTTTTACCACAAACAATACTAGTAGATAATATGCATTCTATACAGGGTTAATTTTAAAACACCAGCAACCTCGCAGGACCAGATAGCTGACCTCATACGGAACAACTTTTGTTCTACGAGTTTGGATATAACTCAATATATTAAAAAAAAAATGATTTTACAAGTTTTTGTTGTGTCGTGTTTTACTTCAAAGCGGCCGTCAGCTGCTCGAGCGTTGACCTTCAAAGCCGCTAGCCCGGTTCCCCACGCTTCGCGTATTTGTTTACGTAATCTGCGATGCTCTTTGTTAATATTCAAGACGGAAATTAAATGAATACTTATTTTTGTATGAAAATAAAATCTAACAAATTAGCAAAAGTCGTAGAACAAAAGTAGTAGCTTATAACCTTAGGAATCTACCCCTGCGAGGTTGCTGGTGTTTTAAAAATAACCCTGTATAAATTAAATAATTGATAAATATTACTCAAACAAAGTAATGCATGCTTCTTACCAATACAAGCTCTTGGTCCCAATGAAAATGTAGCAAACGCAGCTGGATGTTTAGGCGGGGCATCAATAAATCGATCAGGCTTAAACTCTTCGGCGTCGTCACCCCAGTACACTGGGTGTCTGTTTATTGCCCAATTGTGGATAGCAAACGATGAATCTTTCACGAGGGTTATCCCAGACGCTGCATAAGAATGACACAAATGTTTTGATTGTGTATTTTATATTTTGCTTCACTTTGATTAAAACAGTAAATAGTAATCATTTTAGTGGTAAAACCACACTGTGGAGAGAGAAAGAGAGACACAGAGAGAGAGAGAGAGAGAGAGAGATGAAGACAATTTTGTCTTCATCGTGAATGGGGCGGCTCAATCGGGCTGATACCATTTTCTCACAGATAACCGAGTAGCTCGCTGCTGCGTTTCGGAGTGACATATGTCGAGGTCTAAATCCCCCCTCGCCTTCCCAATCCTTTAATTAAGATTGGAAATGCATATATAATTCTTATGGTATTGTGGACGATCATGAGAGGTGTTGATCACCGACCGTCAGGTGACCCACTTGCTCGTTTGCGCCTGATGATATAAAATAAAAAAAAACTAGTGGTGTCGTGGGACACCAGGTAGGAACGAAGTTCCTTCGGCTAATGAAGAATCGACACAAATTGCAAAAAAAAGTCGTGCTCAATTTTATGTAGGTTTTCTTGATTTTTCTCTTAAATTTTGCTGATTAGTTTTTATTTAAGTACAAGAAAGTATTTAGGAAATTCAGTATTTTAGGAAATAATAAATTACTTAAAATAAAAAAACATCGTAATTCAAATTATCAACTAAAATAACAAAATATGTCTCTTTATTTTTGTTTGACAACATAAATTACATAGAAATAGAAAAATAGAAATAAAACAAATTATCTAATCACACACCCGAGTATAGTCTAAATATAACATACGCAATAAAATATAAAAATACATGACCCTATGTATAAATACCAATATCATTGGACAAAAATGGAAGCATAAAAAAGGGCAAGAGATAATATATCGCAAGACGAACAACGAGCTAGCGTAATCTTTTAAAAATCGAAGGAGATATAAAAATACTTCTACTATAACTGGCTGAATGAATTTCATTTTAAAAAAGGAACTAACGCTGGCTGGTTATGCGACTGTCGCGCATGCGCACGTCTCATTTAACGCTTTTTTTCTTACGGTTTTACTATCACATTTTTTTCAGTTCGGTCACGCAGCGAAATCCCTATCCCCTCCAAGCCTGCCATAAGGAACTTCGTTCCAAAATATTTTTAAAAAGTTTTGGAAGAGATATTTATAGTTAGTTATCATTGATATACAAAAAATATATATTTTTTTTATACAGGGTTATTTTTAAAACACCAACAACCTCGCAGGACTAGATTCCTAAGGTAATAAGCTACTAACTACTTTTGTTCCACGACTTTTGATAATTTATTAGATTTTATTTTCATACAAAAATAAGTATTCATTTAATTTCTGTCTTGACTGTTACAACACTGCGCGCATCGCATTACGTAAACAAACCCGACCGATCGACCCGAAGCGCGAAGTGCCTTTGACCTTGACCGCCCGAGCAGCTGATCGCCGTCTTTGATGTCGCGCGCGCACTTGTAAAATATATTTTTTTTAAATATATTGAGTTATATCCAAACTCGTAGAACAAAAGTTGTTCCGTATGGGGTCAGCTATCTGGTTCTGCGAGGTTGCTGGTGTTTTAAAATTAACCCTGTATATCAATGTTAGTTATAGATTTCTTGGTTTTTTATTTTGACGGCCTCCGTGGCGCGGTAAGCTAGTAGCCGACTGTAAAACGTGAGGCCGCGGGTTCGATCCTCGCACCGAGACAAATGTTTGTGTGATTCGCAAATATTTGTTTCGGGGCCTGGGTGTTGTGAGAGCGAAAGTCTCTCGTAGTTCCTGATACCTACGACACAAGACTCGTATCTTACTGTGGGGTCAGGGCTATGTGTGTGACTGTTGGGTTTTGGGTGTTATTATTTATTTGGAGTACATAACGTAGTTGTATGTACACATACATATATATTTCTCATGCATATAAGAAAAAAATAAAAGTGCATCTTACGAATTGTTACATCTTTCTCAATTTTTCTAAAAGTTAAAGGAACTGGTGGATACAATCTGATGACCTCCTTCACAACAGCATCCAAGTATTTCAATCGGGTTAGATCTGTTGGAGTCACTGATCTATCTGTGTCACCGAATACTGCTTGTAACCTGTACCAAAATTACTTTTTATTACAATTATATTGTTTAATATGCATGCATACAGAATATTAAACAATATAAATAAAAAAAACGAAATGCCTCTATCGCCATATTGCGCGTTATGTCAATGATGATTGATGTTACGTTTGTTGATTATCTGTTTAGTGTAAATTGTGAAGTTAAGTTGAGTTAAAATCCAAATTTAAGGTCCAATACTCAATTAGACCCGTAGTACATAATATTTGAGGATTACGGAGAATGTTGAGGCTTCTGAGTAGACAGTGGCCCTGGCAAGTCGGTTTAACACCAGAGAGACTTCTGTCTCTTAAATATTACAACTAATACAATTTTTAAGAGATATTCGATCTGTCCATGAATTCTTGGTTTTCTCACTTACTCTTGATAAACTTTTTCCTGTACTTTAGGATGTCTGGAGAGCACCTTAGCTATAAACGCTGCTCCAGTGGCTGACGTATCTGTGCCAGCTAGGATTAAAACAAGCGCCTCCTCCATTATTTCCACGTCTGAGAATCCTTGCCCTGTGCCTGACGTTTTAATCATCATGTCGAGAAATGATATTAGAGATTTATCTTCCACGTCTATAATAGAAAATTATACCTATCAATAATATACTCTTAATATTTATATTTTTTGGGGTGTAAAGGGATCCAACCACCATCTTTCGGAATCCAAGCCAACCTCACCTGCCCGTGGTGCACCCTGCTGGTTAACGGACGAGGCTCTGACGACCGGCTGATGGCAGTATAACCATCGTATTCATGAGGTAGCTAAATGCAACAGGCTGATGATGGACAGCAGTATATTCAGCGCAAGAAGCTACACCTTTGCGCTCGTCAACCCGCCTGCCAAGCGTGGCGAGTAATGGCAAAACCTCCCAAATGATAGGATAGATAAGAACCAGGCTCCCAGTCCCCGGCAGCCCCGCTATTCCTAGTTCTGGTAGCAGCTACGGTAACGGCGGGGCAGGGGGTGCTAAGAATCACCGGGTAAGATCCCGCTACCACCCCCGATGACAACTGGCCCTGGTAACACACAACATTCGCACTATGAGGACTGACGAGAAGATCCTTGAGCTAGAAGAAGAAATGAGTAGGCTACGATGGGACATTTTGGGATTATCAGAAGTCCGAAGTCAGAAGAAGGAACGGGAAGGACACGATAATCCTCAAGTCTGCTAACCTACTCTACTACCGGGGGTCTCGAGGTGGTGTCGGATTTCTCGTCCACAAGCCCCTCGTTGACAACATCATCACCATCGAAAGTGTGTCGAGCAGGGTAGTATATCTTATACTTAGAATATGTGAGATATATTCATTGAAGGTCATACAGGTATATGCGCCGACCTCGACACACCCAGATGAGGAAGTAGAGATGTATAACGACATTAGTCGGGCCATACACAACTCCGAAACCTACTTCAATGTTGTTATGGGGGATTTCAACGCAAAACTAGGCAAGAGAAGAGATGAGGAGCTGAGAGTGGGGCAGTTTGGATATGGGCAACGAAACCCCAGGAGACAAAGGCTGGCCGACTTCCTGGAAAAACAGGGACTCTTTGCGATGAACTCTTTCTTTCAGACGCCGCCTCACAGGAAATGGACCTTGATGACCCCGGATGGTTCTACGAGGAACGAGATAGACTTCATCTTGACGACGAAGAGACGGATACTCAATGATGTCTCTGTGATCAAATGGGTGAAAACCGGAAGTGATCACCGAATGCTAAGGGGCACATTGAGTATTAACGTAAAGTCAGAGAGACGTCGCTTGATGAGGTCTACTCGCGCCCATATTCAAAGCCCCGAGTGCTTTCAGCTTGAGCTGGAAAACCGCTTCGCTTGCCTAGATAACTGCGTAACTGTGGACGATATTAATGACGGGTTGGTAGAAGCTGTTCACACGGTGGGTTCTAAATACTTTAGACCTCGTCGTAAAAATCGACCTCAGAAACTCTCGGTCTCGACGCTCGAGCTCATGGCCGAACGTCGATCTATGGCGCTGCGGTATTTCGATGACGCTGAGGCATATCGGCAGCTCAATAGACGAATATGGAAATCCTTGCGACACGACGTCCGCGCTCACACCGCAAGCATAAAGGAGACGACCGATTAGAACAAAGGCTCCAAAGTGTTTGCAAAGGATCTGTCTATTGGGCAAAGCCGAATGACAAAGCTGAAGACGGAAGATGGCAGTGTAGCATCGACCAAGGCAGAGGTGTTGAGAGAGATCGAGAGCTTCTACAGACAGCTTTATACCTCGGTTGCCAAACCCGTTACCTGCTCGGCTGAAGACCCAAGAGCTGAGCTGGTCCGGCACTACAGCGAAGACATCCCGGACATCAGCTTGTGCGAGATTCGGATGGCCCTCGGACAGCTCAAAAACAACAAGGCGCCGGGCGAGGACGGAATTACTGCAGAGCTTCTGAAAGCGGGCGGAGCGCCGGTACTGAAAGTCCTTCAGAGACTCTTTAATTCCATTCTGCTCGAGGCCGTAACGCCTGAGGCATGGAATAGGAGTGCGGTGGTACTGTTCTTCAAGAAAGGTGACAATAGCTTGTTGAAGAATTACAGGCCCATCTCACTCCTGAGCCATGTGTATAAGTTGTTTTCGAGGGTTATCACGAATCGTCTCGAGCGCAAGTTAGATGACTTCCAGCCTCCCGGACAAGCCGGTTTCCGAAAAGGTTATAGTACCATAGACCACATTCATACGCTGCGGCAAGTTATGTTGCTGCCACACCGATGTTATAAAATGTTATAAAATGTTTACAAAACGTCTGAAAGGTTCTGGAATGGAGGCCACGTACTGGCAAGCGCAGCGTTGGACGTCCACCTACAAGGTGGACAGACGACCTGATAAAGATTGGAGGAAGTCGCTGGATGCAGGCTGCTTCCAACAGGTCGTTCTGGAAATCTTTGGGGGAGGCCTATGTTCAGCAGTGGACGTCTTGTGGCTGATGATGATGATGATTTACATTTTTGAATATAAAATCTTATAAAATAAAAATAAACTTTAAAAAATATCATCCTCCAATGACGAGAGACCTTTTTTTGTCGCGGGGGAAAGCGTTTTATCACCACCACCCCGCCCCGGGGGAGGCGGAATGCTTATGTTGGGCTCTGCCGACCTTACGACCCAGCGTTGAACCGCCCGGGAGGGATGGAAAACATCCGGGCGACCGCTGGCTCGCGTCCCTGCACTATGTACACCCTATGCCGACAAATACCAACTAAAAACCCCGCGGCGACCTTCTTCGGGGCGGCCCCGGAGTATCCTTGTATAAGCCAAGGATTGCTACTGGAACCGCCCCAGCGCGGTAGCGCCTCACAGTGTGGAATTTGCCCTAAATTTCGGCCATGGTCTTTTTATATCAAAATTTCATAGTGTTAAACATTTCAAATGGTTGAGTAGAACTCCTGCGAGTCAATTATGTTTAATTTTGGAGATATAAATTTTTGAAAATTAAAATTTTTTTGGTCCGAAAAACTTAAAAAAAAATTTAGGCTCGAAAATATAGAACTTATTAATGTTTTGATTTATTTGTATAAACGAGTAGCAAAGCGTGCATTTTTTCATGCATTTCGGATATCTCTACGATCAACACATAGAGAGTTATTAATTTTTATTTGTTTTTCATTTTTATTTTTTTTAACGTAAACCATTTGCTATTAGCACAATTTTTTTACATAGTTAATTACTTCTAATAAAGACAAATATATAGTATTAAAACTGAAAGATAATCTTGATGGGTTTAGAAGATATAGTTAATTATTCTTTCGGACCAAATTTTTGTCATTAGGGTTGACACCAAATTTCTTTATATTTTTCGTCCCGAATTCGAGACCAAAAAAAATTCATTTGAAAATAATTTAATTTTCCATGCCATATTCATACTCGAACATTGTTTTCAAAGCAAACGCGTTCTCCAAAACTATTTTAAGATTTAAATCGAGTTAAGCAGTTTCGGTGATTTAATGTGCAATGGTAGCACATCGCATTGTGAGTAAACGAGGTTATAATCTACAACAGTTAAAGCAAGACAAAACAGTAAGTATTTTCAATACTACTTCTCACTGCTAATACAACTACTACCTAATACTACTAACGTACTTTGGTAATTTTTTAAAGTGCTTCAATTACACTTATCTTAACATACAGTCCAGTAGTTTTACACGAAAGTAATAATTACTATTTTATTCTTAACATAATTTAATAAATATGCAAGCGCAAATCTATGGATCATGCTGAGCTTTATCTATCAGTCAGTGTGACACGTAACTTTGTTGTACATGCTAGCTAGGATAGTATTTCGATATTTTTTTTTGTTTCAGATGGTGATATGGACTTTCTGGATACGAAAAAGTAGAAAAAAGGACAAGTGCCTCGACACAGTTATTTGAGATTTTCGTCTCATTATCGATGAAATAGTGCATGTGACTTGGGAAGGAGTCCACCCTCGTAAGGTTATAGCTAAAACCTCAAGTCTTTACATGCAGTATGGAGATACGGGGGTGAGGCATCATGGAGCCGTTCAAGACTCATGATGCCACTTTGCCTCAGCAGGAGCTGACCCACCCTGCTGGGGGACGTCCATCCGGGCTCTGACCGGAGGACTTAGGGCTAGGAGGGTGTGAGGGCGCCAACCCTCACACTGGTCAACGAGAGGTAAATGAAGTTGCGGACTGCGCCGCAACCGGCACTCCTCAGTCTCTGGGTGTGACCGCAAATATGCAAAAAGATCCAACATATGATGACAACCAAGGGCCGCCGAACTACAAAATTTTAACTCGGCTGACAATTTTTGACCTATTAAAAGATAAAAAACACATGTCATTAAACGACCGACTAAGCGAAAAACAGCGAGTCGAAAACCAACTCCAAAACCTCGAACCTTTGATGGCTTTAACCAGTAAGGGTCATGAAGTAAAGGCTACATGCAATTTACCTTTATCTTGCTACCATTGATGGTAAAGTATTAAACGCAATGCTTGGAACACATTCACAACTACGTCCTTATTGCGATATGACCGCTACACAATTTAATAATTTGGATGAAGCTTTCACAAAACCTGTGAAAGAACAAACAATTCTGTCTCATGGATTGAGCCCACTACATGCCTGGATTAGGGTACTTGAATTTCTACTGAAACTTGGGTATAAAACTGTAGTTAAAAAGTGGAGAGTAACTGCGAAGTCTACAGATGGTCAATTAGTAGATGAACGTAAAAAATACATACAGGCAAAAGTGAGAGATCAAATGGGTCTTTTAGTTGATGTTGTAAGGCCAAACGCTGGAACAACAAATGATGGAAATACGGCCCGAATGGCGTTGTCTTTGGTAAACCGAGATAAATTTGCGGATATTCTCGGCATTGAAAAATGGCTGCTCGATGACCTCCATACCATATTAATCGTTTTATGTAGTGGATTGCCTGTAGACGCTGAAAATTTTTACAATTTCTGTAGGAGACTTGCATATAAATATGTAGCTGAATATGGGTGGCACCCCATGACTGTGACTATTCACAAAATATTAGTTCATGGCTCAAACATAATTAAGAGTACGGATTTACCTATAGGCATGTTATCAGAACAGGCCGCCGAATCTCGGAATAAATTTTGGCGACTTGACCGAGAACATCATTGTCGCAAAAAAAATCGCACAGCCACGATGCAGGATTTATTTAATCGAGCTCTCGAGTCGTCTGACCCACTAATATCTAGTATAAGATTGCATCACAGACAAAAAAACTTAAGAAAACTGCCACTTCCACCTGAAGCCTTAGAATTGCTAAAACCAGCTGATGTCGGTGTTACTGGAGAAGATTTTTCTATGGATTTCGAAGACAGTACCCAAGTCAGAAACGATGCTATCAATCACGCACTCGATGAGTGTCCAGGTCTAAGAAGTGACATATATCTTGATATTGATGACGATGAAGAATAAAAAAGAACATACGATAATAATATAAATATATATATAGGCTGTTACTAGGCAGGCATGTACCATCCTCGGCAGCATCGTCACTTAACACCAGGTGAGATAGCTGCCAAATGCCTGGCTAACTTTTATAAAAATAATAATAATAAAGTTAATATTTAGTTAATACTAGCTTTTGCTCGCGACCCTGTCCGCGTGAATGTAATTTTGTATTAGATTCCAAGGGAAAGGACTATCTCAATACAATGTATTGTAAGTTTTATGCTAGATTATATACTTATGTGCCAAATTTCATCCCAGTTCATTCAGCCGGTAAATTATGATAGTCCAGAAGCGATAAAAGTATTTCGCCATCAAAAAGCTTTCATTCAAACTTTCATCCCCTATTTGGGCCCTTTAGGGGTTGAAATTTAAAGAAAAAATACCCCATGTTTAACCCTGGGTCATCCTACTAATATTATAAACGCGAAAGTTGGTAAGTATGGATGGATGGATGGATGTATGTTTGTTACGTTTACGTGAAAGAGTAACAAACATACATACATCCATCCATACTTACAAACTTTCACGTTTATAATATTAGTAGGAACTAATATTATAAACGCGAAAGTTTGTAATCCTACTATCCTAATAAATCAAAGGTTCGAGGTTTTGGAGTTGGTTTTCGACTCGCTGTTTTTCGCTTAGTATAAGATCTGTACTTTCTTTTCTATACTGCACCCGAATAGGACGACAATACCTATATGATTGTGGAGTACTATTATTCCATATAATATCAGTTTTACCAACGATAGAAATCTGTAGGGGCACTAACGTCGTTGCAAATAGACTATTTTCATCACCTCCTTCAGAATCTGAGAATTTTTGCTTATAAAATGCTTGCCCAGTAGATCCGTCAAAACCCCAAGATCCGTGAAGAATACAGTCTATTTGTGTCATTTCTTGTTGTTCACAATATTGTACAAAAGTATCGTCATGACTCTTTACAATACGCTCAAAAGTATGTTGCAATAAAAACTGAAGATCCACACACGCTTCTCTTTCCGAAACCTGAATATTATTTAGATAGCATGCTTTCCTCGTATTTTTTACTAAGTAATAGGGAGGAAATACTGGGCATTTTCTTTCACCTAAATCAGAACGCAGAAATTCGTACGTTTCCACAGTAAATTTTCTATCTATTACTACAGCAAGAGCTTCATCCGGTGCATACGCTCGTGGAGTCTGAGAGATTTTGTTTATTGTATCAGTAGGCGCTGTCTTGGTTTCTAAACATATATTTATAACAGTTTCTAAGTCCTTAACAGACTTAGGGGGCAGTTTGGTTCCGTCGGAGGTGACTTTTAAAGTATTCGAAATCACTTTTATGAGTTTTTCTTGCGGTTCATCTTGCAGTTTAGTTGCCAGGTCACGTTTCAATCTACGCTGTTGTCGATCGCTTAAATCGGTAAAGGCTGGCAATGTATCGAATGAAGAGGCAGCAAATGAGGTGCAAGGTTGTTGCCTCAAAGTTCTTTCGCAGTTGCCCAGTAATAAAAGTTTCATTGAGATACACATTGTGTTTTTTTTATAAAAAACGGACGATTTCTCTTGCACTTATTTAGTAAACTTTCGCTGGTACTCATTAATCTTGTTATATTAGTTCTTAATTGATCTCTAGACAGAGAAGAAAGAACGTGAAAGAGTAACAAACATACATACGTTTATAATATTAGTTCCTACTAATATTATAAACGCGAAAGTTTGTGTAGTAGGATAGGTAATATTTAGTTTTTAACATTACAAAGAACATAGATCTACGCTTTACCCCCGAGCACACGAAATTACATCGCAGAATTAATTAAACTAGTTCGTCAAAAAGCAAAGTAGTAGTTAAAAGTTGAACCGACTTTGAAACTTATACCTAACCTTGTATGTGTTATTTATGTTTTGAGAAATAAATTTATTATTATAGACGTTTTCAGACTATCAATTGTACCTTTATTATTTTTCTTTTTGTAGTTAAATTTAGAAAATCTGTTATTTAGTTGTTTCGAATTCTCAGAATAAATTGGTCCAAAAAATAGTGACAGCCCTAACGCCAAAATGTAAGTACTTGTAACTTCTAAACCTATCAAGATTATCTTTCAGTTTTAATACTATATATTTGTCTTTATTAGAAGTAATTAACTATGTAAAAAAATTGTGCTAATAGCAAATGGTTTACGTTAAAAAAAATAAAAATGAAAAACAAATAAAAATTAATAACTCTCTATGTGTTGATCGTAGAGATATCCGAAATGCATGAAAAAATTCACGTTTTGCTACTCGTTTATATAAATAAATCAAAACATTAATAAGTTCTATATTTTCGAGCCTACATTTTTTTTTAAGTTTTTAGGACCAAAAAAATTTTAATTTTCAAAAATTTATATCTCCAAAACTAAACATAATTGACTCGCAGGAGTTCTACTCAACCATTTGAAATGTTTAACACTATGAAATTCTGATATAAAAAGACCATGGCCGAAATTTAGGGCAAATTCCACACTGTGCGCCTTGCGGCGGTTCGTTTCCTTGTGGGGGGCCCCGTGTACCGAAGGACGCCTTTGACGTCTACGACAGCACGAGGCCTACCACCCATGCTGCCGTCCATCCCGGGGTCGCATGTACAAGAGTGGACTTGGGCGTTACGATAACTCCCGCTGCGCGCCCGCGACCCCCGATGGCCCCTATTAGTCGCCTCTTACGACAGGCAGGAGATGCCTTGGTGGATTTCTTCAAACACCCCCATTCCACAGGGCGGGATGGCAAGAGGCCTAGGACCATAACCACTGACGGTTAAGACCCCAGATTGAGAAAACTCTTCAAGATGCGTGTAATAACACTGCCTTCTGAACCTGTCTCTTGACCCAGCGATCAATTGAGAGCCTCTGGACCTACAGGGTAAGGCTCTTTGGTATCAATCCATTAATAGTAACGACTATCAGAACAGTGATTGTCGAGTCCACATCCCACGTGTTGGTATATTATGTTGGTCATATTTGGTAATTTTATCATCTGCGGTTTTTTTTTTATTTGATTGTACGACGAGACGAGCAAAGCGCTCACCTTGATGGCAAGCGCCACGCCTGCTCATAAACAGAAGCAACACCACACAGCACTTTGAGTTACAAAGCACTGCAATGCACTGAACTGTGCTCGTCACCCCGAGACATAAGATGTTAAGTCTTGTAGAGGAACGGGTACGTGATCCTCTGGTAAAGGCGGAGATTTCCAGTCAGGCGGATGTTATACCTGACCGGGCGGCCCGTCTGATAGTTGATGTTTGGAACTTGTATATGACGGCGCCATCTATATTTGTTTTCGTGTGATGAGCGCCATCTATGATCAACTCGAGTGCAACAGGTCGACAATGCACAAACAACACGTCACGACTTTCCTCACCAGTCCGCTCCAGTATAATAAAAGAGCGCATCATTCGATCATTCGTTCGGCCACCGCCGCTTAGTGCAGACGTTCATAATATAGTTTGATTATAATCTTGGTTTAAATAATTAAAGAGTAAATATAGATGTAAAACTACTCCGTCTTTGAATTTAATTTAACATTTTGTCGGACCCCTCGCCTATATATATATATTTATTATATATATATTTATTATATATATATATATATACTAATTGCATACGATTTCTTAAGATCAGTAGACCTTTCGATTCAGGGCATCCAGCTCGATCTAAGTCTATCTGTGTATGCCAAAATTATACCTGAGAACAGACATAACCAAACCGTTGAAGCCATGGATCTAGTTCCCACCTGACAAAAAATTATTGAGTACTTTAGTCAAGCGACTGAAGAAACGTTCCTTCACCGATTACTTTATATCCGCACTCATTATACCTAATGGTGCTGCCACACCGGTGTTATAAAATGTTTACAAACACTTTCTAACATTAAACATTTACTAACATTATTTAACATTGTGATAAAATGTATCAAATTTTTGTTAACAAATGTTTAATAATGTTTTGTAAACATTTTATAACAGCGGTGTGGCAGCACCATAAGACCTCTGACGTACCCAGATAATATTTTTATTGAGGTTTTCAATCCACTCAAATAGGAATTACTTGAAAGACAAATATTTTTAGATATGGTATTTTGATATGGGTGAGAGACTATCCCGCCCACACATCCGATACTGTAATACCTACAAGCAAGTATCGACAGTGGTACGCATATTTTGACACAGAGCAATGAAGCTCGGTGAGTTCCTGGGAATGCGAATCTATCTATCTATTTTTTTTGTCCGAGAATTGAATCATTATTTATTCTATTTCACTTTATACTGTAATTGAAAGAAAGAAAAAAGGAAGGAATAAAGCATTTATTGGCAGGTTAACTGCCAATAAATGTACATTTACAATTTGTTATTTGCTCCTGTGTTGTCAAAAACTACATAATATCGTAAAAACTTACTTTGCTCTGACTTTGTTTTATCTTTCTTTTCATCTTCAAATTTTTGGCGTTGAGATTTTATTATCTGTAATAAAAGATATAACACGCTAATAATATAATATAATAGAGTGAAAAAAGTTGTAGAAACTATTACGTTGGTAGGTCAAACAAGTAATGAAATATTTATACACTAAGCGTAGATTCTTAAAAATCTTCTCTAATTTGTTTTTAAATTGTTTGAACACGGGGCAAACGGAGAAGAAGATCGCCTGATGGTAAGTGATGACCGCCGCCTATGGACACCATCAATATCAGAGGAATTATCAAACAATTAACATGCGAAAACTTATATAATGGTCATTAGATATTTATAAAGTTATATTATTAAGTTATAATAAGTACCTACTGTTTGTTTTCCAAATAAAATAAAATAAAATACGTTGCCGGCCTTTGAGGAAGGTATAAGGTCTTTTCTTGAAGTTTCTTAAGTCGTATCGGCCTGGAAATACCACATGTGAAAGCTGATTCTACAAGGATGCTATACAGGGAAGAAAACTTAAATCCCACCGTTGAGGAACGCCAGCCATCTACGAATTCGCGGCCTTGACTACCCAGCACAGTCTTCTTTGACTATTTTGGACATGTTACCAAAAGTTAATATTGAAAACAAAACATTAATACCTCAACATAGCCTAAAATTCATAAGAAACAGGACTACATACAAGGTTTGCCATATATCTTTGGCATGGAATGTAGTGAGATACGAGATGATTTTTGGTCTATTCGATTCTATGTACAAATGATGCTTATATATTAATGTGGTATGTGACGTACTTGATAAGTACATGAAATTATGTGCGACGTTGTCGCTACATATACTCCCCCTTAACATATATAATAATTTCTACCGTAAAATATTTTAAATTAGTAAGTAACATAATATATACCTAGTACCTAATCTTGCCGATAAATAAAAAATCCTACTAATATTATAAACGCGAAAGTTTGTAAGTATGGATGTATGTTTGTTACTCTTTCACGTAAAAACTACTGGATGGATTTTAATGATACTTTACAATAATATAGCTTATACATCAGAATGGGACATAGGCTACTTTTTATCCCGGAAAAAGCAGATCACGCGGGCGGAGCCGCGAGCAAAAGCTAGTAGTTTATAAAAACGAAAAGACACGCTTTTATAGAATACTAGCTGCAAGTAAAACCAAACCGGTGAGTTTGAGCTTAGCTAAAGTTACAATAAGTTTCACAGACGCAACCCGAGACTCCAAGTTCACAAGCGATACGATCGGGCGTTAGTCACCACGTGTAAATAGATTACACAACCGTACACATTTGCTCGCATCAAAGAATACAAACGAGATTTCTGAACCTGTCAGTCTCAGAGGTACGGGTACGCGACCCTGGCCCCTCGAGCCTCCATTGCCGCACACCATCCTTTCTCTCCGCGGTCGTGGTGTCCTACTTCCTCCCCTTCACTCCCGTCACTGGTGGTAGGGCTCAGCACTGAGTGAATGTGTCTATTCCTCGGCGCTTGGCTCAAGCGGATTGGTAACACCGTCCAGCCTATTTCTGCCGCCAAGCAGCAATGCGTTTCGGTGGAAGGGTTGGATAGTCGTTCCTACCCTGCCCTCTGCTTTCCTCTCCGTGTTAGTGGTTTCACACGGTACCCGGAACATGCGGCGCTGATGTCCTGGTCGCCACGATGGACGTGAGGGGCTGACGCGGGGTGCAGGGAGACCCGATGGGAACGCTCGCCGCCGGCCGCCTGCCGGTCAGACCTGAATCCGAGAATTCACACTTTCAAACTCTCTTCCCGGGAAGCTGTCCCACCAACCGGCGAAAATCCCGTTGTACAGTCGTCGTGCCAGAGTGGGAGACTGGAATGGATCCTGGCGCCTGTACATGGGGGGGCATCGGGGGCCCTTCTGTGCGTCGTGCCAGCTCCTCACATCACCCACGTGCCCGCCTCGCACCACACTCCGACTCTTTTATCCGGGTACCGTACTGAGCCCACTACACACATCCATATCCCTTCCTACTCTTTTATCTATCTATCTCATTTAAATTATGAAGGTCAGAAAGAAAGAACAGAATCTACTCGGCGGAAACTGCATCCACATTAAGAGTGGACTTCTGCAATGTCAGGGGTCTACCAATTTTTGAAAGGTAACCTCCCGATGTCGCTGAAGCGTGTACTCTTCGACATGTGTATATTACCTATCCTCACCTATGGAGCTCAAATCTGGTCTTTGACTGAGCTTCAGAAGCCCAGGCTCAAGGTTTGCCAAAGAGCTATGGAACGCAGCATCCTTGGCGTGACACGTATGGACAAAGTACCCAAAACCACCTTGCGCCCCATAACTAAAATAACCGATGTAGGATACAAATCGGCCATGTTGAAATGGGACTGGGCAGGTCACGTAAGCCGGATGGGTCCGGAGAGGTGGGCCAGGACTGTCACCCATTGGGTTCCCGAAGATGGCAGACGGCGACGGGGCAGACCCCGAAAGAGTTGGCGCGACGACCTTGACCACTTCGAAAAAGACTGGCCGACAACAGCCACAAATAGGGAATGTTGGAAGGAGTTAAGGGAGACCTTTGCCCAGCAGTGGGACAATATAGGTTAATAAAAAAAAAAGACGTGTGGCACTCGAAGACTGCCCCGGTAAAGCTATTGTATAGCATTTTTTATCAACTTATGTAATTATAATTATTTATTTATTTTATTTATGCAGTATTTTTTTCCTTTGTTTTTAATTTTAATTTTGTGGGTCAAGGTCGGGGTCAAGGTCAAGGTAGGGGTCAAGGTCAATGTCAAGGTCGGGGTCAAAGTCCAGCCAAACTCGCGTCAGAGTCGCGTCAAAGTCGGGTCAAAGTCAGGTCAAAGTCCTGTCAAGTCGGGTTAAAGTCACGTCAGAGTCGCGTCAGAGTCACCGCAGAGTCGCGTCAGAGTCGCGTCAACGTCGCGTCAGAGTCGCGTCAGAGTAGCGTCAACGTCGCGTCAGAGTCGCGTCAGAGTCGCCGCAGATTCGCGTCAGAGTCGCGTCAGAGTCGCGTCAGAGTCGTGTCATAGTCGTGTCAAAGTCCGGTCCAAGCGGACTGGTCACTGTGTGACGCCACCTGGGACTTCGAAATTATCGATGTTCCAGGGAGGTCAGCTAACGATGGCTGGTCGGAGGGGGGTGTTAGGTTTTTTCGTTTCGGAATTTCTGGATTCGGTCTCGCCGCTCAAGGCCCGCGATAAAATCTATACAATAGCTTAAAAAAATAAAAAATAACGGGTTATAAATTACGAGGTATCCAATTGTATCCACTTGTCTGGATCATTCTGGATCTCTGCTAATTATACGGAATATTTCGTAGTATCTAAGATTCATAACCAATTTTGTATCATTACGTTCCGAGTATTGCATCAATATATCAATTAATTCTTAATTCTTGAAGAACCTCACCCGTCTATAAGAAAAGAATGACAGGCCCGACCCAAGCCGCCAAACTTCATATAAATGTGCGGTTACGGATAAAATTATTACATGTATGTACTAACATATCATTGATGGAACAGCGGTGGTAAATGCAATATTATCGGGCCACGTAAACCAAATTACTTCTGTGGCTTAGCACTGTTTACATCTTACCGTTTTTACAAAATCCTGCATTAACCGATTGTTTTTTACAAATTCAGCATGACTTGCAGTTAGTCTGTAAAATGGCGTTTCGTAAAAGTATGGTTTACACGCTTTTTTAACGGACGTCTCGCAATATCTTTCAAATGCTTTAGGAAATGGATGATCAGAGTGGCTTTGAGCGCCTACTTTCATTCCGAGCGTAGATTCTAAAAAAAATATTAAATTTAATTATAATTAAAGTATTCTAATATGAAGTTGTAGTTTGTTGAAAAAAGAAACAATTGTTACGCTGCATACTTCCACACCACAAGGTTCATTTTAAATGAAGTTAACATAGGTTTAAAAGTCAATCAAAATGTCTTGTAATTCTGGCAGTCGCAAGTACTTGTCAGGCGGTGGTAAAGTTATTAAGAGAAAAACAAATTTAATATGATTTAATTCCACAAGGATGAAATATTGGGAGGATATTTTTTAACAATTTTAAAACGTATGGCTAGAAGAGATACCTACTGGTGATACTTCCAAATGCTAGAATCACATATAGGCTAAAACTGAGCTATTTCTTAATACTATTACTAGACTTTGTTCGAGGCTTCGTCTTATGTCTTCGAATAAAAAAAAAATCTCATGTCCTAATCTAGGTCATGGTTTTCCTCTATGTTATTGTCCGCGTTCCGCCGTTAAGGCGTGATTGATTAACAAACATCCAATTTAAAAAATTCACAAACTTCTACACTTTCGCATTCAAAATATAAGGAGGAAGTAGGATTACAGTATATTAACTTTGTAATTAAATTGATAGAAACTTACCACAAATAGAATCCATGGAATAGGCAACAACGTATTTTAATATGGTTACAGCATCTATCTCTTCATTTTTTTTTAAATTTTTCACCATAATTTGGCTTTGTTTGGAAAATATCTCTACGAAACTGTTGAGTTTTGCTAAGCTGAAGTTTGATGCTATAGCTTTTCGCCTTAGACGCCAAATCGAAACTGCAAAAATACATCACATTAAAGGATACAGCGGTTAAAACTAAATGGTATAAGTCTGTTCAAAAAATAAAATAAACATTTAAACCATAAATAAAAAAATGCAACTATAAAATAATAAATAGCCTGAAAATTGCCACGAAATAAAACATCCCAGTTAAATATTAGTTCGCTGACCTGTAAAGGTGGCAACATCGCAGCGATAGGTATTTTGCCTTTCGCATGTCCGCGTCGCGATGCATTGTGTCGCGCGACGGCATCCACAATTTAACACAACATTCATACTATCGTTATTGTTGCCGTAAGGCACAACACATAACATACATTGCACTGCACTGACCAATAATAAATGTTGCACTAGTAGTAAATATTTAAATAATAAATGCACCCTGTAGCGAAATGTTTTCCTCTGATGCAAACCGGGCCACATAGCCACGCTTAAATGCTCTGATTTTTCTAATGACATCTTATTTGTAAAAATATTTGTCACTAGTTATTTATTTATTTACTTACTTTGCATATTAAAGACACGGAAAAATGGTTTACAAGCTTGGAATCAGACTATTTCTCTTTCATTTTGCTCATTTTGGCTTGTCCTCACAAGGAAAACTCGTATTTTAAGCCAGTATGCGCATTTTGCAAACGTCTTAAAATCTGCTCATCATGCTGGGGACTTTACTCGCAACGACCTCTCCGCTGAAACGTGCGCCGAAATTATGACGGATACATTTACTTACTGTGCGGACATTGCTATCGGCCGGGGCGTAATCACTAGTACCCGTAGATGTGACTGGTGGAACAACTATCTAGTCTATCTTCGTCGGACGTTTCGTAGGGCACGTAGGACGTTTAACCGACTTAAAAAACGTGGTGTAACAGGAGAAGCGTTTACAGCTGCTTTTAATGCACTCAGGGTTGCCAGATCGCATTATAGGGCCGCGGTTAAAAAATCTAAAGGCGATTTATTACGTAAAATTGTAACACGGTTAGAAAAGGAGGGCCCGTGGTCTCCTCTATATCACGAGTTTAAAGCAAACAGGTCAATTAATTTGGCCTATGTACAAAATATAAAAATCAATGACACCTATACAACTGGTATTGAGGAGACAACGGAAGCTCTGCTCAACTCGTTGATACCCGATGATGCGGTAGCGCGTGATAACGAGTATCATAAACAAATACGGATGTGGGCTGCGGTACCACCGAATACTCCTTCCTCGGACTTACCATCTTTCGAGCAGTTTATTGATATTGTTAATTCATTGCCATTAAACAAAGCCTCCGGTGAGGATAAAATATCTAATAAAATGATTAAAGAAGCGTGCAAATCAGCGGCTGAATCTATATTAATAGTCTTTAATCGATGTATTGCGGAAGGCATTTTCCCCCGAACTTGGCGTAGCGGTTTTATTCGGATAATACCCAAAAGCGGCGATAAGCCCCCCGAAGACCCAAAATCTTATCGACCAATAACATTGTTACCATCTTTAGGTAAAATGCTTGAACGTCTGATTGTACCTCGACTGGAGCCGGGCGGTCCAAAATTTCATGACAAACAGTTCGGTTTTTCTATAGGAAAATCTACTATAGACGCAGCAATATCAGTTAGAAGGACGGTTAGCAATTCGGTGCATAAATATGTTTTAGGCATCTTTCTGGATATCTCTGGTGCCTTCGATAATGCTTGGTGGCCAATGATACTACTCAAGTTAAAGATCCGAGGTTGCCCTAAAAATATATATTCACTTATATATTCATATTTTTCCTTAGGCATAACCAAGTTAAAACTTGGTCACCATGAAGTGTCGAAGGCACTGACGATGGGTTGTCCTCAAGGCTCTGTACTCGGACCGTATTTGTGGAATTTAGGCTTCGACGACTTTTTTGCTCTACCTCTTCCCCAAGGATGTACGTTAACGGGTTATGCCGACGACGGACTCTTACTTATACAGTCAAATAGTAGGTCGGGACTAGAAAGTTTAGCCAGCACGTGCTTAAGCTTGATTTCCACCTGGGGTGAGAGAAATCGTCTAGCGTTTGCCCCACAAAAAACATACCAATTACTTTTAAAGGGCATTCTAAAAACACCGCCGTGAATAAAATTTAACAACGTTTTCGTTAAAAGAAAAGAATCGGTTTGCTACCTTGGGCTAGTTTTAGAACGAAATTTTTCATTTTTGGAGCATATTAAAAACGTGGGCGAAAAGTCTAAACGAAACTTTTATGCCTTGACAAGGATATCGACTTCGACGTGGGGTCTATCATTTAGCACATTAAAAGTCATCTACGGAGCTACTTACTTGGGATGTATATGTTATGGATCACCTGTATGGGCTGATAGGGCTACTATCGGTGCCGTGCGAAGAAAAATGCTCCAAAGCCAACGCCTGGCGTTGATATTCTTGTGTAAGGCGTATAGAACAGTTAGTACCGAAGCTTTGCCTGTCCTTGCGGGTGTACTTCCAGTCGATCTGGAGGTACAGCGTCGCGCCGCTATGTATTACTCAACGAAAGAAAATATAGACAAAAGTTTTGTTACGTCGCGGGAGCTATTAAGAATCGATCGACTATTCAAATCGTGCTCCGAAAATTATAACGATCTACTAAACGAACGGCAATGGCGATGGGATAATTCTACTAAGGGACGGCATCTATATCAGTACTTTCCGTCGGTTCGCGATCGCCTAACAAAAACTTGGCTAGAAGTTGATCATTGTGTTTCCCAATTTCTCACGGGTCATGGCAACTTTAAGTTCAAACTGTTTTCATTTAGGTTGGTTGATTCGCCTGCGTGCCCATGCTCTACACTAAACTGTCGGTACGAACAATCCGCACATCATATTCTTTGGGAGTGTAGTCTCTGGCAACATGAGCGTAACATTATGTTAGACAGTATGCAAATAACATCTGGAGTTGTATACTATATGGATCTTGTGGAGACTAGAAAGAATTTCCGTGCTTTCCGGCGATTTTGCCATACCTATTATTGGAATCAAGTGTAACAGCTCGCGTGATAGGACCCACTTAAAGACATCCGTGGTGCTTTACATCTGGCTTCTCCAGTTGTAACTGTCTTTACACTTGAGGTTAATACCTCCTCAATTCATTATTTTGTCTCCCGCTTTGCTATGGAGGGAAGTGGACAATTAATATTTCCAACTCCTCCCTAACCTTCTATCTGATTAATTTCGTTGCGGGACAAAGACATTTAGGCATTCCCAGAGACTCGCCGAGCTTCACTGCTCGGTGTCAACAAAATGCGTGCCACTGTTGATCCTGGTGCACAGGAGTTACAGTGGCGGGTGTGTGGGCGGGATAGTCTCTATAAAACGTCTTAAAAATCCCCACGACCATCGCTGTGGGTCTTAAGAGTGTCCCTCTTATAAACACAAATTAGAAATTCTTATTATTTCAACACAATACTAATTGATTTGAATCGGATAGTTAATGACAGTTATCTCCATAATGACAGAGTAGCGACATCGGATTTGGAAGTAATTATTCGCGATTACAAACTCGATATAGTCCAAAAGCAATTCCAATTCGCGCGTTTACGTGATAGGGTAGTACAGCTGGATAACAATTCGCATACAGGTATTATGTATCGAGCTCCAACTTTACTATCACGTCAGTTCGTAATCTTATGACGCCATACCGTGCTGTTGCGGAGGTTTCGACACCATGCTATAAGAATTATGTATAATCAGATAAAGGAGCTAATTGGAATTTATTTAGCTCTTTATTTGTTCAACATGCTGGGAACTTTACTCGCATTGAACTATCACTTGAAACGTGTGCCGAAATAATGTCGGACACGTTTATGTACTGTGCGGACATCACTATCGGTCGAGGTTCTATCACCAGCACTCGTAGGTGTGACTGGAACGTGGAACGATTTTTTTTTTGTCGCGTAGGTGGAACGGTTATGTTGGGGTCTACCGGCCTTACGACCCAGCACTCGGGCTTTCCCGCCTGGCCTGCCACTCCTTCATGGCGGCTCTGCGAAATCGGGCCGCAATCTTCCTTGGAGCCAACCTTTGTCCACGTTCGGACGCCCTCTCTCACCAGAAAAAAGCTGACGAGAGCTGCTGGGCATCCAAATCCCAAGGGAGAGTACCCGCCAACAGGCAGGTCGCCTCGTGGGAGACCGTGCGGTAAGCCCTGATGATCCGTTGCGCCACTAAACGCTGCGGCTTCCGCAGTAGAGCGACGCAGCGGGCGTTCAGGGACCCGGCCCAAACAGGGCATCCGTAGAGGGCCATCGACCGTACGACTCCGGCATACAAAGGACTTTCTAAGATGCCGCAATTTTGGCCGTCGCTGAATTTTGGCTGTCGCCGTATCCAGCGGCTGGGTTTGAATGTAGCCCTTGAGAAAACCAAAGCCATTTGTTTCCACAGGTCTCAGAAGGGGCCACCAGCCGGTGTCCACATCGTTGTAAATGGGGTGCGGATTCCCATAGGCTCCACTATGAAGTATTTGGGTTTGGTTCTGGGTAGCCAATGGGAATTTCGTGCCCATTTTAAAAGGTTAGGGACAATACTGTTCCGGGCGGCAGGCGCTCTCAAGCCTACTGTCCAACCTGGAAGGTCCTGGCATCCCTTGCGATGTGGATGGATGGAGTCCATGGCCCTGTACAGAATTCCCGTTTGGGCCGAGTCCCTGAGCGGCCGATACGTCGCTCTGCTGCGCAAGCCACAGCGTTTAGTGGCGCAGCGGGCTATTTGGTAATGCGGGCCTTTGATAATGCTTGGTGGCCAATATTACTTCTTAAGTTAAAAATCCAAGGTTGTTCTAAGAATATATAGTTCATATTTTTCTTTAGGCACAAGCAAGTTAAAACTTGGTCACCATGTAACGTCGAAGGCATTGAAGATAGTCTGCCTTCAAGGCTTAGTTGTCGGTCCATATCTATGGAATTTAGGATTGGACGATTTTCTAATAATTCCTTTGCCCCAATGTTGCTCGATAACTTACTATGCTGACGACGGTTTAGTTCGGATAGTTGGTCCGATCTCAAGAACTCAGCAGCTAAGTACTTAGAGTTAATATCAGAATGGGGTGAATGTAACCGTCTAACGTTTGTGCCTAAAAAAAACATCAATTATTTTTAAATGGTATCTTAATAACACTAACGTGAATAAAATAACACATCATAATTAAAAGAAGAGAATCAGTTTGATGCCTTTGCCTTGGGACGTGGGGTCTTTGAAGCTATGAACTTGTAACAAACCAATGTTTAAAACTCGAGAACTGTCATTCAAACCAGATTTTCCAGACAACCCTATATCATCATGTTCGCAGTGAAACAGCACTTATTTTGATATAATGACTAATAACTATGTAATAATAAATAAATAATAATTTTGGTGAAAATAACTAGTATCGACTGACCTCTTAGGAGAGGAAAGAAGCAAATCGAGGGGCCTGCGACAAGACAGGCGGATGACCGATGCAGGCACAGTAATACAAGTATGTACCCGATATACCCGCCCCAATCAACCATCAAGTAATGTCGCAAGCCCCTCGGGAGAACCGGATATACACTGGCTGATCCTGGAACGCGATCCACACAAGACGTGTGCATGCGTGTGCTATGGGAGGTTTTAACACCATGTGTACTGTGATCGCTATCCGGGCGGATATGAATATCCTACCACCAGCATTCTTTAGTATCCCGCTATTAAAGTAGCCAATGCTAGTTCGTTTTTTATATTATTGGCTTTAAAGTACATCTTGACCCGATCCATACAAACCTCCAATAACCTTGAGCAAGGTCAAATTCCTTAATTACGCCAATTGACATCGTTCGTTCGCTCATTTCCGTAACTACAACTCAAATTACGTTTTTTTTATTTCACTTTTTATCCTCGTCTAATATGTTCACAATTTAATTCTCAACTGCCTAGCCAATATTCTTTTCAATCAAGGGTAGTTGGTTCGCACCGATGAACCGACTACCTATATATGTTTTACTTCATTCAAATGTATTGCTGGCGATATTGTTAAATATGATCTAATATAAATATTATAGTATATTCATCATGTGTGACGGCTTTAACATGGAGCTTTCATTAGTACTACTATTTGAAACACCCGGTAAAACCGGTATTGCGGATTTATTTGTAGTCAATCAGCAGTAAGTTCCTACCTGGTGCAAATATGCTTCCATTTCCCAAGAGCGGTTTTGCATGGTGTCTTATTATGTCGTCTTTTTCTAAACACATCTTCGTTAAATAATCAGCTGTTACTGGATCAGCTACAACTATTAAAAATCATTAATCTTTATTAACATTGTACATATATTATAACTCGATCATAGTTGGACTTGTTATGCAAAAACATTTTAACCCACAGCAAGTTCAAATTGACATATTATTGTCAATTTAGGGCCAATTTTAATAAAAGATTTGAGATTGAGCCTCCTGATCGATCCTAGAAATTAGCCAATAAGAACACAATGTGCAGGTTACGCGTATAATTTACTAAGTTCGAATGGTTTTTCGGGATCAATCTGACACACCGCTAGACAGATTTGAAGAGTATTAGCCGTCGACCTTGACATGACAAAGGTTAGTTCATTACATATAGTACTGGGTTATTGTATCGAATGCGAATGCGCTACAGTAAGGCGAAAGCCCCAATAATAATCTAAAAACGTTGTTATATTGTACCCGCAGATCATTGTAGGCCCACCGTGCATACTTCACCCACAGACTGCACGTGTAAAAGCTCTAACACTATGCCTTGAACACAGCTAGCTTTACCTCTTTCGTACAACATGCAAATCTGCAGCAGCATATTGGAGCAAACCGCCAAAGCTCTACGCTCTCTTTATATGTCCTTAATATTTGAACTCTGTGACCCTTATAAGAGGAGTTACAGGGGGAATATTATCTAACGACACTCCCTTAGCTTTCAAAACCATGAGCTCACTTTTATTTAACATTATAGAGCTAACGGAGTGCACTGATTGATGGACTCAGCAGACCATGCCATCTGCGTAACTCAAGTTATTTATAAAAAAATGTCATCTATTAAACATCCCACATTAGCCTTGCCGAGTTCATCAATTAATTGTTCGATAAAAAGGTTTAACAGGTACGGCGATGTTAAACAATTAGCCAACGCGTTGTCACTTGTGAAAGTCGCGAGATCAACCAGTAAAAACGCGTGGCCAACGAGTGAACATCGCGTGGTCAACGAATTTTCGAGTAGTCAGTTACCATTACCACTAGGTCTACACATGTTTTTCGTAATGTCAAATTTTACCAACCGTGAAGTAGCTCTCATAGCTAAAAAAGAAAATGAAAGACGCATCACCAAGGCGTCGTCCTCACGTGAATCATTCGCGGGCAGCGCGCGGTCCACTCAAGGCAAGCGTGCGAGCAGCGAGTTGTCACCGAGTGGTCCACAAGCCGTCCGCGCGTGGCCAGCTTGCGAGCGAGGTAATCCGATGACGATACGGAGTTGATGTAGTGAGCGCGTATTCATAAAAATCCATATAAAAAATACTTACCGCTCAAGGCGAGACGGTGCTGGTCGGCTGTTGGGTGGCTCTAATGAGCTATGACCTTTAATGAGATGCTCGATAGTGAGACTGTCGTACCCCGGGAATATGCCCCTTGATAGTCCTTTGACTACTTTCTTTACTTCTTTAATACTAAAACTAAAAGGTGACTCGGAAGAAAAAGAAGGAGACCCGTCTGCGATCATACCATGCTCATTCCTAACAAGAAATTGCTCCTTGAACTTATCTTTGAAGATGTTAGCTACATGTGTTTTATCTGGCTCCCCATTCACACTAACCGGTAGCCCCACTCTAGGATTTAATTTATTTGTCTGTTTCCAAAACTGAATAAATTTCTTTAGTTTATGTTGATCTGCTAGTAAATCTAAACGCATCTGTTCCTTATGTTTTTGAAAATAATTTAATCTAAACTGCATTGATCAAATGACGATCAGTTTTTTTATCTTGGCCAAATAGCGTTAAATTCTCAAGATAAACTAGATGTTGTACAGGAAGTTTTTGTTTAACTACATCCAAATAATCTAGCGAAATTTTATAGATACCAAATGTACAACAAAATAGATTTTCATAATGTTATATACAACGTTCCATACATATTAACCCCCTCGGTGGTTCAAAATTGTGTTAATATATAAAAAAGCCAAAGCTAATCACTGGCGATATGAAGCTCAAATGAGAAATATAATTAGACTCACAAGTGTTATTGTTAGGTAAGTACTTAGGTTTATTTACCTGTAAACAGTTTAATTCCATACCAATAAGCAGTCAATCCGCCATTGCTGAGAGCTTTTCTTCCGAAATAGATAACCCTTCTCATGATAACTGAAAAAATAATATAGGTATACAACCAAGACTAGATTTTTGGACTATAGGGTTCGCGGATTATTTAACATAAAATTAAATTTATATCATACATGGATTTATTTGATATTAGCATGGATTAAGTTTATATCAATGATAGATTAATTTGTATTAAGGGCGCAAAATTATGTCACGGCGGGATGAACCAAAACCGGATGCGAGCGGGAGCGATATAGTCTAACACATCGATCGAAGACGGAAGCAGGCTTTGTTTGCGGCGACAACAGACGGCGCTGTACATCGCGAATGAGGGAACAAACGACGACGTCGCGAGTGAGCGTATTGTACGTCAGCGAAATTACTAGTCCATTGAAAAGTTACATTTGGGGTTGCGTTTCTTAGAGGAGTCAATTTTATTTTTTTGATGTGTAGGGGGGGTAAGTGTAAAGCTAAAATCAAGTTTGTGGGGTCGCCACCCTTGTCCCACGGCCGCCATCTTGAAAATAGGGGTTGAAACGGTTTTTACGATATATCTCTTAAACTATTTATCTGATAAAAAAAAATTGTTAACGTTTTTTGTTGCTAATTAAATTCTCTATAACTTTGGTCCAGTAACTTTTTGTCGTAAAACTATAAATAAAAAAGTTATAAGTGAAAATGTAATAAAGAAAAAAATAAAGATGATAATTCTCTTGACAGCCTAAGATACAAACAATTCGCCAAGGCAGTGACAAAAAGTACTTCCTCCAACACAAGACACAGAACACAGTTCTCCAGAACAATGGAAGCACACTGCGGAACATTTTAGCCCTGCTTTTCGACATCCGAATTTTCCAGATTTTTTTCTGAGAAAACTTTTAAACTTATTGATCTATAAACTTGTACACATATTATGGTATCTTTTAACTGTATTTTAAGACTTTGTATTAATAAAAATATTTATTTGGAAAGGAGCTACAGCTGATCTCCGGGAGCTCCTCTCAAAAAAGACGTTTTGCGGTGACCACTATATCTCTGAACTGGATCCTTTGAAATTAAAAAACCAAACAGATTACGTTAAAGTAATGTTAAATCTAGTAATTAATCGAAGGAATAAGCAAAATATTATTTTATGGCAAAATGACGGCTTCCCAAAAAAAAATTTCGATTTTTGACCAAAATTTCGACCTTAAATTGCTTATTAAAAAAAATATATTTATCTCTGAGAAAAAATCTTCGATTAATTACTAAAAAATATATTTAAGAAGCTCGTGTTAAAATTTGAGACTAATCGGTTTAGCCGTTTTCGAGTAATGTTGGTCACCGACTTTGAAAACACCATTTTGAGAAAAACGCGTTTAAAGTTTGAACAGCACTAAATATTTTCCAGTTTGGGGAGAGAAAAATAAAAATTTTCCTTTCAGGTATAAAAAAACAATAACACACTGTTGCTTTACGCATATAAATACATTAGAAGAGAACATTTACAATAGGCAGGTGCATAAAAGGGACAGTGTAAAGGGACAGGTAAGCGCTTTGAAGCTTTGGTAAGTTTTCAAGCACTTTGAAACGCCTTTTCAAATTTGCGTGTAACTTCGAAAATATTCACCGGAACGATATGAAATTTTCTGTGTGTATTCTTAAACATATGTACATTAAGAAAATAAAATAAAATAAAAATCGATTTTTTGAAATTTCTAACTGTATATAACCCCTTAATGTATGACTGTTTTTCATATGAGTTTTGTTACAAATTTAGTGGTATATATTTCTTTTTTAATAACCTAAATGACGAAACGAGTAGTTCGCTGGTCCTATGGTAAATGTCACGCCTGCCCCTAAACAAAAGCAACACCATACATAACTTTGCATTATATAGAACTGCATGGCAACGAACTGTGTACATTACTTCAAGATATAAGTTGTTAAGTCTCATAATGCCCAATAATTTCACTGGCTTCAATACCTTTCAGACCGAAACACAACAGTACACACTGCTTCGGGTAAGATATGATGATTATAAAGGAAAATTTGAGATCTCCCCAATGAATAACACTATCACAATAGAAGTAAGTTTTTAACCGACTCTATCAATGAAGTTGAACTTATGAATAAACAGCACTAATGTTAAAAATGTCGAATGTACAAGTTATCGTATCGAACAACCACATCCAACAACCACATTACCCAATAAGAGAGGACCAGAAATTATGAGAAGCAACTGCTTCCCCCCTGCTCTTCTTGTTGATTTTTAACATATGTTACAAAAAGATTTGGTTAGCAGTTTTTGCGATCGGCCGCCAGTATATAAACATTTCTCACGAGGATCAAGCTTTAGCAAGACCCAAAATACACGTTTTTATCCCTTCGGGGGAAAAACTTCCGTATTTTGTGTCTGTGCCTTCGCTTGACCCTCATGGGAAGTGTTTATATTCTGCCGGCGCTTGTGGACCTTAGTGTACTGTGAATCAAGGTTGTATTAGGAAATAAACACATATAACGTAAAAAAACAGAATAATTTATAAGTCTAGTCTTACCAACATTTTAATAGACAAAAAAATACACGTTTGCCATAACAGGATATCACTTGCATATTTTTAATAATGTTAGCTAAAACCACTCAACATTATGAACCAAAAGCAGATTAAAATCGGGTTTGGATACAGGAGTCTGATTTTCACGATGGAGCTAGTAAATTCTAACTTACAAAATAATCAACAGTAGACGTATTACAAAAATCAAACTCACAATTATTAGACTACATAGTCTGTATTATTATTATTTTTTTTACTAGCCCTGTATTATATACGTCCCACTGCTGGGCACGGGCCTCCTCTACTGAATGAGAGGGATTAGGCCTTAGTCCACCACGCTGGCCTAATGCGGGTTGGCTGACTTCACATACCTTCGAAAAATCTTATCGAGTTCTCAGGTATGCAGGTTTCCTCACGATGTTTCCTTCACCGTTAAAGCAAGCGATAATTGACAATTAATATACACGTAACTTAGAAAAGTCAGTGGTGTATGCCCTTGGGGCTGGTCTCGAACCTGCGACTTTCGTCTCGACAGTCCATACCACTCCCCGCTGAGCTATCGCTGCTGTATTATCTTACAAATAATTAACGTAACTGTGAAATAATTATTATCAGCCTTGAATATCTATACTTACTAATATTATAAAGCTGAAGAGTTTGATTTTTTGTTTGTTTTTTTGAACGCGCTAATCTCAGGAACTACTGGTTCGAATTGAAAAATTATTTTTGTTTAGGATAGTCCATTTATCGAGGAAGGCTTTAGACTATATAACATTACGCTGCGACCATTAGGAGCAAAGCATCAGTGAAAAATGTTGCAAAAACGGGGAAAATTATTCATATTTGAAGGCTTCCGTTGCGTGGGCTGCGTACACGGTTCAATCTACCCGAAAAATATGTATGAAAGAATTATTCCTCTTTAATCCTACTAATATTATAAACGCAAAAGTTTGTAAGTATGGATGGATCGATGTATGTTTGTTACTCTTTCACGTAAAAACTACTGAATGGATTTTAATGAAACTTTACAATAATATAGCTTATACATCAGAATAAGACATAGGCTACTTTTTATCCCGGGAAAAGCAGATCACGCGGGCGGAGCCGCGAGCAAAAGCTAGTAATATTATAAAGAGGAAAGATTTGTATTTTTGTATGTAACGAATAAACTTAAAAACTATTGGACCGATTTAAAAAAATATTTCATCATTAGAATCCTACATTATCCCTGATGAACATAGGCTACTTTTATCCCGGATAATATGTCAGTTAAATTACGTCAAAACAATTCGTAAGTATAGTGGACGGTGGATTTTAAGCAGCTTGACGCTCAATAGACTTACAATAATATTTAAGAAAATTGTGGCTGTTTTTCCAGTTACCCTTTTACAATATTTCATCTAAGAAGATTTCAGAATGGGGATGAACCAACCGCTGAGCGTATACTTTCCAGACTTGATGTCGACAGTGCAAACGGCTGATTGGAACCACGAATGCTATGAAATTTAGACTTCCGAGAATTGACATTGCTTGCTGCCAACTCCACATCGTGAGTCCAATTATTCCTGTGATCTCTTTCTTCAAGGTCTCTATTCTTTTTAGAGGGACATACTTTTTGCCGGATTTTGTGTTCCGACCTATAATACATCGACCTATAATACATCCCTATAATACATTTTGGGGCTGCAGTGACTTGCCACTGTCTGACGAAATCTTTGAGCTGACCTGATTTCCATGATAAGTGATTGTTAAAAACGACGTCCCGATCGAGATCACTGATCTTTTTGAGTTGTTTTCCTGGAAACATTCTTACGATCATGAGGGCGACTATGTGCAGAGGTAGGGGCTACGTTCTCTTTCTTCTTCCTTTGTATCTTTGGTTTTTTAGAATCCGGTGCAGGCACCCTATCTTTTGTTCCCTGGCTGTATCTTTATTTTTTTAATGGTTAGTGAAGTTAGGTAAATCTCGTGTTCTTCTTTCTTAAATTAATTTTATTTTAATTATACTAAATAAATACTTTTGCTTTTGGATTTGTCTATTATAATTTTGCCTATATTTTGTTATTAGCTCCACATTTATTTACGGGACTCAGTAATAATGATGAACTATTTATTATATGATGTAATAGTGGACATTATTCGGCCAGTAGCTAGCTTTTTACCTAATATCTTAAGACGACAAGATGGTTAATCGGTTTTGCAAAGTCACTTCTACTGGCCACTGTATAAAGTATGCTGCCATTTATATCAAAAGATATAAGAATACAAGGTGCAGTGCTGTCTGAATTCATCAAATATCAAATCTGGTCGTGCCTCGTGTATCACAAATCATTTAGTAATTCTGAATGACTGTTCAGTATTGGGCAAAATGTAATCTAACTACAACTACATAAAGTAGTTAGTAATCATAACTACAAACTACATTAAAAAATCAAAAATGTAGTTAAACATTTTGATTACTAACTACTAATTGTAGTTGCAATCACGATTACTTGATTACTTTTTATAACTACAGATTTAACAGTGTGTTAGAGCAAGAGCGCACTATACCACGCTCTCGCTTTCGCTCGCTGCATGTCGGTACAAGTAATTTTTTGGGCAGTCATTATTTATTTGATTCGCAAATAATTTGAATTAAGTTGATGTTTGCTGAGTAATTTTATTTATTTTGATTACACGTCAATAAAAAGGAATTAAGATCTAATAAGTATAGGTACATAATATCTACGACTTTAATCCTTGCATTTGATTATTCATAAAAATAAACATAGGTAAGTGCAATAAACTGTTTTTTTTATGCAGCCATATTCCAAAACATATGTTACCTACAAATTACATGTTTATTTAATTGCAAAATATAAGTTCATAAAACTGAAATAATCAGTAATTATAACTACTACATTGCAGTAATCAAATTAACAACTACTTAATGTAGTTTGATTACTGTAGTTAAGTTACATGTAATCATAACTACATGTAGTTAACTAATTTAACTATAATTAGTAATCAGATTACAAAATTGTAGTTAACTACGCCCTACACTGGTTATATATTTTATAATAAGGTCCATTTTAGTATATTCCCTGCATAATGTCGTTTGTTAAACTAGTTAGGTTCCAGATGTCAAGAATCTATTAGTTCCCGTTAAGACAAGTTGCTGTTTAATTCTAAGTAGAGATGTTGAACTAAAGATTTTTAAATACATATTGGCCTCGACCAGATTTGATATTTGATGAATTCAGACAGCACTGCACCTTGCATTCTTATATCTTTTGATATAAATGGCAGCATACTTTATACAGTTCAGGTATGCCTTGGCAAAGCCCTGGCAGCAAAATCTTTCGGTACATTTTGGATGGTCCTTCTTGAACTAAGTATCAATGCAAAATTTATTCAAACTGAACATTTTGGTCTTTTCCATACATCAGCAATGGAGTTTTAATAACTTCGTCACTTCGTCCTACTGCGAGCGCTGCGGAGTCATCACCCTCACGAAAATACTGCTGCAGAATAAACGCGTATCTTCTACTATATCATTTCACCGTGTCATGAAATTAACATTATTGCTGCGAAATTAAAAACTTATTGAATGCCAATTTGTTTATTTCCTTGAGGCAGTGAGCGAATATCCGTCTGCAAAAAGAGCTGAAAAATCGCGAGTTCGATCTTTGCATAGAGAAAATATTGGTTTTGAGACTGGGGCTGATGACCGTTTTCACCAATTGCGTCTTAATTTAAGAGTACCACCATAGATAATTAATTAAGAGGTAGCACGCAAGGGTTGATAGCGCATTTTTATTATACGTTTATACTTAATTTTCCGTTGTTTTAGGAATTCTCTATACTAGTACAATCCGAATGGTAGGTGCGTGCTTGAATAATCAAGAATGATTAATGAGTTGATATCAATGAGGGATTTGGCGTTAAAGAATTATTTAAATATTTAGTTATAATGTACAACGTATTCCTGCTCAGCGATACCAGAATAAAAGTGTTTAGTGAGTATTTATAGGAGCGCCTTCTGTGTAACATAATATAAGGAACTAGTTTAGTAACGTGAAGCCGACATTCGGGTTTTGGGTCTATTAAGGCAATCAGAGTAGATGTTGCACGAATTGTGTATAGATGGAGCTACTTTATTACTTCAGGTATAGCAATATTTTTCATCCGAGTGTCCTTGAAAGACTGTGTGAATTATAAAGATTTTCGTAAGGTTTTCAAAGCAGAGATCAGTAAACGAGCTACTGTGCCACCTGATGGTATCTTCACCGCTCATGATCATCCATAATATCAAAAGAATCATAGATGCGTTGCAGATTTTAAAGGAAAATAATGCGAATGAAGAATGAGATGGGGGAATGGAGCTGGTAATCTCTCATCGTACGAAATGCAACAGCAACTAAGTTACGCCGGATTTCTGTGAGGCAGTGGTAATAATCAGGTCGAGCTAACCCATTCATGCTGTAGACAAAAGTGTCTTCTAATTTAATTTCGGTTTATTAAGGAAAGATGGCGAAGCGCCTGTTGATAAATATATATCATCGTTTACTATTTGCGTTACATCGCCTCGGTGAGTGTTTCTTATTATTTTATATTTTTATGCACGCAGGCCGTCATAAATGTAACGGTGATCTAGGAACACGTCTGTCATGACATTGTATTGTATTGTATAATGTACTATTATTTATTTTCAGTATACAGAGATTTTTTTTATATGATAACAGAAAGGTTTAGGAATAGGTAGAGGCTTTCTCGTTAATACTTGATGTAACATAAAATAAATACAAAACCGCCGAGAGTCTAGCTAGTAGTGTAATAAGCTGCAATCACAGAGGCAGATAATTCGGTTTCAGTCCCCGGCAAACACTTCTGTCTTAAGTAGCTACGTGTGAAAAAAATCCTGAGAAAACCTAGAAACCAAAAAAAAACACATAGAAATTCCAAGGCATGTGAAATCTATCAATGCGCAATAGGAAAGCGTTATGAACTAAGATCTAGCATCCCATGAGAACGCCTGTGCCCAGTAGTTGAACCGTAACGCTAGTATTATTTATATTTTTTTTGAATTTGCCTAAAATTTGCATTCTTTTAAAGGCTCTAAAACCGTTTTGAATTTACCGAAGGCTATCAAAACAACCGATTGTGTCCCTCGAATGGCGGCAGAACTATCTCGGCCTGAAGACACTGGATATACACTTATTAGATTTATTAATGAGGGTGTATAGAATGTGATGAGAAAAATAAACAGATTTGTACTGCAGACTAACTAGCTGTATAAGTGGATAACCACAGATCATTGATAATCAAGTTGTTTGCTTGAATAGACTAAAACCAAGAAGGATGGATAACGGATGGATTGATATGCAACTGATGTAAATGAGTTCATTAGGTAATATATGCCTAAAATAAAACACATTATTTAGTTAGACAGCAATAAAAATATATATAATCTTAATCTAATTTTGTATATAAAATAATTATTTTTGTCTGTTTTTTTTTGTATAGCATTGACCGGCAAACAACCAAGTGGGTCACCTGATGGTAAGTGATCTCCACCGCCCATGTACGCCCACCACCAGAAGAATCATGGGTGCGTTGCCGACCTTAAAGGAAAGGGATAATTAGGGATTGGGAAGGGGAGGGGATTTGGGCTTCCGGATATCTCACTCACCGTACGAAACGCAGCAGCAAGCCGCTACTTTACGTCGGTTTTCTGTGAGACAGTGGTAACGACCCGGTCGAGCCAGCCCATTCATGCTGTAGACAAAACTGTCTACAGCATGGCTCTACCGCTCAAAAATTTATTTAATAGTATGGAAGTGAAACTCAAATAAAATCAAAATCCTAATACTAATTTTATGACAATTATAATGTAATTTATCTTTTATTTACTCGCCGGGCCAACCAAAATAATTTATACGAGTGACTATAACACTACATACTTATTGACTCATTTGTGGGATTTATCGGGAGATTCAATCTAAGATCGTTCAATTCGATCACGCCAGGCAGAAAAGATTATTATTGACAAGTAAAAAATATACTGGAGAAGGCTTTATATGAAAATTGAAGAGTGCATCGACTGGTACTGCCGGGTAGAAAGAAGCGAACAATAATAATCAATTTAGTTTTATAACGCCATATTTACTAATAATTATTAGTAAATATGCCGTTGATACATATATGGCTGATAATAAAGCAAAATCAGCACTTAAGCTAATTCATCGCTTAATATATTATATCATATGTATAAATATATATTTATTTATATAACATGTAAGTATTTATTCATATTTGTAGTTTTAGACTGGTGATTATCCGGTTGAAAATGGTAAAAATAGAAACAAATTTATAGTAGAATCAAACCCATTGTAAAAGGAAGAGAATACAACAAAATTCATAGGAAAAATAAATTAACGGCGATCTGAGGTCGGGAAGTGGGAAGGGGGGGGCTTTTAAGGGTAAAAAACGGTTTATCTCGATTTCCGGAAAAACTACAAGTCCTATGGAAAAAAGTTAAATCGCAAAGTTGTAGGTAATAAAAAGATCTACAACTTTTGTATACACACTTTCTTCACATAACCTCAAAATATATGTGAAAAATTCAAATAACCAAGTTTTTTGTTTTTATTTTTATCTATTATAATAAATCATTTTTTTCCACGAAATTTGGTGAAAACTTACCTTTTTGTATCCCAAATACACTGTAATTTATTTGATTTAAAATATTTATTTTTGCACCTTATTTTGACTTAATATCGAAAAAGCAGCCTAATTTTCAAACGAAAATTCTCACGTCAAAATATGAGCTTTTTTAAAAAAGTCTGTTGGCTTCTTGTTCATTGAATTCTCTACTTTCTGATGGTGTAAAAAAATATATACATTACTATGGTAAATGTGCTCAGAAAATGTAAAGTTATAAGTTAATATTTAATAAGACATATCTACAATATTTTGAGAAAGTTGTAGAATCTTCTTTAAATTATATGCGTAGATGCCTCTTTATTGTTATTTTAATATAACTTATATACTTGAGTGATCTACGGAAAATTTTAGCCCATCGTAAAGAAGTGGGGAAGGGGCTAGGTGGTATGGGCCTTACTACCTGTTATTTAGTAGTTCGTTTCTTTGCATTTTCTGAGCACATTTACCATAGTAATGTATATATTTTTTACACCATCAGAAAGTAGAGAATTCAATGAACAAGAAACCAACAGACTTTTTTAAAAAAGCTCATATTTTGACGTGAGAATTTTCGTTTGAAAATTAGGCTGCTTTTTCGATATTAAGTCAAAATAAGGTGCAAATATAAATATTTTAAATAAAAAAAATTACAGTGTATTTGGGATACAAAAAGGTAAGTTTTCACCAAATTTCATGAAAAAAAATGATTTATTATAATAGATAAAAATAAAAACAAAAAACTTGGTTATTTGAATTTTTCACATATATTTTGAGGTTATGTGAAGAGAGTGTGTATACAAAAGTTGTAGATCTTTTTATTACCTACAACTTTGCAATTTAACTTTTTTCCATAGGACTTGTAGTTTTTCCGGAAATCGAGATAAACCGTTTTTTACCCTTAAAAGCCCCCCCCTTCCCACTTCCCGACCTCAGATCGCCGTTAATTTATTTTTCCTATCAATTTTGTTGTATTCTCTTCCTTTTACAATGGGTTTGATTCTACTATAATTTATTTATGTTTCAAATTGGAAAATCACCGGCCTATTTATATATTTTAAGTATTCATTTAGATAATACGTCAGTGGATTTACGTATTACCATCTGATATAGTATTAATAACTTTTATACACCCACATTGTCTCTTCTGCATCACCCGTAGGTTGAATGTTGGAGATTAAGTTTCCTCTGGCATTAAGTCGGCCTGTATATAAAGTTTAAATAAATAAATAATATTAACACTTTTTTTGTATTTGTTTATATTTGTTTTAGTATGATTTTATTCTGGGCTCTAATCGCACTTTGAAGTCGTCTACATCTTTCATCATTACTTCCCACTTTACTCGAAGCGGCTTCTCTTTTTCCAAACATTTTCCAGTGTCCACATAAGAACAGATATCTGATGACTCACATGGCAGTAACTTGAAGTTGCGGACCAAGTATATTATTACTGTCGTTATGGACATTAGGGCGTATTTGTAACCTGTAATATTTCCCTTAATACCATTATTATTTCAGAAACTGTTCATCTGTTAAAGTTGATCGAAAAAGATATACAAAGCAAGCAACAACCGATATACAAGACAAAATAGCTTATCGGGGAGTGGTATAGACTGCAGGGACGATAGTCGCAGGTTCGAAATTAGCCTTAAGAGTGTACCGACTTCTTTAAGCTACATCTGTATTTATTAGAAATATTATCGTTAGAGAAAACCGTAGAAAAAAAATTGTAATAAATCTTGCAGACCCGAGAATTCTCCATGAAATTGCGAAGGTGTGTGAAGTCTCGCGTAGGTACGCGCATTAGGCCAGCGTGGTGGACTAAGGCCTTAGTCCGCTCATTTGTAGCATTTGTAGAGGAACGCTCATACCTTGTGCGAGACAGTAAAATACAGGGTCGATATTAATAAGAGACGAAATAAATTTCAGACAAAGAGGTCTTGTTATACTGAGAGCACGTGAATGCAGCGTAGTAGGCAATAAGTTAATTGCAAAATAGTTTTACCACAAGCGATACTAGTAATATGTATTCTATATAAATTAAATAATTGATAAATATTACTCAAACAAAGTAATACGTGCTTCTTACCAATACAAGCTCTTGGTCCCAATGAAAATGTAGCAAACGCAGCTGGATGTTTAGGCGGAGCATCAATAAATCGATCAGGCTTAAACTCTTCGGCGTCCTCACCCCAGTACACTGGGTTTCTATTTATTGCCCAATTGTGGATTAAAATCGATGAATCTTTCACGAGGGTTATCCCAGATGCTGCATTAGAATGACACAAGTGTTTTGATTGTGTATTTTATATTTTGCTTCGCTTTGATTAAAACAGTTAATTGTAAAACCACACTGTAGACAGTTTTGTCTTCATCGTGAATAGGGCGGCTAAATTAGTAGCTCGCTGCTGTGTTTCTTTTTTTTTTATTGCCTTGATGGCAGACGAGCAAGCGGCCCGCCTGATGGTAAGCGGTCACCGCCGCTCATGGACATCGGCAATGCCAGGGGCTCACAGCCAAGCCGCTGCCTACCACTAAAGGAATACTCTTTTTAAGCCTCGTTTCTTCATACGGAGTGAGATATCTCGAGGTCTAAATGCCCCCTCCATTTCTATCGTTTAATTAAGGTCGGCAGCGCATCTATAATTCTCATGGTATTGTGGACGATCATGAGAGGTGTTGATCACCGACCGTCAGGTAACCCACTTGCTCGTTTGCGCCCGATGCTATTAAAATTGTTTTTTAAAAAGTTTTGAAATATATATTTATAGTTAGTATAGGTGTTCAAATTAACTGTTGTAACAAATTTTTGGTTCTTTATTTGGAGTAGGTACGGTATGTAGTTGTATGTACATATACATATATTTCTTATGCCTATGAAAATAAAAAAGTGAATCTTACGAATTGTCACATCTTTCTCAATTTTTCTTATAGTAATTGGGACTGGTGGATACAATCTGATGACCTCCTTCACCACAGCATCCAAGTATTTCAATCGGGTTAGATCTTCTGGAGTCACTAATCTATCTTTGTCACCGAATACTGCTTGTAACCTGTACCACAATTACTGTTCATTACAATTTGTATGCAAGAATATTAAACAATATAAATTAAAATAACTAAATGACTCTATCGCCATATTGCGCCTTATGTCAATGACGATTGATGTTACATTTATTGATTGACTCAAAGTTATATTTTTCTTCTGTTTTACGTAAATATGAAGTTTAGTTCTGAGTTGAAATCCAAATTTAAAGTCCAATATTCAATTAGACTAGTAGTACTTAATATTTTAGGAGTACGGAGAATGCAGAGGCTTCTGAGTAAGAAGGTGACCCTGGCAAGTCGGGTTAACACCAGACAGACAGAAAGAAATAAACAATTTTTAATAGATATTCGATCAGTCAATGAAGTCTTGGTTTTCTCACTTACTCTTGATAAACTTTTTCCTGTACTTCAGGATGTCTGGAGAGCACCTTAGCTATAAACGCTGCTCCAGTGGCTGATGTATCTGTGCCAGCTAGGATTAAAACAAGCGACTCCTCCATTATTTCCACGTCTGAGAATCCTTGCTCTGTGCCAGACGTTTTAATCATCATGTCGAGATATGATATTAGATTTTTGTCTTCTATATCTATAATAGAAAATCATACCTTTAATATACAGTGCTTCATATTTTTACATTTTTGAATATAAAATCTTATAAAATAAAAAAAACTATAAAAAATATCACCCTCCAATGGTGAGAGGCCTAGGACCCGAACCATCGACGGTAAGACCGCAGAGTGAGAAAACTCCTCAAGATGCGTCTAATAACATCGCCTTCTGAACCTGTCTCTTGACCCAAAGATCAATTGAGAGCCTCTGGACCAGCAGGGCGACGCTCTTTGATATCAATCCATTAACAATAACGACTATCGGAATATTGATTGTCGAGTCCACATCCCACATGTCGGTAACCTCGTGCCAGGCCTAGATATTTGGTCATTTTATATTTTTCGGCTTTTACGAGGTTCTCGACAGGAATGGTGACGTCAACAAGCATAGCTCGGCCAGCCTATCAATTTATTATCACAATAGCTTATTGGTAACAAAAGTCCTGTCCGTAATAATAGATCGAAATCAATAGAGTTGCATGACTATTTTCGAGAACTAGTTGGGGTAAATATTGATTATATAGCACCTTCGAAAGTTACAGGGCAATATAGAAGAGCTAGTTGCTGGTGTATGATCTTGGCTACTTTTTTTTGTGACAGGGAAAAGCGTTTTATCACTACCACCCCGCTCCGGGGGAGGCGGGACGGTTATGTTGGGCTCTGCCGGCTTTACAACCCAGCGTTGAGCCGCCCGCGAGAGATGGAAAACATCCGGGCGACCACTGGGCCGAGTCCCTACACTATGTACACCATATGCGGAAAAATACGAACTAGCCTCGACTGTCATATCACCCCGGGATATACAATGTCATGACAGTCGATCGTGGATGATGCATACGATTTCGGAAGATCACTAGACCTTACAATCCAGGGCGCCCAGCTCGGTCTGAGTCCATCTGAGTATGACAGAAGTATATATTCTTCTTCTTGTTTCTGACGCTCTTGGCAGAGCGGTCGTGGTCATCATTTTGGTGATTTTTCATCGTTGGCTGTTGACATGGCTTGCCTCACGATCTCCCGCCATCTTTGCCTTTTCGCCGACATCCTGGTGCTCTCATGCAATGGGCCGCCCAATGCAGACTTGATTTGGTCAGTCCATCGCATGGGCGTCCTTTCTCGTGGTCTGGTGCCATCAAATCTTTCTTGTACGGTAAGGCGTTCAATAAAATCGCTGCCTCGCCTTGAGAAATGTCCAAAAAAGTTGAGGATACGTGTCTGGACCAGCACGGACAGACGCTGTTTGATGTCGAGTTCCTGGAGCATAGAGGCGTTGGTACGGAACTCGGTCCATGATACGCCAAGCATTTTTCTCATCACATTTCCAGAGCGTCTATATTCTTCTTCTAAACCTCTCTGTGTCCACGTTTCTGCTGCGTACAAAAATATGGGGAAAACAAGTGTTCGGATGAGCCGTATCTTTGTGGCTTTGGTAATGTTTCAGGTTTTCCATATTTTCTTTAGCTTATCCATTGCTGTTCTGGATATCGCCATGCGTCTCTTTAATTCATCTACGCATCCACCGCTGTTCGAGATTAACGTTCCAAGATAAATGTAAGTTGGGACTACATCGTAGTTCGCAACCACATTTGGAGAGTAGTTATTAGAACGGTGCACTATCATTATCTTGGTTTTGTTGTGGTTAATTTTAAGACCAAACTCAAGGCTAACTCGCTGCTCCATTTTGAGAAGTAATGCTTCCATATGATCAGTACTAGTTGCGAATAGTGTAGTGTCTGCATAGCGTAGATTGGCAATTTTATAGCCATCAAATGTGACACTATCCGTTCAATCCTCCAGAGTGATTCGCATTAGCAAAAGTATACATTAGCAGAGGCATAACCAAACCATAGGCAGTTATTCCTATCTGACAAAAAATTGTTGAGTACTTTTGTCACACGAAGCAAGCTGAAGGAACGTCCCTTCACCGATTGCTTTACATCTGCACTCAGTATACCTAAGACCTCTGGCGTACCCAGATAATATTTTTATTCAGGTTTCCAATCCTCTCAAATGTGAATAACTTGAAAGGCAAATACTTTTGCGGCATTCGGACGGTTTCGAGATGTTTTGGTATAAGTAAGAGACAATCCCGCCCACACACCCGATACTGTTATTCCTATCGACAAGAATCGACAGTGGTACGCATATTTTGAGACAGAGCAATGAAGCTCAATGAGTCTCTGGGAATGCGAATATGTCTTTTTTTATCCGAGTACGGCAAAGTGACTACACTAAACCTGATGGTAAGCGTAGTGTAATCTTAAACCAGCGACCACCCACAAACAATGAGTTTATCGGTCGTCACCAGTTATGCTGACCTGTATAAATGCTTCTTCCCTCATCGGAGAGGGAAGAAGCAAATCGAGGAGCCTGCGACAGGACAGGCGGATGACGGATGCAGGCATAAGAGTACAAGGATGTACCCCTATAGCCGCCCCAATCAAGCATTAAGTCATGTCGCAAACCTCTCGGGAGAACCGGATATACACTGGCTGATCCTGGAACGCGATCCACACAAGGCATGTGGATCACTATGGCAGGTTTTAACACCACGTGTATGGTGGTCGCTATCCGGGCGGAGATAAATATCCTACGACCATCAAAGCAACAAAAGCAATCAGATAGAAAGGCAGAGAGGAGTTAGAAATATATTTTTTTTCATTTGGTATAGGTAAGTGCGTTATCAGCAAAACAATGTGACGAGTTGGTCGTTCGCCTGATAGTAAGTGCCATGCCTGCTCATAGACACGAGCAATATCATACAGTACTTTAAATTACAAACTACAGTATGGTACTGGTCTGTGCTCGTAATCCTCAGACGTAGGATATTAAGTCTCATAATGCCCATTAATTTCACCGGCTTCAATGTTTTTCAGACCGAAATACAAAAGTGCTTACACGCTGCTGTTTGGTGAGCAAAAAAGACAAAGCGATTTTGCCAAACCAGATGGCCTCTCGCATAATAGGGACCTACAACCTAGTAGATATTTGAATCATTATAAATTTTATTTTATTTAATTTTAAACTATAATTTGAAAGAAAGAAAAAAGAAAGGAATAAAGAAATAAATGCAATTTATTATTTGATCCTATGTTGTCAAAAAACTGTATAATATCGTAAAAACTTACTTTGCTTTGACTTTGTTTTATCTTTCTCTTCATTTTCAATTTTTTGGCGTTTAGATTTTATTATCTGTAATAAAAGATATAACACGCTAATAATATAATATAATAGAGTTAAAAAAAGTTGAAAAAAACTATTAAGTTGGTAGGTCAAACAAGTAATGAAATATTTATACAATAAGTGTAGATTCTTTTTCACTAATTTGTTTTAAATTTTTTATTGTTTGAGAGACGGGGCAAATGGGGAAGAAGATCCGCCGCCTATGGACACCATCAATATCAGAGGAATTATCGATACGTTGCCGGCCTTTGAGGAAGGAACAAGCTCTTTTCTTGAAGTTTCTTAAGTCATATCGGCCTGGAAATACCGCATGTGAAAGCTGATTCTACAAGGATGCTATACAGGGAAGAAAATTTAAATCCCACCGTTGAGAAACGCCAGCCATCTAGATGGTAGAGATGGAATTACGAATTCCCGGAGTTGACTACCTAGCACAGTCTTCTTCGATTATTTTGGACATATTACCAAAAGTTAATATTGAAAAAAAAACATTAATAACTCAAAATAGCGTAAAATTCATAAAAAACCGGACTACATACCGCGCTTTAAGAACCAGATGAACGTATCTACAAAAAAATCAAAAAACGTTTTTTTTCATAAAACGGTTCACAATATAGTCCTTTATGAATTCCCAAAACGACGTAACGGTAAAGTCAATATTTATCAAATTCCAATAAAACGAAATAGCTTAAGAATCACTTTCAATGGAACCAGAAAAACGTATTATGAATACAGTTTAAATAGTTCTGATTATCTTCCTAACTCTTTAGAGCTATAGGAACGTATTTCTAAAAACAATATTTTTATTAGTTTGTTTGGCAATATTATACAAACCATAACAACGTAAAAGCTTATACATACGTTGTTTTGGTTTTATAAAGGGTTTTCAGTTGGAACTCCAACAACTTGGAACTTCACAAATGACGTATTTAAGTTTGATAACAACATAAGTTTGAAAATAATTAAGGGCCACACTAACGTATGTCAACCGAATTTAAAATATATATATAATGCGTCTATGTAAGCATATACAGGGTTATTTTTAAAACACCAGCAATCTCGCAGGGGTAGATTCCTAAGGTTATAAGCTACTACTTTTGTTCTACGACTTTTGATAATTTGTTAGATTTTATTTTCATACAAAAATAAGTATTCATTTAATTTCCGTCTTGAATGTTACAACGCGCATCGCAGATTACGTAAACAAACACGCGAAGCGTGGGGAACCGGGCTAGCGCCTTTGACCTCGAACGCCCGAGCAGCTGACCGGCCGCCTTTGATTTCGCGCGCGTACGCCGCGCCGCAGTCTACGAAGAAAAACACGACACAACAAAAACTTGTAAAATCATTTTTTTTTTAAATATATTGAGTTATATCCAAACTCGTAGAACAAAAGTTGTTCCGTATGGGGTCAGCTATCTGGTCCTGCGAGATTGCTGGTGTTTTAAAATTAACCCTGTATAAATAAATAATTTCTAATTTTTTCAAAGCTCTAAGAGTATGTCAATATATAGAAAAAAAATATTTTTTTCTTGACTAGTATTTTATCTGTATTAAAAAGCTGGTAAAGTTGAAAGAGCCGAATTTTCACAGTATTTTTGCTTTCGTGTAAAATTTAGAAAATGTAGATACGTTTATCTGACTCTTACACCGCGATACAAGGATTGTCATATATCTTTGGCATGGGATGTAGTGAGACACGAGATGATTTCTGGTCTATTTTATTCTCTGTACAAATGGTGCTTATATACTAATGTGGTATGTGACGTACGTGCCACATTTAAGTACGTGAAATTGACGATGTCGCTAAATATACTCCCTTAAAAAATATAACAATTTCTACCGTAAAATATTTTAGATTAGTAGGTACCATAATGTGTACCTAGTAACCTTAACCTTGCTAACTAAAAACCCGCTTTCGTACAAAATCTAACTAAAAAAATTAGAAAATATATTTTAATAACTTTGAAAAAAAAATGTATTTTATTGTAAAAAAGAAAGCGTGGGGTGCGTGGTGTCTCGTGGTGTATACGGAGTATCTCGTAGTATCTAAGATTCATAATTAACTTTGTATCATTATGTTCCGAGTATTGCATCAATATATTGATGCAATAACATTTCAACCCACATCAAGTAAAAATTGAGACATTAATTTTATTTTGTTAAATTCATTAACTCTATTAATAATCAATATCATTATCAATAATTTAAATTTCTATTTTTATTTTTTTTTTAAATACGGAATTTAACAGATTTAAATGTAATGAATTTAACAAAGTAAAATAAATACAATTTTTTTAATTGATGTGGGTTGAAATGTTATTGCGTATTTGCATCCATATGTCTTATTTCTTGAAGAACCTCACTCGTCTATAAGGAGAGAATAACAGGCCCCACCCAAACCGCCAAAACTTCATATAAATGTGCGGTTACGGATAAAACTATGCGCCACTAAGCGCATATTGTGGTTGAGAGCGCCTAAAGCGTTCGCCCGAAAGTCCGGTGAAGCTGTAGAAAGCCGACTCGAGTCAGGCTAACAGTACAACGGCAAATCGAAAAAAAAGAAAAAAGCGCATATTGTATGTATTACCAAATCATTGATGGAACAGCGGTTGTAAATGCAAAATTATCGGACTCGGGAAGCCACCACATACCCAAACCAAATCACTTCTGTGGCTTGGTACTGTTTACATCTTACCGTTTTTACAAAATCCTGCATTAACCGATTGTTTTTCACAAATTCAGCATAACTTGCAGTTAGTTTGTAAAATGGCGTTTCGTAAATGTATGGTTTAAACGCTTTATTAACGTACGTCTCACAATTTCTTTCAAATGCTTTAGGGAATGGATGATCAGAGTGGCTTTGAGCGCCTACTTTAATTCCGAGCGTAGATTCTAAAAAAAAAAATTAATTTAAGTAATCTAATATGAAGTTGCGGTTTGATGAAAAAAAATAAACAATTGTAACGCTGCACCACAAGGTTCATTATTAATGAAGTAAACCATTAAATTGTCTTGCCATTCTAGCAGTCGCAAGTACTTGTCAGGCGGTAGTAAAGTTATTAAGAGAAAAACAAATTTAATATGATTTAATTTTACAAGGTTGAAATATTGAGAGGATATTTTTGAACTATTTTAAGAACGTATCGCACGCTTAATACTAAACTGACCAATTACGGTTTAAGCCCAAAGTGATATAAGCAAACAGGATTTATAACAATACTCGCTATCTACCAATCCCAGAATTTTTACGATATCTTGTTCCTAGACTGAGTAACTGCTAATGTTTGTCTCTTTTACTTCTTCAAATTTTGACAAGGTTTTTAACTCAAAAAAATGTGTTTATTTACGACATCACTTTAGAAACCTCTAAAATTATCAGTGTTTCTCTAATATATTATGCATGTATTGTACATATAAACCTTCCTCTTAAATCACTCTATCTATTAGGCCGCGGACTCGAAGTCAGCGGGTGCGGGGCGGGCGCGGCGTACACCCGGTCTCGAAGTCAGCGGGCAGAGCGCGCGGCGCTAGAGCGGCGTAGTGTTGTGCTATGAGACATTAGTGTCTGTTCGCGAACGAAATTTTTGTGAATATGATGTTCCATATAAAAATTCATTAAAATAATTTGCTCCACCACGTCGGCGGGCATTTTTGAAAATACACAGCACTACGTCAATGCAGACGCGCAGTTGCCGCTCGTACGTCGCTCCTCGCGCCCACACCGCGCCGCTGCTTTCGAGACCGGGTTCATTTAAATCTATGCATTTGAATGCGCCGCACCCGCGCCGCCGCCGCTTGCCGCTGACTTCGAGTCCGCGGCCTAAAACCGGCTCAAAATCCGTTGCGTAGTTTTAAAGATCTAAGCATACATAAGGACAGACAAACAGCGGGAAGCGACTTTGTTTTATACTATGTACTGATTATAGTCATATTATTTATTTGTGTCACTAACAACATTTTTGTTGCATTAGGAATAGTTGTTCGTGGTATAAATACACGGAGTTAATTTCTATTTAATACTTTGAAAACTGTATTTAGCTTTCTGAAGTCATTTTCTATTAAAAATTTATATGACATGACATAAGTAGAAGTAAAAGTTTGCTATATTGATAGATTACTAAACATTGAAACTAGGTTTGATCGCCTTATATACTTACTTATTTTATTGGCAATAATGATTAGATACTAGCTTAGGTCTTAACATAACTTATTAAGACACTGTTTTTTACATTCCTTTATTAATAATATTGAGTCTAATATTATTTAAAGCATATTATTTAAATTATTTATAGCATACTTATTTGTCACAAATAATAAATGTTATTTGAATAAAAGTTGTTATACGTGATAGTAATACAATAACTTATCTGTGACAAATGTTTTTAGACTTATGGGTTTGTTATTTTGATATTTTGTTATACAGTGTCATTTTGACACCCTATACTTAAATGAAACCATGTGTAGTGTTCGTTAATATAAGTACTTTGAGCTAAGACACTTTCTTATTCAAGGCAAAATAAAAAAAATAATATTTCGTAACAAATTAAATGCCATTAACATTAGATTAATTTTAAACAGTCTGTATACGCACGTACACACATATACAATGTGTGTGTGTCAACATAATATCGTACACAGTACACACTACACACCCGTCATCGAAGGAATGAGACACACACACTTACATTACCATTAGATACATGCATAAGCAACTACGGCGAATAATATTAATCGGACCCTGCCCGTAAGATTGCGCCCCGGAAGTAAAGTAATAGCTTATAATTTATCAAAAGCAGCAAATAAACGACTGTGTAATAGTGCAGTATCGGTGAGCCGGAAGTAAACTTAATTTTTAATAAAACCCTGTGGCGACATCCAGCGCGCCGCACAACACTAACGATCCTACATCGCGCTAGCAAAATTTGAGCGAAGATTGGTATATATACAAGTTCCGAACATCAACCATCGGAGGGGCCGCGGCCGGTCAGGTACAACACCCGCCTGACTGGAGATCTCCCCCTTCGCCAGAGGAACACCAACACCCGTACCTCTACAACCCTATAAAATGTTATTGACACCCTGAGATTTCTAAACAATTATACATAATATCATAATAGCATGTTGGTATACTTCGCGGTGATACTCGCGGCACTATACATGTAGTATGTACTTAACACAAACACTTAGGCATTATTCTAAACTTGATAAACCGGTTAGTGTCAATTTCAATTCAATACGCATAATTAATACACACTTAAAACATTACACAAATGTTTGTGAAAACAGTATCAATTTCACCAAGATCGCCCCAATAATAAAAATTACGAAATACTAATACAAACTAAATACTGAGCAAAATGGCGGTTTGAAAAAAATACATGCACATCAAACGAAACGACCCGAAGCGAACTAAACTAGAATACGTAGTTTGTTTTAAACTTGTGAGTGTAAGGTATAGGGCCGTATTTACGAAAATTAAATTTTAGGTACTGATTCATCGAAAGATCAACCGATTTGGCGGGAACAATTAAATACCGTGATCAGGTTGGCTAATGGATTAATAACATAGAAATACTAAGCCGGGGTTGGCGAAAACAAAAACATTACGAATTACGCGTTACAAGTTGACCAATTGCGACTTTGAATGCACGCATACCAAGGAATTAGGAATGCCTAATTCATAAATTTTAGTGTTGTCCTAATGTGATTATGTATGATTCGATCCGCGAATCTATGATCGAATAAAAAATACCGATTCTTGGAATTGCGATAAACATATCGATATTCTCATTGATGTTGCAGCAATGTCAGTACATTGCAGACTGAGACCGATGAGGTATTGGTTCAAAAATGTATGTAAGTTCTACGGTTCGAAAACATGTATTTTATTATGAATTTGTATTTTACTTAACGATACGCGAATTATGTGTATAATTATGGTGCTGCTTAGGTAACTTGTACGGGTGGTTTGGCATGCATTTCTAAACTTAATTGATATCGCGACATGAGCTCACGTAAATGATAGGCCATCACACGAAATATTTTGCCTTTACGCTATAATAATCGTCATAAATATTCTTCACTAAAAACATTTCAAGAAACTTTTTAAACCTATAATGCATCAATATTAATTGAAACCTAGCGACTATATCTAGCGACATTAAATAATCGTAAGGTTAAGATTAAGTTCGATTTGAAGGATCGATTAACAGAAGATTGCAACGCATGCATAGCAATGAATCCAGCACTAGCGTTACACGTGTTACTGCGAGAAAGTGACAGCTATTGCATTTACTGGAATGCGAAAAGAGTCCCGATAATAGTTTATTTGTGTGCATTTATTATACCGTCAAGGTCAATGTATCCGCTTTATAAAAACGCCAAGCGCACAGAAGGCAAACGCCGCATTAGATAAGTTTAACGTAACACTATTTTCGAAATGACGGCTCAAAATAGTAATTTAGGAATAGAAATAAATATTAGATTGCCCTATGAAATGTAATAAAATCCTAAGTAAAATCGAATCTTGTAACTTTTGCAATGATTATTTGTTATTAGTCAAGTTTGTGATACCTATTTATTGTTAAACACATTTTTTTACGTTTTGTCACTGAACAAAGTAATACTGTCGTAACTTTTTCAGGGAATGTGTCAAGAGCGTCTTTGTGAGCCTGAGACGTATTTTGTATGGAGTTGCCCTTCTTAAGCGCTTGTGTTTTATAATTAAATCGTCAGCTGTGACATTTTATTCAATAGATTTTAGTGCAAAAACCGTACAGCGTGATTTAAAAGGCTCAAAACTTAAATCACGTTTTTTGGCAAAACTACTACAAGCTAAAGCCTCATGTTTGGTACAAGGTAAGCAGAGGCGATGACGAATATGTGGTTTCAGTAGTAACAGGGTGTCAAAATAACACTGTATACTAATACACAGTACAGACTTACAACATAAAAATTGTTTTATTATTTTATCAAGTATAGACTTAAAACATAGTAAAGAAAAGTTTTAGTGAAATGTTTAATAAAATATAGACATATAACAAAAAGTGTCATCAGCAGCTCAAAAATATAACATTGGGGGCATTTCACGTCAAGCGGACAACGAAAAAAAAGTGAAGTCGTGAATTTTGTTTATACTCTGGTCAGTTATACTTCTAGTAGACATGGATGTGTACACACAATTTTTTTTTCGTATGAAGCTTTGTTGTTGAGTTATGAGCTTTTAAAAATTTACTAAGTATGACGTCATGAATTTTTGGATGCTTATTATCTGTATCAATTAATTTGTAAAAAAACTACAAAGTATTGTTTCTTATAGTTCAAAAGTTAAAGTTTGTATTTTTTTTGCCAAAATTAATGACAGGGCTCCCCAACATTTTAAGAATAGGTTAAATTTAGTGAACCTATACTACTACAAACAAGATTTTAAGAAAGAAGCACAGTTACACTTCCATGTTCTCATAGAAGACGGCCATGTGATGGTCTTGGGGAAACCTCAAAAGTTTGGCAACCCGTGCAAGCGTACGGTTTGCGAATAACGCTATCACTACACCAGCCACCTATAAGATTATATAAGGGCCAAGTCATCATTAACTAAGACTTCTATTTACTACTGCTCGAAGGAAAGTATTGAACAAGAGTGAGATTTTCTACGAGTCTGTTTTGCTTACGCTATCACTGTTCCAGGATTAATGCTAGTGCAAATAGTCAAATTGTAAAAATTAGAATACAAATCTCACTATTTTAATTAATACTGTTTCAATGTCAATAAATGAAATCGCTCTAAGTATTTTTTTTTGTGATCACGTTTTTTTTTTTATGAAGAATTAAAGAAATAATTTATTTTTATATTTTTGCATGTTAGAATAAGGGATAAAATATTAATAGCGCAGTATTTCAGCATAAACGCGATTGCTTAAAAAGAGCTCATAGCTATGTGTATGCACTCTATATGCCCTAAGTCTTAAACTATTGGATGTCCGATTTTAATTTTTTTAATGAAGAATTAGTACATTTGGTGCTTTAATTCAAGGTTAAAATATTAAAAAAAAAAGTGTTGAAGTTACTCAAGCATCGATTTGAAATTTTCACTTCCGGTTTACTATACGTAAAAAAAATTAAATTTAGAATTCGACAAAAAAATTAAAAACTTCAACTTTTGAGCTATAAGTAACAATACTTTGTAGATTTTTTTACAAATTAATTGATACAGATAATAAGCAACCAAAAATTCATGACTTCATACTTAGTAAATTTTTAAAAGCTCATAACTCAGCAATAAAGCTTCATACGATAAAAAAATTGTGTGTACACATCCACGTCTACTAGAAGTATAACTGACCAGAGTATAAACAAAATTCACGACCTCACTTTTTCTTCGTTGTCTGCTTGACGTGAAATGCCCCATTGGTTTTATTAATAAACAGACGTATCTCGGAAACAAAATTTTAAAACCTATAAAATTATAAATAATAACGAAATTTCTTTAAAATTACATTTTAATAGGATAATTACTTAATTAACTATTCTTACAATACATTATTTATTATTATTACGCTATTTTCATTGCGGTACAAGCAATAAAGACTGACGTAAATGTCAAAACGTTTTTTGCGATTTCCCAAAAAACATCTTTTTTGAGTTAGGTCCGTTTAGTATTAAGCGTGCGGTACGATCAGAGATACTGCTGATACTTTCAAATACTAGAATCACATATAGCCTAAAATTGAGTTATTACTTAATACTAGTACTAGACTTGGGCCGAGGCTTCATCTTGGTAAATGTCTTTTTTCTGGTAATAAAAAGGATCTAATGTCCTAATCTAAGTTATGGTTTTCCCCTAAGTTATTGTGCGCGTTTCGCCTTTAAGGCGTGATTGATTAACAAACTAAAATTTCAAAAACTCACAAACTTCTACACTTTCGCATTCATAATATTTTCTTTTCTTTTTTTTTTGCGGGGCTCTACGCCCCACTCTCGTCCCTCTGATATTATTTTTCAGAGTTTTTACCCATTTATAAATTCACTACATGTTTTATTAATAAAAACCCCATAATAATGCATAATTAAAAGGATATAAAAATATATAAAGTTAAAGAATAAAACAATTGCACACATCGCTGTGCTTGTCTGCATTATTAGAGATATAAAAAGTACATAGACATAAAAATATTTCAAACTTAAACAATACAAACATACATAAAGTAAAACAATCGCATTCATAATATTAGGAGGAAGTAGGATTTATTTAAACTTTATAACTCTAATTAAAATGGTAGAAACTTACCACAAATAGAATCCATGGAATAGGCAACAATGTATTTAAATATGGCCACAGTACCTTTCTCTTTATTTTTTTTTAATTTTTTCACCATAATATGGCTTTGTTTGGAAAATATCTCTACGAAATTGTTAAGTCTTGCTAAGCTGAAGTTTGATACTACAGCTTTTCGCCTTGGACGCCAAATCGAAACTGCAAAAATATACCAAGTGGCGATTTAGCTATCACATTAAATGTTACAGCGGTTAAAACTAGTTCATATAAGTGTGTCCAAAGAATAAAATAAATATTTATACCATAAATAAAAAAATGCGACTATAAAACAAAATAAATAGCCTAAAAATTGCCACGAATTAAAACATCGCTGTTAAATATTAGTTCGGACCTGAAAAAGCGGCAACATCGCAGCGATAGGTATTTTGTCTCACGCACGTCCGCGTCGCGATGCATTGTTACGCGTTGTCATAAGTCATAATTTGAATTACGATGTTTTTTTATTTTAAGTAATTTGTTATTTCCTAAAATACTGAATTTCCTAAATACTTTCTTGTACTTAAATAAAAACTAATCAGCAAAATTTAAGAGAAAAATCAAGATAACCTACATAAAATTGAGCACGACTTTTTTTGCAATTTGTATCGATTCTTCATTAGCCGAAGGAACTTCGTTGCTACCTGGTGTCCCAGGACACCACTATTTTTGAAGTTATACTTCTTTAGGCGCGTTATGAAAAAATGATGAGAGTGAAATTTTAAGATGCGCGCGCACCTGTGACACAAAAAATTAACAGTATGAAGTTAGGCGCGTTAAGAAAAAATGATGAGAGTGAAAGTAGCCGTAATTAATAAACAAATGACGATTTGGACAAAGAAAAACTCTTTAGGTTTTTTCTTATTCGGAACATGTTGCCGTAAAAAGTACCAGGCTCGCATAAACGCGAAGAGAGTAGAATGTACTTCTATCATGTCGAGTGGATATGTTGATATAAATTAAAATACTTTTATTTAATATAATTAACACTAAATATTATTAAATTATTAATGTTACGATATTTCATCGTTTTTGTGAAGACTTGAGAATAAATTACACTTGTCTTTGGCGAAATGCATAACAATGCGAAGCTTAAGAGTGTTGTTACAAAGACTTGGCTGTATGAGCTACAATACCTTTGCCTATTAAAAACCCGAATTTGAACCAAAAATTATAATACCGAGGACTATGACGGAAGTGAATACTTTTTAAATTGTTTTCGAAATTAATAAGTGTCCGTTCTATTGAAACTATGAATCAACACGCATGAAACATTTACTATAATAATAATTATAATGTACATTATAAATAATAATTATTATTATAGTAAATGTTTCATGCGTGTTGATTCATAGGCCATTTTTGACAATGTCCTTTATAATTTATATATGTGCTAATAAATTATATTCAGTAGTGATTTAAATTGAATATTTTGATTGATATTACTTACTATTTGTGAATATTAGTGAAAAAAATTGTGCTTATATACTTTTTCAAGTGCTCCAATATAATTGAGGTTAACTATCCGTATGTATTATTATATTCAGTAGTGATTTAAATTGAATATTTTGATTGATATTACTTACTATTTGTGAATATTAGTGAAAAAAATTGTGCTTATATACTTTTTCAAGTGCTCCAATATAATTGAGGTTAACTATCCGTATGTATTATTTATTGATATAAATTAAAATACTTTTATTTAATATAATTAACACTAAATATTATTAAATTATTAATGTTAAATACTTATTACTGGTTATTTAATATTCACAAAATAAAGAAATAAATTTAATAAAACATTTAATAAAAAGTTTGTGATAAAAATTAAAATTGAACATCAAATAATAATATTAATTTTTAATATTTGCTATTAAATTGAATAAATAACAAAGAAGTATAACTTCTCACGCGCGTACATAAGTACACGCACCCATTTTTTTTTTTTATTTCTTTACTTTACAAATTAAAAATAAAAATAGATGGTTTACAAGTTTGATCCTCATAAGGATAACTCGGATTTGAAGTCAGTATGTGCATTATTGAAACTTTTTCAGGCGTCCTTCGGTGCGCGGGGTCTTCTGAGTCTCCCCCACAACGAGCCGGGCCGCCGCAAAGCGGCACCGCGCAGGGGCGGTTCCGATAGCAATTCTTGGTTTATCCAAGGATGCCCTGGGTTTTTAGTTGGTATTTGTCGGCATAGGATACATTCTATGCCGACAAATACCAACTAAAAGCCCCGCGGTAGCCTTCTTCGGCGCATTTAAGTCTTGCTAAGCTGAAGTGTGATGTTACAAAAACTTGTACTTGCTTGTACTTGCTACTGTATATGTAGTGTAGGGACTCGGCCACCACCGCCACGACCACCTCGCCCCGGGCTACTGCATCCTCCACCTGTGCTTTGACCCGCAAAATCGCGTGTATTGTGGATCGGCCTTGCCGGAATCCATACTGGCAGTTCGCCAGGTCCGGCCCGACCCCTTGAAGAGGTGCTCGACGAGGCGAGCATGTATGATCCGCTCGAATAATTTGCAGACCCCGATGGGCCGGTAGGCCGATGGCGACTCTGCGGGTCGGCCCTCCTTCTTGAGCAGGACGAGCTTCCCGGTTTTCCAGCGTGACGGAAAGACGCCCTGGTCCAGACAGGCGGAGAAAAGGCCGCGGAGCCTTGCACCCAGGTGCTCGAGAGAACACCCAGGCCTTGCCTGGGATGCCGTCGAGCCCCAGCGCGGTGTTTTGGCCCCGCAGCCGAAGCACTGCTGCCCGCAATTCAGCGGGCGAAACCTCAAGAACAACCCCTGCCGAACTCGACGATGGCGCCGATGGACGTGGCGCCATCGGTGGAGGAGTGACATCCTCCGTGGCCGAGAACAAAGCCGTGACGACCTCTGGGAAGAGGTCGCCACGGAGACTCTGAGTCAGCGGGGGCGCCCACGGGCGACACTTCTTCATCGCCACGCGGAACGGACGCCCCCATGGATCGCTGTCGATAGTACTCCGGAACTCCCTCAGAGCCGCAGACTTTGCCCTCGCAATTGCCATGTGCAGTGCTCTCTTGGCCTCCTTATAGAGGCCGTGAAGCAGCCGCTCCTGGCCCTCGACGCCGTGCAGACGAATCCGACGACGACGGTGCCTGGTGAGACGGCGGCGCGCGGCCACGCATGACGCAAGCAACCGCGCGAGCTCCGCTGACCACCAGAATACCTGGTGCTTCTCAGGCAGGCGTCGAACTCGGGAAATGGTTACGTCGCCGATGTCGTACGTCTGCGACGCAGCCATGCGACATCGCCGCCCCCAACCACGCCGCCTCGTCCTCGATCCGTACCGGCCCGCCCGGTACGGGGATCCACGACTGGGCCAGAGCGGCTTCCTTCCGCCCAAGGCGGGCCGTCCGATCTCGGGAAGGTTGGGCCACCACCAGACCGAGTGGTGGTGGACGAGGCGACGTTTAACCGAAATTATCGGTGATCCGACAACATCTCCTCGTCCACTAGGACCCTCCAGTCCCGGATACGGCGGGCAAGTGCTGGGGCGAACGTGATGTCCACCACCGAACCGCCATTGTGCCGCACGGACGTGTCCACCGACCCGCGATTCACGACGCCCAGACTGGTGGAGATCGCCCACTCCTCCAGGGCCTCGGCACGTCGGTCGCCGATGAACCCCAAGCCAAGGAGTTGGCGTTGAAGTCGCCGGCGACAAGAATGGGGTGAGACTGACTGCCTTACACCACCAAGGCCCCCAGCCGAGTTAGAAAGTGCTGTTGGGGGAGAAATATACTCCCACAATCCAGATCCCCTTCAACAGAACCGCCACGCAACCCGAACTACCTCCCCTCCCTTCGCTACCTTTTCGAAGGGAGGGGAGCCCGCGGCGCCCCGAGTGATGACGGCCACCGAGCCGTTTAGGTCCCCAGCCCAATCATCCCTGGGGGGGACGAAATACGGCTCGGCAACCACAGCCACTTGTATCGACCACTGGCACAGTGGTTAATATTCGCCTGGAGGATTTTTTGCGCCATATTAATGGGCGATCTCCATGCTGCTGGGCATCGCACCATTATATTTAACATTCGATGCTGGAAGTCCCCAAACGACTCCACGGACGAATCCCCCGACTGCGCCGGTTGCTGCGGGTTCATTGGAGGCGATGTTCCGCCTGCGCTGCATCGTCCCTTTGCCAGTCGCAGGCGCCAATCCAGCACATCAACTGGCTCCTTAGCCACCTCCATTTGTGCGACCTCTTCCGGCGGAGCGGGACTCGCGGAGGTCGCGAGTATCTTCTCCGCCGGCTCGGAGTCGCTGTCGCTCGAGATCGAGACCACAGCGCGTTCTCGACCTCGGCGACCCCTCTTTGCGCGCGAGGTCGCGCCACTCGGCCCGGCCTCGGACTCGAGGCTCGGGACGGGCGCCGCAACCTCGGTAACCCACTCCGCAGGCGTAAGCAGAAAGAAGAAAAGAAAGAAAGAAAGAAACATTTATTGCTGGCACACATATAACAGACAATGACATAGAAAAGAAAAAAAAAAAAATGGGTGCGTGTACTTATGTACGCGCGTGAGAAGTTATACTTCTTTGTTATTTATTCAATTTAATAGCAAATATTAAAAATTAATATTATTATTTGATGTTCAATTTTAATTTTTATCACAAACTTTTTATTAAATGTTTTATTAAATTTATTTCTTTATTTTGTGAATATTAAATAACCAATAATAAGTATTTAACATTAATAATTTAATAATATTTAGTGTTAATTATATTAAATAAAAGTATTTTAATTTATATCAATAAATAATACATACGGATAGTTAACCTCAATTATATTGGAGCACTTGAAAAAGTATATAAGCACAATTTTTTTCACTAATATTCACAAATAGTAAGTAATATCAATCAAAATATTCAATTTAAATCACTACTGAATATAATAATACATACGGATAGTTAACCTCAATTATATTGGAGCACTTGAAAAAGTATATAAGCACAATTTTTTTCACTAATATTCACAAATAGTAAGTAATATCAATCAAAATATTCAATTTAAATCACTACTGAATATAATTTATTAGCACATATATAAATTATAAAGGACATTGTCAAAAATGGCCTATGAATCAACACGCATGAAACATTTACTATAATAATAATTATTATTTATAATGTACATTATAATTATTATTATAGTAAATGTTTCATGCGTGTTGATTCATAGTTTCAATAGAACGGACACTTATTAATTTCGAAAACAATTTAAAAAGTATTCACTTCCGTCATAGTCCTCGGTATTATAATTTTTGGTTCAAATTCGGGTTTTTAATAGGCAAAGGTATTGTAGCTCATACAGCCAAGTCTTTGTAACAACACTCTTAAGCTTCGCATTGTTATGCATTTCGCCAAAGACAAGTGTAATTTATTCTCAAGTCTTCACAAAAACGATGAAATATCGTAACATTAATAATTTAATAATATTTAGTGTTAATTATATTAAATAAAAGTATTTTAATTTATATCAACATATCCACTCGACATGATAGAAGTACATTCTACTCTCTTCGCGTTTATGCGAGCCTGGTACTTTTTACGGCAACATGTTCCGAATAAGAAAAAACCTAAAGAGTTTTTCTTTGTCCAAATCGTCATTTGTTTATTAATTACGGCTACTTTCACTCTCATCATTTTTTCTTAACGCGCCTAACTTCATACTGTTAATTTTTTGTGTCACAGGTGCGCGCGCATCTTAAAATTTCACTCTCATCATTTTTTCATAACGCGCCTAAAGAAGTATAACTTCAAAAAAACTATTATAATTAAGCCCTTCATTAGGCTGTTTCGAACCGCAAGCGACCCCAGGCACAGCCAGCCTCTCCAGCACAATTATGATATATATGATAACACGATAAATCCCACGAGTATGAGGGAAATAAATGGTCCGCCCAGGCAGTGCCCCCTGTACCTGGGTAAGCCTAGCCGTAACCCACTCGGAGTTTTGGCTGGACTCCGGCGGGGGGGTCGCACTAAAGACCGAACCTCCCATCGGGGATGAATGCCCTCGCGGTGCGCCGCTGGTTGGGATTCGGGGTAACTTTTTATAGAAGTTTTCTACCTCGGGGCCCGGGCGGTGAAGCCAAGACACTCAGCCCGGTGAGAGCACGAGACATGACCACAGACCTCCCACGGATTACGAGAACAGAGAGAGGGTCTCTCCCACCGCCCGCTCGGAGGCGGGGTGAGCCGAGCCCGCCAACATCCCCGGGCAGTACCCGGAGGCCCTTACATGTGACCACAGCCGCCGCAACGCGATACGACCATCGATCACCTGTTCCTCACAAACGACGACGGCCGCCGCGACGCGATACGACCGTCATCCACCACCTGTTGTCAGGATATCGGCCGTAGTTCAACGTGACCGCCGTTGCCCAGGGTACACCACGTGGAGGTTTCCTGACTTCGCACCCCAAGGATGTACCCATATACCCTTTTTTTTTTGTTGTCGCGGGGAAAGCCGTTTATTGCTACCGCCCCACCGGGGGGAAGGTGGAACGGTTATGTTGGGTTCTACCGGCCTTGCGACCCAGCCACCCGACCGCTGGGCCAAGTCCAAACACTATATACAACCTATGCCGGTAACTACCAACTAAAACCCCGCGGTGACCTTCTTCGGCGCATTAAGGACGGCCCCGGGTTTCCCGAGGCGTACACCCCGGCTTCAGCCGGAACCGCCCTTGCGCGGTGCCGCCTTGCGGCGGCCCGTCTCGAATTTTGGGGGGGCTCAGAAGCCCCCGCACACCGAAGGACGCCCTCGGCGTCAACGGCAGCAACGAGGCCGACCGCCCTGCCGTCCATCCCGGGGGTCGCACGTACAATAGTACGTGTACAAAAGCGTACTTAGTGGGCGCTATGACAGCTCACCGCTGCGCGCCCGCGACCCATGTACCCATATACCCACCCCAACCAACCATCAAGTCATGTCTCAAGCACCTCGGAAGAACCGGATACACACTTGAAACACCCGGTAAAACCCTATTGCGGATCTTCTGTTTATTTGTAGTCATTCAGCAGTAAGTTCCTACCTGGTGCAAATATGCTTCCATTTCCTATGGTCGATTTTGCAAGGTTAGTGATGTCGTCCTTTTCTAGACACATCTTCGTTAAATAATCAGCTGTTACTGGATCAGCTACAACTATTAAAAATCATTAGTCTTTATTAACATTGTACATATATTATAACTCGATCATAGTTGGACGTGTTATGCAAAAACATTGTAACCCACAACAAATTCAAATTAAGATATTTACAATTTACGGCCAATTTCAATAAACGATCTGAGATTAAGTCTGCCGATCGATCCCAGAAATGAGCCAACAAGTATACAATGTGTAGGTCACGCGTACAATTTCAAGTTTAATTGGTCAATTTTCGGGATCAATCTGAAACACCTCGATTCATCTCGACAGTCCATACCACTCCCCGCTGAGCTATCGCTGCTTATTATTAATATATAACAGTATGCCTTGAATTTTTTTTTCATTTCATTTCGTTGCGTTGCGTTGTGTTGCGTTGCGTTTCGATAGAGTAGCCTTGGATAGATCGAGAAAAGCTGCATACACCGGCATCTTCCTATCCGTATAGTACTTGACTCCTGTTTGAGTGCCAGAATAGGACTCAGTTGCTAATCCGTTTCTGAAGCCAAATGCAGCGTCACTTAGTTTTATTTCATTCCTAAGCTGGCACTCAAGCAGACCGTCAACTCCTTTACTTATAACTGTTGCTAAGGAAATATGTCTGTAGTTATTTATATCGGATTAGCAGACCCGGCCACGCGTTGCTGTGGCTAAGGCCCACTGTGCCCCCGGCCGGCCGTCACAACCGCTATGTCCCTGCATTTTAAATCTGTAATATCGTCGAAAATATTTATTTAAATTACATGCTGTAATTTGGCTGTAATTTGCCCTTTGGCCATATTGATCTATATTAAATGCACAATATATTTAAGGTATTTACTTAATTGGATAAGGATTAATACTGTAGCGTTTAAAATCGTTTCGTAAATAAGCCATTATTTCTCGTAGAAACTAAAGGATAAAAAATGGTTATTGTGGGTTATCCCTAAGTGATAAGACATATACTATCGCGGACTTTTTTGTAGACCTTTTTAAGTTGTACAATACTGTAGTACATTATTTTGATCTATCTCGTAGGGTTTAACCAGCGTTTGCAATGTAAGCGCAAAAAATGTGTTTATTTACGACATCACATTAGAAACCTATAAAATTATCAATGTTTCTCTACTAGTTTATGCATGTATTATACATATAAATCTTCCTCTTGAATCACTCTATCTATTAAAAAAAACCGCATCAAAATCCGTTGCGTAGTTTTCAAGATCTAAGCATATAATTTATATGGACAGACAGACAGACAGCGGGAAGTGACTTTGTTTTATACTATGTATATGTGTTGATGTATCGCCGGTTTCTTTTAAATTACCGGTACGACACTATCCGTCAGATCAGCACGGAAGTATGTATGTATAACGCATAGCGTATATAGCAATTTGCCCCTTGATAGTCCCCTGACTACTTTCTTTACTTCTTTAATACTAATACTAAGGGGTGACTTAGAAGAAAAAGAAGGAGACCCGTCTGCGATCATCCCATGCCCATTCCTAACAAGAAATTGCACCTTGAAATTAACTTTAAAGATGTTAGCTATTTATTTTGTCTGTTTCTAAAACTGAATAAAATTATTTTGTTTATGTTGTTCTGCTATTAAATCTAAACGCATCTGTTCCTTATGTTTTTGACAAAGATTTAACCTAAACTGTAATGATCAGATGACGATCACTTTTTTATCTTGGCCGAATAGCGCTAAATTCTCAAGTTGAACTTGCTGTTGTATGGAAAGTTTTTGTGTAACTACATTCAAATAATCTAGATAAATTTTATAGATACCAAAATAAACACCTTTGAATCATGTACAAAAAATTTGATTTTCATAATGTTTTAACGTTCCGTACATATTACCCCCGAGGTGGTTCAAAATTTTATTAATATATAAAAAGCCAAAGCCAATCACAGGCGATATGAAGCTCAAATGAAAAAGATTATTAGACTCATAAGTGATATTGTTAGGTATGTACTTATGTTTACTTACCTGTAAACAGTTTAATTCCATACCAAATAACAGTCAATCCGCCATTGCTGAGAGCTTTTCTTCCGAAATAGATAACCGTTCTCATTATAGCTGAAAAAAATAATATAGGTATACAACAGAGACTGTAGATTATAGGACTATAGGGTTCGTGGATTAGTTAATATAAAATTACATTTATATCATACTTGGATTTATTTGATATTAGCATGGATTAAGTTTATATCAATGATGGATTAATTTATATTAAGGACGGTAGTGTTTGAGCAATGATCGGGTACGATCACTGCTCAACCTTCCGCCTGTTTTGTTTGCTCCTTCTATTGTTGTATTGTGTGTAGAGTCTAATATACCATTCTTTTTTATTCGTCTAGCAGGAATCAGCGCATGAGTACCGACAACTTTCGACCTCAATATTTTTATGCGATCCTCTTCAAATTGCCCTACTGATGATATAAATGCATGTTGCCACGGGGCAACCCTGTGCCATATTGTTTAAACCGAAATTGTTTAAACAATTGCAAGGAATTGTAATTTTTCAACCGGTCAATCTTTTTTATATTCTTTATTGAAATACAAATAAAAAAGGTCCTATGATTTTTCACGATAAAGTTAATATTTTTAGAGATATGAATTTTTAAAGGTTCGAAAAATCTCAAATTTGGGTACTTTTGACCCATTAAAATATATAAAAAAAATAAAATAAGATATAAATAATATTTTTTTTTAATTCTTTATACAATATTTAGTAATATTCTTAATAGAGAATTTTAAAAAAATCATTGTTTATACCTGTTTTTTAATTGTTAATTTCGCGTGCTCACAGAGATTTATTTATTACTAGCTGTTGCCCGCGACTTCGTCCGCGTGGTTATTGTTCAGTTCGCAGAGTTTACTTTTTAAGTTTAATTTTTTTCGTGAGATACTATTTTTTTTTCTAAAACTGTTTTTTTTTAAATAAAAGTAGCGTTAGTTACTCCTTGTTACATCAGCTATCTGCCAGTGAAGTCCCGTCAAAATCGGTGAAGCCATTTCACAGATTAGCCGGAACAAACAGACAGACAGACAGACAAAAATTGTAAAAAATGTTGTTTTGGCATATGTACCGTGCATAAATCCAAATGCACTTAGTCATCATCATCATCATTTTCAGCCACAGTGCTGAACATAGGCCTCCCCCAAAGATTTCCAGACCGACCTGTTGGAAGCGGCCTGCATCCAGCGACTTCCTGCGACCTTTATCAGGTCGTCTGTCCACCTTGTAGTCCACCTTGACGTCCAACGCTGCGCTTGCCAGTACGTGGCCTCCATCCCAAAACCTTTCTGGCCCATCGGTTATCGGTTCTGCGACCTATGTGGCATGCCTATTGCCATTTCAACTTGCTAATCCGCTGAGCTATGTCGGTGACTTTCGTTATTCTACGGATCTCCTCATTTCTGATTTGATCACGTAGAGAAACACCGAGCATAGCTCTCTCCATAGCTCGCTGAGTGACTGTGAGCCGTCTTATACGGCCCATATTCAGAGGCCACGTCTCAGTGCCGTATGACATCACTGGTAACACGAACACTGGTTGATCGAAGACTAGTCTTCAGGCACTGTGGTAATTTGGACGAGAAGACCTTGCCAAGTTTCCCGAACGCTGCCCAGCCGAGCTGGATTCGACGATTGACCTCTCTCTCGAAGTTGGACCTGCCTAGTTGGACTACTTCTCCTGGATAGACATATTCGTCGACAACTTCGAGAGATGAGCTTCCAACAGTAATCGGAGTGGGCACAACATGGACATTCGACATGACCTTCGTTTTACCATGTTCATCCTGAGGCCCACCCGTTGAGAAACTCTGTTGAGGTCTTCCAGCTTTGTACTCAGATCTTCCAGCGATTCCGCAAGGACCACGATATCGTCAGCGAAGCGGAGGTGAGTCATGTACTCGCCATTTATGTCGATGCCGAATCCTTTCCAGTTCAAGAGATTAAAAGTATCTTCCAGCGCAGCAGTGAACAGTTTCGGAGAAATAACATCTCCCTGTCTCACGCCTCTTTGTAGTGGAATAGCCTTCGTACTCTGTTCTTGTACTCGGACCGACATGGTGGCGTTGTTGTACAAGCACCTCAACACTTCGGTATACCGATAGTCGATGTGGCACCGCTGGAGAGCCTGCAACACTGCCCAGGTCTCGATCGAATCAAAGGCTTTCTCATAGTCCACAAACGCTAAGCAAAGCGGCAAGTTATACTCCTCGGTTTTTTGTATAACTTGCCGCATCGTATGAATGTGGTCTATGGTACTATAACTTTTTCGGAAACCGGCTTGTTCGAGAGGCTGGAAGTCATCTAACTTGCGCTCGAGACGATTCGTGATAACCCTCGAAAACAACTTATACACATGGCTCAGGAGTGAGATGGGTCTGTAATTCTTCAACAAGGTATTATCACTTTTCTTGAAGAACAGTACCACCGCACTCCTGTTCCATGCCTCAGGCGTTACGCCCTCGAGCAAAACGGAATTAAAGAGTCTCTGAAGGACTTTCAGTACTGGCGCTCCGCCCGCTTTCAGAAACTCTGCAGTAATTCCTTCCTCGCCCGGCGCCTTGTTGTTTTTGAGCTGTCCGAGGGCCATCCGAATTTCGCACAAGCTTATGTCCGGGATGTCTTCGCTGTAGTGCCGGACCAGCTCAGCTCTTGGATCTTTAGCCAAGCAGGTAACAGGTTTGGCAACCGAGGTATAAAGCTGTCCGTAGAAGCTCTCGATCTCTCTCAACACCTCTGCCTTGGTCGATACTACACTGCCATTTTCCATCTTCAGCTTTGTCATTCGGCTTTGCCCAATAGACAGGTACTTTGCAAACACTTTGGAGCCTTTGTTCTGCTCAATCGTCTCCTTTATGCTCGCGGTGTTGTGAGCGCGGACGTCGTGTCGCAAGGATTTCCATATTCGTCTATTGAGCTGCCGATATGCCTCAGCGTCATCGGAAGACCGCAGCGCCATAGATCGACGTTCGGCCATGAGCTCGAGCGTCGAGACCGAGAGTTTCTGAGGTCGATTTTTACGACGGGGTCTAAAGAATTTAGAACCCATCGTGTGGACAGCTTCTGCTAACCCGTCATTGATATCGTCCACAGTTACGCAGTTATCTAGGCAAGCGAAGCGGTTTTACAGCTCGAGCTGAAAGCACTCGGGGTTTTGAATATGGGCGCGAGTAGAGCAGAGCATAGACTTCATCAAGCGACGTCTTTCTACCTTGACGTCAATACTCAATGTGTCCCTTACCATTCGGTGATCACTTCCGGTTTTCACCCTGTTGATCACAGAGACATCATTGAGTATCCGTATCTTCGTCGTAAAGATGAAGTTTATCTCGTTCCTCGTAGTACCATCCGGGCTCATCCAGGTACATTTCCTATGAGGCGGCTTCTGAAAGAAAGAGTTCATCGCGAAGAGTCCCTCTTTCTCCAAGAAGTCGGCCAGCCTTTGTCCCCTGAGGTTTAGTTGCCCATATCCAAATTGCCCCACTCTCAGCTCCTTATCTCTTGTAATAAACGGTTTGAATTAATACATGACTTGTTGTTGGTTTTGAGTCCTTTATTTGAATGTTCATCTTATTGCCGAAAAACTTATTTATACATATTATAAAACTGACGTTGCTTTAACCTAGTTTGGTGTAATACATTGGTACAATATTCGTCGAAGACTTATTTGAACATAATTATTAAGAAGTCCTAATTACCAAAGGCTACTTTATAATACAAATGGTGCAATGCAAATGCACTCTTGAGTTTATTAACTTATTTCGTAATATTACATTACAACTCCCCCGAAAAAGGGCCTGCTACCCTTCCCCATTTAAGGAAAGAGAATGTTTTAAGAAAAAATTCAAAACTATTACAAACTGTCACTAAGTTTGGAATTTAACTTCACATAATTCTTTTAGAGTAACAAAGATAAACAAACATTTATAAAACATACAATAAAAGTACTTAATATTAACTAAAATATCTCTTAGTGTTATTCTTATGTATAACATATTCTTAATTATCCTTTAAAATCTTAAAATTAGGAGAAACTTCCTCAATAACTTCGTAGGGGCCGTTATAGATGTTTTGAAGTTTTAGTTCCAGTTTTTATAAGAATAAGGTCACCCTTTTTATAAGTTACGGAGTAAGTTTTCTTATCGTACATTAATTTTCGTCTTAATTTACTTTATAACAACTCTGCTTGACATCATACTGGGCTCGCTGTAAACGATAACGTTCAACCGCTGAGCTTGCAGTATTTGTTATTACCATCGGCTCTTTTACGATGCGATTAGTCATTTTTATTATATTGCCATTGTTGGCATTTCTTAACGTAGTCGATTACGTCATTCGTCATACCTGACCAGTAATCATATAATATGATTATTTTATCCTCGTGATCACTAATTCTTACAACATCGGTTGTAATTATATTCTAGGTACCTTTATATACCTTTATATATTTATAACCTTTATATATGCAACTTTTCATATGACTTGCAAGTATTTTTATATTTGTTGCATTTTGCCTATTTATAGGTAATTAATATTTCATTAATATTTTCTTTTTCGCACATCAATCCTAAAACTCTTGCTAACTCCGTCGTGTTAGATTACGATCGAGTATTTAGGTAAATATAATAATATAGTATTACGCGTACAGTATCCTCTATTCGAATAACGACAAATCAAATTCTTAAAATCTTTGTCATTAATAAAAATTAATTCTGTCACATCAGTCGGTTTTTCAGAATTTCTACAGTCTCAGGTTGATCAAACCTGCGACTGGTAGAAGTCTGTTCTGTCAAATCATTGTCATCCGTTATGTATATCTGAGATTTCACACGTTTAGTTTGTGCTCTCGTCAATACAGACACTACTTGTTCTCCAATAGATTTTAATTTTTAGATTATTTTTAAATTTTTAGATTATTTAGAATTTTTAGATTATTTAGAATTTTTAGATTATTTAGTATTTTTATATTTGTATTAGTATTAATTTTTATTGGGTTTTTTATTGCCTTTCAATAAACGATTATTATTATTATTATTATTATATTAAATCATCACACGTTATTGATACCGGGAGTCGGCTTAGTGCGCCTGCAGTTGCATTATTCCGATCCGGGATGTGCACGATATCAAAATCATATTCTTCAACGTATAGTCGAAACTTAGTCTACTGGAAGGATTCCTTCAACTAAATAAATATACTAATGGCTTATGATCTGTAAAGATTTTAAACCTTCTGCCATACAGATACGGTCTAAAATGCCTTACTGCCCATACGATAGCTAGTAATTCTAAATCTAAAAATACCTTAAAATACCTTCTAAAAATCTTCTAAATCTATTCTAAGTCTATTTTCTGCGGGCGATAAGTTACGGCTCGCATAAGCAACTATGTACGTGACAATTACTGTTAGACAAAACCACGTCTAATCCTAAAATCCTAATCCTGATTTACAAACGTCGGTTCGCAATTGAAAAAAAAATCGTCTACGAAAAATTACGTATTAACCGTCTATAATAATTAGCGAACGATAAGTATCGCTTTACGTCATCCGAGTTCATTGGCACTGCGCAATGTCTCGATTTTGCTAACGTCAGGAAGAATGCCATTCAATGTTATTCCATGACCTACATAAACCTTATTATATAACCTCGCACCGAGGCGGTATCGAATGTCTGTTACTCATCGTTATAACTTATTTTAATGCAAATATTTTAATTATTCTTATTAAGTTGTAATAACTATCCTTATAATTAATAATTACTTCATAACATTTTAAAAAAAATATCTCCTAAGATTCCGTTTGCAGTACATGACATATTCTTAAACACAATAAAAAAATCACAAAATATTTCGGTAACAAAATTATTAAAGTAAATTGAAATAGATATTGAACATAAAAAAAAATTTACATACTTTTAGTAATTCTTACTTCAAACTTTGTTGGTAAGGAGCGCGTTGACAAATGTTGATGGCTGATGATGATGGCTTAGGGACGAGCGGAGCTGGCGCAGATGTGGAGTTTGTACGGCATCGCTGCTGATGATTCAAGCTGTAGTTGAGTGTTTAGGCCGGGCTATACCCTGGACTCCTCCAAACCTTCTTTCTTCTATCTTGATAATTTCCTCCAGCGCTCTTCATGGTATCGCGTTGTCGTGGCCGAAGCTGCTCCGTTGCGTTGGCGTTGATTTTCCCATGACGTGATATTTTCTTTCTTCTGAGTTAACCTTGAATTTTTTTTTCTTATTATTAGATGGCAGGGTCTTCAAAATAAGTGGTCATGGCCATAAGGCCATGCCATGGCAGGGTCGCCATGTTATAAAAAGGTTTGAATTAATACATGACTTGTTGTTGGTTCTGAGTCCTTTATTTGAATGTTCATCTTATTGCCGAAAAACTTATTTATACATATTATAAAACCGACGTTGCTTTAACCTAGTTTGGTGTAATACATTGGTACAATATTCGTCGAAGACTTATTTGAACATAATTATTAAGAAGTCCTAAATGCCAAAGGCTACTTTATAATACAAATGGTGCAATGCAAATGCAAAGCATACACTCTTGAGTTTATTAACTTATTTCGTAATATTACATTACACTCTTCTCTTGCCCAGTTTTGCGTTGAAATCCCCCATAACAACATTGAAGTAGGTTTCGGACGTGTGTATGGCCCGACTAATGTCGTTATACATCTCCTCTACTTCCTCATCTGGGTGTGTCGAGGTCGGCGCATATACCTGTATGACCTTCAATGAATATCTCTCACATATTCTGAGTATAATGTATACTACCCTGCTCGACACACTTTCGATGGTTATGATGTTGTTAACGAGGGACTTGTGGACGAGAAATCCGACACCACCTCGAGACTATTGAGAGACTCGGTAACAGAGTAGGTTACCGGACTTGAGGATTATCGTGTCCTCCCCGTTCCTTCGGACTTCTGATAATCCCAAGATGTTCCATCGTAACCTACTCATTTCTTCTTCCAGCTCAAGGATCTTCTCGTCAGTCCTCATAGTGCGAATGTTGTGTGTTACCAGGTCCAGTCGTCGTCGGGGGTGGTAGCGGGATCTTACCCGGGGATTCTTAGCACCCCCTGCCCCGCCGTTACCGTAGCTGCTACCGGAACAAGGAATAGCGGGGCTGCCGGGGACTGGGGGCCTGGTCATTTAGTCTGTGTTATCATTGGGAGGTTTTGCCATTACTCGCCACGCTTGGCAGGCGGGTTGGCGAGCGCAGAGGCGTAACTTCTTGCGCTGTAGATGCTGCTGCCTATCATCAGCCTGATGTATTTAGCTACGCCATGACTACGATGGTTATACCGCCATCGGCCGGTCGCCAGAGCCTCGTCCGTTAACCAGCAGGGCGCACCACGGGCAGGTGAGGTTGGCTTTGATTCCGAAAGATGGTGGTTGGACCCCCTTACACCCCTGCTATTACAAATGGTAAAATTGTAAAAATTACTAGAGATGTGCCGACTAGTCGGCGACTATTCGGTAAAGCCGACTATCCGGTCACTATTGTAGTCGGCGACTAGTCGCCGACTATTCGGCAAAGAGCGCCGACTATCCAACTTCTTAGACTTCTTAAAAAATCCATACACGAGACTTTCTTTTTGACATGATAAAATTTTAATTGAGCTCTTTCACTTTAATAAACAATAACGGTATTATCTTTACACAAAAATATTTTTTTTACACAATAACACCGCTCTGACCATACAGAAGCAAAAATCAAGAAACAATGCGACGTAAATTTACGTAATACGTAATTTGCTGGTGGGAGGATACTTGTATCCGACCGGATAGCGACCACCGTACGTACACTGGTGCTAAGACCTGCCATAGTGGCCCACCTTGTGTGGGTCGCGTTCCAGGGTCAGCCAGTGTATATGCGGATCTCCCCAGGGGGCTTGCCCCCTGATCCTAACCCTTTTCCCATCCCTTTTTCCTTCCCCTCCCCCTTGGCCCTTTGACAGGCCGGCATAATCTTGCCAACCTACGATGGACACATTGTTTATTGTTGGTCGACACTATTCTTGGATTGCGCTACACTTACTATCAGGTGTAGCGTAGTCATTTTGCCGAGCCAGGAAAAAAAAATAGGTTCCGACACGCTCGCAGGCGGCGGTTGCAATTTGCGCGCGGATCAGCTGTAAACGAAGCGTCACGGATATCCCCGAAAAGGTGATCGGATTCACGAAAAATGACTAAAAAACACTCATTTTCAGCATGCTGCTATTATTATAAGGGATCGTCCAAGCCAATTATCCTCATTTACGCTTAAACTACTATCTTTCCCACTGTGAAATCCGTCTTGATCATGCAGATAGCTTCAAACAGAAAAATTTCACAGCATAAGTTGATAAGGTTTAAAAATATCGATTTTTAAAAGTCTATATTTAAATAGGCGGAAACAAGCGCTTGTAAAAATGAAACTTGTGTAAATTTTGTTCTTTGGGACCCTAGAGTAGAGTTTCTCAAAGTTACACCAAAATCTAAAATTAGTCGGGAATTTTTATTTTTCTTTTCAGACGATTTTATATGAAACTAGCTTTTGCTCGCGGCTCCGCCCGCGTGAACAGCATTTTCCGGGATAAAATTAGCCTGTAACCGTCTCCAGGGTCCCATCTATCCCTGTAGATAAATTCATCAAAATTGGTTCAGTGATTTAGGCGTGAAAGCGTAACAAACAAACTCACTTTCGCATTAACTTTCACCCCCCTTTTCATCTCTTATTAAGTAAAATTTCCAAAAATCCTGAAACACGTTCTTATTTGTTTTACGTCAATAACCGAAATACAAAATTTTGTTTATGTAACTTTCAAAATGACGGACTTTCAAACATATTATCATGCCCTATTTTCACCCTTTTGGAGTGGAATTTTCTAAAACGCTTTCTTAGTGGGTGCCTATATAACAAAATGAATATACAGTCCGAATTACATGCTTGTAGCCTTGATAGTTTGCGCTTGGCGATTATGAATCAGTCAGGACATGTTATTTTATAAGTATAGATGAAATGACCCAAATGTGAAAGTTTGTTTATTTAGATGTTGGATGTTTGTCCGTCAATCACGCTGAAACTAATATTATACATGTGAAAGTTTGTTTGTTTAGATGTTTGGATGTTTGTCCGTCAATCACGCTGAAACTACTGAACGGATTTTGATGAAATTTGGTATACAGACAGAGTGAGCTGACTTAGGTGATAGGCTACTTTTTATCCCGGAAATCCCGGAAAAAGCAGATCATGCGGGCGGAACCGCGAGTAAAAGCTAGTGTATTCATATAGATGAACCGATCTTGTTTTTTGTGGAGCAAGCAGTCGGCTCCCTGTTGTTTAGGCCGGCTACCTGGTCGTGTGACGTAAATTAAATTGGAGCCTCTTTTCTATAATGTCTAGCTGTACAGTATTAATACATGTTTTAAATACGCGTCGCACGTGTTATAATAATAGGCACATGACAAAAAAAAATTGGTGTGTGTCGTGGGACACCAGGTAGGAACGAAGTTCCTTCGGCTAATGTAGAATCGACACAAATTGCAAAAAATTCAAATTATCAACTAAAATAACAAAATATGTCTCTTTATTTTTGTTTGACAACATAAAATTACATAGAAATAGAATAGAAAATAGAATAGAAAAATAGAAATAAAAAAAAGACGTGTGGCACTCGGAGACTGCCGCGGTAAAGCTATTGTATAGCATTTTTTATCAACTTATGTAATTATAAATAATAACGAGCTAGCGTAATCTTTTAAAAATCGATGGAGATATAAAAATACTTCAACTATAACTGGCTGAATGAATTTCATTTTAAAAAAGGAACTAACGCCTGCTGGTTATGCGACTGTCGCGCCTGCGCACTTCTCATTTAACGCTTTTATTCCACGCATTTTTTCCACGCATTTTTTCCACGCATTTTTACCACGCATTTTTTCCACGCATTTTTCTTACGGTTTTACTATCACATTTTTTTTAGTTCGGTCACGCAGCGAAATCCCTATCCCCTCCAAGCCTGCCGTAAGGAACTTCGTTCCAAAAATCTTTCTTAAAATTTTTGAATAGACGAGCGACGTATTATTAAATAAACGGCACCTAAGCGTAAACAAATGTAAAACTATAACCTTCACACGTAAATCTAAACCTTTGACCTTTTCGTATCAAATTAATATATAATAATATCGGTATATATTATTGAAAGAGTGAATGTAATAAAGGACCGAGGTATTTTACTTGACCAAAAACTTATTTTCAATAATCATATTGACTACATTGTAAATCAAGCAAATAAGAACGTAGGTTGCTCGGTATGGCGAGAGTCACGCCTCCTATCACATCATGGGATGGAAATATGCTCGGTGAAATGTGGGTGTACCAGTTACACCTCTGCCTACCCCTTCAAGGATTACAGGCGTGAGTGCCTCTGTATATATGTAATAATAAATATATACAGGGTTATTTTTAAAACACTGACAACCTCGCAGGGCCATATAGCTGACCCTATAAGGAACAACTTTTGTTCTACGAGTTTGGACATAACTCAATACATAAGAAAAAAAATGATTTTACAAGTTTTTGTTATGTAGTGTTTGTGTTCGTACGTCTACGTGTAGGTATTATCGATCGAGACGGCGCGGCCGGTCATTGAACTGACGCGCGCGGCCGCGTGTATTACGTAATCTGCGCGTAGGTAAAATTCAAGACGGAAATTAAATTCATAATTATTTTTGTATGAGAATAAAATCTAACAAATTATGAAAAGTCGTAGAACAAAAGTAGTAGCAAATGACCTTAGGAATCTACTCCTGCGAGGTTGTCAGTGTTTTAAAAATAACCCTGTATATATATAAATAATTACCATTTAAATAGTGATACACATAAAAACAATGTTTTAAAAGTGATCATAAATTAGTAAATATTTAAGTAGTTGATACTGCTTTCAACAATAGAATTCTTACTTAAAGAATAAATCTTGTCTAACATAAATTCTGATCAACCATTTAAAATACCTGAGGTAGATGTAAATGCAGATTTTAAGATTCCTGACGATGCTGCACATGGCTTTATTTTACAAGTAGATTTGGAATATCCAATATTTGGAATATATTGGTTTTATACGATTTCCATTCAGATTTTCCCTTTTGTCCTGAATATGTATGCAAAACAGAACAAACATAGAAAACTTATCCCAAATTTAAATGATAAAAAGAACTATGTCATCCATTAGAGAAATCTTAAACAATGTTTAAAAAATGGCTGATGCTGCTTAAGGTTGCAATACTTAAATTTGAACAATTTGCGTGGTTAAACAACTACATCGATTAAAAGATACTTTACAGCAGAGCATTTATTAAGATACTGTATAATATACTAAAATACTATATACTGAGGGTGTAGGGGTCGGGCCATCACAATGTGTCATTCAGTTTTCGATTCTAAGGCATACATGAATTGTCCGGGTTGGCAATAGACTATCATATCAATAAGCTCGGCGAAACACACACAAATCAAAAATCCATATTGAAGTCAAATCCAAAGTCAAATTTCAAACATAATTTTTATAGAGGGTACTAAAAACGTGTCTAAAAATATATACATACCTTCAGTATTACCTATAAACAAATACAGGTGTCCCAAAATGGGCAACGTTAATATATCGTTATTAAGTTTTCTTGATAATGCGTACATTCTTCTATACTTGAATCGCACTATTAAATAAAATAATACCAAACAACTAAGTAAAATTTCTAGAATCATTTCAAATTACACAACAGCTTTAATATTCTATGAAACAAATAATGCGCAAAGACGCTATTATAGCTATTTATAGTAGGATATCCGACCTGCTACTAAATAGGGATATTCTCTAATTATTATATTATATACAACGCACATTACGTTGTAACGTCTGTTACAACGCACATTAGCCTTGAGTTAATTACCTCAAAGTTACAACGCACTTGTATTCTAAAAATTGGGCGCAGGTTTGTACAGTCAACGACAAAAGGCAATGAACGTGGACAAAACGAAAACATCAAAAGTCGCTGATCAACTATCGCAACATAACGCTTAGAAATTCTTGAATATACTTTACTTCCGACGCCGGCGAGGTGAGCCGAGAACTTTACTACTACTTTATTTTGGGCTGCCTCCGGCGCCCCTGGGTGGGCCCGCGACGGCTGCATATACGCGCTCGGCAGGCCGTGCGCCACTCGACCACGGTAATATTATCTATACAGTATTCCAACTTCATACAAACGGATAAAGCGCGAGCTATTCCTACGATTTGATTTGCGATTTTTATTTGGGTGGGAAATAGGGGGGCTCGTGAGGTCTGCTGTTTTACCAGAATTACTAGTATAAAAAAACTATTTTACAATCACAAAACTAAATGGAAATACAAAGTAGGCAAATGTAATTAAAATTATGGAGGCGGGCAGCCCTATCGCATGTTTACCAGGCTCTGTCACGTCGTGAGCATGGAGTAGATTTTGCTATTCGCAACAACATACTCAACTCCATTGAAAGACCGCGTGGAGTGTCAGAACGTATCATAGTTCTACGCTTGTATACAACCAACGGATACACCACCATAATTTCCGTTTATGCTCCCACATTAAACTCATCTACAGAAACTAAAGATTTATTTTACAACCAACTATCCGATGTGGTGCGTTCGGTGCGTTCTGGCGATCACCTCATCATTCTCGGTGATCTCAATGCTCGGGTGGGACGGAACACCGTAACCTGGCCAGATTGTTTGGATAACCACGGGATAGGGAAGATAAATGAAAATGGTCAACGTGTTTTGGAGTTTTGTACCCAAAGGCAACTTTGTGTTACCAACACTTATTTCAAGGGCAAGGAAATACGCAAAGTTTCTTGGAAGCATCCCCGGTCGGGGCACTGGCAGCAGCTGGATCTTGTCTTAGCGAAAAAGAAAGACCTGCAAGATATCCGTCACACAAGATCTTCATAGCGCGGATTGTGATACAGACCATACATTAGTGGTGACTACAATTTACTTAAGACCTAAAAAGATCCATTCTTCTCGGCCGATGGGAGCGAGAAAGATAGATGTTTCCAAAATAAGAAACGAAGATTTGTATTTGGCAACGTTTCGCAACGTTGTCATTGACGAAATGGAAATGTGGCGTTCAGATATGTCAGCGCAGGAAAACTGGACGAATCTTAAATTTTTACTTAAAGAAGCAGCCGCTAAAGTTTTTGGTTATAGAATGCCAGTGGGTAAGGATTGGTTTCAAGACAATATTAATTCTATATTAAGACCTCTGCTGGATTCTATACGCGACGCCGCATTAAGACATCGCCTCAACTCAAACCACAAAACTCGTGAGGATGTTGGTATCGCTAAGGCCAACCTGCAACGCAATGCCCGATACTTTGCCAACGCTTATTGGGTTGACCTTTGTAAGGCTATCCAAAATTGTACAGCAGCCAGAAACTTTGGCGGTATGTATCTAGGAATAAAAAGGCAATAGGTGTATCTCACAAGATAACGGCCCCCCTTAGGGAGACTGATGGCTCTATCATAACTGATGTAGACCGTCAGCTATGTCGTTGGGTGGAACACTACACCACACTTTATGCCGAGTCTGTTAGGATACATCCGGGAGCTTTGAGCAGTATTGGGCAATTTCCATCTTGGGATGAGCTAGATGCAGAGCCCACTATAGAACAGTTAAACCTAGCTGTCAAATAGCTTAAATGCGGAAAGAGCCCTGGCAATGACGGCATCCAAGCTGAACTCATTAAACTGTAGTACCTTCTACCTTTACTGTATAGCATGATGCAAAGAATGCCTCAGGCATTAAAGTCCGCCTGTATACCTTGTGTACAAAGTTTAATAAATAAATAAATAAATGATCGTGGAGTGCTGGCGCGAGGGCTTTGTGCCTCAGGAAATGCGTGATGTCAACAACAACCGCGGCGACTGCAACAACTAGCGTGGTATATCCCTTCTGAGTGTTGTAGGAAAGCTATTTGCTCGTGTTGTTCTAGGCAAACTGCAAGAACTCGCTAACAGAGTTTATCCCGAGTCACAATGTGGCTTCCGTCCTAAGTGTACAACGGTAGACATGATATTTACTCAGAGGCAATTGCAAGAAAAATGTAGAGAACAACGAACACCTCTGTTTATGGCCTTTGTCGACCTTAATAAAGCCTTTGATACCGTTAGCAGAGAAGCACTTTATTTGGCGCTGAAGAAAATTGGATGCCCTCCAAAACTATTATGTTTAATAAAATCATTTCACGATGATATGAAGAGCAGTCATCTTTAATGGCAAAACATCTGCACCATTTGATGTGAAGCAGGGAGTACGGCAGGGCTGCGTAATAGCGCCCACTTTGTTTGGCATATTCTTTTCTTTGCTCTTAAAGACCGCGTTTGGTGACAAGAACTGATGGCAAACTCTACAATATTGCCCTACTTAAGTCCCCACGTCATAGAGAGGACATATATGTAGACAATCTCTTGTTCGCTGACGACGCGGCCTTTATCGCCACCACACCTGACGAGCTGCAGAATATTGTCAACAAGTTTGTAAGTAAGTTGTAAGTTTCCAAACCATACGTTACGAGATTCGGCGTAAGTCAAGGTACGAACCTGGGTCCGTCCGTTACTCTTTATCATAATGGGAAATGATTTGCCAAGAGCAATTAATAGGTCTACACCCTTATTATTTGCTTATGACCTAAAATTAGTTATTGATGTAAAGCAGAACTCGGATCACAACAGGATAAATATAGTATATATATAATATAAATAGGATTGTAAAGTGGAGCCTAGGAAATAAATTATATTTTAATGCAGATAAGTGTTTGGGTTTGTCGTTCAACCGAGCGCGAGCCCCAAGCCTCTACCAATACCATATGAACGGGATACTTCTCCAGCGCGTTACTGAGATCAGGGACTTAGGGGTGCGCTTCTCTGACGATTTGAATTTTAGGAAACATATCATTAATGTTGCCAAAAAAAGCTTACCGTAACTTGGGGTTGGTGTTACGACAGGCAAACCAATTTACAAATGTTGAGCTTTGAGAGCATTGTACGACTTCCTTATCAGAAGCCACATAGAATCTAATGCTGTAGTCTGGTCTCCTCATGAAAATAATAATAAATTTCCCGCTGCTGTATCCTACATTATTTGTTCTGGGAATGACAGGGTACTATAAATTGGAAATAAGAAGGGAAGTTACTATTGCCAAATATTTATTTAAAGTGATTCGCGGTAAAATACACAATCCCAGCCTCCTACAACTAGCTGGGCTGTGGGTCCCGGATAGGAGTGTAGGGCGGCGGCGACCGCCACTGCTCTCAGTGCCACGAGCTCGCACCAACTTATTACGGCACGCACCACTGACCCGCGCCCTGCGTGTGCTCAATGCGGTGTCTGACCAGGTCGATTTATTTTCATGCTCATTGACGGAATTTACAACGGCCGCTTATGTAATAATAAGTAGTAATAGAATATTATAATCACTATTGTACTACACTATTGTATTTGGTATTACCTGTAAAATAGTTGTATGTGGAAATAAATAAATAAAATGAATATAATTATCGTTATAAGGGTTTATAAGAAAAAAAAGGAAGGAGTAATTAACTTATTCACTATTCGAGAATTGCTTAACGGCCTTCCGTGAGCAAATGACCTTGACTGACTCGCGCCATACTGAGCGCGTGTGAGTTTTCGTGCAGAATATGCACGTATTTAGCGAATAATTGATTTAAAAAATCAGGTTTTGGTCTTTTCAAAAATTTAAAACCGGCAAAATATTCGTTATTAAATTGCCTATCTAGTGATGTTAATCTCATATAAAAACAATCTGTACTTTAAAAGGAGACGCACGGAATCTTTGCATTTTTCCCATTTTTATGGTTCATTTATAACGACATTTAAAAAAAATATATCAACATTAACATAAATTTGAATCGAACAAAGTAAAGCTTACAGATTGTAGAAATATATTGTATATTTTTTTAATCAATATTTATTTTAAGTAATGACTAGATAGCCTCTAAAAAACTCGATCGCGCGGCGTTTTGCTGGGGATATGGCCTTAAGTATTCGTTTTGAAACGAATAAATTATTCAAAATAGTAATACTGTTGTATACAAGATCAGTCAGAAATGGTGAACTCAGCCGGAAATAAATAAAATGAATGATATCAATATTTAGTAACAGTTGTAAAACGTACAAACTCCGTGGCACACAGGGCGAGTAGCCGGTTGTGAAGCGAGAGGCCGCAAGTTAGATTCACGCACCGACACAAATGTTTATGTGATCCACAAATTTTTGTTTCAGATCTACGTGTGTCTTCTTACTATAAGCCAAATCCTTCTGTGTCTCTGTCTCCTCAGCATGTGTAGCATGTTGCTCCGACCCCACTGTGAGTGGGCTAAAGGCAGGTGGTAGAGATTATAATATTTGACATCACGTAGATTCAGTATTTTTATAATTCTGCTGCCAATTTATTCGCTGCTCATTAAAACAAAGTCAAATAATTAGAACGGGGCAACGATAATGTGAATCTAATTAACCCCCGCTGTTTAACAAACAAACAACTCATTACCATGTACATAATGAAATGATGATTTGTGTAGCTGCCTATAATATCTATGATGTACTAGGCGGTGGGTGTAATAAACCATGGGTGTATATTCTTTTCTATGATTTTTGGATAGATTTGATCTTATTATTTGTTATTGTTTTATTGCACATCGATTTTCTTGCAGCTACATCTGCTAAAAAATATTTTCTAGGATAATCAGTAGTATTCCCACACAAACTATCCCACTATACTTAAATATTCTAAACCAGTGTTTCCCAATTGAATTTCGAAGGTATGTGAAATCAAATATCAAAGCGCATTAGGCAAGAGTTATTAACTAAGTCCTAGCATCCCATGAGAAGGCCTGTGCTCAGTAGTTGAACCGTAACGCTAGTTGCAATTTTTTGAATCAGCCTAAAATTTGCATTCTCTTAAAGGCTCAAAAATCATTTAAATTTACCGGAGGCTATCAAAACAACCAAATATTGCAACTCACTAACCTACTTCCACGAAAACTTCACTCGGCCAGTCGATGTTACTTCATAATAACAGCATAATAAACCTGGCCAAGTGTTACAACATAAAGTCGACCATCAAGAGACATTGTGTCCCTCGACGGGCGGCAAAACTATCTCGGCCTGAAGACACTGGATATACACTTATTAGATTTATTATCGTAATGAGGGTGTATAGAATGTGATGAGAAAAATAAACAGATTTGTACTGCAGACTAACTGCTCACTAGCTGCATAAGCGGTTAACCACAGATCATTGATAATCAAGTTGTTTGATTGAATAGACTAAAACTAAGAAGGATGGATAACGGATGGATTGATATGCAACTGATGTAAATGAACAAAGCGAGAGACAAAATAATGAACTGGATGTAAATGAGTTCGTTAGGTAATATATGCCTAAAATAAAACACATGATTTAGTTAGACAGCAATAAAAATATATATTATCTTAATCTTATATTAGTTAAAAAGTTTACAACAGTTATAATGATTCCAGTATTGTATAAAAAATACATTATTTTTGTCTAAGATGATTTAATAGTATGGAAGTGAATCGCAAACAAAATCAAAATACCTAATACAAATTTATGACAATAATTATTATAATGTAATTTTTCTTTTATTTATTATTACTTTACTATATAAATGATGTGATAAGAGGCGAGCCTATCACCATACCGGGCACACATTCCAACCCCGGGCAACTCATATCTTGAAAACTGGCTGGTTTTAATAAACAAGCTTGGTTTGATGCTCCAGATCGATCTCCAAAATCAACCAATCAAACAAAGTAATTTATACGAGTGACTTTCATACTACATACTTATTGACTAATTTGTGGGATCTATCGGAAGATTCAATCTAAGATCGTTCAATTCGATCACGCCAGGTAGAAAAGATAAGTGTTGACAAGAAAAAAATATACAATATGCTTTAGATGGAAATTAAAGAGTGCATCGACTAGGTACTGCCGGGTAGAAAGAAACAAACAATAATAATTAATTTAGTTTTATAACGCCATATTTACTAGTCATTACTAGTAAATATGCCGTTGATAAATATGGCTGATAATAAAGCAAAATCAGAACTTTAGCTAATTCATCGCTTAATATATATCATATGTATAAATATATAACATGTAAGTATTTATTCATATTTGTAGTTTATATATTTTAAGTATTCATTTAGATAATACGTCAGTAGATTTATGTATTACTATCTGATATAGTATTATAGCATAATAATTTTTATACACCCACATTGTCTCTTCTGCATCACCCATAGGTTGACTGTTGGAGAATGCCTCTGACATTAAGTCCGCCTATACGTTTGTATGTAAAGTTTAAATAAATAAATAAAATTAACACATTTTATATTTGTTTTATGATTTTATTCTGGGCTCTAATCGCACTTTGAAGTCGTCTACATCTTTCATCATAAATTCGTACTTTACTCGAAGCGGCTTCTCTTTTTCCAAACATTTTCCAGTGTCCACATAAGAATAGATATCTGATGACTCACAAGGCAGTAATTTGAAGTTGCGGACCAAGTATATTGTTACTATCGTTATGGACATTAGGGCGTATTTGTAACCTGTAATATTTCCCTCAATACCATTATTATTTCAGAAACTGTTCCTCTATTAAAGTTGATTAAAAAGATATACAAAGCAAGCAACAATCGATATACAAAGCAAGATAGCTCAACGGGGAGTGGTATAGACTGCAGGGACGAAAGTAGCCTCAAGAGTTTACCAACTTCTTTAAGCTACATGTGTATTTATTATGAATATTATCATTAGCGAAAACCGTAGAAGAAAAATTGTAAGAAAACTTGTAGACCTGAGAATTCTCCGAGTAATTTCGAAGGTGTGTGAAGTCTGCCAACGCGCATTAGGCCAGCGTGATAGATTAAGGCCTTAGTCCTCTCATATGTAGCATTTGTAGATGAACGCTCGTACCCAGTAGCGGGACAGTAAAATACAGGGCGATATTAATAAGAGACGAAATAAATTTCAGACAAAGAGGTCTTGTTATACTTGAATGCAGCGTAGTAGGCAATGAGTTCATTGCAAAATACTTTTACCACAAACGATACTAGTAATATGCATTCTATATATATTATATAATTGATAAATATTACTCAAACAAAGTAATGCATGCTTCTTACCAATACAAGCTCTTGGTCCCAATGAAAATGTAGCAACCGCAGCTGGATGTTTAGGCGGGGCATCAATAAATCGATCAGGCTTAAACTCTTCGGCGTCGTCACCCCAGTACACTGGGTGTCTATTTATTGCCCAATTGTGGATAGCAATCGATGAATCTTTCACGAGGGTTATCCCAGACGCTGCATAAGAATGACACAAATGTTTTGATTGTGTATTTTATATTTTGCTTCGCTTTGATTAAAACAGTAAATTGTAATCATTTTAGTGGTAAAACCACACTGTGGAGAGAAAGAGAGACAGAGAGAGAGAGAGGGAGATGAAGACAATTTTGTCTTCAACGTGAATAGGGCGGCTCAATCGGGCTGATACCATTTTCTCACAGACAACCGACTAAACTTAATTAGTAGCTCGCTGCTGCGTTTCGGAGTGACATATCTCGAGGTCTAAATCCCCCCTGCCCTTCCTAATCCTTTAATTAAGATTGGAAATGCATCTATAATTCTCATGGTATTGTGGTCGATCATGAGAGGTGTTGATCACCGACCGTCAGGTGACCCACTTGCTCGTTTGCGCCTGATAATATAAAAAATATTTTTAAAATGTTTTGAAAGAGATATTTATAGTTAGTTATCCTTGATATACAAAAAATAGTTTTTTTTTATAGTACATCAATGTTAGTTATGTATTTTTTGGTTTTTTATTTTGACAGCCTCCGTGGCGCGGTGGGCGAGTAGCCGACTGTGAAACGTGAGGCCGCGGGTTCGATCCTCGCAACGAGACAAATGTTTGTGTGATCCACAAATATTTCTTTCGGGGCCTGGGTGTTGTGAGAGCGAAAGTCTCTCGTAGTTCCTGATACCTACGACACAAGACTCGTATCTTACTGTGGAGTCAGGGCTATGTGTGTGACTGTTGGGTGTTATTATTTATTTGGAGTACATAACGTAGTTGTATGTAAATATACATATATATTTCTCATGCATATAAGAAAAAAATAAAAGTGCATCTTACGAATTGTTACATCTTTCTCAATTTTTCTAAAAGTTAAAGGAATTGGTGGATACAATCTGATGACCTCCTTCACAACAGCATCCAAGTATTTCAATCGGGTTAGATCTGTTGGAGTCACTGATCTATCTGTGTCACCGAATACTGCTTGTAACCTGTACCAAAATTACTTTTTATTACAATTATATTGTTTAATAGTCTTACATACAGAATATTAAACAATATAAATTAAAATAATGAAATGCCTCTATCGCCATATTGCGCGTTATGTCAATGATGATTGATGTTACGTATGTTGATTATCTGTTTAGCGTAAATTATGAAGTTGAGTTAAAATCCAAATTTAAGGTCCAATACTCAATTAGACACGTAGTGCACAATATTTGAGGAGTACGGAGAATGTTGAGGCTTCTGAGTAGACAGTGGCCCTGGCAAGTCGGGTTAACACCAGAGAGACTTCTGTCTCTTAAATATTACAACTAATACAAACGAACTAAACAATTTTTAAGAGATATTCGATCTGTCCATAAATTCTTGGTTTTCTCACTTACTCTTGATAAACTTTTTCCTGTACTTCAGGATGTCTGGAGAGCACCTTAGCTATAAACGCTGCTCCAGTGGCTGACGTATCTGTGCCAGCTAGGATTAAAACAAGCGCCTCCTCCATTATTTCCACGTCTGAGAATCCTTGCCCTGTGCCTGACGTTTTAATCATCATGTCGAGAAATGATATTAGATTTTTATCTTCCATGTCTATAATAGAAAATTATACCTATCAATAATATACTCTTAATATTTATATTTTTTGGGCTGTAAGGGGATCCAACCACCATCTTTCGGAATCCAAGCCAACCTCACCTGCCTGTGGTGCACCCTGCTGGTTAACGGACGAGGCTCTGGCGAGCGGCGGATGGCGGTATAACCATCGTATTCATGAGGTAGCTAAATGCAACAGGCTGATGATGGGCAGCAGCATATTCATCGCAAGAAGCTACGCCTCTGCGCTCGCCAACCCGCCTGCCAAGCGTGGCGAGTAATGGCAAAACTTCCCAAATGATAGGACAGATAAGAACCAGGCCCCCAGTCCCCGGCAGCCCCGCTATTCCTAGTTTTGGTAGCAGCTACGGTAACGGCGGGGCAGGGGGTGCTAAGAACCACCGGGTAAGATCGCGCTACCACCCCCGACGACAACTGGCCCTGCGCGTCTCGGGGTTTTGAATATGGGCGCGAGTAGACCGATTACCGTTGGAAGCTCATCTCCCGAAGTTGTCGACGAATATGTCTATCTAGGACAAGTAGTCCAACTAGGCAGGTCCAACTTCGAGAGAGAGGTCAATAGTCAAATCCAGCTCGGCTGGGCAGCGCTCGGGAAACTTGGCAAGGTCTTCTCGTCCAAAATACCTAAGTGCCTGAAGACTAAAGTCTTCGATCAATGTGTGTTACCAGTGATGACATACGGCACTGAGACGTGGCCTCTAAATATGTGCCGTATAAGACGGCTCACAGTAACTCAGCGAGCTATAGAGAGATGCTCGGTGTTTCTCTACGTGATCAAATCAGAAATGAGGAGATCCGTAGAAGAAAGAAAGTCACTGACATAGCTCAGCGGATTAGCAAGCTGCAGTGGCAGTTTTTTTTTTGTTCTGGAATGGTGGCGACGTACTGGCAAGCGCAGCGTTGGACGTCCACCTAGAAGGTGGACAGACGACCTGATAAAGATCGCTGGAAGTCGCTGGATGCAGGCTACTTCCAACAGGTCGGTCTGGAAATCTTTGGGGGAGGCCTATGTTCAGCAGTGGACGTCTTGTGGCTGATGATGATGATGATTTACTTTTTTGAATATAAAATATTATAAAATAAAAAAAAACTTTAAAAAATATCATCCTCCAATGACGAGAGACCTTTTTTTGTCGCGGGGGAAAGCGTTTTATCAACACCACCCTGCCCTGTGGGAGGCGGAATGCTTATGTTGGGCTCTGCCAACCTTACGACCCAGCGTTGAGCCGCCCGGGGGAGATGGAAAACATCCGGGCGACCGCTGGCCCGCGTCCCTGCACTATGTACACCTTATGCCGACAAATACCAAAAACCCCGCGGCAACCTTCTTCGGCGCATGTGGGGCGGCCCCGGGGTATCCTTGTATAAGTCAAGGATTGCTACTGGAACCGCCCCAGCGGGGTAGCGCCTTGCGGCAACTCGTTTCCTTGTAGAGGGGCCCCGTGTACCAAGGACACCCTCGACGTCAACGACAGGACGAGGCCTACCACCCATGCTGCCGTCCATCCCGGGGTCGCATGTACAAGAGTAGACTTGGGCGTTACGACAACTCCCGCTGCGAGCCCGCGACCCCTGATGGCCCCTATTAGTCACCTCTTACGACAGGCAGGAGATACCGTGGTGGATTTCTCCAAACACCCCCATTCCAAAGGGCGGGATGGCGAGAGGCCTAGGACCCAAACCACTGACGGTTAAGACCCCAGATTGAGGAAACTCTTCAAGATGCGTCTAATAACATTGCCTTCTGAACCTGTCTCTTGACCCAGCGATCAATTGAGAGCCTCTGGACCTACAGGGTAAGGCTCTTTCGTATCAATCTATTAATAGCAACGACTATCGGAACATTGATTGTCGAGTCCACATCCCACATGTTGGTATATTATGTTGGTCATATTTGGTCATTTTATCTTCTGCGTTTTTTTTTATTTGATTGAACGACGAGACGAGCAAAGCGCTCGCCTGACGGTAAGCGCCACGCCTGCTCATAAACAGAAGCAACACCACACAGCACTTTGGGTTTTAAAGCACTGCAATGCACTGAACTGTGCTCGTCACCACGAGACATAAGATGTTAAGTCTTGTAGAGGAACGGGTGTACGTGATCCTCTGGTAAAGGCGGAGATTTCCAGTCAGGCGGATGTTATACCTGACCGGGCGGCCCCTCCGATATTTGATGTTCCGAACTTGTATATGACGGCGCCATCTGTATTTGTTTTCGTGTGATGAGCGCCATCTATGATCAACTCGAGTGCAACAGGCCGACAATGCACAAACAACATGTCGCGACTTTCCTCACCAATCCGCTCCAGTATAAAAAAGGAGCGCGACTGTGGCCGGGCATCATTCGTTCGGCCACCGCCGCCTAGTGCAGAAGTGCACAATCTAGTTTGATTATAATCTTGGTTTAAATAGTTAAAGAGTAAACATAGAAGTAAAACTACACCGTCTTTGAATTTAATTTAACATATTCTTGTCGGACCCCTCGCCTATATACAGGGTTATTTTTAAAACACTAACAACCTCGCAGGACTAGATTCCTAAGGTCATTTGCTACTACTTTTGTTCTACGACTTTTCATAATTTGTTAGATTTTTTATTCTCATACAAAAATAAGTATGAATTTAATTTCCGTCTTGAATGTTACCTACGCTCTGCGCGCATCGCAGATTACGTAATACACGCGGGCGCAAGCGTCAGTTCAATGGGTGTGGTGGGACCCTTAAGTCGTGGCCGGGCCGTATCGATCGATAACTACAGCCGTCAGCTGTCAATAATTTAAATATTGTAAATACGCTGATTTCACTAATTAAATACGCCTCCATTAAACAATAGAAAGTAAAGGAAACCAAACTACCAATATTAAATTGGTTTAATTAAACTTTAGAAAACGACAAAAAAAAATTTGTTACGTAATCGTAACATATTTTAGATGTTTAAATACTGTATTTGTTTTTAATTGTTTAATGTAGCTAGTCCTAAGCCTGGTAAAGTATGAAGGGATTGTGGACTCAGTGTAGGTATGTACATACTGGCTACAAAGCCCGCGAGCAATAGAAATTAACTATGTGTGCGGTGGTACATTTACAATTTTGTTATTTGCTCCTATGTTGTCAAAAAAGTACATAATATCGTAAAAACTTACTTTGCTCTGACTTTGTTTTATCTTTCTTTTCATCTTCAAATTTTTGGCGTTTAGATTTTATTATCTGTAATAAAAGAATAATATAACACGTTACATAATACACACGTTATACACGTTATAATATAATAATATAACACGCTAATAATATAATAGAGTGAAAAAAGTTGTAGAAACTATTACGTTGGTAGAGGAGGGAGCCTGTAACAAAGTTTACCCTATGCACACAATAGATGGCGCCAGCGTAGAGTTAGATCGTGCTATGGTTTCGGAAATATTTTTGTTTTGTATTCGGGTTAAAAATTACGAGGTATCTAATTGTATCCACTTGTCTGGATCATTCTGGATCTCTGCTAATTATACGGAATATCTAATATATAGTATCTAAGATTCATAACCAATTTTGTATCATTACGTTCCGAGTATTGCATCAATATATCAATTAATTCTTAATTCTTGAAGAACCTCACCCGTCTATAAGAAGAGAATGACAAAATTATTACATGTATGTACTAACATATCATTGATGGAACAGCGGTGGTAAATGCAATATTATCGGGCCTTGAAAGCCACCACAGACCCAAACCAAATCACTTCTGTGGCTTAGTACTGTTTACATCTTACCGTTTTTACAAAATCCTGCATTAACCGATTGTTTTTTACAAATTCAGCATGACTTGCAGTTAGTCTGTAAAATGGCGTTTCGTAAATGTATGGTTTAGATGCTTTTTTAACGGACATCTCGCAATATCTTACAAATGCTTTAGGAAATGGATGATCAGAGTGGCTTTGAGCGCCTACATTAATTCCGAGCGTTGATTCTAAAAAAAATAAAAATATTTTAATTAAAGTAATCTAATATGAAGTTTCGGTTTGATGAAAAAAATAACAATTGTAACGCTGCATGCTTCCACACCACAAGATTCATTATTAATGAAGTTAACATAGGTTTAAATGTCAATTAAATTGTCTTGCCATTCTAGCAGTCGCAAGTACTTGTCTTAAGTTATTAAGAGAAAAACAAACTTAATATGATTTAATTCCACAAGGATGAAATATTGGAAGGATATTTTTTTACAATTTTAAGAACGTATGGCTAGAAGATATACTGGTGATACTTCCAAATGACATATAGGCTAAAACTGAGCTATTACTTAATACTGGTACTAGACTTTGTTCGAGGCTTCGTCTTATGTCTTCGAATAAAAAGAATCTCATGTCCTAATCTAGGTCATGGTTTTCCTCTATGTTATCGTCTGTGTTCCGCCGTTAAGGCGTGATTGATTAACGTTTGTTGGATGTTTATCCAATTTCAAAAACTCACAAACTTCTACACTTTCGGATTCATAATATTAGGAGGAAGTAGGATTACAGTTGGTAAATTTTCTAATTAAATTGATAGAAACTTACCACAAACAGAATCCATGGAATAGGCACCAACGTATTTAAATATGGTCACAGCATCGTTTTCTTCATTTTTTTTTAATTTTTTCACCATAATCTGGCTTTGTTTCGAAAATATCTCTACAAAACTGTTGAGTTTTGCTAAGCTGAAGTTTGATGCTATAGCTTTTCGCCTTGGACGCCAAATCGAAACTGCAAAAATACATCACATTAAAGGATACAGCGGTTAAAACTAAATGGTATAAGTCTGTTCAAAAAATAAAATAAACATTTAAACCATAAATAAAAAAATGCAACTATAAAATAAATAAATTAAAATTAGAGAATAGATAATTGCCACGAAATAAAACATCCCTGTTAAATATTAGTTCGCTGACCTGTAAAGGTGGCAACATCGCAGCGATAGGTATTTTGTCTTGCGCCTGTCCGCGTCGCGATGCATTGTGTCGCGCGACGGCATCCACAATTTAACACAATATTCATAATGATTTCTTACTGTCGTTATTGTTGTCGTTAAGGCACAACACATAACATACATTGCACTGCACTGACCAATAATAAATGTTGCAGTAGTAGGGTAGACCGGGTACATTTGTAGCAGGGTACGGTAGTACCAAGGGGAATATTTTTTTAACTACACCTCACACACACATTCCATTCCCCTTGGCGCCCCCCTTGGTTGCTTGCCGACTAACTATCAGCTGCTGGCGCGTGTGGCTCGACGCAGACGCTTATGACGGCGAGATGAAATTTTGGTGCAGTCAAAGTAAGTTTTTTCCATCTATTATCATTGGTCATAGCAGGAAATCAAAACATCATTTTTAAGTCAGTGTAAGTTTAAACATTTCTCACTATTGTATCTCTTATTTGTAAACGTATTTATTAAGATTCAAGTTTAAATTTAGGAGATTTTTTATATTATCCATGAAATGAGTATATGGGGACAATTGTAGCAATATTTCGGGGACGTTTGTAACGGTACAATTGTCCCCGTGGTAAAATTGACCCCATATTATATATATATTTATTTTTAATATATATATTTATTTATAATATATATTTATTTTAACTATAACTTTAATTCATAACTTAATTAACTATATTTTTTAGCGAGCACGGTAAAGTGTCTGCGCTGCACCTAATGGTAAGTGAAGCGCATTCCAAAAAGACCAGCGGCAACCGACAATAATGAGTTTATCGGCGGTCATCAAAATCATGCCGGCCTGTAGAAATGCTTCTTCACACTCCGAAGAGGGCAGAAACAAATCGAAAGGCATGCGACAGGACAGGCGGATGACCGAGACAGGCACACCAGCAGTTAGAATTTAGAAGATAAAGATCATTGGGATTAAATATGTGTAACTGTACTTATTGTTAACAATTGGGAACTGCAGTATTAAGAGACGCAATTCAGCGATAATAGTCTTTTTTTAACATGCTTTTATTAGCTTCAGACGTAGGTATGTTGGTAGGTTGGTATGTTGGTATGTTTGTCTGTAACTTGTCTTTGAACGTGATTTTGACCTTCTTTAAAACGTCGGATTAAATTGAAATTTGGCATACTTATCAAGGACCGATGACAATGCAATATTATATATATAAAAAAAAAGTATTGCAAATTGTGATTAATAATTATAAATAATTGTTGTGTAGTTTAGTTTAGCGCCATCTACACGACGCATAAGAATGCGTCAATAGATTGTCAATTGAAATTATACTCTCTGGACCTTTGCTAATTATAGGGAATGTCGTAGTATCTAAGAGCGTCAATAGATGGCGCTTTTTTGATATTCGGACCTCAACCGACTACAATATATTTATATTTTAACTAAAAAAATAAAAATAAATAATAGTTAAAAAAACTAAAAAACACGCTTTTATAGAAAGTCTAACTAAAAAATAGAAAATAAATTTGAAGAAAACAATGTATTTTATTGTAAAAAAAGCGTGGGGTGCTTTCTAAGATACTATCTAAATGATAATCCTTCTACTTATATCTGTCAATACAATAATTATAACTATTGACACCATGCACCCCACGCTTTTTTTACAATAAAATACATTGTTTTCTTCAAATTTATTTTCTATTTTTTAGTTAGACTTTCTATAAAAGCGTGTTTTTTAGTTTTTTTAACTATTATTTATTTTTTTACAAATCGGACTACGTGTCTTTCATAGGAGTGGTTTGGAATTTATGACGAAATTTTTTGACAAATTTATGAAAAATGGTTGCATTCGGTTTGGGTATTGGTATCATGTCGTCTTAAGAATTGTTCAAGTTAAAACTTAAATAAAAAAATGGCTGAACTATGCTTTCCATTGTTATTCATAAAGTTTATTTTTTAACAGATGCCGCGTTATAGAACAAGAAAGACTGATAGAACGTCGAAAGATACTTTTCTACGAAAAAGCATATTAGGAAATCCAAACCGGAAAATCTATACACACAGCTATGTTTAGGTCTATGTTTAGGTTGTGCCATGTTTCTCTAATTAGATATAAAAAGAAAAGAGAAAAATCCACACCCGGAGCTTTGGCATCGATGGGATAAAATTGTGCTGGACTGAGTAGCTATACATAATAAAAAAAATGATAAAATTAAGTATGCAAGGGACAATTGTACCATGGGGACAATCGTTCCAAATGCTTTACCATACAATATTTTGATTTGTGATTTTCGTTGTTTTTGACTAATTATAAGTATACGACACCACAAATATGATGGTCAATACTTAATAAGAACTTATAAGAATACTTTGTTGTAATCTTTAATTTAGTTATTATCGTTTAGGGTGAGAAAACTATTGTTTTATGTTTTTAATTTTTATATTGATTAACCTTACGAAGTTTACTGTATTTTGTTTGTCATTAGATTACAAGCTATTCTGTTGGGATATTACCATTTAGAGAAGTATATTTATGTAATGATAACACTGAGTTTTATTAAATTACATCGCTGGTACAATTAACCCACTGGCGGGGACATTTGTACCAGTTCACTCAGTCCGCTTTAATGCTTAATATCTATGATTGTATTATTCCTACACGTCTAAAGATAATGCGAACTTATAGCCGAATAAACTACGTATCAATGGTTATTGACACTTTTGACACAATATTAATAATTAACTCAAAATTTAACGCTAACCAAAATATGCTACAATTGTCCCCGGTCTACCCTAGTAAATATTTAAATAATAAATGCGGGTACCCTGTAGCGAAATGTTTTCGTCTGATGCAAACCGGCGCGCGCCGCGCGGCACCGGGCCACATAGCCGCGCTTCAATACTCTGATTTTTCTAATGACATCTTATTTGTAAAAATATTTGCCACTAGTTATTTATTTATTTACTCACTTTACCTATTAAAGACACGGCATAATGGTTTACAAGCTTGGAATCAGACTATTTCTCTTTCATTTTGCTCATTTTGGCTTGTCCTCATAAGGAAAACTCGTATTTTAAGCCAGTATGCGCATTTTGCAAACGTCTTAAAAATCCCCACGACCATCGCTGTGGGTCTTAAGAGTGTTCCTCTTATAAACACAAATTAGAAATTCTTATTATTTCAACACAATACTAATTGATTTGAAAATGTATAGTAATCTTAAAATCGGATAGTTAATGACAGTTATCTCCATAATGACAGAGTAGCGACGTCGGATTTGGAAGTAATTATTCGCGATTAAAAACTCGATATAGTACTTGTCCAAGAGCAATTCCAACTCGCGCGTTTACGTAATAGGGTAGTACAGCTGGATAACAATTCGCATACAGGTATTTATGTATCAAGCTCCAACTTTACTATCACGTCAGTTCGTAATCTTATGACGCCATACCGTGCTGTCGCGGAGGTTTCGACACCATGCTATAAGAATTATGTATAATCAGATAAAGGAGCTAATTGGAATTTATTTAGCTCTTTATTTGTTCAACATGCTGGGAACTTTACTCGCATTGACCTATCACTTGAAACGTGTGCCGAAAAAATGTCGGACACGTTTATGTACTGTGCGGACATCACTATCGGTCGAGATTCCATCACCAACACTCGTAGGTGTGATTGGAACGTGGAACGATTTTTTTTTGTCGCGTAGGTGGAACGGTTATGTAGGGGTCTACCGGCCCCTACGACCCAGCACTCGGGCTTTCCAGCTTGGCCTGCCACTCCTCCACGGCGGCTCTGCGAAATCGGGCCGCAATCTTCCTTGGAGCCAACCTTTCTCCACGTTCGGACGCCCTCTCTCGCCAGAAAAAAGTTGACGAGAGGTGCTGGTCATCCAAATCCCAAGGGAAAGTACCCGTCAACAGGCAGGTCGCCTCGTGGGATACCGTGCGGTAAGCCCTGATGATCCGTTGCGCCACTAAACGCTGCGGCTTGCACAGTAGAGCGACTCAGCGGGCGTTCAGGGACCCGGCCCAAACAGGGCATCCGTAGAGGGCCATCGACCGTACGACTCCGGCATACAAAGGGAGGACTTTCCAAGATGCCGCAATTTTGGCCGTCGCCGAATTTTGGCTGTCGCCGTATCCAGCGGCTGGGTGTGAAGGTAGCCCTTGAGAAAACCGAAGACATTTTTTTCCACGGGTCTCGGAAGGGGCCACCAGCCGGTGCCCACATCGTTGTAAATGGGGTGCGGATTTCCATAGGCTCCACTATGAAGTATTTGGGTTTGGTTCTGAATAGCCAATGGGAATTTCGTGCCCATTTTAAAAGGTTGGGGACAATACTGTTCTGGGCGGCAGGCGCTCTCAAGCCTACTGTCCAACTTGGAAGGTCCTGGCATCCCATGCGATGTGGATGGATGGAGTCCATCCACATCGCAAGGGATGCGACCGCACGACTCCATCGCTATCCGGGCGGGTATGAATATCCTACCACCAGCATTCTTTAGTATCCCGCTATTAAAGTAGCCAATTGTAGTTCGTTTTTTATATTATTGGCTTTAAAGTACATCTTGACCCGATCCATATATAACCTCCAATAACCTTGAGCAAGTTCAAATTCCTTAATTACGCCAATTGACATCGTTCGTTCGCTCATTTTCGTAACTACAACTCAAACTACGTTTTTTTTTTCACTTTTTATCCTCGTCTAATATGTTAATTCTCAACTGCCTAGCCAATTATCTTTTCAATCAAGGGTAGTTGGTTCGCACCGATGAACGGACTACCTATATATATTTTCTTATTCATATGTTTTACTTCATTCAAATGTATTGCTGGCGATATTGTTAAATATGCTTTAAGATAATATACATAAATATTTTTTTATTTTTTTTATCATGGCTCGGCAAAGTGACTACGCTACACCTGATGGTAAGTGTAGCGCAATCCAAGAATAGTGTCGACCAACGATAAACGATGTGTCCATCGTAGGTCGGCAAGTTCATGCCGGCCTGCTAAAGGGCCAAGGGGGAGGGGAAGGAAAAGGGATGGGAAAAGGGTTAGGATCAGGGGACAAGTCCCCTGGGGAGAACCGGATATACACTGGCTGACCCTGGAACGCGACCCACACAAGGTGGGCCACTATGGCAGGTTTTAGCACCAGTGTACAGTGCACCAGTAGCAATTATAGTATATTCATCATGTGTGACGGCTTTAACATAGAGCTTTCATTAGTACTACTATTTGAAACACCCGGTAAAACCCTATTGCGGATTTATTTGTAGTCAGTCAGCATTAAGTTCCTACCTGGTGCAAATATGCTTCCATTTCCTATGAGCGCGTTTGCATGGTGTCTTATTATGTCGTCTTTTTCTAAACACATCTTTGTTAAATAATCAGCTGTTACTGGATCAGCTACAACTATTAAAAATCATTAGTCTTTATTAACATTGTACATTATTATAACTCGATCATAGTTGGACGTGTTATGCAAAAACATTTTAACCCACAGCAAGTTCAAATTGAGATATTGTCAATTTAGGGCCAATTTTAATAAAAGATTTAAGATTGAGTCTCCTGATCGATCCTAGAAATGAGCCAATAAGAATACAATGTGCAGGTTACGCGTACAATTTACTAAGTTCGAATGGTTTTTCGGGATCATTCTGACACACCGCTAGACAGATTTGAAGAGTACGGTAACGTATTAGCCGTCGACCTTGACATGACAAAGGTTAGTTCATTACATATAGTACCGAATGTGCTACAGTAAGGCGAAAGCCCCAACAATAATCTAAAAACGTTGTTATATTGTACCCGTAGATCATTGTAGGCCCGCCGCGCATACTTCACCCACAGACTGCACGTGTAAAAGCACTAACACTATGCCTTGAACACAGCTAGCTTTATCTCTTTCGTACAACGTGCAAATCTGCGGCAGCATATTGGAGCAAACCGCCAAAGCTTTACGCTCTCTTTATATATCCTTAATATTTAAACTCTGTGACCCTTATAAGAGGAGTTACAGGAGGAATATTATCTAACGACACTCCCTTAGCTTTCAAAACCATGAGCTCACTTTTATTTAACATTATAGAGCTAACGGAGTGCACTGATTGATGGACTCAGCAGACCATGTCATCTGCGTAACTCAAGTTATTTATAAAAAAGTGTCATCTATTAAACATCCCACATTAGCCTTGCCGAGTTCATCAATTAATTGATCGATAGAAAGGTTTAACAGGTACGGAGATGTTAAACAATGTGGTCCACGGGTGGCCAACGCGTTGTTACTTGTGAAAGTCGCGAGATCAACCAGTAAAAACGCGTGGTCAACGAATTTTCGAGTAGTCTGTTACCACTGGGTCTACGCATGTTTTTCGTAATGTGAAATTTTACCAACCGTGAATTGACTCTCATAGCTGTCAAGCTTGATAAAGAAGAAAATGAAAGACGCATCGCCAACGCGTCGTCCTCACGTGAATCATTCGCGGGCAGCGCGCGGTCCACTCAAGGAAAGCGTGCGAGCAGCGAGTTGTCACCGAGTGGTCCACCAGCCGTCCGCGCGTGGCCAGATTGCGAGCGAGGCAATCCGATGACGATACGGAGTTGATGTAGTGAGCGGGTATCCATAAAAATCCATATAAAAAATACTAACCGCTCGAGGCGAGGCGGTGCTGGTCGGGTGCCGGGTGGCTCTAATGAGCTATGACCTTTAATGAGATGCTCGACAGTGAGACTGTCGTACCCCGGGAATATGCCCCTTGATAGTCCCCTGACTACTTTCTTTACTTTTTTAATACTAAAACTAAAAGGTGACTCGGAAGAAAAAGAAGGACACCCGTCTGCGATCATACCATGCTCATTCCTAACAAGAAATTGCTCCTTGAACTTATCTTTGAAGATGTTAGCTACATGTGTTTTATCTGGCTCCCCATTCACACTAACCGGTAGCCCCACTCTAGGATTTAATTTATTTGTCTGTTTCCAAAACTTAATAAATTTCTTTAGTTTATGTTGATCTGCTAGTAAATCTAAACGCATCTGTTCCTTATGTTTTTGAAAATAATTTAATCTAAACTGCATTGATCAAATGACGATCAGTTTTTTATCTTGGCCAAATAGCGTTAAATTCTCAAGATGAACTTGCTGTTGTACAGAAAGTTTTTGTTTAACTACATCCAAATAATCTAGATAAATTTTATAGATACCAAAATAAACACCTTTCAATCATGTACATACAACAAAATAGATTTTCATAATGTTATATATAACGTTCCATACATATTAACCCCCTCGGTGGTTCAAAATTGTATTAATATATAAAAAAGCCAAAGCTAATCACTGGCGATATGAAGCTCAAATGAAAAATATAATTAGACTCATAAGTGTTATTGATAGGTAAGTACTTAGGTTTATTTACCTGTAAACAGTTTAATTCCATACCAAAAAACAGTCAATCCGCCATTGCTGAGAGCTTTTCTTCCGAAATAGATAACCCTTCTCATGATAACTGAAAAAAAAATATAGGTATACAACCGAGACTGTAAATTTTGTGACTATAGGGTTCGCGGATTATTTAACAAAAAATTAAATTTATATCATACATGGATTTATTTGATATTAGCATGGATTAAGTTTATATCAATGATAGATTAATTTGTATTAAGGGCGCAAAATTACGTCACAGCGAGATGAACCAAAACCGGATGCGAACGGGAGCCATATAGTCCAACACATCGATCGAAGAGGGAAGCAGGCTTTGTTTGCAAACTACATAGGTTCCTAGGATTTAGCTCATATTTCAGAAAATTTATTGAAAATTATGCCTGAACTTTGACTGACCTACTAAGAAAAGATAGTAAGTTGTATTCAATTCTGAATATCAATTAGTATTCAACACATTAAAAGAAAAGCTTGCAGAAAAGCCTGTACTGAAGATCTATGAACCAAATGCTGAAACTGAATTACATACCGATGCCTCTAGTGTAGCATATGCAGCAATATTACTGCAAAAAGATTGCAATGGTGAATTACATACCATACACTATGTAGTTCATGCTATAATCTGCCATACATGCCATACTCTGCATCAGTTGTTCTTCTACTCATGTGAGTAGAAGAACAACTGATGCAGAGAGCCGTTACAGTAGTTATGAGTTGGAAGCCCTAGCCATAATAGAACGCATAAAGAAATTCAGGCACCTTTATGGTAAATGGTTCAAGATAGTCCCTGAATGTAAGGCATTCCAAATGACTTTAATGAAGAAAGACTTAACAATGTCTACAAAGGTTGCTAGGGGGATATTGTTTCTTCAGGATTATGACTTCACTATAGAGCACCGTGAAGGCTCAAAGATGAGACATGCAGATGCTTTAAGTCGGAATCCATATGTTGATATCATCTTTACAGATTTGCATAGCGACTTAAGACATGCCCAAGAAAGTAAGAATGGTCTACCGGCAATTTTTTAAATTTTGTCCGAAGAAAAGGACTTATATATATAAGGATACAAGGACTTTTACCTGCATACTATGCAAAGGACCAGAGCGATGTTTGGCTGTACCACAGAAAATGGAAATGGAAATCATCAAAAGAGCACATGGAAATGGTAATTTCTCCAAGAAGAAAACAATATAATCAGTATGTAAAGACTATTATATCTCAAAGTTGGAGAAAAAAGTTGAAGACTTCATTGCTACTTACCCTGTTTATTAGGCTCCAGAAAGGAAGGTAAGCAAGAAGAATTCTTGCATCCTATTGAAAAAGAAGAACCCAGTTCACACACTACATATTGACTATATAGGCCCTCTGAGTGAAACACATAAGCAGTATAATTACATACTGACAATTGTTGATGGTTTTACTAAGTTTGTGTGGCTGTTCCCAACGTACATCTTATTTTTTTTTTTATTTAAACTTTATATACAAAACATGTATAAAGGCGGACTTAATGCCAGAGGCATTCTCTAACAGTCAACCTACGGGTGATGCACAGACGAGACAATGTGGGTGTATAAAAGTTATTAAAGAAATTAATACAATATCAGATTTATATAAATCTACTGATATATAAGTTAATACTTAAATGCATAAACCACAAATATAGATAAATACATAATATATATATATATATATATATATATATATATATATATATATATGTATATAAATACATGTATATATATAAATGTGATATATATTAAGCGATGAATCTGCTAAAGTTCTGATCTTTCTATGTCTTTAGCCATGAGCATCAGAACTTTTATTTTAAATGTGAACCTATTGGTGCACGTCCTAATTTCGAGGGGGAGCGCATTCCAAAGAAGTATAGATTGGACAGTGAAGGAGGAGTGGATGAAGTCAGAATTGTGGGAGGGGGGGGGGGGGGCAATGAAGAAGAAGACTGCCTGTAGAACGAAGGTTTCTGTCATGTTTAGATCCAAGGTATTGAAAGTTGGAAGTTAAGTAAGAGGGGGCATTAGGAGAGGTGAGAATAGAAAATAGTGTAGTAAGGGCGCGCAGATTACGGCGCTGGCGGATAGGTAACCACTTAAGTTGGTAGCGGTAAGAAGATACATGGTCGTACTTCCGGAGATTGAATCGAATGCAGTTATTAAGAATGCGGTCAAGTTTATTCATACATAAGATACATGCACTGAAGATTTTGGGTTATGGAATTAATGAAAATAGAAAATAATAAAGGAGAAAGTATACCGCACTGAGGAACATCAGAGTCAAGTTCACGCCAGTTTGAATGGGCAAGTAGAAAGAATACACAGAACATTAAATTCAGTCCTGACTAAACTGTCAATTGAGAGACCCACTCAATGGTGTAAGTTAGTGAGTCGAGTTCAGCAAGCACTCAATAGTAATTATCAGAGGAGTATAAATACAACACCATTTGAGCTATTGATTGGAATAAAAATAAAGAGAAAAGAAGATTTTTTTTTATATTTAGGATAACAAACAGCAGTACATTATATATTACACTAATTACACACATATTGAAAGTAATAATTAAATGTAAACCACCAACGACGCTATTCACAAAGATATTGCGCTTTTGGAATTATTAAAACAAGAAGAAAGAAGCAGTTTTACAGGTAGCAGAGAGAAACTCAGAGCACATGCCAAACAACAAATATTAGATGTTCAAGTAGAAAACAAAAGGAATTTCAATAAGAAAAGAAAGAAAAGAAAAGTCTACAAGGAAAGGGATCTTGTTTGTATCAAGAGGACCCAGTTTGGAACTTGTATGAAACTTAAAGCAAAGTTTTTAGGTTTGTATAAGGTCACCAAAGTCAAGAGAAACAACATGTATGATGTGGAGAAAGCAGATTCAGAGGCTGAAGGGCTAAATAGAACCACTACCTCATCTGACCACATGAAACCATGGCCAGATTATGCCAATGATTCAGGCTGAAGGTTGATAGGTAAGTGTGCAAATTATTTGTTGACGTATGAAAGATGATGCATGATGAGTTGTTAGTTGTTTGTTTCTGCCCTAATATTGTTTTAATTTGTCATATTGTTATGTTTGTAACTGTATGTTTTAATGTGTAATTAATTATGTGAATAGGCGTAAAATAAATTCACATTATGTAAAACTGTTAGCGTAACCTTTTGTTACAGATGTTAGTTATGGTCCGGGTTCCCTGGGCCAGCTGATCCACTTGATTACTATCAAGCTAATTTTCCGTGAGTAGCTTCGTTTCGATGAGACGCCCAACAATTCCCTATGCGAAAATTCTCTATTGTGGTAGCTAACAGAGGTAGCAAGGATAGAATATTTCGATTTGATGATACTCAAAAATTTATTATTTTATTTGTAGGACAATATGACTGTTAAATTATATAAATATTAACTAAGTAAAAACAAAAATATCAGCTGGTTAGTAATCATACCTATTGGAAGGAGGGGCTTCCAATAGGTATCGATAACGAGGTCATAAAAATGATTACTAACCAGCTGATTTTTTTGTTTTTACTTAGTTAATATTTATATAATTTAACAGTCATATTGTCCTAGAAATAAAAAAATTGGTGGGTGTCGTGGGACACCAGGTAGGAACGAAGTTCCTTCGGCTAATGTAGAATCGACACAAATTGCAAAAAATTCAAATTATCAACTAAAATAACAAAATATGTCTCTTTATTTTTATTTGACAACATAAAATTACATAGAAATAGAATAGAAAAATAGAAATAAAAAAAAGACGTGTGGCGCTCGGAGACTGCCGCGGTAAAGCTATTGTATAGCATTTTTTATCAACTTATGTAATTATAAATAATAACGAGCTAGCGTAATCTTTTAAAAATCGACGGAGTATTTTTATATACTTCAATTATAAATGGCTGAATGAATTTCATTTTAAATATGTCTCTTTATTTTTGTTTGACAACATAAAATTACATAGAAATGACTGACATTAAAATTGACACATTGACTGTCGCGCCTGCGCACGTCTCATTTAACGCTTTTATTCCACGCATTTTTTCCACGCATTTTTCTTACGGTTTTACTATCACATTTTTTTCAGTTCGGTCACGCAGCGAAATCCCTATCCCCTCCAAGCCTGCCGTAAGGAACTTCGTTCCAATAATAAATTTTTGAGTATCATCAAATCGAAATATTCTATTCTTGCTACCTCTGTTAGCTACCACAATAGAGAATTTTCGCATAGGGAATTGTTGGGCGTCTCATCGAAACGAAGCTACTCACGAAAAATTAGCTTGATAGTAATCAAGTGGATCAGCTGGCCAGGGAACCCGGACCATTATCTTATAAGCATTTTTGGAAATAGCTTAATATTATTTTAGTTTTGTGGTATGAAAGTATGAGTATATGGTGATGTCTGAGGGCAGACAGTAAGGCAGGACGGCCGAGTGTAGGATCGAATGTGATAGATAACTAACATGATTGAGTGAATTTTGAATGGATAGGAATGGCCGTTGAACTGTGTGGTGCGTACGTGTCTCACGAAACAATTTCTAAAACATAATGTAAAATTGTGTCCAAATACAGTACAGATGTGAAATGCATTTTTATCTACGAACCCTACATTCATTTTCTATTTTGTGTTAGATTTTCTATAAAAACGTGTTTTTTAGTTTTATAAACTATTATTATTTAGTAGATTGGGATACCCCGAAGTTTTATATAATTTCCACTCAGATTTTCCCTTTTGTCCTGAAAACGTATGCAAAACAGAACAAAGATAGAAAACTTATTCCAAATTTAAATGATAAAAAGAACATCTATGTCATCCATTAGAGAAATCTCAAACAATGTTTAAAATATGGCTGATGCTGCTTAAGGTTGCAATACTTAAATTTGAACAATTTGCGTGGTTAAAGAACTACATCGATTCAAAGATACTTTACGGTAGAGCATTTACTTTATTTAGATACTATATAATATACTAAAATACTATATACTGAGGGTGTAGGGGTCGGGCCATCACAATGTGTCATTCAGTTTTCGATTCCAAAGCATACATTAATCGTCGGGGTTTGCAATTGACTATCACATCAATAAGCTCGGCGAAACACACAAATCAAAAATCCTAATTCGAAGTCAAATTTAAAACATAATTTTTTTGTCGGGTGCTAAATATGTGTCTAAAAATATATACATACCTTCACGATTAGCTAAACCTAAATACAGGTGTCCCAAAATGGGCAAAGTTAATATATCATTATTAAGTTTTCTTGATAATTCGTACATTCTTCTATACTTGAATCGCACTATTAAATAAAATAATACCAAACAACTAAGTAAAATTTCTAGAATCATTTCAAATTACACAACAGCTTTAATATTCTATGAAACAAATAATGCGCAAAGACGTAAGTTATTTATAGTAGGATATCTGACCTGCTACTAAATAGAGATATTCTCTAATTATTATATTATATAGTCTGTTACAACGCACATTAGCCTTGAGTAAATTACCTCAAAGTTACAACGCACTTGTATTCAAAAAATTGGGCGCAGGTATGTACAGTCAACGATAAAAGGCAATGAACGTGGACAAAACGCCACAAATCTTGGAATCCATAAACATCAAAAGTAGCTGATCAACTATCGCAACATAACGCTTAGAAATTCTTGAATATACTTTACTTCCGACGTCAAGAATGCACTTCCCAGAACCTATTAATTATATCTACGATAAATGCTCTATACGTAAAGCCAGAAGATGCTAAGCATGATTTAAAAGTAACCAAAGTTAAGTTATAGAGTTGCCATTTCCAAAAAAGAACCCACATTTAAACCCTATTGAAATTGTATGAGCTCTAATGGTCCAAGCCTAGAAAGCCAACACACAAAATTCCCCGCCTGCTCTATGCCCTCGATGGCAACCTCTGTGCGAGAGGTCGCGCAAACTGACTCAAAATCACTTATTTAGTCTTGAATTATACACCTTTATGCTATATGAAAATTGGAAATGGCGAGGGCACAAATGGCTAGAGTGACGCCCACCAACTAAACAAAAGCAACACCATAGATAATGTTGCAATGCATAATGTCGCAATACTTAATTAAATTGAAATCGAACTATTCGATATATTTTATTAATATTCAATTTATAATAAGGACTAGTATTTTGAATGCTTGAACCGTAACATATAACACAATACGCCATATCCAATGAGACTCGTCATATTTGAAAGTCAGTTTACAGGTTTACGGTTGGATACGTCAAGTTAATTCCTAACTTTGTACAAGTCGCTGAAATTTAAGGTGTCGTGACGCGCCCCCTGTTTGGCACAACTTTCAACTCCTAAGGCAAAGGCGAAACGCGAAATAATAATAAATAGGAGTCAATAGTGAGAAACCTTTAGAAATTTACTAATTATGAGAAATTGTTTTATTTATAAACAACGTATATAAAGCGTGTCCGAATCCCATCACGATAAAAGTCTATGTATCTGTTTGTGATATCATTTAAATGGGTGAGCCTATTTGAATGCTCTTTTTATTTGAACGCTGCATTAATAATAAACTATATGTATAAGGAGCTATATTTGAAGAAAATCTAGTAAGCTATGTAGAAATTTATGTCGATAGTTTTTATCTATTTAAATATATCTCAGTTCCTCCCGCCTCAGCTTATCTCCACGATAACAGGTTTATATAACTTTTCGCCTTGTAAAGTTTTAAGATGCTTTCATAATTTTATTCTACAACAAATTTTGTTTACGATGTAGCCGTTCGCTTACTTAATGCTTTCAAAGAACCTTCACCTTCGAGCATAAAGGGTTGAGTTCCGAGTGGGGTGCAATACTGGAAGTACTAAATTTTGTTTGTCCTACAAACTTTGGTCCGGATTTTGTCAGTTTCATGTATTTTATTATATATTTGTAGGAATATTTAGGAGTGATTTTTGAACTTCAGAAATAATAATTTATCAGATAAATTTGTTTGATTTTAATGCCAGTTTAATATTAGTAAGAAATTGTGTATAGATTTTCTGTCAAACTTTGTATAACTAACCACTTTTAACAGTAAAGTCATGATATAGATAGTTATGTCTATGGCTTGGTTGTAGTAGTGCCAATATCTCACAAAAAAACCGATGGAAGAAAAATGGCACCTTGTTGTCTCATTTCGTACGGTGAGTGTGGGTTTTGAGGCCCAAACAATCCTCCCATTACGCAATCCCTATTCCTTTCCTTCATGGTCGGCAACGCACCGACTGATGACTTACCGTCGCGGACCTATTTAGTCGGATGCCAGCTTCTGTTAAAACAATTTAGATTTCAACCTCTCCGAAGCTTAAAGAGACTCGTGATTGAGACTGTTCAACACACATGTTAAGTCCTATAACTATCTCATAAATATTTGATAAGAATTAAATAGAATAAAATGTGATAACTGAAAGGTAATTAAAACTTGCTTGCAACAACATAGTGTGGGTAAAAAAATCAACAAATAAAGTTAACATACAAAGAGAATTGGGTTCGTTATGAAAATATAGAAATGATCATATTCATGTATTTACTTACACAATAAAGGTTGTAAAATATTATTTCGGACAACAAACAATTTGTGCTAATTTAGTCAAAACGCGCGTACAGAGAAACGTTTAGAATATTTAAGTATAATGGGATAGCTTGTTGGAAAACTACTATAATAACAACTAATAAGATCAAATCTATCCAAAAATCGTAGAAAGGATATTCAATAATAGAATTTGACCTATAATAGAGGTTATACACTCAGGGTTTATACACCCACCGCCTAGTACATCATAGATCATCATCATAGAAAATATTATAATCTCTCCTACCTGCACTTAGCCCACTCACAGCGGGGTCGGAGCAACATGCTTTTTAGCATAATATATTGATGAGACAGATACATAGAAGGATTTGGCTTGTTGTTTTTACGACTGATCACCTGCCTGACGTTAACCCTATCGACGAGAAAACACACTTAAACATCTGTCTCTGAACGAGAATCTAATCTGCGGCCTCTCGCTTCACAGCCGGCTACTCGCCCACTGTGCCACGGAGGGTATACCTTTTACAACTTTTACTAAATATTGATATCATTCGTTTTTGGTTTTACGGTTAAGGCCCTCAATCCTTACGTCTTAGGTCTCAAATTGCAGGGACCAACAACTGGCGTATTATATTGCAGAATGTTACCTTAATGAGATTGAAAGTAAATTGAAAGTGAACCGAAGCTAAAACGGCATTCAAGTGACATTAATTATGTCTCAACTATATATTATACTAAACGGCATTATCGTCCATAATTAAATGTAAAAATTGTGACTGGATTGACATCATAATGAGACTGAAATGACATTGTGAATAAACTGAAATATAGTCATTTATATGTAGTCGATATTAATTGCAAATGCGTTAGTAATTGTATAATAATGTCTTATGTTTACGCGAATATTACACCTTGAAATAAAACCAATTTAAAGAGAAGGTCGTAACGTCGGGATCAAAATTAATAAAAAACCGCGATAAAATCTGTTTGAATTAGTTTTATTTTAGCGTGGGAAATACTTTATGTAAGTATATAACAATTAAACTACAAAAATAATAAGGAAACATTATATGTATATTAACGATAAAAAAACTAATAAGCAATTCTCGAATAATGAATATAGACCGGTGATTATCCGGTTGAAAATGGTAAAAATAGAAACAAATTTATAGTAGAATCAAACCCATTGTAAAAGGAAGAGAATACAACAAAATTGATAGGAAAAATAATAGTAAGTAGTAAGGCCCAGACCCACCTAGCCCCTTCCCCACTTCTTTATGATGGGCTAAAATTTTCCGTAGATCACTCAGGTATATAAGTTATATTAAAATAACAATAAAGAGGCATCTACGCATATAATTTAAAGAAGATCCTACAAGTTTCTCAAAATATTGTAGATATGTCTTATTAAATATTAACTTATAAATTTACATTTTCTGAGCACATTTACCATAGTAATGTATATATTTTTTTACACCATCAGAAAGTAGAGAATTCAATGAACAAGAAACCAGACTTTTTTAAAAAAGCTCATATTTTGACGTGAGAATTTTCGTTTGAAAATTAGGTTGCTTTTTCGATATTAAGTCAAAATAAGGTGCAAAAATAAATATTTTGAATCAAAAAAATTACAGTGTATTTGGGATACAAAAAGGTAAGTTTTCAACAAATTTCGTGAAAAAAAAATGATATATTATAATAGATAAAAATAAAAACAAAAAACTTGGTTATTTGAATTTTTCACATATATTTTGAGGTTATGTGAAGAGAGTGTGTATACAAAAAATGTAGATCTTTTTATTACCTACAACTTTGCGATTTAACTTTTTTCCATAGGACTTGTAGTTTTTCCGGAAATCGAGATAAACCGTTTTTTACCCTTAAAAGCCCCCCCTTCCCACTTCCCGACCTCAGATCGCCGTTAATTTATTTTTCCTATCAATTTTGTTGTATTCTCTTCCTTTTACAATGGGTTTAATTCTACTATAATTTATTTATGTTTCAAAATGGATAATCACCGGTCTAATAAGACAATTGCTACATATGTACATCATTTTATTTTTTTAAAACCCTGAGAATAAAACTTAGGACGATAATTATATTCATATATATTCATATTAGGTATGTAAATATTACATTTTAAAACAGAAATTTAAATATGAACATTTATTTTCATTTGATATGTCATTAAGTATGATAATACTTCGTTTGATGTAATGATGTTTATAAGAGAATATACTCGTATTATTATGTTGGAAAATGTACGTAAATTATTATTCCTTAAATAAGTTTACGTACCGCAGAGCGTGATGCTTTCGTAATACAATATTCAACGTTCCCATTTATTGCAAAACAAACGTATTTTTTTGTAAATATTTTAGGCTCGCTACACATGTTTTTTTTTTAATGAAGATGGTGAAGCACGTCTATTTCACGAATACAAATGTAATTGCTTCCAGTGGCGGATTCAGTTATAATAATCAAGTAAATATAATCTGTCCAATGTTCAATAATCAGGCCTAAATAAGTTCACCCTTTTATGCCAGAGGTAGCCAGAGGTATTATTTATGCACACTTCGCTGAGTTTATTTCCGTCCCGTGATAGGCGAGCCTATGGCCATATCGGGCATAAATTCTTGAGACTCGAAAATAAATTGTGATTGCCCGCAATAAAACCCAGGACCTCACGGATCTCAGCCTTAGTAATAGATAGAGGGTTGAGGCCTATGTTGTGACCGTGCTTATCCTGTTTATAAGGAGGCTTCCACCATCTAACTTTGTAAAACAAAAGTTATTTGAACATCAATAAAAGAAAAGAAAAATCGCTAAACATATTATTAAAACATAAAGATTATTATTTTTGAGTGGTAGAGCCACGCTGTAGACAGTTTTGTCTACAGCACGAATGGGTTGGCTCGACCGGGTCGTTACCACTGTCTCACATAAAACCACGTAAAGTAGCGGCTTGGTGCTGCGTTTCGTACGGTGAGTGAGATATCCGGAAGCCCAAATCCCCTCCCCTTCCCAATCCTGAATCATCCCTTTCCTTTAAGGTCGGCAACGCGCCCATGATTCTTATGGTGGTGGGCGTACATGGGCGGTGGAGATCACTTACCATCAGGTGACCCACTTGCTTGTTTGCCGGCCTATGCTATAAAAAAAAAATTGGCTAGCAGTACCTAAATATTATGGTTCACTTTCATGATATCGTGTCTGTCTGTCTCACGGCTTTCTTAGTCGAGAGACCCCGAATTATTTACTCATCAAATCGTTGAATGGTACTGCTGATAGTTACTGTTGATTTGTCAAACAGCATCTATCTATACTTATAAAATAACATGTCCTGACTGACTGACTGTTCATCATCGCCGAGCGCAAACTATCAAGGCTACAATCATGAAATTCGGACTGTATATTCATTTTGTTATACACCTGTTAAGAAAGGATTTTAGAAAATTCCACCCCAAAGTGATCAAAATAGGGGATGATATATTCTATAAAAACGCAGCGTTAAAACGGTAACACTGCCGCTTGCCTAAACTTGTCCTAGGAGAATTACGCGTAGAGCGTTTATTAGTGATTTCCCAAAGGCTCCACTCACACACGGCTCCAGGGATTGTTTGTATCGAAAGCCCTTCGTACCCACTGTGTTGTGTGAGGAACTAGCTTGCCATGTAATACACATTATTAAATATGTAAAAGGTTTTAACCGATTTGAAGATGATGTGATAGCGTGGTTAATAAATTTCATAATTGGTGAGATTTTTTGTTTCATTTACTAACTGCACCCAATTTTTTTTCACCAATGTGTTGTTTGTACCCAATATAGTAATTTACTTTTTTGGTAGTCTTGCTTGGATAGTTTTATGAGAGCTTTGAGTATAGTTATCTTGTAGTTTTTAACATTATATACTTTTCGAATTTTCACTCATTTAGCTACTCGCCTGGAAAAATAGTTGCCCAAAAACATTTTTTAATAATACTGCGACACATTTTACGATGAATATAGTCAAATGATTGCAATGGCAGAGTTATGTTGCAAATAGTTTTGTCTACAGCGTGGCTTCAGTCGGCTAGACGGGTTTGTTACCACTGACTCACAGAAAACCAACGCAAAGTAACAGCGTGCTGTTGTGATTCGTACGAAGAGAGATATCTGGAGCCCAAAATCCCCTCTCCCCATAATCTTACCTATTCCTATTATTAACTTTGGCAACACGTCCATGATTATTTTATGCAGTGGAGATGACTAACTCTCAGGTGACCCGCTTTCTCATTTGCCACTGTCATTAGTCGCTGCATGTGCTATAAGATATTATTAACAATAACCAAGAGGACATTTACTACAATTGACGTACCAACGTTTTTTATAGAATGAAAAGTTTCAGCGTCCAAGCGCCGCGAAATTAACTCCAACGCGCTTGTTAGCGGAAACCACAAGAGCCTTATTAGCAATGTATGCAATCAAAATATAGTCAACATGTTTCGCCTTCACAGATTTCATGCAGGTCGTAATTGCCTTCATTTTATTCATCGGAGTAGACAAAGTCTATAATAGTTAAATCCGCAAATACTACGCAAAATACTTAATCGCATTCCCTCATCGTCTAACAATTCTGTACACGAAATGAATTAATTCGGCACGAAGAAAATTTGTTAAATTGTTACCTCAGTGGGAATTTTAAGATATTTATATAAAACGTGATCCGAATCCGTTTGTATAGTAAAATAGCGCTAAATAGCTACAATACCGAAATAAATTTTGGTAATAGAGCAAATTAATTTTGCGAATTCGTTTAGACATTCAGAAATATTGTGAGCTTGAATGTTGAAATTGTACGTCTCTTGTTATCTTTGCAGCTGAATAGTATAACAAAATCTTGTTATGGACCTTCTGAGTACTTCATAATAACAAAAAAATGACAGTTTGTCACGTTTTTTTGTCACAGTGACGCCTCTCAGTGTGGCAAAATGTTACGAGTGAATACGCGCTTGCATGGGATGTGCGTTATATTTGGTCAAAAATATGGATGTTGGGAAAAAAGAGGGCATGCATGTGTAAATCGGGTCACCGAAAATCTCTAACATTTGAGAAAAGTCGGTTGTTCCCAGAATGTTGTCAATTGCAAATAAGCCTCATCGGCCACACGGCTACTGTTAATATAATTTGTGAATACATACACTTTACGGAAACGCTCATCTAAAATCGTCACACGTCTAAAGCCATTCAGTACTTGCCATCGAAACCGAGGCTTAATCAACACGAACTAGACATTTTAAACTCTACGGTCTACACGAATGTACACTCTACAGTCTACACTATGCAAACATCCCTATCTAATTACAAGCAGTCACAGCTCGCGGGTGGCAGTGAACTGTGAAATACCTGGAACAATGTGGGCGAGACGTGGAAGTGCTGCCGAGATATCTCTTTCTTTTTTATACTGGCTCGGCAAAGTGACTACGCTACACCTGATGGTAAGTTTAGCGCAATCCAAGAATATTGTCAATTGAATATTGGACAAGCAAGCCCTGGCACAGTGGTTAATATTCGCCTGGAGGATTCTTTGCGCCATACTAATGGGCGATCTCCATCGGTGCGACGTGGTTAGGCGGGTCCTGCTGGGTCACGACTCCGCCGCGCCCACCACGCTTGAAGCGGCAGGGAACGCGTACCGAAGGACGCCTTCGACGTCAACGACAGCACGAGGCCTATCACCCATGCTGCCGTCCATCCCGGGGTCGCATGTACAAGAGTAGACTTGGGCGTTACGACAGCCCCCGCTGCGCGCCCGCGACCCCTGATGGCCCCTATTAGTCGCCTCTTACGACAGGCAGGAGATAACGTGGTGGATTTCTCCAAACACCCCCATTCCACAGAGCGGGATGGCGAGAGGACTAGGATCATCATTAATTACTAATAAAAACTAAATACTGAGCAAAATGGCGGTTTGAAAAAATACATGCACATCAAACGAAACGACCCGAAGCGAACTAAACTAGAATACCTAGTTTGTTTTAAACTTGTGAGTGTAGGTATAGGTCCGTAGTGAATGCACGCATACCAAGGAATTAGGAATGCCTAAATCATAAATTTTAGTGTTGTCCTAATGTGATTATGTATGATTCGATCCGCGAATCTATGATCGAATAAAAAATACCGATTCTTGGAATTGCGATAAACATATCGATATTCTCATTGATGTAGCAGCAATGTCAGTACATTGCAGGCTGAGAACGATGAGGTATTGGTTCAAAAATGTATGTAAGTTCTACGGTTCGAAACCATGTATTTTATTATGAATTTGTATTTTACTTAACGATACGTGAATTATGTGTATAATTATGGTGCTGCTTAGGTAACTTGTACGGGTGGTTTGGCATGCATTTCCAAGCTTAATTGATATCGCGACATGAGCCCACGTAAATGATAGGCCATCACACGAAATATTTTGCCTTTACGCTATAATAATCGTCATAAATATTCTTCACTAAAAACATTTAAAGAAACTTATTAAACCTATAATGTATCAATATTAATTGAAACCTAGCGACTATATCTAGCGACATTGAATAATCGTAAGGTTAAGATTAAGTTCGATTTGAAGGATCGATTAACAGAAGATTGCAATGCATGCATAGCAATGAATCAGCACTAGCGTTACACGTGTTATTGCGAGAGAGTAACAGCTATTGTATTTACTCTAATGCGAAAAGAGTCCCGATAATACTTTATTAGTGTGCATTTATTATACCGTCAGGTCAATGTTCCCGCTTTATAAAAACGCCAAGCGCACAGAAGGCAAACGGCGCATTAGATAAGTTAAACACTATTTTTGGAAATGACGGCTCAAAATAGTAATTTAGGAATAGACATAAATATTAGATTACCCTATGAAATGTAATAAAATCCTAAGTAAAATAGAATCTTGTAACTTTTGCAATGATTATTTGTATTTAGTCAAATTTGTGATACCTATTTATTGTTGAATAACGTTACGTACTCCTCGCAAACACATTTTTTTACGTTTTATCAATTAACAAAGTAATACTGTCGCAACTTTTTCAGGTAATGTGTCAAGAGCGTCTTTGTGAGCCTGAAACGTATTTTCATATGTATGGAGTTGCCCTTCTTAAGCGTTTGTGTTTTATAATTACATCGTCAGCTGTGACATTTTATTCAATAGATTTTAGTGCAAAAACCGTACAGCGTGATTTAAAAGGCTCAAAACTTAAATCACGTTTTTTGCCAAAACTACTACAAGCTCAAGCCTCATGTTTTGTACAAGGTAAGCAGAGGCGATGACGAATATGTGGTTTCATTTAGTAACAGGGTGTCAAAATAACACTGTATATATAGAAGAAGATATATGTATAATATTTCATCTTGTAATACAGTCTTATTTTTGCTCCTACTTTCTTCTATCTCTGCACCACCTTAGGTTGACTGGCAGAGAATGGCTCCGGCATTAAGTCCGCCTATACATTTATGTATGAAGTGTGTAAAATAAAAATAAATCAATTGAGAGCCTCTGGACCTACAGGGTAAGGCTCTTTGGTATCAATCCATTAACAGTAACGACTATCGTAACAATGATTGTCGAGTCCACATCCCACATGTTGGTATATTATGTTGGTCATATTTGGTCATATTATATTCTGCGGTTTTTTTTATTTGATTGAATGACCTAACATGAACCAAGTTTGAATAGGCTGCACATACTTGAAGTCAGCGGGCGCGGGGCGGCGGCGGCGGCGGCGGCGCTAGAGCGGCGGAGACCCGGTCTCGAAGCCAGCGGGCAGATCGCGCGGCGCTAGAGCGGCGTAGTGTTGTGCTATGAGAAATTAGTGTTTGGGCGCGAACGAAATTGATGTGAATATGATGTTCCATATAAAAAATCATTGAAATAATTTGCTCCACCACGTCGGCGGGCATTTTTGAAAATACACAACACTACGTTAATGCACACGCGCGGGCACCGCTCGACTGACGCGTGCCGCTCCTCGCGCCCATGCCGCGCCGCTGCCTTCGAGGCCAGGTCCATTTAAATCTATGCATTGAAGCGCGCCGCTCCCGCGCCGCCGCCGCTGCCGACCCCGCGCCCGCTGACTTTGAGTCCGCAGCCTAAGAGTGTCATTTAATAGATAGGATCGATATGTTTTTTATTATTTTCTTATTATAAACACATAGAAGTAATAAGCAATAGCAGTTTATTATTTCGGGATAGTTATTCGTATATAAACCTAATCGTTACATCACGACTTACTTTTATGGTTAAGTTTTACCATCCTCAGCGATTCGTCCCATAATTGTCTAGCTACTTTGTCATCATAGGCCCACGATGCAGCTCTCGTAATTTGACAGTTTTTGAAGAACTGGCCACTCACTTTACCAGCTTCCTTATCCAGTGCAACGTGCAATGAAACCTGCGCCCCTTGCCATGATGTCTTAAAAAATAGAAGGCAGTAATATCGCAGAAATTTGCCAATAATTTTGTTACCAGATTCGAGGATTTTTGTTTCAACAGCTCCAGGATCCACTGAATTCACGACCACATTTGATGCACTCAACCTTTTAGCTAATTAATGAGAGATAATAAAAAGCAATACGCATAGTTTGCTGTTACCATAAATTCTCAGCAAATAATAATGTCCAACTTTGTTCATATTTTCGAAATTCACTGTCCCCAAGCAATGCAGGATTGATGACGTGTTTATTATCCTACTAGGATTTGAAGGCTGGCCTGTTTTTTTCAAAAGCGGTAGGAGTAAAAGAGTGAGTTGGAATGTGCCGAAATAATTGACTTGCATGATGAAGTTCATGCCATCTTTCGTGTTAAAATCTCCCAAGATTCCAACTCCCGCGTTGTTGACTAGTATATTCAGACGTTCTTCTGTCTCTAAGATATCATTAGCAAAATTACCAACAGACTCTAATGAACCAAGGTCTAAGTATTTAAAAACGACACTTTTTTTTATCTGAATATTCGATTATTTCTTTCTGGGCACTGATACCTTCGTCTGCGAATGGGCAGGCAATGATGGTTCTTGCTCCTCTAGATGCGAGATCTTTTGCAATTTCCAAGCCCATGCCAGTAGTTCCGCCGGTGACCAGCACGGTCTTTCCATCAAGCCTCTTTTTCGGTGTATATACGGCGTTAGTATTTTTCTGGTAAAGCCCCACGACGAGGACAATGAATGGAATAATCGCTACTATGACAAGTATCCCCATAATTTTGAGCTTAAGCGAATGTGCACCCAGTCACCACTGATAATAAACTACATCAGGACCACCGACTCACAATATATTTATAGGTGGCTAGTGTAGGGCGTATGTGGTGGTATGTGGTGTAGTGTGCGTGTTCGATAGAGGAATAAAACCAGCGAGTATCGACTGACGACAAACAACTGAATTTATAATTTAAACACAAATACATTAAAATTTATTATAAATAGATGACGTGCGAATTTCATATAAATATATCATGTCCCACAATATTCCCCCCTCTTTTTTTTTCTCGTCCCCACATATTATACAATTAAAAAGGCAGTTATTTTTTTTATTTTTGCCTTAAAAGTTGTGAAACTGGTATTGCTACTAGAAATCTGTATGTTTCGATATTTTGTAAAATAACCTTGGCATAAAATATCTAAAATAATCTGTAAATGTAATATGATGCCATTAAATCGTGACTTTACTTAGGTATTCTATACAGTACTGAAAGTGTAACAATGCAATTTCCTTTTTTTTTTGTCGCGGGAAAAGCGTTTTATCGCTACCGCCCCACCTCTGGGGAGGCGGAACGGTTTTGTTGGGCTCTGCCAGCCTTACGGCCCAGCGTTGAGCCGCCCGGGAGAGATGGAAAACATCCGGGCGACCGCTGGGCCGAGTCCCTAACACTATGTTCACCCTATGTCGACAAATATCAATTAAAAACCCCGCGATGGTCTTCTTCGGCGCATGTGCAGCGGACCCAGGATAAGCCAAGGATTGCTGCCAGAATCACCCCTGCGCGGTGCCGCCTTGCAGCCGCCTCCTTATGCTGGGCTCAGAAGCCCCCGCACACCGCGAAGGACGTAACTAATACATTTTAAATTACATCTCTATCACAAATTATGACAATAAAAAAACTATACCACTGCGGTGCTTCGGGACACAAACAAATGGATTGCAAGAAGTCTCGCGTTAACCAGAATGCTCCATCAACATTCAAGGAAGGCGCTGACAAGAGATCCTGCTTCGTGTGTGGCAAGCCACATCGTGTTGGAGACTACTTCTTGTATTTATATGACCATATTATTTATACTTTAATTAAACACTCTTCATAATTATAATTTGTTTTATTCGCAGAACTTTTACAACGACTTCATTCTAGAACGTCACAGAGCAGAGAGAGAGATTATTTCTTTTTATAAGTGACTTGTACATTTTAGTGATGCACCTCTTTACACAATATTCAATACGGGGAGTATTGAATATTATCTCAATTGTAAGAACAAAAATAAAAACATAAAACATATTCTGAAACTCATAAGGTTAACACTTCTACATTAAACATTACATAACATTCTTACAATTGGAAAACAACATACACTTATTAACGTTAATTAACAACTTAAAAATGTATTACAAAACTCTTATAATATAAAGTAACATTATTACTCTATATTTCACAATAGTTTTAGCTTATTTGTAAAATATAAATGTTTATTACAAGGTAGTGCTTTTGTAAAAATATCAGCTAAATTTTCATTAGTATTTATGTAGTTTAAACTTATTATCTTATTATTTATTACATCTTTAATAAAATGCGCTTTTATATCAATATGTTTAGACCGTTTACTGTTCTCATAGTTCTCTATTAATTTTATAGTACTTTGATTGTCTATAAATAAAGTAGTTTCAAATTTTTGATCAGATTTAAAAAATTTAGACATCAAACCTTTAATGTAAATAAGTTCACTAACTGCTTGCGCTCCTGCTACATATTCCGCTTCTGCCGTTGACAGTGCTACTGTTAATTGTTTCTTAGAAAACCATGCAATTAAGTTACCTGAACACATTATAGCACATCCGCTTGTACTTTTCCTGTCCTGTTTATCTGCTGCCCAATCTGCATCAGAATAAGCTGTAATTTGAGTAGACTTTCTCGACTTTTCATATACAATACCTTTGTTAATTGTTGCCTTTAAATAACGTAAAATTCTCTTTGCTGCATTCCATAACTCACTAGTAGGCTTATCCAAAAATCTGCTTAAATAAGAAACTGCATAAGTAATGTCTGGTCGACTTACTGTAGATACATACAATAAAGATCCTATCAATTCCCTATATGGAACGTTTATTACTTCTGTATTATTATCTGCATTAAAATTTATCTCCATAGGTGTTCTCGCTCCTTTGCATTCTGTCATATTAAACTTCTTTAGTATCTTTTCTATTTGGTTTTTCTGATTTATTATAATTCTTTCCTTCTCTTTCGTTATATCCATTCCTAAGTAATGCTTTATTTCTCCAAGGTCTTTAACATTAAATTCTTTTTTTAATTCACAAGTTATTTTATTTATATGATCAATGTTTTTATTCACTATTATCAAATCATCAACATATATAAGTAACCACATTTTATCCATGTTATATAAGCAAAAATCATATTTCGATTGTGAAAATCCGATACTTGTTACATATTGATGAAATCTTTCATTCCAGCTTCTTGGTGCTTCTTTTAATCCGTAAAGTGCTTTCTTTAGTTTTAGTACTTTTCCTTCTTTAACTTTTACTCCTTCTGGTGGTTTTATATAAACATTATTGTTCAAATATCCATTTAAAAATGCTGTAGGTACGTCTAATTGTCTTACGTTCATATCTTCCTGTACTGCTAAGTTTAATAATGATCTTATAGTGCTAGTTCTTGCTACAGGTGAATAAACATTGTATTGAGAATTTGCTTGAAAACCTTTAGCTACTAAACGAGCTTTCTTCAGTCCGTCTTGCTTAGTCTTAAAAATCCATTTTGTATCAATTGCTTTAAATCCTTTAGGTAAATCTGTTTCTTCCCATGTATCATATTTTTCTAATGAATTAATTTCTTTATCTATTGCTGACTTCCAATCTTCACTGGTATTTATTGCTTCTTGATAATCTATTGGATCTCCTGTACATAAACAAAAAACTGTATATATGTCATCATCACTCAAGTATTTAGGTTTCTTCACTTCTCTTCCTGATCTTGTACGAATCGGTTCATTACTCTTTTCGTTTTGTTTCACTATCTCATGCTCTTCTTCTTGTTTATCATACTCTTCATCTTTAAAATCTTCTCCGATAATTTTCTGTCTTTTGTCTTCTACATATTCTTCTTCTTCTATTAATCTATAAGTATCCTCTTTTACATTCTTTTCTTCTTTTATATAATATTTAAACTGTGTTTCATCAAAACGTACATCTCTAGATATTACTATTTTGTCTTCTATTGGATCCCATAATCTATATCCATTCTTGCCATAGCCAACCATTCGCATTTCTTCTGCTATTTTCTCTAACTTGTCTTTCCTCGGAATTGTAACTGCCCATGCTTTAGCTCCAAAGACTCTTAGCCTTGATAAGTCAGTATGTCCATAATATCTTCTTTCTGGTATATCATTGTATATTGCCTTAGATGGTGATCGATTCAAACAATATGTTGAACAACAAATTGCTTCACCCCATAAATGTTTCGGTAATTGTGAATCTGTAATTAAAGTACGAGATTTGTTAAATAATGTTCGGTTCATTCTTTCTGCTACACCGTTTTGTTGAGGCGAGTATGGCCTTGTGTACTCTAAAATTATTCCTCTATACCTACAAAAATCTTTTAATTTATTAGCTGTAAATTCTCCTCCATTATCACATCTTATTCTCTTCACTTTATTACCTGTGCTATTTTCTAAATACCTTATATGATCCATTAAGTTTTCCGTTGCTTCACTTTTTGTTTTTAATAAATACACTGTAGAAAAATGAGAATAATCATCAATAACAGTTTGATAGTACCTGTATCCTTCATTAGTTGTCTGGGTAATTGGTCCCGCAATGTCAGTATGAAGTAGTTCTCCTATCTGGTATGACCTAGGTTTGTTGACCGTTTCAAAGGGTAATCTTGTAGACTTACCTTCCATACATGCTCCACAAGTGGTGTCTCCAATGGGTAGATTCATGATAGCTAAACTTTTCCTGTTAAGGTGTCCTAACCTTTGATGCCATAAATTATTATTATTACTGATCAAACATTTGTTATCATATATTATTTTACAAGTCATTACATACAAATTTCCTTGTAAATATCCTTCGACAAAATAATTTTTATCAGATATAGAAAAACTGTTCTCATTAAACTTTACAATATTTTGATTTTTTGTTAATTTTTTAACTGACAAGAGATTGTGTGACAAACCTTTAACTACTAAAACATCTAATGTAATTCTAATATCCTTATACATCATCTTAAGCTTACCTCTTACACAACCATACATAAGACTTTTATTTGCAACAGTTATTTTTACATCATTGTCCAGGTGTTGAATCTCTGATAAATATTCTTGATATTGTTCTTGTACTAGATGTTCCGTTGCACCGGAGTCCACAACAAAAGTTATATCTGGTACCTCTGCCGACAAAATACTTCCCACATCGCTGCATGCAGTATATGACATATCCTTTTGTGACATTGTATTTTCTTGCTCACTTGACAGTGTGGCTCTGTAATTATTCATGTACCCTTGTTGACCACGTCCTAGTCCTTGTTCATAAACACGTCCACCATGATAATAACCTCTACGAAAATTATTATTATTGTATCCTCTTGGGTGATAATTGTATCCATTTCTTTGTGAATTGTATCCTTTTGTTTGTAAATTGTATCCTTTTGGGTGATAATTGTACGTTCGCGGTTCTAATTTTCTTTGATAACAATCTATTGCTTTATGGCCTTTCTTATCACAGCTGAAGCAGGTTATAAATGCTGTATCTGGAGTATCATTTTCTCTTTTGGAATTACATATTTTAATTTCAGCATCCAACAAACGTGACTTGACGAATTCTAAACTCACATTTTTATCGGAAATCATGGTTTCTATTGATGTGACAACTTGGTCATATTCCGTTGGTAGGGACGACAATAAATGACATACTTTGTCAATATCTTTTAATATTAATCCTGTTGATTCTATTTCACTAATTAAACCATCAAATTTTGTGAAAAACTCTTCCATTTTTTCATTACTACTGCATTTCAATGAACTTAGCCTTCGCTTTAAATATAACTGATTACATACCGTTTTCCTTTCTAAAATTTCTTCCAGTAATTGAAACATTTCCTTTGCTGTTGACGCCTTTTTAATTACTTCTAAGTATTTGTCACTTAAACATTGTACTAATATGGATCTTGCTTTGGCATCATGTTGCATAAATTCTGTAGATTTTTCATATGTTTCTTGAGTAAGTACGTAGCTTAAACCTTTTTCTTCTAATAAAAGTTTTACTCTGTATTTCCAATTTGCAAAGTTCACGCCATATGTTAATTGCGGATACAAATTTTTTGCACACGACAAGGAACACGCCATTTTGTTTCATGAAAATTGTAATCTTGATTTTGTTCAATAATCTGCATAAATTTTTCGCAGGTGCCCATAACCTTCTGTTGGAGACTACTTCTTGTATTCATATGACCATATTATTTATACTTTAATTAAACACTCTTCATAATTATAATTTGTTTTATTCGCAGAACTTTTACAACGACTTCATTCTAGAACGTCACAGAGCAGAGAGAGAGATTATTTCTTTTTATAAGTGACTTGTACATTTTAGTGATGCACCTCTTTACACAATATTCAATACATCGCTCCAGCCTGTCCCGAGAAGGTGGTCAAAGAGGTACATGTCAACCATCAACAACAACCATCAAACTACGAGGAGTACGCTGGCATCGTCTTAGGGTGAGCTCGTCCAATTTTTATTCGATAGTGGTTCTGCATGCTCTTTGATTAAATCAGATTTAATAGCTAAAATTCTCGGTACTGCGCGCTATGAAAAGATATTCCTCTCAGGAGTATGTCGAGGAAATATTTTATTCGAAACACAAATTCTTGGCGATATAAGGGTCGAGGGCATCGAACTTACAGTTTTGTTTCACATTATCCCATCTGATAGTATTTTGGAATCCGTTATTTTAGGTAGGGATATTCTTCAAAAAGGGATAAGCGTTCAATTTAGCGATGACCAAATTCGAAATTACGAAATATTGTAACTTATGCGATAACCTTGTTTTACTTAACGTTGATACTGATCTTGAGGGGGAACATAAAAGCGAACTGCCCAGAGTGCTTTCTAAGAACAAAGATTCTTTTATCAATGGCATTCCTGTTCATCGTGTGAATAAAGGGCAAATTTACATTAATTTGATAGACCCCGATACAAAAAAGTGCAAAGGCACCCCTGGAAGCTGTCGGCTTCTGAAAAGGAAATTGCCTGAGACAAAGAACAATCGCCTTTTGGGTGCTGATTTTGTCCGAGAGAGTAGATCCCCAATCGCTAGCCCAATTTTACTAATCAAAAGCATGATGGGACAGACAGAATGTGCGTCGGTCATAGGAAGCTTAATGCTAACACTGAATCTGAGCACTATCCACTTCCACGTATTGACGAATAAATTGACCGCCTAGATGGCGCTCATTTCATCTCAACCCTTGACATGGCATCTGGCTTCCACCAGATTTTGGTCCAACCCGATTCTGGAACAGAAATATACTTTCATATATAGGCCACGAAGAATTCCTGAAATCCGGCCCATGCTGACTAACTCTACCAAATTCTGCGAGGCCTAGTTGCTGAAAAACACCCGGGATGCACTGCAAAGTCTAACATTCGAATCACATAGTGGTCGTACCAGAAAGGCTGATGACAGTACAGTAGGTAAGTACCCTAACTTTTGAGCTGTGGATTCCTGTAATGTATATTTCTGCTATACTAGGTACCTACTAATATTATAAATATGATAGTCTGAATGTATGTGTGTTTATGAATTTGGATGTTTTTTAATCAAACACGTCTAAACAGTTTACCGGTTTACAATGGTAACATGACAATTACACAGGTATACAATGATTGGGATAACGCCATAGGCCACTTTTTTGCCGGGAAAGGATATTCACGTGAGAGTAACTGTAAGGAAAAGCTAGTGTACCAATATTTAAATCTTCGACTGACCCATTATCTGAAGTAAGAAGGCCTTATTCGTACAGTGATCAACATGAATGAAACGCACTATAGGTATCATAATTTAATTTCTTTAAAAACCAAATTACATAATTTGCTAGTAAATAAGTGTTACTATTGTCTATTAGATTATTTAAATGATGATACTATAATATGTTTTTTTTTATTGCCTTAATAGGCAGACGAGCAAGCGGTCCCACCTGATGGTAAGCAGTTACCGCCGCTCATGGACATCGGCAATGCCAGAGCCACGGCCAAGCCGCTGCCTACCGTTGAAGGAATACTCTTTTTAAGCCTCGTTTAAAGAAGGACATGTCATAGCGCTCGGGAAACACCGAGGCAGGGAGTTCATTCCAGAGCTTACACGTGCGTGGTATAAATGAGCGCTGGAAACGTACGGTGCTAGATCGCATGGTTTCCAGGTAGTATGGATGAACTCTACTGCGGTGCCGGGTAGTGCGATGGTAAAATGGTGACATTGGAACCATCTTAAACAGTGCCTCAGAGCACTCTCCGTGGAACAAACGATAGAATACGCAGATAGAACCAAAGTCTCTCCGCACTCTTAAAGGTTCCAGGTTATCCGTGAGATCGGGGTCCTCGACGATTCGAATAGCCCGCCTTTGTAAGGAGTCAAGTGGGTCAAGCAGGTATTTGGGGCTCCTGCCCAGAGATGAGAGCAGTACTCCATGTGGGGCCGCACCTGAGCTTTGTAGAGCGCAAGTCTATGGCCCGGCGTGAAATATCGCCTCGCTCTGTTCAGGATACCCAGCTTTTTGACTTCATGACTCCTGTACTGGACTTTACTCGATATTTCGACGCCGAGGATCCCAATACTCTCGGAAACCCGGAGAGGTACTCCTTGGAACTGTGGCGCCATGACAAAAGGGTCCTTCTTTGCAGTGAACGCGCAAACTTGTGTCTTCATGGGGTTGAATTGAATTAAGTTCTTTTCCCCCCATTCGGAGGCCCGTCCCAGAGAGTTCACGATTTCAGACACAAGTTAAGACCGTTTTTCCTCCACAGTACTCCGAGGAACATTCTGATAGCAGATGTATCGCGCGTCACTCGTACTGTCATTTGCATAGCAATGTATGCCGTCAATAGACAGCATATCATTAATATGCAAGATGAAGAGAGTTACAACACCGAGCCCTGTGGAACGCCAGCATTAACGGACAGAGTGTCGGAGCAACAGCCGTCTACAACGATTTTGATGCTCCGACCATCCAGGAAGCTAGCAATCCAGGTCGAACGCCTTCGCGATATCTAGGCCGACAGCCATAGCCTCACCCCTGCCCTCCAATGCCTCAGCCCAGCGGTGTGTGAGGAATACAAGAAGATCACCAGCTGACCGACCGTGACGGAAACCGTACTGTCGATCACTGATCAGCTGGTGCTCTTCAAGATAACGCAACAACTGGGCGTTAATTACTCGCTCGATGATGTTGGAGAGCAGGAATGTGACCGCTATCGGCCTATAATTTGAAGGGTCCGACCGGTCACCTTTTTTAGGGATCGGATGGACATGAGCTACCTTCCACGAGGTGGGGACCTTGTTGGTATTATAGGAAAGATGGTATAGGCGCGTGAGAACGGGAGTCAACTCAGGGGCGCACGTTTTAAGGACCACCGCGGCGATGCAGTCTAGTCCACTCGACGTACGAATGTCGAGAAGCCTCAATTCCCTCCTGACCGCACGCTGGCTTATGCGGATTTTGGGCAGGGAGAACTCGCACCGGGGGATGTTTGGCGGTGTGGCTCCTCGATCATCCAGAGTCGAGTTCGAGGCAAAGGATTAAGCGAGAAGATCGGCCTTTTCCTTTGCACTATGGGCCAGACTGTCATCAGGCTTACGCAGTGGCGGGAGACTAGACTGGCAGAAGTTACCTTGGACAGCTTTGGTAAGCGACCAGAAAGCACGGCTTCCAGAGGGGTAGCTCTTCAGTCGTTTGCAAATTCTGCCAATGTGTTCTGCCTTGGCCTTGACTATAGCCCTCTTGTTGAACTTAGAAGCAGCATTATATTTCCGCTTCTCCTCTTTGACATTCGGATCTTGATGCTTTCTGGCATCGACCCACGCCTCGTTTGCGTACCGCTTTAGGCGCGCAGCATCGGCACACGTATTATCATACCAGGGCCGGCTACGACGCCTGACGCGTATTTTAATGTTGGGTATAAATATATCCATCCCCAAAAGTACCACGTCCCTAACCGAGTCCGCACAAACGTCAAGATCTTCCGAGGAGAAGCAGAGCTGCTTCCATGGGAAGGACGCATAGAATTCACGAAGTCCATCCCAATCTGCTGACCCATACCGCCAGACCCTGCGAGTGCCAGTAGCTGAAACACGACCGCGATACATAGCAGGGGCTGACGAAGGGATCAGGCAGTGGTCAGACGACCCAAGAGGGGCGTCGACCACCACTCTGTATCCGTCGGGGTGTGTAGTCTTAGCCCTACCACCATTGACTGGAGAGAAAGGGTGGGACTAGGACACCATGACCGCTAAGAGAGGAGAAGGTATGCGGCAATGGAGGCTCGAGGGGCCAGGTTCGCGTACATTCTATGTGGCAGCCGGACAGGATGACACAAGAATGACCTCTGACACTAAATTTCTCTGACACTGATTTCCAATGTTTGTATTATTTATTGGCTAAAAGAAAGAATTTATTTCTAGTTAGTTTTTAAATTTAATGATTGTATTTTTTTCTTTTATTTTATTTCTCTGAGTATAAGTAAATCTAAAAGTGTGTTCTTGTATGATTGCATTAATGCATGTAATCTTGCAATAAATATTTGTATGCTGGCTTAATGGCAAAGCATAAAGGACTTGTGTAATGTTACATAAATATAATAGCACGAGATCCGGCAGTAGAATCTCTACGTTCATGACGTAGATGCTCAAGCTCAAATTTCTACATTCATTTTGAATAGGACAATACATTGATAATAGGGTGCCGTTGCTACTCGGCCGCAACTACTTGGCAGCCAGGTGTAAACAGTTAATACTTTTTTGTACGGCAACTATGGTTTTTTGAATTCTCTACATACATAGCTGTGTAATAGGAACAATGCTTTATTTAACTACACCATGAACGAAATTTTTTCCCAAATAATAAAATATGCGGGCACTTTTTGACTGGCACCCTATTATCAATGTATTGTCCTATTCAAAATGAATGTAGAAATTTAAGCTTGAGCATCTACGTCATGAACGTAGAGATTCTACTGCCGGATCTTAGGCTATAAGATCTGTTATTTAACACCTATGCTTACAAATAAACTATTTTGATTTATAAATAATATTATAATTTAAAAAACCTTACAAAAATAATTACTTTCTAGATTCTATTCTAAGTCTGAAATTGTTTACATCTTTCATCATTATATCGAACTTGACACGGAGAGGCGCGTGCTTGACATTTTCGCATGAGTCATCAGCTGGCATCAGGCGGTATTGACGCATGACAGACGCTAGAGCTGTCTTTAAGGTCATCATTGCGTATTGATATCCTAGAAGTATAAAACAATCCATTATATATATAACACACACACACACACAGCGAAAGAGACCCATTGTTATTAAAAAGGAAATTGATCCTAATCTAAATCTATTCTAAAAGCGAAAGACCACTCACACAGCTAGCTAGCTAGGATCATGACATTTGTTCAGTTTTATTTTATTTATTTAATTTAATAAGGAGACGAGCTAGTTGCACGCCTGATGGTTAACGCCACGGTTGCCCATAAACAGAAACAACATTACACAGAACTTAGAATTATAAATCACTGTATGGCACTGAACTGCGCTCGTCACCCTAAGACATAAGATGTTAAGTCTCATAATGCCCAATAATTTCACTGGATAAAATATCCCTCGAACCGAACTTGCTTACACACTGTTCCTTGGCGGCAAAAATAGACAAAGCGGTGGCACCAACTCAGACGGCCTCTCGCATATGATGCCTTGTATGATGATAGCTTGTGTAATATAGGGCCCTAATGAGAAATTTACATTTTAAGGGGGTAAAAACGTTGCTGGAACTTTGTATGAAACTTTTTTTTAGAACATAATACGACAGTGAAATTAATTACAAATATTACATAATCAAAACAATGAAAAACGTTTCTGTAAAATTCCAATTTTAGAACATAGGCTACTTTTTATATCAGACTAGCTTTTGCTCGCGGCTCCGCCCGCGTGATCAAACAAACAATCAAACTCTACAGCTTTATAATATTAGTATAGATTTGGGTAGCTTAGCAACGGAAGCCTTCAAATAATATTATTTGGGTAGCTTAGCAACGGAAGCCTTCAAATATGAATAATTTCCCCCGTTTTTGCAATATTTTTCACTGATGCTTCGCTTCTAATGGTGGCAGCGTAATGTTATATAGCCTAAAGCCTTCCTCGATAAATGGGCTATCCAACACAAAAAGATTTTTTCAATTCGAACCAGTAGTTCCTTAGATTAGCGCGTTCAAACAAACAATCAAACTCTAAAGCTTTATAATCTATTATATAAAAATAAGTCGGGTTTTCCTTCCTGACGATATAACTCCAGAACGCACGAACCGATTTCCACGGTTTTGCATTCGTTGGAAAGGTCTCGGGTTCCGTGAGGTTTATAGCAACGAAAATCTAGGAAAAATTTCAATAGAAAAGCGGGAAAATAGGGAAAATCATTTTTTAAATACAGCGCCATCTCTGATACATAGCATGTACTACAAACCAATATTTTAAGTAGATGGCGTCGGTGCGTGACACATTGCTGACAGATGGCGCCACTGTTAGGCTACTTTTATCCCGGAAAATACAGATCACGCGGGCGGAGCCGCGCGGGACAGCTAGTATTAGTATAGATAAGAAATTTTCCCGGATAGAGCAGCAGGTAACAGCTAGTAGATTATATAAAATATTAAAATAGATAATGGAATAATCTATACTTTTCTATACTAATATAATAAAGCTGTAGAGTTTGATTGTTTGTTTGTTTGAACGCGCTAATCTCAGGAAGTACTGGTTCGAATTGAAAAATTCTTTTTGTGTTGGATAGTCCATTTATCGAGGAAGGCTTTAGGCTATATAACATTACGCTGCGACCATTAGGAGCGAAGCATCAGTGAAAAATGTTGCAAAATCGGGGAAAATTATTTATATTTGAAGGCTTCCGTTGCTATGGTAATCAAATTGTTTGATTCCAAAGCGTTATCAACATAATATTACTTTATTCAAAAAAACTACTGGACCAATTTGAAAAATTCTTCCACCATTAGAATCCTACATTATCCCTAATAAACATAGGCTACTTTTTATGGCGGAAAAAGCAGATCACGCGTGCGGAGCCGCGAGAAAAAGCTAGTAAGAAGATAAAATAATAAGATTTTTTTATGTTGTATCGAAAAAAGAGCATATATATACAGGGTTAATTTTAAAACACCAGCACTCGCAGGACCAGATAGCTGACCCCATAAGGAACGAAACCCCTTCCCCGCGCTTCGCAGGGGTTTGTTCACGTAATCTTTGCAACGCGCGCAAAGTTGTAACATTCAAGACGGAAATTAAATTAATACTTATTTTTGTATGAAAATAAAATGTAACAAGAGACATGTGTCATATGATTTATTCCATAAAATCTCATTACCTATACAACCCCTTGGTCCGTAACTGAAAGGAATGAAGGCAGCTGGATGCTTCAATTCTGTGTCCAAAAATCTTTCTGGCAGGAAATCTTCAGCATTATCACCCCAATACTGGGGGTTTCTATGTATCCCCCATATATTCATAATCACTCCACAACCTCTGGTCAACGTTATGCCATTTGCTGAAATATTAATTAATACATTTCCTTACCGACAAAAATTCCACGTTAATTAAAATCATGCTGAGTTCCTATGGCCACCTTTCCACTCAGACCCTGACCAACCTGTAGGCTAAAAGTAATCTAGTCAAGGTTATTTAGATAAGAATGCTATCGATTAACTAGCTTTCAAATCAAAACCTCATCCAAATAAATCCATTAGTTTAGGCATTACCTACGATGCCATAGACATACGCACAAAAACTGATAGAAAAAAGGGTCTAATTATAGCGTTCCTCTTTGTTAGAGGTTAAAATATACATATATTATTCATGTAAATGCACACAAGCGTGCATGCCGAAAAAGGTAGGCAAATATGCAATAAAAGTTACTACAGTTCATTAAAACCAATCCATCCCATAATATAACCTTCTGGCCGATTTCAATAAACGAATTTAGTTTGATTCTCTAAATAGATCCCTCAAATAAGTAAATCAGAATAAAATTTATAGGTTACGCGTACAAACGATTTATTTTAATTGGTTGCTTGGTTCATATAGGATTGATTCAGAGAATCAAACTAAGATTGTTATATATATCGAGCACTTCTATCCTAGATAATATGCTATTTTTAAAAAATCGCCGACCCAGGACTAACGATTTTGTACCAATTTAAGTCGTAGAAATACACGTGATATTGTCGTAAAGATTATATCATAGTAGCTGGCACATTAATGGGTTATGGTAGAGCAAACACCAAGAACGGGGCAGCTTGACTAGGTTGTTTACTCTGTCTCAAAAAAACAACAACGTAAAGTCGCTAGTTTGCTGTTGTGTTTCGTACCGTGAGTTAGATCTCGGGACTCTAACTACCGCCCCTCCCCTTCCCAATCCCTCAATTAATCCTTTCGACAATGCGTCCATGGTCCACTTACCATCAGGTGACATAATTACTCGTTTGCCAGCCTCTGCTAAATATAAAAAAAAACCTTTAGTTGGATCAGTTAATTTCGCTATCAAGTTATTTGTAAAATATCGTATACTTACGAAGTGCGACGTCTTTCTCAACTTTCCTCGTTATAACCGGCACGGGTGGGTACAATCGCAGTGTCTCCTTTACAACTGCATCTAAATACTTGAGACGGGGCAGGTCTTCCGCTTCCACTGGCCTATCTGAGTCTCTGAATACTTCGCGTAATCTGAATTTTTTTATATTTCAATTTGCGACCGTTTCATATAAGTATTAATGAATAAGGATTTAATAACTTCCTCATTCTTCTGCTATTATCTGCCTAATGGGTTGTGGTCCCAGTTTGTTTTTCATAAATCATCCCAGAAATGATTTGGCTTTATTTTTATGACCAATCACCTTTCTAATGCCTCCTCACTATGGGGAATTAAGACGCTTATAGCCAGTTCCACTAACTGATCGGTACACGGTTAACGAGTTAAGTAATCTTTGGCGCGGTCACTCTATGGATGGGCTTAGTCGCATTTCAACTGAGCGTCTTCGTGCTTCTGAGAGAACGTAAAAAGTCGGACCGGTTGTTATCAACTGATAGCATTCGTTATGCCAAGTTTAAAGCTTTCAGACGAAAAACAAAACTTTGACTCTAGGTTGGCTACTAACCATTCGTAACAGAATAGAATAGAATATAGGGAATTAATCCTAGGCAAACCATGTTATAACTGAAACTAATTATTCACATTTCCTCGGAAGCCCGACCCATAAACAATGCTACCACTTATGATTGTCTAAGGAGGACATTATTATTTGAAGCAAGAATATACTATACATAGAGCAGATGCTCTGAACTAAATTATCGTATCGCAAGCAATTCCATGCACGCCACAAGTAGGTTCAGGTGCAAATGCTCAGTGCCAAATGGCACACTTCAATACTAAATAAACATGTACAAATTATTTCTGATTGTGCAAATAATTATAGCACGCCAAAATGTATAAGAAGAGACTGTGGAAGTTGCGTTGCTGCACCGCAAGGCGTGGCATATAATTGTTATTCGCAGCATACATTCTAGAATAATACTTCTACAACACAATACTCTAATGGATGTTTATTAATGAACAAGGCTAAAGCCCCATCGTAAGTACCACGCTTAGTGGCATGCGATAATATTATAATGAGAATGCATCTAAGCGCGCCACCAACCGAGCGGTGTGGTAGCGTCCATAAAATACAGTGTGTCAAATCAGTAGGAGGAATTATCCAAGCGATCATCTAACCTCTTGCCACTAAGCGTGTCTTCCTCAGAGCGTTGCTTTGGCCTAAATAAAACTCGCCCAAAAGTCACTCACTCTTCATAAACCTTGTCTTGCACTTCAAGATGTTTAGATAGCATCACAGCAGTAAATGATGCGGCTACTGCAGTTGTATCCGTCCCTGCTAATACCATGACCACGAGCTCTTCTTGAAGCTCTATATCACTGAAGTTACTGTTGTGTATGAGAAGTTCCACTAAGGATATTATGCCGTCATGATCTGAATATATATTAAGAAATATGTTAAGAAAATCTTCTTTCGCCTCCTAATCACAAAAGTTTAGTTACTTACGTTGAATATATTTCTCATCATCTTTATTCTGGCGATTGCAAAACTTTCGTTTTGACTGAATGATCTAAAAAAATACTTCTATATTGCATAAATAATAAACTAATAATGTGATGATCAGTTCAACGAGTCATTCAGAAATAGGTGGACACTATCCACCTATTTTGGATACTAATTGTTTTATTTAGTCCCCAATTATTGTCTACAGCAAGCGTTTGTTTCACAATACCTCTTAAAAAACGTTTAAGGGGTAAAGCAATGCTACATCATGAATAGGCCAGCCCGAACGAGTTGTTACCACTTACTCACATTTTTTTTTTATGGCATAGATCGACAAACGAGCAAGTGGGTCACCTGATGGTAAATGATCTCCACCGCCCATGTATGCCCACAATATCGGAAGTATTATGGGCGCGTTGTCAATCTTAAAGGAAAGGGATAATTAGGGATTGGGAAGGGGAGGGGTATTTGGGCCTCAGGATATGTCACTCACCGTACGAAACGCAGCAGCAAGCCGCTATTTTACGTCGGTTTTCTGTGAGACAGTGGTAATGACCCGGTTGAGCCGGCCCAATCATGCTGTAGACAAAAGTGTCTACAGCGTGGCTCTACCACTCAATAGAGAGTCATAATCCTCATAATCCGACATGAAGTAATAATTACTAGCTATTGCGTTTGTTCTTATTTGTATAATTATTATTTAAAGTTTGACATTAATAAACATATTTAGTGTGTAAATACGATTAAGGATCGTTGTGCATGTCTACCTAAGAATTATAATGTATTATGTGAAACCAACTGACCTTTTTAACAAATTCGCATATGAAGTGTTTGTTCCTCATATATGTTTTGTACTGAGGTAACAATTTGTAGATTGATATGTTGTGAAGCCACGGTTGGACCATTCTAGCGGCACCTATATTGCAGCACTCCTCAAATGCTTTCAGAAATGGTCGATCAGTGTTGATTTGAGATTTTACTTGCACTCCTAATGATGTCTCTAGATATAAAAAAATGTGTAATGCTATTGACTGTGTCAAAATTGGATTTACTAGCAACGCCGTTGTTTGTGAATACGGTTTATATTACTGAGTCTAATATTATACATTTGTGCTCGAAAGATATAGATATTGTATACAAAACGTAGCTTTATCACCACCTTTTATGTACATACTTTATTTGGCCTATGCTTGAAAAAAAGGAACTTAATAAAATTAAAATAAGTTACACGTCAAAATTAAATATTGTAGTAAGTGCCTATGTACGTTGACGAACAAAAATTTATACAAAAATATAAAGAAAACAAAAAAAAAATAGACAAGAAAACAGCAAAATATAACGGTAATAATAAATTGAATAGTGCCTTAGCATAGCATCCACTTCTCACCAGCACTAACAGTGTCTCAAATTTGGCCAAAAAGGTCATCGGTACAGCATCATCCAAACAGTAAAATGTATAAGTAACATTAATACAATATTAATAATAATTACGACTACTTTCCTTAAAAAAAATCTAGCTAGAGCCACTTACCGCAGACTGAATCCATGGTGTAAGTCGTAAAGAAATTCCACACGGAGAATGCCCCACGCCCCGCAACCCGTTGAAGTTGGGTTACCAGAACTTCACTCTGTTCTGAGAATACAGTGACGAAGCTTTTCAAGATCTTGATGCTGAAATTAGGAACGAGGATTTTGCGACGCGGTCGCCAGATGGCCGCTAAAATACAGCAGAAAAAGAAAAAAATCACTCATTCGGAACATTGTCGAAATCGATAAATAAAAAATAAACTTTTTAACCGACTTAAAAATAGTGATTCTGTATTCAACCCGTTTGTATCTACATATGAATACACATGTAAATTTGTTTTGATTTTTTGAATTTGTGTTTTCTCTGTCAAATAATTTTTACTTAGCTTTAGAATGTCTCACATTTATTTTTGAGTTCAATTACTTAAGCAGATAGAGATTGATGACGAAAACGATTTTATTTCACCTGCCGCAAAAATGCTTCCGTTATCCGTTAAAAGTTGTTTCAATTTCATTATATCGTCTTTTTCAAGACAAGTCTTTAAAAGACAATCAGCAACAACGGGATCAGCTACAACTGAAAAAAACATGATCAGTGCATTTCAATGGCTAGGGTAGGAACTTATAGTCAGGGTTCCCTGGGCCATTTTTCCACTTGATTACTATCAAGCTAATTTTCCGTGAGTAGCTTCGTTTCGATGAGACGCCCAACAATTCCCTATGCGAAAATTCTCTATTGTGGTAGCTAACAGAGGTAGCAAAGATAGAATATTTCGATTTGATGAGTCCCAAAAATTTATTATTTTAGGTTTATTAGGTATTCCAATAGGTATCGATAACGAGGTCATAAAAATGATTACTAATCAGCTGATTTTTTTGTTGTTACTTAGTTAATATTTATATAATTTAACAGTCATATTGTCCTACAAATAAAATAATAAATTTTTGGGACTCATCAAATCGAAATATTCTATTCTTGCTACCTCTGTTAGCTACCACAATAGATAATTTTCGCATAGGGAATTGTTGGGCGTCTCATCGAAAAGAAGCTACTCACGGAAAATTAGCTTGATAGTAATCAAGTGGAAAAATGGCTCAGGGATCCCTAACCATTACTTCAAATATAGTGATATAATATGTATTTATATTCTTTATAATGTACTGCTAAGTAACCACCGTATACTCTGTCCTCTATTGAATATGTTTATCGATTAATTAAAAAAAATGCTCCTTTGTCTATTGTCCCGTATATGTACCATTTATCCAATTAAGATGAATGTTTAGATTATCAATTTTGATCCCGACGTTTCCAAGACTTTTCAGCATTCGTGGTCACGGGATGGACTGAGGTGTAGGTTGTACCGAAATGTTAATGTTACATCATGTTGTCATGTTACTTTTTAATAAAAAAGCGTCCAAATTAGTTTTATTTTAATGAGTAATATTCGCGTAAACATAAGAAATCATTAAGTAACTTACTAGTAAAAAAACGGCTCCCGTGCCAGACGGCAGTCATACCTCCTCTATGGATGGCATCACGTCCCAATGTTTGAAACGCTCTCATTCTATCTGAAATATTGTAATTTATTATTATTCATTTTTCTAAAACCACAAAACCACCTAGCTATCATACAACTCTCAGAGATATGTCAGCTTTATTTCTTTACTTGCTTTTGGTCGCGGTTAAGCCCGCGTAAATGTCTTATTTCGGGATAAAAGTACAGGCTATACTTTACATATTATTATGTCGTGATCCAGTTTTCCATCTTTCAATTAATGTGCCGCGTAGACACGTAAACAGTGTGGTTGAATTTGCACACAAACAAAGCTATTCGACAAGCACATCTACCGTAAAGATACCTTAAAGGTCTGAACATTTAGTACTTCAAAACACGCGCACTGATAAAAGATAGATACTGTCTCCTGGAACGCTTATTGGCTAAAATGACTATGTACTACGCCCCATTTCAAAATACGTTCATTTTTGTCATTTGTTTATTTTTTTTAATTTTGTCTAGCATTTGATATTTATTTCATTCGCATATCGTGCTTTTAACTGCTTTTTTCGCGAAGTCTACGGAATTTAATAATGATTTATTGAAATACTGATAATCTGCAAAATGGATATTAGATAAGTTTACTTCTTTTTAAATTTACTTTAGCTTTTTAGTTTTTGGGGTTAATTTAAATATAAATCTTTGTTTTGTTTATACAATAATCCGAAAGTCACCAAAATCTACCGGATTTTGGTGACTGATGTTTTAATGGATTTTACCGAAGTACGGATATTTGGTTTTGTCACACTTTATTCTAGTCAGTCAATCAGTTGACATTCTTTCTTCTATGCAGTGAATTGGAAGTATAAATTAATGTTTTTTTGCTGAATTTCCTTTGTGATTAGTGGTGAAATAAATTAATTTAAATAATCCAAACATGCCGAGTTTCTTTTCTGAGCGTTGTGGAAGTGAATGTATACAAATAATAAAATATAACTCATTTTTTAAACTTTCGTACGATGAAAAATAACATTTGCATAATATTAGCCGATGCCTATGGAATTTATATTTATTAAACATTCAATTCTTCTCTCCTTAATATTTTAAAAATAAAATAAGTTTATAACTAACTAAATTTATATACTTAGATTAAACCAAAACTGAAAACCTAATTTAAAAATTAGCTCAGAAAATTCAAAAAGATAATATTTATACAGTATTTTGAGTCTGTGCAATTAATATTTCAGATGCCCGGCAGGCTGCGTCAGCACCGATTCCAAAAAGAATAAGTTAATTGACTTTTCAGTGTTAGTTATAGGACTTCGTTTTTTGTAAGGTACTTTTAAGAAATCAATAAACAAACCTAAATAATTAACTAGTATTAAAAATAAAATGAAGATAGTTTAACATACTTTCATTTCCTCCGAGGAACAAGTAACTGTGTCCGATAAATGGCAAAGTATATATTCCGGAACCGATCTGCTCATAATTTTTCAGCCAGTCTCGTCTCTTCCACTGACTATAGAATAATAGTAAAATAACCAACAATACGAGAAATACACCTTCCAACATATTGAGAACCAATAATACGGTAGTCGGTTGCCTCAACACCTGTATAATGAATGGAACCTTAATTCCTTAGTGCCGTCGTTTTATATAGCAGTTGTATACATACACTATGTCATGGCAAACATAAACAAAACAAAAAAACGCAGCACTTCTGTATTAATCGGCTAAGAGTGAAGACCGACTTTAGACTGATTGTGGTTCCGCAAGCCAGCACGCGTGGTGGCGCGCACGCTGTTAAGGACAGTTGAGGATGGAATAAGTTGTAGTAGAGGAATGTTGAAAAAAAAAGTACTTATCGATTTTTTTCTGCGATACATAGATATTTTTTGGCAATATATTTTAATTCGATATATTATTATAGCGATCGTAAAAGCGCACCTAACTCGTGCATCGTTCGCACTTTAAACAAAGGGTTCGAACGTTTTTACTAGTTTCTGGATAATAATGAAAGCATAGGGCTTATTAAATAAATATTAGTACAAAAATATAGCAGCAAACTACACAAAAAGCAAGAAAAAATATAGACAGAACCGTGTAAAACAAAATACGATACACAAAATTATAAACAACAATGATATCTTTTCTTCTTTTCGTTCGCATTTTTTTATAATGTCGGATCATGAAGAGTACGGACACTGAATTGACCTGTTTAAATAACGTTATTCTACGTTAATTGTCGGTACCGCCACTCATATTGATAATTTGAGGGTGGTTTGTCAACACAAACCAAATTTTACCAAACAATTCTATTTTCGAAGTGGGGAGAATGAAAATCCCTCTATATAAGATGGTGTCTTGCCATTTTAAGATTAGTCCCTGGTGGGAGTATACTTGTATCCGACTGGATAGCGACCACCGTACACTGGTGCTAAAACCTGCCATAGTGGCCCACCACAAGGTGGGTGGGTCGCGTTCCAGGGTCAGCCAGTATATATCCGGTTCTCCCTAGGGGGCTTGCCCCCTGATCCTATCCCGTTTCCCATCCCTTTTTCCTTCCCCTCCCCCTTGGCCCTTTAGCAGGCCGGCATGATCTTGCCGACCTACGATGGACACATTGTTTATCGTTGGTCGACACTATTCTTGGATTGCGCTACACTTACCATCAGGTGTGGCGTAGTCACTTTGCCGAGCCAGGATAAAAAAAAAAATAGTTCCGTCCGTGAGCAAGAACACATTGTAACACCGGTGGTTTTTCTGTCCCCGGCACTTTTCCACCTACGGTTCTATTTCCGAGCCGGAAGTAGCTTCAAAGAATGAATAAACGATAAAGTGATAACCCTGAGTCGTTATTATAGAGACTTATCATACGCCGTACATCTTGACTACATCGAGTGAAGACTAAGGGTTGTAAAACCCTCCTCCGTGACGCATCTATCTCGAGCTCGCTGCGTCATATAAATAAATACACCAACAGTCACACTCATTGAAATGGCATCCCTTTCGCCAGCATCGTTCTTATGAGGTCTCATTACTCTTTTCTTATTTATCATGCCACCCTCTCCTTCCTATTTATGTTCTAACTTTCAATTAATTTGCTATGGTTATGATAGAAGTCTACGCTCTTCTGGCAATGTTTTTCTAAAGTGTTCCCATACCTCCAAATTCACTCACTTCCTTCCTTTTTCAATCTATACTTCTTTGGAACGCACTCCCCCTCCTCATCGAGTTGGTCATCCACAACTCGGTTGGCATTTAAAGTGACAGTTTGGAACTTACTGTTGAATGAAGTGGCATTTAGCTTATATTGGTGTAATATTATTGTAATATACAAGGTATAACCCCATTTAAGCAACGTATAGTGTATGATGTAAGTATTTTACTTCCCCCCATTACCAAATCCGATGGCATTGCTAAGAAAGAAATAAAGCATATTATTCTTTTTTACCGAATGAGTAACATGTTGATGTTCGACTTGCAATTTTAGCGACACTAAATGATAAACAGCCGAGATATTGTGTCACACCAGAATTGTTATTCACACTCACGCACTGCACATCATTGTACGGATGTGATCGATCTTAACTTCGGACTCCATATGAGCAGCTGTAGCTATCACTAACTTCATTGTCTACCTTAACAACTTGCTGCCTTGCGGAGAGGTAGTCTCTAAATCATAAGAGCGGAGTACCTCTGATGCCGAAATTTTTTAGGCGGGATAAAAGTATGGGTATCGACACTGTGTCAAATGCCTTTTGTACGTCCAAGAACACCCCAACGCATTTCTTTCCTTTATCAAGGTATGAAGTTACCTGTGCCGTCATTTTAAGCACTACGTCATTAGTAGAGTGATTGGATCTATTGTTTGATCTATGTTATTTGATCTATGTTTGTGATAGGGCAGCTGTGGCGAGTGCATGGTCTTCTGTGTTTAATTGCTTTAAAGTTGAATTTGCCAAATCCGCACCAATAGAAGTAAAATAATTGTTGACTATATTTAATGACTCAATGGGGTCAGAAGTAATATTTAAGAGTTCTTTTGGACTTTCAGTTTTGACATTATAATCACATATTTCTTTAATTAACCTCCAAGTTGCCTTGTTGTTACCACTATTGTTGTCAAATTGTGTTTTATAGTATTGTTTTTTAGTATTTTATTATTTTATTACACATATTACGATATGAAAGTTTCCCGAGCGCTATGACATGTCCTTCTTTAAACGAGGTTTAAAAAGAGTATCCCTTCAGTGGTAGGCAGCGGCTTGGCTGTGCCCCTGGCATTGCCGATGTCCATGAGCGGCGGTGACCGCTTACCATCAGGCGGGCCGCTTGCTCGTCTGCCTATCAAGGCAATAAAAAAAAATGGAATATGATATTTTTTCAGTTCTTCCTTGTGCTGGTTAATTTTTTTCTTTATTCTACTATGTAAAGTATCTCGTTTTCTTAAAGATTTTAGCACACCTTGAGTTATCCAAGGTTTGATGGGTTTGTGATTCCTACTAATTTTTACTTTTGTCGAATTTTTACCAATAATATCCTGAATGTTAGACACTAAATAATTAGCGGCAAAATCTACATCATTAATATTATAATAATAATCCCAACTAAATAATTTTAAATCATATCCAATTTGGGCCTCATTAGTTCTTATCCTATAGTTATTACCTGTGTTTTCTATAATCTTCGACTTTTCAAGATATAATAATACGGGGGAGTGGTCTGTAAGAGCGTCAAATACCACTGTACGCATTTTGATGTACGATTTAACCATAAAGAGATCAAGGCATGTATTTTCCCTAGTGAGGTAACTTATTCCTGGGCAGAGCCCATAAGATTTAGGTACTCTAATGCGTAGCGGTTTAAATTCGATGGCATTATATCTAAGTTAATGTCTCCTGTAAAAACAATATTATTAGTTTTGCAGTTAGAGATAATACTTTGTAGTGAATGAATATATTTAGTTGGATTTTTAAAACATATTTCTATTTTGTGAATTTATAGTCAGGACTAGGCAATTATTCTCAGCCACATTACATTCATTAGCAATAACGTTAAATCCTTCCTTAACGTACGCTATTACGCCATCGTTTTTATTAAGACTTTTTTTTGTATAAAATGATTAAATTTGACAAAACCCTGAGACTCACGAATAAAACTCATTATAATGCAACCAAACTTAATGTTTGCTTTGCGTACAGGGGAGATCGTGGGGTTGCTTTAGTATCCGGTTGCAAGCGAAATAGTGCGGGAGGGGTGGGAGTTGGTTGAGTGGGGGAGGTGCGGAAACCAATAGTTTAGGAGATATGATATTTTTTAATTTCCAGGTTTCTGCTTACAATATTTTAGCACATATTGATATTTTCTATGTAGTCACGGGCTATTTTTCATCGGGAGAAGGAAGAAAGTCACAGTTAACTTTATATTCAATGTTAAAAAAAATCTGTAACAAAAATTGCTTATGAAGCAAGTAATAACAAGGCATAGTTGCCGGGGCTACTACTTTTTGGGTGGTTTAAAAAAAAATAACCACGAAGGGGATGGCAGGGTCTGCTCGCTCGCTTCGCTCGCTCACTGACCCTGCCATCCCCTTCTAACCTAATTTGTCCGAGTCGGGGTGCTCCAAATCCCGAGCTCGCTTCGCTCGCTCACGCGTGCATAAGCCTCGGTTTGTGCGGTTCCTACTTCTGGATGGTTAAGAAAAAAATATTCACCACCAATATCAATAAAGTAAGCAGGTCGAATGGGAGATAATAAGATCACAATAAAAACACAGCCGGCACTCAACAACAATGAAAGTAGGTAGTTGTGAATAGGAAAATAATAATTATAGTAGTATTGTAAAGAAATAAAACGTTCCAGTAACGCGAGCACAACATATTAAGGGCCGTCCGTGAGCAAAACACCGCGCGATCGAGGTTTTTAGAGGCTATCTAGTCATTACTTAAAATAAATATTGATTAAATAAATATACAATATATTTTTACAATCTGTCAGCTTTACTTTGTTCGATTCAAATTCATGTTAATGCTGATATATATTTTTAAATTGTCGTTATAAATGAACCATAAAAATGGGAAAAATGCAAAGATTCCGTGCGTCTCCTTTTAAAGTACAGAATGTTATCAAATGAGATTAACATCACTAGATAGGCAATTTAATAACGAATATTTTGCCCGTTTTAAATTTTCGAAAAGACCAAAACCTGATTTTTTAAATCAATTATTCGCTAAATACGTGCATATTCTGCACTCGCCGAGTACACGATTCAGTATGGCGCGAGACAGTCAAGGTCGTTTGCTCACGGACGGCCCTTAAGCATTTCGTTTTTATATAACTACTTGTCAGAAAGAGACAGAATTAGTCGTGTTCCACATTCAATGACATTTGTCTCTTTCTAATTCAATATTAGTGTGTTTACAACTGTAATAACCTACAAAACTTTAAAAATGAATTTCACAAAAACTATGCATTTCCGCATAATAAACTGCTAGCATATAAAAATTATCAGCAAAATCCTACACCCGGATACTAAAGCCAACCCGAGATGGTAATCATTTCTAATAAAAATAATGTATATTCTCTCTTATATATATTCCAACAATATCCTGTTTGACACAATAGATCACAATGAATATATATATATATATATATATATATATATTTATATATATATATATATACAGGGTTATTTTTAAAACACCAGCAACCTCGCAGGGGTAGATACCTAAGGTTATAAGCTACTACTTTTGTTCTACGACTTTTGATAATTTGTTATATTTTATTTTCATACAAAAATAAGTATTCATTTAATTTCCGTCTTGAATGTTACCTACGCGCATCGCAGATTACGTAAGCAAACACGCGAAGCGTGGGGAACCGGGCTAGCGCCCGAAGGTCAACGCCCGAGCCAGCTGAGCGGCGCCTTTGAGTCGCGCGCGCACGCCGCAGTCTACGAAGAAAAATACGACACAACAAAAACTTGTAAAATCATTTTTTTTTAAATATATTGAGTTATATACAAACTCATATATATATATATATCGAACGGGAATATAGAGCTAATTTTATCGGAGGGATACCAGAACTCATTTACTCGTATCGATGAGAGGCCATTTACACCTCTCCATAATCAACTGACATAAGTTCAATAAGACCAACACAAAATTGTACAAACCTATCGGAGGGAATATAGAACTCATCTTATCGGATGGCATATAGAGCTCATTTACTCGTATCGATGAGAGGCCATTTACACCTCTCCATAATCGACTGACATAAGTTTCAATAAGATCAACACAAAATTGTACAAACTCACATCATGATTATTATGTGTGTACCCGACCTCCTCCATCCCCATAGTCGGCCCTTACCTCACACAAAGTACACAGTGATAGATGACACACAGTGATAAATCACACAGAGAATTATAATCCACACATAATAACCATAACCACACTTACTTGTGAGTAACGTTGGGTGAACTTCTGTCCTCGGTCAGAACTAGACACAGACTGAGCTCTCTATTGCGGGAGCTCTGTTTATATTGAGTTTCCCCACCCAGTCCGAGAGCGGAATCAACTGACAAACTATGAAAAACCACCCTCTAATAAACAATATCAATGGCGGTACCGACAATTTGAACAATATCAATGGCGGTACCGACAATTTGAAATTAATAGTTGTATTTACGACTCAACTCAGTGTATATTCTCCGACATATATATATGGATAAATTCATCAAAATCGGTTCAGTGATTTAGGCGTGAAAGCATAACAAACACACTCACTTTCGCATTTACTTACACCCCCTTTTTCATCCCTTATTAAATAAAATTTCCAAAATTCCTGAAACACGTATAATTATTTGTTTTACGTCAATAACCGAAATACAAAATTTTGTTTATGTAACTTTCAAAATGACGGACTTTCATACATATTATCATCCCCTATTTTGACCCCTTTGGGGTGGAATTTTCTAAAATCCTTTCTTAGTGGGTGCCTACATAACAAAATGAATATACAGTCCAAATTTCATGCTTGTAGCCTTGATAATTTGCGCTCGGCGATGATGAATCAGTCAGTCTGTCAGGACATGTTATTTTATAAATATAGATTTCAATTGAATTAGTTTTAAGGTTCCTGTGTAAATTTTCAAGTTTGTTTTTTAGGGTTTTAATGTATTTCAATTGCTCAATTTTCTCTTTTTTCATATCTTTTATATATTCATATCTTTTTTTCATATTGGTTTGCTAAAAATGTCATCGCCTTTGTGATTTCTTGATTACTCTCCTGAATGTTGTTGTTCTGAATTTTAATCTCTTCTACATCTCTTGTGATTTTTTTCAAAGCTGTCATAACTTCGTTCTTGAATGAACTAGGTGGTACTTTCTCATCATCTGATAGTCTTGTTCTCTTGTTTTTCTTCTTTGGATTTGTTAGTGTCATATTACTGTCTTGTCCAGACATAATGTGGATATCAGGCACAGAACTACACACACTTTTTGTCGCTGTACGCCGCATTTCTGGATCGATCACTATCTTGAAAGTTTCGTGGCCACACACTGATCTCTTTTATTATTGTAGGGTAGATATATGTTTCAATTGTATAATAGAAAATATTTGATATGATTTCTTGCTGTTTCTTGTGGATTGTGTAAATATTATTTTCACTTACAGAAGTTATGAAACAATAACATAATACACATTTACATATTTTATACGATTCGCTAGCAGTATCTATTTTGATTACTCTTGGTACACAATTAATAACTTTGTAGGTATAGACACAACCATGAATTGTGGGGAATTCTGTCTTTAGACTTGAACACAATAATGTAAGACTTTTCGTATCCATAAGCAGCAAACTAACATGTTCACAATAAATTTATTACTGCCAACAAGCTATTTTCCAAATATCTTATGAGACATGGAATTGTTAATAATCGGGTAGATAATTATTCACTTACATTTCTGAAAACCATCAAATTTTGCAGTACAATGATTTGTTAATAATTATCGGGTAGATAATTACTAATTTACATTTCTGAACACCATCAAATTCAGCAATGCAATGATTTTACACTGATTGATACTGGACTGCTGCACCATGGATCATCGTAATGATCTTTAACCAACACATGAAAATCTTATTGGCGTTTTTTTTCTTTTTTAACAAAAATCCAATAATATTGGAACGGATTCACTAAATACCTCGTAGACAGTCGCATTTTATCGCGCAGACATGTCGCTTAATTACCAACACAAGTGCATTTAAAGTTCTAGCATTAGCTATTAAGTAATGCCTTGAAAAATTAACTATCAAGAAGTTGACGATAGGCTGTGGAGCCTATCCCACTTCTGATCTTAGAAATTTAATGAGAGATGACTAAAAATAAGAAGAGGAACACAAATAACATGATCACTTTCAAACTAATTTATTCTACTCACAATAATTTGATGGTAATGTAATGTAATTTTACCCAAAGACAATTTTATAAACACCATCCGCACAGATTATAAAAATTTCAAACATCTAACAGTATATATATAATATAAATAGGGTTGTAAAGTGGAGCCTAGAATATAAATTATATTTTAATGCAGATAAGTGTTCGGGTTTGTCGTTCAACCGAGCGCGAGCCCCATGCCTCTACCAATACCATATGAACGGGATACTTCTCCAGCGCGTTACTGAGATCAGGGACTTAGAGGTGCGCTTCTCTGACGATTTGAATTTTAGGAAACATATCATTAATGTTGCCAAAAAAATCTTACCGTAACTTGGGGTTGGTGTTACGACAGGCAAACCAATTTACAAATGTTGAGCTTTGAGAGCATTGTACGACTTCCTTATCAGAAGCCACTTAGAATCTAATGCTGTAGTCCTACATTATTTGTTCTGGGAATGACAGGGTACTATAAATTGGAAATAAGAAGGGAAGTTACTATTGCCAAATATTTATTTAAAGTGATTCGCGGTAAAATACACAATCCCAGCCTCCTACAACTAGCTGGGCTGTGGGTCCCGGATAGGAGTGTAGGGCGGCGGCGACCGCCACTGCTCTCAGTGCCACGAGCTCGCACCTACTTATTACGGCACGCACCACTGACCCGCGCCCTGCGTGTGCTCAATGCGGTGTCTGACCAGGTCGATTTATTTTCATGCTCATTGACGGAAGTTACAACGGCCGCTTATGTAATAATAAGTAGTAATAGAATATTATAATCGTGACAGCCTCCGTGGCGCAGCGGGCGAGTAGCCGGCTATGAAGCGAGAGGCCGCGGGTTCGATCCCCGCACCGAGACAAATGTTTGTGTGATCCACATTTATTTGTTTCGGGGTCTGGGTGTTGTGAGACCGAAAGTCTCTCGTAGTTCCTGATACCCACGACACAATACTCGTATCTTACTGTGGGGTCAGGACTATGTATGTGACTGTTGGGTGTATTTATTTATTTATTTATTTTATTATAATCACTATTGTACTACACTATTGTATTTGGTATTACGTGTAAAATAGTCGTATGTGGAAATAAATAAATAAAATGAATATAATTATCGTTATAAGTTTTGTTCTCATGGTTTATAAGAAATAAAAGGAAGGAGTAATTAACTTATTCACTATTCGAGAATTGCTTAGGTATTCGTTTTGAAACGAATAAATTATTCAAAATAGTAATACTGTTGTATACAAGATCGGTCAGAAAAGGTGAACTCAGCCGGAAATAAATAAAAGTGCCAGTGATTCTGTACAACTTAAAAAGTAATTTCAACTTATTAAATTAATTCAATAGTTTCAGAGGTATTCTGTTTAAAGGTTTTATAAAAACTACACACACATACATACAGATCAGCTGTGTTCTCATTTGGGGTCGCATGATGGTACGGTTCCTTGATACTTTGCCGCCAAATCGGGAGGCTGAAATCGCGCGACAGGATTGTCCGGTTTTTAAATTAAGCTGCAAATGTGTTTTTTGTATGAAACTATTTTTTTAGATGAGATATGTATGGCAGAATTTCTTATTAGCAATGCTTTAAGTTGGCCACTGCTTAGTACACCGTTTTTTAACTAACCTTGTTTATATAGATGCCTACTATATTACTAGATTATATATAACTCATTTAAAAGTTTTATTCCCGCAATGGTTGAAAGGATTATGTGATTCCAAAAAATAATGGCACAAGTAATGAATATTTTAGTAAAACCCGCTTATAACTATCATGTTTCCATCCCGCGTAATACGCCATTTGTTCGTCCCTGCAACTTGAGACCAACAAGAAGTACGTAAGGATTGAGGACCTTAACCGTAAACCCAAAAATGAATGATAGCAATATTTAGTAACAGTTGTAAAACGTACAAACTCCGTGGCACACAGGGCGAGTAGCCGGTTGTGAAGCGAGAGGCCGCAAGTTAGATTCACGCACCAACAAAACAACCAAATATTGCAACTCACTAACCTACTTCACCGAAAACTTCACTCGGCCAGTCGATTTTACTTCATAATAACAGCATAATAAACCTGGCCAAGTGTCACTACATAATGTTGACCATCAAGAGACAACCATTGTGTCCCTCGACGGGCGGCAGAACTATCTCGGCCTGAAGACACTGGATATACACTTATTAGATTTATTTCGGGTTGTAGTGAGGGTGTATAGAATGTGATGAGAAAAATAAACAGATTTGTACTGCAAACTAACTAGCTGCATAAGCGGTTAACCACAGATCATTGATAATCAAGTTGTTGGATTGAATAGACTAAAACTAAGAAGGATGGATAACGGATGGATTGATATGCAACTGATGTAAATGAGTTCATTAGGTAATATATGCCTAAAATAAAACACATTATATAGTTAGACAGCAATAAAAATATATATTATCTTAATCTTCTATTAGTTAAAAAGTTTACAAGAGTTATAATGATTCCGGTTTGGTATAAAAAATAGATTATTTTTGTCTAAGATGATTTAATAGTATGGAAGTGAAACGCAAACAAAATCAAAATACCTAATACTAATTTATGACAATAATTATTATAATGTAATTTTTCTTTTATTTACTATTACTTTACTATATAAATGATGTGATAAGAGGCGAGCCTATCACCATACCGGGCACACATTCCAACCCCGGGCAACTCATATCTTGCAAACAGAAAACTGGCTGGTTTTAATAAACAAGCTTGGTTTGATGCTCCAGATCTATCTCCAAAATCAACCAATCATCATCATCATCATCAGCCACAAGACGTCCACTGCTGAACATAGGCCTCTCCCAAAGATTTCCAGACCGACCTGTTGGAAGCGGCCTGCATCCAGCGACTTCCTGCGATCTTTATCAGGTCGTCTGTCCAACTTGTAGGTGGACGTCCAACGCTGCGCTTGCCAGTACGTGGCCTCCATTCCAGAACCTTTCTGTCCCATCGGTTATCGGATCTGCGAGCTATGTGGCCTGCCCACTGCCACTTCAGCTTGCTAATCCGCTGAGCTATGTCGGTGACTTTCGGTCTTCTACGGATCTCCTCATTTCTGATTTGATCACGTAGAGAAACACCGAGCATAGCTCTCTCCATAGCTCGCTGAGTGACTGTGAGCCGTCTTATACGGCCTATATTTAGAGGCCACGTCTCAGTGCCGTATGTCATCACTGGTAACACATATTGATTGAAGACTTTAGTCTTCAGGCACTGAGGTATTTTGGACGAGAAGACCTTGCTAAGTTTCCCGAACGCTGCCCAGCCGAGCTGGATTCGACGATTGACCTCTCTCTCGAAGTTGGACCTGCCTAGTTGGACTACTTGTCCTAGATAGACATATTCGTCGACAACTTCGAGATATGAGCTTCCAACAGTAATCAGTGGGCACAACATGGACATTCGACATGACCTTCGTCTTGTCCATGTTCATCCTGAGGCCCACCCGTTGAGAAACTCTGTTGAGATCTTCGAGCATTGTACTCAGGTCTTCCAGCGATTCCGCAAGGACCACGATATCGTCGGCAAAGCGGAGGTGAGTCATGTACTCGCCATTTATGTTGATGCCGAATCCTTTCCAGTTCAAGAGCTTAAAGGCATCTTCCAGCGCGGCAGTGAACAGTTTCGGAGAAATAACATCTCCCTGTCTCACGCCTCTCTGTAGTGGAATAGCCTTCGTACTCTGTTCTTGTACTCGGACCGACATGGTGGCGTTGTTGTACAAGCACCTCAACACTTCGATATACCGATAGTCGATGTGGCACCGCTGGAGAGCCTGCAGCACGGTCGATCGAATCGAAGGCTTTCTCATAGTCCACAAACGCTAAGCAAAGTGGCAAGTTATACTCCTCGGTTTTTTGTATAACTTGCCGCAGCGTATGAATGTGGTCTATGGTACTATAACCTTTTCGGAAACCGGCTTGTTCGGGAGGCTGGAAGTCATCTAACTTGCGCTCGAGACGAGTCGTGATAACCCTCGAGAACAACTTATACACATGGCTCAGGAGTGAGAGATCAGAGATGGCTGTAATTCTTCAACAAGGTATTGTCACCTTTCTTGAAGAACAGTACCACCGCACTCCTGTTTCATGCCTCAGGCGTTACGCCCTCGAGCAGAACGGAATTAAAAAGTCTCTGAAGGACTTTCAGTATCGGCGCTCCGCCCGCTTTCAGAAGCTCTGCAGTAATTCCGTCCTCGCCCGGCGCCTTGTTGTTTTTGAGCTGTCCAAGGGCCATTCGAATCTCGCACAAGCTGATGTCCGGGATGTCATCGCTGTAGTGCCGGACCAGCTCAGCTCTTGGGTCTTTAGCCGAGCAGGTAACGGGTTTGGCAACCGAGGTATAAAACTGTCCGTAGAAGCTCTCGATCTCTCTCAAAACCTCTGCCATGGTCGATGCTACACTGCCATCTTCCGTCTTCAGCTTTATCATTCGGCTTTGCCCAATAGACAGGTCCTTTGCAAACACTTTGGAGCCTTTGTTCTGCTCGATCGTCTCCTTTATGCTCGCAGTGTTGTGAGCGCGGACGTCGTGTCGCAAGGATTTCCATATCCGTCTATTAAGCTGCCGATATGCCTCAGCGTCATCGGAAGACCGCAGCGCCATAGATCGGCGTTCGGCCATGAGCTCGAGCGTCGAGACCGGGAGTTTCTGAGGTCGATTTTTACGACGGGGTCTAAAGAATTTAGAACCCACCGTGTGGACAGCTTCTACCAACCCGTCATTGATATCGTCCACAGTTACGCAGTTATCTAGGCAAGCGAAGCGGTTTTCCAGCTCGAGCTGAAAGCACTCGGGGTTTTGAATATGGGCGCGAGTAGGGCGGAGTATAGACCTCATCAAGCGCCGTCTTTCTACCTTGACGTCAATACTCAATGTGCCCCTTACCATTCGGTGATCACTTCCGGTTTTCACCCTGTTGATCACAGAGACATCATTGAGTATCCGTCTCTTCGTCGTCAAGATGAAGTATATCTCGTTCCTTGTAGAACCATCCGGGCTCATCCAGGTCCATTTCCTGTGAGGCGGCTTCTGAAAGAAAGAGTTCATCGCAAAGAGTCCCTCTTTCTCCAGGAAGTCGGCCAGCCTTTGTCCCCTGTGGTTTCGTTGCCCATATCCAAATTGCCCCACTCTCAGCTCCTCATCTCTTCTCTTGCCCAGTTTTGCGTTAAAATCCCCCATAACAACATTGAAGTAGGTTTCGGAGTTGTGTATGGCCCGACTAATGTCGTCATACATCTCCTCTACTTCCTCATCTGGGTGTGTCGAGGTCGGCGCATATACCTGTATGACTTTCAATGAATATCTCTCACATATTCTGAGTATAAGGTATACTACCCTGCTCGACACACTTTCGATGGTAACGATGTTGTTAACGAGGGACTTGTGGACGAGAAATCCGACACCACCTCGAGATTGTTGATCGCCACCCCGGTAGTAGAGTAGGTTACCAGACTTGAGGATTATCGTGTCCTCCCCGTTCCTGCGGACTTCTGATAATCCCAAGATGTCCCATCGTAACCTACTCATTTCTTCTTCCAGCTCAAGGATCTTCTCGTCAGTCCTCATAGTGCGAATGTTGTGTGTTACCAGGGCCAGATGCGTCGGGGGTGGTAGCGGGATCTTACCCGAGGATTCTTAGCACCCCCTGCCCCGCCGTTACCGTAGCTGCTACCAGAACTAGGAATAGCGGGGCTGCCGGGGACTGGGGGCCTGGTTCTTATATGTCCTATCATATGGGAGGTTTTGCCATTACTCGCCACGCTTGGCAGGCGGGTTGGCGAGCGCAGAGGCGTAGCTTTTTGCGCTGAAGATGCTGCTGCCCATCATCAGCCTGTTGCATTTAGCTACGCCTTGAATACGGTGGTTATACCGCCATCAGCCGGTCACCAGAGCCTCGTCCGTTATCCGAAAGATAGTGGTTGGATCCCCTTACACCCCAATTTAATTTTAAATCAACCAATCAATCAAAGTAATTAATACGAGTGACTTTCACACTACATACTTGTTGACTCATTTGTGGGATCTATCGGAAGATTCAATCTAAGATCGTTCAATTAGATCACGCTAGGCAGAAAAGCTAAATGTGCCCAAGAAAAAAATATACTAGAGAAAGCTTTATATGGAAATTGAAGAGTGCATCGACTAGGTACTGCCGGGTAGAAAGAAACGAACAATAATAATTAATTTAGTTTTATAACGCAATACTTACTAGTAATTACTAGTAAATACTCCGTTATACATCTTTATTATCATAAAGCAAAGTCAGAACTTTGATTGATCGCTTAATATATATCACATGTAGGTATGTATGATATTATGTATTTATTCATATTTGTAGTTTATATATTTTAGGTATTCATTTAGATTTATGTATTAATATCTGATATAGTATTAATATCTTTTACAACTTTTATACACCCACATTGTCTCGTCTGCAACTCCCGTAGGTTGACTGTTAGAGAATGCCTCTGGCATTAAGTCCGCCTATATACATGTTTTGTATATAAAGTTTAAACAAATAAATAAAATTACCAATTTTTTGTATATAATTTTTGTTTTATTATGATTTTATTCTGGGCTCTAATCGGACTTTGAAGTCATCTACATCTTTCATCATTATTTCCCACTTTACTCGAAGCGGCTTCTCTTTTTCCAAACATTTTCCAGTGTCCACATAAGAACAGATATCTGATGACTCACAAGGCAGTAACTTGAAGTTGCGGACCAAGTATATTGTTACTATCGTTATGGACATTAGGGCGTATTTGTAACCTGTAATATTTCCCTCAATACCATTATTATTTCGGAAACTGTTCCTCTATTAAATTTGATTGAAAAAGATATACAAAGCAAGCAACAACCATATACAATATATACAAGGCAAGATAGCTTATCGGGGAGTGGTATAGACTGCAGGGACAAAAGTCGCAGGTTTGAAATTAGCATCAAGAGTGTACCGACTTCTTTAAACTACATGTGTATTTATTATGAATATTATCATTAGCGAAAACCGTAGAAGAAAAATTGTAAGAAACCTTGTAGACCCGAGAATTCTCCGTGAAATTTTGAAGGTGTGTGAGGTCTGCCTACGCGCATTAGGCCAGCGAGGTAGACTAAGGCCTCAGTCCTCTCATTTGTAGCATTTGTAGAGGAACGCTCATACCTTGTAGCGGGACAGTAAAATACAGGGTCGATATTAATAAAAGACGAAATAAATTTCAGACAAAGAGGTCTTGTTATACTGAGAGCACTTGAATGCAGGGCATTTGTAGGCAATGAGTTCATTGCAAAATAGTTTTACCACAAGCGATACTAGTAATATGTATTCTATATAAATTAAATAATTGATAAATATTACTCAAACAAAGTAATACGTGCTTCTTACCAATACAAGCTCTTGGTCCCATTGAAAAAGTAGCAAACGCAGCTGGATGTTTAGGCGGGGCATCAATGAATCGATCAGGCTTAAACTCTTCGGCGTCGTCACCCCAGTACACAGGGTTTCTATTTATTGCCCAATTGTGGATAAAAATCGATGAATCTTTCACGAGGGTTATCCCAGACGCTGCATAAGAATGACACAATTTTTTTGAATGTGTATTTTATATTTTGCTTCGCTTTGATTGAAACAGTAAATTGTAATCATTTTAGTGATAAAATCACGCTTTAGACAGTTTTGTCTACACTGTGAATATGGCGGCTCAATCGGGCTGATACCATTGTCTCACAGATAATCGAACTAAATTAGTAGCTCGCTGCTGTGCGTTTCATACGGAGTGATATATCTCGAGATCTAAATCCCCCTCCCTTTCAATCCTTTAATTAAGGTCGGCAGCGAATCTATAATTCTCATGGTATTGTGGACGATCATGAGAGGTGTTCATCACCGACCGTCAGGTGACCCACTTGCTCGTTTGCGCCTGATGCTATAACAATTATTTTTTAAATTTTTGGTTCTTTATTTGGAGTTCGTTATGTAGTTGTATATACATATATATTTCTCATGTCTATGAAAATTAAAAAGTGAATCTTACGAATTGTCACATCTTTCTCAATTTTTCTCATAGTAATAGGAACTGGTGGATACAATCTGATGACCTCCTTCACAACAGCATCCAAGTATTTCAATCGGGTTAGATCTTTTGGAGTCACTAATCTATCTTTGTCACCGAATACTGCTTGTAACCTGTACCAAAATTACTTTTATTACAATTTGTATGCAAGAATATTAAACAATATAAATTAAAATAACTAAATGCCTCTATCGCCATATTGCGCGTTATGTCAATGATGATTGATGTTACATTTGTTGATTGACTCAAAGTATATTTTTCTTCTGTTTAACGTAAATATGAAGTTTAGTTCTGAGTTGAAGACTCCACGGGAAAAACAATGAATGTCACTTTTTTTGTGAAACTGACCTTTTAATGTCATCTAGCGGCTTATGTATTGGTGTATTATTTTAATACATTTATGGCCGGCGCTCATAGACGGCATGGCACGGCATGGCATGGCAAAGGATTTTATTACTAATCAAGTTATTTTGAATCTTATTGCCACGAGTTTAGAATTCACGTTACTTTATTTCAATACCACAGTGCCGCGACGTGCCGCGGGATGCTGTGGCATGACGCGACGCGCCGCGGGATGCTCCGGCCAGACGTGTCATGCCGTTTCATTCCACGGATTGCCGCGGTGCGCGAGAGAGAGAGAGTGGCTGGGCATTCAGCAGGATGCCACGGCATGCCACGGGACGCCGCAGGATGCCGCAGCATGACCTGCCGTGCCATGCCGTGCCATGCCGTCAATGAGCGCCGGCCCTTATAGGCGAGGGGTCCGACAGGGTTTTTAAACAAAATTCAAAGACGATGTAGTTTTGCTTCTACGTTTACTCTTCAACTATTTAAACCAAGATTATAATCAAACTATATTGTGAACGTATGCACTAGGCTGCGATAGCCGAACGAATGAACCACAAGCCTTTTTTGTTTTTTTTTTGTGTTGACGCTTGCTTTAAGCCTGACGCGAGTCGGCTGTATACAGCTTCAACGGACTTTCGGGTGAGCACTTTAGGCGCTCTCAACCCTTAGATCCACAAGCCCAGTCGCGCTCCTTATTTATACCGGAGCGGACCGGTGGGGGAAGTTGTGACGTGTTGTTTGTGCATTGTCGGCCTGTTGTACCCGAGTTGATCATAGATGGCGCTCATTACATGAAAATAACTGAAGATGGCGCCGACACATTCATCAGAATTGGGTGAAACAATCGTAGTCTGCTGAAATAGTTCAATTTCTACCTGTTCATCCAACGCAAGAAACAGGAATGTCTGCGCGCCGAACGGCAAAAACCGTCGTTGTCAATTTGTCAGTTGTCGTGCGTGTTTGCATTGCACGTTTTACCTAACTTTTTTTTTATTTGGTTGAATGACGAGACGAGCAAGGCGCTCACCTGAAGGTAAGCGCCACGCCTGCCCAAACAGAAGTAACACCACACAACACTTTGAGTTACAAAGCACTGCATGGCACTGAACTGCGCTTGACACCCCGAGACATAAGATAAGTCTCATAGTGCCCAGTAATTTCACTGGCTTCAATGTCCTTCAAACCGAAACACAACAGTGCTTACATACTGTTGCTTGGCGGCAGAAATAGACAAAGCGGTGGTACCAATCCCGACGGCCTCTCGCATACGAGGGACCTACCACCTTGTAAACCTTGCAATATATGAAGTGAAGTCGTTATTAGTGCAATATTTTTCTAACATATTGTAGGATATTTGTTTAATAAATGCAATGTCGAGTAGTGATGAATATACGCACGTCAAATCACCTGAGCGAAAAAAAATATGTAGAGGACGAATGACAGATGTGATGAGACAAATTCATGTACAAAGCCATGCCCCGGCGAAGATTGTTGTTACAAACGATTGGAATGCTTCAATTGTTCCTCCACAACCACAAATACTTGCCAAAGAACACCGATTCCTCCCTAGGATGATTCGCAAAGCTATTGAAATTAAGTAAACATCCAAATTTCAATAAAGAAGATGGTTGGAAGCTAGCTCAGGCCTGGGATCCTATTATAGGTACATTTAATTAAATCGGAATCCAAAAGACCAACTGCCAGACCTCAAGAAACTGTGAGCTTCTTATGCGTAGATTGGACATACCACAAAAACTAATTATTTCAAATTGAAGGTAGATAATGTAGGTAACATTAACATTTCGGGACAATCTACACCTCAGTTCACCCCGTGACCACGAAGGCTGTAAAGTCTTAGAAACGTCGGGATCAAAATTAATAACAGCCGCGATTAAATCAATTTAAATTAGTTTTATTTCAATAAGTAATATTCGCGTAAACATAAGAAATCATTACATTGTCTTGTGATAATGAATGTAAATGTGATGCAAAAACCAGGAATGTCAATGACATAGATTGTTTATGCTAAAGAGTATAGTCACAAGTTTTAGACTTTTTGCAATAATTACTAAAATATAAAACTAAAGTATATTTTTAAGTAACATTAAAGCATAAATGTTTATATAGTAATGACTCGTTTCAATATTTGTATAAAAGAACATAAAATTAAAGAAATACAAACTTTGAAACTATAAAAAAATTATTTACTTAATTATCATTTTGTGACATTCATTGTTTTTCCCGTGGAGTCTTCAGTTGAAATCCAAATTTAAGGTCCAATATTTAATCAGACTAGTAGTACTTATTATTTGAGGAGTACGGAGAATGTGGAGGTTTCTAAGTAAGAAGGTGACCCTGGCAAGTCAGGTCAACACCAGACAGACAGAAAGAAATAAACAATTTTTAATAGATATTCGATCAGTCAATGAAGTCTTGGTTTTCTCACTTACTCTTGATAAACTTTTTCCTGTACTTCAGGATGTCTGGAGAGCACCTTAGCTATAAACGCTGCTCCAGTGGCTGATGTATCTGTGCCAGCTAGGATTAAGACAAGCGCCTCCTCCATTATTTCCACGTCTGAGAATCCTTGCTCTGTGCCAGACGTTTTAATCATCATGTCGAGAAATGATATTAGATTTTTGTCTTCTATAATAGAAAATTATACCTTTAAGATACAGTACTCTTTATTTTTACATTTTTGAATATAAAATCTTATTAAATTAAAAAAAAACTACAAAATATATCACCCTCCAATGGTGAGAGGCCTAGAACCCGAACCATCGACGGTAAGACCGCAGAGTGAGAAAACTCCTCAAGATGCGTGAAATAACATCGCCTTCTGAACCTGTCTCTTGACCCAACGATCAATTAAGAGCCCTGGACCAACAGGTCGATGCTCTTTGGTATCAATCCATTACCAATAACGATTATCGGGACAATGGTTGTCGAGTCCACATCGCACATGTCGGTAACCTCGTATGTCAGGCCTAAATAATTGGACCTGGCCTGATTAATTTCACTGACTTCAATGTCTTTCGAACCGAAACACAAAAGTCCTTACAAACTGCTGCCTGGCGGGAGAAAAAGACAAAGCGATTTTGCTAAACCAGATGGCCTCTCCCATAATTGTAAAAGCACGTTATCCCAGAAATGAAACAAAGTCGAAACTGGAATACATTTTTACTATCGCGACAACTTGTTCGTTCAACGTACCGATCTTGACTGTTCGACGACGGAATGCGAACTGCTCCTGTCAAGTCGTGCGCCTCTCATTTATGCATCATTTTAGGCGCATCTACCCGACGACAATTTTACAAACACCGTCCGCATCGACTAATAAAAATTAACACCTAACAGTAAATATATTTAGTAAACCTTACAATAGGGCCATACAACCTAGTAAATATTTGAATTATTATTTACTGTATTTCATTTTATACTATATTCAAAAGAAAGAAAGCATTTATTGGCAGGTGTTAGGTGGTACATTTACAATTTGTTATTTGCTCTCATGTTGTAAAAAAACTACATAATATCGTGAAAACTTACTTTGCTCTGACTTTGTTTTATCTTTCTTTTCATCTTCAACTTTTTGGCGTTTTGATTTTATTATCTGTAATTAAAGATATAGCACGCTATTAAATTAATATATAATAGTTAAAAAGTTGAAAAAACTATTAAGTTGCTAGATTAAACAAATAATTAAATATTTATACACTAAGTGACACCATCAACACTAGAGGAATAATCGATACGTTACCGGGCTTTGAAGAATGAATAAGCTTTTTCCTTGAAGGTTTCTAATTTTAAGTCATATCGGTCTGGAAATATCGCAGGTGAAATTAGATTCTACAAGGATGCTATACAGGGAAGAAAACTTCAATCTCACCGTTGAAGAAAGCCAGCCATCTAGGTGGTGAGGATCGAATCACGATCGTTGTGCGATTGTGAAATTAGGCAGCTGGTAACGTGGGATCCAATTATACATTTAATTAAATCGGAACCCAAAATACCAATTGCTAGACCTCAAGACACTGTGAGCTCTTTCTGCGTAGATCGGACCATTAACAAAATAAAAAAAATATTTTTTTTACAATAATTGTAAACTGAAGCTAGGCACTGTAACTTTAACTTTTTTGGACAACCTACACCTCAGTCCACCCCGTGATCACGAAGGCTGAAAGGCTGAAAAGGCAAAGTTGAGGTTCAAAATGTCCTTTTCCTAAATTTAATGTTTCCTTAGATCACAATAATATAACGCGCGCAGGTGGTCGACTAGAAAAATCTTCATTTTGTTATGACAAGAAACATCCGATATTATTACAGTCCATTCAACGTTTAAAGATGCTTTTATTTTCTTATAAGCATGCAGGTTAATGCTTGTGGGGCCATAGTTAATGTTTGCATCTATTAGAGAATATTACTGGTCTATCGGTGGTCGAAACTTAGCAAAGTTATGCTGCGCGATTGCGCACTGACTAGTGGCGCACGCCAACGTACATATACGTTGTCAACGTATGAAAGGAAAAGTTATCACCCCTCAGATGGGATATCTGCCAGGTCCGCGCTTACAGCCCTATGAATGCATGTCTCAGTTATTGTGTACCTACAAACTTTTTTACCTATTTTAAATGACTTTTTCTAGAACAATGTAAAAGTTTGCTGTCAACTCGATGCCTAAAAAAGCAGTACGAAAATTCTATATTTTTTGCATAATTAAAATTGTTCTTATGTGTGAACTTGTGTTATCATTAATTTGGAAAGGAGTTTAGCTTTATCCTTACGTATTTCGGTACAATATAGCAGGGCAAATTATAACCAAGTAAGAAGTGGTGGAGATCTTGGTACTAAGCACTAGATTTTACAGGGACATGTCCCTGAAAAAATAGAAAAGAACTACATGAACCGTTTCAAGTATGAAGACCTGGGCCCAATGTAAACTAAACTGCTTCTGTGGCCTAGCTATGTTTACAGCTTACCGTTTTAACAAAATCCTGCATTATCCAATTGTTTTTCACAAATTCACCATAACCTGCAGTTAGTTTGTAAAATGGCGTGTCGTAAATGTATGGTTGAAATACTTTTTTGCTGAATGTCTCGCAATTTCTTTCAAATGCTTTAGGAAATGGATGATCAGAGTGGCTTTGAGCACCTACTTTCACTCCGAGCGTTGATCCTGAAAACAAATTTAATTAAATTTTATTTTGATTAAAGTCATTCAATATAAAAAGAAACGACAAGGTTATTTATTATAAATTAATTTATCATAGGTTTCAATGTCAATTAAATTGTCTTAAGTACTTATCAGGCGGTGGTAAAGTTATTAAGAGAAAATCAAATTTAATATGGTTTAATGAAAAAGGTTCAAATGTTGAGAGGATATTCTTTTTGGTGGTATTTCCAGGTGCTAGAATCACATATAGCCTAAAACTAAGCTATTACTTAATATTAGTATTAGATTTTGGTTGCGGCTCCGACTTGATAAATGTCTTTTTCTGGTAATAAAAAGGATCTCAGGACCTAATCTAAGTCATGGTTTTCCTCTATGTTATTGTCCGCGTTCCGCCGTTAAGGCGTGATTGATTAACAAACATCCAAAAACTTACTAACTTTTATAATTTCGCATTCATAATATTAGGAGAAAGTAGGATTACGGTCTGTAAACTTTCTAATTTTTTTTTTTTTTTTTTTCATTACCTTATTAATGAAATAATTTAATTTTTTATTTAATTTTTTTTTACTTTCTAATTAAATTGAAGAAACTTACCACAAATAGAATCCATGGAATAGGCAACAATGTATTTAAATATGGCCACAGCATCTTCAATTTCTTTCTCTTCATTTTTTTTTAATTTTTCCACCATAATCTGGCTTTGTTTGGAAAAATTCTCTACGAAATTGTTAAGTCTTGCTAATCTGAAGTTTGATGCTACAGCTTTTCGCCGTGGACGCCAAATCGAAACTGCAAAAATATACCAAGTGGCGATTTGGGTATTACATCAAATGATGCAGCGTAAAGAATAAAATAAACATTTATACCATAAATAAATAAAAAAACTAAAAAACACGATTTTTCATTAAATCCAACTAAAAAATAAAAAATAAATTTTAATGAATTCGAATTAGGAATAGTGTACAAAATTTAAAAATATATATAAATTAAGAATAGTGTAAATAAGAAAAAATATGTATTTTATTGTAAAAAAACGTGGGGTGCTTTTTAAGACATTATCAAAATGATGATACTTCTACTCATATCTGTCAATAAAATATTTTTATAACTATTGACACAATGCACCCCACGCTTTTTTTACAATAAAATACATGTTTTTTCTTATTTACACTATTCTTAATTTATATATATTTTTAAATTTTGTACACTATTCCTAATTCGAATTCATTAAAATTTATTTTTTATTTTTTAGTTGGATTTTATGTAAAAGCGTGTTTTTTAGTTTTTTTAAACTATTATTTATTTTTAATTTTTTAGTTTGATTTTCTATAAAAAGGTGTATTTTCATATTTTTTATCATTATTTTTTTCTTTGTGTTTTTATTTTTTTTACCATTTTTTGAAGTGAAACTTCTTTCGAATCTTTGTGATTGGGAAATTCGCTGAAACGTAAAAATGTCACGAAGGAGGTAGGAAAGAAACAAGTTTTACAAATGGCTTGTTTAACAAGCCATTCGTAAAACTGTACCCGATCAATCGTACAACACCCGAAATTCATACAAAGCGTCGGAGGTAATGATTCGCTGGAGAATCTTGACATCGCGATGTAGATGTGCCAGTGGCGCCATCTCTTGATTTTTTCTTGTTTTATTTTAATGTGTCATGTAGACTATAATCCAATGTTCTATTATATTGCTGCCACTAATTGTAAATAATATAAAAAAGCGTGTTAAAAAAAGTGTTTTGCGAACATCCCTTACTACTGAAGTAATTTTAATAACAGTTGTAGGTAATAAATTTGTAATTTATAACAATTATTCAATGAAATATTTAAGGAAGTTTTAATTTTTACAATATTTATTTATTTTGTTCTAAACTCGTATCAAAATAACACAACAAAACAACCAGCGCCACCTTTATTGCATTTAAGCTACAAGTTGACAAGAAAAAATCATGAGATGGCGCCACTGGCACATCTACATCGCGCTGTCAAGATTTTATCCGACGTTTTGAACTAGGTCAAAATCACGTTCAAAAACAAGTTACAGACAAACCTACCAACATACAAACATACCAACATACAAACATACCAACATACATACGTCTGAAGCTAATAAAAGCGTGTTAAAAAGATGTGTGGTGTCGTGGGACACCAGATAGAAACGAAGTTCCTTATTATAACAATATTAATTTCAAGTTCTATTCCAGGTATAAAGAAACGAGTGGTAGAGCCACGCTGTAGACGGTTTAGTCTACAGCATGAATGGGCCGGCTCGACCGGGTCGTTACCACTGTCTCACAGGAAACCGACGTAAAGTAGCGGCTTGCTGCTGCGTTTCGTACGGTAAGTGAGATATCCGGAGGCCCAAATCCCCCTCCCCTTTCCAATCCCTAATTATCCTTTTCCTTTAAGGTCGGCAACGCACCCATGATTTTTCTGGTATTGTGGGCAGACATGGGCACTTACCATCAGGTGACCCACTTGCTCGTTTGCTGGCCTATGCTATAAAAAAAAAAAAAAAATCCGGTATACATTTTTAATTATGATTTTTTTATCGATAAATTAAAAAAAAATGGGGGGAGATTTTTATCGATACATATAGGGTGTTGAAATTAAAATCCCCTTAAAATCCAATGAGTGGGATGAAGTTTTGGCGGGGGGATGGGTAATGGGGAGGGAGGGTCACGGTACACTGGCTAGTCGGTTGAGGTTCACTGTGTGTCGTCACCTGGAACTTCAAAAATTCTCGAAGTTCCAGGGTGGTCGGCTAGCGCTGGCTGGTTAATCGGCCCGCGTGACGTCACCCGGAAGGTTCTCGATTTCTCTCGAACCTTCCGTTGATCGATGGACCGCTCGCCCTTGACTACCTCTCGGGCTTGGCTAAAGTGGTCACGATCTCGGGGGAGGGCGGGCACCGACCGGTCTTATAGTAGTAACTGATGATCGAATATGGTGCGCTTCGCACCGTGACCTTGGTGCGTTCCGGACCATATTCGATCGTGTGGAGAGCAGTCCACCGCACATTTTTATTATTATTATCTGTGCGGTTGGTTCGATCGTTTGCACATCGAACATGGGGCGCTCCGCACCAAGTTCGATCGTGTGGACGAATCACCGAACCGATCGATGCTTCAGTCGTAAATGTTCCTCCGAGCGTTCAACACGTATCAATACATAATGGCGTACGAACGCGAAGACATTTTCAACATTGCGGACAAAATAAATATTGTAGAAGTTTTAGAACTTTACAAAGATTTCCCGTATTTGTGGGATACGTCTCACTCGTCTTTGAGTGGTAGAGCCACGCTGTAGACAGTTTTGTCTACAGCATGAATGGGCTGGCTCGTCCGGATCGTTACCACTGTCTCACAGAAAACCGACGTAAAGTAGCGGCTTGCTGCTGCGTTTCGTACGGTGAGTGAGATAACCGGAAGCCCAAATCCCCTCCCCTTCCCAATCCCTAATTATCCCTTTCCTTTAAGGTCGGCAACGCGCCCATGACTCTTCTGGTGGTGGGCGTACATGGGCGGTGGAGATCACTTACCATCAGGTGACCCACTTGCTCGTTTGCCGGCCTATGCTATAAAAAAAAAAAAAAAAAAAAAACTATATTGTAACAAAGAAGCCCGCAATCAAGCGTTGCAGATAATTTTAGACAAATATTCTTTTTTTCCGTCTTATTAGTGGCGGTGGTCATGTGGCTGCTATGGCCAAAACTAACGCCATTTGCCATTTTTTTGAGATCGGAGCCATGGCGTTCGATCTTGTTACACGCTCGAAAACGACTGGACCGTGCGATAAGTTGTGCTCTCATCTGTTGTGTAGAGCGCACCGCACTGTGCGGTGGTGCGGCCGCACCATATTCGATGGTTTGTTAATACTTTTCAGTCTACGTGACGGCACACAAAACGTTCTAGAGAGTTCCAGAACATTCGATGTGAGTCTTAATATTAAACAGTCATCCCGAAGACTATACATTAGACACTGTATAAACTGGAAGCAGCCAACATTCAAATATTTTATGATAGGTAATTTTGTGACTGGCTACTAAACGGTGGACCACCGTGTTCGATATTTTAAAATTCAAATTCAAATTTCAAACCGCGTCTACATTTCCAAATGTCATAAGGTTCGTACCCGTCTGGATGGGATTATTCCCTTTTACTTGTATTAACGGAATTTCGACTTTAACTTTGTGTGCTAGATATCAAATTAAGTTATCGCTTCAAAAATCTTACGCATTTTTTAGCGTTACGGACGTTTTTTTCCCCAACGCCCCATAAGGAACTTCGTTCCAAAAAATGCGACAATAAAATAAATAACCTAAAAATTGCCACGAAATAAAACATCCCAGTTAAATATTAATTCGTTGACCTGTAAAAGCGGCAACATCGCAGCGATAGATATTTTGTCTCACGCATGTCCGCGTCGCGATGCATTGTTTCGCGTTGTCATAAAACACACAACACACATTGCACTACATGGACTAATATTAAATGTTGCACTAGTAGTAAATTGAAATTTGCTGGTGGGAGGATACTTGTATCCGACCGGATAGCGACCACCGTACGCTGGTGCTAAAACCTGCCATAGTGGCCCACCTTGTGTGGGTCGCGTTCTAGCGTCAGCCAGTGTATATCCGGTTCTCCCCAGGGGGCTTGTCCCCTGACCCTAACCCTTTTCCCATTCCTTTTTCCTTCCCCTCCCCCTTGGCCCTTTGGCAGGCCGGCATGATCTTGCCGACCTACGATAGACACACTGTTTGTCGTTGGTCGACACTATTCTTGGATTACGCTACATTTCCCATCAGGTGTAGCGTAGTCACTTTGCCGAGCCAGGATAAAAAAAAAACAAAAAAAAAAAATGCAGGTACCCTGTAGTGAAATGTTTTTCTTTGATTATCTTCATCATGTGTGACGGCTTTAACATGGGGCTTTCATTAGTACCAACTATTTGAAACACCCGGTAAAACCTTATTGCGGATCTTCTGTTTATTTGTAGTAAGTCAGCAGTAAGTAATTCCTACCTGGTGCAAATAGGCTTCCATTTCCTATGAGCGATTTTGCGTTGTGATTAAGTACGTCGTCCTTTTCTAGACACATCTTCGTTAAATAATCAGCTGTTACTGGATCCGCTACAACTATTAAAAATCATTATTCTTTATTAACATTGTACATATATTATAACTCGATCATAGTTGGACGTGTTTTGCAAAAACATTTAAACCCACAGCAAGTTCAAATTGAGATATTGATAATTTACGGCCAATTTCAATAAACGATCTGAGATTAGGTCTCCCGATGGATCCCAGAAAAGAGCCAATAGGAATACAATGTGTATGTGTGTGGTCACGCGTACAATTTACCAAGTTTAATTAGTCGATTTTCAGGATCAATCTGAAACACCGCTAGACAGAAAGTTTTAAAAGTGCGGTAACGTATTAGCCGTCGGTCTTGACATGACATGTATTGGATTAGATATAATACCGGGTTATTATATCGAATGCGAATTCTACAGTAACGAGAAAGCCCCAACAAGCGTTGTTATATTGTATTGTTATATCACAAATCATTGTAGGCCCGCCGCGCATACTTCACCCACAGACTACACGTGTAAAAGCTCTAACAGTACGCCTTGAACACAGCTAGCTTTACCTTTTTCGTACAAAATGCAAATCTGCGGCACAGCATATTGGACCGGACCGCCAAAGCTCTATGCTCTCTTTATATGTCCTAAATGTTTTAACTCTGTGAACCTTATAACAGGAGTTCCATTTAAAGTAACAGGAGGAACATTATCTAATGACACTCTCTTAGCTTTAAAAACCATGAACTCACTTTTTGTAACATTATAGGTGAGCCCATGTGAAGCAGCATATAACTCCCATATTATCACGAGCTTACGGAGTGCGCTGATTGTTGGACTCAGCAGACCATGTCACCTGCGTAACTCAAGTTATTTATAAAAAACGGCATCTATTGAGCATCCGACATTTGCTTCGCCGATTTTATCAATGAATTGTTTGATAGAAAGGTTAAACAGGTACGGAGATGTTAAACCACCCTGTCTAATACCACACTCCAATCTGTAATCGTCTGAGAATGTGTCATTCCATTTAACTCGGTTATTCTATAAGCCGTGCCAAAACTTCAGTATGTTAACTATCTCAACAGACATATTCATCATCATCATCATCATCAGCCACAAGACGTCCACTGCTGAACATAGGCCTCCCCCAAATATTTCCAGACCGACCTGTTGGAAGCGGCCTGGATCCAGCGACTTCCTACGATCTTTATCAGGTCGTCTGTCCTCCTTGTAGGTGGACGTCCAACGCTGCGCTTGCCAGTACGTGGCCTCCATTCCAGAACCTTTCTGTCCCATCGGTTATCGGTTCTGCGAGCTATGTGGCCTGCCCACTGCTACTTGAGCTTGCTAATCCGCTGAGCTATATTTATAAATAATATAATAAGATATATTAAAGCAATATAATTTTGACCACAGTTTCCCATATCAAACAAGGTCAAAAGCCTTGAAGAGATCGAGAAAAGCTGCATACACTGGCATCTTCCTATCCGTATAGTACTTGATTTCTGCTTGAGCGCCAAAATAGCACTATTTGTTGCTA